>CM076995.1:153986498-155356498 GCA_039090855.1 Macrothele yani | reverse complement strand
CCGAATTGTATCCGAATGGTTGGATGAACACTGCACCGACGTGACCTCGCTTCCTTGGCCAGCTAGGTCACCTGACCTCAATCCCATCGAGCACATCTGGGATGCCATCGAGAGAGATGTTCGAGGCTCTGACCTTCCTCCATCAAATCTTCGTGAACTGTGGGAGCTTGTTCAGGGGTCGTGGATCCGTATGGCTTCCCAACGCTTCCGGTGTCTTGTCGAGTCCATGCCGAAACGAATCGCCGCCGTCATCAGGGCGAAAGGTGGTGCTACACGTTACTAGACAGGTATCTCTAATTCAATTGCTCTTCAGTGTGCATGTGTGATGATCTAGATTCTTCACAACAGTGGTTAACCAGCTTTACCTACTCTCAAACGCCGACGTTTTGTGAAAAAGTTTATGCTGTGTGTCTGGTGGAATTATGAAAGTGTCCCACTTGGAGCTCATTCAGAATGGTCGGTTTATCAATGCTGAACTGTACTTTCTGCAACTGGACAGGATGTGTGACAAACTTCAGCGGAAGTATCCTGCCTTAGTCAACCGAAAGCGAACATTGCTGCAACAAGACAATGTAAAATGCCATACCGCTAATCGGACCCAAGTTAAACTTCAAGAACTGCATGGAATCCAGCTTTCGCCTCATCCAGCACACAGACCCGAGCTTGCCTCTTCAGACTACCACTTGTTTTGGGCGATGGAGTATTTTCTCCTTGACAAGCAGTTGACTCTTTTGGCGATGTCAAACGCGAGTGCCAAAAGTTCATTGCCTCTAAATCGAAAGCTTGGTACCGTGTAGGAATTGAACAACTGGTAAACGGAGTTCAAACTATTCAACATGATGGCTTGTACTCTAAAGTTTATCCTGGATTCTTCCGAGGTTCCAGGTCAGTGAAACTGTTGTATTAAAAGCGGAGGGGTTTTCCCCCTCGAAAACCCCAATATTTGATTATCATTAGATTGTAACTAAGTGTCTAGATATTCTAGGTATGTTTACTGAACGAAAAAGCATCTCATCAGTTCACTAGCCCAACATGCACAGAGAGAGAGAGAGAGAGAGAGAGAGAGAGAGAGAGAGAGAGAGAGAGAATGGCACCTTTATTAGGTGATCTCGATATTATGCCTACTGACAGGAACACTCTTGGGTTATGTACGCTGTCCGTCAAATATAAGGCCACACTAGGAAGTGTTTGACGGAGCGTCATGCAGTTGGTGGGTGTGTGTGTGGACAGTTGGGTTGGGCGAATGATTTCGTTTACGAACTAATCACGTTATTGGTGAGGGAAATAAAAGGACAAAACGGCTTGACGTAGCTGAGTTTGATCGTCCTCACCCGTGCTTTTGGACCACTGCATCGAAGTGATTTCGATGGCGGAAGAACTTCTTGTAACATCACAGACACTCGATCACAACACAAAACATTTATTACATTTCTATTTCACACGAAAACATAAACTGGAATACACTCCGCGGTACAAACTGAACTTGTTGTCTTAGCCAAAGCTCGGCATGTCCTACTCCTTCAATATCTCTCACGCTACTCCCCTCCATCACTCACCACACGCTCAAGTCATTAAGTGTCAATGTATCATTCCGCACTTTTGTGCGTGGAAGTTCGTATTTTACATTCTAAGGAGTGAGAAATGCTTGCAGCGTCATCAGGAATTCTACTATCACACCGACACCTTCACCGGAGGCTTCCTCGTGGGGCTACGTACGGCTGGTTGATCTCTGCGTCGCTTAGCGGCGTCAATGCAACAACTGTACGTTGAATGTGGCTACAGTGGTTAGAGGAAGGTAATGTACGTCGCCGGGAGCTGGAGCTGGAAGGCGGAAGTCCGAAACCCTCGAGCGTTGCACTGGGCGGCAAGCCGTAGAAGTCCCACAATCCACAGAGGACGGTATTAGACGAGGTGTACTGGCAGCTATGGACATCCTCGTACCGACACGGACTGTGAATTGCAGATTGGGGCCCGTTTGCTCTCTCACCAGTCATTGCGAGGACTGCCAATCACCGCAACACATCGTCGCGCAAGGTTGCAGTTGTGCCGTACCAGACGTGTGGCAGGACGAATGGAAATACGTAGTGTTGAGCGACGAGTCTCGCTTCTGTCCCAGCGCCGACTATCACCAATTGAGAAATTGGATAATTAATACAGACACCCAACTTGGACCAGGAACATCAAACAAAGATCTTCGCTCTTTCCACGTTTATAAGTGAGTCACGGAACATTTTTAATTGGCCGCCACCGGGAGTCGAACCTAGGGTCTTCCAGTTACGCGCCGGATATGCTTCCGCTAAAGCATATCCGGCGCGTAACTGGAAGACCCTAGGTTCGGCTCCCGGTGGCGGCCAATTAAAAATGTTCCGTGACTCACTTATAAACGTGGAAAGAGCGAAGATCTTTGTTTAATGAGAAACTGGAAACGACGTGATCAACGGGCCTATCTTCTTGACATCCGTGAGCATTATACGGCTCGTCAGTCTGGTATCATGGTTCGGGACGCTATCGGTTTCAACAGCAGTTTTGCTCTTGTACGTATAGTGGGTACCATGACAGCACGACAGTACATCGATGAGGTGCTGCAGCCCGTTTTATTGCCGCATACTTTTCCACTCGATATTACGTTGTGTTGCTGAACGTATAGTATAGCCCATCATGGAGATCATAAGATTTACTGATTCAGATTGTATTATTCTGTCTCCTCGCCTATCACATTTATGTAATCCCTCAGAAATTAAATAATTATTTCCCCATATACTTGTGTACATTTGTGGCAAGTTTTATCTCCTTTCGTGTATTCTCTCATGGCGTGGCAGTTTTTTATGTCGAGTAGGGTACTTACTATAACCACAGTTTCCCATTAAACTGTGGAACACTGAACCAGAGAGCATCTGTCAAAAAACTCTTTAGATATTTTACTTTTTAGTACATTCCGAAATGTGGGAACAAATACACCTAATCACTAAATCTGTCTTAGAGGCTCTGTTCTCCCGACCTGGTTATATGTATAGCGGTCTCCAGCATTGGCCTCTGACTCCGAGATGAACCTTCGAGTCCCAGCTGAGGCATGGGTGGTTCTCTTTGTCTGATGGCTCTTCCATAATAAAGCCATTAAACTTAAATCAGTGGCGGGATGGTGGTCGATAACACCCTCAACTCCAAATCCATCCCCCGAAAATAATCATGTTTTTAAATTTGATTGAATTATGCGAAAAATAGTAGGGTCTGAATCTGAATGTATTGTAACCAATGTATATGAAAGAGTAGGGCGGACACGAGTAATTTTTTAAGTTTTGCACAAAAGTTCAGTTTATCCAAAATAAGAAAAAAAGTTCCGAAAGTGGAGAATTCTATTGTCTTACGGCTGTGCCTGGGTTTTCCCGGCAAAGCAGTAATCCCGCAGCAAGACATGCATGTTCTGTCTGTCCTTTAAGAGCAGGTTCTTTTTCTACCCTGAAAGCAGCGACTCTAAATTAGAGGCATAAAACGACATATACCGTTCGATGCTAACAGGGGTCTTTAAACCAGAAAGAAATCGACATTTATATTGACCAGCGTCGAAAATTGATCAATTTAAAAAACACATTTATGTTAGCAAATGTCAAAAATTCATCGACTTAAAAATTCACTTTGTGTTAGCCAATGTCGAAAATCGACCGATTTTAAAATGTTTAAATGTTTTAAGTTAGCCAATTTCAAAGATTGATCCACTTAAAATCCATTTCGTATTAACCGATGTCGAAAATCGAGCGACTAAGTAAATGTGTTTTGTGTTAGCCAATGCTGAAAATTGGTAGACTAAAAATTCATTTCGGATTATCCAATGTCGAACATCAGTCAATTTGAAAAACTGTTTTATATTTGCCAAGAATTGATCGACTTCAAAATTTATTTTGTGTTAACTAATGACAACAATCGATCTATTAAAAGAATTCATTTATAAAAGCTAACGTCAATAATCGACGGTTTTTTAAATATACTTCATGTTACCCAATGCTAAAAATCTATTTTACACTGCTGGCCACCCAAAATGCAACACCAAGAAGGACACGAGACAGCAAAGCCAGATTTACTGGACACATAACAACAGATACAAGGATGAAACGATTGAGCTTGCAGGCCCGTGCGACTTCCGGAACACGCAGACATCAATAGTTCGTGTGGCCCCCATGGCTGGCAATAACGGCCGCTACACGCCGCGGCATCGAACTAAAGGGGCTTTGGATGTGGTCTTGGGGTATGTCGGTCCAGGCTGCTTCCACACGTTGCCACAGTTCATCAGGCGTAGCCGCGGGTGGTGCTTGCCGGGCCACTCGGTTGCCGATCAGCAACCAGACGTGTTCGATGGACGACATATCGGGAGAACAGGCTAGCCACGGCAGCAGTGACACCTGGTGGGCCGTGAAGAATTGTTGCACGATGCGTGCCACGTGCTCATTGTCCTGTTGAAACGTGGCCGCTAGCAGATCCTGCAGGTGAGGGAGGTCTACAGGCTCCATAACGTCGGAGATGTAGTGGTGGCTGTTGAGTGAACCGGCGATGTGTACCAGAGGGGTGGGAGGGGGAGATATATCCAATTTCGCCCCAAACCATAACGACAAGTGACGGACCGGTATGGCGATGCACAATGCAGGCGTCATATAGTCTCTCGCCGCGGTGCCGCCCCACGCGGATCCGATCATCGTGGTGTTGCAGGCAGAAGCGGGATTCGTCTGAGAAGACAATGCCGTGCCATTCCGTACTCCAGGTGCGGCGTTCAACGTCCCACTGCCGCCGCACTCGCCGGTGGTGTAACATCAATGGTAATCGGAGCAATGGGCGCCGTGCGACAAGTCCCCGCTCCTGCAGACGACGTCGAACGGTACGTGCTTACACAGGTTGTTGCGCAACACACCCTAATTCCTGCGCTAACATTCGTGATGTGGCGGTCCAAGCCGTCAATGCCCACCGCACAACATGCCGGTCCTCTCGTTCAGTGGTGTGCCGCGGCTGCATCAATCGCTCACGTCGGTCCGTCCGTCCCTCCTTCACCCACCGAATCCATACTCGCCTCACTGTGGCTGGATTTCGTCTCACACGGGCGTCGATGTCTCGGTACGATAAACCGCTGTCGCGATAAGCCACTATTCGTCCTCTGTTGAACTCCGAAACGTGCTGGAATGACTGCCGTATTCTGCGACGAGGCATCAGGAAGCTTCCCACGCAAAGGTCCGGCAGCACAACACACTTCCACTACTTACACCCCGCCTTCTCTGCACCCTTCTCATAGTGCTTCTCGGTGGGGTGCCGGCGCACATGATTTGTATATGCCCTGCAATGCTAATCGTTTGCATGTCCTCTCACGGGTGACGCATGCTGCGAATTTCAGGCCAATCGGATACTTCCTTCTTGGTGCTGCATTTTGGGTGGCCAGTACTGTATATAAGTCAATGTCAAAAATCGATGGATTTGAAAACCTATTTTATGGTAGCTAATATCAATATAAAACAAGAAAGATGACACCGAATTATCGGGTGTAATGCACATCTTTTGAATCCGTTCTGACGCAAATTAAATTTATCAAAGCTATTCAAATTCAATGAAACCGGTATGGAAAACAATAGATTTGACAAAAGAAAGAAGATTTTTAATCGGGTTTTTAATCCCTCAGATAATGCTGTAAACGGAATCGTGAGCTTACGAACTCATAGAAACAGAGATATCGACAAAAAAAAGATGTGACTTTACGTCCCCTGGTGGGAAAACCATGCATTATTTTAGGAAGAAAGTATTTTCAAAAGGTTTATCCATGTAAGCGGTATCGGTCCAAGAAAAAAATTAGTCGAGTTTTCAAGAGCCCAGATTTTGCAACAAATACTTCAGAAGATGAAATTAACACTTATAACCCCTGGTGGCTAAACTATTCTTTACCAAACATTAGAAATTATGTGAAAAATATTTTCCATCAGGTCTTGTATGCGATACAGGAAGAATTTTTCAAATCAAAGCTTTAGGAGCAGAAATAACGCAGAGAACGCAATTTACCTTTGTGCCCCCTAGCGGAAAGTCTATGATTTACTTGAAAATTTAGAATTTATAAGAAAAACATTTCGCATCGGAAACACTGTCCAACAAAGAACGAATTTTCCAAATCGTACTCCTAGAAGTAGAGATATTGACAAAAATAAGATATACATCTACGCCCCTGGCGTAGAAACCATGCATTATTTCAAGAAGAAAACTCGACATGGGTAGTATCGGTCAACAAACGACTTTTTTCAATCGAGATTTTAGAAGCTCATATTTTGCTGCAAATACAATAGAAGCGGAAATTAAGACTTACGCCACCTGGTGGCCAAATCATTTCTTACACAAATTAAAAATTATGTGGAAACGATTTCCCATCAGGAACTGTATGCGGTGCAGAAAGAATTTTTCAAATCGGAGATTTAGAAGCAGAGATATAGGGGGAAACGCAATTTACATTTACGCCCCCTAGCGGAAAATCTAGGAATTACTTGAAATTTTTGAAATTATATGAACCATATGTTACACTAGAAACACTATCCGATAAAGAAGGAATTTTTCAAATCGGACTCCTAGAAGTAGAGATATTGACAAAAATAAGATATATATCTGCGCCCCTGGCGTAGAAACCATGCACTATTTTAAATAGAAAATGTTTCTAAAAGGTTTGTCGACATGACTAGTATCGGTCAACAAACGACGTTCTTTTCAATCGAGAATTTAAACTCTCATGTTTTGCTGCAAATACAATAGAAACGGAAATTAAGATTTACGCCCCCTGGTGGCCAAACTATTTTTTTACAAAAACTAGAAATTACGTGCAAATGATTTCCCATCAGGAGCTGTATCCGGTGCAGAAAGAATTTTTCAAATCGGAGATTTAGAAGCAGAGATATAGGGGGAAACGAAATTTACACTTACGCCCCCTAGCGGAAAGCCTATGAATTACTTGAAAATTTTGAAATTATATGAAAAACATATCACACGGAAAACACTATCCAACAAAGAAGGAAGTTTTCAAATCGGACTCCTAGAAGTAGAGATATTGACAAAAATAAGATGTACATCTACGCCCCCTGGCGGAGAAACTGTGCAATATTTTAAGAAGAAAATATTCCGAAAATGTTTATCGATGTAAGTGGCATCAGTCCACGAAAGAATTTTTTCAATCGATACTTTAGAAGCTCCGATTTTATGGCAAATACATCAGAAGCAAAAATTAACTCTTACGCCCCCTGGTGGCCAAAGTATTCTTTACCAAAAATTTGAAATTATATGCAAAAGATTTTCTATCAGGAGATGTATCCTCTGAAGAAAATATTTTTCAAATCGGAGTTTTAGAAGAAGAGTTATCGGGAAAAATGTAATTTACTTTTACGCCCCTAGCGGAAAATCTATGCGTAGTTTGAAAAAGTAATTATATCTAAAATACTCTTCGACATAAATGTAATCGAAAGATAAAAAGAAATTCAATCGGATGTTTAGAAGCAAATATGTGGAATAAAACGTATTTTTTGAATTCGACATCATCTGCATTTACGCCCCCTAGCGGCGAAATTGTACATCGTAGAAAAAAAAACGAAATAAAGGATCATCATTTGCATATTTCAAGCTTGCGAATGCAAAAAGAATTTTTCAAATCGGACTAATAGTTGCAGAGATATCGTGGGTACAGGCGGACGGACGGACGGACAAACCGATAACAGAAGCACGATCTTTTTTCACAAAAGACGTGCTAAAAACTATAAAAAGCTTTACTAAGAACTAAATCTCAAGATGGAAAACAATAATGCAGCAATACTTGCTTTAAAAACTTAGTAAACAGTGATTATATTCGCATTTATTTACTTTGAATCGAAACGGAAGAGTGTCAGAATTTGCCGCATAACAGTTACGAAATAAGATGTTATACAGAGGGGGCTTGACAATGCAGCTGGAAGATGGAGTTGAGGTTTGATATCATATGGCTGCGGAAACAGAAATAGCAAGAATTCAGCTGGAAGATCTCACATGAAGTGAAAAGCAGAGAAAAAAAAAGAATAGAAAAAAACTGGGTACTGTTATTAAAAAGAAAAACATTTCCGTTCAAAGTCGCGGAGCGTCAATAAAATAGAACATTCACTCCGCAAAACGTTTTTTTTTTTTCTTTCTTTCTTCCTTTTTTTTTTCAATTTTTTTTTTCTCAAGAAAACGAAAAGAACAAAAACCGATTTCTTAGAAGTTCCTTGTTTTCACGTGATAAAATTTACAGCCATTTCTAGTTTAAATATTTGTTCTTTTGCGTTGTGCTTGATTTGAATTCTTTGTAAGAATGGCATGCGATTGTCTCTGCCGCAATGCATAGCAGTTTCAACTTTTTTTATCAATTTTTTCATTGAAACTCTATGCCAAACTGGTTTTATAACACTGTTCTATTACATAAAATGATTCGGTCATTATTCAGGAGCTAAATTAAAATGAACTCGGTCAAAAAGTTGGAAAATTCTGAGTGAAAATATGAAATGTTTTTTAAAGGCGTTAATCAAAATTCGCAAATGCTACATCAGTTATAAAAAAGATATAAAACGAAAGATAGGCCTTTTTTTCCTTTATTGAAACTCAAAACATATTATCAAACCGCAAAACAGTTCTATCGAAAAATGTATTTGCTCCGCGCACACAAAAAGTGTGATGCACTTTGAAAAGCTCAGAATGAAATTATTTTCCATCCACGCCCATCAAATGGTAACTTTCCTCAGTAAAATAATAGACGCTAACTACATATTGGTAGTTAACCAATAACGTGTGGGTAACAATACAACGTGAATAAAGCAGCCACCAGTACACCCTTAATCGTTTGGTAGGTTATTTGACAATTGTTCCAACCCTCAGACCTCAAACGCATGTATGTAGGTATTGGAGATTGTACGTGTATGACATGAGCTGCTTGTAAAGTGATTGGAACGAAATATTACATATGAAGTAAGTACGAATGGGATGTTTATTTCAGTTAGAGAATAGTACAAATTTGAAGTACACCTTCTTGTTCCTTTTACTTCGATGTTACATTTGGTACACTTTGTTACAACTTTGTCTCCACTACATTTATTCTCCACTAATACAAAAAAATGACTTTCTAATATACAACTAGGATACTTACTCACAGCTTCTGTGATATCAGAAGCTGTGAGTATAGCTACAAGCACATATTAGCACTATACTCACAGTTCAGCAACTCAGGGTGCACTGCCGAATATATCAGAAATTTGCGAACTCTTGACAAATTTGCCGTACTTCTTAAGTGTTGTTGTCCATTACTTGTCCGAGACGAACACTGGGCTAGCACGATATTTTAAGAAGTATAACGAAGTAAATTTCTCCGTCATTTTTGGTCTACGCCGGGATTCGAACCCGAGGCCGCTTATTCCGGAACAAGTCGCTCTACCAACTGAGCTACGCAGACGTTTATTCTGATTCCTATCTGCCTTTATGTCGTGTGCGTCCTGCTGGCAGGTACGTCACATCTCCCCCCCCCCGAAAGAGGGCCGGGGGCATGGCCCACGGGTCAGCCGTGACCATGAATCGTTGCAGGCAGCCATCCACTGTAGAACGTGCACTTGAGAACTCCCAGTCAATCTGCTGTGTGGAATGCAACATCACACATTTTTATTTTTCGAAGCGCTGGAGAAGGGATTCTCTGATTTTTCCTGTCTCGCGGTGTGGAAATAACATCACACCAATGCGAGATTTTGAACGGCCGGGTCATCCGGATAGTTCGGGCGCCATTATAACGAAGTAAATTTCTCCGTCATTTTTGGTCTACGCCGGGATTCGAACCCGAGGCCGCTTATTCCGGAACAAGTCGCTCTACCAACTGAGCTACGCAGACGTTTATTCTGATTCCTATCTGCCTTTATGTCGTGTGCGTCCTGCTGGCAGGTACGTCACATCTCCCCCGAAAGAGGGCCGGGGGCATGGCCCACGGGTCAGCCGTGACCATGAGTCGTTGCAGGCAGCCATCCACTGTAGAACGTGCACTTGAGAACTCCCAGTCAATCTGCTGTGTGGAATGCAACATCACACATTTTTATTTTTCGAAGCGCTGGAGAAGGGATTCTCTGATTTTTCCTGTCTCGCGGTGTGGAAATAACATCACACCAATGCGAGATTTTGAACGGCAGGGTCATCCGGATAGTTCGGGCGCCATTATAACGAAGTAAATTTCTCCGTCATTTTTGGTCTACGCCGGGATTCGAACCCGAGGCCGCTTATTCCGGAACAAGTCGCTCTACCAACTGAGCTACGCAGACGTTTATTCTGATTCCTATCTGCCTTTATGTCGTGTGCGTCCTACTGGCAGGTACGTCACAGAAGTTTTAGGAAGGGAGTGTCTGACCCCAGGTCTAAAACTACCCTTAGAAATGGGAAGCTATGAGGTTTGAGTAAGTGAACTCAATAGGAAAGGCAAGCAGAAAAATTGAGTGAAAGGAGAGGGTGATACATCTTTAATAATGTGAACCGTAACACCAGTCTAATGGGAAGGGGGACAAGGGTAACCAAGCACCGCAAAACGTCACAGAGAACCACAACACCACTCGGCCGCCGACACACCAGGGTGTTACTGTAACTCAACGAGACCAATTCCAAATGTCCGAGCAGAATTCATTTTCAACGTCTCGATGTCAATGTGAAAAAGAAGGGTGTGGTGGTCTAACACCCACCAGTGTTCGCATACTTACTCTCTCCGTTAAGGGAGGTCAACGATCGCCGTCTTAATTCTGGGATACCTAAGGAATTCGCTGGGATTGTAGTCAACCGCGTCCCTAAAAAGTTCATTAGGGTGGGGTTCCGCTTTCTTGAAGAGCTTCTTGGCGAGTCTGGTGGAAAACCCATGTACCTTCTCGATTCCAAGTCTGTTCCTCAGTTTCCGAAGTGGGGTCCAAGGGGAGCCCCAGTGATCATTCGAAGTGCTCGGCTCTTCACCCTCTCGAAATTCTCTCGCTGATTCCTACTAATACCAATTCAGATGGAGGAGGCGTAGGTACGCACCGGCCTGACGACTGTCTTATACATCAGTACTTTGTGCCGTGTTGTAAGAAAGCTTCTCCGGTGGAGTAGTTGAGCTAGCTTCCCAAGGCATTGTCTAGCTTTATTCGTGTGGTAGCTAGTGTTCGCCACCCACGATAATCGACAATCGAGTTGAAGCCCTAGGTACTTAGTGAAGGAAGTCTAGGGGATTGTCCCTTGAAACATAACGAGTTTCGATACTCCTTGGAGAGATCAAAAAAAAAAAAACAGCGCACTGCTGTTACACGTATTGATCTCGATCCGCCAGTCAGTATAGTAAGTTTCCAAGTGAAAGAGAAAGTCCTAGAGGAGCGTCACTGCTCTGCTTTTGTTTAGGGACCTGGTGACAACAGCTGTATCATATGCGTACATCATGACCTGCCCTTGTTTGGGTTTGGGTAAGTCGTGCAGATAAATGGAGAACAGCGTTGGTCCAAGAACCGAACCCTGAGGAACGCCAGCCCGAATCTTCTTTTCCGAAGAAAGCTCACCTCTAATCTTAACAGTGAAACTGCGGCTGTTGAGGTACGAGCCAATCAGCACAACAAGAGGGCAAGGGCATCGAAGCTGCTGCAACTTGTGTAAGAGTCCATCATGCCAAACGCGGTCAAAAGCCTTGCTGATGTCCAGGAAGACAGCAGTGGAATACTCGCTCTTATCTCGTCCTTCAGAAACGAATTCCGTAAGTCTGATCAACTGGTGGGACGTAGCGTGCTTCGCCCCGAAACCACCCTGTTCGTCAGGAATCACACCATTAGCTTCACAGAACTCAAGAAGCCCAGAGAGGATGACCCTCTCCAGGAGCTTACCCAGGACGGGCAAGAGAGATATTGGACGGTAGTTCTCAGGTAAAGTGTGATTGGTTCCAGGTTTGGGCAACACCACTACCACTGACTTTTTCCAGTCCCTGGGGAAATACTTCAGCCGGAGAGACCAGTTGAAAATATCCACCAGTACCAGAATCCAGCTCTCAGGGAGCAGTTGAACAGCTCTTGCCGAAACTCCATCTCTTCCGGGAGCTTTCTTCACCTTTAGTTTTGTTATGCGTCGAGTTACCTCGCGGTAACTAACAGGCGAGATGACCTCGTCTGTATCATCAAGATCGAATGTAGCTAAACCTCCATGACCCTATCCGTGTGACTAGGATTTTGGATGTCATGAGGTGAGAACTGTTCCTCCAGGGTACCAGCAAGGACTCCAGCCTTCTCGGCATCACCGTACACCAAACCCTGTGGACCGAGAATGGGCTGTATGACAGTCTTACTACACCGGAGTTTTCGAAGGATCACCCACACATCATCCTGACGAGGCTGACCCGCGTTGAGAAGGTACTTGTTCCATTGGAGTTCCCTGAACGCGCGGATTTCTGCCCTGACGAGATCGCGACACGAGTAATAACGAACCCTGTCGTCGGCTGCTCTCGACCGCTGCCAGATTCTCCGGAACTTGTTCTTCTCTCGGATCACCCGGGCAATACGTGGAGGAAGTGCATAAGGGTCTCGGGCAGGGGACTGTACTAACGAGCGACTGACTCCTTTATATATACTTCACAACAAGATCTGAACCTTCTGAAATATTCTTGATTTACATAAAGCTCTCCAACTTCTCAGTGCGCTATCATTCTGGAACATTCTACAAACGTCTAACCCATTCTTGCCGCATCTAGAACATTCTACACGACACTTTGGTCTCTGTCTATGTTACATGGCCGAGTTTTCTAGACATAGCTTTTGGCACACGTACATTTCTATAAACTATTAGTATGTAATTATTATTTGCAAATTGTGTAATTCCATTACCAAATAATTCCATTGCGTTTGAATGGCATTATTAAATAATTGAATTATATCCTCTTCATTGTAATGCGTTATAGAGTAATTCCATTACCTTGTGCAAGCCATACTTAGGATTACCTTGTAATGCATTACACGTTAATTGTAATCTGTACTTCCATTACTTTGTAATACATTCCTTCCCAACTCTACTTTTGACCAACACCACAGAAGATCAGATGTGCGTGGACAGGGTGCAGGCGCGGACTGGGCCGCCGGGATACTGGAAGAATTTCTGTTGGGTCACCATGTTCTGGAGCGGTAGGCCTTATGCTAACTCAAGAAGAAAAAATACATACAGACTTATACTTCAATATTCTTGTAGAAGTAAACCAAGTTATAGTAAAACGGTAATGTTTGTTTACCACTTTTCTTCTACTAGTTTCTTTCTTTTTCTTTTTTTTTTTTTTTGTTGAACGACATCTGCGTCGCATTTATTATTTTTTGGGCCTTATGGTTACACGAATTTTTGAACTGTAGTTACGGCCGCACCGGTGGCGCAGTGGTCTAAGGCACTGGCCTCTGATGAGGGGTCCGGGTTCGAATCCCGGTCAGGCATGGATGATGTGTTTGTCTTACGGCACTGGCTCTCTCCCTTCCCTGGAACCAGGGACCCTAAATTAGGGACGGACGACTGCTTATAGCCCTTTGAGTTGCTCACGGTGGTTCGTTAAACCTCAAAAAAAAAAAAAAAAAAAAAAAAAAGAACGGGAGTTATGTAAAGTGTTTCAGCTAGAGTAAAAATGCTTTTTCCGTGTTATTACCAGGTTTTGGGTCGAGGTGGAGAGGTTTTCTTAGGATTAAGGGGAGCTGTGACAATATTCAAGGATATTTCTTCACCGCATTATTTGTTTTTGAATTGAAAATAATTAAATACAAAATAATTTCGCATTCCTTAATTTCTCGCATTTTATAAATTTGCACTAAAATTCTTGCAATTCCAGACATTTTCCATTTTTTCATAATTAATTGATTAGGGATAACTTGTTGAAAAAGAAATTAATTTTTGGCTTATTTGCATTTTCGTTCTCACTGAAAGCGGAGAAATTATTACAAATCCTAAATTCAGTTATCGCAATAAAAATAATAATAAAAAAAATCAAGTCTTGGACGGTTTCTCTAGAGAACGTACTACCCAAAATTACACTGGGAATCTGCCGTCCAAGGAAATGAGTAAAATAATGTTAATTATTGCCGCAATACAAAAAACTACATTGATTCGTAGGCTTGTGATGAAAAGATGTTTAAACAGCCAGTGGTGATGCTGACATACTGTGTTTTAGGAATGGGATACCTTGGTAATTTTTTCCAAAAGTGGGCCTCACACAATAGCTTCCAGGGCCATTTATGGATCGCCAGTCGGCCACTGATGTGGTGCGTGCGCATGTGTTACCCTTCGCAAAGACGAAACAATAGGGATTTCTGTTTACTTGCCTCGGCAACACAAAGAGATGACGACCAGTGAGGTGAGATATAAACAAACAAACGGCTTTCTTCTTTTCAAAATGACAATCCTTTTTAAATGCGCTATAAAAACTATAATTTGTGCCGAAATAGTCTTTTTTTTTTTTTTTTTTTTTTTTTTTTTTTTGGTTAATCCATCTCGCGGCTTCTGCTTTATCAAATCCTAACCACAACAACCAAACTGTTTAAAGTTGACAAAAACAGCTGATATTAAAATAAAATACTTCATCTGTCTTTGCAGTCGACACTGAGGCCTTTAATATCATATTGTTGACGCACCAATGACGGATTGGTCAGAGGCCTGTACTTCAGCATTTTTTCGTTTGACCTCTATATGTTTTAAGGTAGTTTTTGCAGATTGTTTGTTGAAACGGCACAGCCATTTTAACATTCAAACAGACAAAATACGGCCAGAGTTCGTTTGAATGAAACCAACTGATGTAAAAAATCCAAGTAGTCTTTATTTCCTTGCCACTTGTCGAAGTAACACCATTGTAAAACTTTGCGATAACATCAGCATCATATAATAGCACTTATAGATAATCTTGAACCCTCGTAATGTCAATATAACATGCGATCCCATTTCAATCAATAATCTTACTTCACTACCACTACAACCTTCTTTACATTCGGCTTGGCATTTTATTCACCTTTGACTCGCCGTCAGTCGTTGCCAAAAAGTGTAATTCGGAGGATTTGACGTGCCATTCAGAAAGAAATCTAGCGAAGAAGTAACTTAATTTACATAACAGAAATTCAAAAAGGAAGCTTAAATTAGAGATATACGTAACAACTCTCAGAGAAAAAATTACGAGCTGTGATGTCAGGAATGCTTGGTTGCCGACTGGTCGGAGGCGCGACTTCCAGCTAATCTGTACGTTGGGTCCAGATCCGGGTTCCGGATAGGGGACAATGGGCGGTGGCCCAGTCGCACCCCTTTCCTCAACGGAACCATGTAACCCAAAATTAAGGACAGACCAGCTTTTTTTTTTATTTTCGGTGCTTGGTGGCCGAGTGGTCAATTGGAGTGAAACGACCACCGTGAAACTATAGTCACCCGTCCCTAATTTGGAGCGAGTGGTTCCGGGATAGACAGAGTCATGACACAAGCACACCAGTCATGCCCCATCCCGCTTGACTCGAACCCCCATGACGAACGATCAAAATCTAGCGCTTAGACTAGTGCACCACCGGATCTGCACTGACAGATCTCAACAGCCCCCGTGAGGAAACACTGATTGCTCATATGGGTTGTTAAACTCTGAAAGAATTGCAATTCGTTTTTGCATATGACACGGCACTGGGACTAAGCCATTAGAAGGCTAACTTCTATAAGGTGTAACAGGGATCTCATTCTCTCCCTTTCCTGAAACCAGTAAATCAAGGATTAAATCTGACACGGCACTGGGACTAAGCCATTAGAAGGCTAACTTCTATAAGGTGTCACAGGGATCTCATTCTCTCCCTTTCCTGAAACCAGTAAATCAAGGATTACTAAGCCATTAGAAGGCTAACTTCTATAAGGTGTCACAGGACTCTCGTTCACTCCCTTTCCTGAAACCAGTAAATCAAGGATTAAATCTGACACGGCACTGGGACTAAGCCATTAGAAGGCTAACTTCTATAAGGTGTCACAGGGATCTCATTCTCTCCCTTTCCTGAAACCAGTAAATCAAGGATTAAATCTGACACGGCACTGGGATTAAGCCATTAGAAGGCTAACTTCTATAAGGTGTCACAGGGATCTCATTCTCTCCCTTTCCTGAAACCAGTAAATCAAGGATTAAATCTGACACGGCACTGGAACTAAGCCATTAGAAGGCTAACTTCTATAAGGTGTCACAGGGATCTCATTCTCTTCCTTTCCTGAAACCAGTAAATCAAGGATTAAATCTGACACGGCACTGGGATTAAGCCATTAGAAGGCTAACTTCTATAAGGTGTCACAGGGATCTCATTCTCTCCCTTTCCTGAAACCAGAAAATCAAGGATTAAATCTGACACGGCACTGGGACTAAGCCATTAGAAGGCTAACTTCTATAAGGTGTCACAGGACTCTCGTTCTCTCCCTTTCCTGAAACCAGTAAATTAAGGATTAAATCTGACACGGCACTCAGACTAAGCCATTAGAAGGCCAACTTCTAAGAGGTGTCACAGGGATCTCATTCTCTCCCTTTCCTGAAACCAGTAAATCAAGGATTACTAAGCCATTAGAAGGCTAACTTCTATAAGGTGTCACAGGACTCTCGTTCACTCCCTTTCCTGAAACCAGTAAATCAAGGATTAAATCTGACACGGCACTGGGACTAAGCCATTAGAAGGCTGACTTCTATAAGGTGTCACAGGGATCTCATTCTCTCCCTTTCCTGAAACCAGTAAATCAAGGATTAAATCTGACACGGCACTGGGATTAAGCCATTAGAAGGCTAACTTCTATAAGGTGTCACAGGGATCTCATTCTCTCCCTTTCCTGAAACCAGTAAATCAAGGATTAAATCTGACACGGCACTGGGAACTAAGCCATTAGAAGGCTAACTTCTATAAGGTGTCACAGGGATCTCATTCTCTACCTTTCCTGAAACCAGTAAATCAAGGATTAAATCTGACACGGCACTGGGATTAAGCCATTAGAAGGCTAACTTCTATAAGGTGTCACAGGGATCTCATTCTCTCCCTTTCCTGAAACCAGAAAATCAAGGATTAAATCTGACACGGCACTGGGACTAAGCCATTAGAAGGCTAACTTCTATAAGGTGTCACAGGACTCTCGTTCTCTCCCTTTCCTGAAACCAGTAAATTAAGGATTAAATCTGACACGGCACTGAGACTAAGCCATTAGAAGGCCAACTTCTAAGAGGTGTCACAGGGATCTCATTCTCTCCCTTTCCTGAAACCAGTAAATCAAGGATTACTAAGCCATTAGAAGGCTAACTTCTATAAGGTGTCACAGGACTCTCGTTCACTCCCTTTCCTGAAACCAGTAAATCAAGGATTAAATCTGACACGGCACTGGGACTAAGCCATTAGAAGGCTGACTTCTATAAGGTGTCACAGGGATCTCATTCTCTCCCTTTCCTGAAACCAGTAAATCAAGGATTAAATCTGACACGGCACTGGGACTAAGCCATTAGAAGGCTAACTTCTATAAGGTGTCACAGGGATCTCATTCTCTACCTTTCCTTAAACCAGTAAATCAAGGATTAAATCTGACACGGCACTGGGACTAAGCCATTAGAAGGCTAACTTCTATAAAGGTGTCACAGGGATCTCATTCTCTTCCTTTCCTGAAACCAGTAAATCAAGGATTAAATCTGACACGGCACTGGGACTAAGCCATTAGAAGGCTAACTTCTATAAGGTGTCACAGGCTAACTTCTATAAGGTGTCTCTCCCGTTCCTGAAACCAGTAAATCAAGGATTAATTCTGACGGTGGATTGGGGTGAAATAAAAGACATGGGTGTAAAGTCTCTGGTGCAATAAGTTCATATTCAGTGGCACGGAACGTTCTGGAAATTCCGACGATAACGAAGATACCGTGTCCACATTCAGAAAACATTGTTTTTTTCATTTAGCATTGCGATTTGTTACTACATGTTAGTTACAATGCAGTATAAGTACAATTGAAAAATCTTGACAACCATTAAGCACGTATGAGAAAAAAATCGCAATTTACCGTTTACGAAGAGAGATCAAAAACAAGTAAAGTTTACACCACCTGGTGCAATGAATTTAATGTTCCAATCTGGTTATGAATCGTGTCGGATAGCCTACTCGCCACCAGAATAGCACCACGATTGACTCAACAATCAGTCTTGTAGAGCTTCCGCCCACATAGATGGTGGAATTTGGTACACAGGGAGAAGCCAGTAGATATGACCCCTAATGTGCGTCGCACGAACGACTCACGTCACACGACGTTAACGTACACACACTAGCAGATCGGGAGAGAAACAGACGCCCTTAATTTATAACTGGGAGGGGGTGGGGGTCTGTACCCGGTGTCCGTCAGCTTAACGTCCTCATCCGACGCACGGCTATTATTCAGTGGATCGATCCTGAGACCTTTCCGTGGCAGTAACGAAGCTTTGAGCACTATGCCATCCGCGGCCCCAACCTACACCACCTGTTGAAACGATGAAATGAAATCCTCAAAAGGTTTAGAGCAGGACAGGGGCGGATTGGGACGACAAAACTAGGCCGGGAAATTTAGTCTTGTGGTCCACTATAGAAGGATTTACCCCCGCCCCCAATTTCCCCAGACTCCATGAAAAATCTCACCACGCCTATATTTGAAGGTGTGTAACACACACACACACACACACACACACACACACACACACACACACACACACACACACACACACACACAGGTATATACACCGATGAGTCATTACATTATGACCACCTACCTAATGAGCTGTAGGACACACTTTAGTCCGCAAAACAACTGCTACTCGGCGATGCATCGATTCGATGAGGTGGCGATAGGTATTCTTGGGTATCTGGTATTATAATGTCAACAGCAGGTCCTGCAGTTCCAGTACATTTCGGGGTGGTGGTGATTTAGCGCGAACCCGCTTTTCCAAGTCGAACGACAAATGTTCGATTGGGTTCATGTCAGGTGAATTTGGAGGCCAGGTCATTAACAAAAAGTCACCAGCATGTTCCTCGAATCATATTATCCTGTTGGTAATGGCCATCACCAGCAGGGACCACACTTGCCATCAATGGGTGAACTTGGTCCTCAACGATTTTCAGATACCTGAGAGCTGTCAGAGATGGTGCTATTAGGATAATTGGACCTAAAGTGTCCAAAGAAAACATCGCCCATAACGTCACACCTCCTCCGCCAGCCTGTTTCCGCCCAACAGTGTATCCAGGTGCCATAACCTCAGTTGGTAATCGGCGTACCCGCGCTTGGCCGTCTACGTCATGCACCAGGAACCTTGATTCATTACACCAAGCCACTTTCTTTCAATCATCCACGGTCCAATCTCGATGATCTTGGGCTCATTTCATGTGTTGTTTACGATGACGTGCAGTGACCAGCCGAGTCTCCATGTCGGTCCACGCGCAGGAGGCTGCAATGAACTTGTGCTGTGACACATTGCCCTGATCACCACTGTTGTAGCTGCGGGTGGTTTGTTGCACTGTGGCCCTGCGGTTACTGTGAACAATGTGCGACAGTCTCCGCTCCCTCTGGCATCAATGTGCTGCGGACGACACACAGACATTAATGATGTTCTGCTACCTCATGTTCGCATGTTCCGTGGTGCTGTCGGTGATAGATTCATTTTCATGGACGACAACGCAACATGTCATCGACCAGTCGCTGTCCAGGAGTGTCTTGAGAGCAAGGATATTCAACGCCTCGTATGGCCAGCACGTTCTCCAGATCTGAATCCCATTGAAAATGTGTGGGATGCTTTGGGGAGGAGTCTTGCTGGTCGCCAATGCCCTCCAATAAACAAGGACACCCTCATCCGTGCACTGACAGAGGAATGGGATAAATTACCTCAACAGCTGCTTGATAATGTTGTGCAAAGCATGACACGACATGTGGAATCTTGCATCACCCTCCATGGTGGCCATATCCCGTATTGACATCTTACGCCGGAACGCCTGCGGACGTTAATTGCATTTTTTTCACGTTTACGTATTCTGCACAAAATGGCCTGTTTGTCCCTTGAACACGTTCCAAAGCCTTCTGGATTTCAGAGCACAATAAATTGTCTTTCTTGTAATGTCCTGGCATTCTGACATTATTTTATTTCACTTGGCATCCAACCACACTTACTTTTTTATGCGCTATATAGCCGTTTATGATCCGTCCTCAGCAATTGTCCAGCAGTGTATAAGTATGCCAATTTTTTTTTCATTTTGACGTCAACATGTCGAACAAAATTCAATCCTTTTAAACATAAATATACTTTTTTTTCACTCTTTGGCATATAACGAAAGATGTATACGTGCAAAATTAGTATATCAAAGAAGGACTAATAGACAGCAAAGAGAAGGAAGTTCCTGTTTCTCAAAAAATTTAAACGCACTCATTGAACGTTCAAGCAAGTTGATGAATTTCCGATGCACTAAGGCAATTACTGTGGAGGTCGAAAGGACTTCTTGATCATGTAGCTTTTTTTCCCCATTCTTAGGGACTCTAATTGAAAAGACTAATTTAATTACTGTATTAGCTTAATGCTCAAACAACGAGCAAAAAAAGTTAAAAAAAAAGGGCCATCAGTAAGTAACTGAATCGCAATTCGTGAAGTAATTTAAGGAATTAAAATCCCTTTTAATTCTGCGTCTCTTCTTTCTCTTTAAGGTTCGTACTGGGCGTGGTGCTGTTACAAAGCCATCTTCTATCTGCTTCATGAAATACCACTCACTCATTCACTTCTAATAAATTAGCCACCGAGTGAATAATAAAATGGGTTTGACGGCGGATATTTGGTTTCTCAGTAAATCTATTTTCTGCGTATGTTTGGAAGGACTGCTCTTCCGCTGATGCTTTCATGTTGGGTTTTCCGAAAGGATAAAAAGAAAGAAAAAGAGAACAAGTAACAAAAAAAAAAAAAATGTACTTGAATAACTAATGATGGTGAAACATAAAAAAAAAAAAAAAAAAAAAAAAGAGGGACAACAATAAAGAGCACGTGCAGCTGCCGAAGTTGGGCACGTTGCCATTTCGTTTCTATGGTTACACTTTGCCGGCTGCTGCCTCTGTTTAAAATTAACGCCTTCTCTCGAGAGCTGATTTACCGAATCCTTTCTCCTCGGTTCCCTCGATTTTTCTGCCCGATCTCCGGTTGAATGTGTGGTGCAGGAGATCCATGAGAAAATATTTAGTATTTTTAAGCTGCGTTTCCCGCCGTTCTTAATGATATCGTGTTTCAGCCATCACTTTCTCAGAAACCAGCATGGTTATCGTGCAGAGCGCCGTTATCTCGATTCGAGCATTAAATTGGAAAACTATTTTTCGGAATATGGGATATTCTGTGAACTTTGCTCTTTCGGGAAAACTGGGTGACAGTTATAAATGATACTTCTTTAAAATGAGGCTACCAACTTTTGCTCCAGGATAATAGAATACAAAAGTGAGAAAAAACAAAACAAAATAACGAGATAAGATATCGATATAAAATGTTGCTGTACTAAGAAAGTATAGCTGCTCCCTCCCTAGACATTTTTTTTAATTTATTCCAGTAAAGTTCTTACTTCCGAACTTTTTGTTCGAAGTACAAGGCATTTCTCAGATTGTATTTATACACTGCTGGCCACCCAAAATGCAACACCAAGAAAGAAGCATCCGATTGGCCTCAAATTCGCAGCAGGCGTCGCCCGCAAGAGGACATCAAAACAATTAGCATTGCAGGGCATATGCAAATCATGTGCGCCCGGCACGCCACCGAGAAGCACTATAAGAAGGGTGCACAGAAGGCGGGGTATAAGTAGTGGAAGTGTGTTGTGCTGCCGGACCTGTGTGTGGGAAGCTTCCTGATGCCTCGTCGCAGAATACGGCAGTCATTCCAGCACGTTTCGGAGTTCGACAGAGGACGACTAGTGGCATATCGCGACAGCGGTTTATCGTACCGAGACATCGGCGCTCGTGTGGGACGACATCCATTCACAGTGAGGCGAGTATGGATTCGGTGGGTGCAGGAGGGACGGACGGACCGACGTGAGCGATTACGGCAGCCGCGGCGCACCACCGAACGAGAGGACCAGCATGTTGTACGGCGGGCATTGACGGCTCGCACCGCCACATCACGAACGTTAGCGCAGGAATTAGGGTGTGTTGCTTAACAACCTGTGTCAGCACGTACCGTTCGACGTCGTCTGCAGGAGAGGGGACTTGTCGCACGGCGCCCATTGCTCCAATTACCATTGACGTTACACCACCGGCGAGTGCGGCGGCAGTGGGCTGTTGAACGCCGCACCTGGTCTACGGAATGGCACGACATTGTCTTCTCCGACGTATACCGTTTCTGCCTGCAACACCACGATGGTCGGATCCGCGTGTGGCGGCACCGCGGCGAGAGACTGTATGACGCCTGCATTATGCATCGCAATACCGGTCCGTCGCCTGGCGTTATGGTTTGGGGGCGCAATTAGAGATGACACCCGTACCCCTCTGGTACGCATCGCCGGTACACTGAACAGCCACCACACCATCTCCGACGTTTTGGAGTCTGTTGTCCTCCCTTACCTGCTGGACCTGCCAGCGGCCACGTTTCAACAGACAATGAGCGCCCGCACGTGGCACGCATCGTGCAACAATTCTTCACAGCCCACCAGGTGTCACTGCTGCCGTGGCCCGCCTGTTCTTCCGATATGTCGCCCATCGAACACGTCTGGTCGCTGATCGGCAACCGAGTAGCCCGGCAAGCACCACCTACGGCTACGCCTGATGAACTGTGGCAACGTGTGGAAGCAACCTGGACCGACATACCCCAAGCCCACATCCAAAACCTCTTTCGTTCGATGCCGCGGCGTGTTGCGGCCGTTTTTGCCAGCCATGGGGACCACACAAACTATTGATGTCTGCTTGTTCCGCAAGTCGCACGGGGCTGTAAGCTCAATCGTCTCATCTTTGTATATCTGTTGTTATGTGTCCAGTAAATCTGGCTTTGCTATCTCGTGTCCTTCTTGGTGTTTCATTTTGGGTGGCCAGCAGTGTATTTACAGATCGTTCTGCCCGAGAGCAAACGAATTTCACCATGTCTGCTGCTCTGCGAGCAGCCGGTGGCGCAGTGGTCTAAGCGATGGCTTCTGATCATTCGTCTGAACGGGGTCCGGGTTCGAATCCCGGTGAGGCATGGATGTTGTGTTTGTCTTATGGCACTGGCTCTCTCCCTTCCCTGGAACCAGTGACCCTAAATTTGGGACGGGCGACTGCTTATAGCCCATTGAGTTGCTCACGGAGGTCGTTGAACCTCCAAACAGGCAGGCAGGCAGGCAGGCTCTGCGAGCACACGTGTCGAAACTTGCAGCACACCGCTTTTTGTTTTAGCTACAGTAGGCTGTCACACAAAGACGGAGGAGCAGAGTGCCTGCGTCAAGTTCTATGCAAAATTGACAAACATAGTGAAAGTACAAACTCACTCAAACGTGTCAAAATAAACATTGGATGTGACTGTGTTTTCGGTGAAAAAGAATGGGCCGATGATGCTATTGTGCAGAAGACCGCACCAAACGTTAACCTTAGGGCCATTTTTCGGGCGGCATGTCTGTTTTCAGACCCCCTAAATTCTGTGCAGTTACGCCTGTTGATAATACCACAGACATAAAAGGTTGACTCATTGCTGAATATAACGCGTTTCAGGAAGCCTTCCTCATTATTAATCCTGTGTATTAATAGTACATCAAAAGCAAAATCGAAACTTTTCTGTTTATCCCCGGGGTGCAGTGTCTGTAACAAACGAACTTTGCAGGCAATTAGGTGCAAGCGCTTGCGCAGAACCCTGTGTATCATTGTAGGTGGGAACCCCAACTGCGTGATGGCCGTACGAATTTACTTCGTAGGATCTCTGTCGAACACATTCCATATCCTCTTCACTTGTGCTTGGCCGGCAAGCACCTTTTTTAAGAGGAACACTACCAGTCTCCATAAATTTCTTGTGCCACTCGCGTATTGAGGGTCTGGATGGTGCATTACGTCGGTATTTGGTACGAAAATTAGTTTGGACTTGTGTATCTGACTTCATCTCTGTGAACTATGTCACGCACTCGGCCTTTTTCCTGTGGAGTATAGCCATCACAAGTTCAGAATCGTACCTGAAAGTAAACAAAAACCCTCTGTGTGCGAATAAAATTACATGCGTTGCTGTTACATGTTAAAAAAATAAAACTTCGCTATCTTATTTTGTTTGGGTTTTGTCAGGCCCCGCTGAGTTCAATCCGCCACTAGGCCTTACGGATTCTGAATCTCCCAAACGGGCCCGACGTAGGTTCTTTTGGATCCCGTCCAGTTGAACTCAATCGCTGAAATACTGGAACGTGTAGTCGACAATTACTTAATATCTAAGACAACGGGTAACTCCAATAAAAAGTACTTTGTTAGATGAAAAAAATTTAATAGATGAGAAAATAAACTCCGTTCGATTAGCTATCCCCACGTGCCAACAGATTTCTAGATGGCGAACACTTTACTATCGCTCAACTATCCCGGAAGACCCTCCGCCACATTTAACTTGAGTCTTTCGGTCCATATTCCGGTCGCTCTCTGATCGCTGAGAAACCCTGACTATTCCGTCAGCCAAAAAGTAAATCCCCGAGAGGTCTAACCGACACTCTCAGCTAGCACACGCCGTCGGACCACGTCGAAGGCGAAACACTAAAAGCGTCCTGAGCAGATAAGATCAGATCATATGTAGAGGATTTTAGGAAGGGAGCGTCTGACGACAGATCTTAATCAACCCTCAGAAATAGGAAGTTAGGAGATTTGGGTTAGATTGCCCGATAGGAAAGTGACACGGAAGCGAGGTAGAAAGTGGGAGGAAGACGCCCTTATTTATTACCGAAGGGGGGCCAGTACCCGAGGTCCAACCGCTTAACTTGCCCATCCGACGCACGGAGGATATTTAGTGGATCGAGCGTTCGTACCTGCCTGGGATCGAACCTCAGGTCCTTTCCGTGGCAGTCACGAACGTTGCCCACTAGGCCACCCGCAGCCCAAGCGTCCTGAGCCAACATGTCGCTGCCTTTTATATCCTTATGCTTCCCCCCACCCCCCACCTTCCGCCCTTCTGGAATCCTGTTTTCGTGGAGTTCGCCTCACTCTGGGAGTGGCGACCTTTGATCGATGCATCAGACCCAGTCGTCCAGGTCAAGGTCAACGGATGCCGCTAGGTACATGCCCGGCTCGGCACTCCGTAATATGGCGTACAAAAGAAATGCGCCACGTGTCCTCCACATGCGTTGGAATTTGCATTACATTACGCTTGAAATGATAAATTGTTACAGAAAACGTTTCTACATGTAAATAATTATTGGTGGCTTAACTCCGTTGCCTTACAGATTTTATTGAGGGCGGAAAAGTTGTAAAGATGATTTGGAAACACCCCCAAATTTACATAGCTTTATCAAATGCCCAAGTTTCTGCCTGGCTCGTTTTCAAAAAGGCGGATGAACGCATAAATCAAGTCGTGAAATTTTGCAAAGATGTCGTTGGATAACACTTGGGATGCTGTAAACGTATGACACAGCGCAGCTCGATCAAAGCACCCAACTTCGTTGGGGAGGGAGGGGGGCAGAGAACCTTTTCATTTCAGGGGCCTTTCAATTCTAGACAGAAAGACAAATCTTTCCCTGAAAAAAATTCGATTTTTTTTTTCCAGTCCGTTTATGAAAACATTCAAATGAGGAAGTCTTTCTTGAATCCAGATAGTTTTAAGAAAAATAATTGTTTCTAATTCATTGCCAGCACTGAATAGAGATGCCTTTTTTTATGGAAATGTTATGTAGGTGCTATTTTGTTGGGCATATTTTTGTTCAAAATGTTTTGTATCTCAGTAAATATTTTGAAAAAAAAAAAAAAAGAAGTGACTACTATACAGGGGTGCATCCCGGACTTTCGGTAAGGAGGAGGGGGTGCAGAAACGCAGCTTGGAATTACCATATGGAAATGGAAAATACTAATTAGTTCCGAATGATAAAAATCGATCGTTGATGTCTTCCAACTAATTAACGAAAGTAATGTACTTTTAAGTAATACTTTCTTTCACGACAAAATATAAAATTTTTTATTAAAACCTAGCAAATCGAAGCTTCTCCTTGGTTCCTGAGGGAGGGGCGCATCCCAGCCCCCTCTGGATCCGCCACTGCTACAATAAGACATCATACGTGTACGACATCACCATAATTTTGGCTGATGTCGACTTATACTTCCAGAATTCTTCGTCTGCCCAACTGAATGGCGGCTACAAGATTATTCGTGCGAGAGAGGTCGTTGCCGTTATAGTTCCTCACTCGGTAACAAGTCTATTATCCTGTATGCAAGAACACTCTAGAAACGCTTATAGCATAGTAAATCCGTTTACTCACTGGTGTAACACGCATAAAGTTTCGCCAAGCTTTCGCATTCCCCTGGGGAGCTTTTTTCAAGGCAATGGTAGACATAAAATGCAGAATTTATGTCTACCATTGTCATGAAAAAACCTCCCAGTGGAGAGCGAAAGTTGGGCAAAACTTTATGCGCATTACACAAGTGAATAAACGGATTTAATACGCTATATGCGTTTCTTGATTGTGCACGGTCTGGTGTACTTTGAAATAATGTAAGTGAAAAATTTTAATTTGGAATTTTTACAGGAGAATGATGTCAGCATTATCTTTATTTTTAATATGTGTTTATTTATTACCTCAGTTTTATTCTTTTTCCCTGAGGTAGATTTACTTGCACTGGATACACCAATGAGTCATTACACCCAGCCTAGAGAAATGAGCGCGCCTGGAGACCGAGCGGTGGCGCAAGTGAAGTTCACAGAGCAGTATATAAACAACCCGAGGACCGGCTTTCGGTTAGTAGAGTGTGCGGAGTCGGAATGCGAAAAGCTGCCGATTTATCGGAGTTTGATAAACGACAAATTGTGATGGCACGTCGCCACGGAACTACGATTTTGGAAACGGCGCGGCTTGTGAGTTGTCCAGTGCCGCTGTAGTGTATACGTATCAAAAGTGGTGCACATGTGGTCCAAACGACAAACCGTCGTCCATCTGTGTGTCATCCGCAGCTCATTGATGCCAGAGAGGAGAGCAGACTGCCGTGTATTGTTCACAGCGACCTCAGGACCACAGTGCGCCAAATCACCCGCAGCTACAACATTGGCGAACAGGGAAACGTGTCACAGCACACAGTTCATCGCAGCCTTCATGGGCCTGCATAGCCGAAGACCCAGCCGAGTCTCTATGTTTACTGCACGTCATCGCCAACAACGCATGAAATAGGCTTAAGATCATCGAAATTGGACCGTGGGTGATTGGAAAAAAGTGGCCTGATCTGACGTATCAAAATTTCTGGTGCCACTGTTGTAGCTACGGGTGATTTGTTAGTGGCCTGGTCTGACGAATCAAGAGATAGCCGAGCGTGGATACGCAGATTACCAACGGAGGCTATGGCACCTTGATGCACTGTTGGGAGGAAACAGTCCGGCGGCGGCGGTGTTGTGCTGTGGGCGATGTTTTCTTGGGACACTACCCATTATCCCAATAACACAATTCCTGACAGCTGCCAGGTATCTGAACATCGTTGCGGACCAAGTTCTTCCAATCATGGCAACTGTGTTCTCTGCTGATGATGGTCATTACCAACAGGATAGTGCGCCATGCCACACTACCAGAATCGTCAAGGAGTCGTTCGAGGAACATGCTGATGACTTTCTGTTAAAGCTCTTGCCTCCAAATTCACCTGACATGAACCCAATCGAAGATTTGTGGTTCGACTTGGAAAAGCGGGATCGCGCTAAATCAGCACCATTCCGAAGTATACGGGAACTGGAGGACCTGCTGTTGACATTATGGTACCAGATACCCCAGGATACCTATCGCCACCTCATCGAATCGGTGTCTTGCCAAGTGGCCGCTGTTTTGCTCGCTAAAGAGGGTCCTACAGTTTATTAGGTAGGTGGTCACAATGTAATGGCCCATCGGTGTACATTAATCACAGCGCTCCTCCCCTTCAGTTGTCAAATAAAAGTTATCGGCTAACGTAGTGCAAAGAACGTTGACAGTGGACCGTTGTACAGTGGAAACAGGTTCTCTGGAGCGACGAATCAAGGTTCACCCTCTACCGTTTGGAGGGCAGGGTCTGGGTTTGGCGTCTGCCTGGAGAACGCCTCCTGCCGGAATGTATTGTTCCAACTGTGAAGTTCGGCGGCGGTGGAATTATGCTATGATGGTGTTTCTCCTGGTATGGCACGGGACCCTTGGTTGCAATTCCTGGTAGACTCAACGCCGAGACCTACTGCACCATTTTGGATGACCATGCGCTTCCTACGTTGTGGCAGTTTTACGGGGTGGACCCATGTTACTTTCAGGATGACAATGCCACCAGTCATGTTGCGAGGTCCATCATGGCTTGGTATGGTGACAATGGGGTTAATCGAATGGACTGGCCTGCGCAGAGCCCGGACCTATCGAGCACCTCTAGGACGAGTTGGAGCGTCGACTTAAGGGGTGCCCCACCGTCCGAAATCGGTGAAGGAACTGACCTGTCTTCTCCAAGCCGAGTGGAAGAAAATACCGTTAGCCGTCGTACAACGCCTGGTTGAGAGTATGCCCCGGAGGGGCGCAGCTGTAATCGCCGCTCGTGGAGGCTCCACCACCTATTGAAGGTGAATAAACTTCGTTTTCCTTTGCTATCACAAGTGTCCAATTACTTGTTGGTAGATAGTGTATTTTGACGGGAGGCCTTAAAATTCACACTACGCTGCTATTAAAAAGAACTTGAATTTTAACTGAGGATTTGTGAAATAGAGAATCTTATCAGACACTTTTTCTTCAAACTGGCACCGAATAAAAGACGATTCGGTCTGAGTTTGTGATGACGTTCTACAGACTGCAAAAGCGCGATAAGGTCTTCCTGACTTCACTATACTGCTGGAGACTAGAGATTAGCTCGGGCCCAGGCTCGGACGGGCTCAGAATTCTTTTTTTTTTTTTTTTTTTTTTTTTTTGATTGGAGGTTTAACGACCACCGTGAGCAACTCAATGGGTTATAAGCAGTCGCCCGTCCCTAATTTAGGGTCACTGGTTCCAGGGAAGGGAGAGAGCCAGTGCCGTAAGACAAACACAACATCCATGCCAGACCGGGATTCGAACCCCTGACCCCTTACGGACGAATGATCAGAGGCCAGCGCCTTAGACCACTGCGCCACCGGGGCGGCTCAGAATTCATTAACTACCGAAAAACCCGGGCTCGGGCTCGGAATTACACGTCTTGAATTTCATTACTGTAATTAATTCAACACGTGTAATTCCGAGCTCGGTTGAATTACATATGTTGAATTTCATTGTGGATTTGTTACCATGGTGGAAGGATTTTCAATTTCCTAATCCAGCTGCTATTGCAAGATAAATTTCCCTTAGCAAGACTTGCATTATGCATTGTCCAAAGCTAGGGCCCAAGCAAGGATTAGTTTAAGGTGGTCTGGTACCGAAAAACTGGGAAAAAATCATATTACCATGTTTTGTATTTTATTAAAAATCAAGAATCTTATCTTTAAAACGATGTATTAATTTCCAAAATTGTGCAGTTCGAAGTATTGTTATTTATTTTTTTTAATTTCCTCACTCCCGCGATTTTTGGAGTGACGTTGGTTTTTAGTGCAGCAATTCGAGTTTTAATGAAAAGAAGGTCAAGTTGAAGCGCTGAGGCATTAGATGCAATTCTCTCTCTCTCTCTCTTTTCATGATGAACTTGATCTGGAAACTGCACACACATATGATAATATTGTGATAATTATACTATTAAGCGCAAAGCTTTATTAATGTTACAAAATGCAGAATAATCTGGTGTGGAATGCTTTTACGTTCTTTTTTTTTTTAATTTTGGAAATTTCCCTACATGATTTTTTTTATATTCTATTACATCACTCTAAACTACCTTTACCAATTGGATATATGTTAATTATATTGCAAATATTAGTTTTCTAAAGTCAAAATTTCAAACACTTGCAACTGTCAGTACGGCGTTGTACGTTTTATAATGCAATTTATTCAAAATAAAAGTTAATTCAGAAATCAAAAAGAAATAACGAATGGAACTTTTTATTTCTAAACGATTTTCTTTTCTTCAGCTTTTACCAAAATGACTGATTCCTCTGATACGGTCCAAGAGCACGTTGATTATATCCGGGCCCGGGCTCTTGGCCTATGGACCCGGGCTCCTGAAATTGAGCCCGAGCTCATCTCTATCGGAGACAAAACAATGCTTCCGATACGACATTGCACGAAGCGACAGAGTCTACTAGTGCCTCACACTATTTCTGCTATACACAACTCTAGCAGACGAGTTGTTCTTCTATTCCTGTGTGACAACCGGCTGTAACAAAAGCAAAGCGGCCGCATCGGACGATGATTTACATGTCAAAACCCGTTTGTGCCGCTCTGAACACAGGAACTGACAAGTAGAAACTTCTTTACGCGTGGGGAAACAAGTTTCACTAAACGCGTATGTAAAAACATTTGTTGATCTGGAAACCCACCAAGAAATATAAATGCTGCCTCTCAGTGGCGTTGGAACTATTTTTTGACAGCGGGGGCAAGATGTCGGAGAAAAAAGTATTTTATCATTTCATAAAATTTATTGAACTACTGTAAAAGAAGACGTGCTAACCTCATTGCAAAAAATTGCTGGAATTTTTTTTTCGATTAAACATTCATCTTTAAAAAAATTCATATCCATATAGTTTCACAATCTAAACTATAACTGTGCACATAAACAGCCTTGAACTATAGACTTTGATACTTTCGAATTGGTATCAATTCCTATTTAATTGTAGCCGTAGACGCTATAATGAAACATTGAAGGAACCTATATCTCATTCCTCACCCTGCTTCCATTCTTTTAGAGGAAGAACTAATTATTCTCATTCTTTTAGAGGAAGAACTAATTATTCTCATTCTTTTAGAGGAAGAACTAATTATTTACACTTGATGAGACACAAAACGTTGCTGGTCTTCAAACGGGAATCAGCACACTGGACTGTTTAATGGGACTAGCATTTCTTGGGGTCTCAAGAGTTCCATTAAAAAAATCAGATTTCTAGATATTTCATGGTAAAAAATGAAGAGCAATACTCAATATCTATCAAAATGAACTTACATAAAAACCCGAATGTTTGAGATTTCCAATCACGAACATATGTAATTCGGAAAGAAAGAAAACTGAGGGGACAAATGTGATGTTTTGCATCCACACTCATTTGCGTGCGGGAGCAACTGCCCCCTCTGTCCCCGCGGTTCCGTCGCCACTGCAGCCTCTTCTTTTTGGGCAACCATTTTTGAAAAAAGAAATTCAACAGAAAATATTCTGTTGGGTAACAATTCGATAGTTGATTTACCTAACCTGCTGACCTTTCTAAAACGAATCGGTCTGTCAACGTTAGACTGATATAATATGTGCATTGATCTAAGCAACACAAAATTCTACAACAGATGTTAAATGTCGTAATTTCTCTGTTATCAGAGTTACCATCACAACTACACATTGAAAATAGTTGCTTTAGTAGCCTGAAAAGTCAAAAATAGTAGACTAAATAGTCTCCTCCTAGCGATAATTTAGTTGCATATCTGGACGATTTAGTAGTCTTTTTACGCAGACTCATATAAAAAAAATAGGACATACATATGAAGAACAGAAAATTTTGAAACATAGCTAGATAATACTAAATACGAGTTTACAAATTCAAAACAAACAAAACTTTGATTTCATAAGCCATCCTTTGTTTCCTTCAAATAAAATTGAATTTATTTCTTTTTAGATTCCTTTAGTTCATTTACTTTAGAATTCACCTATTACAATAACAATAAAACAATTATTTTTGTCCTACCTTTTATAATAACTGTCGTGAATAAAAAGTACAATTAAAACAAAAGGCCAGAATGCCGTAAACTTTAGATATTTGGTTCATTACCAATTAGAGTATAAGATAAATTAAACATACATGTGTATATTACATTTTTGCAAATGGAATGGCACTATTCACTGAACTGCGTAAAACAAACATTTACTGCACCATAGTACTTAAGCAAAGCTGGTACAACATGGAATTTAGAATCCATTTAATAAGTGCAATATAAAATTCAATACCCACTTGGGTACTTCTACTATGAAACTTCAAATTGAATACCAATATTTTCTAATAGCAGAAGAGTTCAAATAATTCGATGTACTTGAAAACAAGACTTATTTTAACATTGCTTAGATTATTAAGACTAAGCAATCTCCTCTTGATATCGGATTGGACGCTAGTGACGTTCGAAATCACCGTTATTATCTTTGTTACCGATATTATTTGAAAATGAATTTATTGCAAAATATTTGAAAATAGTCTCCTAAAACTTAAAAAAGTCGCCACTTTTTGGAAAGTAGTCGTTTTTGGGCCTATTTTGGGGTAAAAAAGTCGCCATAGTCGCCAAAGGTAAAAAATAGTCGCAAATAGTCGTTTTTTAGTCGCCAATGACAACCCTGTGTTATGTACATTCGGGCACTCTTAGAACTTGGTGAATTCTGTCGTCTCTGGTTATTGTCTCAAAAGCTCCCTCCTTCAAATAGCACAAGTATGGAAATACGTGTGGATATGGGAAACGTCAGTAGCTAAGCTTCTTTGAAATGCACTCAGCTCTCGCTATTACGAACCACTTTATAACGGATTTCACATACAATGAACGAAATACGTACATGGTAGCAGAGACGTCTGTCCGAATGGGGGATAAAGGATTGGGTCCGTTATACCTGATACGGACAGGCCAGTTGTTCGTGACCATGCTCAAGGCCGTCTAGAAAACACAAGGCCATGACATTAGAGAAATGAGTTCCCCCTTTTAATGACCTCACGTCGAAATCAAGGCTTCCGATTGGTTTCCAACGCTGTCATGTACGACACAAACACGACACCGATATATCAGGCAGTGTAACATGAGTGTGGCATCACAAACGGAGGGAACTGATCTCGCTAACGTCATCGCCTTGTACTTTCTAGACGACCTTGCCCTGCTCCTGTTGTTGAGCCTTTTCTGCTGATGACCCATCATGCTGACCCACATTCATCATAGCCCTCTACAAGTGACGTGTCACTGTCAGAAGCGAACCGCCCAGGTGGTTAGGAGGCTTCAGACTCTGGCTTCTTCCCATTCGTCTAAGTTGGGATAGAATTCGAGTCCCGAGTGAAGCATGGGTTGAGCGCCTGCCCTATGGCTATGGCTGTGCCCCTTCCCCAGATCCAACGGTCCCAAATCAGGGAAGGGCAACTGCTTGCTGCCCTATTAGTTGCTCATGGAGGTTGAACTCCAAATCATTGCGGTTATTAAACTCCAAAAAGAGAGAGAGAGAGAACCGTCAGCGAAGTTTCATGGCTCTACCGGGTCAAAATAATCAGTTACCGTATCGAAGGTCACTACACAACAAGCTTTTGTGTCATCTACTAAATGTAAATTTCATTTAAGGCGCTGGCCTCTGATCATTCGTCCGTAAGGGGTCCGGGTTCGAATCCCGGTCAGGCATGGAAGTTGTGTTTGTCTTACGGCACTGGCCCTCTCCCTTCCCTAGAACCAGTGACCCTAAATTAGGGACGGGCGACTGCTTATAGCCCATTGAGTTGCTCACGGCGGTCGTTAAACCTCCAATAAAAAAAAAAAATTTCATTTCATTCAGTACAATGTTTACAGTACATTTTTGTACTTTTCTCTTTATTGAGTGTTTTGCTTTGTGTATGTTTATTGCCTATTTCTTCAATAGTGTATGTGTTGTGTAACATGGGCATTAATGTTTGACAGGAGTGAATTTAGATAACCATTTTGAGTATAGTGAATTTGAATCATCTTCCCTTTCCGTAGCGCCTTTTTCGCCATTCCGATGCAGCTGGTCAGTGGGTATGGCTATCACTTCTTAGCCGTCCCATCTGAAGGAAAGGTAGATTTATGGGTTTTGTCGTTGTGCGAGGGAAGTATTAGATAATTATCTCTAACGGGTCAGAAGAAGGCAATTAAGGAACATTCGCGTCTTCCAGGAAAAGAGAGACACTTTTTGGTGTTTCTCAGCCGTCGATTTTCACTCTTATGCTGAGGGAGTAGGTTGGAAGTAGGTAGACAGGAAGGTGTCGAGAATTTTCGCTCTTGAGTGTAAAACCGGGGAATGGTGATGATTAGAAAAAGGGTATACTGGCCTCAACGGGAAGGAGATGGACGAGTTAGTAATGTAGAGAGTGAATAGAAATCGGGAAAAAGTTTCCTCATATCAACTGAATAAACACTTTCCTCACTGCAAGAACGAGTTAAAAATTTAGTTGATATTTAATTTATATTTTATTTATCTACTTCAGTCGAGTAAAATACGGGTTTAACCCCCGAAATAAAACTCTCTAAAAGCGACGTATAACGGAACCCTTCACATAGGGCACTGAACTATAACTCAGTACCAAGCCCTGTAACAATTGGGTTGGAAAGAAAGTAATGTCTGCAAATGCAAGGCAACAGAAAAGTGCTAATTACCGTATATACAAGTATAAATCAGTCCAAAATGTAGTCGCCATCGTTTTTGTAGTCGCCAACCCATCGTCTGGTAAGCTGCTGGATACCGTCACTGCAGAATTGCGGTGGCTTGGACGCAAAGAAGTGAGTAAGTGCATGTTCGACATCGCCCCGTTTGGTGAGCCACTGTCCTTCCAAGAAATGCTGCAACGACAGGAAAAGACGGTAGTCGCTTTGGGCAACATCCAGGGAATAGGTTGGGTGCAGCAGCAGCAGCTCCCAGCCCAGGTCTCTGATCTTGTGACAGGTCACCCGTTCTCTGTGAGATCTCGCTTCATCCTGCTATTGGAGGATGAAGTGAGATCTCTTGCGGTTCAGTAGTGCTGGTCGTTTCGACGTGAGTGATGCGTGCAAATCGTCTAGATAACGCAGGACACATCGGCGATGATAGTAGTGTTGCCCGGCAGCAGCTCAAACAGCGCGACACCCCACATATCCCACCAAACAGACAGCAGGACCTAGCGTGGCTGTAAACCGGCCTTGGAAGTCGGCAAACAGCTTCTGTTTTGGGTCCAACTACTGTTTTCGGGCGCTGACATTGTCATACAGGATCCATTTCACGTCACCTGTCATAATGCTACCCAAGAACGGTTTAACGTGGTCACGTACAGGCAGGGAAACGCATGCATTCACGCGATTTGCTTTCTGCTCAGCTGTGAGTGATGAGGTACTCAAACTCTCCTCTTGCGCACCTTTCCAAGTTGACGCAGGTGCGTGATAATGCTCATGTGGGTAATCCCCAGCATCTTGGCTAACACTGGCGTGGTCACATGCAGATCAGCTTCCACTAAGGTCTTCAGCATATCCATATCCACTTCTGTGGGTCTAACAGGTCAAAATTTTCCTCTCAAAATCGTTCGAACCAACGACAGCACTGACGATGTGATATGGCATTGGGGTATACGCTGGTAATGTTCCTTACAGCACTTGCATTACGACGAAACTCATACAGCATGCAATTAAGGATGAGCACCTTGTCTACTTCCATGTTGGCTGGCGCTTACACTCTTCGCCTTCCAACGGCTAACTGCCATTGACTTAAGTCACCTACCTGCTGATATCATGCCGGTGGGCTGCGCAATCTCAGTTGCCACTGTGCACCGTGGCCGGGACTTCGAACTTCGGATACCTCGTCATCGGACATTACTTTTTTCCAACGTAATATAGAGTGGTTGGACAGAATAGTGTGAACACGTAGGAAAAGATTTTACGAACCTAATAGGGTGTGGGACAACCTTTGGCATTCAAGACCCCCTGAATCCTCCTTGGAATGGATGCATACAAATTCTGGATGGTGGTTAGTGGGATGTTGCACCATTTTTTGCAGAAACTGCTCCAAATCCTTAAGAAATGTAGGAGGCTGATAACGGGATCTTACTCTGATTTACAAGAAAGACCACAGTGGCTGGGTGATATTTAAGACTGGTGATTGGGGAGGCCAAGTTTGTCCTCATGTTCCTCAAACCATGATTGGGCATTCCGAGCTCTGTGAATTGGGGCGTTATCTTGATAGATGGCATCCCCTGCAGGAAACAATGCCTGAGCCATTGGATGGACTTGGTCTGCCAAAATAGTTTCATGCGCCCTACCCGTCATCCGTCCTTTCAAGGAGATCAGGGGACCTGCTGAAAACCATGATGTGACCGCTTAGAGCATCACGGATCCTCCACCATGCTATACTATTGCGAGCAGACAGTCTAGGGTGTACGCTTCTGACAGTGTTCTCCACATGTAAACACGTCCTGCGGTGGGAAATAGTGTGAATGTGGATTCATCCGACTACATTGCGAGCTCCCATGCATCGGCAGTCCACGTTGTATGTTCCTGGCACCACTGCTGCCGCGGTTGTGCATTCACCCGGGTCACCAGATGTTTTGCAATAGCAGCTCTACCATGAATATTTTACGCAATTCCCTGTGTACTGTTTTCGTTGATACTGGAGTCTGGAGTTGCAGATTGAGCTCCGCATTAATTTTCGGCGCCGTGGTCCTCTTATTACGGGTAACAATCTTCTTTAATGATCTCCTGTCCTTATCAGTCAGGGTCTTTTTTCGTCCGCTCTTGTGTTTCGCCGGTGAGGTTTTGCCACGAATACCGTATGCTGTCATGACGCTAGACACAGCTCTCGATACCCTCACTACTCTGGCGACTGTTGTCAGGAAGGCAACAATTACCCCACTTTCGAAGTCCGTTAGGTCGCTCATTTCGCCGTCACCCTGAAAAGAATTTTGCAACAAGACACTTTAAATGGATCAAACAGAAGTCACTGCTCTTTCCACGTTTAGAAGTGAGTCACAGAAAAATTATCATTGGCCGCCACCGGGAATCGAACCCAAGGTCTTCCAGTTACGCGCCGGATATGCTTCCACTGCAACCTCGAATTCCTCCAGACTCACGTGCACTAACTACCAAGAGACTTGGCAGATTGCTTCTTGGAGCCCCGCACAATACTGAGGATTCACCAAAGATGGTAAGCAGCATCTGAACAAATAATTAGAAGGCCAATGAATAACAAATACAGACATTTGACGTGGACGATCATGCACTAACTACCAAGCGACTTGGCAGGTTGTTTCTTGGAGCCCCGCACAATGCTGGGGATTCACCAAAGATGGTAAGCAGCAACTGAACAAATAATTAGAAGGCGAATGAATAATAAATACAGACATTTGACGTGAGTCTGGAGGAATTGGAGGCCGCTGTGATGCAGTGGAAGCACATCCGGCGCGTAACTGAAAGACACTGGGTTCGATTCCCGGTGGCGGCCAATGATAATTTTTCCGCGACTCACTTCTAAACGTGGAAAGAGCGATGACTTCTGTTTGATGTTCCTGGTCCACGTCAAATGTCTGTATTTATTATTCATTCGACTTTAAATTCACTTAAACAGGGCCTTTTAGTTCTAAATAAAGCTATTACAACCAAAAAACGGTGGATACCTTTGCGTATTGCGACGTACCCGGCTGCATTAAAAGTCACATCTCTGAGCGTGGTGTTCACATTATTCTGTCCAACACTTGTATATACCCATTACCTGGCTATAACGAACACCAATGCCCCCCACCACCACTCCCCAATGATCCGTTATAATGAGGGTTTAGTGCAACTCTTTTGTCTCCTAGCTATGATTCATCCTTTTATATGAAGACCGGAAGCGTAAATGGTTGGCCTCACTCGAGGTCGTCGTCTGGGTTTAATTGCTTCGCGAAGGAACCAAAAGTTTTCGTTATTCATGATAAATTTATTAACGTTGTTTCACAAAGAATAAAGTGAAAACCAATGGCTGAAAGACGTAATGTTATTAACAAATGTCTGAATCACATTTTAAAGTGCCGTAGCTTACTTTTTTTTTTTTCAACGTATTTTACGACGAACTGTGTTGCGAGTTTTTTCATGCTTACCATTATAATGAACTGCAGAACGAATAGAGTTACTCATTGAAATAGAAGAGCTGTGGGCCGTTTAAATTTAATGGAAGAAGAGTGGAAAGAGAAGGCAGAGATTATATGCAGTGAGCGAGAATATATGTCTCAGAGAGTTGAAAGTATGAATGAGAAATTAGTTGAAAAAAACCGTGCGGAACGGCTTGCGGAAAATAACACATCCCAGTTTATGAGAACTAATACTGCTGATATGAAAGTGAAATATGTGAATGTTGATGAAAAGATGTGTCACGAAAGTCTTATTTTAAAGTGTAAAATAGCCTGAAAATTGAGTATCTTCCAATTGGTCAGAAACAGACGAAACTGGGCACTGTAGGTGGCGCGAATTCAATTTCTACAGTTCTGCGCGAATGCCTTTTATCTATGGATGCCGGAGTTGATCACCTGCATAGAAACAGGGGTTGATAACCATAGGTATATGAGCGGATCCAGAAGCTTACCTGGTGGGAAGGGGCGGGGGGGCCCGCTCCTGTCTAAAAAGATTGCGAGAAAGACTTTGTGGAGGGAACACACACTCAATTAAAAGTAAATACAGACACACTACAGATATTCAGCGGTGCTCCCCCCCCTGGCAATGCACCGCTTTTTTAAACGTTTTCCATAAAAAGAAATATTTCAAATTTTTAAATCACAAACTATCTCATCTATTCCGATCGGTTACTTTAATAGCAAAAATCCAGCTTGGAAAATTGTTACGAGTTTTGGTTCATGGTTTAATCTGGCTACGTACTTCTCTCTACCACCCCCACCCCCTATCTCATACACACTCCAAAGTCTACCCCACAGGATGGCTTTCCACTTCTTCCAATTACCAATGATACCAGACAATACTAAGGAATAGAACAAAGCACACCCATTGCTTTTCATGATAAATTAAAACCTCTTCTCACTTCTGCTTTCAGCTTTCTAGGTTTCTGAACCTCCTTGGGGGGGGGCTGAAACTAGAACAGAATCTTTTATCTCCAAAGGTACAGCAAATTCTAGTTTTAATGAAAAAATTTACAAAAACGTGTGCATTTATTACTATAATTTTGCAAAAATAAGTACATTATTTACTTGTGACAGGCCATTTAAGAAGGAAAACCCTGTTTGGGGGGACGATCCCCCCACTGGATCTGCTGGCCTAGATGAATTTCTTAAGGTAGCGATGGAAACCGATGGAATCCTTTCGGAAGACTATGTATGGATGAAACGTTCGCCTATGTAGAAACAGTAGTGCTTAATGACGACACTAGGGAGACTCGAGAGAAAGCACGTCTGCCGTCCCAGTGGCACAATGTTCTAAGCGATGGCTTCTGATCATCATTCGTCCGAAAGGGGTCCGGTTTCGAATAACGGTGAGGCATGGATGTTGTGTTTGTCTTACGGCACTGGCTCTCTCTCCCTTCCCTGGAACCAGTGACTCTAAATTAGGGACGGGCGACTGCTTATAACCCATTGAGGTGCTCACGGTGCTAGTTAAACCGCTAATAAAAAAAAAAAAAAAAAAAGCACGTCTTGAGTAACATGGGTACAAAAAACAGATGCGCTTTGTTCGCTGAACCAATGAATTCACCGATAATAATGAATTCCGTATTTCATCGACCATTGTGCCTGTGCATCATGTGTGGCAGTGTACATCAGGATTTTTAAGTTTGTTTTTAATCCAACTCCTTCAGTCTTGTGAGAAAGTTTCTGCTTCATAATCTGCAGCTCTGAAGAAGTACTTTTAAAGCTGCCTATGTCGTCAGCAAAACGAAGGTGGGTTAAACTATGCCTATTAATAATTATCCCCTTGTCTTCCAAGTCCAATGATTGAAAGACATTCATGTGGCACTGAAGCGCTTGGAAGATGTGATGCCATTTCGTCTCACTCCCTTTTCAATTTTTATACAATACGCTTACAAACCCCAATCTGAAAATTTATTTTTGCGGCAGATGCTTGTAGGCATAAGCTATTGTAAAATTCCTGGTGAGTCGTAATCGGCGAAGGTAATAACTGGAAGGTTCTTATTTTAACAATGATGATCAAAAAAACTTTTTTCTTCAAAATTTCTGGGGACTAACGTTCCCATCTTTTTTTTATTTTGGGGTCTGAAGTTCAATGCCCTTTCTTGTTTTGGCCTCTCGAGCTACACATAATTATATATAAGATTTTTCTTACGAATTTCCTAGTTTTTGTTTTGCAGAATTTTACCGTCATACTTAGGGGGTTTTTTGTTAGAGTACTTCAGACTGCACAGTTTAAAATATGATGATTTGGTTATAGGTGTAAAGTCAGGGCGTATACAGAATTTTTTTCGAACGGGTGGCAACACAAAATGAAAATTTTTAAATCCATCAGGACAAAATAAAAGTTAATTAAAAGCAGATGAAAAAATTAAAGCATTATTTTTTTTATGTAAGCTATTGCATTTTTATTAAATCAAATCAGTTTTTTCTAATGTAAGTCGCATTTTAACAAACAAAAAATGAAACACTTTCGGGTGGGGACAAATCCCTTTGCCCCTCTAAATATGTCTCTGCTTGAGGCTTTTGTCAAAAGACGTGCTGTTCACAGCTGATAATTCGGTGTCATCCATTTGTTAGTAAAATAAATTCTAATATATGTGGAACTTGGCCTCTCAATTATTGCCATTGCGGGTAAAAGCAAAATCAACTCTTATTTTTAATGTTTGCCACAGTACCACACTTTAGATTGAATCGAAAAAACGTATTTATCAGTGCGGAAAAGATATTCCCGTCTGAACAATAAAATAAAAAAGATTCCCAAAGTATTGAAGTGTGTCTTATGAACAGAAAGAAAAACCAGAAGGAAAAAAGAATTGCTCCAATGGTTAGTGTTGTTGTTTGCTGTTCAACAGCACGTGGTATCCATGCATTGAACGCATCAGCAGCATCAACAACAACTATCCTGCGTTGCCATTGGCTAAAGCCAAGAAGCGCATCGAGCGTTCGCTGGCCGAGCTCAGCTGTCGGTGGTGATACGAGACAGATCTAGCAAGCGCGGGGAGTGTAAGTCGGACAACTACAGCTTTCTAAAGAGTTGTACAAATCTCGGATGTTACCATTTTTGTTACTTGGTCATCAGTTTCAGAGTTAACGTAAGTCATGCAATTTGTTCATCTCGTTGTTTCTAACTCATTCGATGCAGTATCAAAGTCTGGGGCATTACGTAGCAATGCAGAAGTTACGCTGCAGCACTTCATCCAAATAGATTATACCTTTTCCTTTGCTCAGTGCTATTACTAATCTTTCTCTTCGACATTATGTTTCAGCCCTAGAATCTTAACTAATATATGTTCGTGCAATGTAATCATAAAGTTCGGTTACGTATGGCATCAAGAAACACACGCAGTTAAAATTTTAATATTTCATTCGTCTCTTCTACAAGAGATTTCACGCCCAACCGCAAACTATTTTCTAAGAGTTAACGATTTTAAACTCAGTTTCTGAAATCGAGGTTTCGCTTTGACCTTACTCAAACGATATAGTGCCGTTTTTAATTTTTATTTATTTATTTTTTTTTTTGAAATTCCCTTTACGTCTTTATTGTTTGTTATGTTATTGGAGTGAGCTAAAACAGAGGTAGACAAAATTTTTGTTTTGCACATGTGTAAAAACAATGTGATATATCATCATTGTCAACCATTATCATCCCACTGCTGGCTGAAGGTCTCCCAAAGTTTCTTCTACAACGTTGTGTCTTAAGACAGATACGTGTATATAATAAAAAATATATACTCGTTCGAAATTCTGCTTTGGTTGATGTGTGTGCGTGCGCGTGCGTGCGTGTGTGTGTGTGTAAACACACATCGGCCAAAGCAAAATATTGAAAGCAGAAGACATCTGATTCGGAAAACCTAAGTCAGAGACAGAAGAATCAGCCAGGAGAAAAAAGGAAGGATTATAGAAATATGGCGTCTTCAGGGGTTAGGCACGGATAATACCTCTACATAGACCAAAAAGTGTGGGTTTCTGCATCATCCAGTTTGCAAGAAAATAATCCCTAAATAGAAAAATTGTGAAGACCCTTCCTCATTACGAATGAAAAAAACACCACTTTATTACTACTTAAGAACAACAAGTAAAAAGAGCTGAAAATTAAGGAGTCGAAATAAAATTAAATCAATAAAAAAATAATACCAACCACGAAAAATAGAAATATCCCGATTGCAATGTGGATGATCGTAGCCCTACTCATACTGCTTAGATCCGAGAAATATTAAACACCTAAGTCTTAAAAATAAAAATAAAAATTATAACCATACACTATAACGAAATAACTATTTACAGGCACATCCTAATGAAACATCTATAAATGGAAAGAGTAGCTTGGATTAGTTAACCTGTTTACAATATATTGCCTTAATGAGTTCAATACTTAAATAATCAGAGCTAGCCTAGGCTGCACTTTCCTTAAAATCAAACTAAAACCGGTTTGAACAATGGAAATGCTCGAATACAGCCTAAACATCCCGAAAAAAAATGCAGTTTTCCGGGGGAAAAAAAAACAACTTTAGGAGAAAGGAAACTTCAAACCTAAAAACAAATTTTAAAAAATAATAAAAACCAAAAACTTACCAAGGGGAAATGAATATAAATTTACCAGGGGAAATGAATTAATATGAAAACCAGCTTACACGCGTACCAACAAGCACTAACGCCGCACGAAAGAAGTGACGCCAGCTGCGCCACCTTGCGGTCAAGAAGTCAACCAATTCAAGAATTCTCTGCAGTTATGGTTAAGACAGGAAAATGTTCCAAAACATACCGGATACCATTTCCTTGTAGAACGCTTTAGGCTTGTACTTTCGGAGTTTTTTTTATAGTTCACAGTTCTGTCGCTAGGTGGTGTTTGTGTATTTATGTTTGCAGTTGTATCTCCGCTTCTGAAAAGCCTATTGAAAAAATTTTCTTCTTTTTATTGTACATCATACGATGGCTTGAAAAATTATCTCAAAAATTTCTCTTTCTTTTTATTGCTTATCATACGATGGCTCGACAGACCAGTGGCGGCTCGTGGAGTACAATGATGATGAGGCGAAGACCCAACCCATAACATAAACATATGTTGTCAGAAATATAGAAGAGATAAAAAAACAAATTTTGTAGATAAGCGATTTGATGTTTACGTATATGTACTAAGGAATCTATATATATTATTTGACGATAATTGAACAAAATTATAGGAAGACATGAAGCACGGTGGAGGGGGAATGGGTTAAACTCGAAAAATTGGGAACGATTTCAGAAGAAAAAATGCATGTTTCATGGGGAAAAAACAATAGAGGGGTTCACCTTTTTTTCTGTTATGTTGGCCCTCCAGGTCGGAAACGCGCATTTTGCGATGAATTTCGTCATTACATCAATTGCATCACGCGCAACACCAATCGTACGTTCGCTCCTCAAAAACTTTGAAGTAAATAATTTTAATGAAAAAAGTACTTTCTCACAAAGTGTTTCTTAGGGTAGAATAAACGTCAAGGTCTGTTGGCGAAGATACATCGTGCCTGTAACGCGGGTCACAAATTAAAGCCCTGGCCTGCGGTACAGGTGTGCAGGAGAAGTAAAGCTGGAAGTACATTTATGTATATCTCGTAAAAGCAGGTCAAGTAACTGAAGCATGGAAGAAATCAGAATAGATTATCACCGGTGAATATTTGTTTTTTTTTCCCACAGAATGCATTCAGTTCATTTTTATGAATGAGCTCAATTCTAAGCATAATTCTTTTTTTATTGTTACAAATAAATCTAAATTTATTAGTAATAATAAAAAGAAATTTCAGCGCATTTCTCATTTAACTAGATGCACATTCCAAAAGTCGATATACAAAATACACTGTACACTTTTTGACGAAAAATCTATATGGGCATATAGTAGTAACGTAGGTACTCGTAGCGCGCTGAGGCGAAGTGCGTTGTCGCCTCAAAGAGCCACTTCGCCAACATCATCGGTTCATGTGTGTCCGCTCCCATTGGATTGTATCCTCCAATAGAAACAGAGATGCCAGCCGATTTTAAGCGGGATGAAATGACGCCTCAGAACCTCGCCGGAAGTCATGATCTGGGAACGTGCTTGACCATGATCAAATGATCATATGTAGAGGACTATAGGAAGGAAGTGTCTGACCCCAGGTCTTAAACAACCCTTAGAAATAGGAAGCTAGGTGATTTGGGCTAGAGTGCCCGATAGGAAAGTGACAAGGAAGCGAGGTAGAAAGGGGAAGGAAGACGCCCTTATTTATTACCGGGGGCAGTGCCCAGGGTCCGACGGCTTAACGTGCCCATCTGACGCACGGATGATATTTAGTGAATCGAGCATTCTTACTTGCCTGGGATGGAATCTGAGGTCCTTTCCGTGGCAGTCACGAACGTTGCTCACTAGGCCACCCGCGGCCCGTGTTTGACCATCACCCCCTTTATAAGGGGGTGATGGCTTGACCCACGTTCGCGCGGTTTGCTGCGGTTGTCTTTCATGCGCTCAAAGGATGGCACATTTTAACCTCTTAGTGAAAGTAGAATTCAAACTTCATGAATTTAATGCTCATAAATTAAGAATTTATTCCCCGGTTGAGTCCTTTTTTTAAGCAAATTCAGGATAGGGATTTCAATGTTGCGTTTAGATATACAATTAAAGGCGCAATATATGTTACAGGTGTAAAATTTTCTTCATCGGAGGAAATTTCTGGTGAGCTCACTGATCTCATCTAACGAGCCGCCCGTGCGACAGACATAATCTTTAATCAGTTGCTTTACTTTTTCTCTCAGTCATATTGATGAATAGTGCTTTAAGTGTGATATTGATTTTTTTCCAAATATGGCATGTGTCAATTATTAGTACGTTCGTTGAGTCTTTCGTATAGGAGAGGCTGAGTTCCCCCGGGTGGCCCCCAAGCTATAGCTACGGTCTTGTGCCCCTGTTACACTCTAGCGATACGTACCATAGCTTTTAACCATCCGGAACGAATTAACTCGGTGTTAGTAAACTGAGCTTAAATCAGCTCGAACGAATATATTTGCTGATTGAGAAGTGGGCCGAACGATACTGTAACGAAGCAGTCGTATTTGCGACCGGGATTGAAATGGTAGTAAATGCGATCGGCTTAACGCAGAGGGATGGGGAAAGAAAGAAGGGAGGTCAGATGGAGGGGGAGGAGAGCAGGGAGTGAGCTGCTGACGATGCGGTGTAACGAAATGGGTAGTATTTGCGACCATCACGTGAACTGCGGAAATGCGTTTTCTCTACACCGTAAAAAGAAGTTCCTTTGCACCAAAGTACGTACTTCAGTTTGAACGCGACAGAACTTCAGTGTTTTGAACGCGTGTCTGGGGATTCGTGGTTTCTCCCACACGAATTTTAGATCTCCAGAAAATATTAAATAATAATATGGCTTTGATTCATTTGTCATTTTTAAGAATAGCTTATTTATGCTCTGACTTTATTACAACCACATAATAACAATTGGTTAGAAAATGTAGAAAATACCATTCCCCAGAAAACATTCCTACCTTCATGTATTGCTCTTTTGATTCCTCATAGATTATTTTATAGGTACCCGGAATTATTATTCCTAAAAAATCTGCAGAAATAGCTGTTGTAAATTTCAGATCTTCATGGGAACGCTCAGTATCGGATTGGCGATCTACAAACAGTCCTGGAAGCAGATTTTTTGCGGCTCACTGTTTGCAAAAAATATCCAAGTGTCCCAAACCTAAAATTAGCGGTATGTTGACATCACCATTTCCTGTTTAATAGTCTTTTTTAGCAAAAGTCTGATAATTATTGTAATTATTGTATTGTTTGTATTTACAAAATAAGATTTTACTCATGTTTCTGAATTGCAGCTCGAGATACCCCTAGTAAAACTTGTTCTGTAAATAAAAAATAAAACACTTCCTTTCCCCAGCAATAGCCATAGTACTTTCTCTACGACAAACTGCCGGAGATTTTATTCCATTCGTGTGCGAATTTTATTGCGATAGCTGCATTCAGAATTAATGGCAAGTTTCTTCGCTCTTAGTAAGAAAGGAAATTCCAAATGTTCCCAAATTTCATTTTTTTTTTTTTCAGGACTGTGAAAAATGAAGTAATTACGAAAGCATCAAAACTTCGATGACAAAAGTTAAAATTTCTGTTACTGCAAGAATTTCAATGGTAGTGCGAATTTTATTGCGATAGCTGCATTCAGAATTAATGGCAAGTTTCTTCGCTCTTAGTAAGAAAGAAAATCCAAATGTTCTCAGATTTATTTTTTTTTTCAAGACTGTGAAAAACGAAGTAATTACGAAAGCATGAAACCATCGATGATAAAATTTAAAATTTCTGTTACTGCAAGAATTTCAATGGCAATTCATATATAAAGTGAGAGAAATTAAAGAGTGCGAAAATTGTTTATTCAGTTAATTCCTACAAACGTGATCTGCTCGGCCCTGAACCCACTTACCATCTGACCTTTCAACCCTGGTTGTATTGACCGTTGGAAGACCCCAAGTGGTCAACACCTAATCGCCCCGCCCTGCCTCCCTCCTTTCATCCCCACTCCCCTTTGCCCCTGTCGGTCGCATATGCTACCATTTCAACCCCGGTCGCAAATGCGTCGACACCGCTGGAACGAGTGAACGTGCGTATCAGAAAGTTTTCCTGTGCCATTTAGCTTTGTTGGTCATTTAAGGGGATGATTGATACTAATCCTTTCTGATTCGTTACAAGTTAAAAGAGCTGCCACACTGGTGACGAACCTAAGAAAGGAGAAATATACGATTTGAGTGACTTCTTCCTTCCCAGTGGCACGGTGTTCGTGTCAGGAGAACTAGCCCTTTCTCATCATGTCTTGGGTGAAAGTACAGAAAATGAACGACTTGAAGGGAGCGCTCGTCACTATTCACAGGTTTATAGTCGGTACTGCTGAGATTGAAGAGGACATAAATTGTTTTGCCGTCCTTCTAGGGAGCCAAAAATTTTGGTCACCATTTGGTTCAGGTACATTGATCGCTGAAAGGGTTGAAAATATGTCAGAATTTGCAGCGACCTATTCAAAAAACAAAGTTTGCTTTTAATTTAATGTGTATGCTATATGAGAAAGAAAGTATGAGCTTGGTTGCATGCCTATGGATTGTGAAAATACTGTATGGCACTTTATATGAAGGAAAGAAAATCAATTTTATACCTGCTGAGCATAATTTCTTTTTCGACATGATCTTTTTTGAAAGCACAGTTTTTCAGTTGCTTTGTGTTCATAATATCACAGCTAATGACAGCTCTATTTGCAATATTTCCGCGTAAGAAACGGCATCCTGTCTTGATGCCTTTTTCGCTTTATTGCTGGGTTTAACAACCAACGTGAGCAGCTCTGGGAACTATGGGCAATCTAAGTGCTTGGCCGTTGAGACCAATCAACCATTGGGGGACTTTCATGGCTCTCAGTAAGAAAAGGAGCAGCGTCGGACTCTGATATTGTATTTGTTCTAGAGCGTCAGAGTTATCACCACTTCGTTTTTCAGGATAACTAATGCAATTCCTATTCAGTTGTGCAAAGTTGCGCTGTTCAAATCCTTTGCCTTTTTAATCCCATTGTTTCAGCAGAACTGAGTTTTAAACTTCACCACCGTTTTGGTTATATTCATGTAATTGAGGACAGAGCTATGAAGTCATGCTGTTTCTCTCTTTCACCTTTCATGTTGCGCCCCAACCTCCTCTCTTTGCCTTTAACCTTAAACATCATAGTTTGTACTGCTTCGTTGTTTTCAGCAATTGCCTCTGACCATCGTCACCTGGCAGACGCATTTTCATTTGCGTGATTTTGGCGAATTTCCAAAAAAAAAAAAAAAAATGTTCATAAACGCTTGACAAAAGGTAATACGGCAAATATCGTTGTAAAAGGGATACATTACACTGTGCTCATTGAGAACGCGATCGCTAGCCAGGTGTCGTTATAGACGGAAACGTTACAAACGGACTAAATTAACATTATTTCAATGGGGTTTTGTTGAAACCAGTGAAAAGGGGACCGTAATCACGGTAGGAAAATAATAAACATGGTTCACTATAGGAAGGTTTGACAGTAAATCAAAGTAAAAACACGTATCCTGCTAAATAAATCCAAACAGGCCTTGTTTACAACAAATGCTGCGCTATGTAACTTGAAAAAAAAAATGTCCTTAAAAAAGTATATATTTTGGACTGGATGTAAAATGTATTTATTGCCTTGCAGAAGAGAGTTTCACCACTTTATCGTTGAGTAACGTACAACCTTCCTTCTGCTTTAATGTACTGTTATTATTAAACTCAGCTTAACCATTTTCCGTAGAGGAAAAAAAAAGAGTTTAAACAATTTACCAATAAAAGTACTGGAATTCTCTAATGAGAAGAAAGGAGAACGAAAAGAATTGATTTTTTTTTTAATACTCTTGAGTTCTTCTTACGGGAAGAAAAAATTTGTATTGCTGTGTTCTCATACTGTTTCAACGGGAATGCATAAAGTATTGATATGCATTATGTTGTTTCTTCAAGAAAGCATGAAATTATTGAAATACTCTTAATCTGCTTCAGTGGGTATGTAATACATAAAAGTATTTGGATATTGTTTCTACGGAAGATCGGATATTGTGAATAGCATGTCGCATTATATTTAGGTTATTGCGGGGACGGATCTTCTCTCATTCCCCTTCTAGCTGGGGCATTAGCTATTGTGTATTGTGTTACCATAAGAAACTGGGTAAACCGAGTTCCAAAACATTTAGTTGCTTTGAAAAATCATGATGAAAAACAAATGTAACTTGTGATAAGTCCTCAGAAAAAATAAAATTATTCAGAAAAATTATTAGCTTCAACAGAAAATAAAATGAATAATTAACCCGCATTGATAGCGAAAAACATTTCATCATCGCGAGATGCGAGTGCTCTTCATTTCTACCTTAAACGTGATCAAAAGGTAAATAGCTTTCTAACCCAGTTTGTTGCGCTCTTCGCTGCAATCCATGCTGCTCGGGCTCGTTTCAGCGATCGAAACCGGGGTTTACTGAAACATACACGGGTAAATATCTTCTTTTCACTTAAGCACACCGTTGTACCCGCCATAATCCAACCCATCAGGCCCGAGGCACAATTCCGTTAGCAATATTCTTTGTCCTTATTTTATCCCTCTCGCCGAAGTACCGTAGGAACAACGTAAAATCTTATGTGTCCGTTAGATCTACTTCCGTGCTGAATGGGGTATCCACTGACTGCTGGTAAGAGGTTTCATTGTTCGGAGGTAATCGTTAGAGTTAATCCTATGACAGCTGTACTGTACCCACTGAAACTTACTGTTGTTCGGAGGTGTCTGTTAATGGAGGTTTCACTGTACAAATACACTAAAAGCAACTTTTTTTCGTCCTCGCCGTCTATTCTGGGATGTTCGAAAACGTGCGAATGGTTAACTGGCTGGTTGTTTGTGTTCAGTAGAAATAGTCTAAAGAACGCCAAGTGCCAAAGTTACTTATGAAAACACAAATAAAAGGAAACAAAAATTCAGCAAATGGCACGTAACAAACAGTAAGACTTCCTTAACTGAATCAAGTTAAGTTCAGAACAATCTTACGCCTCTGACCTTCGGTATCGACTATTTATTCCAATTACTCTGAGCAGTTTCATCAATCTCTTTCGCTTCTTGTTAGCCTCAGTGAACGACATATCAGGAGTTTTTCTAACTGAGACAAATCAATCATCATTTCAGCAGATGGCTCTAATGACTGCAGACACACGTTTTTGCTTTTCCGAATGATGAACCTGCACATGTCGGTGTTAAAAGTTAAGTGAAATTATCGTATGATTCGTTTAGTTTTCAACTGAAGGAGTCCGAACTTTCAAAAAGAGATCCGTTTAAAATAGTTTCATCTTTTTTTGTTTTTAAAATTTCATCTACTGAAAATCGCTAAAAGGAATCCCATACGAGGTGAGGAACGGGTAGGAACAGAAGTTCATTTATTTATTTATTTATTGTAAGCACGTCCCTACAGACGGTAAATTTAGTTACAGGAATTGCTATATTTATATTTACAGTGATAATTACCAAGTGATATTTACAATCTTGCAAAACATGCTTTATGAACAAAATTATTACTTACATTAAAAATATCCGGACATTCTTCAAGTGAGTTGTGAAGCTTATGCATTTTACATAACGGATAATTTTTTCCAGCATCAGTTCTACAAAATGGCACTGCAAATAGTTCACATTTTGTCCTCGGTAAATATGAGACAGGGAAACTTAATTGGTTTACAATTTGAGTGTCATCGATCTCTCCGTTGATGCCGTACAGGAACTTGAGTTGGAGAGCCTTCCTTCTCGATTGCAGATAGGTCATCTTGAAAAATGTCAGAAGGTCAGCAGTCGGGATGTCCGCTATATAAACACCGGTCGATTTATAAAAAAGGTGTCGAAGAAACTTTTTCTGAACTTTCTCAATTTCATTTACTAGAGTTACTTGGCGAGGACTCCAAATGATCGCCTCATATTCCAGTGAGGATCTGACCGTAATCTCAGAAATGCGAATAAGTGTCTGAGTATTCGATTAATACTTGGAATGTCGCATGATAAATCCAAGTTTCCTGTACGCTGTACGTACAATTCTTTTGATATGACTTTTAAAGTACAAGTTCGAACGAAACGTGACTCCCAAGTCCTGGACTTCGTTTGTCCGGGTGAGAGTATAGTCGCCAGCTTTGTAGTCAAAAAGAATTGGTTTTCTTTTCCGCGAAAAGTAAACGACATGACACTTGGAGATCTTGAGATAAAGGTGGTTTAATACACACCACTGAAGCGGGTTATTGACGTTAGTTTGAAGAGCAAGACAGTCGTCAGGAGTCTCTACATTGCGATAAAGCTTGGGATCTTTTTTTTTTTTTTTTTTTGATTGCAGATTTAACGACCACCGTTAGCAACTCAATATGCTATAAGCAGTCGCCCGTCCCCAATTTTGGGTCACTGGCTCCAGGGAAGGGAGAGAGCCAGTGCCGTAAGACAAACACAACATCCATGCCTCACCGGGATTCGAACCCAGACACCCCTTTCGGACGAACGATCAGAGGCCATCGCTTAGACCACTGCGCCACCGGGGCGGCAAAGCTTGAGATCATCAGCGAACAAGAGACATGGGCCATGTATACAAAAAGGAAGGTCATTAATGTATGTTGAAAATAGGAGTAGTCCTAAATTAGAGCCTTGGGGTATTCCAGATGTGGCAACATAGGGATCAGAAACATGGTTGTTAAAAATAACAGACTGGGATCGGTTGAAAAGATAAACAAGGACATCAAGTTTTCACTGAGGCCAAGACAGGTAAATTTCTTGAGTAAAATGTCATGAACTTTGTCAAAAGCTTTAGCAAAGTCAGTGTAAATGACATCAACTTGTGATCCTCTGTCAATAGATGACGTTATATCTTCTGTGACGAACCTGCCAGCAGGACGCGCACGACATAAAGGCAGATAGCAGTCAGCACGAACGTCCGCGTAGCTCAATTGGTAGAGCGACTTATTCCGGAATGAGGGGACCCGGGTTCGAGCCCCGGCGTGGACAAATATGACGGAGAAATTTACTTCGTTATATGTTCCATGTTGCTCTGTACAGCGGAATCGGCAAGACAGTTTCATCTTTTTCACTACCACCACCCACACCACCCTGTTTGCCCTTGGAACTGTTGATGAGCGAAATCCTCTGTGACTTCACATTGCATAACAAAAAAAAAGATGCGCTAAGAAAAGTATGGAATGATAAATTAGTAAAAATTCCAAGACAAAATCTAGGAATCTTAAGTTTTGAGCTCATGTTCTTGTGAAAACAGTGGAAAATACAGTGATCTTTTTGAAAACTCTGCAGGTAATGTATTAATTTCAAGGTGTGAAAACACAAGTTTGCCAGTAATTCGCTCTCCCAACTGAGCTACGCGGACAGAATGTCTCGCTGCAGATTGGTCGTCTTGACACATGTTTTCACCTCTGTAGTACGTCACATCATCTTCCTCTTATTATTTTTTTTTTTTTTGAAGAGAAGTAGGAAAGTTTCATTAATTCCGAACAATGTGTGGAACAAACATCACACATTTTTCGAAGAACCCAACAGCCAGTGTATCCATTTTCCACAATCGGGAGCCAATGTGAAAACACAAGTTTGTCCGTGTCCCCTCACTACGGAGTAAGTCGCTCTCCCCACTGAGCTACGCGGACAGAATGTCTCGCTGCAGATTTGTCGTCTTGACACATGCTTTCACCTCTGTAGTACGTCACTTAATGCACTACCCGTATTAATTATCACAAGCATATTGCTACAGTTTCGTGTTTTAATGGGCTTCAATCATGATTCTCCGTTATAAGTTCTTTGGGGGACCACTCAGATGTCTTATTCTAGGGGTCCACTAAGGCCTTTATCCGGCCCTAGGTGCAAGAATTGTGTGTAATTATGTTCAGCTGTGGCTGTCATTCAAATTGCAGCGGAGCTTCATCATGAAGCTTGTTGAGAGACAATATGTTAGTAAAAATTCGTTATGTAAGCTGAGACAGCTTGATTTACTGGTTTTTGCGACTGGTGAGTGTTTTACTAGTTTTCGGTGTTTTCCTGTTTACTGCCTGTTTGTTATGTTACTATATCATGCGTGTTACAGATATGCGTTTCATTATTCTTCGGTACATTCTTTTCAGTGTCTATGACATCAGTGGTTGGGTGTGTGTGGGTGTGTTTTATTAGTCTTATACTGTTTCCTAATTAGGGAGCTTGATGTTTGCGAAAGCAACAGGTATTATATTCAGATTTTCGCGGTCTACCCACGTGCTCTCTCCTGACAACAAAGTGCGGGCCTACAACACAGCTGTTTCCCTGCTGTCCAGGTTCAACCGGAAGGATTTTTTGCACAGAATAGTGATTGGCGACGAAATCCAGGTGTTACAAACACAAAAGGCGAAAATCGTGGGTCAACTTTGGTGAAGCATCGACATCGACTGTAAAACCCAATATTCATGGGAAAAAAACCTCTTACTGTGCATTTGGTGGGACATGAAGGGTGTATTGTCTTATGAGTCGCTTAAACCAGGTGCAACCGTCAATGCTGTGCGTTACGAAGGGGAACTTCATCGTTTGAGGGACGCAATGCAGCAGAAACGACCGTTTACCGGCCATGGGATTCTGCAAGTGATACTGCTGCAGGACAACGCAAGGCCTCACACAACCAAAACCACCATGGACACCCTAAGTGCGCGTTCGGTTGGGAAGTTGTCCCGCACCCTTCATATTCTCTAGACTTAGCCCCATCGGATTACCATTTCTTCCGGTTCCTCCAATACCACTTAGTGGATTCGCACTTCAAAACACCCGATGATGTCACTCAAAACGTTGCCGATTTCATCGACTCCAAACCGCCGTCCTTTTAACGGGATGAGATTCGCCAGCTGCCCAATCGTTGGCAAAAGTGTACAGATGTCGATAAAGTTTATTTCGCATGTTAAAATATAAGTTAATCATTACAAAATAAACACTGAGTTTGTAGAAAAAAGTCCGCGAATTAATTTGTACACCTAATATTTTCTTATTAATTTAGAAGATATCAACACTCGCGTTGATGGTATTTTATAAAGTCTTTGCCGTCTGTTTGTTGCTATTGAAGACGTCCATGCTCTTAACATGTGGGATTACCACCATATTAATATCTGCAAAATTTTGCTTCCTTAAACTTTTTCAGTTTGGTAAAAGTAATATTTGAGTATTAACAGAGAATCTATTTTCTTTGAAATAAGTTATCGGAAGAATAATAAAGAAATTATTTGAAGTAAGCTCTATTTTCTAGTCTCCGTAACTTTTCTGTTATCAGCGATTAGAACATTTTTTTTTTATAATTGATAAATAAATTAATTAATGACAAATAAAATTCGGTAAGTGGAAAGACAAAGTGCGAACGCAAAGAATCCACCTGCTGTTTTACACTCAGAAATGTTTTAAAAACAGCCCCTCTGTCGCGGATGATCGTAACTGTCATATTCCTTTTTCGTGATGCATCTGTCTCTTATTTCTATCAATTAATTGAATAACTATTCTCACTTCAATACAAATTACACGTATGATGTATTCCTAATTAAGTATATTTCACACATGTCTCAGGTAAACTTTCACGATAACTTGTCTTAGCTTAGTAAAAGTCATATTTGAGCGTTAACTGAGAATCTTTTCTTTGAAATAAGTTATCGGAAAAATAATAAAAAAAATATTTTAAATAAGCTCTATGTTCTAGTCTCCGTAACGGAAACTTTTCTATTATCAGCGATTAGAACAATATGTTTTTCTAATTGATAAACAAATTAATGAATGACTAAGTAAAATTCGGTAGGTTCAAAGGTAAAGTGCGAATGCAACGAATCTACCTGCTGTTTTACACTCAGTACTCTCTTAAAAACAGCACCGCTGTCGCGGATGATCGTAACTGTCACACTCCTTTTTCGTGATACATGTGTCGCTTATTTCCATCAATTAATTGACTCACTTCAATATAAATTACAGATATGATGTATTCTGATTAAATGTATTGCACACGTAACTCAGATAAACTGTTAGAAATTGTTCGAAGTAGTAAACAATCCTGTCGCTTGCACTTTCGAGTAATCTAACGATGGATGAGACATGGAAAAATGAGCTGCAGATTTAGGAAAGTAATGCGGTTCATCTACCTATACGCGTTACCCGAGATGAGCGGGAAGGAGGGTTCTCAATGACTTCATCTGTGACATGAAATCGCGTGACTGAGATCCATATTTAAAGATTAATGTTCGTGTTTCAGACGAGTGACAAACCGTGGCTACATTCTCGACGTTGTAGTCATCGTTCGTGTTTGCGACCCATGTTCCCGAGATGTTCTGAAATTCGGGAGGTTTCTTTCTTCAAAGGAAAACTTTTCCTTTTCAGGAACTGTGCAAAGGGATGGCACGCTCGTCTGTAGCTATGCTCCACTGCATCCTGTAGCACTACTGCGCACACACTCAAAAATGAAAGCAACCGAAAAGAATTCCTTTTACAGTATATGCATGCACAGGGTGTTTTCTTTTTACGCATACAATTTACTAATACTCTCTGTTTCCAAAAAATTTGCATAAAAATGCAGCAGTCTTGAGCAATCATATTTCCTTCAATCGGAGTTCATGCAAGGTACTCTACATTACTGCCACCTGCAAGTTCGGCTTAAGTTTTGTCAATCTCTCATTCAGTACATACACTGAAGAGCAATTGAAATAGAGACAGCTGGCGTTATGCAAATGTGGCGCTGTGGGCGGCCCTGTAAACGGAAACGACATGATGTATGCGGCGATCCGACAATATAAGGAGCGATGCGACGGGAATCAGTAAGAGTCGGACGCAGTATGGGTAAGACGAAGGATCTAAGCGCATTTGATTGTGGGCTAATTGTCGGAGCCCGACGAATGGGTCACTCCATCTCGGAAATCTGGGATTTTCACGAGCCACTGTGTCACGGGTGCACCGTGAGTACATCGAATCCGGTAAAACCATCCCTGCAAGGGCCAACTGCCGTGGACAACAGCATGTGGATGAGCGCGGTCATCGTCGGCTAGCTCGCATTGTAACAGCGGATAGACGGGCCACAGTGCAAGAAATCACTCGGCAATTTAACGCTGGTGCACAAAAACGTGTAAACAGCCACACCATCCAGAACCATCTCCTCGCTAAGGGGTACAGAAGCCATCGTCCCACGAGGGTACCGCTGCTGACCGCACATCACAGGGTGCAAAGATTAGCATGGGCGCGGGAACATCGCCACTGGACCCTAGATATGTGGAAAAATGCTGCCTGGACTGATGAGTCGAGATTCACGTTGGTACATGCGGATGGCAGGATACGAGTACGGCGCAAACCACATGAAGCGATGAATCCTTCTTGCCAGCAAGGTACTTTTCAAGCTGGTGGGGGTGGCATTCTCGTCTGGGGACTGTTTACGTGGACTGAAATGCGACCCCTGGTACGTGTGACATCGCCCTTAAATGTCAACGTTACCAGCATATCCTGGACGACCATTAGCTCCCGTTTGTGCGTCTTCAACATCCCACTGGGGACCTCATCCTGCAACAAGACAATGCAACTCCCGAATTGTATCCGAATGGTTGGATGAACACTCCACCGACGTGACCTCGCTTCCTTGGCCAGCTAGGTCCCCTGACCTCAATCCCATCGAGAGAGATGTTCGAGGCTCTGACCACCCTCCATCAAAACTTCGTGAACTGTGGGAGCTTGTTCAGGGGTCGTGGATCCGTATGGCTTCTCAACGCTTCCGGTGTCTTGTCGAGTCCATGCCGAGACGAATCGCCTCCGTCATCAGGCCGAAAGGTGGTGCTACACGTTGGTAGACAGGCATCTCTAATTCAATTGCTCTTCAGTGTAGTTAGGTTTCACTTCACGTCCGGTGCCATTATACAGTGCTCACTGCAGGAATGTGTATTTTTGCCAGTATTTGAACCACGTCAAATAACTGTAATTTGTGTTCGTAAACTAAATCTGGAAAATATTAGCTCTCTGCGACACAATGAACCGACAAATCGGTCAAACATCTTCGAATATACACTGAGAAAAACGTTTTGTTAATTAAACAAAAAGTTTTGTCGATATACAGTCAACAAAAAATTGTGCTGAATTTGCAAAATTATTTTGTTGAAAATTATTGTTGAGTTAACAAAATTTATTGTTATCACGACAAAACGTTTTGTTCATTTGACAAAATGGTTAGGTCGATTTTTGGAAATTTGTTTTATCCAACAAAACATATTGTTATCATGACAAAATGTTTTGTTGCTGCAACAAAACATATTGTGTGACGATAACAATATGTTTTTTTGCAGCAGCAAAACATTTTGTCATGATAACAATATATTTTGTTGGATCAAACAAATTCGCAAAAATTCACAAATCATTTTGTTAAATGAACAAAACGTTTTGTCGTGATAACAATAAATTTTGTTAAATGAATAATAACTTTCAACAAAATAATTTTGTTGACTGTATATCGACAAAAAATTTTTGTTGGATTAACAAAACGTTTTCCTCAGTGTATATTAGAATTTAGCATCTGAGCTATATACACCGATAAGTCATTACATTATGACCACCTACCTAATAGGCTATAGTACCCCCTTTAGCCCGCGAAACAGCTGCCACTCGGCGATGCATCGATTCGATGAGGTGGCGATGGGTTAATCCTGGGGTATTTGGTACCATAATGACAACATCAGGTCCTCCAGTTCCCGTATATTTCGGGGAAGCAAGGGGAGGGGGCTGATTTAGCGTGAATCCGCTGTTCCAAGTCGAACCGCAAATGTTCGATTGGGTACGGGTCAGGTGAATCTGGAGGCCAGAGCATTAACAGAAAGACACCAGCGTGTTCCCTGTGTCCCAAGAAAACATCGCCCACAGCGTAACACCGCCGCTGCCGACCTGTTGCCGCCCAACAGTGCACCTAGGTGCCATAGCCTCCTTTGGTGATCGGCGTATCCGCGCCGGGACGTGTACGTGATGCACCAGGAATCTTGATTCATGAGACCAGGCCACTTTCTTTCAATCATCCATGGTCCAATCTCGATGTTCTTGGGCCCTTTTCACGCGTTATTGGCGATGACGTGCATGAGGACCCTGCAGCCGAAGACCCATACGCAGAAGGTTGTGATGAACTGTGTGCTGTGACACATTGCCTTAATCACCACTGTTGTAGCTGTGGGTGATTTGTCGCACTGCGACCCTGCGGTCGCTGCGTTAACAATGCGCGTCAGTCTCCGCTCCCCTCTGGCATCAATGAGCTGAGGACGACACATTGCTGGACGACGGTTCGTCGTATGACCATCTGTGCACCACTTTTGCTACGTACTCACTATAGCGGCACGTAAGCAACCCACAACTCTCGCTGTTTTTGAGATCGCAGTTCCGAGTCGCTTTGCCATCACGATTTGTCCTTCATCAAACTCAGATAAATCGGCAGCTTTTCTCATTCTGACTCCGAGTACTCTACTACTAACCGAAACCCGGTCCTCGGGTTGTTTACATACTGGTCTGTGAACTTTACCTGCGCCGCCACCGTTCGGTCTCCAGGCGCGCTCATTTCTCTTGGTTGGGGGTAGTCGTAATGGAAGGGCTCATCGGTGTATTTAATTTCTTTAATATTGTTGAAATTGTAATAAGCAAGTTGTAGAAGAACCTGTTTTTCCTAGGCCCCTCTAATAGGTTCTCCTTCCTCTGCTCTACGTAGGCATTTACTTAACGTTATTGTGAGTCAAGCAAATCGACATCGAGCATGAGAGATCGAATTCGCTACTTTGATCGAATTGGCTACTTTCTAGACTATACCCAGCTCAGCTACTTGCCGACTTGACGCACATGTTAAAATGGCAAGTAGCAGTTAAAAGCCCTTACCAGCATAGCTTAATTGGGAAAGCATTCCGCTCCGGAGAAGAAGGATGTGGATTTGACTTATGCCACCTGCAAATTTGGGTCTTCACATTAACCCCCGAGCGTAACAGTGGATCTACTGGCCGGTAGGTTATTCGAAAAATGTGTAATGTTCCTTCCACACATCGTCAGTAATTAATGAGAATTCATTCTTCGCTTCGAAAAATGTGTGATGCTTCTTCCACACATCGTCTGGAATTAGTTTTTCTTCTACAGAGAGGGACTTCAAGCATGGTTTACGGCGCACCCGAAACCTGTGATTTCGTGTCTCCGACTTTCTCAAGGAGGAGGGGTGTGCATGTGACGTACTACAGAGGTGACGCATATATCAAGACGGCAAGCAGCAGTGACAAGGCGTTGCCAGCGTAACTTTATTGGGAAAGCGTTCGGCTCCGGAGCAGAGCGGGTTCGAGATCGCCACCTACAAATTTGGGTTTCACAAAGGGCCAAAGATTTCAGCAGATAGTATTAAATTTTCTGTAAATAAGTAAATAGTTTACAATTGGCTGCGAAATGTGTGTAATGCCATACGCGAGTATGGTTCCCACTTACAAGCATCGTAATTCTGCAGAATATAGCAGACATGAGTTGTAGTATGGCGATCCAGTTCCCTTGAACAGTACTGTCCTCCAACAGAAACCAGCAGATGTGGGTTCGATTCTCGTTCGTGAGAGATGCATTTTTTTTTTTTTTTTTTTGCTAATATACAGGGTGATTCACAGAAAAATAACACATTTCATGTTCGCTATTTCAGCAAGAATAAATTGAAATGGCCCGTGTTAGTGTCAAACGACGCGGGGCATTTGTGAGATACCTGTATTCTCACAAGAGGGCGTTGCCATGCAGGATGTGGTAGCTGTCACCGCCAGATTGCTTCAGTCACTGTGAAGATGCAGTACACGCTACACCAACGGGTATTCCTTGTGAAAACGTACTAGATTACAAACTCGATCACAGCTACGCAAAGGGGCATACGCCAGAGAATTTGGTGTTAGCAAACCTCCCCAAAGGAACTCTGTACTGGCGATTGTACGTAAGCTGGAAGCAACAGGATCTCTTGTTTGTGGGAAACCGGCAAGCATCGTTCATCTGCACTGCCGACGGTTGCTGCGGACGTTGAAGCACGACTGCATCGGTCAACCCCGGAAGTTATTACGGCGTCTGTCGCAGGAGACCGGCTACTCGTACCCCACGTGTCAGAGAGCTGCTAAGAAAGCGAGACTAAAGCCGTATAGGTTGATGGCTGTTAATGAGTTGCTGGGACCAGATACATGTAAGGGAAAACGAATGCACTATTGTCGCTGGTCCCAGGACTTCATCACTCAAAATCTTGCCATATTATACATCACGTGGTTCACGGACGAAGCGTGTTTCCACTTTTGTGGCTGTGTCTATTCACAGAACACACGCATTTGGGCCGTAGAACATACGCACAATCTTCAGGAAGCGCCTATACACCCACAAAAAGTCGGAGTTTGGTGTGCAATATCCGCTAAAAGAGTAGTGGGTCCCATTTTTTCCAACGGGACTGTCAACACTACAGAGTACCAACGAATTTTCATGGACTTTGTTGAGCAATTGGATGACATAGAGCTGTGTAAAGGCTATTTTCAACAGGATGGCGCCACGTGCCATACATCAAAAGAGTCCATGTCGCTAATCCACAGTTTCTTTGAGGACCGGATAATTTCCAGTAACTTGTGGCCACCGAGATCACCAAATTTGACAACACCAGATTTCTTTCTGTGGGGTTTTCTTAGTGGAAGAGTGTACTCTACACGCCCTCGAACATTAGACGAATTGAAGGAGAACATTACAAACGAACTCAATGGTACTGACAAGACGATGCTCCAACGAGCAGCCAGGAACATGGAACGATGTGTCCAGATGTGCCTTCAGGAGGGCGGCGGACATTTTCAGCATTTGATGTAAAGGTAAATGTTATGTAATGTAAACTCCTATAGATATGCTACATTTCAGATGGCATAACTTGCTGTTAGCTTTATTCTTGTTCACATAAATCGATAAGGAAATGTGTTAGCTTTATATGAATCACCCTTTAGAACCACTAGTTCCAAAGAAGGAAGGGATCCAGCGTCAGAAAGGTAAGTACAACATCCACCTCTTCGCAGGAACTTGAACCTACACCCAGAAGTACGCAAAGTTAGAAGCACGCGCCCTAGACTAGAGGTCTTCACGGGCCGGGATTTTTTCCAGACATTTTCGACCGGGTCAGGCTAAGTCGGCCCCTTCTTTTTATCGCAATAGTTAAAAAGTCGTGTTCCCCGATTTTGTAGTCCGTTTAACTGTTTCGATGGATTTATTAACTTCCATGACATAGCCTACAGCGTAATCACAAAAGCAAGAGAGGTAATCACAGTGTTTTTACCATCTGTAGGTATTAAGATGGTAAAACAACTTTGGGGCTTGTTCAAAACAAAAAGATTCGACCGCCCCGTGCGAGTGTGTGTTTGGGATGTACGTAGTGGGGCGGTGTGTGTGTATGTGTGTTGTGTGGAGCGAGGAATGTCTGTAGTGGGGTGGTAAGAGAGAGAGAGTGGGACGACATCCATTTTGCTCCTATCCCTAATCTGTACAGGGATTGACTTTTGTAGTGTTACCGCTTACTAGTTCAGAGAAAGGAGATTTTGAACGCGCTCAGTCTTCCTTTTTCTCTCTTTCTCTTTAAATGTTATATTCTTCATTAATTGTTAAACTTTAGTTAATATTTTTAGGCTTACATTCAACTAAATATTTTCAGTAATATCTCATTTCATTATTTAATTTTCACAATTTAATAAAATACAATAGAAAAATAAAATGATACCAAATGTCACATCACGAGCTGGGCAGGGCCGGGCCCGGCTCACCAAATAACACCCGTGCAGACCTCTACCCTAGTCCACCAAACCACAGCGCAATAAAACTTAGTTCTCCATATGAAAGATAATATCTGGCGACATTTGTCTTCCTAATATTATGATAATTTGTGTCGCGTTTTGTTTATGCTTCTCTTGAAATGTCAAGCTGTTCGGCGATGACCGATAAAAACTGCCAACAATAATATTGGGACCTTAACAGTATCGTATCACATATTTATACGTTTTTATCAACACAGTTTACGCGCGGGCATGCACAAGGTGAAGCTGTGCTCTTTCTCTTCATCGCCAGAAGAAAAAGAAGTCTGATTGTTAGATCATCGCGAGCAATTTGTTGTTGTTCAATGAGAAGCCCAGAAGATATGGTCCACTGAAATTTCGATCAAACGTTCTGCTTGCATAAGTTTCGCTTTCGGGGTGAGTGGGCAAAAGAAATAAAAAACGCTTTGTCGCTTCCAGGGTCACTTTTTCCGTACACACAAGACCAACATCGTGAGTCTGGTTCATTACCTCGGTTGAAAAGAGACCACAGTTAACGCCACGTCACATTATCTTTTTTTTTTTTTTTTTTTTTTTTTTTTTTTCAATACGGGAATAATTGTACTCATCGCACTTTTCTGTGATTTTTTTTTCCTGACACCAGCGTAACTTTTAAGGAATGCACCGACAAAAAAATAGCTAGTCATAATATAGAAGTGACGGTTCTTCATTGCAAAAATTATTCCTTTTCTTTTTTTTTTCTCCAGTGCTCTGGAAATGACTTTCCATCTCAGGTGTAATGTACAATAATTAGGGCGCCGGTCGCCCCCGGTCAGATCCAGTTCGAAGATCCCCTTGCCCACATGCATTTTTTATTTTGAGCTCACAGAAGCGATCGTTAGTGTTGCAGGAACTATTAAAATTCAACAGTGTTGTAAGATAAATTTAACTACGAAGTACCTAAATTACTTTCCTTTTCTTTTTCTTTTTTTATCTTTTCGTAATCTTACAGCTGAAGATATCGCTGTTTTCAGCACCTAAGTATATGTTCGACTTAAAAATGTAATGACTAAAGACCGGTTTATATCTACTAAAAGAAAATATGCATGTAATTATGCACTTAAAATAAACGAAATCTGCACTTAAAGTGTAAAACATGCGTTTATATATTTTTTTAATTTACCTTCAAAAAAATTCTGTGAGCTCAGAAACGACTTTTTAAATATGAGTTGATGAAATACGCGCAAATTAGTACCTTACTCTTAAATATAATAACTAATAATAACTGGTGTAATTAATGAACAAAATCTTCTTAAATTATACAATTTCATGCATCGTAATTTTTGTTGCAATAGACCACAATATATTTTTCTAAATTTTCAACTAGGTTTTGTCGTTTGTCATCCGAAATCATTTTTATTGGTAAAAATGTTCTCTATACATCTACAAAACCTTTTTCGACAGTATTTACACCGAAGAGCCAATATATTAGAGCGGTTTCTCTGGCTTTTTAGCACGTCTTTTGTAAAAAAAGATCATGCTTATGTTATCGGTTCGTCTGTCCATCCTTCCATCTGTGGACACCATAACATGTCTCTGCAACTCTTAGTCCGATTTAAAAAAATTTCTTCGCATTAGGAAGCTTGAAATATGCGAATGATGACCCCTCGTGTGGTGTTTTTTTTTTTACAATGTACAATTTTGCCGCTAGAGGGTGTAAAAGCAGATAATATCGAATTCAAAATGCATTTTATTCCATATATTTGCTACTAAACACCAGATTGAAAAAATTATTTTACATTTCGATTCCATTTATGTCAAAGAGTATTTAAGGTATAGATAGTCCCTTTACCAAGTTACGCATAGATGTTCCGCTAGGGGAGTTAAAGTAAATTGCGTTTTCCCCGATATCTCTAATTCTAAAACTCCAATTTGAAAAATTATTTCTTCAGCGGATACAGCTCTTGATGGGAAATCTTTTGCATTAAATTTCTAATTTTTGGTAACGAATGGTTGGCCACCAGGGGGCGTAAGTCCTAATTTCCGTTTCTGATGTATTTGCAGCAAAATCTGAGCTTCTGAAATCTCGATTGAAAAAAAATTCGTTTGTGGACCGATACTACTCACGTCCATAAACCTTTTCGGAATATTTTCTCCTTAAAATAATTCATGGTTTCTCCTCCAGGAGGCGTAGATGTATATATCATTTTTTGTCAATATCTCTACTTCTAATAGTCCGATTTGAAAAATTCCTTCTTTGTTGGATAGAGTTTCCGATGCGAAATATTTTTCACATAATTTTTAAAATGTCAAGTAATTCATAGACTTTCCGCTTGGGGGCGTTAAGGTAAATTGCGTTTTCCCCGATATTTCTGCTCCTAAAACTCCGATTTGAAGAATTCTTCCTGTATCGCATACAGCTCCTGGTGGGAAATGTTTCTCATATAATTTCTAATATTGGTAAAGAATGGTTTGGCCACCTGGTGCATAAGTGTTAATTTCTGCTTCTGATGTATTTTGAGCAAAATCTAAGGTCCTGAAACTTCGACTAAAAAAAACATTTCCTGGACCGATACCGCTCACATCTAACAACCTTTTGAGAATACTTTCTTCTTAAAATAATGCATGTTTTTCCCGCCACGGGACGTAGATGCATATCTTATATTTGTCGATACGTGTGCTTCTAAGAATCCGATTTGAAAAATGTTTCTTTTATTGGAGAGCGTTTCCGCTGCGAAATTGTCCTCATATAATTTCAAATTTTTCTTAACGCACAAGTCTGCATCCAGAGGGCGTTCACGATTCCGTTTAGAGCAATATCTGCGGGATTAAAAACCCGATTGAAAAACTTCTGTCTTCGGTCATATATAATGCTTTCCATACCGGTTCCATTGACTTTGAATAGCTTTGATAAATTTAATTCGCGTCAGAACGGATTCAAAAGACGTGCTCATTACACCTGAAAATTCGGTGTCATCTTTCTGGTTTAAAGTTTTTGCCAAAACTTTTTTTTTTTCATTTTGCAAATTGTAAAGAATGCGATCGGCAGCACGACCCCTACATTACGACCGTCGCGTCTTTATGCAAATCGAACGAAGCAACTGCTGGTACATAACACTGCGAGAGAAAGCCAAAAAATTTATAAATAACACCTGATAATGAGCTATGTTAATCATTGTGTTTCTTCATATGGGAATGCGTAGAATATTCTTTATGCGTAGGATATTCTAGAATAAGAATGCACAGATTATTCTTGAATATACACTGAAGAGCAATTGAATTAGAAATACCTGTCTAGTAACGTGTAGCACCACCTTTCGCCTTGATGATGGCGGCGATACGTCTCGTCATGGACTCGACAAGACACCGGAAGCGTTGGGAAGCCATAGGGATCCACGACCCCTGAACAAGCTCCCACAGTTCACGAAGATTTGATGGAGGGTGGTCAGAGCCTCGAACATCTCTCTCGATGGCATCCCAGATGTGCTCGATGGGATTGAGGTCAGGTGACCTAGCTGGTCAAGGAAGCGAGGTCACGTCGGTGGAGTGTTCATCCAACCATTCGGATACAATTCGGGAGTTGCATTGTCTTGTTGCAGGATGAGGTTCCCAGTGGGATGTTGAAGACGCACAAATGGGAGCAAATGGTCGTCTAGGATATCCCGGTAACGTTGACCTGTGAGGGACGATGTCACACGTGCCAGGGGTCCCATTTCAGTCCACGTAAACAGTCCCCAGACGAGAATGCCACCCCCACCAGCATGAAGAGTACCCTGCTGGCAAGAAGATCCATCGCTTCATGTGGTTTGCGCCGTACTCGTATCCTGCCATCCGCATGTACCAACGTGAATCTCGACTCACCAGTCCAGGCAACATTTTCCCACATGTCTAGGGTCCAGTGGCTATGTTCCCGCGCCCATGCTAATCTTTGCACCCTGTGATGTGCGGTCAGCGGCGGTACCGTCGTGAGACGATGGCTTCTGTAACCCATAGCGAGGAGATGGTTCTGAATGGTGTGGCTGCTTACACGTTTTTGTGCACCAGCGTTAAATTGCAGAGTGATTTCTTGCACTGTGACCCGTCTATCCGCTGTTACAATGCGAGCTAGTCGACGATGACCCCGCTCATCCACACGCTGTTGTCCACGGCAGTTGGCCCTTGCAGGGATGGTTTTACCGGATTCGATGTACTCACGATACACCCGTGACACAGTGGCTCGTGAAAATCCCAGTGCCTGCACGACTTCTGAGATGGAGTGACCCATTCGTCGGGCCCCGACAATTTGCCCACGATCAAATGCGCTTATATACTTCGTCTTACCCATACTGCGTCCAAATCTTACTTATTCCCGTCGCATCACTCCTTACATTCTCGGTTCGCTGTATTAGTCATGTCGTTTCTGTTTATAGGGCCGCCGACAGCGCCACATTTGCATAACGCCAGCTGTCTCTAACTCAATTGCTCTTCATGTATTTTCTCTTATTCAAGAAATCGTAGAATATTCTTGAACAGAATGAATGCGTAGAATGTTCTTGAATACATTTTCTGATATTTAAGAAATAAGAACAGTTTTGAATATTCTTGAATATATTAAAAACTATTCTGAATATTCTTGAATATATTAAAAACTATTCTGAATATTCTTGAATATATTAAAAACTATTCTGAATATTCTTGAATATATTAAAAACTATTCTGAATATTACTGAATATATGAAAACTCCTCCAAAATGATTCCACAACTTAAATCTTGGCCCTCAGTCTCCGGCAGCTGGAATGTACCTGGCCAAGGCAGCGGCCAGTGCGACATGAAGGCAGAGGGTGCTAAGAATCCCCGGAGGACCGGACTAGGCTGCCATCTGATGCTGACCTTGGCTACTTACAATGGACGCTCCCTATCTTCTGATTCAAGGCTTCTTGAATTGGAAGAGGAACTACAAAGGATCAAGTGGGACATCGTGGGGCTAAGTGAGGTAAGGAGAAAAGGAGAAGATCTCATCGAACTGAAAAGTGGACATCTCTTCTACTATCGTGGGACAGATACTGGCAGAACTAGTGGTGTTGGATTTATAATAAACAAGAAACTGAAGGATAAAGTTGTAGAAGTTGGAAAGTTCCTCTGACAGAGCTGCACGACTTGTTATCCAACTCTCGAAAAGATACCAGGCTCAGATTATTCAAACTTATGCACCCACCACAAGTCATCCTGAAGAAGAAATTGAAGAATTTTATGAGGAAATTTGTCATCTAAATAATAAAGGTAAGCAGCACTTGAAAATAATTATGGGAGATTTCAATGCAAAAATAGGGCAACGGCAACAGAATGAAACTTCAGTAGGTAAATTCGGTCATGGCAACAGAAACCAGCGTGGAAATACTCTCGTTGAGTTTGCAGAGGCAGAAGGGTTTTTCATCTTGAACTCCTTCTTCAAGAAAAAGCTACACAGGAAATGGACATGGAGACATCCAAATGGGACGACAAGTGAAATTGATTTTATTATGTGTAACAAAAAATTCGTCATAGAAGACTGCAGTGTGCTAAACAAGTTCAACACAGGTAGTGACCACAGATTGGTGAGATGTAAGATGCACCTCAACACTAAACTTGAACGTGGCAAGCTCATAAGACAAACAAAATCTATTGACATAACCAACCTTAAAAAACACCATAATACCTTCAAGTTAGAACTGAAGAACAGGTTCTCTGCTTTAGAAGGCCTAACATCGGAAGAAGTGGACATCTCTGAAGTTAACAGAAAAGTAACCAAAGCTCTTATGGAAACAGCAACAAAATTAGCTGGGTCTAAGAACAAGTTGCATGTGAACAAATTATCAGGAAAAACCAAAATGTTGATGCAAAAAAGAAGAGAGATGAGGACAACTAAAGAAGATGTGACTTCCAAAGTGGAATATATAGAGCTATGCAAGACAGTAAGAAAAAGTATCACTGAAGACGTAAGGAAATTCAACTGTGAACTAGTGAGGAAAGCAATTGAAAACAACCAAAGCCTAAAGATAGCAAAGGGACATCTCAGTAAGGGAAGAAAACAGATTATGGCACTGAGAAAAGAAGATGGTTCTGTAACAAGAAATAGAGGCGAAATTTTGACAAGAGTGAAAGATTTCTACTCCAAATTATATGAAAGGGATGATATATGCACTCCAGACATCATGAAAGATACCAGTACCAGAGTTCCTCCAGTCCTTCCAGCAGAAGTTGCACATGCAATCAAGAACATGAAGCGAGGAAAAGCTCCAGGAGAAGATGGAATTACTGTAGACATCATAAAAGAAGCAAGTGGAGAAATCGAAACAGTACTGCCCAAATTTTCACTCGATGCCTTAATGAAGGAAAGATTCCTGAGGATTGGAACACCGCTACAATGATCCTGCTACATAAGAAAGGTGACATTGAGGATCTCGGAAACTACAGACCTATCAGCCTCCTATCAGTAGTTTATAAAATCTTCACTAAAGTTCTTTCACACCGCTTGAAGGTAGCACTAGACATGGCTCAACCGAGAGAACAAGCTGGATTCAGGAGTGGCTACAGCACAATAGATCATATCCACGTGCTGAGAGAACTAATTGAAAGAGCGAGGGAATATGAACTTCCATTGTGCATGGCTTTTATCGATTATGAAAAAGCCTTTGATTCGGTGAAACCATCAGCAGTTACAATGGCTCTGAAAACCTGCGGTATTGAAGATGCATACATTAATATTATTAATAACATCTATGAAAATGCAAGTGCAAAGATTAGGCTGTTTGAAAATACAACACACGTAAAAATTGGAAAGGGAGTGAGACAAGGTGACACCATATCTCCGAAGCTCTTTAATGCCACATTGGAGGGTGTTTTTCAGTCGCTGAGCTGGGAAAACAAGGGATAAAGATTAATGGAGATTATCTAACCCACCTTCGTTTTGCTGATGACGTAGTCATTTTTGCAACTACCCCATCAGAGCTGCAGGTATGATCCAGGAACTTGCTGACAAGAGTAAAGAAGTGGGATTAAAAATGAACTTTCAGAAGACAAAAGTGATGTTCAATGCTTTTACAAGAAATGAAGATTTATCGATTGATGGAGAAAAGCTGGAGATAACAGACACGTACGTTTATCTTGGACAGCAGATATCAAGTGAGGGTCACATTGATGAAGAAATTAATCGGCGTACAAAACTTGCCTGGAGAGCTTTTGGAAGAAACAGCATAATTTTCAAGAGCAATATGCCATTATGTCTTAAAAGAAAAGTGTTTGATCAATGCATCCTTCCAGTGCTTACGTATGGTGCGGAGACGTGGACCTTAACTAAAAGAGACATACAAAGGCTGCAGACAACTCAAAGAAGCATGGAGAGGTGCATGCTTGGTGTAACCAGGAGAGATAAGAAGAGGAACTCGTGGATCCGAAAAATGACAAGAGTGGAAGACATCATGATCAGAGTTAAATCCCTGAAATGGCAATGGGCTGGACATACTGCCAGAAGGACAGATCATCGATGGACAGCCGAAATTTTAGATTGGATTCCAAGGGACAGGAAAAGACCCAGAAGAAGACCACATAGGAGATGGGTGGATGAAATTCGAAAGTATGCAGGGGTGACATGGAGGAGACTGGCACAAGACAGGCCGTTGTGGAGGAAACTTGGGGAGACCTTCGTCCAGCAGTGGATTGATAATGGTTGACAATGATGATGATGATGATATGAAAAACTATTCTGAATATTCTTGAATATATTAAAAACTATTCTGAATATTCTTGAATATATATAAATATTCTTGAATATTATAAATATCATATGGATGTGCTGACCGTTGGGTTCTTCGAAAAAATGTGTGATGCTTGTTCAATACATCGTCTGGAATTAATGAAAAAATTCCTACTTCGCTTCAAATAAAAAAAAATTAATAAGAGGGAGATGATGTGATGTACCGCAAAGGTAAAACACGTGTCAAGACGACAAATCTTCAGCGATTTTGTCCGTGTAGCTTACTTGAGAGAGCAACATACTCCGGAGTGAGGGGGCGCAGATTCGATCCTCATCACAGACAAATTTGTGTATTCACAGATCTTTCAAGATCGCCTGTATAAAATTGCCTTAGCATGATGAGAGCTGCGGTCTGCAAGCTTTTGACAGCACGCGGATAGTTGCAGTCTACAAACAAAGACAAATTTTCCAGGATTGATTATAATGATGCTGTCTGTATAGAAAACATAGATCAGCTGAAATTCGTCCATCGTGTGGTGTTGCGCCACACGCTCTTCTCGAGTGGAGGATGTGTTTGAGTACCGGAAAAAGTTGAAAGCCTATTTCTTCAATGTGAGGTTTTCCATCTGTTGAAATTCAGAGTTGGGGAGGTCTTGGTAATGGCCTGTTTATCGTGGTACGGGCAACTGCTTCTGATAACAATTCACGGAACAGCGTCTTCTGCGGACAACACTTACTGTGTGTTCTGCAAAATGTTTTATGACCTACATTACGGCTGTTTTGTGAAATTTGTGCTTATACCTACTTCCAAATATGTCAATACATCATGCGACACAGACTGATTTTGCTGTCTGCAAAGAAACACATTGGAGTGACCAGCGCAGAGCAGCGATCGCAACCCTGTAGAATATCTTTGGGATGTACTGGAACCCAGGGAAAAGGCGTGATATAGAGCACAATTTTGTCTCAAAGTGCTGGAGATATATACTTGTCTTATTCATAAGCATGGAGACTTTTCTGATGTAGAACAGAAAAGTCTGCATGCTTATGTTTTTCCGATAATAAAATAATTTTTGTAGTGAAAATCTTCCAAATACATGTATACAATGTAAATAAACAAAGTCATCGCTCTTTCCATGTTTTTCTTTAATTAACACACAGCAACCGAAAAACTGTATTTCGACACCGCTGGGATTGAATCCCAGATCACTCGATTAACTAGCCGAGTGCGTTTCCTTACGCTACGGTGCCAACAATCCACGGCGTTATGTGTGTTTATCTGTCAGCATCTGACTTCACAAATCGGTAGGGATGGGCCCAGCAATTGAGACTTCTCCATCTGGCGGGGCTTAACAGCACAAGCTATTTAATTATAGCTAATAAATCCAAAGGGTGAGAGAAATGGTGAAAATCTTCCAACTACGTGGGGACAAAGCAAATAGACAAAATCATCGCTCTCTCCACGTTTTTCTTTAATTAACACACAGCAACCGAAAAATTGTATTTCGACCCCGTGGGATCGAACCCCAGATCTCTCGATAACTAGAACTTTTTGTAGTCCTTCACCTAAAAAGCAAGATATCCTGAATAATACAAGTATGTACGAGGTTTGTACCTAAATTATTGCAAAAGCGAGCATAACTTTTTTATTAACTGACAGATGTCATTCAAATTGCACATGTTGGTAGAGTAACTCTTCCTCTATACAAAGGTACTACTCAACATAGTCTCCATCAAAAACGATGCATTTGCACCATCGTTGAACTCAACTCTCGAATCCTCTTTGAAAAAATTGAGGTGTGGGCTGTTGTACCCACTTCTTCACAGCCACTTTCACCGCGTCTGTGTCCTCAAATCGTTGTCCCCGGAGACTGTACTTCATTGAATCGAACAGGTGAAAGTCGGTGGACGCCAGATCTGGGCTGTGCGGTGGATGGGGGACCACCGACCAGCCTAATTTACTGATCGCCTGATTTGTCGCCAAAGTGTGAGTGGTCTCACAATCACATTGTCATAGTGAATGTGGATCCTTTTAAGATTCTTGTTCGGTCTGTTCCTCCTTATGACTTCTCTAAGCTTCTTAAGTGTCTCAATGTATTGCTCGCGGTCCACGGTATGGCTACGTTCCAAAAAATCAAGGAGAATGACACCCCCGTCATTCCAATAAAACAGTCACCACGACTTTCTGTACTGATCGCAGTCTCTTGAACTTCTTAGGCCTTTGTGAAGAGATGTGACGATATTCCATGGATTGATTCTTCGTTTCCGGATCGTAAAGATACGCCCACGTTTCATCCCCTGTCAGCAGATCGAAAAAAAAGCGTGTCTTCATTGACTTCAAACGCTTCCAGCAGATCAGAGCAGACCTACATCCTTCTTTCCTTCAAATCGGGTGTCAGCTGCCGCTGTACCCACTTTCCGATACACTAAGTCTTCGACCATCTTCTGTATGATATCGTGACCACAGTCCAGTTGTGCAACAAGTTCACGGATTGTGACACGTCTCTCCGCGCGAATCAATTCATCCAGTCGCTAGCGATTCGTGTCGGTGGTTGCAGATGATGGTCTCCCACTGCGTGGTTTGTCTTCAATGCTGGTTTCCCCTTATTTAAACCTTCGTCCATCTGTGCACATTGCTCTTGTCAATGGTGTCATCTCCGTAAACATTCTGTAGCCTTCTGTGTATGTCGTACAGCCTGCACCCTCCCTTCGTCAAGGACTCAATGACGTCAAGTTGCTTCTGCTTGGAATCCATTATTTACCTGCAATGAAGAAGAAGGGTTACTATAGAGGAAGAGTCACTCTACCAACACGTGCAATTTGCACGCCCTCTGTCGGTTAATAAAAAAGTTATGCCCACTTTTGCATTACTTTCGGTACAACCCTTGTATCTCCATCACTTCGGAGGAAAATTGTGCACCAGGAACAATTGAAAAATATGTAAAACACATTTTCCATGGTTCTCTCAACAAGTCTTCATGAAAAGCCTTTTTCCAGTCTAAGAAAGAAAAAAGCTATCGTGACAAATATCATTTTATACTGTATATGATTATGCTCAGGAGACGGAAATTGTGTAGTTGTAAAAGCTAAAAAATATGTGGAGTATTTTGATTGCCTCCTTCCAATGCAAAGTTCTTGTTCCCTTTTTTTTTTTTTTTTTTTTGTTTGTTTGTTTCAAAGAGACTTCTTTAAGATGAGGTGTTCATTCGCCCGTTCATCAGGTGGGCTGATTAATGAATAAAAATTAGAACATAAGCATGTTCATTTATGCTTATGTGAATCAAAACACTTTACGCATTGCTTCTGCCATTTATGTATTGGAAAGTTTTTGTGTTTTTAAGAGCAAAGTTGCTTTACAGACACCCTGTGTTTGTTGGCCACACAATAAAATAAAGTTCATTGCATCTATGGAAAAAAATGAATAAAGAAACGAGAAGACGGGAACACTACTCAAACTAATAGCAGTTCTCGCGTAATATAGTTGGAAAAGTGAAAATCGATTTGCGATATTGAATGATGTGTAAGTAACTCAAGACGTGAACAAAGGCGACTTTTCATCCCGTGATTTCTTTCCTTCCTCTTTTTTGTTTTGTTTTGTTCGTTGTTTTCTCCTCGTTCTCAGGAGAAGAAATTATCGATTTGATTTTAGGACAGTGAAACAACAATCAGACGGTGAGGTCACCGAAGCGCGAATTCTAGCGTAATTCGTTTCAGTTTTATCCCATTTCTGGCGATCGTTTGACGCCGTGGGAATTTCCAACAGCAGTTTCCTATCCGGAAGAAAACAATTTCTTTCATCATCATCCGGCATGATTTTATTCTTCCCTGAAAAGAAAAGTGGGGTCAATAATCCTTACTTCATATTAATTTAAACACACACAAACACACAGGAAAAAAAAACACATGAACTCCTTTTACACTTTTGATGCTAAGCACAAACGTAATGATTATGCCAATGTTCGAGCGTAATGAGAACATTCTAAAAATAAAGCAAAATAAAAAGAGAGAAGAAAAATTCTAGAATATTTTCGACCGACATACAACACTACAACACATATACGCGTTTTCCCCCAACATATTAGTACAGACTGAAGCAGAAATTTTGTCTTAGGAAAGATCGGAAAAATCTGGTAACTGCTTGGAGCACTATTCAACGAAAAAAAGAAAAATAATAACTAGCAGGGATACCCGGTATTTCCAGGGCAAATATTACTATTCGTGGAATCATCTAGTTCAGCGGGTGAAAGTTAATGAATGAAAAAGATATTCCTGTAATTTTCCAGTAAATTTATTTTAATTCATTTAGGTTATTGCTTTTTGGTAAACAGCATTTTCTATTTTTCCATTGGGAGCCAAAATGTAGAGATTTTCATGATTGCCAGCCTTTGAGCAGACGACGTAGAGTTGTCCATGTGAAAAGCAGGGTTCCTCCAAATTAATGCCAGCCACTGCCAATGACAGACTAATGCATGTAATATTTCTGCAAAAAAAAAAAAAAAAAGAGCCGATATGGCTGCAAATTTAAAAATTAAAAAAAAAATGATTTAGTGAATTTACTTTTACAAAACAGAAAACAAGAAATATGACACCGAATTTTCGGGTGTAATAAGCACGTCTTTTGAATTCGTTTTGACGCAAATAAAATTTATCAAAGCTATTCAAAGTCAATGGAACCGGTATGGAAAACAATAGTATCTGACGGAAGGAAGAAGTTTTTCAATCGGGTTTTTAATCCCTCATATATTGCTGCAAACGGAATCGTGAGCTTACGCCCTCTGGTTGCAGCCTTTTTTCAATCGGGTTTTTGATCCCTCAGATATTGCTGTAAATGGAATCGAAAGATAAAAGAATTTTTCAATCGGATGTTTAGAAGCAAATATGTGGAATAAAACGTATTTTTGAATTCGACATCATATGCATTTACGCCCTCTAGCGGCGAAATTGTACATCGTGAAAAAAAACGAAATGAAGGTTCATCATTCGCATATTTCACGCTCTCCAATGCAAAAAGAATTTTTCAAATCGGACTAATAGTTGCAGAGATATCGTGGGCACAGACGGACGGACGGACGGACGGACAAACCGATAACATAAGCACGAGCTTTTTTAAAGACGTGCTAACAAGGGGGGAGGCAGGAATGGAAATACCTAACTTCAAGGAGACATCTATAGAACTGCCGTACATCTATCGTGCGCTTCTGATAATCCCACGACACTGAAATGCAATGTGCCTATGTCATGTCGCGTGCATGCGACTTCACATTCGCATTGATCATCCTTTTGTTTACCGTTTTGAATTTTGAACATCTTGAAGTCTGTATTTACATTACATTGTATTTCGTCCTGATGAAGCCGCGCGTTGGTGGTGAAAGCTAAGGTTTATTCATTTGTGTTTTTAATACACTATTAAACGGATTTTTTTGCACTTTATTGTTATCTACGATCTCTAACTTTGACCGTAGATCGGGTATTGGCGGGCTGAATTGCGTTGCAGTTCTTAAAACTAAAAAATGGAACTTTTTACGAAAATTTTGCATGGAAGCCCCTGGAGCCCGGGCTCCGACCCCATCCGAAAACCGTCTACGGTCTAATTTAGATTGCCATGATATATTTAGTATACCAACTTCGGTGGTTCTAAATTGAAAACTGTAGATTTTACGCAAATTTTGTGTGAGGGCCCAGTGAACTTGGTCTCTGACCCCTTCCAAAAACCGTCGACGGTCATAGAAATAAACAAAACAAACATTCAATTTTATATGTACAGATAAAGTTTTTCCGTTTTTGGAAAAAGATATCGCGAAGACGAAAAAAGCTGCATTAGGAACGGTGAAAGTGTAATTGTTCCTACACTGATATACGGCAGTGAAACCTGGGTCCTACAGAAGAGACAGAAGTAGTTTGCGTGCTGGAGAGATGTGTTACTTACGTGATGTGTGTAGCAAGACACGCTCTGATCATAAGAGGAACGAAGATGTGTTGCAGATATGTATATAATGTGAGGCAAAATGTTGTTAGTAAGGTGGAGACTAATATTCATAGATTGTGAAAATACACTTTTTTGCCGGTTATACGATCCAATCCGAATCCTTCTGCTCCGGAGCCGAATGCTTTTCTTATTAAGCTACACCGACGGAATTTATCGCTTCAACTTTGCCGTCTTGACATGATTTTACTTTCAATCACTTTTATTTTAGTTGTCAGAATAATGTACATTGTAGAATGCACAAATAAAAGAAACAAATTAGTAATAATGTTACAACAGGGGAGCAAAGAGGGAAAAGGCCAAATAGGCCTGACATAGTCCTCTGTTCTCTATTTAAAAAGAAAAAGAACTACAGAAGAAGAAGAAAAAAAATGAGAAAAAGCATAATTATAATATTAATTATCTATATCACAAGAAAATCAAGTCATTGTTTAACTATTAGTCTCAGTTGGCACTGGTTGACTATAGATTCAGCAATGGCTCTATTCCATTAAAAAAGAGAGAGAAGTGACAATAACCACTTTATCTTCCGAACCTAGATTATGTTTCTAGATCCTATTTTAATTTATTATTTGACAATAATTTATTTCACACCTTCCAGCAGTTTAACATTAAAATAAGTAAATGCATTATCAAATATACAATAATTTATTAAGTAATATATATTAAGAATTCCCTTTATCTCGTAAATATAATTTTAATTGCTTGTTGAATGATCTATATTATTGATAGATGTAAGATATTGAGGTAATCCATTCCAGAATGATGGACCTAAATAACTGATGCTTGTTTTAAAATTTTCTGTATGTGGAAACATAGGTACTAATTTGGATCTATTTCTTGTAAAATGTTGATGTATGTGTGTATTTATCGAGACCATGTTTGTTTCTCTTAAAACATTATTTTTTCCCAAATTATAATCATGTAGTTGTTGTATTGATACAATATTAAATTTATTAGGGTTAACTGTTGTATGAAAAACCGTGGTAAATTGATGGTTTCTGTTTGATATTAACTAAATTAATCTAACGAATTTATTTTGTAGTATTTGTAACTTTTTAATATTATACTTAGTGGTTTTACCCCATGTTAGTATGCAGTAAGTAAAATATGTTTGTGTTAAAGATTCTTATAACAGCAACATTATTTTAGGGGTTAAATTATTCAGATTATTACTGATAATCCCAGTATTCCTTGAGGTTTTATTAGATAAAGTGTGTACTTGTGGATTGCCGTCCCGGTGGCGCAGTGGTCTAAGGCGCTGGCCTCTGATCATTCGTCCGTAAGGGGTCCGGGTTCGAATCCCGGTCAGGCATGGATGTTGTGTTTGTCTTACGGCACTGGCTCTCTCCCCTTCCCTGGAGCCAGTGACCCTAAATTAGGGACGGGCGACTGCTTATAGCCCATTGAGTTGCTCACGGTGGTCGTTAAACCTCCAATCAAAAAAAAAAAAAAAAATGTACTTGTGGATTCCAGTTTAAATCATTTTCTATTATGGTACCTAAATATTTATGATGCTTAACAACTTCGACATACATTGAAGAGCAATTGAATTAGAGATACCTGTCTAGTAACGTGTAGCACCACCTTTCGCCCTGATGACGGCGGCGATTCGTCTCGGCATGGACTCGACAAGACACCGGAAGCGTTGGGAAGACATACGGATCCACGACCCCTCAACAAGCTCCCACAATTCACGAAGTTTTGATGGAGGGTGGTCAGAGCCTCGAATATCTCTCTCGATGGCATCCCAGATGTGCTCGATGGGATTGAGGTCAGGTGACTTAGCTGGCCAAGGAAGCGAGGTCACGACGGTGGAGTGTTCATCCAACCATTCGGATACAATTCGGGAGCGATGGCATGGTGTATTGTTTTGTTGCAGGATGAGGTCCCCAGTGGGATGTTGAAGACGCACAAACGGGAGCAAATAGACGTCCAGGATATGCCGGTAATGTTGACCTATGAGGGACGATGTCACACGTACCAGGGGTCCCATTTCAGTCCACGTAAACAGTCCCCAGACGAGAATGCCACCCCCACCAGCTTGAAGAGTACCCTGCTGGCAAGAAGTATCCATCGCTTCATGTGGTTTGCTCCCTACTCGTATCCTGCCATCCGCATGTACCAACGTAAATCTCGACTCATCAGTCCAGGCAACATTTTTCCACATGTCTAGGGTCTAGTGGCGATGTTCCCGCGCCCATGCTAATCTTTGCACCCTGTGATGTGCGGTCATCAGCGGTGCCCTCGTGGGACGATGGCTTCTGTACCCCATAGCGAGGAGATGGTTCCGGATGGTGTGGCTGCTTACACGTTTTTGGGCACTAGCGTTAAATTGCCGAGTGATTTCTTGCACTGTGGCCCGTCTACCCGCTGTTACAATGCGAGCTAGCCGACGATGACCCCGCTCATCCACACGCTGTTGTCCACGGCAGTTGGCCCTTGCAGGGATGGTTTTACCGGATTCGATGTACTCACGGTGCACCCGTGACACATGGCTCGTGAAAATCACAGTCCCTGCACGACTTCCGAGATGGAGTGACCCATTCGTCGGGCCCCGACAATTTGCCCTCGATCAAATGCGCTTAGATCCTTCGTCTTACCCATACTGCGTCCGACTCTTACTGATTCCCGTCGCATCAGTCTTTATATTGTCGGATCGCTGCATACGTCATGTCGTTTCCGTTTACGGGGCCGCCCACAGCGCCACATTTCCATAACGTCAGCTGTCTCTAATTCAATTGCTCTTCAGTGTAATTTCCATTTAGAACAACCCCATGAAATGTAGGTTGAATATATTTTTTATAGAAAAAATAATAAGTTTGCATTTGTTAGTATTAATGGCTAGCTGATTCGAGGAAAGCCAATTTGTAATTGTTGCAAAATTTCTTTCAAGTTATAAGTGTGTTTATACCATTTCCATGTAATAAAATAGTAGCATCATCTGCATATGGTATTAAATGTCATTAATATAGATATTGAAAAACAATGGACCGAAGGTCAAGCCCTGTGGGACCCCAGCATTTACTATTCCTAAGATTGAATCAACATTATTAAGTCGTGTATATTTTTGCTGGCCAGTAAGATAACTTTTGTAAAGATCAAATGCTGTCGCCCTTATTCCAATTTTATATAATTGGTTAAGCAAAGTTACGTGATTTATTGTGTCAAAAGTTTTAGATATCATCATCATCATCATTGTCAACCATTATCAATCCACTGCTGGACGAAGGTCTCCCCAAGTTTCCTCCACAACGGTCTGTCTTGTGCCAGTCTCCTCCATGTCACCCCTGCATACTTTCGAATTTCATCCACCCATCTCCCATGTGGTCTTCTTCTGGGTCTTTTCCTGTCCCTTGGAATCCAATCTAAAATTTCGGCTGTCCATCGATGATCTGTCCTTCTGGCAGTATGTCCAGCCCATTGCCATTTCAGGGATTTAACTCTGATCATGATGTCTTCCACTCTTGTCATTTTTCGGATCCACGAGTTCCTCTTCTTATCTCTCCTGGTTACACCAAGTATGCACCTCTCCATGCTTCTTTGAGTTGTCTGTAGCCTTTGTATGTCTCTTTTAGTTAAGGTCCACGTCTCTGCACCATACGTAAGCACTGGAAGGATGCATTGATCAAACACTTTTCTTTTAAGACAATCAATAAATAAAACCAAAGTATAGTTATTCCGCGCCAAATTTGTTTGAATTGTATTTGTCAAATGAAGTATGGCAATTTCCGTTGAGTTTTTTGGGTGTAAAACCAAATTGGTTATAATTTAAAATATTATATTTAGAGATAAAAGAGACCAATCTGTCGTGGAGCAGTTTTTCAATAATTTTTCCAAATATTGATTGGTTGACAATGGGCCGGTAGTTATTAATATCAGTTAATTTACCAGCTTTAAATTTTGGAATAACCTTTGCAATCTTTAAAGCTTCAGGGAAGATGCCGGTATTTAATATGTCTTTATAGATATGTAATAAAGGGTCAATAACAGAGAATTTTACAGGTATTAAAATTTTCGGTTAACTGTCATCAACCTCTGTAGTACGTCACACATATATATATATATATATATATATATCCCCCCCCTCCTTGAGAAAGAGGTGGGACGGAATCATAGGTTTCCGGGTCAGCGGACAAACCATACTTGAAGTAGCTCACTGAAGATGGATTTTTTATTAACTGAAGACGGGTCTCCAGTTTGTGCGAGAGTACCGACAATAGACCATTGAAGAGTCTAGAAAGATCGCCTGGGCTCACGCACCAGATTTCCTTCTGCCTGAGACATCATCAGAATTTGGCGCAAGCAACATGTAACCATGGAGTCATCCTGTCATGTATCAATAGTATAGGCCGTTAGCGAAAGTGTGCTGATCTGGAAGAGTTTTTCTTACACGTATTAGACCCCTGATACCCATTGAATGTGAGTCGGGACACCACGGCGTATTTCAACATCGTTGCCGACAAACTGATCCCTTCATGGCTGCGGTTAATCGTAAAGCAGATGGATACGTCCACATAATAACACACCCGCTCACAAGGCTTGTGTCATCACCGAATTGTTCCAGAAACATGCCGAAGAGAGTTCCTTGCTTTGTTACCCTGCACAGTTCCTGGATTTAAACCATATAAAGCATCTCAAGGGTGAGGTGGGATCCCTGCGAGACTGCTGTGCCGCCGTCCAAATTGCAACAACTGCGTGACTCAGTCATTCCGGAGTGGTACAGCATCGGGTATGTTCCATGCCCTGAAGAATTCTGGATTTACTGTAGGCCAAGGATGGTGCAATATGCTCTATAGTAGATTGGTGTACCTAATATACTGACATCTCAGTATTAATATGGTATCATCATCAATCATTCTTAATCCACTGCTGGATGAAAATCACTCAATGTCTCATCTAGAACTCTGTCTTGGGCAGTTCATTTCCATGTTAGTCCACCACCCGTATGCTCTTCTTCCGTGTCTTTTCTTATCATCTGATATCCACTTTTAACATTTCAGTTGTTCAACGATGGTCAGATTTTCTATCAATACATCCAACCCATTACCACTTGAGGGTATCTACTTTGATCTTGAATCCTCCAGTCCTGTAATTTTCGTGTTTCTTTTCGTATCTTCCTTGTTTACACTAAGTAAGCTTCTCTCCATGCTCTTTTGAGCTGTGCGTAGCCTCTGTATGTTTTTGTTTAGTTAAGGTCCATGTCTTTGATCCGTAAGCAAGAACTGAAAGGATGCATTGATCAAGCATTTTAAAGACATAATGATAAATTGCTCTTGAAAATTGCGCTGTTTCTTTCAGATTCACACCAACAAAGTTGAATGAGCCTTTTAGTTTCTTCTTCGATTTGCCCTTCGCTTGATATCTATCATCCAAGGCAGATGTAGGCATTTGTTAATTCTGAATTTGCCCTATTAACCTCTAAATCTCATGTGAAAGGACTGTGCATAAATTTTGTTTTCTGTAATTACATCTGCAATCCCATTTCTTTACTCTTGTGAGCATGCCTCTAGATCATACTCTGGAGCTCTAAAGGAGTACTTGCAGAAATGACTATGTCGTTAACAAATAGAAAAATGACTGTCGTCATCTTTAATTTTATGCTTTACTGTTGACAGCAAGTTCCTGGTTCATACTCTGATGCCCTCAGTGATTAATTACAGAAATGACTATGTTGTTAACAAAGTGAAGTGAGTTAAACAATATCTATAAATTTTTGTGCCCTTGACTTCCCAGTTCAATGATTGAAAGGCATTCTGCAATGTGGCTGTGAATGACTTGGGAGATATGTTGTCATCTTTTCTCGCTCCCTATCCAACTTTTGTGTGTCGTGTTCGCCAATAGTTGAAAGTTTAGATTTGCATGTTTATATCATCATCATCATCATTGTCAACCATTATCAATCCACTGCTGGACGAAGGTCTCCCCAAGTTTCCTCCACAACGGTCTGTCTTGTGTTAGTCTCCTCCATGTCACCCCTGCATACTTTCGAATTTCATCCACCCATCTCCCATGTGGTCTTCTTCTGGGTCTTTTCCTGTCCCTTGGAATCCAATCTAAAATTTCGGCTGTCCATCGATGATCTGTCCTTCTGGCAGTATGTCCAGATCATTGCCATTTCAGGGATTTAACTCTGATCATGATGTCTTCCACTCTTGTCATTTTTCGGATCCACGAGTTCCTCTTCTTATCTCTCCTGGTTACACCAAGCATGCACCTCTCCATGCTTCTTTGAGTTGTCTGCAGCCTTTGTATGTCTCTTTTAGTTAAGGTCCACGTCTCCGCACCATACGTAAGCACTGGAAGGATGCATTGATCAAACACTTTTCTTTTAAGACATAATGGCATATTGCTCTTGAAAATTATGCTGTTTCTTCCAAAAGCTCTCCAGGCAAGTTTTGTACGCCGATTAATTTCTTCATCAATGTGACCCTCACTTGATATCTGCTGTCCAAGATAAACGTACGTGTCTGTTATCTCCAGCTTTTCTCCATCAATCGATAAATCTTCATTTCTTGTAAAAGCATTGAACATCACTTTTGTCTTCTGAAAGTTCATTTTTAATCCCACTTCTTTACTCTTGTCAGCAAGTTCCTGGATCATACTCTGCAGCTCTGATGGGGTAGTTGCAAAAATGACTACGTCATCAGCAAAACGAAGGTGGGTTAGATAATCTCCATTAATCTTTATCCCCTTGTTTTCCCAGCTCAGTGACTGAAAAACACCCTCCAATGTGGCATTAAAGAGCTTCGGAGATATGGTGTCACCTTGTCTCACTCCCTTCCCAATTTTTACGTGTGTTGTATTTTCAAACAGCCTAATCTTTGCACTTGCATTTTCATAGATGTTATTAATAATATTAATGTATGCATCTTCAATACCGCAGGTTTTCAGAGCCATTGTAACTGCTGATGGTTTCACCGAATCAAAGGCTTTTTCATAATCGATAAAAGCCATGCACAATGGAAGTTCATATTCCCTCGCTCTTTCAATTAGTTCTCTCAGCACGTGGATATGATCTATTGTGCTGTAGCCACTCCTGAATCCAGCTTGTTCTCTCGGTTGAGCCATGTCCAGTGTTACCTTCAAGCGGTGTGAAAGAACTTTAGTGAAGATTTTATAAACTACTGATAGGAGGCTGATAGGTCTGTAGTTTCCGAGATCCTCAATGTCACCTTTCTTATGTAGCAGGATCATTGTAGCGGTGTTCCAATCCTCAGGAATCTTTCCTTCATTAAGGCATCGAGTGAAAATTTGGGCGAGTACTGTTTCGATTTCTCCACTTGCTTCTTGTATGATGTCTACAGTAATTCCATCTTCTCCTGGAGCTTTTCCTCGCTTCATGTTCTTGATTGCATGTGCAACTTCTGCTGGAAGGACTGGAGGAACTCTGGTACTGGTATCTTTCATGATGTCTGGAGTGCATATATCATCCCTTTCATATAATTTGGAGTAGAAATCTTTCACTCTTGTCAAAATTTCGCCTCTATTTCTTGTTACAGAACCATCTTCTTTTCTCAGTGCCATAATCTGTTTTCTTCCCTTACTGAGATGTCCCTTTGCTATCTTTAGGCTTTGGTTGTTTTCAATTGCTTTCTTCACTAGTTCACAGTTGAATTTCCTTACGTCTTCAGTGATACTTTTTCTTACTGTCTTGCATAGCTCTATATATTCCACTTTGGAAGTCACATCTTCTTTAGTTGTCCTCATCTCTCTTCTTTTTGCATCAACATTTTGGTTTTTCCTGATAATTTGTTCACATGCAACTTGTTCTTAGACCCAGCTAATTTTGTTGCTGTTTCCATAAGAGCTTTGGTTACTTTTCTGTTAACTTCAGAGATGTCCACTTCTTCCGATGTTAGGCCTTCTAAAGCAGAGAACCTGTTCTTCAGTTCTAACTTGAAGGTATTATGGTGTTTTTTAAGGTTGGTTATGTCAATAGATTTCGTTTGTCCTATGAGCTTGCCACGTTCAAGTTTAGTGTTGAGGTGCATCTTACATCTCACCAATCTATGGTCACTACCTGTGTTGAACTTGTTTAGCACACTGCAGTCTTCTATGACGAATTTTTTGTTACACATAATAAAATCAATTTCACTTGTCGTCCCATTTGGATGTCTCCATGTCCATTTCCTGTGTGGCTTTTTCTTGAAGAAGGAGTTCAAGATGAAAAACCCTTCTGCCTCTGCAAACTCAACGAGAGTATTTCCACGCTGGTTTCTGTTGCCATGACCGAATTTACCTACTGAAGTTTCATTCTGTTGCCGTTGCCCTATTTTTGCATTGAAATCTCCCATAATTATCTTCAAATGCTGCTTACCTTTATTATGTTTATATATGCTATTAATAATGTTGATGTATGCATCTTTAGTACAGCAGGCAGGATTTCAAAGACATTATAACCGCTAATGGTTTCACGAAATCTAAATCCTTTTCATTATCAATAAAGGACGTAAAAAGTGGAAGTTCATTTTCATTTGCCCTTTCAATTAGTTCTGTCAGTATATGGGTATGATTAGTGTGCTGTAGCCATTCTTGAATTCCGTTTGTTCTCTTATTTGAGCCATGTCCAGTGTTTCCTTTCAGCGATATGATAGTGCCTTAGTGAAGATTTTGTAAACAACTGAACCTACGGACGCATTAGGAGGCTAATGGGTCAGTAGTTTTTTTTTTTTTTTTTTTTTTTGGTTGGAGGTTTAACGACCACCGTGAGCAACTCAATGGGCTATAAGCAGTCGCCCGTCCCTAATTTAGAGTCACTGGTTCCAGGGAAGGGAGAGAGCCAGTGCCGTAAGACAAACACAACATCCATGCCTCACCGGGATTCGAACCCGGACCCCGTTCGGACGAATGATCAGAGGCCATCGCTTAGACCACTGCGCCACCGGGGCGGCGGTCAGTAGTTCCTGAGATTCTTAAGGTCTCCATTATTATGTAACAGGATCATTACAGCACTGTTCCGGTCATCAAGGATCTACCCTTTCTTTCCTTCGTTGAGGCATCTGGTGAAAACTTGGTCGAGTGTAGTTTCTGTTTCTTCATTGGCTTCTTGTACAATGTCCACGGTAATTCTACCTTCCCTGGAACTTGTCCCCGTTTCGTATTTTCAGCTGCATGGGGATTCTGCTTTGTGTGCTAGAGGCACTTTTGAGTTTGTAAATTTCTTTATGTCGGCAATAGATTTATCATCCTCTTCATACCGTTATGTGTAGAACTCTGTAACTCACCTTAAGATTTCACCTCTATTTCTTGTTATAGTGCTTTTCTCGGTGCCATAATCGTTTTCTTCCACTACTGAGATGACCCTTTGTTTTATTTAGGCTTTGGTTCTTCCCTATTGCTTTTTTCACTAATTCCCAATTAAATATCTTCATGTTTTCTGTGTGGTATTTTTTCTGACTGTCTTATATAGTTCTATATATTAGAATTTGGAAGTTACATTTACTTTATTTATGTTCATCTGCCTTCTTGTTTTGTGTCAGAATTCTTGTTCGTTCTGATATTTTCTTCATGTGAATTTTGTTTTTAGCACCACCTGTTTTGTTCTTTGTTTCCATAAGGGCATTGGTAATTTTTCTGTTAATTTCTTGAGATGTATATGTATACCACCATTGAACAATTGAAATACTAGACTGGATTCCAACGGGTAGGTAAAGGCCCAGAAGAAGATCTCATGAGAAATAGGTGGATTAAATTCTAAAGCATGCTGGAATGACATTCAGGGTGGTTGTAAACTCCTTCAACAAAACAAGAGGGGTGATAGATCACATCAAGACGAACAATATTTGCTATGGAACCTAGGGCCGCATTCCATTTCTAATGCCAGAAAAGAGTAAAGTTACATATCCATGTTGAGCCTTCTAATTTATACCTAATTTATGAGTTGCACAATTCCAATCGCATCAGAGAAAGGCTCAAAGGAGCCACTCAAACTGGCGTCCAAGGGCGTTGTTGCACAGCCCACACCGGCGAATGAAGGACTTTCGCACCCTCTCGTAGACTCCCGGTGTGGTGTTGATCTTGTTCGCAGCAACAGCTATTCTCCCGACGAGATCTTCCAAGGAGTCCACAGGTGTCTCGTACACCAATGTTAAATGTTTTACATCAATGTTCAACTGTCTCGTACACCAATGTTCAAGGAGAGATACTGGACGTCCCGGTCGTCCAGTATCCCTATTTGAGATAGCCAACGAGTTCGTTTCATGCAGTCTTCGATCAACATTGGCGAAGGTCGAATGGTATAGGAATACGATGATTCGGAAATCTCTCACGGTACAGTTTTTGTGCTTCACGTCCATTACCACATGCTTTTCATGTTTAGCCGTGCATCAGATGCATATCCGCCAATTCCTCATATGTGTATAGTCCTCCATGCCCTTCACGAATACGTCAATTATCATGTGATGTTCGCATGGTAATATCGCTGAACGGGTTCGGCTGCGTGATTAAATGTTTGCTCCTCATCGTCTACGCACGTGTTCAAGCGCACCTGATTTGCATCTCGTGCTTCTCATGCACTGGTTGAAACTCCGTGTGCCTGCTCGACGTTTTTCGAACGTGCTCTTTTCTGACACTAGGAGTGGAATGCGGACCTAGGTTCCATTGCAAATATTGTTCGTCTTGATGTGTCCTATCACCCCACTTGTTTTGTTGAAGGATTTTACAATCACCCTGTATAAAAGAATTGATCAGAGAGAGAGAGAGAGAGAGAGAGAGAGAGAGAGAGAGAGAGAGAGAGAGAGAGAGAGAGAGAGAGAGAGACCTTCATACAGCATAGATAGCTCAATAGATATTCGTATATTTATTTACTTTCTTAGCTATTCTTTTAGGCAGTAGTATTTCATAGAAGGCACTTGTATGAGAAGGCGTTGATTCCATTACCATGTGACGTAGTACAGAGGTGAAGCACGTGTCAAGACGATAAATCTACCACGATACATTCCATCGGTGCAGCTTAGTCGGTTTGAACAACTCACTCCGGAGCGAGGAGACGCGAGTTCGATCTCCGTCACCAACCAAATTGTGTTTTCACATTGGCGCCCTAACGTAAAGATGGATCTACTGCACTTTGGGTTCTCCGAAAAATGTGCGAAGTTCGTTCCACATATCGTCTGGAATTAATGAAAAATTCTTTCTTCGCTTCAAAAAAAAAAAAAAAAAAAAAAAAAAATAATAATAATAATAATAATAATAATAATAATAATAAGAGGGAGATGATGTGACGTACTACAGAGGTGAAGCACGTGTCAAGACGAAAAATCTGCAGCAATACACTCCGTCGGTGTAGTTTAGTGGGTTAGAACAACTCACTCCGGAGCGAAGAGACAGGGGTTCAATCTTTGTCACCGGCAAATTGTGTGTTTTCCCAACTGGTTAAACATACATCTTCAGTAGGTGTGTTCTGCAGCTTTATTACTTTCCCACTGATACAGTTGCCTTAAATTAAAACTGGATGACTTTTTCTAACCTTTGATACTCATGGAACAACTAAAATTTTATAATTTTCATTCTAAATTTGTCATTTAAAGCTTTCAGTTTAAACCAGTGAAACAAAAACCAGCTCTAATTACTCAAACTTCTCTCATGATGTTTATGCTTACCTTTGTCTGGCTTTCTGGAACATAATAATAAAAAAATACAATTCTTTGATGCCTACAAGCACGCCATTGTCACAGTTCTACTTAGAAAAACGTTCTCTCCCATCTCACTGAAAAGAATTGTGTCGTGATATATTATAATTCATTACTAAGCGTTGAAGTCGAGCAACAAAAGAAGTCAATGCCGTTGCTGCTATTATCAGAACTTCCGGCAAATATTCTTTTCTCAGGTCACTGACCTTGAGTAGCTCGGAAAGAAAGCAGGCGGATGGATCACATGCAGCAGTCATTTTAGAAGGTAAGTCTGTTCATGATCTGTCATTATGTCATTTCCTTACGTGCGTAGCATAAAAATTCAGTTCTCAAAAATAATTTTCTGGAGTTTCTAGAAAAATTCCTTCTCGCATAGAGATTTTAGAAACTTTCTCATTTGCGAATGTGATTTAATATATAATGGTATTCCCATGCTTTCTTATCGTAAAGGAAGTTCAGAAGCTAACGCATGTGTTGCGCAGTGCAGTCCTGCACGAAAAATGCAGCTACATAAAATACGAGGAGTGATCAAAAAGTTAATGCGAACACGTTTTTATTACATTTTTGTGTCCATTTGATGCATCTCTAAGATGCTTGTAATAATTTTGCCACATGATACACTCACGGATAATGAAATTTGCGCACCTAGAAGAAAACATGCTACAACCGCGAAACTTTGCAAATAGCTAGAGTGCGTGCTGGTATGCAAATGATCCACGTTTCATGCGAGTGCGCATGACCACACACCCTGTGGTAGCGCTGCAAGCACGAACTGGCAGTCTTCTAAACAGGCGTGTAGTCGATGCCCCGTGAAAACGAAAAGCACCGGCCGACGCAAGCAGGAGTACAGAGTGACAAGAATGCCAGGTAGACGCCAGAGACGTCGATTTACGCAACTTACAGACTTTGAGAGAGGCTTGACCATCGGGCTGAAAACCGCAGGGTGGTCATCGCGCCGTATAGCCCGCCACGTGGATCGTTCTGACCATACCATCAGACTCTGTTAGGAGCAGTGGACACGTGACCGCACTGCCAAACAGCGGAGTGGTTCCGGACCGACCAGGAGGACCACCGGTAGAGAGGATCGACGGATCGTGCGCCAGGCACGAATGGATCCCGGGGGGATCCTGTCCACTATACAGGCAGATATGGCGGCTCATGTGTGCTCACGAACCATTTCCCGACGCCTCGCGGAAGCGAATCTGAGATCCCAGCGCCCCTTACGTGTGCTGCCATTAACACCGGAACATCGCCGTCTTCGTGTGCAGTGGTGCCAGGCCAGAGCGACGTGGAACGCCACAGACTGGCGACGTGTGGTGTTTAGCGATGAGTTCCGCTTCGTTTTGGAGATAGTTGATTATCGTGCCCGGGTGTGGAGGTCCCCGGGTCAATGGCACAATCCCAACCTCGCTATCGAGCGCCGCGCCTCTCCCACTGCAGGCATTATGGTCTGGAGAGCCATTGCCGATCAGCTCTAGTAGTGGTACGTGGATCATTGACGGGCCAGCGGTATGTGGACAAGATCCTACCGCCCCATGTGCTCCCATTCCTGGCCGAGATTCCAGGTGCGCTATACCAACAGAATAATGCCCGCCAGCACACGGCTAGGGTTGCCCAGGACTGCCTACGTCATGTCCAGACACTTCAATGGCCTACCCGCTCCCCGGACATATCCCCTATCGAGCATGTGTGGGACCAGTTGAAACGCCGGCTGCCGCAGTGCCGCACTATCCGGGATTTGGAGCACACCTTCCAACACGTGGGGGCCATTCTGCCGCAGGACAACATCAGGCGTCTGTTCGCTTCCATTGCCGGACCGTATAGCAGCATGTATCGCCACACGAGGCGGTGAGATGCGCCATTGAAGATGACCGGACTACGTGCCACAGATCCCTCTGTAATTGTCCTGCAGCTCTGTTTTTGCCATCATGTGTATCATTCATCTGTATCATTGCGTCCATGAAATTGCAGTTCAGTCCGATGATTCCTTCTTGGTGCGCAAATTTCATTGTCCGTGAGTGTATTACCGAAGTTCAAACATGGCGTTTCCCAATTATATCCACGCCAGCGGAACAAAAAAGGGTTGTGCTATTTTTGCGATGCAATAATGTCACACCAAATTACATTTATCGGTGGATAGCCCCTGTACAAAATTTCTGTTTCTGGAAAAGAATCTATATTATGGGGGTGGGAGTAAAATATAGGGAAAGGGCGCAGTTAACGAAAATTTCGACGCTTTTTTTTTCAGAAAATTCATAAGGACTGATCTAGAGTTAATGATTTATACCAGGTTGTTTGGGAAATAATAACGCTGGAAACAGGCGACTTCAGCAGCTATGCACACCTCTGCCAGCGAGTGACAAATGCTTCAATGCCAGTCCGGAAGAAATCTGACTCCGTGGATGCAAGAAAGTGCCGGAATGCACTTACGGCCTTCCCTTGGCTTCTGAATGTCTTGTACTTGAGGTAATTGATAAAATGCATGAGCAGGTAAAAATCGGTAGGTGCCAAATCAGGCGACTAAGCTGGATGGGGAGGTTCTCGAACCTTAGTTCGTGTAGTTTCTGTTTCGTTATTTGTGACACCTGTGGTCTCGCGTTATGATGGAGGAGGACAGGACCCTTCCTGTTCACCAAAAATTGCAGTTTGGAACACAACTTCTGGTGCATCCGGTCGATTTCTTCACAGTATGTGACTGAGGTAATGCTTTCACCAGCATTCAAGAACCTGTACTGTATGACAACGTGAACGGTCCACGAAGCTTTCAACAAAACCTTCTTTGGCGTCAACCTTGGTTTATAATTCAGCCACTGTCCACATCGCTTACGGTTGCCGTATAGCACCCGCTTTTCATCACAGGTTACAATGCGATCAAGTAGAGGCTTCTTTTCGTTGTGAATCTCACGCTGTTATTGTTTCTGATGATCCATCAGTTCGTGTGGGACCCAGGTATCGAGCTTCTTGACCTTACCAATTTGGTGGAGATGTTCGGAAATGGTAGATACCGACACACTGTGCTCTTTGGATAATTCTCTGACAGTGACACGAGGATTTGTCTCCACATTAGCCTTCAGAGCATCGTTATCAATGACCGAATATCGTCCTGGGTCCTCCTCATCGTGTAGTCTCGTGTCACTGGAACGGCGCTTTTCAAACCACCTGGGAACAGTACGTTCAGATGCTGCCTTCTTGCCCCATGCCCCGACCACATTACGGTAGGTTTGTGCCGCATTACGACACAATTTGTCTCTGTATATCGAAGAAGTAAATTAAATACGAATAGAAACTCGAAAAGGAAGGTTATTTTCGTCACAATCTAAAACACCACCAAACATACCTGAAATTTTTCATTTGTCTTGACATCACTTTCTAGAAATATATTGGAAATATTCATGTTGTATAGAGGAAAACATGACGAAGATATTCAGTCCCCATTAGAGAAATGTTCTCTTAAGGTGTACGTCAAGTGAAAATGCGCCGCTATACTTCAAATGGTGAAAATTGAGTTACGTCAGTTCAGATACAAGATATGCTTCCTGACTCGTGGAAAAGGGTGCCGCCCCGGTGGCGCAGTGGTCTAAGCGATGGCCTCTGATCATTCGTCCGAAAGGGCTCAGGGTTCGAATCCAGGTGCGGCATGGATGTTGTCTTTGTCTTACGGCACTGGCTCTTTCCTGCAGCCAGTGATCCTAAATTAGGGACGGGAGAGTGCTTATAGCCCATTGAGCTGCTCACGGTGGTCTTTTTTTTTTTTTTTTTTGATTGGAGGTTTAACGACCACCATGAGCAACTCAATGGGCTATAAGCAGTCGCCCGTCCCTAATTTAGGGTCACTGGTTCCAGGGAAGGGAGAGAGCCAGTGCCGTAAGACAAACACAACATCCATGCCTCACCGGGATTCGAACCCGGGCCCCTTTTGGACGAATGATCAGAAGCCATCGCTTAGACCACTGCGCCACCGGGGTGGCACGGTGGTCGTTAAACCTCCAATAATAAAAAAAAAATGGCACACAAATCAAGAAGACACTGAACTATAGTCACCTGCAAATTTGATAAAAAATTATGAGGAATATTTTAAAATTAAATTTCCACGTGTTGGAATACTGTTGCACATCGTTAATAGGTGACGCGCTACGTACGTCAAGTACTGAAAACGTTTCATTTCCTTATCTTTTTTCTTGAATATTAAAAATTTTCATTCAAACAACAATAACTGAGCGGTAATAGACTTTTGTTCAGGATGTCAATAATTACTCTGGCGGAAAGTGAAAAAAGAACACCAAGAAGGAATTGGCGGACGATCATGAAATTTACATATGTTAATGGGGTCGAGTTTACGTAGGTGTGATGTTAATTTCGGGACCAACCGGTGAGCGCTTACGCCACAGCATGACATAATATGCAAATTATCGTCGGTGGTATTTAAGGAGTACGGCGAAGTGAATGTAATCAGTCGTCGGCGTACGGACACGTGCGAAGACCCTGAAGAAGCAGCAATGCCTGGATATGGAAGACGTGTTCGATTTCAGCAGTTATCGGACTTTGAGCGAGGTCGTCTAGTCGGACTCCGCGAGGCCGGGTGGTCGTATCGTCGTATTGCGGAGAGAATTGGACAGGAAGCATCGGTGGTGGTACGATGGTGGCGTAGATGGTCCGAGGAACATTCCCACACGAGAAGACGTGGAACCGGGAGTCACAGACAGATTGATGAGCGGACCGATCGACGCATAAGAAGAGCGGCGTTGTCAAGCAGAACATTCACTGCGACGCAAATCCGAGCTGCCGTTGCACCTGAGGTGACTGTGCGAACAATCCGCAACCGTCTACTGGATGCAGGACTACGTGCACGTGTGCCTCTGACTCCAGCACACCGTCAGGAACGGCTGCAGTGGTGTCGCCAACGTCTACACTGGAGAACGCATTGGCGATCTGTCGTGTTAAGCGATGAAAACAGATTCTGTTTGGGGGCCTCCGATGGCCGTATGCGTGTTCGCAGACGCACAGGGGACCGTCTGCAGCCGCCAGCGACACACAGGGCCTACACCTGGTCTCCTGGTGTGGGGAGCGATCAGCTATCACTCCCGTGCACAACTAGTGTTTGTACCGGGTACGTTAAACAGCACCTCCTACATCAACAACATCATTCAGCCCGTTGTTGTGCCATTTGTAAGGTCGGTTCATCGTGGTGTTTTCCAGCAAGATAACGCACGCCCACACACGGCATGTGCAACGCAACATGCACTTCAGGGTGTGAGACAACTTCCATGGCCTGCACGTTCACCGGATTTGTCCCCCATTGAGCACGTGTGGGATTTTATGGGACAACGACTTATCCGGTCTCCACGGCCAGCCACGACCATCCCCGATATTTACGCATCCAGGTTGAGGATGCTTGGAACTCAATACCCCAAACTTACATCCAACATCTGTACGACAGACTCCATGCCAGAATTGCACAGTGTGACGCAGTTCATGGCGGTTCAACCTCGTACTAACCATGTTACATGGAAATGTTATTTTTCAGTTTGCCAGCAAATACAGCTGTATTTTGCCATAATGTTTTGATCACGTTATCCTCTGTATTCCGTTATTATATTGTGTAAATATCGTTGGTATCAGACGTCTTCTTGGTGTTCTTTTTTCACTTTCCGCCAGTGTATTTAAATCAGTTAGATTACAGTTTATTGGCTTCTCTACCCGGAAACTTGTGTAAATTGGAAATCAGTTGCTGGTAATCTAAGATGCAGACAGAAGCTTTTTCAGAAATCACCATCTGATAAGGGAAAGATCTCACGTAATTCACTCACAAAACTAAGACCCCAAAAGAAGGGGTCGCCAAAACAGCGTCATCTATGAGCAGAAGGCTGCATTGGATATGCCTTTACCTCCACCTTAAAAAGATTGCCGTCGCGAGTATAAAAATATACGGCGTTTGTCGTCTGTGGACACTGTATGCATGTCCGTTGATTAGGATTTGGAATGCTGTGGAACCTTGAGCAGCTTTTGGGTGTAGAAAAGTAAAATAAACACATACACATCCTTCGTGCCCCAAAACGACGCTGCATACCACGCAGTGATGGTGCATCTCCTCGGGGGTGCTCCCCGAAAATCCATAAACGCCCCCGTAGGTTTGGAGGAGATCTCTACTTATATGTATTTAGTCCAACTGTTATCGTTTATAGCTGAATATTTGGAGAAATCAATTAAAAACAAAACTTAAGAAAATGAGGGAAGAAAATATTGTAATAATAAAAAAAAATCTTCATGTGCTTCAAAATTTCTGTCATTCTTCAATAAAACATTTAACAATCCTCGTTGGAGGAGAAATTTTTCAAGCACTGACAACTCGGACTATTTCCGCAATAAAAACCTAATTCCACAGAGTACAGATGTTTGTACTGCAATACATCATCATATTTTGGAAGCTGGCATTCAGCTTTGTTTCAGTCTTCTGGATGCAGACTTTCCATATATACGGTTAAGCCTTAGTGTAGCTAATGTGACGTTAAAGCTTCCAACACAACAAAATATTTGCTACCTAATTTTTAACAATAGCAAATTGTTAGAAATTGTTCCCATAAAAAGTTTTTTTCCCCTTTGCGGTGGGAGGTTTACACTCTCTGAAAAAAATCGAAGAACCTGAAACTGCCATCCAAACAGTTAGTATTTTATTTACTCCTATGTGCTAATCTAAATAATCTAAAGGTGCTGAAACCAAATGGAAGGGGAATGGTGTACACCATACTTTTTCAGGTAACACTGTAATGATTCCTTAATAATCAGAAATACGCTTGTAGTAAGGCGAAGACATGTTTACCACTCCTAATGTTTTGGGGGGATTTTTTCCAGCACAGCATTATCTTACTAGCATCCTCAATATTTTACACCACCCCATGTTGTAATCCATGGTGCATTACTGAATTAAAGCAAAGGTATAACATGTTTACATTTTTAATCACTTGTATGTGTAGATTGCTTGGAAATTTTTATATGTCATCATCATCATTGTCAACCAGTATCAATCCACTGCTGGACGAAGGTCTCTCCAAGTTTCTTCCACAACGGTCTGTCTTGTGCCAGTCTCCTCCATGTCATTCCCGCATACTTTCGAATTTTATCCACCCATCTTCCATGTGGTCTTCTTCTGGGTCTTTTCCTGTCCCTAAGAATCCAATTTAAAATTTCGACTGTCCATCGACGGTCTGTCCTCCTGGCAGTATGTCCAGCCCATTGCCATTTCAGGGAATTAACTCTGATCATGATGTCTTCCACTCTTGTCATTTTTCTGATCCACGTGTTCCTCTTCTTATCTCTCCTGGTTACACCAAGCATGCACCTCTCCATGTTGCTTTGAGTTGTCTGCAGCCTTTGTATGTCTCTTTTAGCTAAGGTCCACGTCTCTGCACCATACGTAAGCACTGGAAGGATGCATTGATCAAACACTTTTCTTTTAAGACATAATGGCATATTGCTCTTGAAAATTATGCTGTTTCTTCCAAAAGCTCTCCAGGCAAGTTTTGTACGCCGATTAATTTCTTCACCAATGTGACCCTCACTTGATATCTGCTGTCCAAGATAAACGTAGGTGTCTGTTATCTCCAGCTTTTCTCCATCAATCGATAAATCTTCCATTCTTGTAAAAGCATTGAACATCACTTTTGTCTTCTGAAAGTTCATTTTTAATCCCACTTCTTTACTCTTGTCAGCAAGTTCCTGGATCATACTCCGTAGCTCTGATGGGGTAGTTGTAAAAATGACTATGTCATCAGCAAAACGAAGGTGGGTTAGATAATCTCCATTAATCTTCATCCCTTTGTTTTCCCAGTTCAGTGATTGAAAGACATTTTCCAATGTGGCATTAAAGAGCTTCAGAGATATGGTGTCACCTTGTCTCACTCCTTTTCCAATTTTTATGTGTGTTGTATTTTCAAACAGCCGAATCTTTGCACTTATATATATATACATTATATTATAAATATATTATACGTATAATCATATGTATTATATATGTATAATTATATATATATAATCAGTCTACAAGTTTCAGCCCCCTCAGAATTTGTAATCCCCCCCCGGAAAAAACTCTCTGAATGCAACATTGATGCCACGGACAGAAAAGATCACATACGAACAGTGTTTGTGATTTCTATCGAAGAACACTGCAATTGTTACATATTGAGAAACAACTGCAGGCATTGACCTGATGAGGAAATAGAAAAGCGAGTGAGGTTTTTTCATGTACGAAACTCGTCGGGGTGTGTTTGAAAATGTGTGATTGTTTAGTTATGTTGAGTAGAAGCCAATGCACTGCTTCAAAAATAGCTTTCTCATCATAAACAATGAACTGTTACACGGCAAGGAAAAGCGTTTATTGCAGTTAGTTATCTGAAGGCCGAAGGGAGCAGAGCACACGCTAATATTGTGAAACAATTAATTAGTGGAATGGAAGGGTCAGTCTGGACACATCTTTTGTACTTCAACTAAAGTGCGCTTCAATTGGGTGTAGCAGCAAAACAATTCAGTGAAGGGGCTCGTAAGCGACGTAAAAATTTCATAGCCAGTCATCACTGATAAGTGGGCTGTATTACAACATCTATATTCTCTCTACGGACATAAATCAAATTTGTTTCTCGCCAGCACTTTCACTTCAAGAGTTTTAAGCGCGAAGCTTTCCTGTGAAAATGAAATCATAACACTTTTTTTAAGAGGTTAAAACCCTCCAGGTGGCAGGAGTTTTGGAAGAGGCAATGCGAAATTTTGTCACATGTATATATAGTAGGAGGCTCCCCTAAAAGCGTCCTGTTTTTATATAGTAATCGTCGTCGTTAAGATGCGCATATATGCGTTCTCGCGGCTTTTGAACAGGTTTTCGATGAACGTTTTATTGCGTCGTCGCCGTTTTGGGCACAGAAAGCTCCGAACGTATATATGCGTTCATGCCACCTGGAAGGTTAAACGATCGCCGTGAGCAACTCAATGGGCTATAAGCAGTTCCCAGTCCCTAATTTAGAGCCTCTGACTCCAGGGATGGGGGAGATATAATGCCGTAAGACGAACGCAACAGTCATGCCCCATCGGGATTCGAACCCGGACCCTCTTGGGCGAACGGTTATAAGCCAGCGCTTAGACCACGACGCCAATCACAGCATTCAAAATTCACTTCGGGTTTTGTGAAAATGTTTAAAGCTAACCAGAAACTATTTCGCGAGGTTCAGAGAAAAATAGAGCAACTACAGCAAAGAAAATATTAGTTTTGTCATAAAAATCACGTGCGATGATTGGATGCTTGCATAAATTGGATTTCCTGGAGGTAATGCCAGCCATGCCTGTTGCCGCATTATCTATAACTCCGCCCACAACGTCGGTCTATGATCCATGGATCTGATGTTCCGTTCCACGGCATTGCAGAGAGCTTCCACGGGGCATAAATCTGAGGACCTTGGGGGCCGCTGGATGGTTCCAAACTCAGATGGGTGTTCCTCAAGTCATGTCACGGTGGCTGCGGCCCGGTGGGTGGCGCATTGCCCTTCTGAAACAGACCATCGGCCACAGGATGCGCGAAGGTCATGAAAGCATTATGTGATCAGCCATCACATGCTGGTAGCTCGCAACTATTAAGGACCTTTCCAGGCACACACTAAGGGGCCTGATGTGTCCCATGAGAAAGCTCCACGAACATCACAGGCCCACAACGCCTTAAACAGAACTGGCCTGGCACGACGGGACCCTGCCTCATGCTGTCACAACCGCACCTCTCCGTCAGCTCGATTCAGCTGAAAACGGGATTCATCTGAACACACGATGCGGCGCTGCTCCGCAGACGACCAGCTTGGTTGTTCCCGGCCCCAGGTGAAGCATAATTTCCGATGACGAGCAGTCAATAGTAGCACGCGAGTAGAACGTCGGCTCCCGTAGTCCAGTGTATGCAGCGTGAGCCGTACCGTTGCCTGTTGATGCTGCTTGGGCCTCCGATACTTAATCGGGATGTGATTTGCGCAGCCGTTGCCTAGCGGTCGGTCTGTACGAGCCTGGAGTGTCTACGTCAACAACAGGCATCAATGGCGTGGGTCGGCCACCGCTTGCTTTCTGGGTGCTGGTATGTCCGTCGATGGTATACTCGTGGTACACCCCTGATACGGTTGCCATCCGGAGCCCCAGGGTTCTTACCACTTGAGCGATAGAATGACCCATCTGTCTTGCTCCGACAATGTGTCCCGGGTCAAAGTCGCTGAAATCATCACGTTTTCCCATGTTTGTTAATATTATACTCGTGGTACGGTAACCTTCGGGAACCCTAGGGTTTTTACCACTTGCGCGATAAAATGACCCAAATGTCTTACGCCGCAATGCGTCCGCAAACAAATTCACCACGTTCACCCATATTTGTTGATTGCGATACACTGTTGGTAAAACCTGCTATGCGCCTATTTAACTCCTGCGTTCGGTTTGGGGCTGTTCCACTCTGGGCAGGGCATGTTCATATCAACTACCCTTCATTCCTATTTCTAATGTTTTGTCTGCTATACTTTGCATATATCGAAAAGACGGCCTTCAGACGGTTTCAGGTCGGCCAAACGGTTTCAAATTTCTCACTACGAAGACTTTAAGGGGCTGCTGATGAGTATGTGTGCTTGAATTTATTCTGCCGAGCCTCTGATACTTGTTAAAATTAATTGCTGTCACTTGTCAGTGTTGTTTTTTTTCTCAGGCAAGCTTTACGATGCCGCCCCAGCGGCGCAGTGGTCTAGGGCGTTGGCCTCTGATCATTCGTCCGTAAGGGGTCCGGGTTCGAATCCCGGTCAGGCATGGATGTTGTGTTTGTCTTACGGCACTGGCTCTCTCCCTTCCCTGGAACCAGTGACCCTAAATTAGGGACGGGCGACTGCTTATAGCCCATTGAGTTGCTCACGGTGGTCGTTAAACCTCCAATCAAAAAAAAAAAGCTTTACGATACATTTTGGTATCGTAAAGCTTGCCTGCTGCAAATCTAGCGTGTCTTCGGACGCCTCTAGAACTGGTTATGAGCAACTATAACTTTCGTGTATAATCACCGAAGTTTAGTGCAACGTGAGGTTCCAAATTTATGTAGTTGTTTGTTTGCATTGCGTCTTATGAAAGAATGTCAAAGTGCTACTTAAGACTAAAGTATGTATGTACATGGTAAACTAATTTTCCAGAGTTTGGTTTCATCTTTCTATGACAACTCGTGCATTCCTGCTGCTAATACGCCTTAAAATATGTATCAAATAAATGAAAAATTTAATAGTTGTTCATCATTTTATGCTTGAACCATTATGTAAACCAATCAAAAAGTTGGTAGCAATTTGTTTTTTGTAATATGCATGACAAAAAAAAAAAAAAATCACTAAGTATGCAATGTTAAAACCATAATATGTGAAAGACGAAATCTAAAAATCTCAAACTTTTCAGTGACGTTTTAATAAGAACAGTGAAAAATACCGTGACTTGCTAATATGAAAATTATGCTCGTGATTTATTAGTTTGAAAAACGCACGGTGTAATATATTATCACAAATCCAAAGCGTATTCCTCGAGCTTTGTGTTTTACTGGACTTCACAATAATTCTTCATCATCACTTTTGTGGCCTACACAGATGCTTAGAAGCCCACTAAGGCCTTCATCAGGCCCTGTTGATAATGGTTGTTGCCCATGGCGCCCATATGAGTACTTTTAAGGGTGGGGGAGGGGGGGCTAAGAAAAAAAAATCCTTACCTCCTTCGAGGCTGTCAAACATTTTAGTAAATGTACAAAATACTAAAATACAACAAAAATAATTGATACAATCAATCATTAATATCTTATTATTTTTAAAAATGCTTTAAAAAAAGGTTTCGTCTATTTTAGTGTTTTAAATTTATCAAAAATTTGGCTATACCAACGGCTAGGGAGCTCGTGCCCCCCCTGGGCGCCTTTGGTTGTTGCTGTTGTTGTTGTTGATTAGTTAGAAAGACAGATTAGTACAAGGATTGGTAGATTGTCGCCTTCAGTATTTTGCTTCCTCTGAATTCGTTGTTTTAAATTGTTTTTCAAAACTTTTCTATTTTGCTTACGAAAATAGCACTGTGCCGCCCCGGTGGCGCAGTGGTCTAAGGCAATGGCCTCTGATCATTCGTCCGAACGGGGTCCGGGTTCGAATCCCGGTCAGGCATGGATGTTGTGTTTGTCTTACGGCACTGGCTCTCTCCCTTCCCTGGAACCAGTGACCCTAAATTAGGGACGGGCGACTGCTTATAGCCCATTGAGTTGCTCACGGTGGTCGTTAAACCTCCAATCAAAAAAAAAAAAAAAAAAAAAAAAATAGCACTGTACTTGAACAATTTATTTAAGAGAAAATGTCGTTTTTGTTTACTAAATCAAATTTTAACGCTGTTCCCCGCAGACACAATATCTCCCCCTCCTTAACTTCCTTCCTTCCAGCCAGCGACTTTGCCTTGCACTCCTCTCCTACAAAGCAGTCGTCAACCACTGTCTGCATTTTAACTGTCCCGTTAGTGCCGGTTTAGACTTCATTTTCCGTGTTGGAGTCCCCTATTTTGTAAAGAAAACAAACAGGAGAATTAGTAGTGACCCCCTCGGGGAATTCCTATCCACCCTCCTCGTTAGCTCCCTCGCCATACAAGCCTGAAAAAGAGGCTTAAACTATGGAATTGGAAGAGTGGAGAACAATTGGTCCTGCAGATGATATTTTGATAACCTTTTTTGAAGACGTAAACAACGCACTTCCTAAAGGGAAATACGTAAGGCTACATGAATAAGACTTATTACTTGGCAAAGTGCAGATTATATTTTAAAGTTAAATATATTGAAAAATGGCACGTTTTGAACTGGGTCGGTGGCAGGGTGGGCTCAAGCAATGGCGCCCATATGAGCGCTTTTAGGGGGGGGCTAAGAAAAATCCTTTTTTTGGGGGGGGAGGTTTAACGACCACCGTGAGCAACTCAATGGGCTATAAGCAGTCGCCCGTCCCTAATTTAGGGTCACTGGTTCCAGAGAAGGGAGAGAGCCAGTGCCGAAAGACAAACACAACACCCATGCCTCACCGGGATTCGAACCCGGACCCCTTCGAACGAATGGTCAGAGGCTATTGCTCAGACCACTGCGCCACCGGGGCGGCCAGAAAATACCTTACCTCCTTCAAGGCTATCAAACATTTTAGTAAATGTACAAGATACTAAAATACAACAAAAATAATTGATACAATGAATCATTAATATCTTATTACTTTTAAAAATGATTTAAAAAAAGGTTTTGTCTATTTTAGTGTTTTGAATTCATCAAAAATTTGGCTATATCAACGGCTAGGGGGATCGAGGGTAACGGATCACTTTGCCAGTGTTCATTTCGTCCACGTTCACTTCGTCCAGTTCATTTCGTCCAACGTTCACTTTGTACACTGTTCACTTCGTCCGCTGTTTACTTAATTCAATGTTCACTTCGTCCGCTGTTCACTTAATCCAATGTTCATTTCGTCCAATGTTCACTTCTTCCACTTTTCATTTTGTCCACCGTTCACTTTGTCCACATTCATTTCATCCTCAGAATGAATGAAATACCGTCGAAATTTTATGTTTTCATGGAGTTTTTTTTATAGGCAGAAGAAAAGGTCAGCAGACATTACTTGTTTGCGATTTTTTCCCCTGAGTTTCTCGATTAAAATATAACGATTTTAAATGTTATTTAAAGTAAAATAAGGAGCTTAACTTTGAAGAGCTTTTTAACTCTTTTGTGTGGTACGATGTCAATCACTACAGCATGACTCACGCTATGTTCGGAAAAGGACTACAAGGAGGGATTTTTTTAATAACGCTGCAATTTTACTTAGGCACTAAATATTTACATAAAATGTCGAGTTATTATTATTCCATTTTGCTTACTTAAACACTACATATTAATTACTATGCCTCATGCGTTGGCCCTTTTGGCAGTTTTTCTTTTGCCGATGTCATATTCAAAACGTTTACATATTCATTCAAGGTAATCATATTGTGCTTTTACTGAGGCACGAAATATTAAATCATAATCCCTAGGCTTAGGCCGTTTAAACAGTTTTTATTTTACGGATGTCCTATTCATGACGTTTACCTATGAACTCAAGGTAATAATATTGCGTTTTTACTTAAGCACCAAACATTAATTTACTGGCTTTAGGCCTAGGCGGTTTAACAGTTTTTAATCCGCCAATCTCATATTCAAACGTTTACATGACATAACAATTTAGTAATATTCCGCTTTTACTTAGGCACTAAATATTAATTCACAGGCCTTAGGCCTAGGACCTTTTAACTGTGTTTATTGTACCGATGTCCTAGGCCCTAGTAATCAAAATTTTATGCCTAAGTAAAAGATCAATATTAATAACTTGACATGCTATGCAAGTGCTATGGGCATTTAAGGTAATGGATTAAAAACTGTTAAAATATTTAAGTTTAATAATTAATGTTTGGAGCCAAAGTAAAGGTGCAACATTAATAACTTGGCTTTATATGTAAGCGTTATGAATACAACATGGTTAGAATAAAAAATGTGAAAAAGGCCTAGGCCTAGGGACTAAGAAATAATATTTAGTGCATAAGCAAAAGCGCAATATTATTACCTTAATTTGATATGAAAATGTTACGAATGTGACGTACTTAGAATAAATACAGTGAAAAAACGGTTAGGCCTAGGGCCTATGAAATAATATTTAGTGGCTGAGCAAAAGCGCAATATTATTACCTTGATTTGATTCGTAAACATTATGAATATGACATCCGTAGAATAAATACTGTAAAAAAGCCTAGGCCTAGGGCCCATGAGATAATATTTAGTGCCTGAGCAAATGCGCAGTATCAGTGGCGACGGAACCTGCCCAGGCTGCCAGGGCCCCGGCCCGGTCAATAATTTCAGGCAAGATTTTATTTTTATTTTTTTGTTTGTTTGTTTGGCATATGTGCGATTGTTGTAATGTGCCTTAGAACGTTCCTCCAAGTAAGTGGTCTGGTGGTCCTAATCCCCAACAAAGTTCCTTAGGCATTGTTTTTCTTCTGTTTGTTCCGGGAAGCGGGAAGATGGGTGCACCACGATTCGAAATTTCGGGCCCGGTCAACGAACTTCACTTTCCTCCGCCCCTGCGCAGTATTATTACCTTGATTTGATATCTAGATGTTATGAATATGACGTGATTAGAATAAAAACTGAAAAAGGCCTACTACATATAAAATAATATTTAGTGCCTAAATAAAAGCGCAATATTATTACCTTGAGTTGATAGGTAAACCCTGTGAATATGACATCCGTAGAATAAGAACTGTTGAAACGGCCTAAGACTAGGAATTATGAATTAATATTTCATGCTTCAGTAAAAGCACAATATTATTACCTTGAGTGGATGCGTAAACGTTTTGAATATGACATCGGCAGAATAAAAACTGTCAAAAGGGCCTACACATGAGGCATAGTAATTAATATTTAGTGCCAAAGTAAGTAAAAGAGAAATATTAGGCATCTTATGCAAATATTTAGTGTCTAAGTAAAAGTGCAGCGTTATTAAAAAATCCCACCTTATAGTCCTTTTCCGAACATAGCGGGAGTCATGCTGTAGGGATTGACATCGTACCACACAAAAGAGTTAAAAAGCTCTTCAAAGTTAAGTTCCTTGTTTTAAAATAGTTATATTTTTAATCGAGAAACTCAGACTGGAAAAAAAAAAAAAGCTCTTGCAAGCAATGTCAACTGACCTTTTTCTTCTGCCTATAAAAAAAAACTCCATGAAAACAAAAATTTCCACGGTATTCCATTCATTCTGAGGGCGTAATGAACGTGGACAAAGTGAATGTTGGACGAAATGAACAGTGGGCGAAGTGAGCTTTGGACAAAGTGAACAGTGGACATAGTGAACGTTGGACGAAATGAACTGGACGAAGTGAGCGTGGACAAAATGAACACGGACGAGGTGATAGGGAACCGAGATCGAGCCCCTCCCTCCCCTTATGGGCGCAATTGGGCTCATGCCCACCCTCGCAACCCCTTGGCGACGTCCTTGCTTAAATGAGTTATCAGAAACATAACTGATTTGCAGCGGCGAAATGAGTTTTTTTCAGGGACTGGGATAGCAGTGAGAATACTGCTTCGCAAACATTGATCAAAAACTTTTCAACGCATTAAACTTCCCCCAAACATACGTTTTCCAAATAGGGTGGATGTGGGGGTGTTGGGAAGGGGGGGTGGATGGACGCTAATGTTTTTCTTTCTCAAAAAATAACTTTTTTTTAGGGCACTATTTCCATTTATTCCCAAGCAAAAACTTTTTTCGCCGTGAGTGTGTACTGTTTCACATAAATTTCACAATACACTACGGTGTTTTTTTTTCTTTTGTTTTGTCCACATATTTGCTGCTTATGATTTAAACTGCCATTTGCCCTGCTTTGGAGGATCACGGGTCCCCCTTGGAGCGCGGGCCCCTGGAATCTGTCTCTTTTCCCCTCCCATGGTTGGAGACTACTTCCGGAAACAGAAAGAACAGGGTCATATTTCTAAGGAAGGGCAAGTGGTCTAACCCCCCCTCCCCCATGGGTGCCATGTTTGTGTATATTATTCGTAGTAACAATTTCATTTTGCCTTCTTCTAAAAGCTAAGCTTTGGAAGAAGGCAAACGAACATCTGCGACTAGGAGGCGACAGGAACGGCATAAAGGGCAGGTGTTTCTTGAGATCCGTTTCTAACTTTAAACTAAGTATTTTGCTTTGAATTAAATTATCTTTTTTTTAATCTTTATTTACGAATACTGATATCATTTTAGGAACATTTTCTGAAAGCCAATAATAGAAGCAAATAATCATTTTACATCTTTGATAATAGTGTCTAAGTGTTTTTATTACACATAAATACCACGAACTTTCGCAGTTGAAATTATTTACAATTATAAAGATGTCATAATCATGAAATATTTTTATTCGAGTTGAACAAAAAAACGTCAGTAATTTTGTATGTGGTGCCACCTGTTGAGAAGATTCAAAATCATTAGCAGTTTATTAATGGCGGTGATACAGGGAAGCCCATGCAGCCCAACAGCGGGGCCCCATGATGCTCGAGGACTAGGCTCCCAGGCGCGACATTACGGGTGGGCTGGAGTGGGCTTTAGCCCACCCAACTTTTATTTCAGCCCTCTCAAATTTGATTCTTACGGAACAAATTTTCCGTAAGAAACAGAAACAAATTTAAACATAAAAATCGGCCACTAAACCGACTCAGAATCGTTTCCCTAGATACAAATCGTTCTCGAAACCGGAACAATCACTGACCGAAACGAACGAATAGGACGAATTGGTCCGAAAGAATCTTTTAGTGAGTCGAATTGAAAAAATCGATTCTTTCAAAAGAATCGGTTTGCTCATCTCTACTAGTAAATCGTTGGGTTTTTTTTTTTTTTTTTCTTTTCAGGATAAATGTAGGTGGGACAGGGATATCGGAATATCTCTGCGCATAATTGTTTTGTGCTCTGTGTCAGTCTCTATATAAGGGGATAGTAGTGATGAGCCACCACAATGGGTAAGAGTGTGCTTTTGAAGATTACAAAAGGAGGGTAGAGCATACGAATGACTCTGAGCTTCAAGTCCAACGACCTATGTCTAACAGTTGTTAGCTTTAGCTTAATTAATTCATAACAGCATGATTGGTCCAACGACACCTTTCTGACATAATACTGATAGTTTTACTACATCATTTCAGAGAAAATTCCAACATATAGAGAAAAGAAACTTTTTTTCTTTCTTTTTTTTTTTTTTTTTTTGCTTGTTTTAAGGATAAAACGTTTCAGGCAGAAATAAAATTAACAATTTTTATTCATAAGTACAAAAATAATTATTATTTCCTTCCAAAAATCCAGACAAAAAAAGAATACGAAAAGTGGGCCATTTCTTGAGCTCTCCACCTGGACATTTCCTGGTGGGCCACTTCGCCACTGGTCTTGATAGATACAATAGTTTTTGAGTTATGGCGGCTTCAAACCACATGCACAGACACCACTGCGAAAATGGTCAAATCGTTTTTAGGGGAACACAAAATGTGTATTTCTATTGAAATTTTAAAGTCGATATTTTTTTCCCCACTGCAATACTCTAAAAAAAGATGTGTGTGGGGGTGCAACAACAAAGAAAAAAAAGAGGAGGGAAGACAAAGTGAGAGCGTCCCCAAAATTTAAGCTGCGCTCAGGCCCCCCGTGACTCTAAATCTGACGATGCAATTTTCGAATTATTGTTTCTTCATTCTTTTCTTTCTCATTTTTTAACTTGAAATTATTATGCCTCAAAAATTTAGTTATGCATCCTCTTTTTCCGCTCTTTTGCTTTCTACAGTATTTTAGCGGTTTTCTTGTTCTCTCAATCACTGGGGCACCCACGGGGGGGGGGACTTTGGGGCTTAAGGCTCCACAAAGAGATTAGAAACTACGTTGTACGTCAACTCTTTTATCAACCTAATATACAATATATTGACAAAAATCACCGAACACCCCTTCAAAAGCAAGTGAACGGATCCGCTGCGTTGTTAAGATGCGCAGTACAGCTGCAAAAGGTATAAAAACAAGCCTGCAGCTGACCGCGATCGTATCGCGCTGTCAGGTTGAGTTAATATATCGCGGCGGGAGAGAACTGACTTTGAGAAAAGAAAAATTGTTGGGTGTTATATTAGTGTGCTGTCCATAAGAGAAACCGAGAGGCGTTTAAACATACCCAAGTCAACTGTTTTGGATGTACTGAATAAGTGGAAGATACATGGCATACCGGCCCACCAAAGAAAATCAGTGATAGAGGGCGTCGAAGCCTCGAGAGAATCGTTACAGCTAATCAACGGAGTACTGCACAAGACCTCAGTGCACAGGTGAGTAAAAATGCTGGAACCTCGGTATGTACATGTACCATTCGCAGATAACTTCATTCCATGGATTACCGTGGTCGTACGGCTGCTCATAAGCCTTTCGTCTCCGCTCGGAACGCTACTCGTCGTTTAGTATAGTGTAGAGAACATTTGTCGTTAACCGTAGATCAGTGGAAACGGGTCCTATGGACTGATGAATCCAGATACGCGATCCATCAATCTGATGGCCGTGCGTGGATATGGCGGCAGCCGGGGGAACGTTATTTACCACAGTGTACTGTTCCTATGGTCAAGTTTGAGGCTGGCAGTGTACTCGTGGGGGGGGGTTCTCGTGGTATGGTCCCGACCCATTGATTATCGTGGACAAACCTATTAACTAGCACGTCTACCTTGATATTTTGGAGAATTATGCACTACCAACTTTGTGGCAATACTATGGAACCGAGCGTTGTTGGTAACAACAGCAGGATAATGTACCGAACCATAAAACAAGAACGGTTACGGCGTGGTTTGACGATAATTCCGTATCGTGTGTGGACTGGTCAACACAGAGCGCCCTGATGTTAATTCCATAGAGCACCTATGGGATGAATTAGAACGCCCCATAAGAAGTTTGGAACCAAGGCTTACTACTAAGCAACAGTTAGCGGCAACATTATGTACTGAATCGAAGCGCATACTTATCGCTGTGTTCCAAAACCTTGTCGAAAGCATGTCCCGAAGGGTCAGTGCATGCCCCTCTCCTCGAAAACATTTTAGTACTGATTTGGCTATGCTATACGAAATGCAGAATAAATACTCAAAGGTTGGATTCAATTGAGACCAGTGTGCTGCTGAAGTTATTTAGAGGTAAAGAATCGTCTACAAATAAGAAGGGATACTAGCCACTTTAAGGCTGATTTTGTTATAGTACAATTGTGGCCAGCCAGAATAGGTAAGAAGAAGTATTCAAACATGAATAAACAAGGCGAAACTTTTTCTGAAAGTTTAACATGGCATGAAAACAAGACGAAACTGCGTTTATGTCCAGACTGACATGAAGAATTTATCAGATTACTCCTACAAATTTTGCATTTATTTATTCATATATTTCTGACTTCAGGTTCACAAAAGCGGAGAAATATGGAAAGAAATATGTGGAAATTTTATTTCATTGCATCGGAATTTCCATTTTATTTCTGATAGGTTTAAAATATATTTAATTCTAGCACAGTTACTCGTCTAATAAATATATTGCGTCGCCGTTTCCTTAAATTCGTCTCCAGCGACCCTGAAGTCGTTAAAACTTCTAAACTTTCGAACTGGCGTTTAGCCAAACGACAGAAAGGATCGCTCTCGTGATAAAATTGACAATTGCCATGCATTCTTTTTTCACTCTGAAGATACCTTGCAAATTTCTAGCAGATGCGCTGAAAACAAGAGACCTGGAAACTTCATTCTGAAAATCTATTGCATATGGGTTGTCAGAAGCTCATCTGACCAAACTGGTAGGTTAAATACAGGAGTTAGACAGAATAACGTGAACACCTAGGAAACGAAGATTTTACGTTCCTAATAAGGTGTAGGACCAACTTTGGCATTCAAAACCGCCTGAATCCTCCCTGGAATTGACGCATACAAATCATGGATGGTGTTTTGTGGGATGTTGCCCCATTCTTCACGAAGAAACTGCTCCAGGTCCTTGAGAGATGCAAGAGGAGGATAATGGGATCTAACTCTATTTTCCAACACGGACCACAGTGGCTCGATGATGTTTAAGTCTGGGGTTGGGGAGGCCAAGGAAGTTGTGAAAGTTCGTTCTCATGTTCCTCAAACCATGATTGGACATTCCGAGCTCTGTGCATTGGGGCGTTATCATCTTGATAGATGACATTCTGCAGGAAACAATGTCTGAGCCATTGGATGGACTTGGTCTGCCAAAATGGTTTCATGCGCCCTGCCAGTCATCCGTCCTTTCAAGGCGATCCGGGGACCTGCTGAAAACCACGATATGACGGAACAGAGAATGACACAACCGCACCACCATGCTACACTATTGGGAGCAGACAGTCTGTGTTGCAAGCTTCTGACGGTGTTCTCCTCACGTAAACACGTCCTGCGCTAGGGAATAGTGTGAATGTGGATTCATCCGACCACATTACACGCTTCCATGCTTCGGCAATCCAGGATGTATTCTGGGGCACCATTGCCGTCGCTGTTGTGCATTCATCCAGGACACCAGAAGTTTTGCAATAGCAACTCTGCCATGAATATCTAGTTTATGCAGTTCCCCGAGCACCGTTCTCGTTGGTACTGGGGTCTGAAGATGCAGATTAAGCTCCGCACTAATTTTCGATTCCGGGGTCTTCTTATTGCAGGTAACAATCCTCTTTAATACTCTCCTGCCTCTATCAATCAGGATTTTTCTGGCCGATCTTGTGTTTCGCAGACGAGGTTTTGCCACGAACACGGTATGCTATCATGACGCTAGACACGGTAGCTCTCGATACCCCCACTACCCTGGTGACTGTTGTCACGGAGGCACCTATACTAGCCGCCCACCAACAATTAGCCCTCTTTCGAAGTCCTTTAGGTCGCTCATATCGTCGTCTGACTGTTGTCACGGAGGCACCTATACTAGCCGTCCACCAACAATTAGCCCTTTTTTTGAAGTCCTTTAGGTTGCTCATTTCGTCGTCACCCTGAAAGAAATTTTGCAACAAAAACACTTTATGATGATGATCATCATATGTAGAGGATTTTAGGAAAGGAGTGTCTGACCCAAGGTCTTAAACAACCCTTAGAAATAGGAAGCTAGAAGATTAGATTTGGGCTAGAGTGCCCAATAGGAAAGTGACACAGAAGCAAAGTAGAAAGAGGGAGGAAGACGCCCTTATTTATTACCGGGGGGCTACTAGTACCTGGGGTCCGACGGCTTAACGTACCCATCCGACGCACGGCGGATATTTAGTAGATCGAGCGTTCGTACCTGGCTGGGATCGAACCTGAGGTCCTTTCCGTGGCAGTCACGAACGTTGCTCACTAGTCCACCCACGGCCCCAAAAACACTTTAAGCAGGACCTTGAGGTTCTAAACAAATCTATTACAACCAAAAAAGTGGTGGATACCTTTGCGTATTGCGACGTATGCAGCTGCATTAAAAGTCACGTCTCTGAGAATGGTGTTCACATTATTTCGTCTAACCCCTGTATATGGCACCAGTAGTGGTTGCAGAAGTTTGAAGAGGGAAGGGGGACACCGTACTATCAATATCAGTTCGACTGAATGAAAACCGCGACACAAAGAGTTTGAAGATAAACTTAATTTACCTTACAAGATTTAACAGTAAAAATAAAAAATATGCTTACATACTGTAGATTCATATGTATGTGTGTGTGTGTAGGGGAGGGGGCAGCTTCCTCTGTGTCCCCTTATTCTGCAATAGCCCTTGGATGTCACACAGAATTCTCGGAGTATAGACTTTTGATAAGATACACTTAAATGTGAAATATTAAGCTGTGTTTTAAAAATTGCTTGGAATTGTCTTGAAAACTGTAAGACAACCGATATATTTTGTCCACACATACTCGACATTGTGACTCGTCCCCCACCCCCTCTCCTAATATACTGAACGCACTGTTAATAGTCGAATGTACTGCTTTTTAATTTTTCGCACTAAAAAGGAAATAGAACAAAAGAAAAAAGGTGGATAACAATTATGACGTACTACAGACGTGAAAACATATGTCAAGATGACAAATCTGCAGCGAGGCATTCTGTACGCGTAGCTCAGTTGGGAGAGTGACTTATTCCGTAGTGAGGGGACGCGGACAACCTTATGTTTTCATACAGTAATAACCTGGAAAAGTTCTAAAAGTGCAATTTGACAAACAACTTTGCAAACATCTGTTATGGAACACTGCTGATTTTTGTAGCCGATGGCTGCAGAATGAAACTTTTGTCCATCAAATTACAAGTTAAAACTTTCTGAAATAGGTTACGGGTATAACATATGATTTCTTATTCTTTTTCTATGGAAAAATTCCAAAGATATGTTTGTGAACTGCTAAGTGTCGTTCAGGAATTGGAAGCAGAAATGTGGTCGTACAAAGAATTTCCATGAAAATTTTGTTCCGTTGTCAGTTGAAGATTTAGACAAAATAAATCTGATGTAAATGATAAATCTTATGCAAAGTTCTCTGTGACAGCCGTGTACGTTATTTAACATCAACCTGGAAAACATTAACAGACACATCCAATGTGATGGAAAGATCTACACTCCTAATATGCATAAACAGCGACACTAGTCATGATATTAAGGGGACTCGGTACCCTTAAAAAACAATTTTTTAAGAAGTTAGCTTCTGTTTTTCATACACTTTTATAAGTAGGGCGATACTATGAACTGGTCTTGACGAAAAAAAAAAAAAAAAGGCGTTTGTGTTTACAATTTCTAAAATTTAAATTAAAACAAAATTGAAATTATTTTTGAAACCTTTCTTCTTTATTTTTAATCATTTTGCAATGATTTTTTTTTAGATTTTTTACAAGTATATATTCTATAACTTTAAGGATTTTATTTTAAATAAACATAATAGTTTAGCAGAAAAAAAATAAAAACCACATATATGTATGTACAAAATCAGGAAAAACATAAGTATATTTTACATTTTAATTTTTAATTTTTTTTTGTTTCTATTTTATTTCAAATTCCATTACTAAATCTATTAATTGGGTGCTAGGGAAACTACCAAAAAATTTTCAAGTGGTTTGATAAATCTATGCTCAAATTTTTTAGTACTTTAAATGGAGTGACTTGTCGGGAAAATGTGAACAGAGATAAATGAATTTAAAGATTTCATTCTTGCAAAAATGTTGTATAACCATAATTAGTTCCCTTTTATGATTTTTTGTACATTCATAATACACATACCCACAAGTGTACATCTACTACAGTGAGTCTTGATCACATTACCCACCTCAATCTCAGTGTTTAGTCTACTAATTACAGCATCACTTCAGCTTGTGGTGACAAGCAAAATCTGAAGAATTGAAAATTATGTCTAAAATAATTGTAAAAAAAGTGTGGTCAAAATTATTTTGCTCATGCTTTTTTGCACCGTAAAAAACATTCTGAAGGAGCACACTAATGCATAAAATAACTATAGCGTCTGCATGCAGATTTGCCTATTTCCCGATTTTTGCCTCTTTATCCAATACCAGTTGTCACCTAAATCACAGAACTAGGAATGGTGGGGGAAATAAACAGCTACATTTAAATTAATTAATCAATTAATGAGGAAGGGTTGTAGAGGTTTTCTGATATTTAGGTTCGAAGAGAAAAAAAACACAAAAACCTGAAATTGTATTATGCCAAACTGAAGGTTCATGTACGAGGCAAAGTCAGGGGCTTGCGAGCAGTAGGAAAAAGTAAATATAGTAATGATGGATATTTCTTTTGAAATGTCATATTTATTCTGTGAGATTCAATGGTCAACACCATCCCTGAAGTTTGCCTGTGTCATTTCAACAATTGATTTTTTTATATAATACACAAATCCGATATTTTAAAATAATGATGACCTACCTTATTATGTGTTTTTTTTTAGATTGATAAATTGAATACATACCATTTCATAATACCCCGCATATTTGACGCACAACAAACGTGTGGCAAATCTTTCTTCGCAAAACAAGTGATGAGGCATGTTGTGTGTCAAAAAACGTAAGCATTAAAGGGACATCTCAGTAGTAAAAAACGTGGCATTTCCAGGGACATCTCAGTAGTAAAAAACGTGGCATTTCCAGGGACATCTCAGTAGTAAAAAACGTGGCATTTCCAGGGACATCTCAGTAGTAAAAATATTTTTACTCCTGTTACGTGCTTCCGATCAACTCAAAATTTCGGCACAATATACTAGAGGTCCCAAAGTATATTTTAGGGTAAAAATTAGAAAATCGATATTTTTGTCAATTTTTGCGAAATGAAGGGTACCGAGTCCACTTAAATATATATATATATATATATGTGTGTTTGGAGTAACGTAATATTGGTAGAGTTTTACCATTCGAAGATTTACAACAATTTTTTGAATGATCTGGGTTAAAAAAATGAAAGCAAGCAAAAGAATATTTTTCGAAACTTTGCCGTTTAAAATGATTAAATTCCATTTTTTATTAATCATCTATCCCTGATAATAATAAGATCTGTTTTCCCCTTCTTGGAGGCATGTAGGAGTTAGTTATCCGTGTGTTTGTTAACTCCGAGCAGAGACGCTCTAATAATGTTTTCGGCACTGCAACCTTTTATTTTCCTGTTTTTCCCACCCTGCAGAGTCTACATCGTCGCGCAGAAAGATCGATTACAGAGCGGAAATCGCTTTCCTCCATCTGTTCTCGCTTCCGGTAACAGAGAGGCTTTTAGTTCTATCTAATTTCATTATCCGTACTTGAGTAATGACATTAACTCCCTTACCGTGTTTCATGCAGCCAGTGTTCAGTTATCATTTATTCCTGTAAGCATCAAGGGCGGATTTGGACGCTGGGAATTTTTAGTCTTTCCGTCCACTTAGAAAACACACGTACTTAGAGGGTAATACCTCATAAATTGCTCCATGAAAAAAATTGCTGTTAGACCCTGGGTGAACGAGAACTGTTGAAATACACATTGTAAAACGAATTCAGTCGCCAACAAATTTTGACAAAAATTTAACTGTAAAAGAATTTTAAAAATACTCTTACGATTGAATGTACCCGTAGCATGTGGCCACACTCAAACTGGGGTTTTGCATCAGATAATTATTTTCTTCTAAACCTTTGGTTTTCACTAAAAAAAAAAAAAAATATTAAATCACGAGTTTCTTGAAAACCCCATTTTCAATTAAATCACCGTAAAGCTTATTCTGAGAGCTGAAGTATACAAATGCCACAGGAATTTTCCTACATATATATATTTTGTAATTATTTGGTCACTGTAAGGACTCTTATTATAATATTGAGATTTTTTTTTGTGTGTGTGTGTGTATACTAGGTGAAAGCCCGTCAATAATGTCGGGCTTTAATCCTAGTATATACAAAAAAATAAAAAAATAAAAAAGATATGTAGAGAATTTTTTTAAATCATTAATCGATGTTCTGACATATTTTCGGTCTTATTGGCAATACGTGTCTGTTCTAACTTATTTCATTTTTTTTACGTACTGATTGTTTTTTTCCTTCGAAGTGGCATGGTTAAACAAACACAACAAAAATGTCACAGCTTTGCAAATATGATTCCGTCAGGATTGTCGACCAATGTGTTCGTGAATTGAAAAACAGTCTACTTCAGCGTGTATTTCACATATCATCATCATCATCATCATTGTCAACCATTATCAATCCACTGCTGGACGAAGGTCTCCCCAAGTTTCCTCCACAACGGTCTGTCTTGTGCCAGTCTCCTCCATGTCACCCCTGCATACTTTCGAATTTCATCCACCCATCTCCCATGTGGTCTTCTTCTGGGTCTTTTCCTGTCCCTTGGAATCCAATCTAAAATTTCGGCTGTCCATCGATGATCTGTCCTTCTGGCAGTATGTCCAGCCCATTGCCATTTCAGGGATTTAACTCTGATCATGATGTCTTCCACTCTTGTCATTTTTCGGATCCACGAGTTCCTCTTCTTATCTCTCCTGGTTACACCAAGTATGCACCTCTCCATGCTGCTTTGAGTTGTCTGCAGCCTTTGTATGTCTCTTTTAGTTAAGGTCCACGTCTCTGCACCATATGTAAGCACTGGAAGGATGCATTGATCAAACACTTTTCTTTTAAGACATAATGGCATATTGCTCTTGAAAATTATGCTGTTTCTTCCAAAAGCTCTCCAGGCAAGTTTTGTACGCCGATTAATTTCTTCACCAATGTGACCCTCACTTGATATCTGCTGTCCAAGATAAACGTACGTGTCTGTTATCTCCAGCTTTTCTCCATCAATCGATAAATCTTCATTTCTTGTAAAAGCATTGAACATCACTTTTGTCTTCTGAAAGTTCATTTTTAATCCCACTTCTTTACTCTTGTCAGCAAGTTCCTGGATCATACTCTGCAGCTCTGATGGGGTAGTTGCAAAAATGACTACATCATCAGCAAAACGAAGGTGGGTTAGATAATCTCCATTAATCTTTATCCCCTTGTTTTCCCAGCTCAGCGACTGAAAAACACCCTCCAATGTGGCATTAAAGAGCTTCGGAGATATGGTGTCACCTTGTCTCACTCCCTTTCCAATTTTTACGTGTGTTGTATTTTCAAACAGCCGAATCTTTGCACTTGCATTTTCATAGATGTTATTAATAATATTAATGTATGCATCTTCAATACCGCAGGTTTTCAGAGCCATTGTAACTGCTGATGGTTTCACCGAATCAAAGGCTTTTTCATAATCGATAAAAGCCATGCACAATGGAAGTTCATATTCCCTCGCTCTTTCAATTAGTTCTCTCAGCACGTGGATATGATCTATTGTGCTGTAGCCACTCCTGAATCCAGCTTGTTCTCTCGGTTGAGCCATGTCCAGTGTTACCTTCAAGCGGTGTGAAAGAACTTTAGTGAAGATTTTATAAACTACTGATAGGAGGCTGATAGGTCTGTAGTTTCCGAGATCCTCAATGTCACCTTTCTTATGTAGCAGGATCATTGTAGCGGTGTTCCAATCCTCAGGAATCTTTCCTTCATTAAGGCATCGAGTGAAAATTTGGGCGAGTACTGTTTCGATTTCTCCACTTGCTTCTTGTATGATGTCTACAGTAATTCCATCTTCTCCTGGAGCTTTTCCTCGCTTCATGTTCTTGATTGCATGTGCAACTTCTGCTGGAAGGACTGGAGGAACTCTGGTACTGGTATCTTTCATGATGTCTGGAGTGCATATATCATCCCTTTCATATAATTTGGAGTAGAAATCTTTCACTCTTGTCAAAATTTCGCCTCTATTTCTTGTTACAGAACCATCTTCTTTTCTCAGTGCCATAATCTGTTTTCTTCCCTTACTGAGATGTCCCTTTGCTATCTTTAGGCTTTGGTTGTTTTCAATTGCTTTCCTCACTAGTTCACAGTTGAATTTCCTTACGTCTTCAGTGATACTTTTTCTTACTGTCTTGCATAGCTCTATATATTCCACTTTGGAAGTCACATCTTCTTTAGTTGTCCTCATCTCTCTTCTTTTTTTGCATCAACATTTTGGTTTTTCCTGATAATTTGTTCACATGCAACTTGTTCTTAGACCCAGCTAATTTTGTTGCTGTTTCCATAAGAGCTTTGGTTACTTTTCTGTTAACTTCAGAGATGTCCACTTCTTCCGATGTTAGGCCTTCTAAAGCAGAGAACCTGTTCTTCAGTTCTAACTTGAAGGTATGAGTGTATTTGTTTCTTTCCGGTGATGCCATCTGACGAAATGAAAATGTTCTCCAAATCGTTCAATACTTTTTGCGCTGGGAACTAGGAGAGCGCGAGGCGAAAGCCTATATTTACGTAGGTATTCACGTATGCCGACGGAAAACGCCGAACTTTAAAAGCGTTGCTACGTCGTTAGGCATTGCGTCATTGCCAGTTTGATTGTGGCCTGTCCTTTCACCAAAGTTTCGTGGTTCTGTTGCTGTCTGTGTGTCCGGAACGCGAATTGATAGCACTTTTTTGCTTACCTTAACTTTGAAATACAATAGCTTTTGAAGTATTGCCAAAGTCGAGAAACGGTTTATTTCAGCGTGTTTTCTAAACAATTCTCTACAAACGACGTGAATTTCATATTTTTGTATTGAATACTTTTTGCACTGCGAGCTAGAAAAGCGCGAGTCTCGAGAAATTTCTAAAACAACGGCGGCGGCGGCGGTAGTTTTTTTTTTTATTAGATTAGAGAGATATGTATAAATGCCAGCGGTACTGTGCACATTCGCTAAGTCTTAACTGATGTTAGCACAGGGCGAAGTGAGTCGCTGAGTCAGGTGTTCTCTAAGCCTAAGAGGTTTAGAAACACTCCTGAAAAGAGGATCAGTTTGGTCTGGGGAGATTAGCTTGAGGCCGTCTTGAAAAGACGTAGCGAGAGAAGAGTGCTGATGGACGCGGGAGTTATGGCGCACGTGTAACCGAAGTGCTGCCGTCTGATAAATATATATATGTCAATGTAATTCCATCAGGACATCGATCCTGTAATACAGTTGTTGTGTTACATATATGAGTGTATTTACGAGACGAGAATTATGGTGGTACACGAATCTCAAGGGACTGATGGCATGCGGTAAGGAAGGACGTAATAGCCAAACCAAACTAAGGGACTCGAAGTTATACAAATCTCTTACAGTCACTGATCGCCTATACTGCGTAATGGTATAGGTATCTTCTCCTCGAGTAGACTCCTTTTTTTTTTTTTTAGACTCCTTTTTTAAGTGTACCCATTAGTTTGACCCACGAACTACCATTTTGACCCGTAAACCAGTACTGATAAATCATTGTTTCTGTAAGATAAATGTGGGTGGGACACGGATTTCGAAATATCGTTGCGGGAAAATCACTTTGTGCTCTGTGTCAGTCTGTGGACCAGGAGGTAGGAGAGATGAGCCATGACAGTGGGGACTAGTGTTTCTTTCAAGAATACAAAAGGAGAGTAGGGCATACGAATGATCCTGGACTCTAAATCAAACGACCTGTGTCCGCGTGCTTTGTGCGGCGACACGCGGACACACGCACACACACACATTTATTTAATGCACTGTTGGATGAAGGCCTCCTTAAGTTTCTTCCACAACTGCCTGTCTTGAACCAGTCTCCTTCATGCTACTCCAGCATGCTTTCGAATTTTATGCATCCAACTTTCATGTGGTCTTCTTCTGGATCTTTTTCTGTCCGTTAGAAAAATTTCGGTTGTCCATCGGTGGTCCGTTCTTCTGGCAATATGTCCAGCCTATTGCCATTTTAGGTATTTTACTCTGATCATGATCTCTTCCACTCTTGTCATTTTCCTTATCCACGAGTTCCTCTTCTTATCTTTCCTGTGTACATCAAGCATGCATCTCTCCATGCTGCTGTCCGTCATCTGCAGCCTTTGTATGTCTTTTTAGGTAAGGTTCATCCATGTCTCTGTTCCCTGTGCCATACGTAAGCACTGGAAGGACGCATTGATTAAACACTTTTCTTTTGAGACATAATGGCATATTGCCCTTAAAAAATGCGCTGTTTCTTCCAAATGCTCCCAGCCAAGTTTTATACGCCGAGAAATTTCTTCATTAATGTGACCCTTGCTTGAAATCTGTTGTCCAAGGTAAATGTTGGTATCGGTTACCTCGAGATTTTCCCCATCAATCGCAAAATTTCCCTTTTTTGTAAAAGCATATATACACTGCTGGCCACCCAAAATGCAACACCAAGAAAGAAGCATCCGATTAGCCTGAAATGAGAAGCACTATAAGAAGGGTGCACAGAAGGCGGGGTGTAAGTAGTGGAAGTTGGTTGTGCTTCCGGACCTATGCGTGGGATGTTTCCTGATGCCTCGTCGCAGAATACGGCAGTCATTCCAGCACATTTCGATGTTCGACAGAGGACGAATAGTGGCTTATCGCGACAGCGATTTATCGTACCGAGACATCGGTGCCCGTGTGGGACGACATCCAGTCACAGTGAGGCGAGTATGGATTCGGTGGGTGCAGGAGGGACGAACGGACCGACGTGAGCGATTGCCGCAGCCGTGGCACACCACCAAACGAGAGGACCGGCATGTTGTGCGGCGGGCATTGACGGCTGGCACCGCCACATCGCGAACGTTAGTGCAGAAATTAGGGTGTGTTGCACAACAACCTGTGTCAGCACGTACAGTTCGACGTCGTCTGTAGGAGTGGGGACTTGTCGCACGGCGCCTATTGCTCCGATTACCATTGACGTTACACCACCGGCGAGTGCGGCGGCAGTGGGCTGTTGAACGCCGCACCTGGACTACGGAATGGCACGGCATTGTCTTCTCCGACGAATCCCGCTTCTGCCTGCAACACCACGATGGTCGGATCTGCGTGTGGCGGCACCGCGGCGAGGGACTGTATAACGCCTGCATTATGCATCGCCATACCGGTCCGTCGGCTGGCATTATGGTTTGGGACGCAATTGGATATGACACCCGCACCCCTCTGATACGCATCGCCGGTACGTTCAACAGCCACCGCTACATCTCCAACGTTTTGGAGCCTGTAGTCCTCCCTTACCTGCAGGACCTGCCAGCGGCCACGTTTCAACAGGGCAATGCGCGCCCACACGTGGCACGCATCGTGCAACAATTCTCCCCATATGTCGGAAGAATTGTTGCACGATGCGAACACGTCTGGTAGCTGATCGGCAACCGAGTGGCCCGGAAAGCACCATCCGCGGCTACGCCTGATGAACTGTAGCGCCTGGACCGACATACCCCAAGCCCACATCCAAAGCCTCTTTCGTTCGATGACGCGGCGTAGCGGCCGTTATTGCCAGCCATGGGAGCCACACGAACTATTGGTTTCTGAGTGTTCCACAAGTCGCACGGGCCTGTAAGCTCAATCGTTTCATCTTTGTATCTGTTGTTATGTGTCCAGTAAATCTGGCTTTGCTATCTCGTGTCTTTCTTGGTGTTGCATTTTGGGTGGCCAGCAGTGTATGTATATATACAATGTATATTCATAATACCAAAGTAATTATTCGTTCAGTTAGCAGATTATGACATTGACGCATCTACCTTGTTCTTACTTCACGGTGTAAGCAGATTGTAACAATCACGTACATTCGGTACTCAAATCTCAAATTTCACAGTTAGAGTACATTTTGACACTGATATGTCTGCCTTACTCTCACTTAGCAGTGAAAGTAGATTACAACAAGTTAGTAAAATCATACAATGTATTGGTTATGATACGCTTTCCAACATACCAGAAATCATTACTCAAGTTATGAGGATAATGGCTGTGGAATAAATTTCGCTCCTGTGCCCTGACCTTTGACCCCATTTCGATGATATTCAAAGGAACCGGTAAAGTATACTTCCGGAACAACATGAAAAGTTTTGTCTCAATCTAAGCATTTTTACGTAAGTTATAACGCATAAGGGCGATGGAATGGATTTCGATCCTATGTCCTGACCTTTGACCCTAATTCACCCATTTTCAACAGGGTTCATCCCCAGGTGGTCCCCTACGACATACTAAAATTTCATCGAAATGGAACCATATTTACGCAAGTTATGACGCATAAGGGCTATGGAATTGATCCCGCTCCTATGTCATGACCTTCGACCCCATTTGTCCCATTTTCAATAGGGTTCATCCCCAGTGGTCCCCTACCACATACCAAAATTTCATCGAAATCGAACCATTTTTACTCGAGTTATCGTGCGGACAGACGGACAAAGCTGGAGCATATACGCTTCTTCAACCTACGGTTGGAAAGCATAAAAAACGATGCATTTGCCTACCTATCACTTTCCAGGGAAAGCTGTTTATAATATTGACATATATTTCTTAGTCGCAGTTCACAATGAACCCAGAATATGGCACTGACACATTGAACGTAGTCTGACTACATAAGGTGAAAAAAGAAGGGGTCTTCATTGTTGTCACGTACGCGCAGTCTCAAGGAAGGTGTAACCATGGGTAACTGGGCTTCGAAGTGGTGAATGTACTAAGAAGAGTCTTAATAGTGCGCATCTGGAAACGCTACTGTCAGACTAGGAGCAATGCAGTGGAGACTTCTGACTCCTTAAAAGAAAGCAAAAGGGCCATTGGGATGCTCTCAGACAGACAGATGTTGCAGCAGCTGTTCATGCCTCTCAAAATATGATAGGCTGACATCATATGGGTTGTTTTGACCAAGGCGATGTCACAGAACGAACAGAAAGTGGTTGTACGAGGACAACTACGTCTCAGGAAGATCGGTATCTTGCAATAAACGCTTGCAGAAATCCCACAATGCCCAGCCTCCACTTTTGAGATGCTATGAGAACAGCCATTATCATTGCCGGGAGTGATCAAATAGTCCGTAATCGACAGCAACAGGAAGGTCCACTGCTGAGACGCCCAGTGCGCCAAAAACCACAGTTAGCGGCAACCCTGCAAGAAAGATGCCAGTGGGTGCCACATACTTTATTTTGGCAGGAAGAGTGGTCCAATTCTGCGATGAGTCCCTATTTGACCAGCATTCTGACTTCGTGTCCGGTGTGCCTCAGAAACACGCGGAAGTCTTCGTTCGTACGAACCTGTACATCTGTTTTGCAGTGGCTTAGTCATGGTGTGGTGAGTGATCTGTTTCGGTGGCCACACACATCTGCATGCTTTTTTGAGGGTACATGAACGTTAGCGTGTACCAAAACAACATCATCTGGAATACTGGGACATTTTTTCAAGGTACAATAGAACATACTTTAACATTTGAGGATACCAATTCACCACCTCGTCGAGCACACATCATGGTTCACGAGCTCAAAGATCGTGGTATTTCAAGATTACCCTTACCCCCAAGGTGTCCCTATTTTAATCTCATTGCGCACATTTCAAAAGCACTGTAGAGGAGCTTTTACGGAAGTCATCGTCCCTGACGACACTTTCTGAACTTTCTAACTCTTTGCCACGTCTGTGGCGGTACTACCCCAAATCCAGCTAAAATACAGTATCTCCTCTGCATTATGTCAAAGAGGTGTCAATCGGTTGTGAAAGATTGACACCTCTTCTACTTTCACTGTTAAGTGTACTGACTACAATGTACTGACTGACCAAAGTAAACCTCGTGCGCTCCTCATTCCATCTGAGTGAATGAGGTTTTCTCTCTTTTGAACGTCGAATAAACCATACTACACCTTTTGTCTGACCATTCCATCTATGCTTTATGTCTGCATTTAATGTTGTAACTAAACTCAAACGGCTACTTTTGCTGCTGTCGATCTCCTTTTATCTGTGATATCCTACATTTTTAATGCATTTTTCAGTATTTTCAGGAAGAACACGTTGTAATCACTGAGAGGCAGTGACGCACTTGGTGGGGATGCCCCAGGGGCCAGGGTCATCCCCATGAAATATCACTTTGTCGTTCGGTCTTTGTTATTGGCTGCTTATTTTTAAATACAACCTATGTCCAAAAAGTTCCAGGATTGACGCAATAAAAAATACAAAAAAGTACCATACTCACAGTTAATGCTGGTCACCTTCCAAATACCGCTCTTCTGAATCAACATACTGTTTTTGAAGATCCTGAAAACAGTTCTGGAAGGCACACTCCTGAATGTCCGCAAGTTGTTTTGTCATGGATGCTTGAATAGATGTAATGTCTGCATGATACTGTCCTTTTAGTGCCCCATTTTAATCCTGGGAAACAGGAAGAGGTCACAGGGCGGTAAATCAGGGGAATACGGCGCATGTGGCAACAGAGCGATTTGATGGTGAGCCAGGAACTTTCAGACTGACAACGCGGTTTACAGTCTTGCGTTACCATGGAGCAAAAACCAATTTCCGCATTCCCATAACTGGGGACGAGGGCAACGAATACTACTGTGTAAACATCGTAAGACTTGTTTGTGGAATTCTTGATTTACCGCTTGACCCACTGGTACGAATTCCTTCTGGACTATACCTTTCGAATCGAAAACGGCTATCAACATCGTCTTTGTCTTTGATGGTTGCGTGCGGGCTTTCTTCGTCGATGGTGAATGGATACCTCTAAATTCAGGGTTTTGTCACTTGGTTTGTGGATCATACTACAGGCACCATGTTTCATCTCCTGAAATAATTCTGGACCAAAATCAGGATCCTCAGCTGCAGTGTCCAACAGACTGGAACAGATCAATGAACGAGCTTTCTTTTGGTCATAATTCAGAATGCGGGTTACCAATCTGGCTTTTTAAGTTTTCATTTTGCCAGATCCTCGCGTAGAATCTCATGACAGATAGGCTTACTGATATACCCACTGACTCAGCCAAAAGTCTCACTGCAATTCGGCGATCTTTCTTTAACTGATTCCGCCCCTCTTCGACTTTTTCCGCTGTTCGCACACTGGAGGGGCGTTCAGATCTCGGCTCATCATCAAAGGATTCCCACCCGTCGCGAAACCGTGCATACCGTTCGAAAACTCTGCTAAGGCATAATGCTGTGTCTCAATGTGCTTTTTTTACATTTTGTAAGTTTCAGTAGCCGATTTACGAAGTTTCCAACAGAAATGGATGTTTACTCTCTGCTCTTCCATGGCTAAAATGAAATGGGACTGGAACACTTGCTATGACTCCCATGATACCCGTCCGCCGCCTGTCGGTACCGGTATAAGCTGGTTTCCAGCTGTTCGCCGATTGGCCAAGGACTACTGTTTCCTGGCATACAACTGATATTTTTATCCCGCTGTTACGTCAGTTATGTGATCAGTCCTAGAACTTATTGGACGTAGGTTGTATATATGCAACCTTTAAATACATATTTTACGAATAATTAGAAAGACTGCTGGAGATATTTTATCACTTCACAAATTTTGAGCGATGTTTTCTCCGGGATGTTTATATTTGCTTCTTTAATATCTCGGGCCATTCCCATAAAGAAGTCCTGCATGCGTCGCTGCTAAGAGAAAGTAATTTCTTATCATTTTCGTAACAAATCTTCTCTCTAAATGAATTACAGCTAAATAAATAAATACATCGCTCTTCCCACGTTCCAGAAACACATAGCAACCGAAAATTTGTTTTCAGCCGCCGCCGTGGAATTGAATCACGGATCTCTCGATATCTAGTCGAGCGCGTTAGCTTTACACCACGGTGGCTAACAATCCACGGTGCTATGTGTATTTTTAAGTCAGCTTCTGACATAAATCCGTAAGATGGGCTCACCAAAAAATCCTGGAGAGCAAGCCCCTGCGCGTGAACTGCGAAGGGGTGTGACGTCACGGTCAGAGGGTCATCGTAGTCCCTTTCTGCAGAAGCAGAAGGGTCAGAGGGTCCTGTGCAGGTTTTACTTTTAGTGTCAGTTTGCTTTGTTACTATCTTAAGTATCAGCTTGATTGCAAAAAATGCGTAATGGGGAGATTTCAGAAGCATTTTTTCACTGATGTGTGAGTGTTCTTTATAAGTTTTCGTTTCTTTCTGCAAAAAGCACATTGAGAAGGGGGGGGTGAGAAAAAGTACTTATATATAATGAATGAACGCATTCGTTGACGCTTCTCTCTTCGGTTTAACATTTTTTTTTCTTGTGGGAATCTGTTAATGTGTTAATTGATATTTTCAATATCTGGTTCAGTTGAAAAATGAAAAGAAAAAGCTTGCTTTACAGTACATTGCTGGAGAAAATTAGTACGTTTTGTGTAATGTGTTTTTTTTTCCCTAAAAGTTGCGAAGAAAAAAAGATATGACATATAGATTTGCAGCATAAAATTTGCGAAGTTATGTGCATAAGTTCAAAGATATCCAAATTAATACTTTCCATATACATTTGATAAAAAACATTTTCCTAAATGATTTTAATTTATAATTATTTTTTTTTTTTACCTTCTAGAAGTAGTTGCAAGATTTGAGCATATATCTTACTGCAATTTCAGGAAATGTACACAGCAAATCAGATATTTTGCTTTCGCGTTCGTTTCGTAATTAGAGAACTTTTTTTTTAATAAATCGAACGCGAAGGGAATTTCTATAGGTTTTGAGTGAAATGATTATGTTCCTAAAGTACTGCCAATTTGCCATTCATGCGCATAAAAAAAAAAAAAAAAAAAAAAAAGAAAAAAAAAAAAACGTAATTTCAAAAATGCTTAACGTAAAATGTCGGGCTTTTGATGTTATGCGTGAAGAAAACTATTATGTTTGTGTTCCTTTAGCCAAATTGAAGACTAAAAGAAAAATTTCCTGAAACATTAATTTTTAAGACAAGTACATGAAATCCTTTCGCAGCACCAGAGCAAAGCTTTAGAATTCCCCGATTTGTACATATCATTGTAGGAAACTGAGAATGCCGCCCCGGTGGCGCAGTGGTCTAAGGCGTTGGCCTCTGATCATTCGTCCGTAAGGGGTCCGGGTTCGAATCCCGGTGAGGCATGGATGTTGTGTTTGTCTTACGGCACTGGCTCTCTCCCTTCCCTGGAACCAGTGACCCTAAATTAGGGACGGGCGACTGCTTATAGCCCATTGAGTTGCTCACGGTGGTCGTTAAACCTCCAATCAAAAAAAAAAAAAAAAAAAAAGAAACTGAGAATACAAATGAAAGCTAAGTATGTAATCTTTTGACGTTATCTAAGGACGAAAAATATTGAAAAAAAAAAAACCCGTTCGATTTATTGTGGTCTGCGGGAATTATTTAGTTTCGCACTTGCTAAAATATTTCTCAGCGTAAACACCGCGGTACTTCATCAGCGTCCACAGGAATGGCGAGTCTCGAGTCTGCCATTCGGCCTGGCCTGCTAGCTCTGACGTCATAAACCAGTTCGGAGGCTTTCTATAATCTTTAGGGGGTTTGGGCTCAGCTGCTGAGACGTCTCCATCTGGTGGGCATTAACGGCACTGACTGAGGCCATCTTACAGATTTATGATGTCAGAAGCTGACTTAAAAATACACAGAAAACAATTTTTCGGTTGCTATATGTGTTTCTGGAACGTGGAAAGAGCGATGAATTTATTTATTTACTGACGCCACGTATTTCGAGGATTTTCACCTTGATTACAGCTGCTCTTAAATTAGCATAAGTGCTACATACATTTTCGTTCCACGCCCAAATTTTATCCTGAAACGAATAGAACGGAGAATCGTGAAACCGCAGTTTGATATGCGCATTCTTCCGGAAAATTCCTTGAAACTACTTTAGTTGTGAAAGGTATAATCTATGTGATCAATTTTCCGAGTCAGTGGCTGATTGACATGATTAGAATTTCGGCTGCCAGAGCGCCGTGATGACGTAAACAGCTTTATATGAAATCGGCTTTAGTTACATAATCAGCTTCTGCTAATTTTACAGCGATGTAAGACCAAGGACTCATTCAAGGAATGACTGTAGATTCAAACACAATAGGGGATTAGGGTAACAATTCTCCCATCATTAAAAATAAAACGTGCCCTTTTTTTTCATATTAAGATAATTAATTAGGGGAAAGAATTGAAATGCATCTATATTTCCAGGGCCCGACTTACACAGAATTGGGCCCAAGGCACAACCCAAAACGAGGCCCCCCTCCACTCGACATTTACTTTATGGAGTCGAGTAGGTAGTGTGACCATTTTGGGCGACTGTATTACATTACAATCCAGCGTAATAATTAAATAAACACAATGCATTTATAAGACTGACAATAAATTACGGTAGTACCTGGTAAAAATATTTTCTCCTAGACTTTTATGCTGTCCTACTGATTTGCATCTGAAAAGACTTGAACCTTCATCGATGAAACAGTTGTGTGTGACAAAGCCATATGACGGCTAAAATTCAATTGGACATTGGATTTTTTGCCAGGTGTGTTTAAACTATACTATTACCATATTAACCAGGGGTGTATTTAAGAGAGAGGTTTGGGGGATTCAAACCCTGCCCGAATTAAGTCCAAAGACTTTTTCAAATATAACTTTTGAGAGCTAAAATGTCAAAATGTTTAAAAATTACTTCAGAACCATGCAGTATTTGAAATTGAAGTATATAGTTGATCTTAGTAAGCCATAATTACAAACATACACATACTGCTAGTTTTCATTACACAACACGACAATTTTTTGTTTAATCGCACACAGAAACCCTCCCCAAATTATCTGGAAAATGTTACTGATATTAACTAGAAATATCACATATTACATTGCCAGTACTTGCTTGTGTTTTGCCAGCGATTTATATATAGTTACTCCACATCACATCTACCCACGTATAAATATTTTGAAAAAGGGAAAGTTTTTTTTTTTTTCACCAAGATTTTGGGGCCCTTTCAATTTGAGGGCCCTAGGCATGTGCCTTGCGTGCCTAGGCGTAAATCAGGCCCTGTATATTTCTCTCTCTCTCTCTCTCTCTCTCTTTTTTAAACTCTTGCTTTATTTTGATACTCTCAAACATGTATACCCACAATCATAACTTGACGTGATTTTTTGTTCTGTAGTAGGTATACCACAAAAATGCCTAGATAAAGAATTCCCGAGGTGTGTTTCTCCTACATGAAAAACCGTTTTAACCGAAGTTTAAAATTTACAAAAGTGTTCAGGAAATCTTGAGGTTTTTTTTTCTTTCTTCTTGAACTGAAGGAAAGGATAAGCTTCAGTCATTCCTCTTTAATTTAAACATTTGCTGTTGGAAACACGGCTTTTTTTTTTTTTTCTTGTCGGTGTGCGTGTGCGTGTTATCAAATGATGTGGTCATAAACTTCTTAGAATGTACTGTAAAAGCGGGGACCATTCTTTCCGCTCTAAGTACTTGTCGTTCTGAAGGGATTTCACCCCTGCATTCACGTTCAGTTCCCAAGAGAAAGTACCATGTCTCACGGTAGTTTTTATTTCCATTTCATTTATTTATTTATTTGCTTATGTTTGATGCTAGAGTTTTCGTAGGGAGTGGTATCAGGAGTATTAGTGTGGATGCACTTATCTCGCAGGAAGTAAATCCCAGAAATTTACACACACGCACACACACAGTGGCTTAACTACCACCCCGCATCTCCCGCAGCTGGGGGGGGAGGCGCAGGTAATGAAGGGGCATACTGCATTTCAAAATTGTCTTTATTCTTCAAATAAAAATAGCATTTCTATGTACATGACAGTAGAATTCTGCCAATAAATACAGTGGTATATACAACAACTGGAAAGTTCCAGTGAAACGTAAAACAAAATATTGTTAAAATCATAAAATTAATTCGCCCCGAAGGGCGATGGAGAGGCAGACAATAAAGCACGAGCGATGCAAATGAAAATGTATACTACAGTATTGTAGACAAGAAAAGACATGATGCTATACTATTCACAAATTCCAATTAAGTATTACACCATATTCAAGATTAAATATGCACAAGGTACTAATTCACATAAAAGACCATGGGTGAGAGGGAACTAACAGGTGCAACAGTATTTAGAAATATGACAGAAATGGTAGAAACAATTAAGCACAAATACTTATTATATGCACAGAATTATGCAGTGACAAGAGAGAAATACGCTAAACGGACCCAGGAGGGCAACTTTACAAAAAAAACAGAAATCGAACAGTAATGCAATTCATAAGTGTCATATCATATGTACAGAACAATACAGTGACAAAAAAAGAAAGCCGCTAAGCATACCCAGAAGGGCAGCTTCTCATAAAACAGAAATGTAACAGTGGTGCTACACTCAAAATTTGCATCATATGTACAGAAGTATTCAGTGACAAGGGGGAGAATCGCTAAAAGTACTCAGAAGAGCATCTTCTTACATTAAATTATATACACAGGGACAATAAAATTTCAAAATATATTCAACATAATGTAGGAGACATTGTGTGTGCAGTAAACTGTGCAGAAGAAAGAATTATATACAACATAAAACACAACAAAATCGAAGAGAACATGGGAAACATGGTGAGCTATCTCCAATAGCACATAAAACAGAATAATCACAAATAGCGAATCATGTGGGTGAAAAAGGAGACTCCACCTAGGAGCCTCATACCACCAAAATTAATACGTAAAATCATGAGTTGTGACAGTGAATGTGGGCGACAACAAAAATCCCACCTACAAGTTGAGACGTAGCTGCAAATTGTGGATATGGAACCACCCAGCCGATTGGGCCCAGGTGGATTGAAAAACGTTATCGGTGTTTGTTGAGGCAGCACGAGAGTGCTCCATTCGGAGACGAGTGGTTAACCGTGCTAGGAAGCGTCTCCGAATGATAGCACTTGCCTCCTGAGGAGGTGGAGTAAGAGCAGGGAGACGTTGTTCAAGATGGAAAGCATATACAGTGAACTTCACAAGAAGAAAAATGTAACGGCACACAGGAGGCAGGTGAGTAGGTGGATGCTTAGTTTGGAGTAGCCAAGCATATGCAAGAAATGGTAACGATCGAGCACAAATTCGATCAGCAAGACGAAATGCTGTGTTTAGGACTGGCAGGAGTACGGGGCAGAAGAGGTATTGATGTTGGACGTCGCTGACTTCAGGGCAAAAGGAACAATGTGGAGAGGTGAGAAGGGTCATGCGAAATAGTACTGATGGGGCGGGAGACGAAGGTGAAGAAATTGCCAATGGACATTGAGTTCAAGAGGGGAGGAAAGGGGAGAGGTAGAGGCTGTCCAGATGGCGGGGAGAAGAGAAGGAGAAGCAGAATGAACAGAAAGTGGAAGTGCGGGAGGGGAAAGAAGGAGCCAATAAAGAGAAGAGGAGGAGATAGAAGTAACTAGAACCGGGGAGCTACGAATGAGGAGAAAGAACGGTAGAGAAAGAGGGGCGGAGGGGACCGAGAAGAGACCATCAGGGGAAGCGAGGAGTGGAAAGAGGCTCCAAAGCGCTGTGCGAAGGAGAAGATATTCGTTAGCAAGAGTAATGGTTGGAGATAGAAACAGGGAAGAAAGAGGTCTCCAGGTTAGATCAGAAGTTACGAGAGAACGGACAGTTATCACACCAGAGCGGATCCAATGAGGAAAGTAAAAGTAAGGGAGGTTAGGAGGGTGAATAAGAGAAGAGAAGAAGAGAGGTTCATCTAGAAGATCAAGAGTTGAAGAAGGAGATGAACGGAGAAGAGGAAGCGAACGAAAGAGAGAAAGGCCCTCTCGCAGGACAGAAGGGAGGTGGGACGGAAGAAGAGAGTATGAATCCATCTTCAGAAACAGTAAGAAGGTGAAAGATGGGTCACGAGAAGAAGCAAGAACATTCAAGGTAGCGGTAAGGGACGGAACAGTTGAAGTGGCAAGCGAATGAAATGAATAATGCGATGTGTTTTATAAAGGACTGCTGGATCAGGAAGCTGGATGCCACCTAATGAGGCTGGTAGATGAAGCGCGGCAGGTTTAACCCAGTGATGTGAAGACCAGATGACGGAAGTTGAGAGGCGAGTGATGGTCATCATTTGTGACACGGGAACAACCGTCGACATCCAAGAGTATTCACATAGGGAGATAAGTTGTCGACGAACAATGGCTGCTCGTTGACGGAACGATGTGAAAGGGCGGGCCTTACTCTAGTAGGCAGCAGCCCGTTGTATCCGGGGAAGAAGAGCAGTCCAGGTGGCAGATGCAGAAGCCAAGGGCAAACCGACATACGCACCAAGGATCTTCTGTGTAGTGGCTGTCCACTGCGCACCCCAAGGAGCATCGGTGCGGACAGCCCATGCCCCGCACCATAAGCCAGTACTTTTAGTGGCATTCAGCGCAGCTCCAGATATTGCAACATACTGTTGATATACAGAATACAGGCGATCAAATTGAGATTCATCCCGGACACAAAAGGTCACATCATCAGCATAGGCGGTGAAAATTATCCGATGATGACGAGTACTAGCCACTGTCGGCGGTAGGACATCCAGGAGTGATCTTTGGGCTGCTAACAGGAAAGGCTCAAAAGCGAGAGCGAATAGCTGGCCGGAGAGCGGACATCCTTGACGGATGCCTCGCTTAAACGGAATTGGAGCGGTTAGAAATGTGGCCGCTCGAACATGGAAACTGGCGCCCTGATAAAGGGCCAAGAGAGCGGAAGAAAAGGCAGCAGGAAAGCCAAATCGTGAAAGGACAGCAGAGAGATAAAAGTGAGACACGTTATCAAAAGCGGACTTTTGATCCAGATTGAGAAAGGCAAGAGGTTCATCAAAAGAGCGAGCGAGGAAGTGAAGATGAAGGAGAAGAGAAACGTTAGTGGAAATAGTCCGACCAGGCACAGTGTATGTCTGGTCGGGAGAAATAACGAAAGAGAGAACAGAATTAAGGCGACGGGATAAGAGTTTTGTATAGAACTTATAGTCAGTGTTTAGGATGGAGATAGGGCGCCAGTTTCCCAGATCCAAGAGGTCACCCTTCTTAGGAAGGAGGATTATGTGTGCCAAAGTAAAGTCGGGCGGTAACGCAGGAGAGGAAAAAGCAGACGAGAAACACGCAGACAGAAAAGGCAGAAGGCACGGTAGAAAAGCACGATAAAAGGACAGAGGAAGTCCGTCAGGTCCAGGAGCAGCATGAGGATTGAGAGTAGCGAACGCCTCACGGAGTTCGCGAAGAGAGAAAGGGGAAAGTAAAGAAGTAGATAAAGTAGAGGGGACCTGAGGAAGAGAGGAGAGAAGAGGAGAAGCTAATGAGAATGAAGACTGCGTTACTGCACTGTACTTGGCGGTGAAATACTGTTTAGCGAAAGTGCATAGCTTCGATGGGTTCGAAGTGATGGAACCATCCTGGAGGCGAAGATGACGCAAAGATGTAGCAGAGCGATGTTGAGATTCCAAGGCGGTTAAGTAATCGTGAGAATCAGCTGTAGGGGAGAGATGCAAGAAATGCATCCTGCAGGCTGCATCGGATGCGCGAGGAAGAAGCACGGCGTGAAGATCTGCCAGATAGCCGGGGTATTGCGGATCATCAAGAGAGAGCATCGACAATAGAGCACGTAGATTCGAAATTTTCATATCGCTCTCATTCCGAGAGGCATGGGAGAAGCGCCGTACAAAAAGGACCAAGTCGTGTTTGACACTGAGCCACAGTTGCATCGCATCTGACGTAGTATCAAGAAGGGGCTGACGACTACGGAGGAACTCACGCACAGCAACACAAAATTGTTGATCATCCAGGAGCGAGTCCGGAAAAGTCCATACTCGTCGAGTCCTTGAAGGTGAAGGAGAAACACACACCGACAGACTGACAACACTGTGGTCTGAAGCGGCGGAAGGATGATGCGCAGCAGCTGCGATCGACGGGAGAAGAGCAGTCGAAACATAAAATTTATCCAGCCGTGCTGCCGTAGTGCTGCAATGGATGGAAGAGCGCCAGGTAAAAGAGATTTCCGACGGGTGTAGATGCCGGAACGCATCAACCAATTGAAAATCATCAACTAGCTGAGAAATCTGTAATACACGTTGCCTGCGGTATTCGCCAACGGTTGAATTGCGGTCAAGGGCCGGCAACAACGTACAATTGAAATCTCCACCGATGAGAATATATTCAGACGGTGGGATGCATGACAGCTCTGTACGGAGTGTGGAGAGAAGATCAGGTAACAGACGCTCATCACACGGGACATATATGTTAAAAACATTATAGGTCACGTTTTCAATGCAAAAGACAACGACCTTGAGGTTGTCCACATATAATGCACGAATCACTGGCGTCGAAATCAGAGGGAGTAGGCGGTGATGGATCCCAATTGCAAGGCCACCATTCCGTCCAACTCGATAAGCATGGTGAAAATCGTAGGGCCAAGCCCGCCAACGAGAGAACAAAGTGGTAGCAGAGCAATTGGTCTCTTGGAGCAAGAGAAGATCTGCGTGTAGAGGCGCCAAGTCCTCATACACTAGGGCATTTCTAGGAGAAGCAGAGAACCCTCTGCAGTTAAGTGTGACCACCTTGAATCGGTAGGTCCTTCCCAGGTCGACACGCACGTGCACTGGAATCTGTTATTTTCTTCGCTTGCTTCTTCATTCTGTCAACACTAAATTTGAGATCGGGATAGGAAAGCACAAGATTTCGAAACACAGATGTCACACTAGAAACTTGGGTTAGAACAGTAGGAAGATCAAGCATATGACGTGCAACAAACTGATTAAAGAATCTAGGATGTTTATGAGAGCATAATACTTCATATATTTTATGAAGAGAAAGCGGACCTACCGGTATATCCGCCTTCGCTTCAGCTAGGTATCGGAGAAAAGAATCTAGGGAAAGCACTGGGGGTGGAGTCTTAGCACCTGGAATCACAGCAGGATGTCGACTTATTCGTGGCGAAGTACGTCGTTGAGAGCAGGAGCGGGAAGATGAGTCAACAGAACGACCTCTTGCAGCACCGGTGCGAGGAGGGAGCGGAGACTGCGGAGCACTCCAGGACTCCCGTTGAGCAGGCTTGCTGGTAGTTGTAGGGTCAGAGTCATTGCCAGAATAGTCACTAGCAGTAGGGCAGTCCATGTCAGTAATTGTACTTGGGGTGTCTTCGTCCGACGGAGGATGAAGGTCAGCAGTCAGGTCAGCTGGAGCTGCAAGGAACGTGGGCGGAGCAGTCGGCACCAGAGGAGGAAAGTCCACTGTCAACAATTGTGGGACAGGACCCCGTGGAGAAGGGCCCGATGGTAGAGCAGGTTGATGAAGTTCTGAAAACACCTCCTTAGAAGCGGCAGGGGTGGAGAAAACAGGGTTGTCACAAGTGACTTTTGGTCCCGAAGACTGAGGTACAGCAGGGCGGCGGAAGCACTCACTTCGTTGATGGCCATACGCTTTACAAGTCTGACAATGAAAGGAGGTCAAAACGTCGATGCGTCGTATCTGGTCTCCGCATTTTACAGTGAAGAGAGTAGGAAAAGTCTTGATATGTTCATCCGAAGAGAATACTACTCGTGCAACTCGTCGGGCACTTTCAATTGAACGATCATCCTCGTCCTTTGGAGCAGCGGAGTGTGTGGTAATGTTACCCACAACACGACCGGATTGCATAAGAAAAGCACAAAGCATAGCATCTGTGACTTCAGGATGTACTGGGTACATCGAGACCGTTACTGGTCTTTGGGCGACAGGCTCAGGAAATAATTGGTGATCACCAACAATCAGCCCAGTCTGTAAAACTGAGGTAGCATCTACCGCATGAAAGAAATAAACAATGACACTCGGCCCTCTGCGCGACATATGACGTATCGCTGACGGAGAGAACTTTTGTTTCAGAGCAGTAGAGTACATTTTGAGTGGTGTGTCCGGCAGCGCCTCAAAGCACACACCCAACTCAGTAGCCGTGGTGAAAGAAGTACCTGCTGGAGAATCCACTGGAATTTCGAGCACAACCTCATTACCAGAGCGACGGACATGAGGTTTTAAAGCTGCGGCTTCCGCTCGCATGGAATTAGACTTGGGCTGAGGCCTCTGGGAAGTTACCGCTGAAGAATAGGAGCGAGGAGCAGTAGAAGTGGAGGTTGAAGGCAGAGGAGCACCGCCATCCATTGAAGGCAGAGGAGCACCGTCATCCATAGTGTCCATGACATCTTCTGTCACTATATGAGAAGCAGCTGGGGCAAGAGCTGTAATAGTGACGTCAGGGGAGGAAAACGATACGCCGCCAACGGTTGACGTAGACCCGGAGGGCAACGTGACAACGCCACCGCTGGGCAAAGTGCCGAGATCACCGGAAGTGATGCCAGGGTTGACAACACCACCGGATGACGCCATTTTAATGGCGCCGAGATAACTGCAGCTTCCAGTTATAGTTTTATGAAAGCATTCGAACACGCACAATAATTAACACAAAGATTCATATTTTGCTTTAAGATATATTTAGCTTTGCCTAAATAAATGCCTAGTTTCACTTTTAAAACACTGAATGTCCTACAGATTAAAAGTGTTCGGCTCTTTGACTTCGGTTTGTAATACGATTGCTCTGCAATGGATTGTAAATAATACCATCGCTCCCCAATCACCCGCTCTCTGCACTGCTGAGGAAAACCGCGAGGCCAGAGTGGGATTCCCCGTGGAGGATGTGGGAAAACAGTCAGTTACCTAGGATTACGTGCACGACAGGCGTCAACATTTATTCACAGCGGCCTCAGATCTGCAATGTTTAAGAGGGGGATTTCTTCAAGTGATTTATTTTAGTTTTGGACAAAGCAATTGCACGTATTGTCAAATCTATAACTTAAAAAGTAAAAACTACAGGGCTGTAGGTACCACCATCACTTTTGCAGACACTCTTCCTGACACCCCCCCCCAACACACACACCGCGAAAAATGCATCCTCCCTCGTGTTCGAAATCCAGGGGAAATTACTGCGCTTAGAGGTGCTGAAGTAAATCTTGCTTGCACGTTGTGCTAGTTACGCCACTGCACACACACACACACACACACACACACACACACACACACACACACACACAGCAATAAAAATGTTCAGCTCGGCGCCCCACTGAACTTCGAGTTCGGTGCGGTGGCGCCGGTCGCACCGCCCTACAGCTGGCTCTGCTAAAGAGAGAGATATTTGAATCACTTTTTTCTGCCTAGTGACATGATGTCCAAGTCGGAGGGACTAGCTGTTCCCCATCATGCCTTGTGCAATGGAGCAGAAAATAAAAGACTACAAGGGAGTGCTTATGACAGGTGACAGGTTAACAATCGGTACTGCTGAGATGTGAGAATAAATTGTTTTGCCATAGCTTTCATAAAACCCAGCGACTATATGGACATTTCTGTTTGTGGAGCGCAGGAAAGTTTGAGCACCATTTGGTTCAGGTGTATTGGCTGCTTAAAGGGTTAGCCGCCCTGGTGGCGCAGTGGTCCAGGCGATGGCCTCTGATCATTCGTCCGAAAGGGGTCCGGGTTCGAATCCCGGTGAGGCATGGATGTTGTGTTTGTCATACGGCACTGGCTCTCTCCGTTTCCTGAAACCAGTGACCCTAAATTAGGAACGGGCGACTGCTTATAGCCCATTGAGTTGCTCACGGTGGTCGTTAAACCTCCAACAAAAAAAAAAAAAAAAAAAAAAGAAAAGAAAAGGGTTAGTTGTGTAGTGTTGCAAAGTTAAGTTAAAGGTAACTCTTAACAAGCACAGCTTTTAGTGTTCTACTTAACGATAAAGTTCCAATTAAGCAACTAAAGTTACATATCACATAACACAGTTGTCAATAGTAGTTATCATTTACATGAACTACTTAGCTTCACCTTCAGAATTTTCTATAGTAATGCAATAATTTACTTTTTTTTTCAATTTATAGATCATGTATATAGTTGCCTAAAGTTTCTTCTTTAGTTTTAATTTTCCTTAAAGCACATGTTTAAAGTAGGTCAGTGCAACCACAAAACATATATGTATATGTGTCTCTTTGTCGGTTACAAACTTTGCAGGTATACTTCTGAATCGTTTCAGCACGTGGAACTACCAGGGACGTCGCCAAGGGGGTGCGAGGGTGGGCTCTCAAGCCCACCCTGAAATTTGTATTGCCCTCCCTGCCGCCCACCCAATTCAAAATGGCGATTTTTTAGTATATTTAACTTTAAAATATAATCATGACTTTGCCAAGTAATAAGTCTTGTGTTTTATTGCATGTAGCCCTACGAATTTCCCTATAGGAAGTGCGTTGTTTACGTCTCCGTAGAAAGGTTATCAAAATCGCATCCGAAGGGCCATGAAAATTCATTTGTTCTCCACTCTTCCAATTCCTTAATTTAAGCTTCTTTTTCGTGTTTGTATGGAAAGGGGTACTAATGAGGGGTGTCGTCGCGTCCTGTTGTTGCAAGCAAGTATGCGTCATTTTCTTGTAGGGCTTCCGTCCACAGTGTGTAGATTTTAGGTCCCAGCCACCTACAGCGAGTTCGCCTTTTGGGCAGGACACACAAACGGAAGGAAGGAGAGCAAGTCTAGCGACGTTTGACAGAACAGTTTGTAGTGAGATTAGAGTACAGTAGATGGCGCCACCGTACAAGTACGATGTTGCACATAGAAGGGCGAAAGAATTTCAGGGGGGGTGGCATAGGAAAGGATATCCATTTAACCTGTGGGTCCAGCCGGGGAGCCGTCACTTAACGTGCTCGTCCGATGCACGGCGAATATTCAGTGATTGTTAGCAAATCACACCACCTCGGCAAGATCAGCCCAGGATCGAACTGCTAACCACTCAGCCATTCGCGGCGTGGTGTTCGTTGCGTTTGCGACCGGGGTTGAAATGGTAGCATATGCGACCGGCAGGAGCAAAGAGGAGTAATGAAGAAAGGAAGGAGGCAGGGTGGGGAGATTAGGTGTTGACCACCTGGGGTCTTCCCTGGGGTCCTCCAACGGTCAATGCAACCAGGGTTGAAAGGTCAGATGGTAAGTGGGTTCAGGGCCATGCAGATCACGTTTGTAGGAATTAACTGAATAAACAATTTTCGCACTCTTTAATTTCTCTCACTTTATATATGAATTACCATTGAAATTCTTGCAGTAACAGAAATTTTAAATTTTGTCATCGATGGTTTGATGCTTTCGTAATTACTTCGTTTTTCATAGTCTTGAAAAAAAAAAAAAAAAAGAAAGAAATTAGGGAACATTTGGATTTTCTTTCTTACTAAAAGTGAAGAATCTTGTAATTAATTCTGAATGCAGCTATCGCAATAAAATTCGCACACGAAGGGAATAAAATCTCCGGTAGTTTGTCGTAGAGAAAGAACACTATCTACCAACAAGTGATTGGACACCTGTGATAGCAAAGGAAAACGAACTTTATTCACCTTCAATAGTTGGCGGAGCCTCCACGAGCGGCGATAACAGCTGCGACCCTCCGGGGCATACTCTCAACCAGGCGTTGTACGACGGCTAACGGTATTTTCTTCCATTCGGCTTGGAGAAGACAGGTCAGTTCCTTCACCGATTTCGGACATTGGGGGCACCCCTTAAGTCGACGCTCCAACTCGTCCCAGAGGTGCTCGATAGGGTTAAGGTCCGGGCTCTGCGCAGGCCAGTCTATTCGATTTTAACCCCATTGTCACCATACCAAGCCATGGTGGACCTCACAACATGACAGGTGGCAATTTCATCCTGAAAGTAACATGGGTCCACCCCGTAAAACTGCCACAACGTAGGAAACGCATGGTCATCCAAACTGGTGCAGTAGGTCTCGGCGTTGAGTCTACCAGGAATTGCGACCAAGGGTCCATAGCATAATTCCACCGCCGCCGAATTTCACAGTTGGCACAATACATTCCGGCAGGAGGCGTTCTCCAGGAAGACGCCAAACCCAGACCTTGCCATCCGAACGGTAGAGGGTGAACCTTGATTATTCGCTCCAGAGAACCTGTTTCCACTGTTCAACGGTCCACTGTCTACGTTCTTTGCACCATGTTAGCCGAGCAGCGCTATTGGACTTGGTGATCAAAGGCTTGTGGGCGGCAGCACGTCCATGATAACCGAGCCGATGGGCTTCCTTACGGATGGTATTCATCGAAAGAACACTCCCGGATGCCTGTTGAAACTCCTCGCGCATGTGGCCCATCGATTTGGTGCTGTTCTTCCGAATTTTTTGGCCAGCACCCGTCGGTCTCTAAATCCCAGTTTTGTGGGTCTGCTGGGTCGGGGCACATTCTGACAGTCACCTCTCATCTTCCACTTGCCAATCACGTAGGCCACTGTCGGTTTTGGGTACTTCAACTCGCTGGATATGTCACGTATGGATCGGCCATTTCTGTGATACCCGACGATTACACCTTTCTTGAAATCAGAGAGCTCCGAACTGCGTGGCATCTTGCATGCGACTGGTTGCGTTGTTGTTCCCCACACGATATTTAACGGCGGCGGCCGTGACGTGTATCAGGGCCGCAGATATCGTCGATTGCAGGGGTGTCAAATTACTTGTTGGTAGATAGTGTAACATGGCCATTGCTTGGAAAAGGAAGTGTTTTATTTTTTTTATACTGATCAAGTTTTACTAGGGGTATCTTCAGCTGCAATCCAGAAACATGAGTAAAACCTTATTTTGTAAATACAAACAATACAATAATTATCAGACTTCTGCTAAGAAAGACTGTTAAACATGAAATGGTGATGTCACCATACCGCTAATTTTAGGTTTGGGGCACTTGGATATTTCTTGCTAACAGTGAGCCGCAAAAATTCTGCTTCCAAGGCTGTTTATGGATCGCCAGTCCGATACTGAGCGTTCGTATGAAGATATGAAATTTACAACAGCTATTTCTACAGATTTTTTAGGAATAATAATTCCGATACGTATAAAATAATCTATGAGGAATTAAAAGAGCAATACATTAAAGTCGGAATGTTTTCTGGGGAATGATATTTTCTACATTTTCTAACCAATTGTTATTATGTGGTTGTAATAAAGTCAGAGCATAAATAAGCTATTCTTAAAAATGACAAATTAATCAAAGCCATATTATTATTTAATATTTTCTGGAGATCTAATATTCATGTGGGAGAAACTGCGAGTCCCCAGACACGCGTTCGAAACACTGAAGTTCTGTCGCCTTCAAACACTTTGGTACAAAGCAACTTCTTTTAAAGCGTAGCGAAAAAAGATTTCCGTAGTTCACGTGATGGTCGCAAATACTACCCGTATCGTCACACCGCTTCGTCAGCAGCTCACTTCCCCCTCCCCTCCATCTGACCTCTTTTCTTTCGTTCCCCATCCCTCTGTGTTAAGCCGGTAGAATTTACTACCATTTCAACCCCGGTCGCATATTTTTTTTTTTTTTTTTTTTTTAGTTGGAGGTTTAACGACCACCGCGAGCAACTCAATGGGCTATAAGCAGTCGCCCGTCCCTAATTTAGGGTCACTGGTTCCAGGGAAGGGAGAGAGCCAGTGCCGTAAGACAAACACAACGTCCATGCCTCACCGGGATTCGAACCCGGACCCCTTACGGACGAATGATCAGAGGCCAGCAGGTCGCATATACGACTGTGCTTCCTAATGAGGAGGGTGCATAGGAATTAACTGAGGGTGTCTCTACTAATTGCTCTGCTGTTTGTTTTCTTTCCAAAATAAGGGATTTCAACGCGGAAAGTGAAGCCTAAAGATGCAGTAGCGCTCTTAAGACTGCCTCGGGACAGTGAGAGTGCAGGAAGTGTCTGACGAGCCGCCCCGGTGGCGCAGTGGTCTAAGCGATGGCTTCTGATCATTCGTCCGAAAGAGATTCGGGTTCGAATCCCGGTAAGGCACGGATGTTGTGTTTGTCTTACAGCACTGGCTCTCTCCCTTCCCTGGAACCAGTTACCCTAAATTAGGGACGGGCGACTGCTTGTAGACCATTGAGTTGCTCACGGTGGTCGTTAAACCTCCAATAAAAAAAAAAAAAAAAAAAAAAAAAAAAAGAGGTGTCTGACGACTGCTTTGCAGGAGAGGAGTGCAAGGCAAAGTCGCTGGCTTGAAGGAAGTGTTAAGGAGAGGTAGGGGAGGTATTGTGTCTGCGTAGCACGACTTAAAATTCGATTTAGATAAACAAAAACGACGTTTTCCTTTAAATTGTTCAAATACAGCGCTGTTTTCGTAAGAAAAAACGCAAAATTTTTGAAAAGCAATTTAAGACAATGCATTCAGAACCAGCAAAAAGTTGAAGGCGATATTCTAGCAACGCTTGTATCTTACACCAGTGGCGTAACTGGTCAGACCCGTGTGTGTGTCCAAGTGGAAGGTGGGGAGGATTGTAACGATTTATTTGTAGCCGGTAGTGAAAAGCATTAAAAATTAGTTTTTTCAGTGTTTCGTAAAAATATATATATATATATACTTAAGAGCAAAACTGAAGACTAAGGAAAAAATTTTAGATATTTAGAACGAAGGGTGCAAAATAACCTGAAAATCAAAACGCGCAACGCAGCAGTTTTGAAAATTCAGAATTCACATTCTATAAAGATACCTAAGCAAAAAAAATATACAAATATAATTTTGACTCACACCTAGTACAACATAGAAAAGGTTATGTATCTACCTGTGTGAGTAAAAGGAGAAAAGAAAAAAAAATAAAATAAAACAACTGAATGTAGAAGGTGTTGAGAATGCTGAGCCTTGGCTTTATCAAGGACCAGCAAAAACTCTGCATTTTCTCACTTCCACAAAGACCTAGTTGGAAATGGGTTTCTGCAAGGCCATAGATGCAAGTAACATTCCCACCTAAAATAGTTTAAAATATATATATATAAGTCATGTCCTCCGTAGAGTAGCATGACCTAGCACTAGTTAACAATTTCGCTTGCATCCATTAACCTTCATGGCCCGACCCATGCTCTTCATCTGTTACTATTAAACAGAGAGAAAGAAGATTAAAGAGAACTCAAGCTGTGAGAGTGACATAATAAATAGAAATGATTTTCAGCTATAACGAAATTCCAAGTTCGTTTGAGAGAGAATTTAAACCTGAAAAACAAATTTTACATTGCAATTAAAAAAGGAAATGTTAATTTATAACGAACAGATTTTTGAAAGAAAACTTGAGTCTAAAACCCCCTACTCTACAACTTATGACAGCACGAAAACGAGAATAAGTTAAAGATAATAATTAACTAAAGAAAACTTTGTGAAAGTTATATACCTTAAACAGTTAGTTGCAATATGTACAAAGTATTTCAGCAGTGCTTAAAGTGCATAATTAATTAGTTATTAAGAACTTAACTACTTTGAAAAAACAGCGCATAGACAGCGCATAGAAAAGGAACAAGCTTAGCCATCTTCTGTTCCTAGGTACCACAAAAGACGCTCAAAGTTACAAAGAAAAGTAAGAGTTAAAACCCGCATAAATGTTAACAAACAAACCAATGCTTAAAAGCTGAAAAGCTAAAAAACTACAGAGAAAAGGTACATGAAGTACTAACATTGAACTTATAAAACCTAGAGCCCAAAAACAAGGAAGAGAGCTTACCTCTTGTGTTACAAAAACTTTTCTCCTCACAAGAGGAGAACATGGCTGACCTCTTCCGCCACTCCCTAGACGCTGGGGGGCAGTGAGGGTGGGGCTGATGGCCTCCTCATACAGCAAGAAACCAACGCGCGGAGATTTTAACCAGAGATAAAAATATAAACTTAAGACTGTGGATCTGTATGATCAGAATGAGCAGAATTAACTCTCCAGAATACATGAGAAATATTATAAAATACACGAGCAGTTTATTTAATAATCTTTGCATGTATTAAATCACCTTAGTGAGCTTCTATAGATTAATCAGAATCTTATTAATTTTAATGTTGGCTTTAATTTTCTACACAGTTAATAATATGATTCTGACCAATCAAAGCCGTAAGGAAGTTGGCTAGAGGATGCCTATTAACTACCTAAAGGAACCTTAGTGCTATGGATATGACGGTCCTATTAAAAAAAAAAAAAAAAAAAAAATTAAATAATATAAACAAAATCACAAAAAAAAGCTTAAAAATCTGTTTATAAAAGAAAATAAAAACAAATAAAAAAGAAAACTAGTTATTCATCACTAGGATAGCTATACTAAAAATAGTAAAACCAACATTAAAATTAATAAGATTCTGATTAATCTATAGAAGCTCACTAAGGTGATTTAATACATGCAAAGATTATTAAATAAACTGCTCGTGTATTTTATAATATTTCTCATGTATTCTGGAGAGTTAATTCTGCTCATTCTGATCATACAGATCCACAGTCTTAAGTTTATATTTTTATCTCTGGTTAAAATCTCCGCGCGTTGGTTTCTTGCTGTATGAGGAGGCCATCAGCCCCACCCTCACTGCCCCCCAGCGTCTAGGGAGTGGCGGAAGAGGTCAGCCATGTTCTCCTCTTGTGAGGAGAAAAGTTTTTGTAACACAAGAGGTAAGCTCTCTTCCTTGTTTTTGGGCTCTAGGTTTTATAAGTTCAATGTTAGTACTTCATGTACCTTTTCTCTGTAGTTTTTTAGCTTTTCAGCTTTTAAGCATTGGTTTGTTTGTTAACATTTATGCGGGTTTTAACTCTTACTTTTCTTTGTAACTTTGAGCGTCTTTTGTGGTACCTAGGAACAGAAGATGGCTAAGCTTGTTCCTTTTCTATGCGCTGTCTATGCGCTGTTTTTTCAAAGTAGTTAAGTTCTTAATAACTAATTAATTATGCACTTAAAGCACTGCTGAAATACTTTGTACATATTGCAACTAACTGTTTAAGGTATATAACTTTCACAAAGTTTTCTTTAGTTAATTATTATCTTTAACTTATTCTCGTTTTCGTGCTGTCATAAGTTGTAGAGTAGGGGGTTTTAGACTCAAGTTTTCTTTCAAAAAATCTGTTCGTTATAAATTAACATTTCCTTTTTTAATTGCAATGTAAAATTTGTTTTTCAGGTTTAAATTCTCTCTCAAACGAACTTGGAATTTCGTTATAGCTGAAAATCATTTCTATTTATTATGTCACTCTCACAGCTTGAGTTCTCTTTAATCTTCTTCTCTCTGTTTAATAGTAACAGATGAAGAGCATGGGTCGGGCCATGAAGGTTAATGGATGCAAGCGAAATTGTTAACTAGTGCTAGGTCATGCTACTCTACGGAGGACATGACTTATATATATATATTTTAAACTATTTTAGGTGGGAATGTTACCTGCATCTATGGCCTTGCAGAAACCCATTTCCAACTAGGTCTTTGTGGAAGTGAGAAAATGCAGAGTTTTTGCTGGTCCTTGATAAAGCCAAGGCTCAGTATTCTCGACACCTTCTACATTCAGTTGTTTTATTTTTTTTTTCTTTTCTCCTTTTACTCACACAGGTAGATACATAACCTTTTCTATGTTGTACTAGGTGTGAGTCAAAATTATATTTGTATATTTTTTTTGCTTAGGTATCTTTATAGAATATATATATATATATATATATATATATTCTATAAAGAAGATACCTAAGCAAAAAATACATATATAATTTTGACTCACACCTAGTACAACATAGAAAAGGTTATGTATCTACCTGTGTGAGTAAAAGGAGAAAGGATAAAAAAAATAAAACAACTGAATGTAGAAGGTGTCGAGAATACTGAGCCTTGGCTTTATCAAGGACCAGCAAAAACTCTGCATTTTCTCACTTCCACAAAGACCTAGTTGGAAATGGGTTTCTGCAAGGCCATAGATGCAAGTAACATTCCCACCTAAAATAGTTTAAAAAATATATATAAGTCATGTCCTCCGTAGAGTTGCATGACCTAGCACTAGTTAACAATTTCGCTTGCATCCAATAAACCTTCCTGGCCCGACCCATGCTCTTCATCTGTTACTATTAAACAGAGAAGAAGATTAAAGAGAACTCAAGCTGTGAGAGTGACATATTAATTAGAAATGATTGCAATTAAAAGGAAATGTTAATTTTTAACGAACAGATTTTTGAAAGAAAACTTGAGTCTAAAACCCCCTACTCTACAGCTTATGACAGCACGAAAACGAGAATAAGTTAAAGATAATAATTAACTAAAGAAAACTTTGTGAAAGTTATATACCTTAAACAGTTAGTTGCAATATGTACAAAGTATTTCAGCAGTGCTTTAAGTGCATAATTAATTAGTTATTAAGAACTTAACTACTTTGAAAAAACAGCGCATAGACAGCGCATAGCAAAGGAACAAGCTTAGCCATCTTCTGTTCCTAGGTACCCCAAAAGAGGCTCAAAGTTACAAAGAAAAGAAAGAGTTAAAACCCGCAAAAATGTTAACAGACAAACCAATGCCTAAAAGCTGAAAAGCTAAAAAACGACAGAGAAAAAGTACATGAAGTACAAACATAGAACTTATAAAACCTAGAACCCAAAAACAAGGAAGAGAGCTTACCTCTTGTGTGACAGAAACTTTTCTCCTCACAAGAGAAGAACATGGCTGACCTCTTCCGCCACTCCCTAGACGCTGGGGGGCAGTGAGGGTGGGGCTGATGGCCTCCTCATACAGCAAGAAACCAACGCGCGGAGATTTTAACCAGAGAAAAAAATATATAAACTTAAGACTGTGGATATGTATGATCAGAAAGAGCAGAATTAACTCTCCAGAATACATGAGAAATATTATAAAATACACGAGCAGTTTATTTAATAATCTTTGCATGTATTAAATCACCTTAGTGAGCTTCTATAGATTAATCAGAATCTTATTAATTTTAATGTTGGTTTTACTATTTTTAGTATAGCTATCCTAGTGATGAATAACTAGTTTTCTTTTTTATTTGTTTTTATTTTCTTTTATAAACAGATTTTTAAGCTTTTTTTGTGATTTTGTTTATATTATTTAATTTTTTGTTTTAATAGGACCGTCATATCCATAGCACTAAGGTTCCTTTAGGTAGTTAATAGGCATCCTCTAGCCAACTTCCTTACGGCTTTGATTGGTCAGAATCATATTATTAACTGTGTAGAAAATTAAAGCAGATCTGCCAACCTTACTCTATTATTCAGAATAATTTTTCTTAAAGTTCTTTTGATGAAAGAAGAAGGAATTTCGTTCTCTAGAAAACTTTCTAATAGTATATTAATGTGGTAATTGAAGTCCAAATTGTTGCTGCAAATTCTTGAAATTCTTAGGACCTGAGAAATTAGTACATTCTCAATTACTTTGGTTGAAATGTTATTATTCCAGTGTAGATATTTAATTACTTTGAAAGGAAAATTAACTCTTTTATCAAAGAGGCTAATAGATGGGTTACCTCTGTTGAGCTTAATGCTTAAGTCTAGGAACTCAAGTTCCTGATTACTGTGGTTGGTTTTACATAAGTTAAGAGAGCTAGGATAGATATTATCAAAATCACTCTCTATAACTTCTGAATTATTGATACACAGCAGATCATCAATATATCTAAAAGTGTAAAGGTAGTTATCTGAGCAGGTGGGGTGATTTTTAATGAATTTATATTCCTTAAAGAACAGGAATAGATTAGCGATATTCGTGGACGTTGATGTTCCCATTGGAATACCGTTCACTTGCTTATAGAGAGTATTATTATATAAGATATGGTTATTTTTTATGCAGCAATTGAGATAAGAGTTCCAAGTTCCTACATCAACAAATTGGTTAAGTTTAAATTCTGCATACAGCTCTTTAAAGGTAGTGATTATATCTGCCTCTATCAGATATAATCACTACCTTTAAAGAGCTGTATGCAGAATTTAAACTTAACCAATTTGTTGATGTAGGAACTTGGAACTCTTATCTCAATTGCTGCATAAAAAATAACCATATCTTATATAATAATACTCTCTTTAAGCAAGTGAACGGTATTCCAATGGGAACATCAACGTCCACGAATATCGCTAATCTATTCCTGTTCTTTAAGGAATATAAATTCATTAAAAATCACCCCACCTGCTCAGATAACTACCTTTACACTTTTAGATATATTGATGATCTGCTGTGTATCAATAATTCAGAAGTTATAGAGAGTGATTTTGATAATATCTATCCTAGCTCTCTTAACTTATGTAAAACCAACCACAGTAATCAGGAACTTGAGTTCCTAGACTTAAGCATTAAGCTCAACAGAGGTAACCCATCTATTAGCCTCTTTGATAAAAGAGTTAATTTTCCTTTCAAAGTAATTAAATATCTACACTGGAATAATAACATTTCAACCAAAGTAATTGAGAATGTACTAATTTCTCAGGTCCTAAGAATTTCAAGAATTTGCAGCAACAATTTGGACTTCAATTACCACATTAATATACTATTAGAAAGTTTTCTAGAGAACGAAATTCCTTCTTCTTTCATCAAAAGAACTTTAAGAAAAATTATTCTGAATAATAGAGTAAGGTTGGAAGATCTGCTTTAATTTTCTACACAGTTAATAATATGATTCTGACCAATCAAAGCCGTAAGGAAGTTGGCTAGAGGATGCCTATTAACTACCTAAAGGAACCTTAGTGCTATGGATATGACGGTCCTATTAAAACAAAAAATTAAATAATATAAACAAAATCACAAAAAAAAGCTTAAAAATCTGTTTATAAAAGAAAATAAAAACAAATAAAAAAGAAAACTAGTTATTCATCACTAGGATAGCTATACTAAAAATAGTAAAACCAACATTAAAATTAATAAGATTCTGATTAATCTATAGAAGCTCACTAAGGTGATTTAATACATGCAAAGATTATTAAATAAACTGCTCGTGTATTTTATAATATTTCTCATGTATTCTGGAGAGTTAATTCTGCTCTTTCTGATCATACATATCCACAGTCTTAAGTTTATATATTTTTTTCTCTGGTTAAAATCTCCGCGCGTTGGTTTCTTGCTGTATGAGGAGGCCATCAGCCCCACCCTCACTGCCCCCAGCGTCTAGGGAGTGGCGGAAGAGGTCAGCCATGTTCTTCTCTTGTGAGGAGAAAAGTTTCTGTCACACAAGAGGTAAGCTCTCTTCCTTGTTTTTGGGTTCTAGGTTTTATAAGTTCTATGTTTGTACTTCATGTACTTTTTCTCTGTCGTTTTTTAGCTTTTCAGCTTTTAGGCATTGGTTTGTCTGTTAACATTTTTGCGGGTTTTAACTCTTTCTTTTCTTTGTAACTTTGAGCCTCTTTTGGGGTACCTAGGAACAGAAGATGGCTAAGCTTGTTCCTTTGCTATGCGCTGTCTATGCGCTGTTTTTTCAAAGTAGTTAAGTTCTTAATAACTAATTAATTATGCACTTAAAGCACTGCTGAAATACTTTGTACATATTGCAACTAACTGTTTAAGGTATATAACTTTCACAAAGTTTTCTTTAGTTAATTATTATCTTTAACTTATTCTCGTTTTCGTGCTGTCATAAGCTGTAGAGTAGGGGGTTTTAGACTCAAGTTTTCTTTCAAAAATCTGTTCGTTAAAAATTAACATTTCCTTTTTTAATTGCAATCATTTCTAATTAATATGTCACTCTCACAGCTTGAGTTCTCTTTAATCTTCTTCTCTCTGTTTAATAGTAACAGATGAAGAGCATGGGTCGGGCCAGGAAGGTTTATTGGATGCAAGCGAAATTGTTAACTAGTGCTAGGTCATGCAACTCTACGGAGGACATGACTTATATATATTTTTTAAACTATTTTAGGTGGGAATGTTACTTGCATCTATGGCCTTGCAGAAACCCATTTCCAACTAGGTCTTTGTGGAAGTGAGAAAATGCAGAGTTTTTGCTGGTCCTTGATAAAGCCAAGGCTCAGTATTCTCGACACCTTCTACATTCAGTTGTTTTATTTTTTTATCCTTTCTCCTTTTACTCACACAGGTAGATACATAACCTTTTCTATGTTGTACTAGGTGTGAGTCAAAATTATATATGTATTTTTTTTGCTTAGGTATCTTCTTTATAGAATGTGAATTCTGAATTTTCAAAACTGCTGCGTTGCGCGTTTTGATTTTCAGGTTATTTTGCAACCTTCGTTTTAAATTCTAAAGTTTTTCCTTAGTCTTCAGTTTTGCTCTTAAGTATATATATATCATCATCATCATCATTGTCAACCATTATCAATCCACTGCTGGACGAAGGTCTCCCCAAGTTTCCTCCACAACGGTCTGTCTTGTGCCCGTCTCCTCCATGTCACCCCTGCATACTTTCGAATTTCATCCACCCATCTCCCATGTGGTCTTCTTCTGGGTCTTTTCCTGTCCCTTGGGATCCAATCTAAAATTTCGGCTGTCCATCGATGATCTGTCCTTCTGGCAGTATGTCCAGCCCATTGCCATTTCAGGGATTTAACTCTGATCATGATGTCTTCCACTCTTGTCATTTTTCGGATCCACGAGTTCCTCTTCTTATCTCTCCTGGTTACACCAAGTATGCACCTCTCCATGCTGCTTTGAGTTGTCTGCAGCCTTTGTATGTCTCTTTTAGTTAAGGTCCACGTCTCTGCACCATACGTAAGCACTGGAAGGATGCATTGATCAAACACTTTGCTTTTAAGACATAATGGCATATTGCTCTTGAAAATTATGCTGTTTCTTCCAAAAGCTCTCCAGGCAAGTTTTGTACGCCGATTAATTTCTTCATCAATGTGACCCTCACTTGATATCTGCTGTCCAAGATAAACGTACGTATCTGTTATCTCAAGCTTTTCTCCATCAATCGATAAATCTTCATTTCTTGTAAAAGCATTGAACATCACTTTTGTCTTCTGAAAGTTCATTTTTAATCCCACTTCTTTACTCTTGTCAGCAAGTTGCTGGATCATACTCTGCAGCTCTGATGGGCTAGTTGCAAAAATGACTACGTCATCAGCAAAACGAAGGTGGGTTAGATAATCTCCATTAATCTTTATCCCCTTGTTTTCCCAGCTCAGTGACTGAAAAACACCCTCCAATGTGGCATTAAAGAGCTTCGGAGATATGGTGTCACCTTGTCTTACTCCCTTTCCAATTTTTATGTGTGTTGTATTTTCAAACAGCCGAATCTTTGCACTTGCATTTTCATAGATGTTATTAATAATATTAATGTATGCATCTTCAATACCGCAGGTTTTCAGAGCCATTGTAACTGCTGATGGTTTCACCGAATCAAAGGCTTTTTCATAATCGATAAAAGCCATGCACAATGGAAGTTCATATTCCCTCGCTCTTTCAATTAGTTCTCTCAGCACATGGATATGATCTATTGTGCTGTAGCCACTCCTGAATCCAGCTTGTTCTCTCGGTTGAGCCATGTCCAGTGTTACCTTCAAGCGGTGTGAAAGAACTTTAGTGAAGATTTTATAAACTACTGATAGGAGGCTGATAGGTCTGTAGTTTCCGAAATCCTCAATGTCACCTTTCTTATGTAGCAGGATCATTGTAGCGGTGTTCCAATCCTCAGGAATCTTTCCTTCATTAAGGCATCGAGTGAAAATTTGGGCGAGTACTGTTTCGATTTCTCCACTTGCTTCTTGTATGATGTCTACAGTAATTCCATCTTCTCCTGGAGCTTTTCCCCGCTTCATGTTCTTGATTGCATGTGCAACTTCTGCTGGAAGGACTGGAGGAACTCTGGTACTGGTATCTTTCCTGATGTCTGGAGTGCATGTATCATCCCTTTCATATAATTTGGAATAGAAATCTTTCACTCTTGTCAAAATTTCGCCTCTATTTCTTGTTACAGAACCATCTTCTTTTCTCAGTGCCATAATCTGTTTTCTTCCCTTACTTAGATATCCCTTTGCTATCTTTAGGCTTTGGTTGTTTTCAATTGCTTTCCTCACTAGTTCACAGTTGAATTTTCTTACGTCTTCAGTGATACTTTTTCGTACTGTCTTGCATAGCTCTATATATTCCACTTTGGAAATCACATCTTCTTTAGTTGTCCTCATCTCTCTTCTTTTTTGCATCAACATTTTCGTTTTTCCTGATAATTTATTTACATGCAACTTGTTCTTAGACCCAGCTAATTTTGTTGCTGTTTCCATAAGAGCTTTGGTTACTTTTCTGTTAACTTCAGAGATGTCCACTTTATATATATATATATATAAAATGCTATCAAGCTTACCCATCCAAAAAATAATTCTTGCTCATCCTGATTTCGAAGTCTAGCGACGTTCCTGGGAACTATTAAATCTACTGTTTCAGCAACCCATGTTAATACTTTGTTTTAATCTTGTTCAGAGAAGCATTTAGACATGAGAGTTACGAATCAAAAGCAGCACACACACACATACAAAAGTGTGTAGTTCTGAAAAAACGTTTCTCGGTTTTAACTATACTTAACTATAAAAAATTAAAAACTATATTTTTAAAGCCTTCCCCATTTTCATTCCTAGGTTTAAAGCCTAAATATTTCACTATAAAAAGTTTTAGCCATAGCCATCGAAAACTTTGCTTTCATCCAACCCACCCCACAAACTTTCTTCCCCCTTTTTATTTACCCGTAATTCAAAATTCTTGGATAAATCCCTGATAAATCTCCATGAAAAAACTTTTTGAGACGGTCCCACGTGCGTTAGGAGTGGAATGATTCCTAGAGTTCAATATCTCTGATAGATATAAACAGGGCCGTGGAGAGCGAGCTCGGGCCCCAGTGAAATAAAATCGACCCCTCCCCCCAACCTCAGCTCCTCCACTAACCACATAATCTATATTTTCGTTTCCTCACCAACCTTCCACCCACCATTCCCCTACTTCCCGATCGACAACCCGATCGGTTGCAACTCTTCAATCTTTTTTTCTGCGGTGGATAATTTTTCGTATTCTCCCCTCCATAAACAAACCCTCGAACCCTAACGTTTGAGAAAAGAGTTTTCTCAGAAAACTTTTGAACGCCATCTACCGACAGACATTCTTATTTTTCTTAGTACTTTTTTGTAATCATCACATTTTTCACTTTCAATTTTTAGAATATAATATACGTCTAGAGATGCAGCCTCTGGAAAAGTATCCACAAAGAGTTCTCATAAGTAAACATTAAATTTTGTGTTTTCTCTTTTGAGTTGTCGCTGTGAACAAGACGACTTCATCGGTCATCGGAATAAAGGAAAATAATCGAAGTCGGAATTACGCACAGAGAAACTATATTCATTTATAAACATCCCCACAATGCGAAAATAATGACTTGAGCATAAAATAAAAATACAAAAGATGCCGGCATCTGATGGGAAACACAAAGTGACAAAATCCACATGATGAAAATTGTCTGCAGTCTTTGATGACTAGCAATAACGTTGTATATCATACACAATAGTCTGTGTCGGCGAGTAGCAAGGCAACACAGTGTACCCAGTATGTGGTGTCTTTTTTTTGTGTGTGTGTGATTGGAGGTTTAACGACCACTGGGAGCAACTCATGGGCTATAAGCAGTCGCCCGTCCCTAATTTGTGCTCACCGGTTCCACGGAAGGGAGAGAGCCAGTGCCGTAAGACAAACACAACATCCATGCCTCACAGGGATTCGAACCCGGACCCGTTTCGGACGAATGATCAGAGGCCATCGCTTAGATCGCTGTGACACCCGGGGCGTGTCGTTGGAAAGGAAAGAAGAAATGAAAAACGTAATATGAGCCCGTTTGATTTGCCGCAGATAACCCACGTACGTGTTGCAGTTAACCTAGGAACTCGAGTAACATTGTAACACCTCGTTTGTGTGTGTGTGTGTATGTGTGTGTGTGTTTAAAGCAAGTTTTGAATTTATTACATTTTTTACATTTATGACATAAATTACGCATTTTTACGCCTCACGTAGAAAACATTTTTTACGCGTAACTTCCCAAACCTGGTAAAGGCATAGTTCGAAAAAATTCGGACACCATAAAATAATAATTAGAAAAAATTACTTCAGAAACGGGCCCTTAGGGCCCCGGTGCTACATCACAGCCTCCCCCTCCCTCCCTCTCGTCAGGCCTGGATATAAGAATTAGATTACAAAAAATAATAAAAAATTAAATAATTAGAAAGTAATTTGATTGTCATCGAAATTTTAAGGCAGCGAGTAATCGAAGGTTTTTAAGCGAGGTCAGGAAAGGTGCTAAGAGAATACTGGACTCCCCCCCCCACACACACACACTCCTGGGAGGGTTTATCGATCCTTACGGGCATCTAAGACCATATGAAGTCTCCCAATTTAAAGCCACTGGATCCGTGAAAGGTACAGAAACATCGCCATATGATAAAAATGAGCCTTCTTGGCTTATCCTGTGCTGGAGCCGGGGCCGCATCTCTGATGATTATTACTCAGAAGCACTCTCAGCAGCTGATCACTAGGCCGCCGGCTTGAACATTAGGGAATTCATATTTTGTAGCTGATAATAATAAAGATACCTACATTTTCGTTTCTGTAAATTTTCCTGTTTGAGAGCATTCGACCTGTACATTAAGGTGAAATATCAATTTCCAAATTTAATAACTAAATTTTTGAACTGAAAAAATTCGATGTCGGAAGCGAGAAATAGTAATTTCTAATTTCCACAAAACTGATGTGACTGAATGCTAGTGAATAACTGGAAAAAAAAAAAAAAAACTTCGTGTCAGAAGTGGGATTCGAACCCACGCCCACATTCGTGGACCAGAATACTCACACCCTGCTACAGGGTAAGACTAGTCTTGAGTCTGGCGCCTTAGACCTCTCGGCCATCCTGACACGTTGGTGTACTGCACTGTGTTTAAACTTAAAAAAAAAAAACTTTTATGATTTAAAATTGGCAGCACAAAAGGAAAATAATCGTGTGTAATTTGGGAAAAAGGATTCCCGGTTTTAACTAAAAATACTTAGATATTTCACTAAAGAAAATTTTAGGAATCAAAAAATTTAATTTCATCCAACATTTCAAGGCGCGGGATTCTGCCGCTGGGACACCAGGAGAATTCTCGGTGGGCCTCCGTATTCAAGCGCGCAGACCCCATGCGAGTTCATAAATTATTTTTCATGTATTTCACCGAACTTATCGAAGAAAATCAACATGTGCTGAAAAAACAGTTTGTTTAATACTTCGACTGCTTCAAATGAAAACACCGTTGGTACCAGGGCGGTAATAATAATAATCCCCCGCAACCCCCGCATTACGGGAGCTCATAGGCGCCAACTAACTAGGGGGAGGGGCGAGATTCATCTTGTCCCGCCAATAATTTTACTGGGGGGGGGGATTGCCCACCCAAAATTTTTCGTCCTGTTTAATTAAATAATCGTTTACTAGCAAGTCTTTTGTAAAAAAAAAAAAAAAAGATCGTGCTTATGTATGTTCTCGGTTTGTCCGTCCGTCTGTCCGTCTATAAACACCATATCTCTGTAACTATTAGTCCGACTTGAAAAATTATTTTTTTCGTTGGGAAGCTTAAAATATGCGAATGATGTTCCTTTATTTCATTTTTTTTTTTTTACGATGAACAGTTCGCCGCTAGAGGTGTAAATGCAGATGATACCGAATTCAAAATACATTTTCTTCCATTATTTGCTTCTAAACATCCGATTGGAAAAAATATTTTATCTTTCGATTCCATTTTTGTCGAAGAGTATTATAGGTATAGTTACTTTTTCAAGTGACGCATAGATTTTCCGCTAGGAGGCGTAAAAGTAAATTATGTTTTCACCGATATCTATTCTTCTAACACTCCGATTTGAAAAAAATTCTTCAGCGGATACAGCTCCCGATGGACAATCTTTTGCATGTAATTTCTAATTTTCGGTAACGAATACTTTAGTCACCAGGGGGCGTAAGCGTTAATTTTTGCTTCTGATGTATTTGCCATAAAATCTGAGCTTCTAAAAACTCGAGTGAAAAAATTCGTTCGTGGTCCGATGCCACTCACGTCGATAAACCTTTTCGGAATATTTTCTTTTAAAAATATTGCATGATTTCTCCGCCAGGGGTGCAGACCTATATCTTATTTTTTCAATATATCTGCTTCTAATGGTCCTACTTGAAAAATTCTTCCTTTATTGGATAGAGTTTCCAGTGTGACATGTTTTTCATATAATTTCAAAATTTTCAAGTGATTCATAGACTTTGCGCTAGGGACGTAAAGGTAAATTGCGTTTCCCCCGATATCTCTGCTTCTAAAACTCCGATTTGAAAAATTCTTTCTGCGCCGGATACAACTCCTGATGGGAAATATTTCGCATGTGATTTCTAATTTTTTGGGGGAAAATGCTTTGGCCATCAGGGGACGTAAGTCTTAATTTCCGCTTCTGATGTATTTGCAGCAATCTGAGCTTCTAAAATCTCGATTGCAAAAAATTCGTTTGTGCGCCGGTACTACTCACGTCGACACACCTTTCAGGAATATTTTCTTCTTAAAATAATGCATGGTTTCTACGCCACGGGGCGTAGATGTATATCTTATATTTGTCAATATCTCTACTTGTGGGAGTCCGATTTGAAAAATTCCCTTTTTGTCGGATAGCGTTTCCGACGCGAAATGTTTTTCACAAAAATTCAAAATTTTTAAGTAAATCATAGACTTTCCTCCAGGGGACGCAAAGGTAAATTGCGTTTCCCCCGATATTTCTGCTTCTAAAACCCTGATTTGGAAAATTCTTCCTGCAACATATAAACATTAATAAAAACATTTATTAATGTTTACATATTAATGCAACATATAAACATTATAATAAACATTTTTCATCATACAGCTCCTGATGAAAAATGTTTTTTTTTGTTTTTTTGTATAATTTCTAATATTTGGTAAAGAATGGTTTGGCCACCAGGGGGCATAAGTGTTCGCTTCTGCTTATGATGTATTTGCAGCAAAATCTGAGCTTATGAAACTCGAATGAATTTTTTTTTTTTTTTGGACCGATACTTAGCTCACATCGAAAAACCTTTTGAAAATACTTTCTTCCTAAAATAATGCATGGTTTTATATTTGTCCATATCTCTGCTTCAAAGAGTCCGATTTGAACTTCTTTCTTCGGTCAGATCTATTGTTTTCCATACCGGTTTCATTGACTTTGAATAACTTTGATAAATTTAATTTGCGTCAGAACGGATTCAAAAGACCATTACACCCGAAAATTTGGTGTCATCTTTTTCGTTTTTCGTCTGTTTCCAATATTTTTCGTCCTGTTTAATTAAATAATCGTTGCAGCCTCATAAGCTGGCCAAAGCGATTTATTTTCAAAAAATTTATGAATGACAAAAATAAATGAAAACGTTTTTCCCATATTCAGCATTGCTCATTGGCAGGGACGTCGCTAGACTACGAAACCAGGATTGGCGACGGGTGGGCGAGTATTATTTTTGCTGGGGCAAAGTTTGACAGCAACTTTATTTACAAAACACTGAAAGAATTTGTTTTCCTTTTTCTACAGGATGAACAGGTATTCGCAATACCTCCTTCCTGGATGCATACCCATTAATTTTAGAACTCTCTTGTAGTTTTTGCACATTTTGGAACACAAAAGAATCTAAAGTTTCCAGTCATTTTTTGCCAGTATTCCGTTCATCTATTTTTAATAAAATTAGTAAAACCTAAAGAGTTATATACCCGTATAATAAACATGACACACTGCCGCCAGCACCAGTAAAACGTACTGATTAAACGAAAATTTCATGCCTATAGGAGAAAGATCTTAAAGCAAATGTTTTCGTGGATTAGGGTTGAGGGGAAATATTCAAGTTAGTATGATTAACTTGCACGTTTCCACTCAACAGTTCAAGTTAGTATGATTCTAGCACGCAGACAATACCTTTCCCATCTGAACTCCTTTCCTTCAAGCCAGAACCTTGTCTTGCATTCATCTCTTCCAAAGCAGTCGTCAGCCACGTCCTGCTTCCTCATTGCCCTAGCGCAGGCTTAAGAGCGCTGGTATAGCTTTAGACTCCACTTTCCGTGTTAGAATCCACTGCTTAGTAGCACAAACAAACAGCAGGCCGAACCCATTATTTAATTAAACGAGACGAAAAATATTGGGTGGGCCCTGCCCCCCCTTCAGTAAAATTACTGGAGTGTGTGTGTTGGATATATTAATATTGGTTTTTAATAATCCTTGATTGATATTAACTGATGTTAACTGCATCTTGTTCCATAAGCTCGAATTACAATGCACAGATAATTAGGAAAATATAATAATTTATGTTGTCCCATTATTAGGCCTTGTTGATTTCTGAGGGAGCACGCAACCGAGCATGCCCGTTATCGGCACTTGTGAGTAGACTAATAATAATATAGATACTTTCATGTTCATTTTTGTACATGTCTTGTTTGAGACCTATTTGTTATCCTGAAACATCAGTTCCCAAATTTAGGAATTAATTTTTTGAATCGACGAATTCCAGAAGCGATAAACAGTTATTTCCACAAAATGATGTGAATGAATGCTAGTGAATAGCTAAAAAAAAAAAAAAAAAAATTTTGTGTCAGAAGTGGGATTCGAACCCACGCCCACATTCGTGGACCAGAATTCTCACACCCTGAGACAGGGTAAGACTGATCTTGAGTCTGGCGCCTTAGACCGCTCGGCCATCCTGACATATGAGCTAAAGCACTATAATTTAATTTCATAAAGAAATAATTTCATTAATTAGACTTGCTTCGTAAAATATGTACACATTTAGATTATTGTTTTGCTCTTAATTCTGAAAAACGAAAAAATCACGAAATAGAAACATTTCTTCTGCTTTCGGCCATCCTGACATACGTGGGTATTGCTCTATGTTTTAATTTCATAAAGAAATAAATTTCATTAATTAGACTTGCTTCGTAAAATATGTTCACATTTGGATTATTGTTTTGCTCTTATTTCTGAAAAACGAAAAAATCACGAAATAGAAACATTTCTTCTGCTTTTGGTTCGGTGAGCATCAAATCCTGAGATAGGTTTCCAGCGCTAAAGTAACGCGCGCTGACATTGTAAGATGAAAGCGTAATTTGTATACTTTTATGGAATTTTTCGCTAAGCATATGCGCCATTCGAGAGGGGTGGTGGGGGGACAATGCTGTTCTATGTTCCTGCCCGCTAAGGTTGGCTGAAAATAGTGATGTACATATTTTTAATTACATTTATTTATTTATTTTCATTTCTATTATTTTATTTTTAGAGATTTTCAATATTGTTTTTAGCTAATTATTGTTATTTTTTAGGCTTTCTTTCTTTTGTGCTAAATCTTTCTTTGCATATGTCATTATCAATGTTACAGATTAGAGTGAGTGGCAGCTCTCTCCTTAAAGAGGAAAGGGTACAGGGGTGCAGTCGAGGCCTGGCGGCGCCAGGCCACTCTTTTTCAAGACCTGGAGGCGCCAGGCTCCTTTTTTTACCTAACTGAATCGGACTTTTTTTAATTGATTTATTCAGTCGTCACCCATCGAAATCGACACCTCTTTTTGTTTTCAACAGAAATCATCTTAACTGAGTTTCTCTCTCTTTCTCTCTCTCTTTATTTATTTTATTTTACTTTTTTTCCATGGTTGCTATGCACAGTTCTGTAAATCTTTTGTTTACCGAAACCCTCTCAGGAATAGCCAGTGAAATAGGTACCACACAGTAGCATATATATATTCGATTCAAAGCTGTGATCCCCCCCCTCTTTCCCCTTGCATACTAGTGGAGTCGATAACGCCTGGGCCGGTCTTCGGAGCGCCAGGCCACTTCCCTATAGGCGACATTTTCCGGGGAGGGGGGGGGGGGGGTCCAACTTCGCCGAGAGCGAAAACAATTTTTAAAAGTAAGGAGAGAGAGAGAGAGAGAAATAAACCAACGTCGGTAGATTAGTATATACTCGTACATATCATCATCAACCATTTTCAATCCACTGCTGGAGGAAGGTCTCCCCAAGTACTTTCCACAACTTTCTGTCTTGAACCTGTCTCTTCCAAGTCAATCCAGCAGTCTTTCGTATTTCATCCACATATGGTGCAAAGACATTAATGTCTCTGCTCCATCTCTTGCGTGGTCTTGTTCTGGGTCTTTTCCTGCCCCTTGATATTATATCTAATATTACAGTTGCTCAAACAAACACGGCTAGTTTTCCTAGCAATATGACAGGCAGAAAACGCACTCACATCCGTCCAGAATCGTTTATCTCCTATGTGTCAAAACACCAAGGAAGATTTGTGCTCTGTGCACAACAAGTAGTATACTGCTTAATTTGAGTTCGAGTTCATTTGTTCGGTTATTTATTTCTCACATGTAAATATTTAATGGGTTTTCTGATCTCGAGTAAGACACATTCGGACTTGGGAGGAGAGGTTGGGAGAAAGAACTCACAGAGAGGAGAGAGATCCCTTCTCCACCCTGGTTATTGTTTTAAAGAAATTTAAAGAATTTTTAACGATCTTTTTAAAGAGAAAAACAGAGCACTGAATTAACTTTTCAGTATTATTTGTGCGAAATCAATTTTCGAAAGTGTACATAAAGAATTTTCCAAAAAACTGCGAAGCATGGTGACGGTATCCAGGAAATCGTTAAAAGAAACTGCAAATTATATGTGAACCACATATTTTTAAGATGTTTCCTGGGTGGACCCCCTCAGTGAGGGGGACCATAAAATTCCAGAGGGGATCCGGACCCCCGCGTCCCCTACCTTCCGCCGCCCATGCTAACAACCCTGCTTACATTAACAGACCTGTAACAGACGTTTTTTTTGGCTGCTTCTCTCACTACTGAACGTGTTGTGTTTTGCTAAAATGAAAAGTTATCTGTCTTATCATTTGAACTCATTTCCTTCTTGTCCTGTATCTACGTTTCTTTGCTTGTTCGTTATCTTTTTGAGATTTCTTTTATAGTTTTGACGGATTAATTTATCTATGTTGTTCTTCTTCTCTTATTTCCATATTTGATAAATATAAATACGCCCATTATTCTGTTTGTATTGTGTGCAGGGGCCAGGGGGTTAACGACCTCCGAGAGCACCAAGCTGTAAGGAGTCCCTAATAAAGGCGCTCAAGTTCTAGGGTATGGAACAGACACAAAGTCATAGGAAAAGCAAACACCCTACCTATGCTTTATCCGGGTCTAGAATTTGGATCCAGCTTCTAGTCCCGGGTTAAGCAAGCCAGCTGTGACGCATTTTGAATTGTATGACAGCGATTTATCTTTTCTTTTTTCTTTTTTTTTTTAATTCGGGCTTACAGATTTTGTTTCCAGTTTTATGATTTTATCTTTTATCGATTTTTCTGCGTCCATAAATTATGTAGTTACAAATGGATGATTAAAGAGAAAACCACGCCTCTGTCAGGAGTGGGATTCTAACCCGAGCTCACATTCGTGGACCAGAAATTTCACACCCTGCAACAATGAAAGAAACACCTTGAGTCTGACCGCTGGCCACGGTCTGAAGCCTTAGACCGATCGGCCATTCCTAACTCTTCATTAAGGTGAATAAATCTACCAGAAACTCAATTTAATATTTTCATTGTTTTAAAGGATGATAGACACCTCTTTATATGAAAAAAATTCTATTAACATGCCATGCTTAAACTACATCTGTTAAATTCAATTAAGCTACCGAAATTTATAACCTAGCTTTTTCAAAAAAGAAAGGTAAACAATTTTTTTTTCAACTTTTTTTTTTTTTTTTACCTTAATCAAAAATTATGCAGAGGTGAAACGTTTGGATTTTAGCAAGTCAAGATCGTGAAACGACCAAACGCACTGGACTTGAGGTGAACCTTCCTGGGTTATATAAATATTATATATAATTAATGCGTCATTTTAGACACAAATTATTAGTAGAATATATATAATGAGAATATATATATTTTTTCTGAACTTGTTTCTCCAGGTATGCCTGAAACTGCAGTTTATTTCAATTACCTTCACGTTGTTCCTTAGTGTCATAACATACCATGAAGGGCTGAAATCACATGTGTGTAAGAGTGTACAAACGCACGTTTAAATATTAATAATAAAACAATGCTTCGTTCATTAAATGACGTTCAAGAAAACGAAGTATACTGCATAAATAAATTGATTCGCAGTAAGTTTATCACTTTCGTGTGTGTAAAGTAGGTCCAATGATTTTCCAGCATTTTGCGTGGAGGTCTTTTATATTCTGAAAGCTACAGGTTTAGGTTATTCTTGTTTTTATTTTACCCCTCTTGTTTCCCCCCTTTCATTGCCTCCGATGTTGCGCGGAGTAGTGATGATGATGGCCCGTTGCCATGACAACACCATTAGCTGTTGCTTATTTTGTACTTGCGCCAGGAAGCTGCATATCATCTGTGACTTCTGCTTTCTTGCTTTTTTATCTTATTAGGCCTAATTTACGGGAACACGTGGGAACTGTTAATGAATTTACAATCTTCGCGATGCATTCGAGGATACATTGTTGTAACGATATCTTTTTAACAACAACGCCAATAAACGTGCAAGTTACCAGGTTACAAGCCTGATCAGCAAGTATTGTTTTCAATGAAACTTGGCTGTTTCGTAGTGTTGTTTTTCCTATGCACGAAAGGACCAAGTTTGTTTAGGTGTTATCAGTGATGTACGTAATTTACAGTAACATATGGAACTGTTTGGTATTAAGTGAAATGTGATACAAGATGGACCGAATCGAGGATACGTTTGGTATGTAACCTATTTCAGCCCCTTTTAACACCGTCAGTTGTTTTTTTTTTCGTTTCTTTTATATCATTATTATAATTATTTCTTTGCCGAAAAATAAGATGCAAATGAACACATAATGATGAATTGCAAAACACTCAGCCACTTGACCCTGCTTAATAAGTAATAAAGATTGGCGGAAAAACGTAACTTCTACATTCCAGTTAATATTTTTCCTTTCAATGTAGTCACCTAGGAAGGTTATTCCGCCATCAAATAACACTTCCGTTGCCCAAAACAGTTCTCATAACATTCTTTTATAGTTTTCAGAGCATAAATTATGTTCTTTAAATTCACTTAGTAGTGGAACATCTGATTTTTGAGCCAAAAGTTGTTCATAGAGAAGTCACATAAACAGTTGAGCTGGTGAATGCAATTTTTCATCAAAAATCATTTCACAAAAACAATGACCCATAACCTTTGACTCAAAACGGCATGTTGCTCCCTACCATAGCTACTGTCACATAAATGAGGTGATAACCATGTATGTAATGGAGAAATCTTGGCTCCTCTCTACATATTAGGTGGGGGTGTCCCCTAGAATTTATTGAATTTTTGTTTTTACGATTTACATTATGTTTATTCAATATAGAAGGATACGTTTTTCATTCAGCAATGAATATTTATAAGCAGTTTGTTTTTTTCCATTTTGATTATGGATGTTAACTATAATACAAAATCAAAATGGTAAAAACAAAGTTATTTAATTTTATAGACCTAAAAGCTCTGAGCATGAAATTGATCTCCATATTCACCAGACAAATACCATGTTGCCAGCTCTTGAAGAAAATGTATGGCTAAAAATATATATACAGTTGAACCTTGTTAAATCACCATGTTTTGTTCTCTGTGCTAACCGGTGGTAAGTGAGGGCAGTGGTTTAACAAGTTTTCATTTAAAAAAAGGGAGAAAATTGATTGGAGGACTGTGTAAAGAAAAAATAAAACAAACATATGTTTTTATGTATTAGTCCTCTAATTCTGAGAACATAGGGGTTGAAAACCCAGTGGTTAAGTAGAGTTAACGCTTCATAAAACATGTTTTTTTACATTTTCATATATCATCAATACTTTTTTTATCAGTGCTATCAGCAGTTGCACAATGAACTCTTTAATAACAAGGAACTGTGCACTAATTACACTTAAAATAGGGTAACTATACTAGTAGGCCTAATCCAAATTTCTTGGCGTAGAATATAAATAAAAGTTTCCAAGCTTTTGCACATCAACCAGATGGCTTTTTCAAGGAAGACAGACAGCTAACTGCAAACTCGATAATAGAACACTTCAACAATTTGTTCGTGGTGACAGCATTCAAATTGTTCAAGTGTTCTATTATCGAGTTTGCAGTTAGCTGCCTGTCTTCCTTGAAAAAGCCATCTGGTTTATGTGCAAACGCTTAGAAACTTTGATTTATATTCTACACAAAGAAATTCAGATTACTAGTATAGTTATACTATTTCAATGAACTCTTGCTATTCTTTTTTTCATCTTCTTGCAACCTTTTTCTGTTTTGTTTGAAATTGATTTATTGGATACGGGGCTTGAAAAATACCATGCCTGAGACGCCTGGGGCATGTAAATTATTGGCCTGGGTAGGTAAACAAAAGTCTAGTTGCCCCAACTAGACTTTTAAAATAAAGTTTGGAATAGAATTTCCTTCTACAAGGAAAAAGACAGTTGTCACATGTCATGTTTCATTTCACTGATATAATTATCGGAAATTGTATTGTTACGAAGTGCCAAGGATAGAAGAATATCACTTCTGTAATTATATTGCTCTAGGTCCAGAAATTGCTCTAAATGCTGTTTGCAGTCAGCAGTGGCATATCCAGAAATTAATTGTTTTTTGGTGGGGGGGGCATATCGCAGCCACAATGTCAAACCACGAATGCCAAATTTTGTAGTTTGAATTATTGCTATTTAAAAATTAATTTGATCAAAGAATCACTTTTGCAATTACATCATACTGTTCAAGCACTATACATAATATTTACATTAAGTTGCATCTGTATTATGCATCAGTGAACAAAATCTTATATGATGTAAAGTCAACAATCGGAAAATTCTCACAGTCTTGGTTTTATCACTGCAGCTATGTCATTCCTTCCTAAAGTGATGAAAAAAATGTGCATGAGAACAGGCATTTTTTTTTTTCAAATACTATGAATTACAAAGTAATGTTCATTCAGTGTTTTTGTTTTCCTGCTATGGTATGTACTCAAGATAAAAGACTTACTCCCTCCCTCTCCCATACCCAGCCCCTTCATTAGACTGGCACCCTGACCACTACAACATACAACACCAGTTTGTTCTCTTCTTTCTTTGGTGGCATACAAATGGGAAATGCACACGGGGGGGGGGTCATTAACAATAGGCATATGTGACCTTGTCTGACGATTCCAAATAAAGAAGTAACTAACAGCAATTTAAGGAAGACCAGAATCATAGCGGCGCTAGCAAAATAACGTCACCGACAATTTTTAGCAATTTTTAATTCTAGACAAAATTATTTTGGGGGTGCATATGGCCCTTTGCACCACCCCCTAGGTACACCATTGGTAGTCAGGAACATGATGCATTGCTCTGATGGAAATAGCCTCCAGTGTTTAGTGACAAAAGACAAACACTTCAACGTAAGGAACAGGGCAAAATCTTTTTTTTTTTATGGGGGGTTTAACGACCACTGTGAGCAACTGAATGGGATATATTCAGTCGCCTGTCCCTAATTTATGTCCACTGACTCCAGGGAACCAGGGAAGGCAGAGAGCCAGTGACATAAAACAAACACAACATTCATGCCTCACCAGGATCTGAGCCCAGACCCATCTCGGACGAATGATCAGAAGCCATCGCTTAGACCACTGTGCTTTTGGGGCAGGGCAGAATCATTAAAATTCTCAAATACCAATTTCATCATCATGCCATTTTATACCAATTTCATCATCATCATCTTAAAACTTGAGAGACATGCTTTTGTGCATTGAACATTTTTAATACAGACCCTTAAAACAGAAATGCAAGATGTATTAAAAATAAAAAAGTTCATCATATTTTTTAACTTAACCTTTGAGCGGGCATGCTGTCATAAAATTTACGACAAATGTATTTGTTTCCAAGTAAGGCTTTTCTGCAAATCCCAGCTTTCCCATAAGCTGAAAGAATTCCTAGAACAATGTTTATAGGAGACATTGCTAGGGGACAAGTTAGTGCCGGGACCTTTTATTTAGTCTGTGAGAAGACTTAGATGTGATAAGAGGTTTGATGTAAAGTTTACGAGTTGTGCTCGTCCACGTAAATATCGCATATTTTCATTCATCATGTATATTATTCCTTAATACATTCCCAGGTGTTATATTCCTTTGCCAAACTGACAAGTCCGAAATATCGCAGAATATTTCTCAAAAAATTATCTCTCAGTCTTATGAAGGAGCACCTTACCGCTAGAGCAAAGCTTCCAAACATACCGTCCGATGTCAGTGCATTTCTCAAAGTAAATTATGGACAACCGGTAAACCAACTAAATGAAGAGCAACCGAAGCTACATCATGAAGTATGTCGTTTGTGTGTCATGGACAAGAAAAGAACATCAGCATCAATGAAATGTCGCCGCCCCGGTGGCGCTGTGGTCTAAGCGATGGCTTCTGATCATTCGTCCGAAAAGGGTCCAGGTTCGAATCCCAGTGAGGCGTGGATATTGTGTTTGTCTTACGGTGCTGGCTCCCTCCCATCCCTGGAATGAGTGGCCCTAATTTAGGGACGGGTGACTGCTTATAGCCCATTGAGTTACTCACTGTGGCCGTTAAACCTCCTAAACCTCCAACCTCAATGAAATGTCACAATTGTAATGCATTTGCTTGTAAACACCACTCCTAAACCAACATTTCATGTGCTACATGTCATACAGATGACATGACAATTCGCAATCAGAGTAAAAAAATACTTCTGTTACGTTATGAATATTTTATTTTACTGCTATTTGTTTTCCAGTTTTTTCATTTATGGGTTTCTTTGGTTATTTTGGCAAATAAAAAGACTTATTTCAATAGTTCTCGTGAAGTTTTAATTGTTGTACAATAACATTCAGTGACTGTTCGATATCATATGTTGATTGTGTATGACATAGTAGGTCAGCAATCATTTGTCGTAAAAAATACTATGCGCACCTGATCTTGGTAGAAAATGGTATGCACCCACTCAAAGGTTAAGAGAAATGAGGGTTCTGATTTATCTTAAAGGATAAATTTTCGTGGGCAATTATTTACCTGCCCAACTATTACCACCTGGACAGGAAAATAATTTCTGCACATGCCCGGGTAGGCATGTAACTTTTCAAATATTTTTCAATCCCTGAGGTACCATCCTATAAAATATACCTGAAACATCCATGTTATACATGTATTTTAATTTGTATCCAAATATGATTCTAGCATGTTTTTTCTTGCGGCATCCACTGAACTTTCAGAGGTTTCAGCTGTTTCACGGTGCCATATTCTCAATGATAATCTAACCTTTGCTGTAGTTGGCTGCCCCTTGGTACTGATGGGTCCAGGTTCAAATTCCAGTGAGGCATGGATGTTGTCTTTGTCTTACGGCACTGGCTCTCTCCCTTCCCTGGAACCAGTGGCCTTAAATTAGGGACGGGCAACTGCTTATAACCTATTGAGTTGCTCATGGTGGTCGTTAAACTCCCAATAAAAAAAAAAAAATTGCTGTAGATGAATTCTCGAATTTGGTATTCTTTCCCAAACTGTCTTGCTTTTTAAAGAATAACTTCATCAGTAATAACTGCATGCTTTGCATTTACCTGACCAATCCATAGAACAAGAGTTATATCTAATTTCTTGCTTTTCATTTTAAAAATTTTTAACTGATTGATTTTCAAATCCCATCGATTTACGTTTATTGCTTAATATGTCACCTGTTTTTCTGCTAATTGCCTTGTCAAAAAAGTTGAAAAATTGATTTGCTAATGCCTAATGGCTAGATCTAGAATCATGACCTTTGTATTCCCATTTAAAAATTTCCTCATGAAAATCCAACAATGTTTTACCCATTTCAGGATGCTTTGAAATAAACAAAAACCAGTTGTGGCTTTCAATGGGCTCCTTCAAAAGCAGCTATGACTGTCAATGAAGAGTTCACTCACCTACTAATTTCATCATCTAATTCAGAGGCGACTTTAGATATTTTGACACCCTGGGCACTAAAAAGATTTAGCCCCCCCCTTTTCTTATTGCCTCAGAAATGTTCATCCATCAGATTAAAAACAGTTTTTACACTTTTTAAAATGCCATTCTATCTTTCTGTTATTAAAACTTTTTGTAAGAAGCAGTGCTACTAATGTAATTCAGAAATTTTCATCCATCAGATTAAAAACAGTTTTTACACTTTTTAAAATGCCATTCTATCTTTCTATTATTAGAACTTTTTGTAAGAAGCAGTGCTAATGTAATCACTTTGTCAGTTCACTTCGAACTTTTTTTTTTTTTCCGAACGCAGATGTTTTCCCTTGGCTGGAAATAGCATGAAAGTAATTTATAGCATAGCAGGTCAGTTAAGTATTCGCCTTAAACAATGAGAAGTGTGGGAAGCATGAATCCTTCCTTCACCTACCACTAAAAGGAAGGCTAAATGATTTTAATTGTTTCTTTCAAAACAAGTACATTGATAAGAACTCGAATATTTGGAGTATCAACAACAGTAAGAAAATGTATATGTTACTAATACAAGAAAGTAAAATAGCAATTGACAATACAAATAAAGTGGTCATTTAAGGATTGATTTGCTTTAATCAGTGAAAACCAAAACTGAACTGGCAATCCAATTATATGTTTATGGGGCTCCTCAAGCTCTGGGGGCCCTAGGCGTGTACCTAGTACACCTAGTTAGAAATCCACCCCTGATCTAATTTGTTCTCTCTGTGAAACATACTTCCCAAATATACAAACTTGTTTACCTGGTCAATCACAGTGCCATTTAGACTTATCTTTCATTCAGTGCTAACCTCGCTCAAAAACCATCTTTGGTTTTTCCCTTATCCATACTCAGTTTGAATTTCATACAAACTTTGTACATCCACCCGAGACAACATACTCTGCAATTCACTTTTGCTCTCTGCCAACAGGACTGTGTCATCAGCATACTACAACCCGCACACACAGATATTATCAAGACATAACCCAGTCTTGTCCATTTTGGCATACATAAATATATTAAACAGCCATGGTGACATTACACAACCTTGTCTGACTCCTGATTTAATAGAAAACCATTTTGACACAACACCATTCACTCGTACACATGCTCTACTGCCAGCATATATGGCTTTTATACTATTAAGTAGATTTCCAGTAATACCATATTTATTCAGTACCTTCCACAGAAGTATCATATTTTCTTTCATAAGCTTTCTCTAAAGATATGAAGGCAGCAAAAACCTTCTTACCAGCAGACTGATACTTTTCAATCATCATGTGCATTGCAAAAATTTGATTAGGGCAGCCCTTACCAGGCATAAAGCCACTCTGTATATTGCACTTTTTCTGTGATGTAAGACCTTGTGCCTTATCAATAATAACCTTCCCAAATACTTTTCCTGGTACACTCAGCAAGCTGATACCACAATAGTTCTTGCATTCAGTCTGATCACCTTTTCCTTTATACAAGGGAACAATGATAGCATCCCTAAAACCAAGGGGGGCCATTCCTAATTCCCAGCACAACTAGAAAACTTCAGTTAACCAGTCAATTACAGAGTCTCCACCATATCTTAACATCTCAGCAGTTATGCCATCTACTCTCGGAGCCTTAGCATTCTGAAGATATTTTTTAGTTTTTCACATCTCTTCTCTTGAGATCCCTATTGTGCTTCTATCTCTCACTGCAACATCATCTGCTTCAGACTCAGAATTGCCTTTGCTTTCATCATCTAATAACTTGCAGAAGTATTCACCCAATATTTCACCTAATTCATTGGGCTCCCTCCCATGTCATGGCTGTGTTCCTATTCTTCACACAACTTAGAATTTTATTTCCCCTGTTTTCCTATTTAGGTACTTCCAGAAAGTTTTTCTATCTTTCCAAAAGGCTAATTCATGCCTTTCCATGTTCTCCTTCCTATCTTCTGCTTTCCTCTGGCAAACCAGCTTAGCTGCCTCACACTTTTTACAGTGATACTCCTCCTCAGAAACTTTACCTTGCAACATCCCCAAATGTGCTTTCTTCTTTCTCTTTACTGCTTCTTTTATATCACTGTTCCCCCAAGCATCACCTCTAATGTTACCCGCCGTTGCAGTTCCACAGACCTATTCTCGTCTATATATGTATATATAGTCGAGAAGAGGTCTGTGGTATTGCAATTGCAATGATTATATACAGTGTGATCAGAATCAACCGCACAATAAACCTCCCGGACGATTCCTCGTGGAGAAAGAAGCCAAAAACCGTTGTCCAATCAGACATTGCATTCTGGAGATATACGCACCGAAAGTTTCGTGACGTCACATCCGGTAACGCACATGCTTGCGACGTGGATAGTTATACAGACGCACGTATCACAAGGTAATCAAGTTGCCCCGGTGGCACAGTAGTCTAAGGCGATAGCTTCTGATCATTTGTCCGAAAGGGGTCCGGGTTCAAATCCCGGGGAAGCATGGATGTTGTGTTTGTCCTATGGCACTGACTCTCTCCCTTCCCTGGAACCAGTGGTCCTAAATTCAGGACAGGCAGCTACTTATAGCCCACTGAGTTGCTCACGTAATCGTTAAACCTCCAATTAAAAAAAAAAAAAGGCAATCAGCATTTTAAAATGTGGTACGGGGTGGGTATGCAAATTCGAAGGACGTGGTGGCGTGAAACCATCAGTTGTACGCCTGTGCGATACGGCAGGTAGGGATAAAAAGGGTTGGCAACGGTAGCAGGTAAGCTCGTACTGCGTTGGTACATTTGACAGTAGTGTTGGTAGCGATATGTCGTACAGTTTGAGAGAGTATCGTGACATGTATCTCCTATTGGAGGAATGCCATGGTTCAGCATTGCATGCAGCAAAGGCCTACAACGAGCGATACCTAGCATGACGGCACCCAGACGCCCAGGTCATACGGCGGCTTGACGCTCGAATACGCGACACAGGCAATGTCGCACCACGTCCAAATGTAGACAGTGGCGTTGGACCCTCTGTGAGAACACCATCCCTCGAGGACGCCATACTAGATTTCATAGAGGTGGAGCCAACGACCAGCAGCCGTGCGATCGTGCTACAATTCGGTGTGTTCCAAAGTACCGTACTTGCCGTTTTACGCGAAGACCTGCGTCCATATCACATCACACAGATGCAAAGCCTATTAACACAGGCATACTGTGAGTTGCTGCTACAGCAACATGCTGCCGATAATAGTTTCATCCACCAGATCTCTTGGACTTATGAAGCAAGGTTTACACGGCAGGGTATCTGCGACATCCATAATAGTCATGTTTGGGCATTGGACAATTCGCACGCAACACGTGAACACTCTCACCAGGTCCGGTGGAGTGTTAATATCTGGTTTGGTATTGTGGGTGATATCCTAGTGGGACCATATCTTTTCCCCAAATGTGTCACAGCTGCCAACTACATGGTGTTCCTACGTGATGCTCTGCCGGACTTACTGGAAAATGTACCATTGGCTGTTCTCAGCAATCTATAGTTCCAGCATGATAGAGGACCGGCGCATTATGCTGCAAATGTTCGCCAGTGGCTGAATACGGAATATTCCGGTTAATGGCTTGGCCGTTGTGGTCCTGTCGCATGGCCCGCTAGATCACCGGATCTTAACACATTGGACTTGTTCCTCTGTGGTCATCTAAAGGAACTGGTATATCGATGGCCTGTCAACAGCCTGCACGACCTAGTGGCTACCTTACATGCGACCTTCACAACTGTAATCCATGCTATGCTGAAACACGGGCAAATGTCTATTCCTCGACTGGCTGCCGCCTGTTCCGCACTACAAGGTAGTCATTTTGAACACATGTTGTAATCTGACACAAATCCACATGTTTTATCATTTGTGTTGTAGTGGTACACATCAATAAATTACATGTTTTCTGTCAAAGTGATTGGGTAAGTTATTTCTAATGTCTGTATTCTTACCAGATGTGACATCACGAACTTCTCCGGAATGCGACGTCCAATCTTTTTGTTTTTGGCTTCTTTCTCCACGAGGAATCGTCCGGTAGGTTTATTGTGCGGTCGATTCTGATCACCCTGTATATAGAACAAATTACTAATCAAAATGGTACAAAACAAAATAAAATCAACTTTGAAATTCTAAAGCGCCCAAGGCTGCGAAATGAAAAATCAAAACATACAAGGACAACAAGAGTTAAGTAAGCTAAAAAACATTATATATATCATCATCATCATCATTGTCAACCATTATCAATCCACTGCTGGACGAAGGTCTCCCAAGTTTCCTCCACAACGGTCTGTCTTGTGCCAGTCTCCTCCATGTCACTCCCGCATATTTACGAATTTCATTAACCCATCTCCCATGTGGTCTTTTTCTGGGTCTTTTCCTGTCCCTTGGAATCCAATCTAAAATTTCGGCTGTCCATCTATGGTCTGTCCTTCTGGCAGTATGTCCAGCCCATTGCCATTTCAGGGATTTAACTCTGATCATGATGTCTTCCACTCTCGTCATTTTTCGGATCCACGAGTTCCTCTTCTTATCTCTCCTGGTTATACCAAGCATGCACCTCTCCATGCTTCTTTGAGTTGTCTGCAGCCTTTGTATGTCTCTTTTAGTTAAGGTCCACGTCTCTGCACCATACGTAAGCACTGGAAGGATGCATTGATCAAACACTTTTCTTTTAAGACATAATGGCATATTGCTCTTGAAAATTATGCTGTTTCTTCCAAAAGCTCTCCAGGCAAGTTTTGTACGCCGATTAATTTCTTCATCAATGTGACCCTCACTTGATATCTGCTGTCCAAGATAAACATACGTATCTGTTATCTCCAGTTTTTCTCCATCAATCGATAAATCTTCATTTCTTGTAAAAGCATTGAACATCACTTTTGTCTTCTGAAAGTTCATTTTTAATCCCACTTCTTTACTCTTGTCAGCAAGTTCCTGGATCATACTCTGCAGCTCTGATGGGGTAGTTGCAAAAATGACTACGTCATCAGCAAACCGAAGGTGGGTTAGATAATCTCCATTAATCTTTATCCCTTTGTTTTCCCAGTTCAGTGATTGAAAGACATTTTCCAATGTGGCATTAAAGAGCTTCGGAGATATGGTGTCACCTTGTCTCACTCCCTTTCCAATTTTTATGTGTGTTGTATTTTCAAACAACCGAATCTTTGCACTTGCATTTTCATAGATGTTATTAATAATATTAATGTATGCATCTTCAATACCGCAGGATTTCAGAGCCGTGGTAACTGCTGATGGTTTCACCGAATCAAAGGCTTTTTCATAATCGATAAAAGCCATGCACAATGGAAGTTCATATTCCCTCGCTCTTTCAATTAGTTCTCTCAGTACGTGGATATGATCTATTGTGCTGTAGCCACTCCTGAATCCAGCTTGTTCTCTCGGTTGAGCCATGTCCAGTGTTACCTTCAAGCGGTGTGAAAGAACTTTAGTGAAGATTTTATAAACCACTGATAGGAGGCTGATAGGTCTGTAGTTCCTGAGATCCTCAATGTCACCTTTTTTATGTAGCAAGATCATTGTAGCGTTGTTCCAATCCTCAGGAACCTTCCCTTCATTAAGGCATCGAGTGAAAATTTGGGCGAGTACTGTTTCAATTTCTCCACTTGCTTCTTGTATGATGTCTATAGTAATTCCATCTTCTCCTGGAGCTTTCCCCGGCTTCATGTTCTTGATCGCATGAGCAACTTCTGCTGGGAGGACTGGAAGAACTCTGGTACCTTTCATGATGTCTGGAGAACATGTATCATCCCTTTCATATAATTTGGAGTAGAAATCTTTCACTCTTGTCAAAATTTCGCCTCTATTTCTTGTTATAGAACCATCTTCTTTTCTCAGAGCCATAATCTGTTTTCTTCCCTTACTGAGATGTCCCTTTGCTATCTTAAGGCTTTGGTTGTTTTCAATTGCTTTTCTCACTAGCTCACAGTTGAATTTCCTTACGTCTTCAGTGATACTTTTTCGTGTTGTCTTGCATAGCTCTATATATTCCACTTTGGAAGTCACATCTTCTTTAGTTGTCCTCATCTCTCTTCTTTTTTGCATCAACATTTTGGTTTTTCCTGATAATTTGTTCACATGCAACTTGTTCTTAGACCCAGCTAATTTTGTTGCTGTTTCCATTAGAGCTTTGGTTACTTTTCTGTTAACTTCCGAAATATCCACTTCTTCCGATGTTAGGCCTTCTAAAGCAGAGAATCTGTTCTTCAGTTCCAACTTGAAAGTATTATGGTGTTTTTTAAGGTTGGTTATGTCAATACATTTTGTTTGTCTTATGAGCTTGCCACGTTCCAGTTTAGTGTTGAGGTGCATCTTACATCTCACCAATCTATGGTCACTACCTGTGTTGAACTTGTTCAGCACACTGCAGTCTTCGATGACGAATTTTTTGTTACACATAATAAAATCAATTTCACTTGTCGTCCCAATTGGATGTCTCCATGTCCATTTCCTGTGTGGCTTTTTCTTGAAAAAAGGAGTTCAAGATGAAAAATCCTTCTGCCTCTGCAAACTCAACGAGAGTATTTCCACGCTGGTTTCTGTTGCCGTGACCGAATTTACCTACTGAAGTTTCATTCTGTTGCCGTTGCCCTATTTTTTGCATATATATATATATATATATATATATATATCATCATCATCATCATCATCATTATCAACCATTATCAATCCACTGCTGGACGAAGGTCTCCCCAAGTTTCTTCCACAACGGTCTGTCTTGTGCCAGTCTCCTCCACGTCACTCACGCATACTTTCGAATTTCATCCACCCATCTTCCATGTTGTCTTCTTCTGAGTCTTTTCCTGTCCCTTGGAATCCAATCTAAAATTTCGGCTGTCCATCGATGGTCTGTTCTTCTGGCAGTATGTCCAGCCCATTGCCATTTCAGGGATTTAACTCTGATCTTGATGTCTTCCACTCTTGTCATTTTTCGGATCCACAAGTTCCTCTTCCTATCTCTCCTGGTTACACCAAGCATGCACCTTTCCATGCTTGTTTGAGTTGTCTGCAGCCTTTGTATGTCTCTTTTAGTTAAGGTCCACGTCTCTGCACCATACGTAAGCACTGGAAGGATGCATTGATCAAACACTTTTCTTTTAAGACATAATGGCATATTGCTCTTGAAAATTATGCTGTTTCTTCCAAAAGCTCTCCAGGCAAGTTTTGTATGCCGATTAATTTCTTCACCAATGTGACCCTCACTTGATATCTGCTGTCCAAGATAAACGTAGGTGTCTGTTATCTCCAGCTTTTCTCCATCAATCGATAAATCTTCATTTCTTGTAAAAGCATTGAACATCACTTTTGTCTTCTGAAAGTTCATTTTTAATCCCACTTCTTTACTCTTGTCAGCAAGTTCCTGGATCATACTCTGCAGCTCTGATGGGGTAGTTGCAAAAATGACTATGTCATCAGCAAAACAAAGGTGGGTTAGATAATCTCCATTAATCTTTATCCCTTTGTTTTCCCAGTTCAGCGATTGAAAGACATTTTCCAATGTGGCATTAAAGAGCTTCAGAGATATGGTGTCACCGTGTCTCACTCCTTTTCCAATTTTAATGTGTGTTGTATTTTTAAACAGCCAAATCTTCTCACTTGCATTTTCATAGATGTTATTAATAATATTAATGTACGCATCTTCAATACTGCAGGATTTCAGAGCCATTGTAACTGCTGATGGTTTCACCAAATCAAAGGCTTTTTCATAATCGATAAAAGCCATGCACAATGGAAGTTCATATTCCCTCGCTCTTTCAATTAGTTCTCGCAGTACGTGGATATGGTCTATTGTGCTGTAGCCACTCCTGAATCCAGCTTGTTCTCTCGGTTGAGACATGTCCATTGTTACCTTCAAACGATGTGAAAGAACTTTAGTGAAGATTTTATAAACCACTGATAGGAGGCTGATAGGTCTGTAGTTCCTGAGATCCTCAATGTCACCTTTTTTTATGTAGCAGGATCATTATAGCGTTGTTCCAATCCTCAGGAATCTTCCCTTCATTAAGGCATCAAGTGAAAATTTGGGTGAGTACTGTTTTGATTTCTCCACTTGCTTCTTGTATGATGTCTACAGTAATTCCATCGTCTCCTGGAGCTTTTCCCCACTTCATGTTCTTGATTGCATGTGCAACTTCTGCTGGGAGGATTGGAAGAACTCTGGTACTGGTACCTTCCATGATGTCTGGATTACATGCATCATCCCTTTCATATAACTTGGAGTAGAAATCTTTCACTCTTGTCAAAATTTCGCCTCCATTTCTTGTTACAGAACCATCTTCTTTTCTCAGTGCCATAATCTGTTTTCTTCCCTTACTGAGATGTCCCTTTGTTATCTTTAGGCTTTGGTTGTTTTCAATTGCTTTCCTTACTAATTCACAGTGGAATTTCCTTACGTCTTCAGTGATACTTTTTCGTACTGTCTTGCATAGCTCTATGTATTCCACTTTGGAAGTCCCATCTTCTTTAGTTGTCCTCATCTCTCTTCTTTTTTGCATCAACATTTTTGTTTTTCCTGATAATTTGTTCACATGCAACTTATTCTTAGACCCAGCTAATTTTGTTGCTGTTTCCATAAGAGCTTTGGTTACTTTTCTGTTAACTTCAGAAATATCCACTTCTTCCGATGTTAGGCCTTCTAAAGCAGAGAATCTGTTCTTCAGTTCCAACTTGAAGGTATTATGGTGTTTTTTAAGGTTGGTTATGTCAATACATTTTGTTTGTCTTATGAGCTTGCCACGTTCGAGTTTAGTGTTGAGGTGCATCTTACATCTCACCAATCTGTGGTCACTACCTGTGTTGAACTTGTTTAGCACACTGCAGTCTTCTATGACGAAATTTTTGTTACACATAATAAAATCAATTTCACTTGTCGTCCCATTTGGATGTCTCCATGTCCATTTCCTGTGCGGCTTTTTCTTGAAAAAGGAGTTCATGATGAAAAACCCTTCTGCCTCTGCAAACTCTACGAGAGTATTTCCACGCTGGTTTCTGTTGCCGTGACCGAATTTACCTACTGAAGTTTCATTCTGTTGTCGTTGCCCTATTTTTGCATTGAAATCGCCCATAATTATCTTCAAGTGCTGCTTACCTTTATTATTTAGATGATGAATTTCCTCATAAAATTCTTCAATTTCTTCTTCAGGATGACTTGTGGTGGGTGCATAAGTTTGAATAATCTGAGCCTGGTATCTTCTCGAGAGTTGGATAACAAGTAGTGCAGCTCTGTCAGAGGAACTATCAATTTCTACAACTTTATCCTTCAGTTTCTTGTTTATTATAAATCCAACACCACTAGTTCTGCCAGTATCTGTCCCACGATAGTAGAAGAGATGTCCTATTTTCAGTTAAATGAGATCTCCTTTTCTCCTTACCTCACTTAGCCCGACGATGTCCCACTTAATCTTTTGTAGTTCCTCTTCCAATTCAAGAAGCCTTGAATCAGAAGATAGGGAGCGTCCATTATACGTAGCCAAGGTCAGCATCAGATGGCAGCCTAGTCCGGTCCTCCGGGGATTCTATATATATATATATACCAACCTTAAAAAACACCATAATACCTTCAAGTTGGAACTGAAGAACAGATTCTCTGCTTTAGAAAGCCTAACATTGGAAGAAGTGGATATTTCTGCAGTTAACAGAAAAGTAACCAAAACTCAAATAGCAACAAAATTAGCTGGGTCTAAGAACAAGTTGCATGTGAACAAATTATCAGGAAAAACCAAAATGTTGATGCAAAAAAGAAGAGAGATGAGGACAACTAAAGAAGATGTGACTTCCAAATTAGAATATATAGAGCTATGCAAGACAGTACGAAAAAGTATCACTGAAGATGTAAGGAAATTCAGCTGTGAACTAGTGAGAAAAGCAATTGAAAACAACCAAAGCCTAAAGATAGCAAAGGAACACCTCAGCAAGGGAAGAAAACAGATTATGGCACTGAAAAGAGAAGATGGTTCTGTAACAAGAAATAGAGGCAAATTTTTGACAAGAGTGAAAGATTTCTACTCCAAATTATATGAAAGGGATGATACATGTACTCCAGACATCATGAAAGGTACCAGAGTTCTTCCAGTCCTCCCAGCAGAAGTTGCACAGGCAATCAAGAACATGAAGCGGGGAAAAGCTCCAGAAGAAGATGGAATTACTGTAGACATCATACAAGAAGCAAGTGGAGAAATCGAAACAGTACTCACCCAAATTTTCACTCGATGTCTTAATGAAGAGAAGATTCCTGAAGATTGGAACAATGCTACAATGATCCTGCTATATAAAAAAGGTGACATTGAGGATCTCAGGAACTACAGACCTATCAGCCTCCTGTCAGTGGTTTATAAAATCTTCACTAAAGTTATTTTACACCGCTTGAAGGTAACACTGGACATGGCTCAACCGAGAGAACAAGCTGGATTCAATAGTGGCTACAGCACAATAGATCATATCCACGTACTGAGAGAATTGATTGAAAGAGCGAGGGAATATGAACTTCCATTGTGCATGGCTTTTATCGATTATGAAAAAGCCTTTGATTTGGTGAAACCATCAGCAGTTGCAATGGCTCTGAAATCCTGCGGTATTGAAGATGCATACATTATTATTATTAATAACATCTATGAAAATGCAAGTGCAAAGATTCGGCTGTTTGAAAATACAACACACATAAAAATTGGAAAAGGAGTGAGACAAGGTGACACCATATCTCTGAAGCTCTTTAATGCCACATTGGAAAATGTCTTTCAATCACTGAACTGGGAAAACAAAGGAATAAAGATTAATGGAGATTATCTAACCCACCTTCGCTTTGCTGATGACATAGTCATTTTTGTAACTACCCCATCAGAGCTGCAGAGTATGATCCAGGAACTTGCTGACAAGAGTAAAGAAGTGGGATTAAAAATGAACTTTCAGAAGACAAAAGTGATGTTCAATGCATTTACAAGAAATGAAGATTTATGGATTGATGGAGAAAAGCTGGAGATAACAGACACCTACGTTTATCTTGGACAGCAGATATCAAGTGAGGGTCACATTGATGAAGAAATTAATCGGCGTACAAAACTTGCCTGGAGAGCTTTTGGAAGAAAGAGCACAATTTTCAAGAGCAATATGGCATTGTGTCTTAAAAGAAAAGTGTTTGATCAATGCATCCTTCCAGTGCTTACGTATGGTGCAGAGACGTGGACCTTAACTAAAAGAGACATACAAAGGCTGCAGACAACTCAAACAAGCATGGAAAGGTGCATGCTTGGTGTAACCAGGAGAGATAAGAAGAGGAACTTGTGGATCCGAGAAATGACAAGAGTGGAGGACATCATGATCAGAGTAAAATCCCTGAAATGGCAATGGGCTGGACATACTGCCAGAAGGACAGATCATCGATGCTCCAAAATTTTAGATTGCATTCCAAGGGACAGGAAAAGACCCAGAAGAAGACTACCTGGGAGATGGGTGGATGAAATTCGAAAGTATGCGGGAGTGACATGGAGGAGACTGGCACAAGACAGACCGTTGTGGAAGAAACTTGGGGAGACCTTCGTCCAGCAGTGGATTGATAATGGTTGATGATGATGATGATGATGATATATATGTAAAATTAAAAATAACAAAAATAATGAATAAAAAATAAAAAGCCAAAATTTGCAAAACAAACACTGGGATTTGAACCTGGACCCACCTTGGACGAATGATCAGTAGCTAGTTCTTAGACCACTGCACTACCAGGGCAGGAATATATACATGTATATGTATTTATTTTATTGTTACATGATTAATTTTTATTTACAACAATTTCAATGTGAAAAATTAAGTAAAGTGTTCATATTCTGAAAAAAAAATGAATCAGAAGATAACTTACTATTTTTAAAAGCTATACAGGTTATGAATAATTTCAGTTTTCTTTTCTTTTCTGTATCAGATACATCTTGGTATAACTTCAGTATAAAGTATTGTATAATAATTCGCCTGAAAAAATACATCAAGTATGTTACTTTGGTGCCAATATCTGTATATTAATTCTATAAGGTTTTTTACTGTGAGTCCTGTTTTGAGAGAAATGCTGAACATAAAGATGTGGTTGAGGTATCAAAATTGCCGTGTAGATGTGCCAGTCAAAGAGAAAATTGAGATTGGGGCAGCGGTTTGGGCATTGTGGGACGACATAGGTGATCGAATGTCCCCGTGCGGTTGACATTCGATCACCTACCTGCGGTTGACTCACTTGCTGTTGAAGGCAGAAGCATGGAGGGACTGAGACAGTCTGAATTTTTTTCTTTTCTAAGCAAACCGTTGTACAAAGCAACACTAGCAGGTATTCGTATCAAAGTTCTTCTCATCGGAACAGCGAACACTCTCAAAGACCTGCTTGCGTTATGCCGTTGGACTGTGTGATGTATACAGTATATACAATTTAGTATTCATTTCATCCAGTTTATTCACGTTGGTAAGATGTTTCCCATTACGTAAAGATGTAAATATACATTCTGTTGACCATCATTAGTTAAAATATTTAGAATGTACGTATTGAGTTGCGCCATCTATATATTCATTCTATAAGATTTTTTACTGTGAGACCTAGTTTGAGAGAATGGCTGAACGTAAAAATATGGTTCAGGTATCAAAATAAAGGTCTTACCACGTAGATGTGCCAGTTGAAGAGAAAACTGAGATTGAAGCAATGGTTTGGGCATGGTGGGGTGGCAAAGTTCCCATGCAAAGTCTATGGGAGAAGTGTGTGGCCCTTATCTACATCAGGTGCTCAGTTCAGTGTCAGAATTGGTGTGTGCATGGGGCTCTATGATCAGTCCTAAGGTAAGTAAATACTTTATTGCATACTTACATTTAACAGAATGTCTCTCCCATAGAAAATAAAAAAAGAAAGAAAGAAAACATAAGAGCCTTACTGGAAGGCGTGAGCGATCAATGAGTCGCAACTATATGTCTCAGACAAGAGAGAATGAAGAGTATTCGCAACACGAATCTCATTCCAACAACATTTATAAACACAGTTGTGACTGAAGATGAGAGTGAAAGAGTGTGCCATCGAGTTGAATTTTTTCACACAATCAACATGAGTGGAGACTTCACCTCACATTCTATGACTGAAACAGCATGCAGTTGTGATGCTCATCACGAACCTGGCCGCCCCTACGGTGCAGTGGTCTAAGCGCTGGCTTATGATCATTCGTTCGTGAACGGTCCGGGTTTGAGTCCTGGTGAGGCATGGATGTTGTGTTTATCTTATGACACTGACTCTCTCCCTTCCCTGGAACTAGTGACCCTAAATTAGTGATGGGCGACTGCTTTTACCCCATTGAGTTGCTCACGGTGGTCGTTGAAGCTTCACACAAAAACAGAAAAAAAAATCTCGAACCTGGACTATTTTCCTTACTGAATTGGTTGAATAAATTTTTCAATCAAATAAAGTTTACATTTGTTGTTTCATATGTGTTTATTCTTAAAAAACAACAATAAAAAAAAAACCTAGTTGTCGATTACGACGGGTTTCGTCTAGTATGTGGTTTACTTTCATAAGTATATTAAAAGGTCACAACATGCCCTTGAAAATTCTTTTGATTATGTTGAAAAGGCCCAACATGCCTATGAAAATTCTGTCAATTTACTCAATAAGCTATTGATTACTTCGAAACTTTTGATGTGATGAATTGAATTTTCAAGGACTTACTTATTAGCCTATGTCCTTTTAATATAATTATAATTAACTACTCATGCTTCACAGGTATGCATTGTATCAACATTCTACTGTATTCATAGATCTCAATATTAAGAAATACAACACTGTTACCTGTAAATAAATATGTGTTTGGCATAGTTTTTTTATGAGCTCTATTTTCTCTGATTATTTCCATTTCATATTGCATATCACGATATAGTTTACATAATACTTATGAATTTCGTTTTTATTTTTTATGCATGTAGGTAAACATCATCTTAAAGTTCTGGTTTGTTGCTGGTACATGCTGTGCAGAAAAAAAAAAGGCAGATTACTTCATGGAAGCTATGAATTTGCATTAGATAAACATAAAGATGGGTGAGACCTTAATAGAAGAATCCACTAGTCCACCCTTTCTTTTTGAGGCAAAAAGAATGCTACCATGCTCATTTCAAAAACTGTTTGAATTTCAACGAGAAGAAATTTTATGTGATGTAATCATTCAGGTAGGACGGAAAACAGCAAAATGCCACCGTGCTGTATTGGCTAGCTGCAGCCCCTATTTTCTTGCTATGTTTACTTCCCCTCTGCGAGAGAGTCAGCAAGACGTGATTACCATCCGCGATATTGACGAGACAATTTTGGAACACTTAATCAAATTTGCTTATACTGCTAGAGTAGAACTGAACAGTTCAAATGTTCAATCACTTCTTCATGCGGCCTCAGTTTTGCAACTGGATGACCTAGTGTGTGCGTGTTGTGAATTCATGAAACTCCATCTTCATCCTTCCAACTGCATTGGTATTCGCCAGTTCGTGGAACGTCATGGGCTTACACGTTTTGTGAAGTTAGTTGATGTTTTCACACGGCGAAACTTCCGTGAAGTTACCTTGTGTGATGAATTTTACTCTGTCACAGCTAGTCATTTGCGAGACTTGATTTCATCATCAGATTTATGTGTAAATAATGAAGTCGAGGTAAGTTTGTCTTGCTTTCTTCTTCAAATTGAAATACGTATTCTAATGCATATTTTTGTTAGTGATAGGATTAACATGAATATAATATATGAGCATTAGCTCAATCCTTGGAATAACTTTTTTCTATAGTACAAGTACACACATTTCCAAAACTTAAGCACGGAAGGAATTTTTTCTAACAAACGGGAAAATTGACCGTATACCACGCAGATGCTCAGCCAGATGAATATCAGCATCCCTACCGACTTACCCCACACTGAAATGGCACATTCCAACATAGGTGGTGCATGAAACAGTCAGTGAATAGTTGATGAATGCTTGTTGTGAGTAGTCACTGTGCTAGTGCAGTCCGTGTTTTTACTGGTGTTTTGTGGTGGAGTGGAAACCAGTTGTTCAGAATGTCGGTAGACAGTCACCAAATGGCGACCAGATATTTTGTAGCAGCTAGTAAATTTTTAAATGTAGTAGCCAATGATGGCCAGTAGACTTTTTCCCCAAGTGAGCAACTATTTTGTCCACCCCCCCCCCCCCCGCCCTGTGAATGAATATCGGGTTCAGTTTTCTCTTCTCACCTGTGTTCCTGCAGCTGCTTCAAAAATGAATGGAAGTGGAGGTGGGTTTCGAGAGAAACTTAATCTGCTGACCTATCAGCCTGGAGCTACCAAAGAGTCAACGTTACTAAAGCAATCTTTGCCATGGTATATTTGATCTTTGCCATGGTATACACTGAGTGGCCATTTTATTATGACCACCTGACAGTTTTTAGCAAATGAGCTATGGCTACACACTGTTGCCACTAGAGGGCGAGGCTAGTATAAAAAGGGAAAGCTTAGTGCTTGTGACAGTAGAAGTGATTTTTTGGTGACGAGATGGGTAAGAAATGCGATTTGACGGACTTTCAACGTGGGATGATTGTAGGAGCTCGGAGCCATGGAGCTAGTATCACCGAAACCGCCGCATTCGTGAAATGTTCCAGAGCAGCTGTTGTTAAGGTGTTTAAAGACTGTACTGTCAGCCAAAAAACTGGATCTCTACGTGCAACGTGTGGTCGTCATCGACTAGTGATTGCTCGGGTGGAACGGAGAGTGTCCATCCTGGTAACAGACAACAGATGGGCAACAGTGCAGCAAATTACAGACCATCTTAATCAAGGATCCCCTCAAATGATCTCGGCACACACTGTTCGCCGTACACTGCATCGGATGGGATATGGCAGCCGAAGGCCTGTTCGAACACCTTTGCTGTCTGCAGTTAACAAGAGAAAACATCTCCAGTTCGCACAGGAGCACAAGGATTGGACAGTCAATAATTGGAAGCAAATTATGTGGTCCGATGAATCACGTTTTCATTTGCACCATAACGATGGCCGAGTGAGAATTTGGCGGAAACAGCGCGGAAGCATGGACCCCAAATACATTGCTACAACCCTTCAAGCTGGTGGAGGCAATGTTATGGTTTGGGGAATGTTTTCCTGGCATGCTTTGGGCCTTTTAATTCGTGTTAATCAATGTTTGACTGGCGCATCATATATAAACATCTTTGCGGACCAAATGCATCCTGTCATTTGGATGGTTTATCCCAATGGCGATGTCTACTTTCAACAAGATAATACGTCCTGCCATAGTGCTCGTATTGTACAGGATTGGTTTCAGGAACATGCTGGTGAGTTTACTTTGCTTAGGTGGCCCCCACAATCTCCAGATCTCAACCCCATTGAGAATTTGTGGGATGAAGTTGAATGAGCCATCAGACAGCTGGATCCACAACCCTGCAATCTCACACTCCTGGAAAGTGCTATTCATCAAGCATGGTCTCAGATATGACAAACCACCTATCAACATCTCGTGGAGTCCATGCCATGAAGAATCGAACGCAGTATTAAAGGCAAAAGATGGCCCAATGAAGTACTGAGGGGGTGGTCATAATAAAGTCGCCACTCAGTGTATATATCTTTGCCATGGTATACCTTGCACAAAGTATAATGTCATCTACAGGTAAAAGAATTTTCTTTGACATAATTATAAATATACCACACTGTGAACACTCAAGAAATGCATATAGCGTATTAAATCCGTTTATTTTTGTGGCGCAGTAAGTTCAAATATTCGACAAGCTTTCGCACTCCACTGAGAGGCTTTCTCAAGGCAATGGTAGACATAAACATGTTACGTCTACCATTGCCTTGAAAAAGCCTCCCAGTGGAGTGCGAAAGCTTGTCGAATCTTTGAACTTACTGCGCCACAAAAATAAACGGATTTAATACGCTATATGCGTTTCTTGAGTGAATTATCTTTGAATCTCTGTTTAGTCACATATATGCTGAACAAAAGGAAAAAAACTGTTATGGTAGTGTTTTTAAAATGATGCAGCTGCTTCATCTAATGCCATGTAGTCTGCTCCTTGTGAACGTGGCTTTTCAGAAACGAACCTCATAAAAATGAGTAATCGAGCATGTCTTAATAGTGACACTCTAAATGACTTAATGTCAGAGTAAACATGGCACAAAAACATCATCCAAGTGAGTTTGAACGTGGTCGGATCATCGGGAAATTGGAAGAAGGGCATACTATGACCAGGGTTGCAGATGAATTGGAAGTCGATCACAGCCAGTGGCATACCCAAAAATTAATTTTGGGGGGTGCATATTGTTGCCGCAATGTCAAAACCACGAATGCGAAATTTTGTCGTTTGAATTATCACTATTTAAAAATTAAATTTGGTCAAAGAATCACTTTTGCAATTACATCCGACTGTTTAAGCACTGTACACAACATTTACATCAACATTTAAGTTGCATCTGCATTATGCATCAGTAAATAAAATTTTATGTGTTGTAAAGCCAGCAATCGAAAAATTCTCACATTCTTGGTTTTATCAGTGCAGCTGCGATATCATTCCTTCCTAAAGTGATGAAAAAAATGTGCATGAGAACAGGCATTTTTATTTTTTTCAAATACTATTAATTACAAAGTAATGTTCATTCTACATTTCTGTCTTCCTGCTATGGTATCTACTCAAGATGAAAGGCTTACCCCCTCCCTCCCCCAGGCCCCAGCCCCCACCTTTCATTATCCTGATGCCCTGACCACTACAACACCAGTTCGCTCTTTTCTTTGGTGGCATATAAGTAAGAAATGCGAACGTGGAGGGGGGGGATAGGCATATGTGACTTCGTCTGACCATTCCAAATAAAGAAGTAACTAACGATGGCGACACTAGCAAAATAACGTCACTGACCATTTTTATCAATTTTTAATACTAGGCGAAATTATTTGGGGAGGGGGAGCATAACCCCCCCTCCTCCCCAGTACAGCATTGTGTCAAGGTTGCGGTCAAGGTACCAGACAACCGGAAATACCTGTAGATGTGTTGGGGGAGGGCATTCATGATGCATCACTGCATCAGAAGATCGTTATTTGGTACTATCTGCAAAATAGAATCGTAGGAGTCGTGCTTGTCACTTGGGTAATCAACTGTTTGCCAGTACTGAGACACGTGTCATGTCAACCCATGGCAAGACCGTTGAATGCTGGTGGGCTCTATGCATGTAACATGTTAAATGTGTACCTTTAAAGCTGTGACACAAACAGTCCTGTTTGCAATGGTGTCAAGAACATAGTGGTTGGAGGAATGGGGCAGCATTTTATTCACAGATGAAAGCAGATTAAGAGTAAAGTTCGATTATGGGCATCAGTACATCTGGCAGGAACATGGTATACAGTATCGTCAGAAGAACATTGTGGAAAAAGGTAGAAAGTATGGTGTTAGAATTATGGTCTGGGCCAGTATTATTGTCAATGACAGTACTGAGTTGCAGCTGGTAGAACAAGGGTCTATGACCAGTGAACGGTACAGTAATGATGTCATCCTCCATCATGTTTGCCTGTTCCATGGAGCTATCGAACCAGAGTTCATTTTTATGGATGATGATATTTGCCTCCATCATTCAGTGACTGTGCCTGAATTCCTTGAGAAAGAAGATATCAATCAAATGGAGTGGCCAGCATGCTCCCCTGATCTCAACCCAAATAGAGCAGGCTTCAAGAAGGATAAAAAAAAAGACTCTCGCAAGAAAGTTCTGGGAAAGATTTTTTTTCAGGAGATCTTTATCCAGCCGTGAATGGATGTTACATTTGGTCTCCATGCTCTAGTGACAGATGCAGTATTTTTTTGAGGGAGGGAGGGAGGTGGATCAGCTGGTATCATGGTAGTCATATTCCCCCACTCCATAAAGATACTATTTCAAGTCTCAGCCATACCACAAATAAGAAATTAACATTTGGGATCATTACAGTGCATTGAAATTTTCACTTTGTGTTACATTTATTTGTGACATATATTTATGTATTACCACTGTACTCCTAGTGGCTGAGAGGTCAGAAGCTTAGGTTTCTAGCTAGTTGCCCAAATTGGGATGAGGCATCATTCAAATCCAGGATGCGGCATGGGTGGTGTAATGTCATCTGTTGCTGGCTATATATATATCACACACACACACACACACACACACACACACACACACACACACACACACACACACATTGGAACCAGTGGCCATAAAGTAGGGACAAACGACTGCCTGCTTATAGCCCTTAGAGTTGTGCTCCTGGTTGTCATGTAACCCCCCCCCCCCCCCCAAAAAAATTGCATAGTAGAGGTGTCAAATAATTCTCATGTACTGAATGTAAAGGCATTTTATGGGAGATACCTGAGGTCCACTCTATGCCATTAGGGGTGAAATCAACAAGGGGGTCTGGACCTTGATGTCACAGATTTCAATTATAAATAATATATTTTTTAAATAACATCAGCCATCAGCATTACTTCATATTTATTACCTGTTCCTTTCTGTTGGATGTTGTTCGTGAAAGTTAATGCATGCCAGAACTATCATTGCTCTTTATCATAACTGCACATAACCTTCTTAAATTCAAAAATCTGTTTCTCAAAAACCCATCATTTCTCCATCTTCAAACTTTGCATATCTCTATTTAGCATGTATGTAAGATTAACATGTATTTTTTTAAGAAAATTGAAAAGGGGTGTTTTTTGAGATTTTCAAAATCAAAAAAAGTTTGAAAATTTGTCAAAAGTTTTTTGTGTTTTAAAGTGGGTTGTGTTAATGTGTTGCATATCAAATTGAATTCAATAAAAAGAGCTTTAAGAAGAGCTATAGATGAGCCCTCTAGCATCACTACCTGCATACTTATTATTTGTGTGTGTGTGCGCGCGCGCATGTGTGGCCATCTGGCAGCAGACTGAGAATAAATTATAATGGTAATGAAATTGTGTTTTGCGTTATTTTTTTTGTTTATATAGAATAAATTAGAAGCAGTAATTGATCATGTCGCCCCGGTGGCGCAATGGTCTTCGTCCGAGATGGATTCGGGTTTGAATCCTGGTGAGGTAAGTATGTTGTGTTTGTCTTACAGCACTGGCTCTCTCCCTTCCCTGGAACCAATGGCCCTAAATTAGGGACAGGTGACTGCTTATAGCCCATTTAATTGTTCTGGTGGTCATTAAATCTCCAATCAAAATCAATAATTGATCATACCAAGCTTCAGACTTCAATGCTATTCTAAAGACAATTTTTATTGAAAACCATTATTTTTTATCCTGTTTGAGATTGTTGTCCTGCTCTTCAGTCCTTTTAACTTAGCTGGTGATTTAGTTACCAGCAAAGAGAATTTAGCAAAATATTGTGTCTGAAATATATGCTAAAATTTCAGCTCTCATCAATGCTTTTGCATTGGATGTGGTTTATGTAACTTGTGTTCAACAGGCTAATTTGATCATAATAATATGAATACTTTTGGCGCATTCACAGTTTTCTAGAAATATTGTATTTCAAATATTAGCTGAACATAATAATTAGTTACTATTAATTGATAATAACTGTAATCTTTTAAAAAATACAGAGAGAGAGAGAGAGAGAGAGAGAGCGAGCTCTTTTACACTGAATGTATTCTGTCCACCCTAGGCACACTATGCGTACAAAACGTTGTTAGTATTCTAGAAAAGTACTGCACTCCAATTAGGGGTGTAACTACAGATTTTCAGCCCTTAAGCAATATTAAGAAAAGAAAAAAAAAGAGGGCTCCTCCATCCCATTTCTGCTCTGTTTCCAAAACTTGCAAACAAAATCAAAGTATATGTTTTAATTTGTAAAAAAAACAACAGTTATTTCATTATCAGAAAAAAAAAAAGTATACTTTTATAGATAGCTCTTTGTTGTTGTTAGGTTCCAGCAAGTCATGATGTTCGACTCTTGGTGACTGTATGAACAAAAGCTCGCCATCTTGATCTGTTCTCAGTAAAATCTTCTAACTCTTCTATGGTCATTCCATAAGCGTCTTTGATTCCATCCGACCATCTTGTTCTCTGTCTTCCCCTTCTTCTGCATCCTCTAACCATGCCAAGCATGATAATTTTTTCAAACCCATTATTGGCGTGCAACACGTGTCCAAAATGTGTGCTTTCTTACAGTTCATTGTCTCAAGGAAGCAGCAGCTGGGTTTGATTTTGTCAAGTACTGATTAATTAGTTTTTCTTGCAGTCCATAGATATCTAAGTAGCCGTCTCCAGGTTCATAATTCAAAAGCATCTATCTTCTTACTATTCTTCTGAATGTCCAGCTTTCACAACCATACATTACCACAGGAAACACCATTGCTTTAACAATTCTAATTATTGTTGTCATTGAGATGTCTTTATTCCAGGGTTGAAAAAAAAACAGGCTTTTTTTTAAAAAACCAACCTGGGTTGGATTTATTGGACTTTTTTGGGTTTTATGGGGTTTCGACAGGGTTTGGGGGTTCTATTTGGTTTTCATATCCTTTCATTAAAATTTTTCATTAATAATATTTGAATGATTAAATATTATTAATGAAAAATTCATGCAACTTACCATTGGTTAACAAAAATTTCCATTTTATGTAATCTTGAAATAATTTTATTTAAATCTACACAAAGGTTAAGATACTTTACACATCATTCACTGCAATCTATAAACAAGTATTTAATCAAACTCTAAGCCCTCAACCAACATTTCTGAGATGTTTAATTAAATTTGGGTAAAACCACAAAATTCAATATTTTTTGTGAAAAATTTATTCTTTGTTTTTTAAATATTTGTGGATCTTGACAAGTTTCTGTGCTGTATCAACACTTAGGCAATTGTGAAGTTTTGATCAGACTAGTCCGCAAGTAGAAAATATCCTTTCTACTGCAGATGAACTGGCTGGGCAACCACAAAGACTTGACATGTAAGAGTGGAAATCTTTCAGGGTTCGAGCTTTGGTCACACTTGCATGTTGCTCCATCAGCTGCCACCATTTGGCAGCGCTGAAATTTTGCACATTATTTACAAACACAGACTTTGGATAGTACTTTGTGTCACATATTTTAAAACCCATTACAAAAATTATCCATTCAGGTTTCTTTTCTAACACCCAGTTATCCGCATTTTTTTTTTTTTTTTTTTTTTTTTTTTTTGGTTGCTCAGGGCTCATTCTCTTTCCCTGGCCATTTTGGATTCATTAAGTTTGCCAAGTAGTGGCAAGGCTGAAGTGCTTGATCCATCCTTTTTTTTTTTTTTTTTTTTATCAGCGGTGTATATGGTTTAAGATCTGCATTTTCCACAAGATCTTGCCACCGTTCCACTGCCTCAGAAATGTCTGTTTGTTCAGCCTCGAGAATGTCTAGTACTCTACTGACCTCTTTTAGCTGTTTTAGCATGTGTACTGCATCTTTGTAAATGATTACATTCTCTAGAATTTTATTTATGTTTGGGGGAATTTGCAGATCATTTGAATGCTTAACAAACAGGTATAATGCATCTATGTATTAATAAAAGCAAAATAGGTATAATAAAAAAAATAATAATTTGAGCACACCAGGCTTTCCCATTTTTAAATGTTGCTTTTGAAACCTTTTGAAGAAAATATAAAGTATACTCCAGTTTAAAAACAACAACAATAAAACCCACTACAAAGTGGGTTTTATTGGGTTTTAAAGTTGGTTTAAAAAAAACAAACTCCTGGGGTTTTTTTGGGCGGGTAGGTGGGTAAACAACCCTGCTTTATTCTTTATAATCGTCTCTAAATTTATCATTGTCTTTCTCCCTAGGAATAATTTCCTCCTTATTTCTCCAGCACAGTGTCCCTCGTTACCTATTCTGAAGCCCAAGAGAATAAAATTATCTAAAACCACCAAATATTCCTCTTCGTCAATTATGAAATCTGTAAGGTTGGAAGCTGACATGATATTTTTGTCTTCTTAATATTTAACATTAAATCTGATTTTGCACTCTCCAATATTTAACATTAAATCTGATTTTGTACTCTCCAGTTTTACTTTCCTGATGAGATCCTCTAAGTCCTCTATACTTTTTGCCAAAAGAGTGGTTTCATCTACATTTCTTAAATTGTAGATGGTTTGACCTGCAATATGAATATGAGCTGTCATTTCATCCAGGCCTGCCATTCTAAAAATATATTGGCTGCACAAGTTAAGCAGATATGGAGAAAGAATTTGACCTTGTTGAACTCCCTTTCTTGATCTAAACCATTTAGTCTCACAAAATTCAGTTCTCACAGTGGCTCATCAAAAGATTCCTCAAAAGAATGATTAGGTGATCTGTCACTCCTGGGAATCTCAAAACACTCCACAATCTTGCATGGTCCACACAGTCAAAAGCTTTGCTATAGTCATTGAAACAGAGGTAAACATCCTTCTGGAATTCTCTTGCTCTCTCCATTATCCATAGCTAGATTATAGATACTCAAATAAGAAAAAATCTTTCTTCATAATTTTTGCATTGACATAGTCTCTTTGAATAAAAAATGTAATCTTTGAATTTCAATTTATCTGACTCTTGGGCTTAAGTAGCCATTAGTGAATGATATTTCAGTTGTACCTGACACATTGTATTTTGAAAATAATTTTTGATTATTTTCAACTTGCTGAATGATCTATCAGAAGTAGCTACTGTAACAGACAGTGATGGAAATGGGACAGAATGCAGCAAAACCCCACATTCTGGGAGTGATGCAATACCAAAAGAAAAGGTGCATTTACTTTGAATAAAACATTTCTTAATGCATTATACATTTCAATTAATGATGCCATCTTGTATGAATTGCTCGTCGTTTCAAAATTAAAAATGTTCTTCTGCTCTAATAAAGTTCTAATAAGGTGTTTGGTGAGAGTGAAGTTCACAACAGAAGTTGATCGTTGTTGACCATCTGGCAGACCTCTTCCACGGTCCTCAAGACTACGGAAATTATTTTAGGAGATAATTTTTATGTTTTCAAATTGAAGTTATAATAGATATTTTAGTTAAAATAAATGGATACTAAATCACTTACTCAAGGCTTTATCCAGATATATTCCTTTGGTTCTAGTTCCAGCTTAAGAATTTTTCATTTAATCTTTCTTCTCTCTGAGTTCTTTTGGATTTTTACAGATATTTCCAAAATAACTCAGAGGGAAGGAAGATTAAATGAAAAATTCTTCAACTGGAATTAGAACCAAATAAATGTATATTTCAGACAGAGCCGAGTTTCTTTATTTTGTTGCATATCTCCACCTCAAATGCAAGTTGCTTTTTTTTCCTCCAACATTTATTAATAGTGGATACTTTTAATTGCACACATATTCAAATGGTCTTTTTAATAAGAAAATTACCTTTGAATAAAGAAAACAGCTCTGACTTCATCTAAATGTGAGAATTTTATTTTAAAGTTTCAGAATGAAATAATCTTATGTGGTTTTATATGCACTACAAATGGGTTTGTGCATATAAAATGTTTATGGCCTTCACTTGTGTGTTGGGTTCCTGCAGCGAATAATTCCCATTTCCATCACTGGTAACAGATAAAATGTTAGATACAAAATAAATGCTGTAGAAATGTCCATGGGTAACTAACCAAATGACAAATTGTTAAACTTCATTAACAACTCTGCAAGTTCTTTTATTGAATTTATTGATCAAATTTCTTCTTTCATAAAGTTTTTTGAAACTGTTTGCTAATTTGAATGTAGAAATTTGTACTTGGATCATTAGCATATATTTTTAGCAAATTGACTGCATATTTTAAAATATCACTTTCTGGTAGTGTAAGCAAGGCCTGAGGCTCCAAAAATACAAAATTATAAACTTTTGTTTTGTATACTGATAAATCTTTCTCTAACTTAAGTTATACATATGTCTAAAATTCTGGAAAATAAACACATTTGCTCTGAACATGCCTCAAAACGTGACAGTTGATTTTTTGGCAACAGAAGGCTTGAGAGTTTTCCTCATCCAGCCTATTCTCCTGACTTGGCACTTCTTCCAAAAGCCAAGGAAACCCTGTGGGGATGTCTGTCTAATAAAGGATGCCCTAGCTGCTCATTTTGAAGCAATTAACAGTCTGCCAAAACAAAGCTAGGAAGAGGCATTTGCAAAATGGTTTTATTGAATGTAAAAGTGTATAGATGCTCATGGAGATTATTTTGAAATGTTGTAAGCAATTATTAATAAATAAATATTTCTTTGAACAATGAAAAACTTTTGGCATGCCCCTTGTTATGGTTTAGCAAAATGATTAAATTTTGGTATAATAAACTTCTCAATAAAACAAACCTATTGGTAAAGCGATCATTTTGATAAAATAAGGTTTTGGTGAAGCGATCTTTTCAGTGAAGTGATTTTCAGAAAAGTTATCCTATTTGGTGAAATGGTCATTGGGCAAATGGACATTCATCCATGATAGTATTCTTCAAAGATGTCTCCTGACCTGGTAACTTCTCATGAAAATCATGTCTACGAGAACCTCAAGAACTTCTTAACAAAACAGAACTCAATGCTAAGCTCTTAAGTTCTAATTTGTCTTCCCAATCATTAGATTGCTGAGAAAAATTTTGGGATTTTGAGTGGAGCAAGCAAGGTGCTTAGGTCTCATGGTTTTTTATAGTTCATTTCCCTGTTATTTCATTATATCCCTGAAACATACCAGCCCTGTCTGTATAATAATTTTTTGTGTTACTTTCTTAGATTTTTTTTTCAATGCTTTTATCAGGTTTTTGAAATCTTATTGCAATGGGTTAAGTATGATGTCGAGAGAAGGAGAGATTTGCTACCCAGTCTCCTGTCTTTTGTTCGCCTTCCACTCATTCCTGTGCCATACCTCCAGTCTCATATTGAAGCAAATGATATTATACAGTCTAGTCTCAAATGCCAGTACCTTGTAAGTCAAGCCAAAGATTATCATTTATGGCAGGCAGGACTCCTTTCTAAGGTGAATGTACTGAATGAACGCAACAAACCAAGGAGAAGTTATGCAGGTGAGTGCACATATGTTGGTAAAATTATAAAGAACTGAGCTGTCCAAAAGTACATTTCTGGAGAACTGATTATAAATACAGGGGTCCTAACAAAAGTTTTGCAGACTGTCCATTTTTGAGAAAAGTGGGAAGTAATGGAGAAAATTTACTTTATTGCCGTCCAATGTACTCTGCTCTGCTGCTATTGACAGCTTGCCAGCGGTGAGGTAGGTCCTGGATGCCATGTAGTACGCCATCTTTGTTCAGCTGTCATATTACTCTGGTCACGTCCAATGACAGTTTGTCCAGCGATTTGTAGCGGATGCCACAAGCCGATTTTTTAACTTTGGGAAAAGATCAAAGTCAGGTGGACTGAGAACAGGGCTTTATGGTGGGTGGTATAAAGTTTCCCAGCCATATTTTGACAAAAGTCCCAGTACCAGCGCTGCACCATGACACAATGTGTTGTCACATATCAAGATCGTTCCTGCTTCCAACAAGTTGGGGCAATTTTGATGAATTTTCAGTCTCAACTTTGTCCTCAGTAAGTCACAATAATATTGTGCATTGACATTTTGCCCTGCCTGCACTCGACCAGAGACCACAACACCCTGGGCATCGTATGCAAAAATCATCATTTGCTTCATTGGATTGTTGCCGACAACACTTTTTAATTGGCTTGGGGAACTTGGATGCCTCCATTCCACTGATTGTGACTTCAGTTCCGGCTCAAAATTACGGCTCCAAGTTTCATCAATTGCAACAATTCTGTTCTGGAAGCTGTCGCTCTCTCTTTCGATCCTGTGGAGGTAATCCTGTGCGATGCTCACTCTGGCTGTCTTCTGCTCGGGAGTGAGTTGATGGGACACCCAGCAAGTGTCGATTTTTCTTTTTCCCAGTGAGGCAATCAAAATCCGGTGAACAGACATGGTGGACAAATTTGCCTGATGAGCAATCTGCTCGACTGTCAAAATGGCATTTCTCTTCGAGAAGCATTGCAGCAATGTTGACAGATGTTTTCTCTGTCGCCGTTTGAGGTCAGCCTGAGCAGTGATCATCTTTGATGCTGCTTCGGCCCTCCCAAAAGCGTGATACCCAGTGAGAAATTGTGCTTCAATCAGGATTTCTGTCCCCACAAACTTCTTACAAGGCAGTGTGAATCTGTGTTGGAGTTTTTCCCCGCAGAGTTTCTATTTTCACATACGAGCGTTGGTCTAATGCCATGACTCGACCTGAGGAGCTGTACGATTCCATTTCCAAACCCTCCCACGTTGACACAACAAATGATAGCACATCGTTCTGACACCACTGCGTTGCTGAGAGTCTGACCTTGACATGACACAAGCATTTTCCCCGATTGCATCATCAGTTTCCATTTTAGATTAACGTGTGCAGAACTTTTGTTATGGCCCTTGTAGAAATAACATTTAACACATTTTTGTTACTTAGTATAAATGATATTTCTTGAAATTTTCTGGGTTTTTCTTGTTTCAGTCTAATTAGCTGTTACACAGATTTACCAAGTGAAAAACCAGGTTTTCCATTCAAAGGCTTAAAATAGATTGTTTCTCAAAAAGGATTTATTTGGAAGTGAGCTTTGAAAATGTGAAATCATGAGTTGATATTCAAGCTATACAATGTCAACTCAGATTATTAGATATTTATACTATGACAAAATATGAGTACACTGAAGTTCCTTTGCATATTTCTTGGGCTATTGCCAAGCATATGGAATCAGTTAAATACAAAATTATAATTCTTAATGGGTATTACTAGGATTTTTAAAATTTTTAATTGCAAAATTTCAGAGAAAACTCTTCTCTTTCTTCAGGCTGTTATGTGTTGTTACTCTTTTTTTTCTCACCATTATTATCGTTGTTACAGTTATTTTTTATGATATCTTCCATATGTTAGGCAGTGACAAACCTCTGCTGTCATTGATGATGGAATTCTAGTTCCTCTCAGTTTCAAGTCCTTTTAATTCGTGTTTAATTTGGAGCAATTTTTTTTATAGCTGCTGTATGTTTACTACTCAAGTTTCTAGTCTGTGACTTGTCTCTCCTATGTAAGATAGTCCACTGCAACATTTTACTTTATAGATTACTTTTGCATTTTTAAAATATTATCTTCTCTTTCGAACTATCCTAGGGGAATTTTTTTAACTTTGTTTTCTAAACTTGGAGCTAGTCTTAAATTATACTTCTTGCTAGTCCTCTTTAATGACTCAAATAAATCTTAGTGACAAGCAATTTTTCCAGTGAACTTTATTTCTTGCTGATAGTGTTCTTGACTAAATTATTTAAAATATGTTCAATTTCAGTTAGGGTTGTTATTTTCTGCAAGAATGTCTTCTTGTGGGGCTTTTTTTTTTTTTTTTTTTTTTTTTTTTTTTGAAGTTCTTTGTGGGCATTTTTTTTTTTCATCTCTGCTGTGGAGACTATTTTTTTTGTTTATTTATTTATTTCCAAAAACTGACTAGTCACTTTTTTCTTAATAGAATATGGATGGTAGGAATTGAAATCTAGTAAGCTGCCCCAGTGGCTCAGTGGTCTAAGAGATGGCTTCTGATCATTCATCCAAAAGGGGTCCGGGTTCGAATCTCGGTGAGGTATGGATGTTGTGTTTCTATTTCATCACTGGCTCTCTCCCTTCCCTGGAACCAGTGGCCCTAAATTAGGAATGAGCGACTGCTTATAGCCCATTGAGTTGCTCACAGTGGTTGTTAAACCCCCAATCAAAAAAAAAAAAAAATCTGGTAATTTATATGTATTCAAAAATTGCTTTTATTTTTAAGTAATTTTGTAAGAAAATTTCCCGTCTTTGAAAAAAAAAATCCTGATAATGCCCCTACATAGATGCAAATCAGTATAGTTTTTCCATAATAAATTACGGAAGTATGGACGTGACGATGAAATTACGGACAATCGCCATATGATTTTTCTGCTTTGGAAAGGTATAAGATTATTCTGCGTAGTCACAGAATTCCACTTTCTCATCATTTGGAATATTCTCGAGATCAATGCTATCCTGAATATAATTTACTTTCGAAAATGGAAGTTAGAGTTAGGCAGAGTGAGGATTTCTTGTAATTTTATTTTACTTCAATGTTGCCTCTGTCCAGTATTGTTAAACATAATTTTTTGTAAAAATGTTCGTATTTCAGCTTATAAGGAACTAAAACACTTACTTAAAGCTTTACCCAGATACATTAAATTTTATTTCCACTTGAAGAACTTTCATTTAATCTTCCTTTCTTCTGAGTTCTTATGGGTTTTTTTTTACAGACGTTTCTGGTCTCTGGATTTTAGTCAAGGCCTGTTCTCAATGTATAGCCCCATACATTGAGCTATACATTAAGAACAGGTTTAGCTTGAAAATATAGACAACAATCTCCAAAACCGAAAGTTAGGTGTAGCGAAAATGTCCCAGTAATTTGTAAATTCTATTTCTCATGATATTCTTTTTACCCCTTTACTATTGTTAAATATTTTATTCCATAAATATGTTTTTAAGCTTGAAAATGTTGAGAAAATTTCTGAAAATGGAAGTTAGAGTGCAAATTTCTCCCATAATTGTATTACCCCCCCCCCCCCATAAATGTCTGTATTCCAGCTTGATAAGGAAGGGAAAGTTTTCTGAAAAAAAGGAAGTGAAGTTACAAAATTTGTAAGAATTAATGCAAGGTGTTCAAAAATATTCATATCCTCAAAGTTACACCATTTATCTAAAATTGTGAAAGCTTTTTTTATTATGCATTCACATGTCAAGCTGAAAGTTCTTTTAGCATGTTGAATGAAATTATTGTCATAAAGTGAGGAAGAATGACCATCAAAACCTACAGTCATTTGCAAAAGTTTATCTGTTGGTATTAGGAGATTTCTGCCGATTGCGTCAACTACTGTCTGTATTACTCAACTTTCTGTCAGTGTTGCATCATTCCTCAGCGGCAGCTGTTCATAAAGTTGGGGAAAGCGTACAAGCATCAGTTTGCTTCTGATTTTCATGCTGAGAGGTTTTGTACATATTTTCTGTATAGCCAAAAATTTGCAGAAAAACGTCGCTAAGTGTTACTCAGAGGGCACATATAGTGACTTTATATCATGAAGGATACTCCGAACGTGACATAAGCAGAAAGGCGAATGTGGGCAAGACTGCTATTCATAATGCGATCATGAAATATCAAGATACAGGCGAATTTAGTGACTGAAAGAGAGTGGACATCCAAGGAAAATAACCCCATGTGATGACTATACCATAAGGCGAATAGTTATGCATTCTCCGAGGAGTTATATTATGCGTTCTCTGAGGATTTGGCTATACAAATTGTGAACTGCAAACTTAAAACACTGGGTAAATCTACAGTTCAGGTTTTCAGTAAAGTGGGTTATATAGGAGAAGCAGTTGATTCCAACTCTGCCAAAATATGAGGGCATTGAAAGAGAAAGAAAGAAGAAAAAAATCTAAAAGATTTTGAGGGTAGTCCTTTAGATTTTTCCTGTGCACAGCATTTTTAATTCTACAATTAACAAATTACTGTCGAATGTATTTATATGCCACTTTCTTTTTTTTTTTTTTTTTCCCTGTGATAATTGTAACAGACTGGAATTTGTTGCCTTGCTAGATATCCAAATATGCCATTGTGTGCTGGATTACTGAAAATTACTGAAAAAAAAAATGTTTATTACTGAAAACAACTTCCAGAGGTTGGCATCTTAGCTGCTTTCGCTTCACGTGTGTCACTAAACTGCAGTCAATCTCACTTAGGTGTCAAGTAGGGAATCCAAAACTTTTATGAGTAACGAAGTGTCTAAGAGAAAAATGTTATCCATAAACAAAAAAGTGGCCATCATAGAAAGTTAGAAATGGGCAAAAAATGTTGCCATAAGTTATGTAATATGAAGTTACAGTATATGCATATTTTTACATGTGGGATTTTTCATCCAAAAATGGCAGGTTGCCTAGTAGGCAACATTCGTGACTGTCATGGAGAAGACCTCAGGTTTGATCCCAGGCAGGTACGAACGTTCGATCCACTAAATAATATCCGCAGTGCGTCGGATGGACACGTTAAGCCGTCCGACCCCGGGTACTGGCCCCCCAGTAATAAATAAGGGCGTCTTCCTCCCCCTTTCTACCTCGCTTCCATGTCACTTTCCTATTGGGCACTCTAGCTCAAATCTCCTAGCTTCCTATTTCTAAGGGTTGTTTAAGACCTGGGGTCAGACACTCCCTTCCTAAAATCCTTTACATATGATCATATGATCATGATCATCCAAAAATGGATTTAGCGAGTGTTCGGATTTAACAGATTTTTCCGTCAGTTCCAAGCTGCTTGTTATAAGCCGATCCTACTGCAATATGTTGGGAAGAATGTAATTGCTATTAAAATCTACATTCATGTTTTAGCCTTTTTAGAGTAAACAGTAGTTTTACAGAATAGTTTGAAGTAAAATGTGCAGTTAGGCAGGTATGCTCTCTCTCTCTCTCTCTCTCTCTCTCTAGCAAAGAAATTGCTTTTTCTGAGGCATTAAGAGTTAATTAAGTTACCAGGATATGAGAACTGAACTTGAATAGATTAAAATGTGTTGATGTTGTTACCATTTGCACTGCAAGTAGTGCACAGTAAAGAGAAGCTGTGAAAAAAATTGGTGCAGATGAATTATGACATAAAAATGAACTTTGGAAAAACTAAAGTAGCGGTCGTTAATGGAAAAAAATTGAAACTGTAGTTATGAAATTAAATAAAACTAGTTTAGTTGTTTGTGTGCTGGAGAAATGCGTTACTTGCGGGGTGTTGTGGCAAGACACGTTCTGATTGTGTGAGGAATGAAGATGTGTTGCAGTTGTATGATGTGAAGCAAAATTTTGTTAGCAAGGCGGAGACTAATATGCTCTGGTTGTTTCGCCATGTTGAAAGAATGAGGGATGAGATGCTTACTAAGAAAATCTTTTTAGCCCAAGTGGCAGGAAGGAAAGGCAGAGGAAGGCCAAGGAAGTCATGGGAGGATCAAATTCAGGAATGTCTGCATGAAATAAAGTTTGAGTGTGAAGTATAGAAGATCTTGTGTATGGCGTGTGATGGATGTCAGTGAAGCCCGAGTTGTATGTCAAAATCGCTGTAAATGGAGGTGTTTGATACGGCAACAATAAGTAAAAATTATTTAGTAGTTTGTATTTCTTTTTGGAGCTAACCTCTGAATCTCAGAGAACAGCTTAGTGATATGTATGTGTGTGTGTGTGTGCATATGTATGTATGTATGTATGTATGTATGTATGTATGTATGTATGTATGTATGTATGTATGTATGTATGTATGTATGTATGTATGTATGTATGTATGTATGTATGTATGTATGTATGTATGTATGTATGTATAGCATATGAAAAACTTCCAGTGCATTGGTAGTCTCTTAGATGAAATTGGAAGAAGTACAGAAAAAATAAACAAGGATAAGGCAGGAAAAACTTTGAATTTTGGAAAATAAAGAGTTCTGAGCAGGGATGTTACCAAAGATTTGAAATGAAGAATGCTGAGGTGCTGTGTTTAGCTAGTCTTATGAATGTATGTGAGACTGGGACACTGACACAATACTCCATAAAAGGAATTTATGTGTTTGTTGTGCTAGGAGAATATTAAAAAAATGATACTGGGAAGATGTGAATTGAAAATGTTTCAAGGAAAATGGAAATCCTTTTTAGTAAAGTTCAGACAAGGAGATATACAGACCATGTTGTTTTTAGGAATATCAAGTTACTGCCATGGAAGGATGGACCAATTGGAGAAGACTTGGTAGACTGTGTGTGTGTGTGTGTGTGTGTGTGTGTGTGTAGAGCTTCAACAAACCATGAGAGCAGACCTTCTCATCAGAGATCATACCCTATGGTGATGACCATTGTAACTAGTATATATGTCTTGTTATTATAAAAATAAACAGCTATCCTCATAAACTGCTGATGGCAATAATTGTCAGTGAAGAAACTTGGAATAGGTTATTCTTTCCATATTACCATTTGTACAGATGGCAAAACATAAAATATGAAGGTTTTTGGATGATATACTCCTCTTTCTTTTCCTCCCTAGAACTTTAGTTGTAAACTGGTACAAAAATCTGTTATCAGGGTGTCCGAGAATTATTGGACACATTACAAAATTGTGTACAAAAAAACCTATGAGCATTGTCTGTTTTTCTATGTCACATATTACTAACACGGTTTCTATATTTTTGTTTTGCAGAATTTTTATTCCCAGAATCCTATAGATGGTGCTAGGTGTGGCCTGATGAGGAATGTATGAGAAATGTGCAATCAGTAGTCATGTCATCCATACAGCTGAAGGCGATGTGTGTGTTATGGCTTGCGGAATTAAAGTCTGTCATTAAAGTTAAAAGACGATACCGTTTAGAGTATGGTTGTAATCCTCCATCAACGAATTCAATTAAGCAGTGGATGAAACAGTTTAAAGAAACTGGTAATGTGGAACATCACGGAGGAGCCGGCAGGCCTAGCATCAGCGGTGAGACGGTTGACCAAGTTAATGAAAGTTTCTGACGAAGCCCCAGGAAATCTGTTCGGGAAGCAAGCATAGAACTGTGCATTCCGAAATCAACAGTTCACAATATCTTGCACAAGAAATTAAAGTTTCATGCTTATAAAATTCAAATAGTGCAAAAGATTCATGTAAATTATCACACTCTGCGATACGATTTCACTGTGGATATGCTGAATCGAGTGGAAAACGACGAAAACTTTCTCAGTACTGTAATTTTTAGTGATGAATCCACATTTCATGTATCAGGTATTGGGAATCATCACAACTGTAGGATATGGGGCAGTGAACTGCCTCATGCTGCTATTGAACTGCAATGTGATTCTCCAAAAGTTAATTGTGGTGCGCCCTATCAAAAAGAGAAGTGATTGGCCATTTCTTCTGCGAAAAAACCATAAATGATGACATTTACTTGGATATGCTAAAAAATTTCGCTATACCCCAGATCAAAAGATATGACAACGTCGTTTTGCAACAAGGCCAACGTGTGTATTGGTCTCCACATTGGTCAACATGTGTACATAAGTGCCTAAATGAGCATTTCCCCAACAGATGGATTGGGCATGGTGGTCCCATTCCGTGGCCTCCTCGCTCTCTAGATCTAACTCCATTGAATTATTTCATGTGGGGTTATGTGAAGGATGGTGTCTATTAGACGCCTTGTACTGATTTGCAGGAACTGAAGCAGCGTATCACAGCTGCTATTAATTTCATAACTCCTCAGATGCTTGCCAATACATGGCATGAAATTGAGTATCGCTTGGATGTACTACGAGCAACCAAGGGATCTCACATCAAAATTTATTAACTTGTGTTGTTACATTGTAAGTTAGTACAGCCAGTTTTTTTCTGTCTGTTTAATGTTTTGTTTTATATAATTTTGTAATGTGTCCAATAATTCTTGGAAAGACAGACCTAAATATAAATGCATATGTAGGGCCACCGGTAGCCTTGTGGTTAGCATATCCACCTACCCAAGGGTCTTGGGTTTGATTCCAGATAGGTTGAGATGTTTTGAACCATAAAATATTCACTGTGTGTCGGATGGGCACATCAAGCCATCAGAGGGAACCCCCACCCCATTAATAATAAGGGTGTATATTCTTATCCTTATCCAATTCTTTCTCTCTCCACTCCTAGTGAGTATCTTTGACATCATGTGACACAAGATGTGTCGGCAGTGCTCACTAGTAGTCTAGCACTTCTACTTCTCTCTCTCTCTACCAACTTTCTTTTTGTGAGCTTCTAAGTTCAACATAATGTATCTTTCCTGTTGACATTAAGGACTGCACACATTGAAAGGGTGTACGGCCATTGGTAAGTTATGTCTAAACCTTTTCTGTGGGTGTAAACCCTACTAACTGATCGTTGAGTCAGTGGAGGTGGTGATTCTGGTTATTTGTAGCCCTAGTCTTATCCTATCATGACCAGGTTGATCTTATTAAATGGGTGCAAATGAGTAAATATGATGCATTAATTTTGTCTTGCCCTCTCAGTTTAGTAATGAAAGTAAATGCATGTGTGAGGAATAATCTTGAAGAGAAATATTGACATGAACTAAGATTTTTGTTCTAATTTTAGGTATGCTGTTTTGTGTTGGTGGGAGAGCAAATGAAAGTGAACCTTTTGCTTCCATAGAGTGTTACAGTTGGTTTCATGACACATGGTTACAGTTAGCTGACATGTCTACAAAGAGACGTCATGTGGGATGCATTTCTGTTAACGGTAAGCAAGCACTGCATTCCATTTACACATGTTCAAACATGATATTATGTTGCTCAGGGTTTTTATTTTATTCTTAAGTGTGCCATTATTTTTTTACTAAATAATTTTTTTAGCAATAGTCATTTAGGATTTTATTTTTCCATTCAGAAATCGCTTTAATTTGAAATAAGAAGGATGCCACTAAATTCTGGGATGAAATGAGTATGTCTGTGAACAGGATATGTGAAAGTTGGTATCAGAGCCGCGGATGGCTTAGTGGTTAGTGTTTCAGACTATCTATGCTGGGTCCCCAGGTTCAAGCCTGGGCTGATCTTTCAGAGATGGTGGGATTTACTAACAATCGCTGAATATCCACCGTGCATCGGACGAGCACGTAAAGTGACGGCCCCCAGGCTGGACCCACTGGTTAAATGGGTATCCTTTCCTACATCCTCCCTGAAATTCTCTCACCCATCTATGTGCAATATCGTACTTGTACGGTGGCGCCATCTACTGTACTCTAATCTCACTACAAACTGTTCTGTCAAAAGTCGCTAGACTTGCTCTCATTCCTTCCGTTTCTGTGTCCTGTTAAAAAGGTGATCTCGCTGTAGGGGGCTGGGACCTAAACTCTACTACCTGTGGACGGAAGTCCTACGAAGGAAGACAGAAAGAAAGAAAGGTTATGTTGTTTGTGTTTACAGTAGTATGGTGTGAAAAATAAGTTTTCAGACTGCCTAAAATGGTAGTTATTATGGCCGAATGCAAATACACATATTTACCACACCTCATAAAAATTGTGACTTGAAAATAAAACAATGTGTTGACAATCTTGATCATGTTCACTGCTGTTTCACAGAAAAAGAATTTCTTCAATCTAACTTCTAGTAATGGAGATATCATATGAATGCAATTTACATTTAGCTTTAGCATAATCTTTGATGGGATATTATATGAAACGCATATAATAGATTCCAGTTAAATGGCACACACACACACACACACACACACTCTCTCTCTCTCTCTCTCTCTATGTGCAACTAAATTCTCGGCCCCTAACCGCAAGCGATCATAGAACGTCTGCAAATACTTGAGTGCGATAATGGCTGATTGCAGCGCCATCCAAAAGCTTTCCAGGCAACCGTAACCGCTCACAGCTGTAGTGACAGAAGGAACAAAAGTTGACGGTGAAAGCAATGTCATTCGAGAAGCAACATTTGAGGCACTGCCTCCTGTTCGTGTTTCAGCTGAAAAAAACTGCCACGAAAGCCCAGAAAATGATCTGTGCTGCTTTGGGCAAAGCTGCTGTGTCCTACAGTACGTGTAAGAAGTGGTTCCAGCAGTTTAAGCAGGGAAATTTCGATCTTCATGATACAGAACGTCCGGGTCAACCACAGAAAATTAACGATGAGGAACTGGAACAACTGTTGGACGTGGATCCCTGTCGCACACAGTCAGAGCTCGCCCAAGAACTCGGAGTAACACGGCAAGCCATTGCAAAGCACCTGCACAAGCTTGGACGGATTCACAAGGAGGGCCGTTGGGTGCCCCACCAACTCACAGCTGCGAACAAGTCTAGGTGCTACGATGTTGCTGTGTGTTTCCTTACTCTCCAGATTGAAGAAGAAGGATTTCCTCCACAAGATTTTAACCTGTGATGAGAAGTGGATACTCTACGATAATCCTAAGCAGCACAAATTGTGGGTTTATCTAGGTCAGCCTAAAATCAGTACTGCCAAACCGAATATCCATGCCAGGAAGTTTTTGCTGTGCATATGGTGGGATCAGCGTGGTGTCGTACTCTATGGGTTGCTCAAACCTGGTGAAATGGTCAATGCTGAGCGTTACTGTCAGAAACTCATTCGTGTGAGTGATGCAATGTAGGCGAATAGGTCGTACACCGGCCAGAGCAGAAGGTCGTCCTGTTGCTTCAGGATAACGCGCTTCCTCATAGCGCAAAAACGCCTTTAAACATGTTCACTGACCTGGGATGGGAGATTTTGTCCTACCCGGTGTATTCTGCAGACTTCGTCCCGTCGGATTATCATCTTTTTCGCTCCCTGCAACATTACCTGAGTGATATGCACTTCACTTCTGTCGAGGAGGTCTACACAAGTATTGATGACTTTATCAACTCCAAACATCCCTCTTTTTTCCGCAGTGGCATTCTGCAGCTTCCTAACCGATGGCTCAAATGTGTCCAACACGATGGGAATTATTTCCCTGATTAGGTACGTATTCGATTTGCTATCATTTGCTGTCAGCGTGTCATGCCTGTGGCTGAGAATTAAGTTGCACACCTAATACATACATACATACATTGGGGCTAAAATGCGTTGTCCCAATTAAGTGGTTGCCCAAATTATGTGAAGCTTTATCCCAAAGATCTAATGTGGAATGTTCTTCAAGAATTGTCCCAAATAAACAGCACCCCCAATTAACTGATCACCCAATTAACCATAATCTACTGTATTTATATTTTGTATATCTTTGCTAGTGAAAATAAGAAAAAACATTTTTCTGATTGGACTTATAGAAGTTCCCATATTATGCATACTAAAAACATACATTTGTGTTATCTATTGTAAAAATTTTACTAAAAGAACTTCAACATTAAAGTTATATAAATAAACTAGATCATAGTATCAGTTACCCATTGCTAGAATTTTTTTCAGTCCCACTTGTAGAAGCAGAAGTACCTCAAATAAACTCATACCCATCTAGTGGGAAAATTTTCATATATTGATTCTCATAGTTGCAGCTAGAATATTAAACTTTTTTTCAGTCCAACAGCTAAAAAGTAAAATTTCAGAGAAAATGGAAATGTACATTTGATCTACTTAGCAGGGTAATTTTGCATCATTAAAATTAGGGAAGGGCGTGAAAAATTTTAATCATGTACGTGGCTATTTGATTTTTATTTTCTCTCCCCAATTTACTCCCAAAGAGGAAGATACAAATTAATTTATACAATGAATTTGTATCCCTACAGGGATTCAATTTATTTATACAAATTCATAATGTCTGATGCAAATTCATTCATGTCACATTGCTGGAAAATAACCATCAAGAAATGCTGGAATGCATGTGAATAATGCTGTCCATAATATCAGCTAAAATTATTTTCCCAATGCAACTTCCACAAGTGGAAACATCATAAGAAACAAAAATCTGTGGTTATGTCACTTTCGTTTTGTTGAAAATTAAAACATCTTCAAAATGGGAAAGTACTTAAGTAGTGCAGATATCAGTATTAAAGATTTATTTGATGTGATTTGTCAGAGGCATAACTAGGCATTTCTGCACCCGAGACAAACCACAAATTATTGTGCCTCCATCTCTCTTTCAATCTTATTAATAATGTATATTAGCATTTACACATAAAAATGTACGTTACTCGACAAAACAACATTGCAGTGTGGCCTTAATTTTATCTCTATGGGAGAAGCACAATGGGACTGGCTGTACAGTTTTTTCAACTATTTCGGACATTTTGGTACCCAAAAAAATGTCCCAAATGCAGCTGGAAATCGTGGTTCCCAATCGCAGTACTGATTAAATAATTCCCAGAGAATCTTCAACAATGCGAACTTTCTTCTCTTGAAACGTATCTCCAACAATGCCTTACTTTTTTAATATAAGCAACTGATATTTCCTTAAAATTTTGAGGAAGAAATGCAGATTTTAATATGCCAAATTTATCCAAACTGGTGAAGCACATTATAAACTAATTCTGTAAATGGACAAATGACAAAGTATGGCGTGAAAAAAACTGTACCAGAAATCGGTGCAAAAGTTTAAATTCCAATTTTAATCAGATTATAAACAGTGACTTTTGTGCCCTCTTTTTAGCTGTCTGTGCCTGGGGCAGCCGCCCCGCCTGCCCCTCTGTATTTATGCCTGTGTGATTTATACTAATTTCATAGCTCATTCTACTCTGAGATAGCATGTAAAAATTATTTAATTAAATGACAAAAAAATTCGGTGCTTATGCATTAGTCGGGCGCCAGTAGAAATGTATCAGTAAATGTCACAATCGTCGATAGATGGCGCCACATGAATGGTCATTTCTTTTTAGAATTTAGCCGTAATGAACAACGTGATGAGTTTATTTTTGGTAAACACAATTTATGAAGGAAATATATAACAACATACAAGCATTATTAGTGGCCTGAAACCTACACATTAATTTTTGGGGGCCAAGAAGTTTTAATGTCATTTAAAATGGAATCAAATGGGTCTGATGAAGCTAAATGATATCTCCACATGAACTCGGCTAAGTATGAATTGATACGCTGTCTAGCAGTTCCACGATGACATTTGTTTCTCCATTTAGCTGATCCCCACAATCTTTCTATTGTTTCAGTGTGGACTCCACTCTCCGAGTCGACAAAGTTGTAGTACTTATGATTGACGTTGAAATGTTCAAAACCTGCCTCTTTTAGCTCCTCAGTTTTATATGCCTTCCATGAATCCAAATAGATTGTAGAATTTCCTTCAACGGGGTTTTTGCACTTCTGTCTGGCACTTTCACTAAAAAACAGTCATTAGTAGAATGACAAATTCCTCTAAAAATCCACTGCTCTGGAAGCACACGTCTCGTATTAGACTTTCTTTTCGAAAATAATGTTTCGTTTATATCCTGGGCCACCAAATTTTTGTCCAACCAATGTTCAAGAACATCTGCACAAATTTCTCGCAAATAGTTATTCCAATCAACATTTCTGTGACTTGCCATATCCAACTGTTGTTCACACCATTTAATAGAAGTTAAATTCTTACTCCAACTATAAATAAACCGAACAGCAGTTAAAAAAGGAAGCCGACTACTCTGAAACCAATTTCCAACGCGTAAGCCTACCTTAGATCTGCATGTTCTAACGTTGCACCGCAATTGAATACTTTCACTTCTAAAGTATAGATTCATATTATGACCCAATTTACAGATTATTTCAGTCGGCAGAATTCCTTTACTTTGAAGAAATGACACAGCACTTCCTTCATCTCAAGGTAAATCCCAAATTTTCATATTGTTCAACACCACAGAAACAGATAACCAAGTGATATGATAATCAAGTTGTCAATAATCCAAATAGCTAGGCATTATCTGCGATACTGATGTAGCACCATGTACAGCTTCGCATACAAATACGCTACCTCCAGATAAAAAAAATCGAAATATTACTGCCATTTTTGCGATATATTTCCTTCATAAATTGTATTTACCAAAAATTAAACTCATCTCGTCGTTCATTACAGGTAGGCTAAATTCTGAAAAGAAATGACCATTCATGTGGCTCCATCTATCGGCAATTGTGACATTTACTGATATACACTGCTGGCCACCCAAAATGCAACACCAAGAAGGAAGCATCTGATTGGCCTGAAACTTGCAGCATGCGTCGCCCGGCGTGCCACCGAGAAGCACTATAAGAAGGGTGCACAGAAGGCGGGGTGTAAGTAGTGAAAGTGTGTTGTGCTGCCGGACCTGTGCGTGGGAAGCTTCCTGATGCCTCGTCGCAGAATACGGCAGTCATTCCAGCACGTTTTGGAGTTCCACAGAGGACGAATAGTGGCTCATCGCGACAGCGGTTTATCGTACCGAGACATCAGCGCCCGTGTGGGACGACATCCAGCCACAGTGAGGCGAGTATGAATTCGGTGGGGGGAGGAGGGGTGGACGGACCAACATGAGCGATTGCTGCAGCCGCGGCACACCACCGAACGAGAGGACCGGCATGTTGTGTGGCGGGCATTGATGGCTTGCACCGCCACATCATGAACGTTAGTGCAGGAATTAAGGTGTGTTGCGCGACAACCTGCGTTAGGACGTACCGTTCGACGTCGTCTGCAGGAGCGGGGACTTGTTGCACGGTGGCCATTGCTCTGATTACTATTGACGTTAAACCCCCGGCGAGTGCGGTGGCAGTAGGCCGTTGAACACCGCACCTGAACTACGGAATGGCACGACATTGTCTTCTCCGATGAATCCCACTTCTGCCTGCAACACCAAGATGGTCGGATCTGCGTGTGGCAGCACCATAGCAAGAGACTGTATAACGCCTGCATTATGCATCACTATACCAGTCCGTTGCCTGGCGTTATGGGTTGGGGCACAATTAGATATGACACCCGCACCCCTCTGGTACGCATCACCGGACCAATCAACAGCCACCGCACCATTTCCGTCGTTTTGGAGCCTGTAGTTCTCCCTTACTTGCAGGACCTGCCAGCGGCCACGTTTCAACAGGACATTTGACTCTTGGGATTCACCATTTATCCTAGCATCATTGGATGTAGTCTCTTTATTCCCTAATGTCTCGCTTAACTTAGCCCACTCCCTTATCGAAGAAAAGCTTCCCATTTTAGGTGTTACTCCTACTGAAGCTGTTGCCATTATAGACTCTTTGAAACTAATAGCCCGACGAACATACTTTTGATTTAATGACGTTATCTATCGACAAAAAGCCGGCACACCTATGAACTCGCCGCTTTCAGCTTTGGTAGCCGAAATAGTCTTACAGCAAATGGAAAACCAAGTGATTGGGCAGTGCCCTTTAAAGCCACTCTTATTTTTAAGATATGTCGATGATGTGTTAGTTAACAAATAAAGGTAACTTGATCACGCTAGTTACGTTAAATGAAAACTTCTGCAAAAAGTTCGTAAGTTGGAAGCTTTCGATCTTATCTTAGGTCTTCATCACGCCAGTGGAGGACTAAGATTGTTAGTTATTTGTCCTCACTCAGTTCCTGCACTCCAGGATTTTGCTGATTTGCTTTCCACCCCTTTCCCCACCATTAAATTTACAATTGAACTTGAGACTCAGGGATTGTTACCTTTTCTGGATTTCTGTTTAACTCATAACACCTCCAACCATTCCTTTTCATTCTCCGTCTGTCAAAAACCTTCTGCACCCCCTACATTGATTCCATTTGCCTCAGCCAGTCCATATCAACATAAGACTTCAGCGTTGTCTTTTCTGTTTTGCAGGGCGTACGCACACTCTTCTTCTGCTAGAAATTGCAATGAAGAGATTCAATTTCTTTTTGATTTGGCCTCCCGGTTAAGGCACCCGCAGGATTTTGTGGTAAGGCAACTCCGTAGATGCCAACGATCCACCTACACCTCTTTACGAGGAAACGAGGAAACTGTTAAATACGTCGGTTCTATCGACTATGTTTCTGAAGTTATGTATATTTTAAAAAGGCTTGCCGCAGACAAAACATAGCCTTTGGCATACAGACGCATAAATTATTCTCCTTGATTAGGAGGGATCGGGACAAGGTTAATACGTTCCAAAGGCACGGTGTCTATTCTATTCCATTAAAAGCTACTGAGCCTGATATACAGGACACCAATTACGTAGGATCCACGATTCGGACTGTTGCTACCCATATTTCTGAACACATGTACAATGTCCGGACTGGATCGGGTACCACTGCCATATCCCGACTAGTTAAACAAGGCCAACACATTCCGGACTGGAACAGCACCAAGATCTTAGCAACACCTGCAACTAAGACTGGCTTATTATTCAATGGAAGCATGTACATAACTCTATTTGCTAACCAGTGTTGTAATGACGACATGCCGTCGACATTACCCTCATCATGGAGTCATTTTATTTTACATCATTGTATATATCATCGTAATCCGTAATCGTGTTTCTTGTACTTTTATAATATTTGCATGTTTATGTTTTTAACAAGTGCGCATGCGTGGGTTTGAGCGTCGCCTCCATGCCAATGCATTGTGGGTTGTTTTATCCGACTTTATAATCCCAGAACCACCCCTCTGCAGAGCCTGATGATGGACCCATGGTGGGTCTGAAAGATCTCACATGTATATATGGTTTTAAGTTGTAAATAAAAGTTCATCTTTTAATCTGCAATTATCTCCATTGCTTGGTACCGTGTCTAGACAGCATTCAGTTATTTAAAAACTTCTATTGTAGTTAAAAGACTTTGCAACGTTATATCCTCTTCATGTCAAGATCAACTGAAAACTTAGTCTGTGTATTCAAAAAGTTCTTCATAAGGTTCAGGTCCAGCTGTCATTAAAAGTCTTGAGGTTAAAAGAAATCTTAAAATTTTAGTTATTTATATTGATACACGCACTATGAGGAAACACGAATAACTTATAAAAAACATATTTACGTACTGTAGTTGCTATTTCCAGCCATATGAGCTCCCTGTCATCTCTGAGTCGGCGTTTCTTATACTTCCATAAGGTCGAGTTCCAGTAGTCGTTAAATTTCAGTCTTAATATCCATCGTAAACTGTTTAGTATATAGAAATGTTGTTTCATCATATGACATAAAGACTCACGCATTTCTGTCTAAACCACTGTGCATTAACTCTCTCCATCTTAGGTCTACGCATCGTCACTAACCAATTGTACGCATTTCGCTCGTGTGGCTGCCACGACATCCTCAGCAGAAATAACTACAATAGAAGTTTGTAATTCTTAAATTTGTGTATTATCCATAGTATGAATAAGATAAAATATATTTCCTATTAAATTCTTTAGTCTTTCATAGAACTAGTAATATAAGCGAGAAAAGTACGTCCCTCAGAAAAAATGTAAATCATCCATCGAATTAGTGACATGTATGGGAAATTAAGAACACTAAGAAGCAAGACTCAAGACAAATAACCTTCTTTATTTGAACCAAATAACAACATAGAAGCAATAAGAACTAACAAATGTGTAAGGCTTCTCTAACGAAGGCTTAAAAAATGTGATGAACAGAATAATTTGACAGTTTTTGTCACAACATTAAAATGATCATCTAAGGTTAGGAAAAATCATGTATGCCTTATTTAAAGTTGCAACATCAGCAATGAGTAAAAATTAAAACCAAAGAACTAAAATAGTGTTCATGTGCTTCACAAAGGATATGACCCTAGTCATTCTTCATGTTAATTGTCTTGATTTTGACACCCCTCTTGGCCTTCCATGATAATTCCTCACACATCATTCCAATTCATTCTGCAAGTGTTTACCCCAGTTTACATTGGAAATTTGAGCAAACCCCTTCCCCATTACAAATATGTTGTTAGGCTTAGACCAAACAACGTATTATCCGACGCCAATTCCATGACCCAACCTCATTGAACCAAAGGTTCCATCTATCTCTTCATGACCTCCAAAGACATCCCTTCATAAAAACTTCAAAAATCTACACTCCGACATATGGATTTTGGAGTTCATCCTCACCTATGTTTGGCTACCTGTAAACACCCTTAAGTTTGCACCTTTCTAATTAATGCACCCTATGAAACATTCCCATGCCACACAAGACAAGTGCAATTCACTTCAAATCATCATCATTATCATTGTCAACCATTATCAATCCACTGCTGGACGAAGGTCTCCCCAAGTTTTTTCCACAACGGTCTGTCTTGTGCCAATCTCCTCCATCTTACTCCTGTATACTTTCGAATTTCATCCACCCATCTCACGTGTGGTCTTTTTTTCTGGGTCTTTTCCTGTCCCTTGGAATCCAGTCTAAAATTTCAGCTGTCCATCGATGGTCTGTCCTTCTGGCAATTTGGTGTAACCAGGAGAGATAAGAAGAGGAACTCGTGGATCACTTCAAATACTTAGACATATTTATGTAAAGCCTACTCTAATGTGACTAATCACATGTAGCAGACACCAACAGCCTTGAAACAGGCTTATTTCATCCGCTCTGCCCCGAAATGGCATGAACAAGGAAATTCTATGTGATGAACATATGCATACATATATATTTTCTGAACTGTGGGTTAGTGAATCTTACATGGGATTAAATAATTTCTCTGTAGTTAAAAAAAGAATCAAAATGAATATCTGCAGAAATTCTAAGCAATTCCGTCTGGGAATGTACGGTCACATTACCTTCCCATCAAAATGACTGCAATCTGCTGAAAGTGGAAAAGGCCATTATCAGTGCTTTTCGACTGAAAGTTGCTAATAAATGAATATAGGTGAATATCTATTAGCTTCTGAAAAACAGAATGCATCAAATTTTCTTTACATCAGAATGTGGAAATAAAAATTTGAAAGGGCCTGAAAAAAGGTAATTTTTTAAATGTATCTCATTAAGTACTATTGCAATTTTCCTATGCTTATAAGGAATATAAAAAAGTGTAATATATAGCAGTAGAATGTCTTGAAAAAATGCACACTTGAAATGCCCACTTTTTCCAAGATGCACAAATTGGAAAAAGTGGGCATTTCTTTCTTTCACGGTTGAGCTCCAGGTCCTAAGCATAGTGATTGATGGGACACAAGAAATGAAATGTAGCAAACTGCTCTTCTAGAGTCAATTCTAGTCATCATAGGCTGTTCTTAAGTAGAAATCACTGATCCTCATTGTATGTTCTTGCTTCCAAAGAGACCTTTCATTTTTAATTCTAGAAACATCATTGTCACATTCTTTTATACTTTGTTATGCTTTCTTTGATTTGGTAATGAAAGGTATATGGAAATATGTTATTCCAAAGTGTCAATTATATTTCGAAAGACTCCTTTTCACGTAACTCTGAATGCATATTGTTATTTACATTTTGTTGATTAACATAAACACAATATTTTGTTCTTCTAAAGTATTTGGAAAACTGCTGAGTTAGCCTTGAAGCAGAAGTTTAGTATATGTTAGGCACAGGGTAATAAGATTGAATCAAATTGTTGTAACTTTCTGTGTTTGTCTCTCAGTAACATGGGTGCTCCCAACGAGGGTCAAGGACTGTCAAGTGACCCCTGGAAATTGGATAGCAACTGAAAAGGTTCTGCTGACATTTTGGTAATGTATGGCATTCATCTTGATAACTTAGATGCTGAATCAAAGTCACAGTATCACTTTTGGAAAGACAAGTTGATAGCGGAAATAGAAAAGATTTCCTTTCCATAAAGTATGCAGGAAGCTGAAAAATTTTGCCTGGCAATTTTAAGGACACTACAAATCACAACCACACTCCCCGCAACAGTATATACTATTAAAAGATCTTTCAGTATCCCTGCGTTGGGTGCAGCCTTGAGTGAGTTCAACCATGACCGAGGAGACACTAGATGGTCTCTTTGTATAGTGAGTGTCCATCAAAATTGGGTGTTCTATAATGCAGAGTTTATGAGAAAGATTGTTGACCATTTGGGCAAAGCAATAGAAGATAGCAATTTTTATTTTCCTTTAACCATGATTGACACAATTACAATACAGCTTAATTATCATTATCACATGAGTGAACACGAATAAGATTCCTTTTAGAATGTGAAGTCTGGCAGTGGACAAAAAATGCAAGTCAAGTGTAGTGAGTAGTTGGGTGGACGAAGCTGGCAGAATGATGGCCTGGAATAAAGTTATGTTTTTTCTTGTTTTTAGATAAATGTGTTCCTTTTGATGTGTTAGATAATTGATAAATAGCAACATGACAATCATAAGAAGTTGTTTTTTTGCAAGCTAAATATAAGAAGTTGTTCTTTGCAAGCTAAATATAAGAAGTTGTTCTTTGCAAGCTAAATATAAGAAGTTGTTCTTTGTAAACTAAATAGGTTTCCCAACTTTTATTCAATTATTTTTGACTTAAATTGTCACTAAATGCACTGTAGCAAAAATTTTCTCTTTCTGCTGAGAAATAAATACATTTCCTTTTAGGCAGTGAGACTGTATTTAAGCTCCAAGTCTAAATGACTTATACCTTAGAGAGGTCTTGTGTGCTGGAACTTTCTGACCCCTTCCCCTGGAAAAAATTCTGTGGATGGCCATATGGTCAGTAATGGACACATGTTCAAGTAAAAATGTAGAATTCTGAATTTGCTTTAAAATATAAATTAAATGTCCTATAGTTTTATGTCATACCTGCATTTTAGCCAGTTGTTTAGTTCTGATACAGGCAGGTAATGGAGGGTAGCTATGGAACTGAAAACAAATTTTGACTTTTCTTTTCTCATACTTAAAATAAAACAGTGACATCAGTGAAGCATGAGATGTAGCTAGTATGTCTTGAATAGTAAAAGAAATTAAGAATATTCCATGATATTTATAGTCAAATGGAAGCATGTAGAAAATTCCGAAAGCAATGAAGAGATTAAGCCCACGTATAAACAGTATATTGTTTCTTGTGTTGCTGGCTTTCTTTACCTTTCTTTAGGAAGGAAAAGACCAGCTATTATACTTTCTTTATTTTTCTTTTTGAGAGAAAAATCTCTGCTGAAGTAATTAAATAATCTTGTATGTACTTATTTGTATAGGATCTAAGAAGAAATTTTTAACATCATTATCTCGAAAACAAATTGTGTGATAATTATTTCGTGCCACCTAGCTGAAAATTTATGTATAGAAAAAGTAGAAAATATTAGAGAAATCATGCACAAAAATAATTTTAATTTCTTATGAATAAGTGTATTGTGACAAATTTGCTATTATGTTATCTAATTAGAAAATTGTACACCAAGAAAGATGAAAGATGTAGACATATGCAATACAAGATTTTTTTTTCTGATGCACCTTCTGAAAAGGAATGAGTAGTGATGAATATAAATCTGCATGAACACCTCCTAGTGGGAAAATTCTGCATAAAAGAAGATGCAAAAATGTGGAAAATATTGGTCACGCTAACCTCTCATGGTGTAAGAAGAATTTTTTTAATTCCTCTTTCAGAAGCAGAGATAGTTCCTCCTGAAGAATGGTCAGAGGGATGCACTGACAGAATAATAGCACAAACATCATTTTTTACAGTGTATTTACACTGACGGAAAAAAATCCCAACACCACGAAAAAATAGTTGTAGTGGAATGAAATGGCGGCAATACATTTGTATAGGTGACATATTTAATCGATTAAGGTTTCAAGATCACAGCTTATTGTAAGCGCGAGAAGAGCCATTTTAAATGTGAAACGCTGGTACATTAATAACCGGTGTAACCGCCAGAATGTTGAATGCAAGCACGCAAACGTTCATGCATTGTGTCATACAGGTGCTGGATGTCAGTTTGTGGGATGGAGTTCCATGCCTGTTGCACTTGGTTGGTCAATACAGGGACGGTTAATTCTGGTTGGGGGTGACTCTGGAGTTGTCGTCCAATGATGTCCCATACGTGCTCGATTGGTGAAAGATCTGGTGATCTAGCAGGCCACAACAACATGTCGACACTCTGTAGAGCATGTTGGGTTACAGCAGCGGTATGTGGGTGAGCGTTTTCCTGTTGGAAAACACCCCTGGAATGCTGTTCATGAATGGCAGCACAACAGGTTGAATCACCAGACCGACGTACAACTGTGCCGTCAGGGTGCGTGGGATAACCACCAGAGTGCTCCTGCTGTCATAGGGAAATTGCTCCCCAGACCATAACTCCAGGTGTAGGTCCAGTGTGTCTCAGCCGCAGACGAGTTGGTCGCAGGCGCTCACCTGGCCTCCTTCTAACCAACACACGGCCATCACTGGCACCCAGGCAGAACCGGCTTTCATCAGAAAACACAACAGATCTCCACTCCGTCCTCCAATGAGCTCTAGCTTGACACCACTGACGTTGCAAACGGCAGTGGTTTGGAGTAAGTGGAATGCACGCTACAAGGCGTCTGGCTCAGAGCTGTCCTTCAAGTAACCGATTTGTAACAGTTCGTTGTGTCACTGTGGTGGCAACTGCAGCTCAAATTGCTGCCGCAGACGCTGTACGATGCGCCACGGCCATATGCCATACACGGTGGTCTTCCCTCTCAGTAGTGCCTTGTGGCCAGCCAGAACCCGGTCTTCTTGAGGCAGTACCTTCCCTTGACCACTGCTGCCAACAATCATGCACAGTGGCTACATTCCTGCCAAGTTGTTCTGCAATATTGCGGAAAGAAAATCCACCTTCTCGTAGCCCTATTACACGACCTCGTTCAAACTCCGTGAGCTGTTGATAATGGCTTCTTCGTCTTCTTAAAGGCATTCTTGACTAACATCAACACCCTACGTCGAATCTCAACGATAACTAATGCTCACGAACGTTACAGCGCGTATTTACAGCAAACCTGCTTTGCTTGTTCCGAGGGGCGCTACTAGCGCCACAGGTATGCGCCGAGCACGAAATTTGCATAGACGTCATCTTACAGATGTACTCTCACCGCCTACCAACTGTCGTTTATCTAACACAACTCCTTCTTGGTGTTGGGATTTTTTTTCCGTCAGTGTATATACTCAAAAGACACAGTAAAAACTTCAACCAGAATTGGCTGATGTGAGCTTGCTATCTAATAGTTAATGTCCAGAACATACTAAAATTTCCTGTATCTCCACAAAGCTAAAGCACTGAAGAATTTTAAATTATTTTTAGGTTATGGAAAATGCTAATTTCTAAGAACTGTTCAATAAGTAATTGTATCACCAATAACTTTGCAATCCTTTTTCAAAAACTTTCATAATTTTACAGTTTTCATTGCCATGGATTTGAATCCACTTCTCTTTATTCCTGTCCATTTATGTACTCAAAATATTCAAAGTTAATTTTCAGGATACATATTTTCAATTACTTGCCAATTATTCTTGGCCTTCATATTTTATTTTTTCTGTCAAATTTGAAATTTTATTTGATGACTTGAGTTTTATCACTTGAAATACTTCACATTTTATCATTCTATTACTTATATTTTCAAACTTCTCATTGTTTTTAATTTAATTTTTGCATATTTTACTCTTTATTTTGAAGGTAAAATACTAGCTGTTGGTGGTTATGATGGACAAGAACACCTATCAAGTGCAGAAATTTTTGAGCCTCTGAAAAATGAGTGGAATGTTTTAGCATCCATGTCCACACCCAGGTTAGTGTGTTTCCCAATAGCAGTATATCTAAATGTGTTAAGATCTCTGTGTACTAAATTTAACTTAGAAAACATCATTTGCAGAAAGAAAAATAACAAGTTTTTTTTTTTGTTGTTGTTTTTTTACAGCATTAGTAATAGACTCTGCTGTTCATATTTTGTTATATTTCTTCCTTTTGTTTTTAGGTTATTGTTTCATGCACAAAAAAAAAAAAAAATCTGCATTTTCAATTACAGGAAGACCCAGTAAGTCAAAACTATGCACAGGAGCATTTCATTCTGTAAGACAGAAACTTTGTAATTTGTACAAAAATGGAAATGCCATTGCACTAACTCACATGTTATAGCAGCTTTTATCAATGAAAGTGTCTCACATTTAAAATGTTGCACTATGTTTTAGAATCACATAGAATGTTAACAAGAGAGGTACTATGTCCACAATATCCACAAAAAGGAAATATCACACCATTTGTTTTCAGCTACATTTATGTTACTACCTCTGGGCAGAACATTATGTATTAGATTGAAAAACAGCAACAACAAAATAACAGACTACCTAAGCAAAATTATCATGACACATGTAGCCATACATTTAAACCAACTAATAAAAGATTTGTGCACCAAAAAAAAAAAAAAAAAAAAAAAGCTAAAAAATAAATGATGTTAATGTTTATTCTGTAGGGTCTAAAAATAATTTTAATTTGTTTTCTAAATGTGGTGGTATGACAAATACAAAAAAATATTTATGCTACCAATCATAAAATTATATTTTCAGGAAAAATTAGATATATATATATATGGAAAATCTTAGTTAAGCTTATCACCACCCAATGTAAAATTGATTTTTTCAATATCATTTCAAGAAAGAAATGTTTAAAGGAAAATATAAATCTCCATTTGTAGTTTTACAATATAAAATAAATTTTTCCAGTACCATTTCAAGAAACAGATGTATCAGGTATAATACAGGCCTGCTTTTGTATTTGAAGTTTCCCTAACTGGGAAACCAGAAAAACTGAATTTCGTGTAAAGTGTTTAAACCAGAAAAGCTGAAATTTCTGTGGAAAATCGATTTGCAAATCACAGTAAAAATGGTGTATTTTTACTGTGTTTGAAAGTTTAATATGATAATGTAATAAATAATGGCTAATTTTTTTAGATCAACTTCAAAAACATTTCTTCATTATTATTTACTCCTTATGGGTATGGAAAATAGGTACATGTATTATTTTTGATTGGAAGGATTTCCAAATATTTCTTAATTAAAGTCTGAAAACATTTAAAGCCTTTTAAAATATTCTCATGCGTGTTCCAATGAAATATAAAGTAGTTTAAGAATAAAACTTATGCTGGTCATGTTCGTGGTGCACTTTACTGTCATGAAACTGATGTCTAGCAGTTTTTAAAAACATCATACCTTTTGTCAGCTAATCATGCATTTCACAGAAAGAAAGTTTAAAAAAATATCTGCTGTTTTTGATTATTATAAAACACATGTTGCACATGCACAATCCTTTTTAAATTGGCTAGTTGAAACATGAAGTTATGTAATTATATTTGCAATAAACCTCACTTCTTTCCAGCTCTTACTCAACATCGCCCTGATCCAACAAAAGCAGTCATATAATTTTGTTGGTTTGTTCCCAAAAGAATCACTGCTTGAAAAAATTATTGAATCTGGAATCTTTAACAATAACAAAAAAGACAGTTTATTCCGCTAAAACGATGTGGCTTGGGACTTCTCTAGGGCTGGTTAATGGAATGCTCCATTTGACTTGGTCTCTGTCCATGCTATCGACACTATTGACACTAGACCCAAACTTCACGTTTCCCGTAAACTGTCACTGCAGCTACATGACCCAATATCAATCGCTCTTCAGAAAAACTTCTCTGATGTCAAATCCAAGACCCATCTCTCACCAAACTCAAGGTCCCATCTCTCTCGCTTCCACTAGAAAGTAAAAAGTGCCCGTCCTCTCTTAAAACTTCAGAAAAACTCCACTATCAGATTTTTGAGTTAATTCTGCATGCTTGGGACTACCTACCACACCTTTAAGCTAATGTTTCACTACATGCACCTTGAGATAATCCTATCGCCACACAAGACAGGTACAATACACTTCAAATATTTAGGTAATAAGCCGATAGTAATGTGGCTAATCACATGTATCTGACAGCAACAGACTTAAACTGATTCTGTCCACTCTGCTCCAAAATGGCACAAACAAAGAAATTCCATGTGCGAATGAATATATACATAGCTACATATTTGCAATTACTTTCTTATGATCCGGGGCTAGCGAATCTTTCAATATTACTTTCTGGGTCACATTCTAAATTCCTGTACTAAAATTAATCTGCCAAAAACATAGTGGAGTATTAGTGCTATGTTGAGGGGGCTCACAAAGTTGCACTACAATAATAGCTGACAGATTAAGCAATAATTCATTAGCCAGAAGTGAAACTGCATGCGAAAGGGGAGGGAAGAAAGGGAGAGAATATGAGAACAGAGCAGGGTAGTTTTGAAAAATTCTGTGGAAGAAATATTCTTCTCATAATACGTGGAAAATATGTCAGAATTGTTAACACAGCAATGAGACATCTCTGAATTAACTGTATCTACTGTTCATCATGTAGCATTATTCATATCAGAAAACTTGAAAATTAAATCGCCCTGAAGCGGGAATCGAACCCGTGTCTCCCGATTTCCATTCAAATCTAACAGATAGCATGTTCGAACAGAAATTGGGAGATGCGGCTTCAATTCTTGCTTCGGGGCGATGTAATTTTCAAGTTTTCTGATGTGCTTAATGTTACATGATGAACAACAAATACAGACAATTCAGAGATGTTTGATTGCCATGTTAATAATTTAGAATAGTTTTTAATTTTATTTGTTTCTTGAGGATGACTGCTGCTGCATTAAAACAAGTTTCAATTTATGCTCAGTTATTAAGTTACAATATATGAGTATATTTATATACACTGCTGGTCACTCAAAATGCACCACCAAGAAGGACACGAGATAGCAAAGCCAGATTAACTGGACACATAACAACAGATACAAAGATGAAACGATTGAGCTTACAGGCCCGTGCGACTTGCGGAACACGCAGACATCAATAGTTCGTATGGCCCCCATGGCTGACAGTAACGGCCGCTACACGCTGCGGCATCGAACGAAAGAGGCTTTGGATGTGGGCTTGTCTAGGCTGCTTCCACACGTTGCCACAGTTCATCAGTCGTAGCCGCGGGTGGTGCTTGCCGGGCCATTCGGTTGCCGATCAGCGACCAGACGTGTTCGATGGGCGGCATATCGGGAGAACAGGCGGGCCACGGCAGCAGTGACACCTGGTGGGCCGTGAAGAATTGTTGCACAATGCGTGCCACGTGCGGGTGCACATTGTCCCATTGAAACGTGGCCACTGGCAGGTCCTGCAGGTAAGGAAGGACTACAGGCTCCAAAACGTCAAGGATGTAGCAGTGGCTGTTGAGTGTACTGGCAATGCGTACCAGAGGGGTGCGGGTGTCATATCCAATTGCGCCCCAAGCCATAACGCCATGCGATGGACCGGTATGGCAATGTATAATGCAGGCGTCATACAGTCCCTCGCCGTGGTGCTGCCACACGCGGATCCGACCATCGTGGTGTTGCAGGGAGAAGTGGGATTCGTCAGAGAAGACAATGTTGTGCCATTCTGTAGTCTAGGTGCAGTGTGCAATGGCCCACTGCTGCCGCACTCACCAGTGGTGTAACTTCAGTGGTAATCGGAGCAATGGCCGCCGTGCGACAAGTCCCCACTCTTGCAGACGACATCGAACGGTACGTGCTGACACAGGTTGTTGCGCAACACACCCTAATTTCTGCTCTAACGTTCGTGATGTGGCGGTGGGAGCCGTCAATGCCCGCCGCACAACATGTAATTCATTTCGTTGGGTGGTGTGCCACGGCTGCGGCAATCGCTCACGTCGTTCGGTCCGTCGCTCCTCCACCAACCAAATCCATACTCGCCTCACTGTGGCTGGATGTTGTCCCACACGGGCGCCGATGTCTCGGTACGATAAAGCGCTGTCGCGATAAGCCACTATTCCTCTGTCAAACTCCGAAACGTGCTGGAATGACTGCCGTATTCTGCGACGAGGCATCAGGAAGCTTCCCTCGCACAGGTCTGGCAGCACAACACACTTCCACTACTTACACCCCGCCTTCTATGCACCCTTCTTATAGTGCTTCTTGGCGGCGTGCTGGGCGCACATGATTTGCATATGCCCTGCAATGCTAATCGTTTGCATGTCCTCTCGCGGGCGACGCATGCTGCGAATTTCAGGCCAATCGGATGCTTCCTTCTTGGTGTTGCATTTTGGGTGGCCAGCAGTGTATATTGTCCTGTGGAGTTCAAGGATCCTTGAATCAGAAGATAGAGGTTGTCTGTTGAACATAGCCAAGGTCAGCATAATATGGCAGCCTAGTCCTGTTCTAGTTGTGTATTAATTTTAGGGGGCTTGACCAAAGCTCACCACACTGGCCAAGTTGGTGAGTTATGCCCAAATACCAGGGACAGCAAAAGACTCTGAGGAAGACCTCTTGAAAGACGGGTGGATGAAATTCGAACACATGCTGGAGTGACTTGGAAGAGACATGCTCAAGATAGAAAGTTCTGGAAAAGGTTCGAAGAGACCTTCATCCAGCAGTGGATTGATAATGATGATTTCTTGAGGATAACTGCTGCCATATATATATTCTTATATTGGCAGCACTCATCATGATATATATTGTGTCGTATCTAATGCTTAACAGAACTGTGTTCCAGCTGTATGCTAAGTGCACAAATAATGAACGTTCTTATTCTCCAGGCACTGAATGTGCATACTTTAATTGTAAATATGCATTGCTGTGGTTAATCAATTTTTATTTACTAGGATGAAGGAGGAGGCCTATTATTACTAACAGAATTTTTTTAATATAATTATCGAGCATGATATCACAAATATTAAGTATATAATGTAGTGCTACTCTGAAAAATAAATTAGATATGTTGAAACCATTAACTACAGAAAAATATAGATTCATTGTATAGCACTTTAAACAGTATGGAATTTCCATACCCGATGGAAATTGGTAATGTTTCTGACCGGTCATTGAAGCTGGACCCAGGTTCAAGTAAAATGGAGTGTGGTTGATGAGCTTGTCTTAAATCTCTTGCCTCTTTCCCTCTCCTGGAACCAGTGGCTCTAAATTAGGGATAGGCAACTGCTTATAGTCCTTACAGTTGCTTGTAGTGGTTATTAAACCCTGAAAGAACAAAATAAAAAAAATTACATGGACTGGAATTCCCTTAAAGTCATCATTTTTTCAAAGCAACTTTCAAAAAAAAAAAAAATTAAAGGAGGAATAGAAATTGACAAGGATCAGAATTTCATCATTAATGACTGCAGAGGTTTGTCTCTGCATAACATCTGGCAAGATTCGATGAAAAATAACCACAACCACCAAGGTTAACTGGGACAACAAAGGACCGCCTGATGAAGAAGAGTCTTCTCTGAAAATTTGCAATTTGAAATAAAAAATTCCTATAGAAAAAACATATATTAGAAGTTTAATTTAATAATCTAGGAAGTTAGTGGCCCGGTGGCGCAGTGGTCTAAGCAATGACTTCTGATCATTCGTCCAAGATGGGTCCGAGTTCGAATCCCGATGAGGCATGGATGTTGTGTTTGTCTTACGGCCCTGGCTCTCTCCCTTCCCTGGAACTAGTGGCCTTAAATTAAGAATGGGCGACTGCTTATAGCTCACTAAGTTGCTCATGGTGGTCGTTAAACCTCCAATAATAATAAAAAATTAGTTTTCAACATAAGCTTTATTTGCAGAAAAAAGAGTTGTTAATACAAGAAGAAAATGAAATAGGAAGAGTGAAAGAAAAAGCAACAGATGGGGCCACTGTCATCATTGAAACCTAATACAAACTTTTGACTTTAAGAAATATGTGGCAAAATTATTTCTTTGGCTTTTGGTTTTGGCTGGATACTTTGAAAATTTATTTGCCAGTTATTGCAGGACTGGTCAGCATAATTGTGCTCTGTGTGCTCTGTCCTTATTCAAAGGCAAATATTTCATTCATAACATTATTCTTAGATATAAACAACAATTTTGGGTAAGTTACATGGCTGATTATTTTCTTGAAGAAACAACCTGTTGTTCATTAAGCTTAGCCACTCCCAACTGAACAAAAACAAGTGCATATATAATAATAGAACATTTTAGTATTTATATTTATTGTAATTGCAATTTTGGTGTTTAACTTGTTTATTTAAAATAACTTATGTAATTGATATTGGTGTTTGTTTTTCAGAACTTTTGTTGATATACTCATATTTTACATCATTGTCTTTGTCTTCTGTTAACCTTAATTTGCAGGCGAGGCCTTGGTTTATGCCTGGTCGGTGGTGCAGTCTATGCTGTTGGTGGCCTAGATGATAGGGCCTTCTTTTCAACTGTAGAAAGATATGATATTGCCTCTGATATTTGGAGCACAGTTTCTTCCATGAACATTCCTCGTGGTGGAGTAGCTGTTGTGGAATTCATGGTATTTACTAACTTCAGTTTAGTTTGCTTTGTACATTGATATTTATATACAGGGCATGGATAAAATGGAGGCAGCACATATAACAAGAAACAAGCTGTGCTGTGAAAACAGACAAAAGTAAGTTTATTACTATTATGGATAAGAAAGATTATCAAGAAAAGATGGTAGAAGAACTATAAAAGCCAATGTATGAAGAAGTTAAAGAAACTCCACTACCAGATTTGATTAAAAAAGTCTCAAAGCTTATTTCACTTAAAAAAAAGAAAAACATTCTTCCAGAAAACTATAAACAGTTCTCAAAATTACAGTTCAGATTACCTCAAATATATGAAGTAGTCAAACTGCATAAAGAACACCAAGTTCACAGAAGTAATAAGGCTTATTTGAACTATATATCTGAACACCAACCAATTAGACCAATAATTGACTCAAAAAACTCAATTCTTTCAAATCTAAACTACTTTTTAAAGTCACACCTTCAGAATCTTTTAAAAGAGCCACCTAACTTGATTAAAAATTCAATGCAGCTAAAAGAAAAATTAGAACTTCTTCCTAAATTAGATTCTCCTATTATGGGTAGTTTAGACATAGTGTCTATGTATACTCACATTAATATAGATCAACTTATAGACTTTATAGCGGAAGACTTGGCAGACCTAATAGCTTTTTACAACAAAAATGGAAACAAAATTGAAATGCTTACAACTATTTTCAATTTGAGAATTTCATTCAAAATCTGGTCTACCTATGGGCTCCCCACTCTTAGCTAACTATTATATGGGAAAATTGGAAGAAAAGATACTAGTACAACCCCTATATAGCAAATACAGAAAAAGTTTTTGACCTTTATGTAATGGGGGGGGGTGCATTATTTAAAGAGTATCTTCTTATTGCAGCAATAATCTTAGTCATTCCTCATCTTTATTGTAGTGAATGGCATACAGTAAAAAAAGAAATTTCTCAATAGGGTTTTTAGAAGTGGAAATACAGCTACAAATGGAAGTATACAACCACCACCTAGTGGCAGAATTGTGAACTATAAACTTCCTCAAATACAAACCTAAAATGTTCCATAAGGTAAATGGTATCCGGTGTTAAAAGAATGTTTTAAATCGGGCATTTAGAAGTACAGATATTGAGAAAAATAGATTAAATATTTGCGCACCCTAGCGGCGAAATTGTGAATTATTTGGGAAGAAAATAAACACAAGGAGTTTTCACAGTTAGTAGTATCTGATCGAAAAATAATTTTTTTCAGTCGGGTTTTCAGTCCTGCAGATATTGCTGTAAACGGAAATGTGAACTTATGCCCTCTAGTGGCACACACTTGTGCTTTAAGAAAAATTTGAAATTATATAAGAAACATTTCGTACCGAAAATTCTCTCGAACAAAGAAAGACTTTTTCAAATTCGACTCATAGAAACAGAGAAATCGACAAAAATAAGATATGCATCTATGATTCCTGGTGAAAAAACTATGCCCTATTTTAAGCAGGAGGTATTCTTAAAAGTTATATGAGATGAGCGATATTGGTTCATGAAAGAAGTTTTTCAATCCAGTTTTCAGAAGCTCAGATTTTGCTGCAAATACATCAGAAGCCGAAATAAACACTTACGCCCCCTCGTGGTCACACTATTCGAAGTATTAAGGTCCGAATGAAAGAACACCAAGCAGCTATTAGGAACATTGGGAACAAAACAGGGCTAGACAGACATATACAAGCAAGTGGACACTCCATCAATTGGGACTCAGTGAAAATAATCACCCACCAGTCAAACTTAGTAAAGAGGAAACTAGAAGAAGGGATCGAAATAGCAAGAAGAAGAAGTACCACAATTAACGATAATTGCGGATGGACTCTTCCAATTGAGTGGCAGCAACTACTCCAGTGACATAGTCCAGATGACGAACTAGGCTTTAGTTCGAAAATTTGACAACCAACTTTCATGAAAAATAACCTCTATAAGACCCGTAAAAAAGTTATTCCACAATCACTATGAATAGAGGTGCCATAAATGCATTTACAGCTAGGAGAAATTATATGCAAAACATTTCCCATCAGGAGCGACACAGGAAAAAATTTTCAAATCGGACTTTTAGAAGCGGAGATACCGAGAAAACTGCGAATTACTTTTATGCTCCCTAGTAGAAAATCTTTGCATTACCTGAAAATGAGACTGTAACTAGAATAGTCTTCGATGTAAAGGGCACTGGTAGGAAAAATAATTTTTTCAGTCATATATTTAGAAGCAAATATATGAAATAAGATGTATTTTAAATTCGATAGGATCTGCATTTACGCCCTCCAGCGGCGAAGTTGTGCATCGAAAAAAAAAAAAAAAAAAACAGAATTAAAGGATCATCATTTTCACATTTTAAGTTTCCCAATACAAAAAAAAAAAAAAAAAAAAAAAAAATTACAATTTGAACTAATAGTTGTGGAGATATGGTGTCCCCAGCCAGACAGACAAAGTGATAACATAAGCACAATCCTTTTTTTTTTTTTACAAAAAACCTGCTAATAATGCAGCTTCAGTGCTGTTAACAAACAAGAAAACCAACGTCTCCCCACATTTTGCAGGGGATGGGGTGGAAAATTTGCCAGACATAAGTTATATCAGTACACAAATCCTAAACTACAAAACATTGCAAAGGGGCAAAAAGACAGGAATGGATAAAATTCTAAGACATGTTAACATAATTTTAGGGCATTTCCAGGACTTTTCCAGGACAACATGGAATTCCAGGACTTTTCCAGGACACGTACAAACCATGTTATATATTTAGAAAGCATGTTTGACAGAGATACTAGAATAGATAGTGAAATTAGCAGGCCAGTGAATTTATCTTTTAAAATAACACCTGCTTTACAAGGATTTCACAGAACTTATAGGTTCTAAAAAAAAAAAAAAAAAAAAAAAGATTTCCAAAAAAGAAATATGTTGTTCCCAATGAAATTTTCAAGTTTTCTGGTGTGATTGAATTCACATGTGAAACAGTAATTACAGTCAATTCAGCAATGTCTGATTGCTGTGTTAATTATCAAGGTCTAGAATATGTGCACAAAAGTGTAATTGTTCATACTCTGATGTATGGCACTGAAAACTGAGTACTGCAGAAGAGAAATCAGGAATCGTTAATGTGCTCGAGAGATGCATTACTTACGGAAGTTTTGTGGCAAGGCACATTCTGATTATGCAAGAATTCGCGTATTGCAGATCTGTAATGCAAAGTAAAATGTTGTTTGTAGGGTGGAGACAAATATTCTGAGGAGGTTTGGCCATGTTGAAAGAATGAGTGATGAGATACTAAGAGAATTTACGCAGTGAAATAAAAATACATAGAAATATATGACTATGGAATAGGGAATCTTCAGTGTCATGGCAAAATTGTTTTGTACTATTATATTTAATTCTATTTTAACTTGACAAACTTTCAAATTACTCTTCATATCCAAGTTCTTTTTTCACCTCTAGAACAGACCTTGACAAGAATCTAGAGGCCATAAACATCTGTAAAAACGAATAGAACTCAGATGTGAAGAATAATTTGAAAGTTTGTCAAGTTAAAATACGATAATCTGAGTAAAGCCTTGAGCAAGTATTTTAATTACTGTTATTATTATACTAAATGTTTATTTGCCAAATGGTCTTTCTTTGAGGAGCTAACCTCTGAAAATCAGAGAATGGCTTAATGATATGTATGTATGTATTATGCTAAGTTCCAGATTAGTTTGTATAAATTTTATACAGAGCAATTTTTATCTGGGGAAATTTTGCCACTTCATTGAAGATGTACACACACTGCAGAACACTCTGAATTTCATAAGAATTTTAAATGCATAGTAAATTTCACTCCAATTTTCAAAATATAAAACAAAGCACTATTATTCTAGCAAAAATCTAAGCTCCTGGAATTTATTTTCTGTAAATGTGTACGGACATTGAAAACAGCCATGGCTAGCATGGTTGCCCAATTAAAATAACACAGTCAAACTACACTGATCAGCTTTTCAAAATAATCAAACTGCAGTGGTCAGCTCTTCAAAATATGATGAGAAGATTCCCTCCACCTTTTTTTTTTTTTTTTTTTGATTGGAGGTTTAACAACCCCTCCACCTTCTTCACCCACAGTTCCTGAAGCTTTTCCTCATAAAGAATGGTCTTCAGAATCCATTTTCCAAGACCATATTAACAAACACATGTTTCTTTCTTTGAATAAAGCTCATGTTGAGAATTGGCTTCCTAGTTTCTTAATTTAATTACTAATCAAAAACTACTATTATAGGAATTTTTACTAGGATTTTTTAAATTTTAATTGCAAATTTTCAGAGAAAACTCTTTTCCTTCTTCAGGCTGTCTTTTTGTTGTCACTTATTCCCATCACTATCATGGTTACAGTTAACCTTGGCGGTTACGTTAACCTTGTAATTACGGTTTTTTTTCATCAAATCCTGCCAGATGTTAGGCAGGGAAAATCCTCTGCAGTCATTGATGATGGAATTTTTATTTTTCTCAATCTCTATTCCTTCTTTTAGCTTTCTTTTTTGAAAATTGCTTTGGAAACTGATGACTTTAAGGGAATTCCAATCCATGCTGTGACTAGTTTCTCTAAGATCCTATCTAAACCAGTCTTGTTGGAGCAATTTTTTTATAGCAGCTTTATGCTCTGCTATACGAGTTTCTAGTCTGTGACCTGTTTCACCTACGTAAGATAGTCCACAACTACATTTTACTTCATAGACTACACCTTGCATTTTTAAAATATCTTCTTCTCTTTGAATTATTCTAGGGAACATTTTTTTAACCTTGTTCTCTAAACTTGGAGCTAGCCTAATAATGTACTTCCTACTAATTATGTTTAAAGACTCAAATAAACCTTTGTGATAAGAAAATTTTTAGCGAATTTTAGTTGCTGCTTTGGCGCGTTTTTCGTACCATTAAAATTCAGAAGCTTCTCAGTTTCTCCTTTAGGATATCATATATTCATACAGCATTGCAAATGTCAAAAAAGTCACATAGCTGCTTAATCCTTTAGGATCGTTATTTTCTATAGCTGCTTAAATCTTTTAGGTAGATCCTTTGGCTTAGTCCCTTAGGATAGTTATTTTATAGCTTCTTAATCCTTTAGGATAGTTATTTTCTGCAAGTATGACTTTAAGTTTTTCTTTATGGGCTTCTTTCTTATCTGCTGTAGAAACTATTTTATTATTTTTTTCTAAAAACTGACTGGCCACATTCTTCTTAATAGAAACTGGATGATAAGAATTGAAATCCAATAGTCTATTAGTATTCACTGGTTTTTAATACCAACTAGTGAGAAATTTACCATCTTCATAATAGATAGTAATATCTAAGAAGTTAATTCTTCTTTCTTTTTGAAGTTCAATAGTGAACTTAAGGAATCATCTAATTCATTGAATGAGTTTAGAATTCTTTCTGGAACAATTTCTGAGCTATCTATTATAAATAAGATGTCATCCATGTATTTGCTATATAGGGGTTGTACTAGTATCTTTTCTTCCAATTTTCCCATATAATAGTTAGCTATCACTGCTTGTGAAAGACGTATTTGAAAAGTTATTTTTCCTTAGCATAGCTTTTTCCAAGAAGAATACTTTTCACCTGTTTTCAACTTTACCGTTATGCAAAAAATTTAGCTAGAAGGCATAGAGTTACATCATGTTTCCTTCTATATCTCTTCTTTTAACTGTTTGGTTTGAGAATGTCTCTGATACCTTCCTTCTGCTATGAGAAACTTTTTGTGTGCCATTTGTTAATGTTCGTAACATGCATTTTAGCCACTAGTGGAAGTAAGTAGCTGATTTTTTTATTTATTTATTTATTTTTTTTTTTTTTTTGGCTTATTTTGACCTTTACTGAAATTTGTGAATAAACATTTTATGTAAATTTTTGCCATAAAATCAGATTGCTTTCTAATATCAGAAACTTAAATTTAGTTGTTTCTTAGTTTTTCTGAGCTAACTATCACTTTCCATCTTTATAATTAGTTTTCTAATCATTCCTAGTTAAATTGCATTGATCACTGATGAATGCAGCTGTGCACATAGACCTTGGATTTAAGGTCTCCCCGTTATTCTCTTTCATTTCATTTTGTAAAATTTTGTGCTTATTTTGTTTGCTGGTGAGTACAAATTTAAAATATAGCTAGAGCATCAACATTAAATGCTCAAGCATCAATATTAAATGCTTGAGCATCAATATTACGTTGAAAATTCCTTCCCTAAATAAAATGTAACACAAATCTATACCCATATGAGTATTTGTTTAAGAAAGAATAATTCCTTTGTTCCTTTGAAAAAGTTTCAAATATTTCACCTTTACTTATCCTTAAATTTCCAGTGTAAGCATTATTTCAAAATAATTAAATATAAACAGTGTTTCATATATTGATTGTGTGGTATAAGAAGCATTTCAAAGCCACATTTATTTTCTAACTATATATTTTATACCTATATATTTTTGAGTTTTATGTTATTGTTTTTTATTCTGTAATTTGTTTCAATAATTGAACTGAAACCAATTATTGAAACAATTTTTTGCTTAAAATCAGTATAGTGTAATGTACATTAAAGTTTTGTAGAAATTAAACTTGGTTACATTTTCAGTGACAGTTTGTATTTCAGTATTTATCTATGATTCTGAGTTTCTTAGTAGCTGCAGCAGACATCATTTTAAACATTCTGCATTAAGTTTGCTCAAGCATGTAGGGAGTTGTTTATTGTAGTTTACAGGTTGAACAGATCTATGATTTCACTATATTTTAAGTAGGAGCATTTGGATCGTATGTCCTGGAGAAAAAAGTCCAAAAGTCCTGGAATTCTGTGATTGAAAAAGTCAATGAACCATGATATAAACTTATTCACCTGGTCTAACTCTATAGATTTTTGACTGATCTTGCATTCAGTACTAACAGTTTCTTGCTCAAAAACCATAACTTTAGTTATTTCCTTATTAATTATATTCAGTTTGAATTTCATACAAACTTTAAACATCTGGGACAACATGCTGTACAACTCACTTTCGCTCTCTTCCAACAGGACTGTGCCATCAGCGTACAGCAGCCTGTGCACACAAGAATAACTAAAACATATAATCAATATTGCCTATCTCAGCATCATGCATGCCTACATCCATACATATATTTAACAACCATGGTTACATTACACAATCTTGTCTGACCCTTGTACCATTAGAAAACCATTTCAATAAAACATCATTTACACATGCACAAAATCTACTGCCAGCATACATAGCTTTCATGCATTCAAGCTGATTCCTAGTTGTACCATATTTATTCAAGACTTCCCATGAAAGCATCCTGTTTACTCGTTCATAAGCTTTCTCTTAATCTACATAGGCAGCAAAAACTTATCAACAGACAGTAACTTTTCAATTATCATACATAATGCAAAAATTTGGTTAGTGCGGCCTTTACCATGCACAAAAAGCATTCTGTATATTCCACACTTTCTCTGATGTAAAACATCGTACCTTATTGACTGCCATATTTTTCCAATTACCTTTCCAAACAATTTCCATTGTGCATTCAGCTGACTGGTACCATGATAGCTCTTACATTCAGTCTGATTACCTTTTCCACTACACAAAGGAACAAAGATGGTATCCCTCCAATCATGAGGAACTAACACAACTAGCAAATTTCAGTTAACTTGTTGATTACGGAATCACCACCATAATTTTACAACTCAACAGTTTTGCCACACCACCAAAATTTTACAACCCTTCCATTTTGAAGAGATTTTGTAGTTTTACAAATGTCTTCTAGGACTCCTGCTTAACTTTTTTCTCTGTGATGTTATCTGCTTCTACCTCAAAGTCATCCTTGCTTTTATGTTCTAATGATTAACAGAAGTAATTTCACTCCATCTTTCACTTAACTCCATTAGGCTTCCATATCATTTCTCTGATCCTAGGCTTCACACAACTTATAACTTTATTTCCCCTGTTATTTCTACATCTTGTGTAGTTCAAGGATTATTTCTTCTCTCAAGCTTTCTTCTCTCTGTGTTGTTATCTGCTTCTACCTCAAAGTCATCCTTGCTTTTATGTTCTAATGATTTACAGAAGTAATTTCACTCCATCTTTCACTTAACTCATTAGGTTTCCATATCATTTCTCTGATCCTAGGCTTCACACAACTTAGAACTTTATTTCCCCTGTTATTTCTACATCTTGTGTAGTTCAAGGATTATTTCCTGTTTTCACAGAAAGCCGATTCTTTTCGCCTTAATTTCCTTATATTTTGTCTTATTCTGATGAACCAGATTTAGAGTTTACAGCAGTATTAGTCCTCAGAAAATGTACCTTGCAGTCTCCCCGAAGTTGAGTCACATTATTGTGACCACCTCCTGCTTTTGATTTCAACAGCACATAGCCAATGAAAGAAGGTACATTTCGTGTGATGGCTTGGAGAGTATATAAGGTATGCTGTAGGCAATCTGAAAACATATCACTCATTGCAGTCATGGATAAAAGGAGCAATTTATCAGATTTGCAAAAAGGGATGATTATCGGCTTTTGGGCCAGGGGTGGCAGCATTTCTGAAACAGTGCAGTTTGTGAACTGTTCGCATGCTGCTGTGGTTAAAGTGTATCGTGATTGGAGAAATAGAACCATTGCTAATAAGCGATGTGGAAACTGCGTAGCACCACATGTCATTGATGGGAAAGGGGAACGTCGGCTTCGAAAGTGTGTGAGGGCCGATCGACACACTATCGTGGAGCAACTCACTGGCCAAATGAACCAGGGTGCTACTAGAAGCGTGTCTAAAACGACAGTTCAGCAAACGCTGCTGTGTATGTGGCTCCGATGCAGATGGATGGTTACTGCAGCTATGCTAACAAAGGTGCATTGGCAGAAAAGGCTTACATTTACACTGCAGTATTGGAAATGGACCTCCGCTGATTGGCAAAGAATTGCCTTCTCCAATGAGTCACATTTTCGGCTTCATCGAATAGATGGACATTGGTGTATAAGGCAAGAAACATTGGAGAACAAACACTCTTCAACCATTGCTGGAAGAACACAAGCTGGTGGTGGTGCCCAATGTAATAATGGTCTGGGGAATGTTTTCGTGGCATTCTCTGGGTCCACTCATACCTGTGGAAGGCACTATGGACCAAATTCGTTACAGATTCATCCTTGCAGACCACATACACCCATACCTGCTGATTGTCTTCCCTGGGGCGGATGGGATCTTCCAGCACGACAATGTGACATGCCACACAGCTAGAAATGTCCAAGAGTGGTTGGAAGAGCACGATGAAGACTTCAAAGTACTTCTCTGGCCACCTAATTTCTCAGACTTAAACCCAATTGAGCATCTGTGGGACCATCTAGATTGTGTTGTTAGCTCTATGGATCCTCCATCACATCCCCTCCAGCAGCTGTCAGATGCACTGCAATCAGCATGGCTCCACATGCCTGTGAACACCTTCCAGCACCTTATTGAGTCACTCCCAGCCCGTCTAGCTGCTGTCCGTGCTGCACATGGCGGTTACTTTGGATATTAGCTGGTGGTCACAACAATGTGACTCAACCATGTATATGCTTCAGTGGCGTATCTTGGGTCCAAGACCTGGGCTATCTAACCTGCCCTCAACCCCCCTGTCCCGCTCCCAGTACTGTTTTTTTTTTTTTTTTTTTATGCGAAGTTTATTTTTCAGTTGTTAAGTAATAAAATTAACTTTTTTCTAAATTTTAGGTACATGCTATTGCTAACATAATACCAAATAATTGTGAGGATTAGGATTTTAACATTTATTTGTACATGAATTCCATTCTTCTTCTGAACACTTTATTTGTACATGCACTCCATTTTTCTTTCCTTTTGTGTGAACTTGAGTGTTACATTTTCATAAAAATTTCTTCCTAGTACATTTTCATATTTAATAAGAATATTTTTCTCTATTGACAAAACTGCCAAGTTTCTCAACTGTACATGTCCTTGCGTAGCCCTAAGATATGTCTTGATTCTTTTTAATGCAGTAAAACTTCTTTTAGAAGTTGCAGTTGTTGATGGAAACTTTAATATTAGGTCTGTTAATTTGTACACTTCAATAAACACAATATCCAATTTATTCAATTTCATCTAACAAGTAATGTCTCTCACTAATTTCTTTTTGTATTCATGAAGGGAATAAAAGCACCTTCAGTTCATTTTTGAGTCGAACTGTATCAAAATTTGAAGCATAGAGTTCTTTAAGTTCTGACAGTAGATGTTCAGGAAAGCTTTCACAAAATTTATCAAAACAGTTCAAATCCAACAAAGTCATGGATTTAAGATTTAATATAATTGATTTTAATTCATTGACACTTCACACAACTGTAACAAATCTCACGAAACACATACTGTTACAGGAAGGAACATGCGAGTGACTAAGGTGGTCTAAGTCTTCCCTTTTCTGAGCGAACCCCTGCCCAAAGCAAAGGCCCATTCACCCTTCTCCTGCTCCTTCATGTTGTCATGGAAACACTTACTGGTGATCGTATTCAAAGTCTTTGAATCGCACAGCAAAGGCTGTTTGCGTCACAATGACACCATCTCTCCACTAGGAGGCCCATTGGTCTGTGATCGCCAGACTGATTCTCTTAGTCAAAAGAAGCGAATCTGCACATTTTTTTTTTTTTGCAGCAAAAACATTGACATAGCTTAGTACCATTGATAAGATTTTTATTTGTGTATATCTAATTGACTTTTATTGTGTATTCTCCAGGCTTCATAGCTAGCCTCAAATATACACCACTGATGTGATTCTTTCTTCCTCTTTACTGTTTCTTTAATCTCACTGTTCCACCAAACATACATATAATGCTACAAACTGTTGCAGTGTCACAAACCTCAGCAGAAGCAGTAACATGTATCTTAAAACATGTCCACTTCCTTCTCACATATCTTCAACTGATTCAGTTGTTCACAAAGTATTTCTTAGTAACACTTATGTTTTTCAGGGAGCCCTTCAAGCTTTAATCTCTTCATCACAGGCACGTTCCTGTTCCTTGCTTTGCTTTTATTCAGAAAAATGTTGTGTTGAGAAATATGCATTTTCGAAGTGCTGAATTGTTATCAAAACTAAAACTTTCTTTATTCAGTGGCGTGTTTCAATTTATATTGTATTGTCATACATACAACAAAAAGACAACGAAAGTGAAACACATGGGTTTAAGACACAACAATTTATTAGTATAGTGTATGCCCTCCTTTAAAGGCCAATACAGCTGCAATTCGTCATGCGAAGGACCGATACAAGTCTTGTACAGAGGCCATGGGTATTTGAAGTCATTCCTCTTGCAGAAAAGTGGCTAGTTCACAATGTGATACTGGTGGAGAACATTTCCTGACTCTGTCCTCAAGAACACCTCAGAGTGTCTCAATAATGTTCAAGTTGGGTGACTGTGCAGGCCATGACAGATGTTCAGCCTCACTTTCATGCTTAGTAAATGACTCTTCCACCAGTTTGGCTCTGTGTATCAGTGCTTTATCATCCTGATACACGGCACCACAGTCAGGGTACAATGTTTGAACCATTGGGTGCACATGGTCCTCCAGAATTGTCCGATAGTACTTGACAGTGAAGTGCCCCTCAAGAACAATCAGCAGGCCGACAGACTGCCGTGATATTGCAGCCCAAACCATCACCAATCCACCTTGGTACTTCACTGTGGGCAATAAACAATCTGGGTGGTGAGCCTGTGAGTGATGTCTCCACATGTAAACTCCTCCAGTTGTGGGAAAGACAGTGAAAGACAATTCATTGGAGAACAATAAACATTTCACGTCCAACGTCCACGATTTGCGCTGCTGACACCATTGCAACTGACGTTTGGCATTCACACTGATGATCCAGGGTTTGGAGATATCAACACGACCCTGAATGTTGACCCGGTGAAGCACCCGATGAACAATTTTGATGGAATCAAGTTTGTCTCGGTGCATATTCAACTCTGTGGTAAGTTGGGCTGCTGTGGTTTTATGTTTTTTGGCTATCATCCATGTTAGCACCCAGACATCCCTGTCAGACAGCCTCCTCTTACCTCGACAGTTACTCCTATTGGATGTGGTACTTCCCTCTTGCTGGTATGCTGACATAACCCTGGATGCCATGGCTCACAATACATCACAAAGACTTGCTGTCTTGGACACAGATGTACTGGCAAGACATGCACCAACAAACTGTCCTCTTTGAATCTCAGATATGTTTCCCATTATGTTCTATGGATAGCATTTTTTGATGTACAGCTGTGCTACTACTCTGGTAATGCTACCTTCCACTCTGCTCTCATTGATCGACTGTGAAATAGATGCATGCTGGTCACCAGGTAGAGCGTACAGTGGCGTGACACATGGGGTGCTATTTTCACAGATGTTTCAGTTTCATTGTCCACCCCCTATGCATGCCACTGGCATTTTAATAGTAAATAATACAATGTTGCTTATATACTATGTTTTAAGTGCATATTATAAATTTCAGGGGTTGATGTATGCCCTAGGAGGCAATGATGGTCCTCGTTCTGTGAGTTCATGTGAAGTCTATGATCCTCACTTGGACAAGTGGACATTAATTTCCCAAATGAGTCATACTCGTTCAGGAGCAGGAGCAGCAGTCGTAGATGGCTACATTTATATCGTGGGTAAGTGTTTTTGTTTTAGCTTTGGTGCTACTACATACTCATGAGATTTTCAGTTAATACAGATAACGTGTTTTTGAGTTTTTGCATGTCAAGAAATGCAGCATATTTGTTACCATTTTGTGTATCTGTGGACATTTTGTCCTTATTTCAGAAATCATTGTGAAAAATCCTTTCTGTTATGAACAGATGCAGGTATGGCCAACTTTATGCTTTTCCTGCTGCATAACAATAATGAAGAAAACATTTTCACACATGATTTATTACGCATGTATTTCTCGATGTATCGACATTTAAAAACATGTTGTTCATACGTTATTTTTCAGGTAGAACCATTAAATGGTTCTAGCTGAAAAAATAATGATTTATTACATATTAAACATTAAGAACAGTAAGATCTTCCAGCTGAAACATCAGCCTTGTTCACACTAGCAGCATGCACTCACGTGATTGACATCGTTTCTGTAGCTGTTGCCAGTAGAAATTTTCAAATAATCAGAATAATGAAGGGTGTGTCCGAATTACAATAGTTTTTACTGAAGAGAATTTCAATGTTCAATAGTAAAGACATCTTATTACTATATTTTCTATTGTACATGTTCTTTTTTATATCTTCAGGTGCAAGTTCAGACACTCTGAGAGGAAGAATCTTTCATTTTTCAGATTAAAAATTCTATATAAAATTAACTGCCTGTTAAAAATCTTTCTCATTATACTTAAACAAACACAAATGAAATTACTCACAGTCAAGAAAATCCCTTTATGCCAGTCAATCGTTCACAAGTTTTACCCTCTCGTGGTTCATGAAGTAGTAGGCCATATTTGGCATTGCGCAGCTACGCCCCTCCTTTGTTAAAGCTGCTGACTTTGTAGCAACTATGGTTCCCGAAAGTTTGTCTTTATCCATGTACACTTAAAATAACTGAATATGTAAAATCTTTATAAATGAAGAGTGTCTAAAATGTCATTGATGCCAACGAAGAGTCGTTCGGTTGAAACCTGGGAACCATAGTTGCTACAAAGTTGGCAGCTTTAGCAAAAGAGGGGCGTGGCCACAACGCCAAATACGGCCTACTACTTCATGAACCACAAGAGGATAAAACTTGGGAACGAATGACTGGCATAAAGGGATTTTCTTGACTGTGAGTAATTTCATTTGTGTGTTGCTTTTTTTTTAAGTATTATGAGAAAGATTTTTAACAGGCAGTTAATTTTATATCGAATTTTTAATCTCAAAAATGAAAGATTCTTCCTCTTGTCTGAATTTGCACCCGAAGATATAAAAAGGGATGTGTATCAAAAAATAGAAAATATAGTAATAAGATGTCTTTACTATTGAGCAAGAAATACAAACACTTAATTTAATAAGCTCAGCATGATATACATTATTATGAATGAGTGAAACCAAATAATTTCAATGCTTTTCCTGTAACATAATGAAAGTTTGTTTGAGAAAGGTGCAATCTTTCAATCTTTTGGTACTGGTCCAGTTCACTGAGGTGAGGTTTTCTTTATTGGAAGGCTTGTGGGATGACTTTAGGAGACTTACATTGAATGAGAAAACTGCTGGCACAGTAGACCTGAAACTTGAAGTCTTGCTTTCCGGAATGAAATCCATTCTTGATTTCAATCAGAGTTTTTTTTTCATTACCATTTCATTACCATGTAAAATATGCTTAAAATCACAATTAATTACATGCTAAAAGAAATTATATTCATAACTTCAACTTCGTATCGCTTAGAGTCATAAGTGATGACAGAAAAATTTGTTGAAAAACATGCTCAAAACTCCCTTGAGAAAACATCTGGCACTTGAAGCTTTTTGTACAATCCTTGTGCATCATCAGAATAATTTTTCTTTTCAGCTTGTTGAACAGTGTGTCAAATTATTTAGAATAGTGAAGAAAGACACTAAAAATCACTTAATGTCTAACTCCTGTACTTGTAAAGGATATGGTGATATCATGTAAATCACTCTGAAGGTGAAATGTAGTAGTATTTTGCCATACTGTAAGATGAAGGTCCATTAATTTCATTTTCAGTGAGTGTATTTCTCACTAGTGATGGGCATAATCAAGGTGAAAAAATTGATTCATTCGATTATGGAAATCTTAAAACATTCAGTTGCATGAAAATCATTTGCCATTTCCTGAAACTGGTTATTTTTCTTGGCATTATTCAATAATTGTTGCAGTTTGTGTTTGCAGAATTTGATGATAGGTGATTTTATTCTGATGTGAAACACTGAATCTTATTTCATTCCTTGTGTTATTTTGAAGTATTTCCCTGATGTTATTACATGCAAAATATTTTATCTGTGTAAAATCTCATGTTCTTTGTTAATTCATTGTGGTGGTACTACAATTGAAAGCCAAACATATTGGCAAATAGAAATGAAGAGAACATAAAAACAATGAATCTAACTTGAAGTTCAGGTTAGTTTCACGGGCAGCTTTTCCCATTTTTAACTAAATATCCATGAGCTTTTAAGTTCTATAGAACTATAACTTAGTCATTTAACTACTCTCAGCACAACAGAGTTGTAGCATCTCTTAAACATAGATGAAATATCTTTTCTTTTATGTGTATTTAAAATATAGTGTTGTTTTACATATCTGCCATTAAAAAAAGTAATGCATGTTTCTATTGTTATGTTCAGGTGGATTCCACAAAAATATTCCTTTGAACTCAGTTGAAAAATATGATCCTACTTTGAATACATGGGTTACAGTGCCTTCCATGAATGGCTGCCGTGGGGGAGTTGGTGTTGCCGCATTAGGTGGAAAAATTTATGCAGTTGGTGGTTACAATGATATGTCATACTTGAACACTGTAGAAGTGTATGATCCTGAAATGGATAGGTAAGTTATACCAGACAGAAATATCTACAATGAATATATACTGGGTATTAATAGTGTGAAGTTATATTATTTATGTCATTCGTACAGCAGTTTTTGGTGGGATTGGTGTGGAAATATATATACAGTCGAGCCCGCTTATAGCGAGCCCGTATTTAGCGAGATTCCGGATTTAACGAACTAAACACAACTTTTGTTTGGTACAATGCTAATTCAAGGCAAATGTAATCGTTTTTAGCGAACAAAGTTTAATGAAAACTCCAGATTTAACGAGGGAGAAGAACAAAAAATAACAGAATTTAAGGAAATCACATTTAACGTGAGGAAGAGAAAATCTGATGCTCAGGGTTCTAGAGGGAAGGGAAAGGCGTTGAGTAATATCTTTTCTTTTTACTAGTGAAAGCTCAGTAACGGAAAAAGAATGTGGAGGGTATGCACAAACACTTAGCCCCCCCCTCCCCCAGTGCGAGCGAGTGGGAGAATAGTGGGTCCCAAAGTTAAAGTTGAAAACCAAATTCTCTTCCCCTCGGATGGGGTAGAAAAGGATGGGTGTGGTGGTGAGGATCCAAGGCTACGAGGTCGCACCCAGCAGCTTTTGTGCTTAGAGAACAAAGGTGTGTGGGGGAGTGAGGGAATGTGAAAGTCGCGCCTTAGGGAGAAACAAGAGTTAACTTCCTGGAATGTTTTCTCATGTGTCACATTCTCACATCTGGCGTTTCTTGTACTGTATATTCTTACTCTGTGCTGCGTGCGATGTTAGTTACTGTATAAACATAAATCACATAGGAAGTTAAAAAAAATGTCTTAAGAGAAAAGTTTTAACCATGAACGATAAAGTTTTCATCATTAGGGATTTGGAAAATGGCGAAAAAAATGTCGCGAAATGCAAAAAATACGGACTATCATCTTCCACCGTTTCAACCCTTTTTAAAAATAAGGAAACATTGTTGCAGGCTTTTGAATGCAATGTTACGTCTAGCAAAAGACTGAAGAAATTCCAGAAAACTGACATAATTGAAGCCTTGTTAAAATGGTTCACTGTTCAACGAAACACTGGCTTACCAATAAATGGCCCAATAATGAAAATTCAAGCTGAAAATTTTGCAGTTCAACTTGGTTACGAAAATTTTTTGTGTTCTAATGGGGGGCTTCACCGCTTCAAAATGCGACACAACATTTGTTCTGGAAAAATTAGCAGGGAAGCATCATCAGTGGATACAAAAAAACTTCATCACGGTTGAAAACAATGTGGCCGGATCTTCAGAAGAACTACAGTGATGATGACATTTATAATGCGGATGAAGCAGGTATGTTTCATAATCTAACTCCCAATCAAACAACGAAGTTCAAAGGTGAGAAGTGCACAGGGGGAAACTTCAAAAGAATTGCCTGATTGCGTTAGTGTGCGCTATTATGTTCGGCAAGGACAAGAGGAAATTGCTAGTGATTGGAAAACCTGCAAAACCAAGATGTTTTAAAAACGTGAAATGTCTCCTCCTTTCTTACAGGTTCAATACAAAAGCATGGATGACATCGGACATTTTTACAGCTTATCTTAGGGAGTGGGACAAAGAACTCCGAAAAAAAAATCGTAAAATTATTATCGTTATAGATAACTGCCCAGCACGTCCTCATGTTCAAAACCTGACTAATATTCAGCTTATCTTCTTGCCTCCAAACTCCACAGCCTTGCTACAACCAATGGGCCAAGAAGTTATTTGAAGCCTTAAATGCCACTACAGATGGGAATTAATCCTACTGATGTTACAAAGGATGAGAAAAAAGGTTGAAGTGAAAATGTCCATTCTTGATGCAATTACAATACTGGTTGATGCTTGGGGACGAGTATCAGAATTTTGTATTCAGAACTGCTTCAGAAAATCTGGGATGGATAACACAAGTCGCAATGATGACGAAATGGACGATATCCCCCTTTCTGAGTGGTTAAAACTGCAGAACATTACACTTTTTAATGATGTCCCTGAAATAGATGACTTTGTTGCCGTTGATGATGCTGACGCTACACCCGGCATCGTTTCTGGAGATGACATTGTAGAGGAAATTAAGGCATCAACAATTACACAGGAAAGTGAAGAAAGTACTCAACCACCGTCATATGCATCAGCCATTGATTGTACGGAAAACCTCCAACGTTTCTTCGAGGCAACAGATCACTGCGATGACGAGGTGTTTACTGCACTGAGTGTTATTCGCAGAAAATTAAGGGAACAGAAGTACACCAATAAAACAAAACAAACAACTATAGACTGTTTCTTCAAAAATGTTTCCAATTAGTGGATTTGCTGCTACTGTTCCATTCACTTCAGGTTTTGTTGCTACTGTACTTTATAATTCATGTAAGTTTCTCTTTAATTAAAAAAAATATTTTATTTAATTTGTATATGCAATCGTTACGGATAGTACAGTATACAATTGTATACTGTATTTTCCTGCATATAGTCTGCCCCACGTAGAGTCCGAACAAAACCATTTGCGCCTCCGAAAAGAAAAATTTACCAGCTAGTCTGTACTGCGTTAAAAAGCGGTGGGGGATAATTATTGCATTTGTACAAAAGCAGTTACTTTTTTTTTTTCACTGATAGAAAATTTTTTTTGTCACTGATGTCTTTAAAGCCTTTTTATGGATCCGGATGCGACCTTGACCCCGTTTGTAAATCGCCTAAAAGAACGAGGTTAAAGCATCAGTCACGTTCGTTCCAGAGATAAGAGTTGCACCGTGCTCACGGGGGTAGAAAAGGGAAGACTACCTGCAAACAGATTGAAAAAAAAGCTTTAATAATGACTTCTTTAACTGTGCAGATCCCAAACGTTTTTTCGTTCACTTTAAATTCCCTAACTGCCGCACGTTTGTTTGTTTTCTCTACAAATGGCGTCATACTTTTTCTTGTGTGTGAATCCAGCAGTATTACTACCTACTTCTTTATTACCCCAACTCAAATAAACAACAGTGACTCGGAAGAGACAGAGCCTGGATCATGAACAAGTAGGGGGAGAATGGAGGGGTATGAAACAGGGGGTAGATGAAACACCTCCGTCAATCAAACAACACTTCCCAGCCGAAGACCGACAGCCGCTTCGAAGAGGGATCCCCCCCCGTCTCTCACAGACTTTGCTACTGCCGTTCTACATCTATGAAAAGAAATGCAGGCAGTGAAGTTTTAATTTTCTTCTGAGCTCGCCCTGGTACGCTTCCGTCTACAAATGCAAAACTATTGTTTTTATGCTAATTTTTAAGATGTGGTGGGCACGAAAATTGTAGTGCAAACATACAGTATGCATGTTACTGTATTTGAGTGCAACAATTAAAAAAAATAAGTACGGTACTATTGCCATATTGTCCGCACCCAACAGTTTCGCAGACAAAAAAACACAGATAGTTCGCTGACTGTACGCAAGAAAATACATACTACATATACTATGTACCTTGTCATTATCATTTAGGCATATTTTTCCACATTGGGTTGGTTTCGCTCTGAAACGGATTTAGCGCGCATTTTCGCCAGTCCAGAGCTCCTCGTTAAAAGCGGGCTCGACTGTATGTATATATACAACCCAGTGTATACATTTTTCTCATTTATATGTAAAATGTTGCCAGTCCCTAAATTCTGAATTTCCCTTACTGTTGAATTTTAGTGTTGTGAATCAGAAATTCAAACCTTGCAAATTCTGTTTACCAAACTGCCTTCCCCTTCACCATGAATTCCATTTTCCATCTCCAGTCTTTCCCCTCTCTGACTTTTGCTCTCTCTGTTTCCTGTCATCCACCTGATTTGCGATTTACGCTGTGTAATTTGCACGCCTATTCTTGCTGGATGTTGTCGCATTTGACTCTTTCTTAGAGACTGTCATTTGCATTTGCTTTTCAGATGAATCTACACCCGAAGAAGATATTGTTTTGTAATCTGACTGGAATGTTATAATTGTAGAGGAAGATGAGTTTAGTTTCTAAGATTATTTAAGTTCCAATGCAGATTTGGCATTGTCATCACTTATGACTCTAGGTGAAATGATTGAGAACAACAGAAAGTGCAATTAAAATGGTCTTCAGTTATGAGAGTGATGATGATTCCCAGGTAGGTGCATCAGCACCCAAAGTTAGCAATACACTGAAGTCATTCGGCATCATTAGGCAGTGCTGTAACTAGCTTTTCATTTGCCCTATGCAAGATTTTATTTTTGAGCATTTAATTTTGGGGAGAGGAGAATAATAAAACGAATATGATATAACAATTGTTTATAAATATTTTTTGTGTACACAAGAGATATACAAGATCATTCACATGTATTTATAGTAGTAGGGCATTATCTTGTGAAGCAGTACTAGATTTGGCCTCCTGTGCAGGACCTTCCCCTTCTGGTGTTTCTGTTCTCAGCCATTTAACAAATTGCTGCCAGATTGATTTGCATTCTTCTAATTTTTGATTATTTATTTTTCTCTTTTGTGCACTCGACAATTGCTTGGATATTTTTGGTCTAGTAAAAAAAAAAATCTATGTATGCAGTAGAATGTAGTGAATTAATATCTGGGATTCTGCTTTCTAGAGGCTCCAAAACTCGAAAAGAGTTCGCTGGTCCAACCAGCGTATTAACGACATTAGTATAAACAACTTTTACTTTGTGGTGTGAACTGCTCGATGATTGCGGGTGTGAACTGCTCGACAATTCTGCATGCAGAGCTAGTTCATTGACTACATAAAACAGCCGACAAAGTGAAGAGGTGCATATGCACCTGAAGGTCACTTCTTTTCTAACTTTGACGGAAGCTCTGGTCACACGAGAAAAAACAAGCTTGATCTTTGGATGAGCTCTCCATACCTCGCGTGACCAGATGCACATCTTTAAAAAGAAGCTTTAAGCATCATTTTAAAAAGACAGCCTTTTAATCATGACTGACCTACTTAATAGAAAACATTTTTAACTGGATGCAATGAAAAAAACATTTTTATTTTATCTACTGCTGATGAAATTTCATCACGCATTTTCACGACACAATTTTTTTTCAGTTCCATTTCAGGGGCCCCTTCATCCTGAGCACCTGTTTTACCTGCCTAGTTATGGCACTGTCAGTAGAGACTTGTTTTATAGCCATAATACTGATGAGAAAACATTGCAAGCTCACAATAATCTTGAAAATGCAATATTTCACCTTAAAAGTAAACAACAGTAAAAAAATTGACTCTTTTGAACCATGTTAATGTATACATCTTTGCTTATGATGTACTACATCATATCTCTTTGTGTAAAAATATCAGTCATAAATGAATGAGTGATAATGCTTTGTATACTATGTATTATATGTACAGTATATGTACTATATACTTAATTTACAAGTGCTGTAACTCTATACGGTGTAACTGAAATCAGCACAGTAAAAAAACAAACTAAAAAAAAAGCTGTGAAATAGAAGGATAACTGAAAATGCTAGTTACACTGGAACATAAGAAACAAATACATTCTCCATAGTACCTAGTGGAATAACACCAATAACTAAGCAGTATGTTACAACAGCATAAAGTGCTGACATCTAGGGACAAAAATGTGCCATGTTTTGTTTATATCTTTTTTCAGTTGTACGTTAATTTTACTTGGTCCCTTGAAAAATGCATAATCAGGATTCCACTGTATATATAGTTAAAATCTTTTAACTTGCTAAGTATGCTTGAAAAGATAAATACGTCATATTATTGGTTTCAATGTGGTTCATCCAGCGCACATTTAAGGAGACAGGGGGCCCAGTGCTGGATATTATTTTTGGGCCCCAGTATTAGTGGTGCATCTAGGATTTCACTATGAGTGGGTGAATAAAATATATTCAGAAGAAAGCATTCCCAAAATATGATGAGGAAGCCGTAAAAATATCCCCACGGTATTGAAGTGTGTATCCCATGATTAATAGATGAATCAGTTGTAAGAAAATGTGAAAATGCAGGGTTGAAAAATGAATACCAAGTTCAGTTCTGCTCAACCCCCCCCCTCCTAGGATTGGGTTCAGCTTGTTTCAATTATATCGAAGTAGTGGGAAAAATAATATTGTCAAAATATCATGATTCAAACGAATTCTTAATGTATAAAAATTTCCCCCAATTACAGATGTGTACAAAAAACTTCTGTAATGCATTTGAAGGATTTGAGGATGGACTGGGGATGATTAAATTTTTTGCAGACTCCTCCTAAAAAAAAAAAAAAAAAAGGGAAGGAATAGAAATGTTTTTTTCACAAGGCAGTTTCTTATAGTTTTGCTGTGCTATCTGAAAAAATGAAAAACTGTAGAACTCTGTCAATTCTTCAAGCATCCTGCATAATTCTGGGTCCCCTTGAAAATGCAGGGCCTTGGGCTGCAGCTCCCCTACCCTCCCTCTTAAATGGGCCCCGAGTTTGTTGCATTACTGATCGAAGAAAAGGGATCATATTAATATTTCCAGCTATAAACCAAAGATACAGACTATTAAAAACCTCTGGAATGTTTGAGATTTATACTTCATCATATTTCTACAGCCACAAGGATTAAGATACAATGTATTGGCAACACTATGCTCTTTATTAATTATAGTTTGCTCTTTATTAATTATAGTTTGCTCTTTATTAATTATAGTTTATTAGCATGGTTTTTTATTTCTGAAAAACATGAATGTGGTTAAGTTATGTCTGTCCATTTATTAATTGAATTTGCAAAATTCTCTTAGCATTGGGAGGCCTAACTTGTGTGAACAATTGTCCTTGCCTTTTGGGTTTTCTCTGATACATTACTTCACTGCTGCCACCCTGGTGACCTAGTGGTCTGAGGCACTGGCTTCTGACCACTCATTTGATATAGGCCCAGGTTTAAGACCTGGATGAGGCATGGGTGGTGAATTTGTCCAATGACGCTGGAGTGTTTTTTCCCTTCCCTAGAACCAGTGGCCCTAAATTAGGGACAGGCAACTTCTTATAACTTTCACATTTTCGTGGTGTTCATTAAACCATGATACCAAAATAAAAATAAAAGTAACTGCAGGAAAGCATAAAATTCAAAATACCTTTTACCCCATATAATTGCCTCTGGAAGCTCATATGAAGCATTTTTTTTTTTATCCTTTGATATCTTTTACCATGAACATAATTTAACATCATATTTCTCCTTCAAATAACACAGTTTTCCCCTGCTAAAGTGCATAAAGTCATATTACCTTTTCTTCTGTATCTGTGTTTCTAATTGTTCAACTTGAAAAATTCTTTTTGCTTTTGATGCCTTTCACTATGAAGAGCATTTTGCTTATACAGGGTAATTCAAAATGATTGCCCCAATTAAAAATGACAATAACTTATTTATGAATGTAAATATACAGCTGATATTCCTACACAAGAAAGAAGGAAATTTAGAATTTTATTGGAACCTACTGCTGTGTTGCTATGGTGACATAGGAAAGTGAGCTGCCCATGCACCAAATCTAATGAGAAGAAATGGCGACCGCAGCAGAAAAGGCATTTTGCGTGCTGAAGTGACCCCCCCAGGTCTCCAGACCTTACTCCTTGTGACTTCTTTTTTGTGGGGTTATGTCAAATACCATGTCTATGTGCCACCTTTTCTGAGAACACTGCAAGAACTAAAGATGTGCATTCAGCTTGCACTGGCATCAGTGACTACGGACATGCTTCATAATGTATGGCATGAAATGGGTTACGCCACCCCGGTGGTGCAGGGGTCTAAGGCGCTGGCCTCTGATCGTTCGTCCGTAAGGGGTCCGGGTTCGAATCCCGGTCAGGCATGGATGTTGTGTTTGTCTTACGGCACTAGCTCTCTCCCTTCCCTGGAACCAGTGACCCTAAATTAGGGACGGGCGACTGCTTATAGTCCATTGAGTTGCTCACGGTGGTCGTTAAACCTCCAATCAAAAAAAAAAAAAAAAAAAAGAAATGGGTTACCATTTAGATGTTGTCAGCATGAGCAAAGAGAGTCACATAGAACATTTGTAATGTATGGGAACATCATTCTAAATTTCCTTCTTTATTGTGGAACAATATGATCTCTGTATCTATGTTTATAAACCAGGTATTATCATTTGTAATTGGGGCAATCATTTGTAATTACCCTGTATTTTGTGAGTTTTTATAGCTCATAGTTCTTCCGCAAGTGGATGTACATAGGTATTTGTGCTCACAAAAGTTTTACTGATTCTAAGAATCCTGTTTTAATGTTTTAACTCTTTTTTTTTTTTTTTTTTTTTTTTTTTTTTGAAGTTGGTTCCTTTCACTGTAAAGTACAGTTCACAGATTGTATACTGGAAATAATGCACAATTTTTCCTTTTGAGCCATAAGTGCATTTTTATTGTTGCTGATTTTCTCTGTGTGGTGTCCCAAACAGGAATCCATTTTACTTCTCTCCTGTACTTACTCTTGTTTGCTTCAGTATACTAACATAATGTAAATTACTCTCTTTTGTAAACAAAAGTAGCAGATTATATCTGAAATCTTTTGGTCTATCATTTATAATTCAGATTCACTATGCTGTATTGATTATTTGGAAATCTTTTGTCACAGTAGATATAAGACAAGGTGTGCACATGACATTGAAATCTCTTTGAAAGCCTTGAATTAAAAAAAAATGTTTTGCAGCCTTGAATATTTGGAAATTTTCACTGTTTTCTGATAAAAGTCTGGAAAATTCAGATTCCTCAGTTTTCCAATTGTTTTATCCTATAAAAAATATGATGAAAAACAGAGATGAGAATCTGAAAAACTGAATGCTGCCACTGTGAACAGAAATATGCTTGCTTATATTTTATTGTAATAATGTGAGTTTGGCTACATGATGTCCACCACGATTCTTCACTCTTGGTGCCAGTTCAAGTGCAGTGGTTTTGCCTCCATCCACTCTCATGTTATGGAGAGAACTTATTCTGCCTGATATGAAAATGTGAAGACCCAGCACATGTCACATATTTGTACCTTCATGTGTAATGACTGAACGAAAGGTGGTGTAGAATTAGCCACAACTGTGATTTCCAAGTTCCTCATTCCTGGCATACTAAAAGTGTTGTGTCCTCCTTCTCTACTGGAGTAAGAAAAGTGGGGTTTCTTATTTATTTATTATTTTGTTTTTGTTTTTCTTTCTTCAAACTTCCTGTTTATATCTAGTCTCCTATATGCAAAAACTGAGCTATTGGCTATCAGGTTTTGTTTTATTGTTCAGTGTCAAGAAGTCAAATTGAATTTGGCAGGTTTGTAAATTTTTTTCTTACTGTTGTGAATTGGGTACCAGGTAATTTATGTGATTCATGAGCACCATTTGTTGTTGTTGTTGTTATTATGAAAAAGTAGTCAGAAGAACTTTTATTCTCGTTGCCATTGTTATTGACTTCACATTTTGTTTACATTGTCGAAATGGGTAAGTCTTCCTTTCAAGAACTGTGGTTGAAAAATCCATCATATTCCACATGGATTGTTGCAAAGGAGCATACATATCATTAAGGTGTTCTCTGTGATTCAGCAGTTAACTCTTCAAAGAAAGACAGTTTCCCAAATAAATGTTCAAATGATGGAACTAAAATTTTCTTACGGTTGGTGTATCAGATGTATCCATTTACAGCGATCTAGGCACACAGATCAAGCTTCACTGACATCCATCACATATTTTACACAAGACTTTTTATACTTCATACTTATAATCTTTTTGCCATGCAGACATTCCTGAATCCGGTCCTCCCAGGATTTCCTTGGCTTTCCTCTACCTTTCTTTTCTGACAATTGAGTTGATAAAATTCTCATAGCAAGGATCTCATCACTCATTCTTTCAACATGGCCAAACCACCTAAGCATATTAGTCTCCACCTTACTAATAGCATTTTGCTTCACATTACACATCTACAACATATCTTCATTCCTCACATGATCAGAGTGTGTCTTATCACCCATCCCACCCCCATAAGTAATGCATCTCTCCAGCACACAGATGACTCCTATGTCTCTTCTGTAGTACCCAGGTTTCACTGCCATACATCAGAGTAGGAACAATTACATTTTCATATACAGCCATTCAAGACTTTCTTGAGAATCCATCATTTCTCTGAAATCCTCCTAAAGCAGCTGTGACTTTCAATGAAGAATTCACTTGCCTACTAATTTCACCATCTAATTTGTTCTCTCTGTCAAGCATGCTTCCCAAATATACCAACTCATTCACCTGGTCAATCTCTGTGTCATTAAGACATCCTGCATTCAGTACAAACAGTTCCTCACTCAGAAACCATAACTTTCGTTTTTCCCTTATTTTACTGTTTGAATTTCATACATCTAGGAAAACATTCTCCGCAACTCACTTTTGCTCTCTGCCAACATGACTGTGTGTCATCAGCAGAGAGCAATCTACACACATGCATATTACCAAGACGTAAACCAGTATTATCTGTTTGGGCATCACGTATGCATACATAAATATATTACACAGCCAGGGTGACATTACACAACCTTGTCTGACTCCTGCACTAATAGAAAGCCATTTCAATAAAACACTGTTCACTGATTTCAATAAACAAACATTTCAATAAACACCATTTTCTACTGCCAGCGTACATGGCTTTCACACTATTAAGTAGATTCCCAATAATATCATGTTTATTCAGTCCTTCCACAGAAGAGTCCTATTTACTTTGTCGTAAGCTTTCTCTAACTATGAAGGCCGGAAACACTTTTTTACCATCATGTATAATGCAAAAATTTGATTAGTGCAGCTCTTACCAAGCATAAAATCACTCTGTATATCCCACACTTCCTCTGATATAAGACCTTGTACCTTATCAATAATGACCTTCCCAAATACTTTTCCTGGCATACACTCAGCAAGCTGATACTACGATAGTTCTTGCATTCAGTCTGATCGCCTTTTCCCTTCTACAAGGGAACAATGATAGCATCCCTCCAATCTTGAGGGACCATTCCTAACTCCCAACATAACTGGCAAATGTCAGTTAACCAGTCAATCACAGAGTAACCACCATAATTTAGCATCTCAGCCAGGCCCGGCCTTCTCCAAACAGGGGCCCGGGTGCAAAAAAAATTTGGGGCCCTAAAAAATCTGAATAATAAGAGACATAAATAAAATGAACAAAAAAAAATTGTATTCGAGGAGACTCGTTCTCAGTTTGGATGTGTCAAGAGGAACTCGTCATAAAAATAATGTGCTGTTATTTATCAATAATAAATAACAGCACATTATTTGTACTTGTGTCAAGAGGAACTCGTAAAAATAATGTGCTGTTATTTATAGTCGGTTTGTGAGTAAACAAGAACTTTAAAGAGCCCATAGAATTCAGTTTCTAAAAATATTAATTGATTCAGTTTCATACAGAGATTTCTGTAAAACACGATGAGTAGAAAATGTTATGTTAGCTATTTGTGACCTCGGTGACAAAAGCTCATACTCTTCTGCAGTTGTTAAGGTGGTTCCACCTAAAATCTCTGCCTTATGTTTCCAATGGTAAAACTTCTGTACACATTTTCTTCGCAATTAACGTATTCCCAAGGATTAAAATTTGCACATCGATAAAACAAACTTCAAGTTATAGCATGGGATACTTAATACTTGCTAAAACATAACCATAATTAAGCAATCCAACATTTATTTGTCTGCTGACGTCATCAATGTACAGATCGTGCCATCTATTAACAGTTTCTTTCTTTTTTTCTTTTTTTTGAGTTTTTAATGACCATTGTAAGCAACTCAATGTGCCATGAGTAGTCGCCCGTCCCTAATTTAGGGCCACTGGTTCCAGGGAAGGGAGATTGATTTTTAACATAATTATGGTTATGTTTTAGCAAGTGTTAAGTATCCCATGCTATAACTTAGTTAGTTTTATCGATGTGCAAATTTTCATCCTTGGGAATACACTGATTGCGAAGAAAATATGTACAAAAATTCTACCATTGGAAACATAAAACAAAGATTTTAGGTGGAACCACCTTAAAAAACTAAAACAAAGTTCGAAAAACATCAATAAAAATGCATCATAGTCAGCCTTAAACGTTTATTATATGTTACCTAATAATCACTAGCTTTTTTTTTACTGATCAACATACTGAAATTTAAAGATATAGATCGAAAAAGGCAGCCACATCATCGTTTCTCAATGTGATGTTATGATCTCAGTCGTCTCACTGCATCTCACCAACATGGTGGCGAAGGCTGTGACATCAGAATCGTGATGTTTTGCTGGCTTCATTTTGATCACACGAGGGAAATGGCTGACCCTTACCCCATCTATTCTAACCTCCTTGGCTCAACCTATGTAATTTCAGAAGAAATTGCATGGGGGCGTTAACAAATGGCAGTTCGGTTACGGGGCCTCCTGATGTTACAACAATTCAGATTGAGTTTATAACTTAATTTTAACCAATTAACTTCATTAAAAATTTTATTTTCAATTTTCTTTAGTTTCATCATCCCCCCCCCTTCTTTTTCATTTTCCGGGGCCCCTGCAAATCTCGTGGCCCGGGTGCCTTGCACCCACTGCACCCCCTTGTGGCCAGCCCTGATCTCAGCAGATATGCCATCTACTCCCAAGGCTTTACCATTCTGAAGAGATTTTAGAGCTTTACACACCTCTTTTCTTAAGATCCCACCAGTGCTTCCATCTCTCACTATGACACCATCTGCTTCCGCTTCAGAATTGCCTTTGCTTTCATTATCTAATAAATCACAGAAGTACTCACCCCATCTTTCACTTAGCTCATTGTACTTCAGGAGAAATTTGCATCACACAAAATGAGTGCACCAAATGATATTTTGATATAATAAAAATGCAGTGGGACTTTATTTGGGATTGAAATAAAGCATTTTACTTCAAATAATGCACACAAAAAAATGTGTCACTACTTTGTCACTATTCTTGCTCTTGAAGTCACTATTGTCACCAGTGGAAGCTTTTGGGGGGAGGCAAGGGAGGCAGTGCCTCCTCAGAATTTTAAGACTCTTAGTTAGAATTATTCGTTTTGTTCATTCAGTACTTTTGGGTATAGGAGAGCAAACGTTTATGCTAGTTAACTCTTTTGAATTAAATGTCGTCTATGCGTTCATTCAGTTTTTTAAATTGACGCTTTTCGAAAATAATCGGTAGCGCGTAGTTGCAAATTGTCCTCAGCTTGCGATCTCCGTTCTTGAGGCAGGAAGCAAACTGCCTCTCATACATTTTGCGCCAAACCTGTTTACTCTCACTGAATCAGTAGATACGAAGGTAGGCGGTGGAACTGCCAACACAAAGAGTGCACGTGCACCGTGGACTTCCTGTGAGGCAGATATTATCTTGCCTCATGGGAACAGCTCTTTCCCTGTAGGCAGCAGCTCCGCTGTGTTAACTTCTCATTCTGACAGCTTCGAGCATCATTACAAAGCGTCTTCTTCCTAGTTGCTTTTCTTTCACACTAATGTTTGTGTAACTAATTTTATTTATGTTTTATGAAGAGTTGTTTATCAGACCATGTCCTCTGCTTCAAATATATCTAATATGGTGGATAGCTTACTGGAAAAGCCTTTCAGTAAAAGAGATTTTGAAGAAAAGAATCAAATTAAAAATGATGGTAAGCCTACACCTGAATTGAAAAAGATGACTTCAAAGGGCAAAACTTCAAACAGAGGTTTTAATATTGACTGGTACAGAAAAGAACAATGGCTAACTGGTAGTGGATCAATGAACAAACTATATTGTTGGCCATGTTTGCTGTTTCCTGTGAGTGGCAATGAAGTCTGGCAAGAGAAAGGCTTCAATGATTTTAAAAAATTTACCACGTGCTTTGGACAGGCACAAAAAGTGTAAAGATCACATTCTGGCAGTTGTTAAATTAGAGTTGCTAGGCAAAACAAGGATAGACTACTCTCTCAACGAAGCAAAGAGAACAAGTGACTTACGTCATAATGAAAAAGTAAAAAAGAATCGTGATGTAATGAAGAAGTTGATTGATATTACCACACTACTGGTGCGGCAAGAGCTCCCATTTCGTGGACACGATGAGGGCGAAGTCTCAGAAAATAAGGGAAATTACCTCGAGATGATTGACTTACTCTCCAAGAGTGACGAAACATTAAGAGTGTTTATGGAAAATAGTACAACATTTTCAGGAACTTCAAAAACAATACAGAATGATTTAATCGAATCAGTTGCTCATATAATTAGGAATTAAATCAATGCAGATCTTGAAACTGCCCAGTTTTTTTCTTGGCAGATTGATGAAGCGACAGACATTAGGTCCCAGGCACAAGTATCAGTTATAGTTCGATTCGTGAAAGATGGAGTACCAGTAGAAAGATTTTTGGGATTTTTTTTATGTAAGTTCTGATCTGTGTGCTACTTCGCTTAAAGAATTACTGGATCATGAGCTGGAAAGATTTAGCTACAAAGAAAAACTAGTTGCACAGACATATGACGGCACAGCAGTGATGGCATCAGAGCTGAATGGATTGCAATCAAAAGTGAAGTGTGATGCCCCTCAAGCATTATTTGTTCACTGCTATGCACACAGGCTGAACTTAGTTTTGAGCAGAGCAGTGTCAGTGTTGAAGGAATCACGTATTTTTTTTGCAAATTTAAATGCAATTTGTGCATTCTTTTCCAAATCGACAAAGTGTGTTCATTTACTAGAATCTGTTGGTGGACCCAGACCACCTTGTGTATCTCAGACCAGGTGGAACTTCAAATCTTGTTCAGTGTCTACCATAGCTGACCACAGGTGCCTGCTAATTGAAGTATTTGAAAAATTTGAGGATGATTCCAACAATGATGATGAGACAATTCACGAAGCAGCAGGACTAAAACGGTGGCTCCAAGATTTTAATTTCATTTTTCTTCTCTTCTCATATAAAGAAATATTTGATTTAGCTGAGGTTACTTTCTCTGTATTGCAATCAAATAGTTCTGATGTTACATTTTGTAACAAACGAATTACTAGCTTATGTGAAAAATTGTTGTACTTTTGAGATCAGAGACAGTTTGATGATCTCTATCATAACGTGTGCAGTGAGGTTGGTTCTCCAAATAAAAGATTTAAAGGAAGCAATGATATTTCACCCACCGTGCAATACAGAAGACTGTATTATGAGGTAATAGAAAATGTTACAACTCAGTTAAAATGCCGGTTTTCTGGCATTGAGAAATTAAAATTTTTTCAGCTGGTCGATGTACACTGCTTTGAAGCTCATTCTAGAATTTTTCCTGAACACTGTTTTAAAGCTCTGCTACAAACTTATGAAAAATACTTTGACAGCACCAAACTGCATAGTGAGCTGCAGGTTCTGTATTCAGACAGAGATTTGTGGAACAATGCCAAAAGTACAAACGAACTTCTATCTTCCATATACAATAATAATCTAGCACAGGCACTGCCAGAGCTATTTAGACTTTCCCTTGTAGTGACAATTCCTCCAATATCGGCCTCTGTGGAACGCAGTTTCTCATGCCTGAAGAGGATAAAAAACTACAAGAGAAACTCCATTGGGCAAGAAAGGTTGTCAAGATTATCAGTTCTGTCCATCGAGAAGGCGCTTGTGAAGAGGATGGAAGCAGAACAGACATGGTATGACCATATAATAAATCACTTTGCCAAACAGAAAGAACGAAAGATAGATCTCATATACAAGACGATATAAGCGTAAGGTAAGCTTTCTCTCTTGCTGTTATAGGTAAACGCTGTGTGCAGAAGTATTTTTTCTTTTGGCGTCAGTGAAGGCAGAGACGTACATACAATAGAATTTCATTTGAGATGCAAAAGATGTATAGTTCAGTCTTGCTTTTTATCTTCTGTTGATCTCTAATAAAAATCTATTTCGATGCAATATATTTCATATTCAAGCTGGCTTAACAGTTCCCAAATAGTCCAAGAGGGCAATTCAGACTGAAAAAAATATATTTAGGCGAAGGGCCGGAGCCTTACATAAACAGGTTTTGTGTTGGTAAGTCATGTAAAACGTGCATTTCCGGTAAAATTTTATAAATCTTTTCACGGGTCACGTTATTTATTTCATACTTTGCACATGAGAAAGTAAATAAAAAAAATTATATTGTAAAAAATGGCATTGAATTCAATAAATTTATCATGAAAGAACAAATTTTGAAGATGACAATCCGATTTTTGGCGTAAATGTGACAAGGATGGTAAGTCTGATAATATCCGAAAACTTGAAAATTTTCATCGTCCTGGATCAGGACTCGAACCCGCGTCTCCCAGATAGCGCCCGGGTATGCAAACCGCTACACCATCCAGAATGACCAAGTTTCGAGTTTCCAATTAAATTGAATATAACCATCACAGAATTTGCTAGTGAAGCAACCAGTATATATAGCGAATCTGGAAGTTATATTCAAATTAATCAGAAACTTGAAACTTGGTTGTTCTGGGTGGTGTAGTAATTACCATACTGGGACGCTATCTGGGAGAAACTGGTTCGATTGCCTCCCAGGACGATGAATTTTTCAAGTTTACGGATGCTATCTGACCTACCATTCATGTCATATTTACACCAATAAACGGATTCACAGCTTCCAAATGTGTATTGTACGATGGTGCAATCCCAGATTTCATTCATTGACAAAACTTGATATTTTCTCTTTGTTCCATTGACCTTTCACAACACAGGAAAGACATGCAGCTAAGCTCCTGCTACATTGCCAAATAGTGGCAATTTCCACTGATAGATGGCAGCACCAGCACTCATTTTCGAATTGCCGCATGGTGTGATTTAAAAGCAGTAATGTTTTTTACAGTGTATCTTACTTTATCTAGGTATTTTAAGTCTTAAACTGTTTAAGTGTTTTTACAAAATTTGCACTTGAAACTAATATCATTGCTTGTTTCTTTTTTACCTAGATGGGAATTTACATCTAACATAACAGAGAGTCGAGCAGGGGCTGGAGTGGCATGCTGCCCTTGTTCATTTGAAGAGCTTAGCTCAATATTCACAACTAAACTTCCAAAGAAAGAAAGAAAAGAGTCATAATCATCACTGTAAAAGTCAATTTGCTTTTATTTTGCCAAATTTTTAAGGTTGTTGCATGGTGAGCTACAGCACCGGTTAATGTTCCTCCTCAGCTGTACATTTTTTGTAATTTACCTTCTGGTGTAAAATAAAAAGTTTGTAATAACACATTGTACGCTTTTTAATTTTTCCAGTCATTAAGTGTATAGTCTACTATGATGAAAAATATTTTCAAACAAGTTCAGAATCTTAGTTTTTTTTATCAGAAAAATTATATGTGCAATACACTGAGGGATCACTAAATTATGACTACCCCTATGAAAGTGGATGCAAGCCGTGGATTACGTGATTTCTGAGAGAGCACGATTAATCTGCTGGCGTTGTATGTGTAAGGTGTGAGTGGAGCATTAGGTAGGAAAATTAGGAGTGTGATGGGTAAACAAAAGGATAGATTGTGGGAGCCCAGAGAGTGGGTGCCCTGATTTCCCAAACTGCTGAACTGGTGGGTTGTTTGTGAGCCTCACTAGTTAAACTGTATCAGGACTGGCTTGAAAATGGTTAAACAATGACTTGGAGGCAAAACTGCACATTCCAGCAAAAGGTTGATGTGAATGCTGGGTCAGATGTCTTGTACAGGCCAACACAGTCAGCACCGTTCAACAGTTGATTACCCAGAACAACAGAGGTCAACCCAGGATAGTATCTGTCACGACCATGCATCACACATATAGGCTCTAACAGCAGATGACATCTGTGCAAAACACTTGCATAGTGCAAAGATCATGCAAGTTGGATTTTGGATGACTGGAAAAAAGTGTGGTCTGGTCTGATGAGTCATGTTTTTTACTCTACTCCGTGGATGGTTGTGTACATATTTGGCGCAAACAAAATGAGACATTCGATCCATCCTGCATGGTCTCCACAGTGCAAGCCGGTGAAGGTGGTTGTATGGTGTGGGGCATGTTTACCTGGCAGGAACTTGGATCCCTGGTACATGTGGGACAATGTATGACTGGTGCCCACTATCGTGAATTGTTTGCTGAACTCTGTACACTTAGCAACGTAGCACTTTTTCTTGAATGGCGACGGTGTCTTCCAAGATGACAATGCACTGAGCGATGGGTCCAATGTTGTGCAGGAATGGTTTGTGGTACAGAGTTCAGACTTCCAGTATATCAACTGGCCTCTGAACTCACCCAATATCAATCCAATAGAGCACTTGTAGGACACTCTGGAACAACATATCGGGCATCTGGATACACCAATCATCTCCACACCTGCGTTTAAGGCCGTATTACACACAGCTTGGTTAGCCATACCTCCTAAGTGCTTCTGGCATCTTACTGAATCAATTCCATGTTGGCTAGCTGCTGTACTGAGGGCAAAAGGAGCACCTACAAAGTATTAGGTAGGAGGTCATAATTCAGTGTATATTTCATAAAAAAAATTATTGGGTTGCTGCAAATGAAATGTCCGGCAAAGGACCAGCACACGTGGACTATGAGAGCAGAAAAGTAAGACAACTTACCTAGGCAAAATAATCCCCCTCAGTATCAACACATAGTTGCCATCTGTCCAGCAAGACCATGATTCCAGAACGAAAAAGTCTTGTGGCTGGAACCCGAAGAAGTCATCAACTGCACATTGAACCTCGTCTGTCGTGAACTGTTTCCCGGACAGGAAGTGATCCAGGTGGCAGTCTGTCAGAGACAAGTCCAGGATGAGGCAGTGCTTCATAGCCCAAGGCACTTAGTGTTAGCATCGTTCGTTGTGCGGCATGAAGGCTAGCGTTGTCCTGGAGCAGAAGAACACCATATCTGTTGACCAAAGCCGGTTGTTTCTGCAGCAATGTCCGGTGCATCTGGTGTAATTCAGCAAAATGACATTCTGCAGTGATGGTTTGGCCTCTTGCCAAGAAATTCCGAAGAATTATCCCGGCTGTGGACCACCAGACAAGGATCATCATCTTCTTGGTGTGTTGGGGTGGCTTAGGATGCCGTCCAGCAGGCTGTGCCTTGCTTAACCTTTTGCAAATCATTCCCAATTATCATAAAGGACCCACTTCTCATCGTAGGTGATGATTCGATGTAGTAGAGGTTCCTGTTTATTCCTGGCAAGCAGCTGCGGGCAGACTTCCAAACGCCTAGTCTTGTTGGCAGTTATCAACTCGTTCGGCAGCCACATGTCCAGCTTTTTTACCTTACCCAGCACAGCCAGATGCCAAACAACTGTCATGTGGTGGACACCTACCTCTCCTGCTATCTCTTGACACATTTTTCGGGGTCTGTTTCAACCACACGTAACAGAACATCATCAGAAACAACAACAGGTCAGTAGCCACGTGCTTCGTTTTGCAGGTCTGTATCTCCACTTTGAAACTTCACAAACCATATCAGAATGGTTGGTTCGTTGGCTGTATTCTCCCCAAACGCTTTGTTGACATTGCAAGTAGCAATTCTTGCAGAATGACCAAATTTAAATTCATACAGAAAGATGACTCTCAAATCCGGCATCTGCATGTTTCCTTTGCAAGCCGCGTCATGTCCAAACAAACCACACCTGAACCTTATTCTTCACACTGTGCTAGCTATGTATAGTAACTATGTGAAGTAATACCCGCAATACCTGTGGGTGTTTCCATTCCCTTGTGGTGTGCCTGTCTTCACTGCTCATTCGCGCTAGGCATTTCATTCGCACTAACCCAATAACTGTACAAAATTTCGTCAGTGATTTGGTGCAAAGGCTATGTAATAAAACAGTCAGTCAACAGAGGCCACAAGTTTCATGCACTTCACTGTAACCAAGTTGATAAAGGAGTGTTTTATTTTTAGCAGTCAAATCATTCAAATTAAATTTTACTTTAATTTTAAGAGAAAATGCTATTAACTGAATATCCTACTGATGAAAGGGATGGAGTTGTCAACTGTACAACCAATATTTTCTACTTTCCCTTTTCATTAGTTTCCAGAAATGCATTTTTGAAAGAACTGATTGGAGTTTTGCCTTCATTAAGTTAAAATTGTGATGAGAATTCATTGTTAAATTACAACAACACGACCTAATGAATAGCAGCTTCTGAAAAGCCTGTACTGTATATTAATACAATTTGAAATGCTATGTGTTAAGATATGGAAGTTGCTGCCCCCAGAATATCCGAAGTTACACTTTTGTCTAACTGAAATTACAATAAAATGAATGGCAACAGTATCTACTTGAAGATATGAAAGGTACTTTTATTTTGTTAGTTTAGAAATGACAGTATCCTCAGATGTCACCATAGCTATTTAATATATTTATGGATACAGGCATTAGTGATGCCAAAATAGATAGTTATTGCATTTACTACGTATAATGCGTTGCAGGAAATTACTGTTACTCACGTTTGTATTGCAAACGTAGTGGTTTTTTTGACAAGGACGCGTTTAGGTATTTGCTATTGTTGTATTTGATAAGAAGTTCTGACTTACCCATACGGCCTTGGTATTTCTTGGGTAGGTTATGAATAGCGTTCATATCATTGTTCTGACTTCACTATTTAAGTCTTCTTTTTAAAAAAATATCTTGTAGTAAACGAAATTGTGTACAATTAAAAGCATTTAGGCTTGAAACGCATTGACTACCGGGGATGTAACATAAGGTTAACAACATTCAAAGTCTTGTTAAAAGGAATGAAATTTTCAATGAAAGATATGTAAAATCAATTAAGGATAAAGCCAAATTAAAACCTGAATCCTAAAAGAACCAACAAACGAAATCCTCCTCCAACATCACCACCATATGATGCAGGCCATGGCTGATAGTGAATCTGCACAATCTTTTTGAGCTGTTAAGATCACATATTTCAAAAGCCAAAGTACTCCATTGAAGAAGACATAGCCTAATGTCGAAACATGTTTGGATTGTGGTGGTGATGTTGGAGGAGGATTTCGTTTGTTGGTTCTTCTAGGATTCAGGTTTTAATTTGGTTTTATCCTTCATTGATTTTACATAACTTTCATTGAAAATGTCATTCCTTTTAACAAGACTTTGAATGTTGTTAACCTTATGTTACATTCTCGGCAGTCAATAAGTTCCAAGCCTAAATGCTTTTATTGTACACAATTTCGTTTACTGCAAGATATTTTTTAAAAAGAAGACTTAAATAGTGAAGTCAGAACAACGATATGAACGCTATTCGTAACCTACCCAAGAAATACCGAGCTTCCAAGGCCGTATGAGTAAGTCAGAGCTTCTTATCAAATACAACAATAGCATATCCCTAAACGCATCCTGGTCCAACAACCACTACGTTTGTAACACAAACGTGAGTAACAGTAATTTCCTGCTACACATTATATGTAGTAAATACAATAATTAACGTACCACATATATTTTTCGTTCAATAGCTAATGTAGCATTTTGAACTTTGCAATAAATAGATAATGTAGGTTTGTGTCTTGGTATCTATCCATATGTGGAGAGATTGCCGTGTGCTGATGATACAGTGCTGTTGACAAAAGTGAGTTGCAGAGTATGTTGTCCCAGTTGTACAAAGTTTGTGTGAAATTCAAACTGAGTTATCCTCAAAAAAAAAAAAAAATCGTTATAGTTTGTGAGCAAGGAACTGTTAGTACTGATTGCAAGATCAGCCTAAATAATACATAGTTATACCAGGTGAATAAATTTGCATATTTAGGAAGCATGTTTAACAGATTAGATGGTGAAATTAATAGGCAAATGAATCCATCAATGAAAGTCATGGCTTTCTTAGAAAAAATTTTCAGGACTGGTGGGTCCTTGAAAATACCCTGAATGATGGCTGTGTATGAAAGTATAGGTGTACCTACTCTGATGTATGGCAGTGAATCCTGTGTACTGCAGAAGAGGCAATAGGATTCGTTTGTGTACTGGAGAGAATGTGTTACTTGTGGGAGGGGGCATGTCCTGATTATGTGAGGAATGAAGATGCGTAACATGAAGGCAAATATTCTTAGGATGTTGGGCTATGTTAGAAGAATTAGTAGTGAGATGCTTACTATTTATTTTTATTAATTTATTTAGCAAAGTGACACGAAAGAAAAATCATGGGAAGATCAGATTCAGGAATTTCTGCATATGAAAGAAGGATAATGAATATGAAGTACGAAATGTCTTGTGTGAAACATGATGGATGTCAGTGAAGATCAAATTGTGTGCTGAATGCATTGTGAAGAGAGATGTTTGATACAGCAACAGTAAGTAAATCTGGCACCATCAGTTTAAAGCTTTAATCTGAGCTTTCTTTGAGGAGCTAACCTATGAATCTCACAGAACAGCTTAGTAAAATATAGGTATGTTGTATCCTCAGCAGTTGTGATCCACGTGAAGATTGCAAAAACCTGTGGGGTGACCTGACAGAAAATATTCATAATGCTGTGCAATATTAAATAATCCAGTATATTTGTGATATGGGATAATTTATAAAATGACTGCAAAAAATATATTTTTTGTGAAGCATCAGTAAGACATATTTTAGTGTGGTATTTTAAGCATGACTAATATCAAACAAAAGTTTTGCAGTGCAATTCTAAATTGAGAATCTTTCTAGAAGAAAAAAATGGGGAGTGCAAATGCCCCAGTTTTGTTAATACTTTTTGTTTAAACTTTAATTGCATCAGTGAATGGTTTAGTAGCTTTCCTTCGCACTTCCAGCATAATAGGAAAACTCATGCTGTAATACTTAGAAATGTCAGTTTTGCTTAGAACCAACTTGTTGGCCCTAATTTGAATTTTGTCGTTCCCAATTTGAATTTTATGTGAGATGTGCACTTTGTTTACTTTACATCTCACTTAGCAATCTTCATTGCCTCAGTGAAAGCTGTGCAACATCTATACAAAAATGTAAGCGTTTAACCACTTGCAAGTAGTAAGTGTTGGAGTATGGAAACTTAATAAGGAATAGATCACAAAATTAGAAAATCTGGGAAAGTGTCATAACAGTCGTGTAAGAATTTTTGCACTGAAAAGAGAGTTGGTCAAAGCTGGGTATACAGCACGAACTGACAGCACGGGTCGCCAGCCGGTTAGACCCCTACAGCGGCAGCTAGCGCGGGCGGCGGAAACTTGCATACCCCTAATACTAAATTTTGTGCAGAGTTTTCATAATGAATCACTGTATTTTCCATTGTTCTCACAAAAACATGTGTTAAAAGCTTAAGAGTCTTCGATTTTGTCTTTGATTTTCTAATGATTAAGCTTTGCATACTTTCCTTGGTGCATTTTTTCGTTATGCAATGTGAAGCCACAGGAGACTTCGACAAATTAACGGCTCCTAGTGCAAATTGAGAAGTCTGGATGAATGGTAGTGAAAGAAACTGAAATTGTTTCGCGTACCCCGCTGTATAAAGCGACGTGAAACCTTTACCCTTGGTGAATCATTGCCTTGAAATCTGTTGCTCTTCCAGCCTGTGTTTCTGAGCAAGTGGAAATCATACGAGACAAAAGTAAAACTATTTTATAACCCCCCCCCCCCTCTCTCTCTCTCTCTGTACATATCTATTATTTGCCCAAGCATGCCTTCTGGGCCCTTGGTCATGGTGGGCCCCAATGCAATAGCCCCTATAGACCCCCCTCCTTAATTCAGCCCTGCTGCTTACTAGGATTGGATGACTTCTTGATGAGCCGTAACGATGGGTTTTTTTTTCATTTAAACGTGCAATTGTATTCCGCACGTACTCAAGGCGACATTCTTTTAGCAGCACTGTTTCTTTCTGCCTTTCCATTCCTGCCAAAGATTGCGTACAATACTTATTTTAGTTCCTTACAGGGCCGTTTCTAGGAGAGGACTCAACACCCTGGAAGACAAGCAAGTCCCCCCCCCCTGGAAAAATACATGTAAATTCTTTGAACTTTTATTTTTGTTATTATGTGAAAATTACTTATGCGTTTCATTGTAAGCATAAAAACCTTGTATTGACGTGCATTATATACACCTTTTAAAAACAAGAAAAATTGAAGTGTTACAGCACGAAGGATGAATAATTGAAAAGAACTTACTTTTTGTAGGTGAAACAGTATAGGAGCAGCTGCGCTAAGATTCTCTGCCAGGACTTTCTGTTATGTGTGCCAGAGAAAAGAGAAATGCCGTATTTTTCCTTTTTCGGAGAAACGTAAAATTTTAAAGAACATAAAATAAAAAAAGTTAGAAAGAAAAAGTCACGCAGGTGGAAACGCATTTGTGTAGAAGACTAAATCCCTGTTCGTCATTTGGTAAGTGACTATGAGATCAGATCAGATCAGATCTGGAGGATTTTAGGAAGGAAGTGTCTGACCCCAGTCTTAAACAACCCTTAGAAATAGGAAGCTAGGAGATTTGGGCTAGAGTGCCCGATAGGAAAGTGACACGGAAGCGAGGTAGAAAGGTGGAGGAAGACGCCCTTATTTATTACCGGGAGGCCAGTACCCGGGATCCGACGGCTTAACGTACCCATCCGACGCACGGCGGGTATTTAGTGGTTCGAACGTTCGTACCTGCCCAGGATCGAACATAGGTTATCTCCATGGCAGTCACGAACGCTGACCACTAGGCCACTCGCGGTCCTAAGTGACTATGAGATGCTAAGCTGCTCCTTAAAAACTTCCAGGCAGTTCGTTATCGACAAGAATAAAAAAAGAAAGAAAGATGACACCGAATTTTCGGGTGTAATGAGCACGTCTTTTGAATCCGTTCTGACGCGAATTAAATTTATCAAAGCTATTCAAAGTCATTGGAACGGTATGGAAAACAGTAGTATCAACAGAAGAAAGTTTTTCAATCGGGTTTTTAATCCCTCAAATATTGCTGTAAACGGAATCGTTAGCTTACGCTCTCTGGTTGCAGACTTGTGCGTTAAGAAAAACATGAATTTATATGAGAAACATTTCGCACCGGAAACACTCTCTAACACAGAAAGAATTTTTCAAATCGGACTCTTAGAAGCAGAGATATCGACAAATATATGATAGGCATTTACGCACCCTGGCGGAAAAACATGCATTATTTTATGAAGAAAGTATTCTCAAAAGGTTTTTCGATGTGAGAGGTATCGGTCCAAGAAAAAAAATGTTAGTCGAGTTTTCAGGTGCTCAGATTTTGCTGCAAATACACAAGAAGCTGAAATTAACACTTATGCCCCTGGCGACCAAACCATTCTTTACCAAATATTAGAAATTATATGAAAAACATTTTTCATCAGGAGCTGTATGCGATACAGGAAGAAGTTTTCAAATCGAAGTTTTAGAAGCAGAAATATCGGGGGAAACGCGATTTACCTATTCCGCCCCCAGGCGGAAAGTCTGATGTACTTGAAAATTTTGAATTTATATGAGAAACATTCCGCAAGGGAAATACTACCCGACGAAGAAGGAATTTTTCAAATCGGACTCCTAGAAGTAGAGATATTGACAGAAATAAGATATACATCTACGTCCCCTTGCGGAGAAACCATGTAATATTTTAAGAAGAAAATATTCCGAAAAGGTTTATCGACGTGAGTGGCATCGGTCCACGAACAATTTTTTTCAATCGAGATTTTAGAAGCTCAGATTAATACATCACAAGCGGAAATTGAAACTTTGCGCCCCCTGGTGGCCAAACCATGTTTTACCAAAAATTAGAAATTATATGAAAAGGGTTTCCCATCAGGAGCTCTATCCGGTGCGGAAAGAATTTTTCAAATCGTAGTTTTAGAAGCAGAGATATCAGGGGTGACACAATTTCCCTTTACGCCCCCTAGCTGAAAGTCCATGAATTACTTGAAATTTTGAAATTATATAAAAAAAAACATTCCGTACTGGAAACCAACAAAGAAGGAATTTTTCAAATCGGGCCATTGGAAGCAGAGATATTGGCAAAAATAATGATATACATCGTATCCCTCTAACTAAATGTATCCCTCTACGTGTTGGAAAAAGTGCTATATGTGAAATCTTGAGCATGCACGAGAGAGAAAGAGCTTTCAGCATTTTGTCCATTGTTTTTTGTCCAGTAGAAGTGACTTTACGATGCTTGTGTTGGAGAAAAGGGTTTTTTGGAAGGTTGCTTGGACAATTACACAAAGGTTTCAGCTGATCGCAAAGTTGGTGTTTCTGATGAAAGAAAAGTGAAAAAAATTTAAGTGCCAGTAGTTGAACTGTACAATGGAAATACAAAAGCAACTTGTTTGTTATTGAAACCAAGGGCTATATAGAATTTTTTTCGAGGGAGGAGGGGCGTGGGTGAATAAACACGCAAGTTTTTGAAATCTATCATGATACAATGAAAATTAGTGAAGAATAGAAAAAAATTAAAGCATTATTTTCTAACATAAGCTGAGGCATTTTTATTAAATCAATGCATTTTTTCTAATGTAGGTCGCATTTTAACGAAAATAAAAAAGAAACACTTTTGAAGGGAGGCAAGGCCCCTGGGCACCCCCTAAATACGCCCCGGATTGAAACCATTGGAAAAATTCTTTTTTAGCGTCTTTTGTAAAAAAGGAAAGGATCGTGCTCATGTTATCGGTTTGTCTGTCCGTCTGTGGACAAAATATCTCTTGCAACTATTAGTCCGATTTAAAATATTCTTTTTGCATTGGGAAGCTTGAAATATGCAAATGATGATCCTTCATTTCATTTTTTTTTACGATATACAATTTAGCCGCTAGAGGGCGTAAATGCAGATGATATCGAATTCAAAATACATTTTATTCCATATATTTGCTTCTAAACATCCGACTGAAAATATTATTTTACCTTTCGATTCCATTTTCCATTTATGTCGAAGAGTAGGCATAGTCACTTTTTCAAGTTACGCATAGATTTTCCGCTAGGAGGCGTAAAAGTAAACTCCGTTTCACCCGATATCTCTACATCTAATATTCTGATTTATAAATTTTTAAACGGATACAGCTCCCGAAGGGAAAATTCTAATTTTTGGTAAAGAATGGTCTAGCTACCAGGGGCGTAAGCCTTAATTTCCGCTTCTGATGTATTTGCCACCAAATCTGAGCTTCTAAAATTTCGATTGAAAAAATTCGTTCGTGGATCGATGCCACTCACGTCGATAAACCTTTTTGGAATATTTTCTTCTTAAAATATTGCATGGTTTGTCTGCCAGGGGGCGTAGATTTCTATCGTATGTTTGTCAATATCTCCACTTCTAAGAGTCCAATTTGAAAAATTCCTTCTTTGTTGGATGGCGTTTACGGTGCGAAATGTTTTTTCATGTAATTTCAAAATTTTCAAGTTAGTCATAGATTTTCCGCTAGGAGGCGTTAAGGTAAATTGTGTTTCTCCCGATATTTCTGCTTTTATAACTCCGATTTGAAAAATTATTCTTGTATCGCATACAGCTCCTGATGGAAAATGTTTTGTATATAATTTCTAATATTTGGTAAAGAATGGTTTGGCACCAGGGGGCATAAATGTTAATTTCTACTGATATATCGGCAGCAAAATCTGAGCTCCTGAAAACACGTCTGAAAAAAATTCTTTCCTATAGACCGATACCGCTCACATCGAAAAACATTTTGAGAATACTTTCTTCTTAAAATAATACATTGTTTTCCCGCCAGGGGGCGTACATACATATCTTACATTTGTCGATACCACTGCTTCTAAAAGTTTTGATTTGAAAAATTCTTTCTTTGTTGGAGAGCGTTTCCGTTGCAAAATGTTTCTCATATAATTTCAATTTTTTTTTAACGCACAAGTCTGCAACCAGAGGGCGTAAGCTCACGATTCTGTTTACAGCATTATCTGCGAGATTAAAAACCCGATTGAAAAACTTCTTTCTTCCGTCAGATACAATTGTTTTCCATACCGGTTCCATTGAATTTGAATAGCTTTGATAAATTTAATTCGCGTCAGAACGGATTCAAAAGACGTGCGCATTTCACCCGAAAGTTCGGTGTCATCTTTCTTGTTTCCAAAGGTTTCAACCAAGGGCGTAACGCCCCGCCTCCCGGCCGGTTGAAACCATTGCAAAAAAAAAAAAATTCTAATGGTTTCAATCAGTCTTTTTGAAAAAAACGTCACAACATTTCAAAGTCCAGGAAGTTTGTTTCGATCACACAACAAGAAAACGTAAGCCACTCAAATTTTCAGAAATTAAAACTTCCGACAAAAGTTATTTTAAAAAGTTGTGTAGTTTAATTACTATACCTATACATTTTGATAAAAAGTATTGGACTACTTTAAATATTTAGGTATATATATTTTTTAATTTAACTTAATTATGTGCTCCGTAGTGTGTGTATCACTTTAGTTTTCGTGTTTGATTGTAGCTAGAGTTAGTGAGATTCTTTGAATTTCGAACACAAAAGTAATTATGTAAACCTTGCAGGAGGAATGTACACTTTAGAGACATTATCAGCTTCATGTGTGAACTAAAAGATTCTATATTTACATCCCCCCCCCCCCGTTGATCAGCAGGTCAAACTGTAGCTCAGACAAGTAATAATCTTCCGAAAGCCGGCCCGGTGTCTCAGAAGTCTAAGCGCTGGCTTATGATAATTCGTCCACGAAGGGTCCGGGTTCAAATCCCGGTGAGGCATGGATGTTGTGCTGCTTGTCCTACGGCACTGGCTCTGTCCCTTCCCTTGAACCAGTGACCCTAAATTAGAAACGGGTGATTGCTTATAGCCCATTGAGTTGCTGACGGTAGTCATTAAGGCTTCAGTCAAAAAAAAAAATCTTCCGAAAAGTCGCAGTGCTCTGTGTAACGAAGGACAATGCTGCTGACATCACAAAAAGCAGCTCAGGCCTTCAGATATCTCGTCAGCCATGCCTATGGGCAGTGCCCAACCGTCAATTTAGGGGGCCCTAGTATAAGCACGTGAGCAGACCCCCTCGCGCCTCTCTCTTGAAATGTCAAATAGCTCATGACTGTGAAAACATAAATTGTACCATCAAAACAAAGAAAAAAGCTTAGATAACGATGGCTACTACAGAGGGATTATCACAGGCGTAGCCAGGTATTTCTGCGCCCGGGGCAAGAACAAAATATTGCGCACACCATCTTTTTTTTTCGGGGGGGGGTTACGACCACCGTGAGTTAGTATAAGGGCTACAAGCAGTCCCCCGTCCCTAATTCAGGGCCATTGATTCCGAGAATTGGGCAGAGCCATTGGGGGAAAGCAGGCAGGCCACCATGCTTCATCAGGGACACTCCGTTCCGGGCCGGCCACAGACGAGGTTATGCCCCATACACGTACTTCTGAATGTCACGTTTGAGTGTTACGCCAGGAAATGGGGGAGTTTTGTGCCTGGGGAGGCATGTAGCGTGAAGTGAAGAGGATTTCAACTTTCAAGCAGGCGTAGAAGAGCTTCACTGTACGCTACATGCCGCCCCAGGCACAAAACTTCCCCGTTTTCTGGCGTGACATTCAAAAGTGCGTGTCAGTGGCCACCTTTAGAGGCCAGCGCTTGGACAACTACGCCAACAGGCCATCTGTGTATGTATCTAGTCACATGCCCTAATTTAGAGTCATTAGTTCCACGGAAGGGAGAGAGCCAGTGCTTAGATCACTGAACCACCAGGGCAACACATACGCACGCACGCAAGAATGTACACTGGTCGTGAAAACAAAATTAATGTCACATCATAATATTTCTATATCGGAGCACAATCAAACGATTACTGCTTTTTCACAACTGCTTCGGAGTTCGAGTACCACATCAGACAGGTTGAATTCAGCTGGCAATCGTGGTTCGCAGTTGCAGTAATGATGGAATAGTCCCCAGTGAATCTTCGACAAGGTGAACGACATTTTTGTTTTGAAACGTAAGTACGTCGTTTTTGAATGCGAGCAAGTAACATCCGTTGAACGTTTTGAGGAAGAAATGCAAATTTGCCAAAGCTACCGAAACTGGCGAAGTGCATAGTACATAACTTCTGTAAATGGAGAAATGTTAAAGTATGGCGCCAAAAAAAGAAAAAAGAAAAAAAAAAGAAATGAAAAACTGCACCAGACTCTCGTGCAAAAGTTACATTTCCAGTTTTAATCAGATTGTAAGCAGTGATTTTTGCGCCCTTTCATGAGCTGCCCCACCTGCCCCGCCCTAGTTACACCTTTGGAGATTATTCATCAGGAATACATGTTACGCCTATCAACTCTGAGATCTAAGCGCATACCTTAAAAGTTGGGGAGAAAAAAGCCAACGATTCTGCAAAACGACAATGCCAAACCCAACGGCAGTGCTTTCACTTCAGAAGCCATACAGAAAATCGGGTTTGATGTTCTATAACTCCCAACCCTCAGCCCAGATTTCGAGCCGTCCGACTTCTGGTTGTTTTCTTCTCTCAAGAGACATCTGAAATGAATTCAGTTCACCTGAGACGAAGATGTTCAAGACGCTACCAGGAAATGGTTCCGAGCACAATCTGAAGATTTATTACAGAGACTGGTATTGGCTTATCTGTATCGAGCGTGAGGGGGGGGGGGGAGAAGACACCATCTCAGACACTACAGTATGTAAATTTTTTGAACATATAAAATGCCGCCCCGGTGGCACAGTGGTCTAAGCGATGGCCTCTGATCATTCGTCCGAACGAGGTCCGGGTTCGAATCCCGGTTAGGCATGGATGTTGTGTTTGTCTTACGGCACTGGCTCTCTCCCTTCCCTGGAACCAGTGACCCTAAATTAGGGACGGGCGACTGCTTATAGCCTGTTGAGTTGCTCACGGTGGTCGTTAAACCTCCAATCAAAAAAAAAAAAAAACATATAAAATAATGTTTTTGAATGTTTAATTTGTGACGTACGTCGCTCTTACTCTCTTTGGGGCTTTGGGAAGAAGACACTATCTCAGACACTATGTAATTTCTTGAACATGTAAAATAATATTTTTGAATGTTTGATTTGTGTCGTACGTCGCTCTTAATCTCTTTAGAGCTTTGGAAAGAAGACACTATGTAATAGAAGACACTATCTCAGACACTATGTAATTTCTTGAACATGTAAAATAATATTTTTGAATGTTTGATTTGTGGCGTACGTCGCTCTTAATCTCTTTGGAGCTTTGGGAAGAAGACACCATGTAATAGAAGACACTATGTAATTTTTTGGACATGTAAAATAATATTTTTGAATGTTTGATTTGTGACGTACGTCGTTCTTAATCTCCTTGGAGGGGGCTTAAACCCCCAAAACCCCTCCGTGGGTGCCCCAGTGGGGGAGGGGATTATGTAGAAAAATTAAATATGTGAAGTAGAGTATGAGTTTTGTTCTTGTTTTGTTTCAATTTGATACCTCGCCATTGGGCTTGTATGCAAACATGGAGGCATTATTTGTTGAACACTCTGTGTACTAGGGAGCATACAAAAAATTGGCAAGTTTTGGCGCATGGAATGTTTCGTAATTAAAATGTTCTAACGTTACATAAGTGAATTATAACTGACTAGCTCATAGCCCGTGCCATGCACGGGTGAAAAAGCTGCGATTGAAAGTTTTATAACACGAATCATAAAATACATATACAGGATGTCCCACTCGCTACCGAACCCGGCATTTCTTTAATAATATTGACACTAATGAAGATATTGCAACGAAATCTGAAGTGGACTTACCTCATTTCGTGCAAAACGTGATGACATCACAACATGTGCTAGAAGTGGCCACCATTTGCGTCCGGACAGTATTGAACCCGGCGCACCATATTGTGGAAAGTCCTTGCCAGTACGTCCGCCGTCACTACCTGAATTTCTTCGGTGATGTTTGCTTTCAAGTCATCTATGGTTCTCGGTTTCTTTTGGTAAACTCTCTCTCTTTTAGATATCCCCATAAAAAGTAATCAGGAGGCGTCAGATCGGGCGAGCGCGGTGGCCATAGACCCTTCGAAATGACGCGGTCGTCGAAAAAGGACTGAATTTCTGCTATACTGGTGTGTGATATTACTCCATCATGCTGGTAATATCCAATGGAGAGTTCTTCGTCGTCCAATTGATTTACAAAACTGTTAAAGATTTCCATATATGCAGCTGTTGTGATGGTTGTATCGAAGAAGATGGGACCAATTATGCGGCGCCTGGTCACTTACACTTTGGAATGTGTCTGCCACTCAAGGTTAGCCACTAAGGGACACTCCTGCTGGCCGGCTGGAGAGCAGCACCGGGTTCAATGCTGTCTGGGTCTGGACGAAATGGTGGCCACTTCCAGCACATGTTGTGATGTCATCACATTTCGCACGGTGAGGTAAGTCCACTTCAAATTTCGTTGCAATATCTTCATTGGTGTTAATATTATTAAAGAAATGCCGGGTTCGGTATATAACTATAATAATCGGTTGAATTATTAATGGGCAGTCTATGAGATAGGTCACAAACAAACAAAAAAATCGTGATATTCCCATTCAATATTCCCATAACAGAACCCTATTGTATAGGTTAATAGATTTCTAACCGTCATGTAACGATCACGGTACGTTAAAAATCATATAATGTAAAAATTTAAGTAATAAAAATTAAGTTAATTAAAGGTCACAGCTATGTTCAACCACTTGAGCTTCATCAAATTGAATTGCTTCTTCTGGAATAACTTGACCAAAATATTCTTGTTCAATTGCCTCTCGCTGGAGATGATTTGCTTGTGAGTGAGCATTTGCAGCACGTCGAGCCTGAAGTTCTTCTGGAGTTTCTTGCTGTCGGTGAAATTTGCAGCACGTCAAGCCTGAAATTCTTCTGGAGTTTCTTGCTGTCGGTGAAATTTGCAGCACGTCAAGCCTGAAGTTCTTCTGGAGTTTCTTGCTGTCGGTGAAATTTGCAGCACGTCGAGCCTGAAGTTCTTCTGGAGCTTGTTGCTGCCGGTGAATTGCGTCTGAGAGAGCAGCTGCATTACGTCGAGCTTGTAGTTGTTCAGGAGTTTCTTGCTGTCGGCATTTAAAATGCGCAAGAGCATCAGTAACGTCATATGTCTGGTTTGTGTTTCTTCAAAGCTTTCATTTCGTCAGCGATTTGCCCTACCTTCGTTCAAGTTATGCAATGTATTAGAAGACTGGTTTGCAAGCCCCGTTATCATTTTCAATTTAAGAGACGTTTCCTTTTAGCTTTATCTTCTTTCATCTTGTGTTACAAAGAAAAAATTCTACAGAACCAATGGTTTTTTAAATTTCCATCACAGTGAATCAAAACTACGTGTGCAGTTATGTTCTTACAATTTTGCTTGTTCATTTTTATGAAATAAAATCACGCTCATTCCATTTTATGAAACTAGTCTGCAATTTTATTCCTTTTTATGAAATTACTGTAAAGTGAGAAGAAAATGAAACAAAACACGTTACAGAACAAACTTCGCAGAAAGTTGTTCGAGAACGTGCGTGTTGCCACAGATGAAGTCGTTTGTCTTATTAACTTTAATTTATTTTCCGGTATTTCTCCTTGATATGTATTACGCATCGTGCGATAGCGGTGAGCTTAATTCCGATTTCGGCCACCGGATAAAAGCAGATGGCGCTACAAGTACTTAGGCTGTCGAAAAACAGCCCCGGAAAGTACTGAATGACGTCAGAGCATTAGGGACAGACGTAGCCTATGATATAGGTTTTATTGCAGTGCTAATTTCAGCATGGAATAGTTAAATATGCACATATATTATTTTAACACTACTGCGCCATATCAGTCAATCGCTAGAGTGAATGAAAGCATGCGAATTAAAAATTCCCGTACTATACACTATACTGTTTTTTTTAATCAGGCTAATAGTGTAGTCTTTATTTAAACTTTTATGGTGCCTCTTCAATCTCACACTTATGGTTCATGGCAATAAAATGTTGGCTGAAATCCTAACCGAACTAAAAAAATAAACAGAACTAAGAATCATGAACAGGCAGACTGAAAATTTGAATAATTTCTGAATTAACATAAATTTGGTTAAGTTCAAATAACGCACATTTCTGGATTCACTTTGACTGCAATTGGTACTTCGCAACTCGATTTTATAATGTCTAAAGGAACTTGTATCCAAATGATGGCGCCACCGTACAAGTACGATGTTGCACATAGAGGGGCGACAGAATTTCAGGGGGCATAGGAAAGGATACCCATTTAACCAGTGGGTCCATCCTGGGGCCGTCACTTAACGTGCTCGTCCGATGCACGACGAATATTCAGTGATTGTTAGCAAGTCACACCACCTCTGCAAGATCAGCCCAGAATCGAACCTGAGGACTTTGCATTGGTAATCTGAACTGCTAACCACTCAGACATTCGCGGCTTCACAGCTTTTTGGATATCCAGATCGACATTTATTGGTTCCATCTTAATGCGTCGATGATAAATTGCATTGAAACTAGGCACCCATTTCTGAGGTATGTCGATATAATTGTACGTATCTCGGTTTCGTAAAGAACTTCCACATTTCTGTTTTAAGAGTTCAACTGATTTTTCTATTACACTCGCCTTTCTTTCATTTATGCTGGTAGTGAAGAAACTCAGGCGATTTTGTTTCGAAAATTTCTGAAATTCTGAAATTTTAAGTTCAGAACCTTAATAAGTTTGCAAATTTAAGGATCTGGGATTTTTAGGACGTCTTTTGTAAAAAAAGATCGTGCTTATGTTATCGGTTTGTCCGTCCGTCTGTAGACACCATATCTCTGCAACTATTAGTCCGATTTGAAAAATTCTTTTTGCATTGGGAAGCTTGAAATATGCGAATGATGATACTTCATTTCGTTTTTTTTTACGATGTAAAATTCAAACACAGATGATATCAAATTCATAAATGCGATGTAAAATTTAAACGCAGGTGATATCAAATTCAAAATACCCCCCCCCCATATATTCGTGGACCGATGCCACTTCTAAATATCCGATTGAAAAAATTCTATTACCTTTCGATTCCATTTATGTCGAAGAGTATTTTAGGTATAGTCACTTTTCAAGTTGCGCATAGATTTCCGCTAGGGAGTGTAAAAGTAAATTGCGGTTTCTCCGATATCTCTACTTCTAAAACGCCGATTTTAAAACTTTTTTCTTCGCTAGATACAGGTCCTGATGAGAAATCTTTTGCATATAATTTCTGATAGAGAACGGTGTGGTAACCAGGGGGCGTAAGTGCTAGTTTCTGCTTCTGATGTTGTATTTGCAGCCAAATCTGAGTTTCTAAAATCTCGATTGAAAAATTCGTTCGTGGACCGATTCCACTCACATCGATAAACCTTTTCAGAATATTTTCTTCTTAAAATAATGCATAGTTTCTTCGCCAGGTGGCGTCGATGTATATCTTATTTTTGTCAATATATCTGCTTCTAATTGTCCGATTTGAAAAATATCCTTTTCTGTTGGACAGCGTTTCTAGTGCGAAATGTTTTTCACATAATTTCAAAATTTTAAAGTAATTCATAGACTTTCTGTTAGGGGGCGTAAAGGTAAATTACGTTTCCCCCGATATCTCTGCTCCTAAAACTGTGATTTGAATTTTTTTTTTCTTTCTGTATCTAATACAGCTCCTGATGGGAAATCCTTTGCAAGTAATTTCTAATTTTTGGTAAAGGATGGTTTGGCCATCAGGGAGCGTTTGTCTTAATTTCCGCTTCTGATGTGTTTGCAGCAAAATCTGAGCTTCTAAAATCTCGATTTCAAAAAAATCGTTTGTGGACTGATACTACCCACGTCGACATACCTTTTAGGAATATTTTCTTTTTAACATAATGTATGGTTTCTCCGCCAGGGGGCGTATAGATATATATCTTATTTTTGTCAATATCTTTACTTTTAAGAGTCCGATTTGAAAAATTCCTTCTTTGTTGAGTAGAGTTTCCAGTGTGAAATGTTTTTCATACAATTTCAAAATTTTCCAGTAATTCATAGACCTCTCGCTAAGGGGCGTAAAGGTAAATTGTGTTTCCCCCGATATCTTGGTTCCTAAACTCCGATTTGAAAAATTCTTTCTGCACCGGATACAGCTCCTGATGGGAAATTTTTCGCATATAATTTCTAATATTTCGTAAAGAATAGTTTGGCCACCAGGGGGCATAAGTGTAAATATCTGCTGGTGATGTATTTGCAACAAAATCTGAGCTGAAAACTCAACTAAAAATGTTTTCTCTTGGGCCGATACCGCTCACATTGAAAAACCTTTTGAGAATACTTTCTTCCTAAAATAATGCATGGTTCTCACGCCAGCAGGCGTAGATGCATATGTTATATTTGCCCGTATCTCTGCTTCTGAGAGTCCGATTTGAAAGATCCTCTCTTTGTTGTAGAGCGTTGCCGCTGCGAAATTTTTCTCATATATTTCAAACTTTTCTGAACGCACAAGTCTGCAACCAGAGGGCGTAAGTTCAAGATTTCGTTTACCACAATATCAGCGGGATTAAAAACCCGATTGAAAAACTTCTTTCTTCGGTCAGATACTATCGCTTTCCATGCCAGTTCCATTGAATAGCTTTGATGAATTTAATTCGCGTCAGAACGGATTCATTCTTTTTTTTTTTTTGGTTGGAGGTTTAACGACCACCGTGAGCAACTCAATGGGTTATGAGCAGCCGCCCGTCCCTAGGGAAGGAAGAGAGCCAGTGCCGTAAGACAAACACAACACCCATGCCTCACCGGGATTCGAACCCATACCCCTTTCTGACGAATGATCAGAGGCCATCACTTTGGCCACTGCGCCACCAGGGCGGCCCAGAACGGATTCAAAAGTCGTGCTCATTACACCCGAAAATTCGGTGCCATCTTTCTTGTTAATTTTTTTTCTTTTTCGAAAACTTTTACTATGGAGTGCCCTGACTTTTGTATCATAGGGACATACCATGTGCGGTTTAAACACGTCAATGTATTTTAATAAGCATTAACTTTATATCTGTAGTTATGTTCGTTTGGACTGCGAAATGAAATAAAAAAAAAAAAAAACGAAAACGCCAGAGGTGACGTCATGCAGTAAAAAATTGCGAACTTGCCAGCAGAAAAAACATTCTTCGTCGAATTCCTGGGCAGCGCCACGTAGCGTCATCGAACCAATTTGTGACGTTACTTCCTCCATCAGAGTGCTCCCCTTACTTGTTAACGCAAAGCATCCACTATATCGGAATTCATTGTTTTGCAGCCTAAACACAATATCTGGTCTTTCCTATTTGTTACGCAACTATGTATAATTACGTAACAAATAGGAAAGACAGAAAGAAGAATTCATCAGGTTTGCACATCACAGCCAATTTGCTGCTTGTAATTGGAACTGACAAGTTATACATACATAGGAGGGTACATTACACAGGGAAACAGTCTGTCCAATACTCACAGAAAGTCTCTCTTTCTACACTTGACATCTGAAAAATCTTTGATGAATTCCTCAAACTATCATCTTAAGAACACTGCTCTCTACTTTCAGTAGGCACAGAGCACTCAGTCTTTCATGAGTCATCGTGGTTCTCAAATAATTCTTAATCAGTGCCAGTTTGCTGAATGATCTATCTACTCAACAACTAGTGGCCATCATGCTCAAATATATTCTAAGAGCTACATTAGCACTTGGGAAGGTATCACAAAGCCATTCATCATGGAGTAAAACCGCCTGTTGAGAGTGAAACACGACCTGAGCTTGGCAAAGGCTGCAAACTGGGCAATTTCCTCTATGAACACATTACTGCAATCACGGGTTAAGCAATTATAAGTTTCTCAGCTTCAGTTCTTATCCCTGCATCAGGTAGATTACATACGTTTACTGTGACTTTGAACCTGTTATACACTGATTGGTACGCTACCCTGCGTTCTTTTAAGGCAACAGACAACTGATCTAAAATTATATTGAAAGTTTCACATCTGAATTTATCTCTCGAAGACAACTGCCTCTGATACAGAGGTTGGATTAGCATCATAACGTTGGTTTTTACTGTAGCTGCCTTGTAGTCTGTGGTGCCACAAAAGTTCTTTTTTTTTACTATTGGAGGCTTAACGACCACCGTGAGCAACTCAATAGGCTATAAGCAGTCGCCCGTCCCTAATTTAGGGTCACTGGTTCCAGGGAAGGGAGAGAGCCAGTGCCGTAAGACAAACACAACATCCATGCCTCACCGGGATTCGAACCCGGACCCCTTACGGACGAATGATCAGAGGCCATCGCTTAGACCACTGCGCCACCGGGGCGGACCACAAAGGTTCCTGGCATCTAGTTCCAACTCTTCATACCTATCCCGAAAGCCGAAGTGATTCCAGAAACTTTTCCAGAGAATCAGATCCACCACTTTGCCGCCCCGGTGGCGCAGTGGTCTAAGCGATGGCCTCTGATCATTCGTCCGTAAGGGGTCCGGGTTCGAATCCTGGTCAGGCATGGATGTTGTGTTTGTCTTACGGCACTGGCTCTCTCCCTTCCCTGGAACCAGTGACCCTAAATTAGGGACGGGCGACTGCTTATAGCCCATTGAGTTGCTCACGGTGGTCGTTAAAACTCCAATCAAAAAAAAAATAAAAATAAAAAATCCACCACTTTCTTCAGATCAATTTTAACTCCTTGAACAGCTTTATTTGTAATGTTGAACCGCATAAGAATTAAGTTCCAGACCTTGGCCATCAGAGCAGTTTCAATGCAGTCCATTTTGTCTGCCAATGTCTGAGCTTCATATCTTGCTTTCAGGTGTTTGCTCCAAGTCACTTTTTTTTTTTTGGTTGGAGGTTTAACGACCACCGTGAGCAACTCAATGGGCTATAAGCAGTCGCCCGTCCCTAATTTTAGGGTCACTGGTTCCAGGGAAGGGAGAGAGCCAGTGCCGTAAGACAAACACAACATCCATGCCTCACCGGGATTCGAACCCGGACCCCTTACGGACGAATGATCAGAGGCCATCGCTTATACCACTGCGCCACTGGGGTGGCCCAAGTCACTTTCAATATCTCTTACGGCATTTTGAATGCAGTTGTATCCATCTACTAGGGCTTCTGTAGCATCCGCTCTTCAAACACAATATTTGTTTCGTTTGACTCGCTACTATTAAACACATACACGAATAATTTCTGCTAGTTCTAGCGTAGCCGAAACCATTTCGAGGTCACCTCTCAGAAGCAGCGGACTTTGTCGTTCAATTTGTCACGTAGCTCAGCTTCGTTCTCGCACGGCACCTCTCGTAAGTATTAAAATAGTATAATAGCTGAAACGTATGGATCACTGTTCTATTAGCGTAACAAAAATCTGTAGTGGCCTTCACTGGACTTTCTCCTACATAAACTGAGATGGAAGCTGCACAGAAAAATCTATAAAGTGCGATGGGAACTCCCACATTCGGTTCCCCGATTTTTTCCAAAGCCTAATGTTTACTGAACACATAAAAAAGCTGGGCTAAATAATAAATTTCCTGTTGATAACTGCATTAGTAACTAGAATTAAATAGGCCATTGTCAAAAATTGTTTGTCACAATTTACTTTTTTTTATTTTCATAAAATAAAGTGATCTTTTAATTACTACATTTTTCGTATAAAGGATGCCCCTTCGAGTGGGAGGCCTGGGGCAATTGCCCCTTTTGTCCCCCTATAAATCCGCCTCTGAACTTGTACCGAAAGTAATATAAAAGTGAGCATAGCTTTTTTATTAACTAACAGAGCTCGTTCAAATTGCACATTTTGGTAGAGTAACACTCTCTCTACACAAAGGTAAGACTCAACATAGACTCCATCACAAGCGATGCATTTGCGCCATCGTTGAACGCAACTCTCGAATCCTCTTTGAAAAAATTCTGCTGTGGACTGTTGTACCCACTTCACAGCCACTTTCACCTCGTCTGTGTCATCAAATCGTTGTCCCCGGAGACTGTCCTTCATTGGAACGAACAGGTGGAAGTCGGAGGGCGCCAGATCTGGGCCGTGCGGTGAATGGGGGACCACCGTCCGACCTAATTTGCTGATCGCCTGATTTGTTGCCAAAGATGTGTGTGGTCTCGCATTGTCATGGTGAATGTGGATCCTTTTCAGATTTTTGCTCGGTGTCTTCCTTCTTATGGCTTCTGTAAGTTTCTTGAGTGTCTCAGTGTACCGCTCATAGGCACCGACTTCTGAAAATTTCGAGGGTTGCTGAGATTCAAAAGGCAGGTACCTTTTCCTGAGTTGAAATTTCAGATGTTTAAATCGACCTTGTCTACAGTGTAAACGCAAACAAACCGATACATGATTTCATGATAAAGATATTGCATTTTTTTTTATAGCAACCAAATTCTTGAACCCCGTTTTAATTTTTCCGATTTAATTTTCTGTAATGTGCGAACCTGTTGGAAAAGGCTGAGATTGGCAGTATATATCATTAATCAAAACAGATAGTAGGCTAACAGCGATACCTTTGAGGAGCTCGCTCTAGCAGTAGCAAACAAACTGGCGTGTTCAGTGTTAGAATGGGACGCTCTTCATAATCATTGCATTGTATTATTTTCCTTACTTGTTATTGTTAGCATTTAGCGTATAACGCAGCATATATCACAGTGAAATTTTTGCTTTGATCAACAAGTGTAACTTGGAAATCTCCACCCCTACCCCGCCATCATTCATCTTGCAGTCCATGTGAACCGGTTGTTATCGATTTGGTATATCACCCCTGCGTGGATTGATTCGTGTTACTATTGGTGACTGCTTATATGTTTTATAAAGCTAGGGAGAAAAAAAGTCCTCAACATAATTATGTCAAACAATAACTGCAATAACAACAGCTTAAAAAAAAAAAAAAGGTCCTTTAAAATGATCCTTTGAGCGAGAAAAGATCATTCGCAGTCTCGCCGTGTGTCTTCTGCTCTCGGACGATCATTCATTACTCTCGCTCTGACATTTATGGCCCTACCGAAGCTCACTGAGTGCATGGTGAGCTGCTGACAACTTGCTGATGTACAATGAACGTGATTGCGCAAAAAAATATTCAAATTAAAATCGGTAACTTCAAACAATTAGGAAGGTAGGGTGCAAACGACATCCCACAACCCCAATTCCTCGCTTGCTTGGCTGTCTTATTTCTTAAGTGTTTGTTCGGTATCGGTGGTTAAAACACGATTTTTTGAAGATATTGATTTTTTTTATAGAAACCAAATATTTGCGCTATATTCCGATCATCGTATTTAATTTTATGTAAAGTGGGACTCAATATTTAAGTATGAATCCATTACATACAACAAAAATTCGGAGGGATGCGGAGCACCCCCAAATGATTACGAGGGGTGCTCAAGCCCCTGAGCACCCCTGTAGTTGGCGCCAGTGGTACCGCTCACTGAACACGGTACGGCCACGTACCAGAAAATCAAGGAGAATGACACCCCTGTCATCCCAAAAAACAGTCACAATGACTTTCTGTGCTGATCGCTGGCTCTTGAACTTCTTAGGCCTTGGTGAAGAGGTGTGACGCCATTCCATGGATTGATTCTTCGTTTCCGGATCGTAAAGATACGCCCACGTTTCATCCCCTGTCACCAGTTCGAAAAAAAAGTGTCTTCATTGATTTCAAATGTTTCCAGCAGCTCAGAGTAGACTTCCAACCTTCTCTCCTTCAAATCGGGTGTCAACTGCCGAGGTACCCACTTTGCACACACTTTCCTATACCCTAAGCTTTCCATCATCTTCTGTATGGTATTATGACCACAGTGCTTGTGGATGTCTGACAGCCTGCACCTTTCCTTCGTCAAGAAGTCAACGACGGCATATTGCTTCTGCTTGAAATCCGTTATTTACCTTCAATGAGGAAGAAGGGTTACTCTACGAACATGTGCCATTTGAACGACCTCTGTCAGTTAATGAAAAAGGTATGCCTACTTTTGCATTATTTTCGGTACAACCCTCGAAATTTCTCTGTCGCATTTCAAAGAGAATTTAACTTTTCCACTAAACTTTGGTTTTCTGGTGACCAGAATAGGAGTATCTTTAAATTAAAGGAGACACAATCACAAGGGTAGAATGAGAGTGACGGGCGTTCTGTGCTACCAACAGCCTTCCTTGCATGTCTACCCACGGCAATCGTTAAGAAAGCTAATGCAATCAGTGTTTACGGAAGGATTTAGTCTCCAAAGACTATATGGACAGGGTGTTTCTCCCAGGACACTGATTATTTCACTTTATTAGAGCAAATGGCTTTTAAGTTGAGGCCGACGATTCTGTATAGCTTTTGACGCTGATGTGACACTTTAAGCCATCAATTTAAGACCACCAGAGACTTAGAGAAAATACTTCTCGATTAGTAGTGTTTAACATGTGCTACGGTCTCCACAGTAAGTAAATTTTCAGTTATTTAAGATACAACGCCGCCACGACCCGAGCTCCCTTCGTGACTGACGATCTCTTCTTATTCACTATGTTACTTTGGTACCTGAGAGACAGCTGTTCTGTCAGCTAATGGGAGAGAGAAGGTATGGAAAACCCACAGCCAGAGCTGACTTTCCATTGCGTTTTGAGCTGTTTCTTTTTTACGCTTTCCAACCGTAATTTGAAAAAGCGTGTATGCTCCAGCTTTGTCCGTCCGTCTGTCCGTCGGCACGATAACTCGCGTAAATATGGTTCGATGTAGATGAAATTTTAGCATATTGTAGGGAACCACCTAGGAATGAACCCTATTGAAAATGGGTGAAGTGGGATCAAAGGTCACGGCATAGGGGCGGGATCCATTCCATTGCTCTTATGCGCCATAACTTGCGTAAATATGGTTCGATGTCGATGAAACTTTAGTATATTGTAGGGGACCACCTGGGAATGAACCCTATTGAAAATGGGTGAAGTGGGATCAAAGGTCAGGACATAGGAGCGGGATGCATTCCACTGCTTTTATGCGTCATAACTAACGTAAAAACGGTTCGATTTCGATTAAATTTTAGTATGTGGTAGGGGACCAATCCTATTGAAAATGGGCGAAATGGGGTCAAAGGTTAGGGCATAGGAGCGGAATCACTTCCATCACCATTATGCGTCATAACTTACGTAAAAATTCTTCGATTTGGATAAAATGTTAGTATGTGGTAGGGGCCTGCCCGGGGACGAATCCTGTTGAAAATAGGCGAAATTGGGTGAAAGGTTAGGACACTGGAGCGGTATCTATTCCATAGCCCTTATGCCTCATAACTTACATTAAAATGCTTCCATTGTGACAAAACTTTATCATGTTATTTCCGAGGTATACTGAACCGGTTCTGTTGAATATCATCGAAATGGGATCAAAGGTCAGGGCACAGGACCGAGATTTATTCCACAGCCATTATCCTCATAACTTGAGTAATGATTTCTGGTATGTTGGAAAGGGTATTATGGACAATTCTCTGCTTTAGAAGGCCTAACATTGGAAGAAGTGGATATTTCTGAAGTTAACAGAACAGTAAACAAAGCTCTTATGGAAACAGCAACAAAAGAAGCTGGGTCTAAGAACAAGTTGCATGTGAACAAATTATCAGGAAAAACCAAAATGTTGATGCAAAAAAGAAGAGAGATGAGGACAACTAAAGAAGATGTGACTTCCAAAGTGGAATATATAGAGCTATGCAAGACAGTACGAAAAAGTATCACTGAAGACGTAAGGAAATTCAACTGTGAACTAGTGAGGAAAGCAATTGAAAACAACCAAAGCCTAAAGATAGCAAAGGGACATCTGGGTAAGGGAAGAAAACAGATTATGGCACTAAGAAAAGAAGATGGTTCTGTAACAAGAAATAGAGGCGAAATTTTGACAAGAGTGAAAGATTTCTACTCCAAATTATATGAAAGGGATGATACATGTACTCCAGACATTATGAAAGGTACCAGAGTTCTTCCAGTCCACCCAGCAGAAGTTGCACATGCAATCAAGAACATGAAGCGGGGAAAAGCTCCAGGAGAAGATGGAATTACTGTAGACATCATACAAGAAGCAAGTGGAGAAATCGAAACAGTACTCGCCCAAATTTTCACTCGATGCCTTAATGAAGGGAAGATTCCTGAGGATTGGAACAACGCTACAATAATCTTGCTACATAAAAGAGGTGACATTGAGGATCTCAGGAACTACAGACCTATCAGCTTCCTATCAGAGGTTTACAAAATCTTCACTAAAGTTCTTTCACACCGCTTAAAGGTGACACGCGACATTGCTCAACCGAGAGAACAAGCTGGATTCAGGAGTGGCTACAGCACAATAGATCATATCCACGTACTGAGAGAACTAATTGAAAGGGCGAGGGAATATGAACTTCCATTGTGCATGGCTTTTATCGATTATGAAAAAGCCTTTGATTCGGTGAAACCATCAGCAGTTACAATGGCCCTGAAATCCTGCGGAATTGAAGATGCATACATTAATATTATTAATAACATCTATGAAAATGCAAGTGCAAAGATTTTTTTTTTTTTTTTTTTTTTATTGGAGGTTTAACGACCACCGTGAGCAACTCAATGGGCTATAAGCAGTCGCCCGTCCCTAATTTAGGGTCACTGGTTCCAGGGAAGGGAGAGAGCCAGTGCCGTAAGACAAACACAACATCCATGCCTCACCGGGATTCGAACCCGGACCCCTTACGGACGAATGATCAGAGGCCAACGCCTTAGACCACTGCGCCACCGGGGCGGCGTGCAAAGATTCGGCTGTTTGAAAATACAACACATATAAAAATTGGAAAAGGAGTGAGACAAGGTGACACCATATCTCCGAAGCTCTTTAATGCCACATTGGAAAATGTCTTTCAATCACTGAACTGGGAAAACAAAGGGATAAAGATTAATGGAGATTATCTAACCCACCTTTGTTTTTGCTGATGACATAGTCATTTTTGCAACTACCCCATCAGAGCTGCAGAGTATGATCCAGGAACTTGCTGACAAGAGTAAAGAAGTGGGATTAAAAATGAACTTTCAGAAGACAAAAGTGATGTTCAATGCTTTTACAAGAAATGAAGATTTATCGATTGATGGAGAAAAGCTGGAGATAACAGACACGTACGTTTATCTTGGACAGCAGATATCAGGTGAGGGTCACATTAATGAAGAAATTAATCGGCGTACAAAACTTGCCTGGAGAGCTTTTGGAAAAAACAGCATAATTTTCAAGAGCAATATGCCATTATGTCTTAAAAGAAAAGTGTTTGATCAATGCATCCTTCCAGTGCTTACGATCAATGCATCCTTCCAGTGCTTTCCAGTGCAGAGACGTGGACCTTAACTAAAAGAGACATACAAAGGCTGCAGACAACTCAAAGCAGCATGGAGAGGTGCATGCTTGGTGTAACCAGGAGAGATAAGAAGAGGAACTTGTGGATCCGAAAAATGACAAGAGTGGAAGACATCATGATCAGAGTTAAATCCCTGAAATGGCAATGGGCTGGGCATACTGCCAGAAGGACAGACCATCGATGGACAGCCGAGATTTTAGATTGGATTCCAAGGGACAGGAAAAGACCCAGAAGAAGACCACATGGAAGATGGGTGGATGAAATTCGAAAGTATGCGGGAGTGACATGGAGGAGACTGGCACAAGACAGACCGTTGTGGAGGAAACTTGGGGAGACCTTCGTCCAGCAGTGGATTGATAATGGTTGACAATGATGATTATACACTGCTGGACAATTGCTAAGGACAGATCATAAACGGCTATATAGCGCATAAAAAAGTAAGTGTGGTTGGATGCAAATTGAAATAAAATAATGTCAGAATGCCAGGACATTACAAGAAAGACAATTCATTGTGCTCTGAAATCCAGAAGGCTTTGGAACGTGTTCAAGGGACAAACAGGCCATTTTGTGCAGAATACGTAAACGTGAAAAAAATGCAATTCCCGCCGCAGGCGTTCCGGCGTAAGATGTCAATACGGGATATGCCACCATGGAGGGCGATGCAAGATTCCACACGTCGTGTCATGCTTTGCACAACATTATCAAGCAGCTGTTGGGGTAATTTATCCCATTCCTCTGTCAGTGCACGGACGAGGGTGTCCTTGTTTATTGGAGGGCATTGGCGACCAGTAAGACTCCTTCCCAAAGCATCCCACACATTTTCAATGGGATTCAGATCTGGAGAACGTGCTGGCCATACGAGGCGTTGAATATCCTCGCTCTCAAGACACTCCTGGACAGCGACTGTTCGATGACATGTTGCGTTGTCGTCCATGAAAATGAATCTATCACCGACAGCACCACGGAACATGCGAACATGAGGTAGCAGAACATCATTAATGTATCATTGGCCAGTCATAGTCCCAGTTGGAAGCACATAGAGGGACGTACTGCCATTGATCATGATGCCAGCCCATACCATGACACTACGTGTCGGATATCGGTCCCTTTCCTGTATGTTTGCTGGACAATATGCAGTACCACTGTCACGCCAGATCAATTGTCGTTGACAATCAGACGATAGACTGTATCTACTCTCATCTGAGAAGAGGACAGCAGACCAGTCGTTATCAGTCCAATTGCAATGTTGATGGCACCATTGCAAACGGGTGGTACGGTGACGTCTGGACAATGGGATGCACACAACAGGACGGCGGGCGTATAGTCTTCCTTCATGCAAACGTCTGGCGACAGTTTTTCGGGAGATCTGCTTGCCAGTAGCAGCCATAAACTGATTTGCTACCTCACTAGCTGTGCTGCGCCGGTATCTTTTTGTTGATAGCACTATGTACCGATCTTCTGCAGGTGTCGTACTGCGAACACGACCTCCCCCGTGACGTTTGCTACACTCTCCATTTGTTTGAAATGATTTCCAAAGCATTGAAACAACACTGTGGCTGACGTCGAACTCCCTGGCAACATCTGTTATTTTTCGCCCTTCTTCAATCTTGCCAATAATATACGGCCACGCGTAAAATCATCTAGGTGATGTCGGGAAGACATACTGAAAATTTCAAGTTCGTCAATTGATTCTTTCCCTTTCAACTTTGCGTTTGAACAACAACGGTCAACACGCGTCAAATCCTTTATATCTCTTATCAGCGCTATGACGTCACGAACAAGTTCGGCAATCCAAAATTTGCATACGCACAACACGTCTTACTGTATCCCGCAGTTATGCTAATTTCCACATTATCCTGCCTTCCATTTTATGGTTGCTATTGTTGCTATTGTCATCCGTCCTTAGCAATTGTCCGGCAGTGTATATATATACATTATCTACCAACAAGTAATTGGACACCTGTGATAGCAAAGGAAAACAAAGTTTATTCACCTTCAATAGTTGGTGGAGCCTCCACGAGGGGCGATTACAGCTGCGACACTCCGGGGCATACTCTCAACCAGGCGTTGTACGACGGCTAGCTGTATTTTCTTCCACTCGGCTTGGAGAAGACAGGTCAATTCCTTCATCGATTTCGGACGGTGGGGGCACCCCTTAAGTCGACGCTCCAACTCGTCCCAGAGGTGCCCGATAGGGTTAAGGTTCGGGCTCTGCGCAGGCCAGTCCATTCGATTAACCCGATTGTCACCATATCAAGCCATGGTGGACCTCGCAACATGACAGTTGGCATTGTCATCTTGAAAGTAACATGGGTCCACCCCGTAAAACTGCCACAACGTAGAAAGCGCATGGTCATCCAAAATGGTGCAGTATGTCTCGGCGTTGAGTCTACCAGGAATTGAGACCAAGGGTTCCCTGCCATAACAGGAGAAACACCCCCATAGTATAATTCCATCGCCGCCGAACTTCACAGTTGGCACAATACATTCCGGCAGTTAGCGTTCTCCAGGCAGACGCCAAACCCAGACCCTGCCACCCGAACGGTAGAGGGTGAACCTTGATTCGTCGCTCCAGAGAATCTGTTCCACTGTTTAACGGTCCACTGTCAACGTTCTTTGCACCACGTTAGCCGAGCAGCGCTATTGGACTTGGTGATCAAAAGCTTGTCGGCAGCAGCACGTCCATGATAACCGAGCAGATGGGCTTCCTTACGGATGGTAGTCATCGAAAGAACACTCCCGGATGCCTGTTGAAATTCCTCGCGGATGTGGCCCATCGATTAGGTGCGGTTCTTCCGAATTTCTCTGGCCAGCACACGTCGGTCTCTAACTCCCAGTTTGGTTGATCTGCCGGGTCGGGGCACATTCCGACAGTCACCTCTCATCTTCCACTTGCCAATCACGTAGGCCACTGTCGATTTTGGGTACTTCCACTCGCTGGATGTCACGTATGGATCGGCCATTTCTGTTATACCCGACGATTACACCTTTCTCGAAATCAGACAGCTCCGAACTGCGTGGCATCTTGCATGCAACTGGTTGCGTTGTTTCCCACACGATATTTAACGGCGGCAGCCGTGACGTCATCAGGACCGCAGATATCGTCGATTGCAGGGGTGTCTAATTACTTGTTCGTAGATAGTGTATATGTGGGTTTTCGGTATACGTCGTCCTGACGGTGCAACTCCGAGATCACCACACAGGGGAACGACCACTGGATGGCGTGAGCATCGGACGTCGTTCGGCGCGTCACTAAAACATGCTCTCAGAAACTAGAGTCAGAGCTGCGGAGAGTTTTGAAGTGTGAACACCGAGACAGGGGCTGTGTACCGAAGGGTGTTGTGTTTGCCATTTGTTTTTCTTAGTGGAACGAGTAGGTTCCGTTGTTAGTCTAGCCTGTTATGTCCTGATATCAATTGTAAGTGTACGTCATATTAAATGTTTGTGTTCTTCCAGCTCGTCCATTATTTAAGTGTTGTGATTTGATGGACCCGTAGTGGGTAAGTTTCCTAATACCCCACAATTCTGTTGTCAGCAAGTGGGATCTGTCCCGGATCGCCTGTGGATTACGCAGCGGCAAAGACGGAGCTTTTACAGTAGCGAACAAAAGTATTTGGCGAAACACTTTTTCGACCATAATTTTTTTTTCTGCTGGACCAAATCGGGTCATTTTGGGATATGATATGTGTTGATTCGTGAGTTACAATGCCGCGTAGTTTGTATTTCGCTCAGAGCGAATTTGTCGTTCGAAATGGGCATATTCAAGAGTCGCCAATTAATGTTTTTCTTGTGATTTTTGTGGGTTTTGTGATGTGTAGTGTGATAAGAAGTCAATCTTAGGTTTTCAGAAATGGGTAAAAAGGCGGAGATCCCTGTTGCAGCTCGCCAGTCGGTCGTGAACATGATGGAATACGGAATGCGCGTCACCGACATTACGAGGGCCCTGAAGATCCAACACCAGTCCATTTCAGCTATCCTGCGACGTTTTTAGAAGACTGGGACCGTCGAGAACAGTCCGCGATGTTTTTTTTTTTTTTTGAGATTTAACGACCACCGTGAGCAACTCAATGGGCTATAAGCAGTCGCCCGTCCCTAATTTAGAGTCACTGGTTCCAGGGAAGGGAGAGAGCCAGTGCCGTAAGACAAACACAACATCCATGCCTCACCGGGATACGAACCCGGACCCCTTCCGACGAATGATCAGAGGCCAACGCCTTAGACCACTGCGCCACCGGGGCGGCAGTCCGCGATGTGGTAGGCGTCATTCCATTACGTTGCGTCAGGATAGACGCATCCTCCGTCGATCTCGTGTTGATCCCACCTTGACTGCTGTGGACATCGCCATCGAATTCCGGGACAGCGACGACCTGAACGTCAGCCGAATGACCATCTCCCGTCGTCTCATTGCTGGTGGATTGAATGGAAGTCGTCCCGCCAAGAAACCACTCATCGGAGTCAAGAATCGACGATCCAGAGTCGCGTTCGTGCGCCGTCATCGACACTGGACCGCGGCGGACTGAAGTAAGGTGCTTTTCACCGACGAGAGCAAGTTCAACTTGTTCGGAAGTGATGGCATCCGATACGTACGACGTCCGTGTGGCCAGAGATTCAACCCCTTCATTCAGCCGACTGTCAAGCACGGAGTAGGATCGCTCATGGTTTACGGCGCCTTCTCTCGCAATGGAATGGGCCCTATCATCAAGATTGACGAAATAATGACCGGCCAGAGCTACACGAACATGCTCATCAACGATGTCTTCCCATGGGCAAACCAGAACATGTCACCCGGATGGATCATGTAGCAAGACAACGACCCGAAGCACACCTCCAGAGTAACGAAGGCAGCCTTCCAGCAGCAACAGGTCACACTTCTAGACTGGCCAAGCCAATCTCCAGACCTCAACCCCGTCGCGCACATGTGGCAGGAGCTGGAGAGACGATGTGCGAAGAAAACCTGCCGGAATAGGGCCCAGAAGTTCGACCAGTTGATTGCAGAATGGGCGCGAATTCCGCAGGTCACCGTCGAAAAGATAGTGGTCTCGATGCCGGCCCGTTGTGCAGCTGTTATTAAGCCTCGTGGTTATCCCACTAAGTATTAGCTATTGTTTTGTCATTTTCTCGTACTGGTTTTCTGTTATCGTTGCATTAAATGAATGTGATACACACCTACTTTGTTGGTCAATTTGTATGATCTTTGCGATTAAGCTCGGTACATGATCTGTGTTAAGGTTTCCGATCCATCTGCATATGGGTCATGTTTACAACTGAATAACACATATCATATCCCAAAATGACCCGATTTGGTCCAGCAGAAAAAATATTATGGTCGAAAAAGTGTTTCGCCAAATACTTTTGTTCGCTACTGTATATCACATCTTGGAGGTAAGCTGTCTTGTCAACCATGCATAAAAATTCTCGCAAAGAAGACTTGATTCAAGTAGCACAACAGATCGGCGAAATAGTGCCAACTGGGGCGACGATAGTTGATTTAAAATAAAAAAATAGAGAGCACCGAAGTCTATAAAAATGATCCGGATTTTGTAAAAGACGTTTTAAATTCTATAATAGAAGAGAGGAAGGCGAGGGCTGAAAATGATAAGAGTGCTAGAGATGGAAAAAATCAAATTAGCGCAATTGGAGAAGGAAGTAGAACTGGAAAGTATTCGAAGCCGTTCGGCATTGGAGCTGAATAAGCGAAGTGATAACACGGGACTTTAGCGGCCTACGTTTAATCTTGAAAACCTGATTAAAAGTGTTCGTACACTGAGTATGTCTATTCCGGTTAAACCCGAGAATCTCAATTTGTTTTTCCAATCTGTGGAACGAGCTTTTGTTATAAACGGGGTGCCGCCGGAGGGGAGGTCCGAGATTTTGATAAACCTTCTCGGGGAAAAAGCTTGCAACGTATTGCTTTGCATCGGGGGAGAAGATGAAAAAGTCGCTAATATTAAGAGAGTTTCAGCCGACAGCGCAAGAATGCTTGAATAATTTTCGGAATGCTCGTCGACAGCCGAGTGAAACACATATTCAATTCGCATCGAGATTAACAGCAAACTTCGAGTATTATTGTAAACTGCGTGAGGTTATTGATTTTAACTAGTTATGCAAATTGATGCGGGCAATCGTAGTGAGCGATGGGTTTGCCTCCTCGGGGCGCTCCGTGGTAACAATGGCACACACAACAGCAACTAGGGCCTCTGTGGATCTTGGAGAGGTGCCAGCTAGTTCTGTGTGACATTGCCAAAAAGACCCCAACTCACTGGGTTTTGTTCCAGAATCCTTAGGATGAATGATCAACTGGAACCCTCAGCTGTGTGCTAATCCCCCACACTGATGTACTTACTTAATTAAAAAGATAAAAAGAAATATTAAGAATGACTCAAGTGTGGGATATGGTAGACCTACCACACTTGAGAAGGACGGTCCACCACGGAATCGACCTGGACTTTCTAAATGGCATATAAGAGATCTCGGCTGAGTGAATGTAAGATTGGTGTATGGAATACTAGAGGTATAAATGGCAAGATGAGTGAGGTGATTGAGGAGATGAATAAGTATAGACTGGATGTGCTGTGTGTAAGGTAAACCAAAAACGAAGGAAATTGAGGTAGAAGAAGTGAATGGCACGGTGAGTGTGTGGTCTGGAGTATTGGATAATGTGAGAGGACAGGCTGGTGTAGGGGTGATTTTAAGTGAAAAGATGAAGAACAACTTGCTTCACTATAGTTGCGTGAGAGAATTTTCTGGATTCCTTTGAAAGTAAAACTTCAGAGAATTGTAATTGTTGTAGTGTATGCTCCTTGTGACTCGGAACCTTCTGATAAGAAGGAAGATTTTTGGAATGAACTAAAAGCTGTTTTGAGCCAGTTTGGTGCTAAAGAAAAATTTATAATAGCAGGGGATTTCAATGCTAGAGTAGGTGTGCGTGCAGAATGCAATTTCTGACAATGTTCTGGGTAAGTTTAATGGTTCTTGAGTGAATGATAATGGTGAAAGATTAATTGAACTCTGCATTGAAAATGGTTTGTGTGTATCTAATACATTTTTCAACCACAAGTATATCCACACATATACTTGGGGAAACCGTACTCTTGGTCAAAAGAGTGTGATAGATTTTGTTGTCTACGATCAGCGTCTGAAACACTTAGTTGTTGACACCCGTGTGATGAGAGGTGTGGATGTTGATTCTGATCATTACTTGGTAGTGTCACGAGTGAAACTTAATGTTGGTTGGAGGAAAAGGAATAGGAAGAAACCCAGGATAGAAAGAATAAAGGTTGATAGGCTCCTTAAAGATCATCAGCGGTATTTTGACTTACTCAGAGAACGACTGAAGGATCTGAAGTCTGGTGAGAGGGATGTAGAAAAGAAGTGGGAATGTTTTAAGAACTGTGTTGTCACTGCTGCTAAAGAGGTCTGTGGCACCACAATAGTGGGTGACAATAGATGTTATGCTTGGTGGAATAGTGAGATTGAAGAGGCAGTAAAGAGAAAGAAGGAAACCTATTTGGGGATGTTGCAAAGTAGTCTCTGTGGATGAATATCGCTGTAAGAAGCGCGAAGCTGCAAAGCTGGTTCGCCAGAGTAAGGCAAAAGATAAGAAGGAGAAGGTGGAAAGGCATGAACTGGCTTTTTGGAAAGATAGGAAGTCCTTCTGGAAGTACATGAGACTCAGGAAAAATAGGGGAAACAAAGTTGTAAGTTGTGTGAAGAATGAGATTGGGGAAATGATATGGGAGCCCAATGAGTTAAGTGAAAAATGGGGTGAATACTTCTGTGACTTATTAGATCAGGAGAGCAAAGATGATTCTGAGACAGATGCAGATGATGTCACAGTGAGGGATGGAAGCACAGGAGGGATCTCAAGAGAAGAAGTGTGTAAAGCTCTAAAATCTCTTCAGAATGGTAAAGCTCTGGGAGTTGATGGTATAACTGCCGAGATGTTGAAATATGGTGATGACCCTCAAGCAAATTCGTTCCATGAGTATTCATCCTTACTTTACCAGGTAATATTTTGCATTCAATTAAAATAACAACATGGAAAGATCTGGAAAATTTCCAATATGACAAGGTTCATTTACCATCTTGCCATTTCTGTTTCCATGTTAGGCAGGTTAAATGGTATACAATTTTGTATATTTAATTTTGTGACCAGAAAAAAACTTCCATTTCTATGTAGGTTCTGCCTTCAATTTGCATTTGAAGCCAAGCTTGTGGTTATTTGTTTACGGTAAATCCTGTCATGTGCTCTGTAATCAATGGCAGCAATCTATAAATTTTACAAATAAATTTACTGACAATAACTTAGCAATAATTTATCTGCACTCCAACTACAGGTATCCACTACTTTTTGAAAGTTTGCTTTACGCCACTTCACTTTTACGAAAGACCTAAATTAGTACCTGTTTTTGCTAACTGAAAAAAATCTGAAGAGCATTTTTACTTTTACGAAATGGTGTTGAAGAGGTTTTGGCATCCAATGACCAAGAACTGATAGATGAAGTGCTGATGCAATTGCAAGAAAAAAGGACATGAATCAATACCGAATGCAATAGCAAACGGCCTGAAAGTGAAGTCGTCCAGGAATTGAACATGAAGCACTTGGAGAGATTTTCACAATGACTGCAGAAAGGTATTACTTTTACTTTGAATGGGCACATAGCATTCTGGCTGTTGGTAAGAAAGTTTTTGCTGCTTTCATAGATTTAGAGAAAGCTTACAACCGAGTAAATAGGACACTTTTGTGGAAGGTTTTGAATGAATGTTGTATTACTGGAAATCTACTTAATAGTGTAAAAGCCATGTATGCTGGCAGTAGAGCTTGTGTACGAGTGAACAGTGTTTTATCAAAATGGTTTTATATTAGTGCTGGAGTTGGACAAGGTTGTGTAATGTCACCATGGCTGCTTAATATATTTATGGATGCATGCATGTGTCATGCCAAAATAGATAATACTGGCTTATGTCTTGGGTGATATTTGTGTGTGAAGATTGCTGTATGCTGATGACACTGTCCTGTTGGCAGAGAGCAAAAGTGAGTTGCAGAGTATGTTTTCCTGGATGTACAAAGTTTGCATGAAATTCAAACTGAGTATAAATAAAGAAAAGACCAAAGTTTTGGTTTTTGAGAGAGGAACTGGTAGTACTGAATCAGAATGTAATATAAGTCTAAATGGCACAGTTTGTGTATTTAGGAACCATGTTTGACAGAGAGAACAAATTGGATAATGAAATTAGTAGGCGAGTGAATTCTTCATTGAAAGTCATAGCGGCTTTGGGAGGTGTTCACAGAAATGATGGGTTCTCAAGAGAGTTCCGTGTGGCTGTGTATGTTCCTACTCTGATGTATGGAGAAGTTTGATACAGCAACAGTAAGTAAAAATTTTCTGGTGGTTTGTATTTCTTTGTGGAGCTAACCTCTGAATCTTAGAAAACAGCTTAGTGATATGTATGTATTGTACATAGGTTTAGGGCACGTTTGCAGGATGTTTTGAGTGCATACAAAGAACTGTATGATAGAAAAATGTGTGAGGCTAAGCAGTCAAGCATACTGTCATATTTCAAGCCTTCCACATCAGATAACAAATATCAACCTTCAACATCGAGGCATAGCAGAAGGTGTTGACGTTAGTTACCTACCTGCTCAGATGACTATGAGATGTTAATAGAGACGACCCTCTTCCTCTTACACCCGTCTCTTGTACCTCCCACCACCCTAACCTTTGACAGCTCTGCCTAACACACTATCATCTTCACCACTACCTCTCAGTCTTCTAGTGTGCTTGTGCTCTTTCCAGTTCTGGTAAGTGAAACTACAATGTGCATACATTATTTCCACTTTATATAGGCTGTACATTTATCATATACCTGCTTTTACTATATGTTAGTGGTATTTGTTATGATTTGGTAGGTTATTTTTTGGGTTAGGGAATGCTCAAAATATGTTTCCCATATAAATTAATGGTAACTGCTCCTTTGCTTTCTGCCATTTTGGCTTATGAAAGGTTTCATAGGAGTACTCTACTTTCATATAGTGGAGGAAACTTGTAATCACTTTTCTGCCTTGTACAATTTTCAAAAGCAGGAGTTCTTCAGTACATGAAAAATTATTTCAGGCTGGAAAACACTGCCTTAACCTATAAATTCCCACTTAATGTAATGTCCTAATGAGCAGCAATGTATATACGAGGGATGGCCAGCTACACTACCTTTGGAAGCCACATTTTAGGAAGGAATATTTGAAAGAGCCATTTATTTATTTTTGATAACAAAACAAACAATGACAAACTAAAAATTAGTTATTTTTTTTTAAGTTTACCCACAGACCCCCCCTCCCCCGTCTGTCTGATTCATAGCTGAAACACAAAATCGTGTTGCTTTCTTAGCTGAGACAACTTTGACTCAAAGCAAAAGATTCAGCATAAGAAATGTGTGAAAAATATCACAATATCGCTTTGCCAACTGAGCGCTGGTTTGACAACGTAAGTCACATGAGTCTCGCACGCAACAAACCTCACAAATGTAAGCAATTGTTGTTTTATCTTTAGCTTGCTTCAATATGAGTGTAAAAAAAGAGAAGGGCAACTTTGATTTTGAAAGTTGTTTTGTTTTTTCATTTCCTCCTCAAAAGAGAACAGCCAACAAAAAACACTGCTGTTGGTGCACTCTCAAAGCGATTGCCGTACCCATAAGGGTGTTGTAAACGAGGAAAGCAACACAGTTTTGTGTTTCGGCTATCAGCCTCTCGCAGATGCCCCCTCGGACGCCTGGAGCCAATCAGATTGAGTGTTCAGCATGCCATTTCGTGGCTAAGAGTAGACATACGACGGCAACGGTAAAAGTCAGCAGTACATCAGTGCAGCATGCCATAGATTACTAGGTATGTGGCCTAATAGTACTTTTTTACATTACGTGAGTTAACTTGTGTGAAAAAGAAAATTATAAGTTTTTTTTTATAAAGATTCCCATCTAATGTAAGTAATCATGCTATCTGGAAAACGCAAATATGAAGACGAGAACAGGAGATTTAAAGTGGAGTGGGAAGAGGAATTTGTTTTTGTGGAGAGGAACAGGAAACCAATGTGTCTTTTATGTGAAGTAATACTGTCACAGTTCAAGGCCAGTAATCTTAAGTGACATTATGAATCAAATCACTGTTCTTTCAGCCAACAATTTCCTGCTGGTTGCGAGTTAAGACGAACTAAAATATTGTCTTTAAAAGCAAAACTAAATAACCAAACCAAGGTTATGTTAATGTTTATTAAAGAGGCAGATGTAACAACAGAGGCCGGATTTATTATGGCCTTCAATATTGCTTGGGCAAAATGCCCCTACACAGAAGGAGAGTTCATAAAAAAATATTGCAAAAGTAATTTCTGCTTTAGATCCAGAAAAAAAAAAAATGCTCAAATTGATTGAACAAATACCTGCATCTAGACATACTGTGGAAAGGCGAGTCTCTGTTATTTCCGATGACGTTATAAGTAACTTGCAACAGGATTTGATGAACTGCTCAGCACTGAGTCTGGCCTTAGACGAATCCACTGGCATTGAAGATAAACCACAACTAGCTATATTTGTTCGTTATGTAACAAATAATGTAGAAGTGAAAGAACTATTGGACCTTATTGCACTAAAGGATACGACTCGAGTTTCAGATATAAAAAACGCCCTTGATGCTGTACTTGGAAAACATTCTGTACCGATTAAAAAGATAGTCAGCGTCGCAACTGACGGCGCTCCAGCAATGAGAGGTCCTACTAAAGGGCTTTTGGGACTTTTAAATGCCGACACATTGTATCCCAATTTTATCCCTGTCCATTGCATTCTTCATAGGGAGCACCTAGTAGCTAAATATTTTAAATATGACCACATTATGGTGGTAGTTTTAAAAATTGTTAACTACATACGCTCAAGCGCCAAAACGCATCGACAGTTCAAAGCCTTCATACAAGAAATAGAAAACGATGAGCTTCCAGATGAGGTATCGTGGTTTTGTTTAGTAAGATGGCTCTCAGTAAGCAATGTTCTAACAAAATTCTTTAATTTGCTAGAACCAATCAAACAATCTGTCATTGAAAAAGAGAAATCTTTCCCAGAACTTGAAGATGCCAACTGGTTAATAGATATGGCATTTTTCACAGATGTAGTGAAGCACTTACAATCATTAAATTTATCGCTGCAAGGACATGGTAAACTTATTTCGGATTTAACACAGTGTCTTCAGCTTCCATAACAAACTTAAACTCTTCGAGAAAGACCTGGTTTCTAAAACCTTCACTCACTTCACGTGCCTTACTAAAATGTTGGAAACTTTACCGGGTATGAAATTATAGCTACAGATTATGTATGCAAGTTGAACAGACTGGCAGAAGATATTACTGATAGATTTAGTGATTTAAGAGGACTGCTGAAGTCATCATTTACATTTTTAGAAAACCCTTTTCTTATTGACATTTTGAAGAATGGCTGTCCTGTCTCACCGCCAATTGCTGGGGATATAGCAGCTGTAGAGTTGGAGCTTCTAGAGCTTCAAGAAGAAGGATTGAAACGGGTAAAACAAAATGGTTGTTCAACTATTGAGTTTTGGAAACAGGTTCCGGAACAAAAATATCCTAAAACCAAAGAGTGTGCGCTGAGACTAATCTCAATTTTCAGTACTTCATATTGTTGTGAGTCTTTGTATTCGACACTTAAATTTATTAAAAATAAGCATTGGTCTGTTTTAACTGATCAGCGTTTTACTGAGCTTGTGCTAACTGCCCTAACAATTAAAAACAACCAAACTTTCGTCAGCAAACTGCTAAGATGGACAACATTCATAAAGCATCCACAAGCAAATCTAATTTTTAAAGATTTTCTTTACAAAATTGTTTGATAGAATCAGAACATTTTTTTTAATAACATTTTTATTTTTATGTTTTTGAATAACTTTGTAACAAGAAATGAAATCAAATAATTACTTTTGGACATTGATCAGTTTTAGTTTACCATATTTCATACATACATTTTATTTGCATAAGAGCTGCACCACTCGCCTGAGAGAGCCGCGCTATGGCCACCCTAGGTATATACATTTTGTAGATGAGATTTAGAAGATCCCAGCTACTGCATTTGAAGCCAGGCCTGTGGTTACCTGTGTTACGGTAAATTCTGTCATGTGCTCTGTAACCAATGGCAGCAATCTATAAATTTATGGCAAGGCAGTGGTTTATACTCAAACTGCCACACATAAATTTATGGTAGACAGTGACAATCAACAATGGAACAGCCATCTATCTTATACTCAAAACTGTATACCTATTCTAGCCAATTATTCTAAAATGGAAGCAATAAAAAGTCGCAGGGAACAACTCACTAAACAGCCTCAGAAGGAATTATGAACAAAGATATATATCGTTGTTCAATTTTCGCTAAGTTGCGATGAACATACTTTTTACGTGGCTACGATATTCAAATTCGGTTGACATTAAATGTCTGTAAATACTGTTTCACACGTTATACAAGTTCCGCTATCGGGAGTTTGCAAAAGGACATTAACGTAGTATTGGCAATTGAAATCAAGTATAATAATAATAAGTATCTATACTTACAATATTTATAGTGGCTGTAGGTGCTTCATATGTGTGTCATCCAAGAATGTGAATTCTTTCAATTGTGAAGTTAAAATTCATGATACTGTAAAATCTGCGCCAGATAAAATTAAACAAGATGAATTTTCTACAATGCAAAGAATTTTTTTGCATTGTAGAAAATTCATCTTGTTTAATTTTATCTGGCGCAGATTTTACAGTATCATGAATTTTAACTTCACAATTGAAAGAATTCACATTCTTGGATGACGCACATATGAAGCACCTACAGCCACTATAAATATTGTAAGTATAGATACTTATTATTATTATACTTGATTTCAATTGCCAATACTACGTTAATGTCCTTTTGCAAACTCCCGATAGCGGAACTTGTAAAACGTGTGAAACAGTATTTACAGACATTTAATGTCAACCGAATTTGAATGAACAAAGATGTTATACGCAAATGAAAAGCCAGCTATTAAACTAATGTTCATGCTATGACAAGATCCCTTCCCTATAGCTCAATCACGATGCAGACTTTAGCTGACAGGGTTACATCTCAGTGGGCTACTAGCAATTGTGACATTGTTACATAATAGGAGGTAATAGGAAATTATGTCTTCCTCTCACACACATAACTTGCTTTATTTCTGTCCTTGACAGTTCAAAATGTAAATTGAATTCATCACTTCTCATGATGAGCTTCTTCTGCCAAAAAATTTTGTGGTCAAAAGAAATATTTTCAGATCACAGAAAATTTATGACTCACAACTGTATGCATGTCACTTAAAAATCAAACACTTTCAAGAAGAATCAGTTTAAATTTCTGTTAGGCGAGTTATAATGCTAACATAAAAAGTGCAATCATGAGTAGGATTCTATATAGGTTTCTGATGATTACAAGTTCATTTGTAAATGAAACTTCATAAGCATCCTTTTGTATAACCATGAGCAGTGAAGTCCTAATTTCAATTAAGTTTGTCACTGCAATTTGAGAAAAAAAGCACATTAATGAAATACTACTTGCAATTACACAAACATGTAATTTCTTTAAAATCATTCTCAAGTTTTTAAACTTTCTTTTAAGACTTAAGTGTTTTTGTTGTGTTGAATTCTAAGTGAGTAAATGAAATATATTTTTTTTTTGAAAAATTAGTATAATTTACTTCTTAGTAATAGAGTATACAGCACCACTTGGAATATGAATGTTTACCTATTTGTTTGATTTGAGTGAAATAATCATGATTTTTTGAAATCTCTTTTTGTTGCCAATAGTTCTGCAGCTGTCTAAAAAAGAAAACACACTTAAAACAATTGTACCACATCTACAATTCAAGTTTGCATTGTTTATTTTCATTTGATATCAGAAAATGTCAAACACAGAAGTAATACATTTTGAGGGTTCATTACATGATTGTTTCTCTTTATATATATAAAAACTTCAAATCAAAGTATTTAATTGAGGATGCATCCAACTATTGAAATCAATCACAAACTACTTTTAAATGACCACTAACTTTAAGTATTAAAATCAAGGAAACAATAACTGAATATATTTTTTATAAAACTGGCCATGGTAATATGCACCACTTTGTCCTTCATGATTTATTATCTACTACACAAAAAAAAAAAATAATAATAAAGGAAAGAAAAAATTCATCCTTTTTGTAAGGAACTTACCACTGCAGTCAGTGCCCACAGAAATTCCTGTAAAAGATATGAACAGATTAGCTAGCAAAGAGGATCTGAAGTCACTATGTTCCACTTATTATGCTGCTGCTAACTTGCCAACTCAGCTACTGAAGTTATGCAATTTGACTTGCAAAATTATCAAATAGAGGAAGAGTGATTTTTAAGCTATCCTTTATCAGTTTATTTATACTATTGCACTGAATTACTGTGGCAGGGTCTAATAACTGATTTTGTAAATAGACTAACATCTTAACAATGCATTTCATATGCAATTTCCACAGAGAACCAATTACTAATTGGATCAAAAATGCAAGTTTTACTAATTGAAAAGCACTGGCTTTGGAAGGCATCCTACTTTTACTAACAAATGAACATTTTTAAAGCAATATGAATAATAAAGTCACCTTCCTAATGAGTTGTAGATCTGCAGAACTCAACATAAGGAAATAAAAAATAAACTTTATATTCCATATTTCATCAAGAACTGTTAAAATGATTAATTTAATTTTGGTTACTGGGATGGCACAAGCTACTGACTAAAACGAAAAAAAAAAAAAAATTAAGCATATGCAATATAAATCTTAATTTACCAGTGTTACAAGAAATAACCTGCATATTCTGAAAAGAAGCAAACGTTGTTTACAGCAGCAGGAGTGTTTCCATAGCAACTTTTTACAGTCAGTATTTGAAATTTTTTAATGCTTATAAAAGCAATTATGCACTGTTTGAGAACATTAACACACTTGTATTAGACATAGTAAATACCTTCCGTTATATATCAGTTATAACAAACATCCAAGATAAAAATCAGTTATCGCAGTTGGTTGTCAGATATACAAAGGAAGCACACTTGAAAAAATAGATTGTTATCTGTGTTTACAAAAATCTACAGAATGCAAGCAGGGCATATGGCCCTATATTAAATAATGTAAATGGAACCACCAAATGTTTAAAAAAGAAGGGTACTTTGGTGGTATCACATGCATTTCTTTAGCTTAAAAAAATCTGTGGATACAGTATCAATTATTTGGAAACAGAGGTTATCAAAATGGTTTTGAAAATTTTCTGTCTTCTGTAAGTATAAAAAAGTGGACTTTTTCCTATCTTTATGTATTTACTCTGCACGTAAACATGTTTTGATTACAGATCATGATACGCTACAAAAATCCTGTTTGGTGTCTTTTAAAAACAGCATCTCTTAAAAGAAATAATTTCCAGTCAAAATAATATTCATTGCTTTGAATTTTCAATCTCAGTTAATTTTTAAATTCTAATTTCTTGGAAATTCAGAACTAACATATGGTATTTGTCTTATAATATGCTCCCAAACATAGCTGCTCTGCAATGAATGTATATAGCAAGGTGTTTTTCTTACTAATCAGCAGTTAACATTTATAAAGACAGTCTTGCTTTTTCTATTCTAGCCAAACATTAGAGCAATCTTTATGTGGATTTATGTACAGAATATCAGTTTATTAGAATACAGCACACAATAATTATTTTAATTTGGCTCCTAAAAGTTTACTGTTGTTTTGTTTTGTAATGTTAATTTTGAACTGATAGGAAACTATTACATCACTTCATCTTTTAAACTAGTTTCAGCTTCACAAAATAAAAGAAAAACATCTGTGCCTCTAAATTTGTTTTGATTCAGACTATCACTTTGTTATGAAATCAGACAGAAAAAAAAATAATACCTTTACTTTACAAAAATTAGTTTTTTTCTGCTATTGTAAATAAAATGTCTATAATTTAATTTTAATGGCAGTGAGGTAGAAAGTTATAGCACCTGCCTACTATTATATTAAAAAACAAATTGTTAAAGGAATTTATTTAATTGTTTGTGACTTTGTCAGTTAGTCACAGACATGTACACCGACAGTCTGAAAACCATGAATTCATCTAAATCCAGAATACAAATTGTGTCAATCTTTTGAGGAGCCACAGCTTATGAACATTTAAGGTAACCCTTAGCTGCCGCATGACTGCTGGATGGGAAAGTAATACTATTTCAGTCCAGTGTGTCTATCTTTCAATAGTTCATAAATACATGAAGAGACCAGTTAAGTGCTTCATTTCTTAAATTATGGTACTCATTTCCCCTAGGAGTTAAGTTGTTATTCACATTTTTCAAAAGTACATTTTCTACTATTACAGTTCTAAGACCACACCATTTCTGAAACAAATTAGGGCATAATACTAGCATTCTAAGGTTTCAGATGACAACTGCAGCATATATATATCCATAAGCACACCCAGGAGCAACCTCCTCCTCCAAAAAATTTAGGGGATGGGGTAAATATATTAATCTGTAATCCACAGCCAACAATGAAGGTAAAGGTGTGATAAAAAAAATTTAAAACTGTTGGCCTTGTGATTTTACATTCAACTTTCATTCATGTATTTCCCCATACCATGCAGTTCTTTTATTTTAGTTGTTTCCATGATATGCTGTTCTTTCAAGGTTTACTTGAAGAATATGTGAAAACTGACTGAAAAAGTTAAATATATTTTAGAATATTATCATGTGACCATTCATAGTAATAAGAAATTATATATAAATATAGGGCTATGCAGTGTAGGGCTTCATTACTTTTATGAACATCTATGGCTCAGGAAAACTCAGAAAATGGGGATGGTACATCCACTGCTAACTTCCCAGAGAACTGGCATCATCAATTCAGAAGATCCATGAATGGCAACTTTCTAAAAGGAATGTCCAAACTGCCAGATCTCACACCTGTTGAGATACAAGTAAGTACCCATACTGGTGGCACATATGAAATAATAATATTCACATTCTATGTCAACAAAAGTTTTATATTTTCTGCTGGTAACAACACCAGAAATCCAATCCTCCTCAGGAAGACGCTTTGACGTCTGCAAGTTTTCTGTTTTACACGTTATATAAAGTGGGTACAGTCTGCGGTGGTGCATTAAACTATTCCTGAAAATGTTACTCGCGGAAATGCGTGTTCAGTCCGACGTTAGTAGTTATTGAGAGCTTCTTGATCAAAAGTTGTATCTTGCTTTAATGTGGTCAGTGGAGCAAGATACAACTTACCATATTGAAGCAAGATACAACTTTTGACCAAGAAGCTCTCAATAACTACTGATGTCGGACTGAACACGCATTTCCATGAGTAACATTTTTAGGACTTTTAACTGATTTATATCTTAATAGAATAATTTAATGCACCACCGCGGGCTGTACCCACTTTATATAACGTGTAAAACAGAAAACTTGCAGACGTCAAAACGGCTTCCTGAGGAACCTTGTGGTCACGTAATGGTATATGAACTTTATGATAGAATCACATGAGATATAACAGAAATCCAATGTGTTTTATGATATTCAAAAACCCGAAGATGAAGCAATTTTAATATAATTTTCCTATGATCAGAACAATTTATTCTCTCACTTTGTTGTTTCCCTGGGAATCCTTTTTAAAATGAATGTTTTTAATGGTTCTGTGATGGTAATTTAACACTTGTACCTTATCTTAAGATAGTTTAATTAACAGCAGCTTGTACAAATAAATGGTCTTACTACTGATTTCTACGTAAATTATATGCACCAACATCCGAACTGTACATGGCTCATTATAATTAGAACATCACTGCCATGTGTGGTTTATTGAATGGAATGAAACAGGTCTTGGTGGTAGCCAATTCAATATAAACCTGAAATTAAAAACTAATTGATACACTTAATTGAACTGTACATAGTAATATGTACAAGTAAAATCCATTCCTTACATCATGATGACAATTACTTCCTATGTTGACAGGAGAAAGATGTGGGCAGTGGAGGAACCTGCTGCTATGCCTGAAAATGAAGAAAGAAGAAGAAAAAAAAAAAAAAAAACTAATACCTCAGAAGCAATCACAAAATGTCCTTCATTTTAAAAACTTGATAACCATGTTGCACACCACATCCTTAATTACTTCCGAGTTCAATCCTCCAGAAAAAAAATTTTGATAGGGGAAGGGCTAAGCCATAGGAAGACAGCAGGGGCACAAAACTATGCAGACAGTAAAACTGTATATATCATTCTGCTCTGTAACTACTCGATACTATACTGCACCTTTATGACAATGTTTTCAAGCTCATTGTGATAAAAATATTGATATCTGGAACTCTTTTATTAGCAACTGAAAGATGGTAGATAACAAAGTTCACAAAAACTACTTACTTTGTGCTAAAACTTCACACATGATATAGCATAGCACCATTTATTCTGTTGTGTTGAAAAGAAATGGGGTGTAACATTCTTGAAAATTAGCAGCTGATTTGAAATTCATGTAACCCTGCTAAGAGAAATTTCATCATAACAAATTGAAATGTATGGTTATCTGCTAAACCTGGCATTCCATATTACAGTGGATATATATAGCTGTGTATTATATAAAAAAAATTGCTATTAACAAGAAAAGAAAAATAAATAAACGAATCATATATGTAGCTTAGCTTACCCCCTACCTTTTTTGTAAACTACTGACTTCAGTGGTTGTGTGTTACATAGTTTAAATTACTGATTAGAAGCTAATCATTACAGATAAAAGAAAAATGAAGCAGATCAAAGTGAATCCAGTAGAAGCTGTCAGGAATCATTCATTCAGATTTCCTTCTTTGCAAATCTTTATTTGAAAAAAAAATGTAACAGAAAAAACTGAAAGTTTGCGCAAAGACTTATTATATCCGTATGACTTGCCTTAGGGGAGGTTCACTAAATACTGTTTTCTATGAAGACATTTCTTAGATATTAAAGAAGAAAAAACATAATCTATCCAATACCACCAATCTCCACTTCCACAGGTGAAACCCACTTTAGTTAATTGTTTGTTTGTGGGTTTAACAACTACCATGAGCAACTTGATAGGCTATAAGTAGTCACCCATTCCAAATTTGGGGCCAATGGTTTCACAGACAGGAGAGAGCCAGTGCCATAAGACAAACACACATCCGTGCCTCACCTGGATTAAAACCTGGATCTATCTCGGACAAATGGTCAGAAACCAGCACTTAGACTACTGTGCCACTGGGATGTCTCCTTTTGTGGAATTTAATGCAGCGAGCACTCAGAGCACATCAGCTGAAAACAAAGCTGACATTAATTCCAAAAATAAAGACACTGCTTTGGCTCACCTGAATTTGAATGCAATATTTTACTAGACACTAAATGAATTGTTTTACCTGTCACTATTTTACATACTGTTACCAGAAGTTTGAGAAAAAAAAATTCCCAAGTCAAACACACTCCAGTTCCTTACAATATATTTTAATAATATGAAAATTAATCGTACAACTTGACTACTGAATCAGATATTACAGATAAGGAAAGCATCCAGTATTTGTTTCTTTTTTGGTTGGAAACGGGGGCAATAGCAAAATAAAGTTACTGTTAAATGCTCTCGGGTGATTCTGTTAAAATTTTATGTAAACATGTTTGCCATTCTTTAATATCTGACAATTATGTAAAAAACATTTAAAATTATAAAATTAAAGTTATCAATGGCTGAGTAGATTACATTTAACAATGATACAAAATGTAACTCCTAAATTAAATCCTTACATGCACACTAATCCAGAGTATGTGAGACTATCATTTTCTTCATGAATCATTTTAAAGAAAAGGCGTAGATGAATATGAAGTACTGCTGCTCAACGCGAATAAATGACTATGTGTAGTTTCTTTTCCAATACATGTCAAATTATTATTTACAGAGAAAAAAAGTTTCTGATTGCAGAGAGTAATTTTTGTCTTAAACTGCTTGAATGAGTTTACATTACATATGAACACTGAATATGTGGTTTTATTTTATAAACAGCTTCCAAACACTAAGATAAGTGTTCATAACTCACATTATAAGGATGAAAAGACTAAAAACAGGAAGAGTGCACTTGTAAACAGCTTTAGAACAAGCCACTTACATAAGCGCCATCAACATCTAAGAAACCAGTCAATACTGACTGTGCATTTGATCTGCCACACATGGTGACTCGGATGGTCTACACAACTCACAAAAAATCAAAATGAAATAAAATCAGATCTAGACTGGATATCACAGCAAGGGTCTGTAAACATTCAAGTGCTGAACTCTTATTTTTATATACATGTGCTCCAAACTACACACAATAATACTGCAATGCCTACATTATTTCACAGTTATTTTAATACATTTCAAGTTTTTGATTAAAAAATAAATAAAAACTGCCATATCAAAATATTTCCCCCTGAAACATAATATTGTAATACAAGATATATAGACAAATAATGAACTAAATAATGAACTGTGTAAGCTTAAAAAGGATTTTTTTTTCTTTTTCATAATCATAGATATCGATGGGAAGTGTATCTCCTGAAGAAATAATTCTTCACAATTACATGAAAGGCATATACTAATATGATTATTAGTACATATGTGCAGTCTTTTCTACTGTTTCCCATGTAGTTATTCTTCAGAAAATTATATCATCTTGCAATGGAAAACAAACTCAAATCTCTCAATTTACATTAGCATATTGTTACACCACTCCAGACAATAAAGTTCTAATCAACTGAAGTTAAGTAGATATAGCTTATGAATCTTAACATTCCAGATATGAACTAGTCAAAGCAATTCAACACTTCACTGTGATTTGAAACAGGAGATTATATGACCTATATCCATACATGGATGAGAAAATGGCTATCAGCACTATGATGAAGCATTGGATTGCTTATACATGGAACGTTCAGATTCGTAAACTACATCTGCTTAGCTTCAGTTGCTTGGAACTTTGTTGTCCCAGGTGGAGTAATGGTAGCATGTTTGAACGTAATGAAGGAGATGGGGGTTCGCTTCTTGTTCCAGGGCAATGCAATTTTCAAGTATTCTGTACCACTCAAGTACCACTGTGTTTTAAAGGCAAGTGTTTAATCAAATGCATCCTTTTAGTTCTTACTTATGGATGAGAAACATGGACACTAACTAAAAAAGACACCCAATGGTGCAAACAACTGAAAGAAGCATTGGGAAATGCATGCTTGGTGTAACCTAAAAAAAAAAAAAAAAAAAAAACGGGTTACACCAAGCAAATGCAAAAGGAACTCAAGTGTCAGGAAAATTAAAAGAGTGGATGCCATTATATTCAGATTAAATACCCTCAAGTGGAAATGGGCTGGACATGTTGCTAAAAAGAATTGACCACCATTGGACAACTAAAATTTTAGCCAAAGGACAGGAAAAGACACAGAAGAATGTGTGGAAGATGGGTGAATGAAATTTGAAGGCATGCCTGAGTGACGTGGTAGCATGCCAGAGTGATACATGAGAAACAGTAGAAAATACAACACTTATGTGCTGGTAATGATAGTTCTTTCTCAATTAAATGCAACATGAAATGAGAATCTGACAATTTTTACTTTCTTGTGCAATGGTTTTACATCAATGCAACAGAAAGGCACCAACACAAAACACAATTGCTTTAGGAGAGGTTCACTAAATGTTTTAATATGTTAAAGACAAAAGCCATAAAACAATTATTATTTTCAGGTAATGAGGGTGCTTCTGTGTGATCACAATATCTACCAACATGGTTTCTGCTCCTGTATATGATCAATAAACAGACTAAGAAAATAAACACTTCAGACATGGGAATGTTTTCACGGCAGTTGGTATATTATAATTTAATGTACTAGAAATAATAGCACACTGTGGCAAGCTGAATCACACATTACACGATATGAAATGTTATTCTCGCTGCCACCATTATGTGATTTCCCAACTTTGTGGAAATATGACAAATTTAGTATTAACTCTGTTCTAATTAGCTGGTGCTGTGCATCATATTTCAAGTTTCTATGGAACAAACAAATTTGAGAAACATGAATTTAAGACATCACAGTTATTGGTATGTTTTTTATAGTTATTCACCACACAGGTAGGAAACATCTGAATTTAATGCAGTGCACTAAAAAACCCTCCACACTTTCCCACAATACTCCATCCATAAAAGATCTTATCTGTGCAACTTGTACTTTTGTAAATTCAATGCTTATTTCTTTAGGAAATGTTAGAATCAAGCTTAGTGGTTGAATCAGAATGGATACATGCCATGCAATATGTTGTCAATAAGGTATGTGCCATGTGTTGAAAATAAGATCTACCTGCACCTAATAATTGCATGACATTACATCAACAAATGAGAAATGGCTTCAGATGAATTGGAAAATTCTACCTTTATGCAAACATGCCTTTTCACTGTAAGTCAAAGCTATCACAAATAATGTTAGTGTCTTAATACCTTATGCATGGCTATAACATAATTATAAGATAGTCAGGATCTCATAAAAATTGACCATCTGTTACAGGAATGAAAAAAATTGGTCCCATAAGAAATTAATAAAATTTTTGAAGCATTTTACTCAGTAAGCCTACCTTACAAATGAGGCAAAGTTGTTCACGATATGGCAGACCTATGCACCCTCATATACCAAAAAAATTAGACTTAATACAAATTTGGGAAAAAAAAAAAAATCTGATTTTCAGCTGATCAAAATTTTACAGTTGTATCACTGAAATAGAGAGGTACACTTCTATCTGTGTGTGTGTGTGTGTGTGTGTGTGTGTATAAAGACTGATTACCTCAATAAATCTAAGATGTTCAATAACATCACAAATGCTACTTTTCCAGCTCAAAATAATTATTTACTCGCTTTTATTATGCCTACAAAAGTAAACTGCATACAAACACCTAAAATGTTTTTTAAAGGAAATAATGAAGCTATCACATCATTTTAATGAAAACAGAAAAAAAAATTTAATATCTTCAATTTTTTTTTGTCTACTTCCTGTAGAAAGGGAACAGAAATAAATGTGTTGCTACGTGGACCCCAACCTAAAGCATGAAATATGATGAAAGAAATGGAAAGCTTAATGATATATCACAGCATTTTACACTACAAAAACTGTGCTCATAGAAATACTTAACAGTAACATTTCTCAAGTCTCAGTTCAGGTAAAAACATTAATAGTAAATATTTGACTAGCTTTTATATTAAAAAAATGAGTAGCACAAGAAAAACAAAAGATGAATAATGACAAACTGCAAATTCACAGAAATTGAGAAAAAGGACTGATATACATAACAACAGTTAAGAACTTGATTCAACCAAAAATATTTTTAACTGTCATTGGTTAGAAATAAAAGTACAATTAATTCTCGAAACAGATAAATGCCATTTTGTTTTATTATGAGCAAGCAGGCAGGTAAACGGTTTTAGATGTGCTCTCAGCAATTATACTTTCAAAACATGTGGGTGGAACAAAACATATTTTAAAAATCATTTTGCACAGCCTTGATTTAATTTTACTTCTTTTTGTCCTAGTTAACCATTTGCTGTTGCAACATTAACATATTAAATTTGAAGTGAAAAAGTAAATGTGAATTTCAAAATTTATACTAAGGAAAACAAAAGTCCAATTCCAAAACTATATTTGCAGTAAGTTATCACATGACACCTGGGTAATACTGACAAAAACATGTCACATTTTTATGTGTGAAAGTAACAGTTACACTGACTTTGTGAATATGTTTTCAAAAATAATTTTGGGTTGCATCAATTTCTAACCTGTCGTAAGATTCTCAAGCACTACAAAACATACATGAAAATAAATATGAATGATTTTAAAAAAGCACAATTCCACAAGAAATTTTCTTGGCCACAATTAAATGTTTTTGTCAAATTTATCACAAGTTGCATATAGTATTGGAAAACAAAAATTGGGTTTTCTTTTTCTGTATTAAATATTGTTAGTATTAAATGTCACAAGAACTTTTACCTAAACTCAAATGTGGTGATGTTTTGGGTAAACATTATCTACCTTGAACCTCCTCCAATTAAAAAAAAAAAAAAAAAAAAAAAAAAAAAAATCATACAGACTTAATCCTTTAATGACCACCAACTGCTACAGATTACCAGAAAACAATATGGATAATGTAAATGCAGCTTCTGAATGGAAACCAAATTTGAAAGACATTTTGGGTGATTTTCCTGCTATGCTGTACTTCAGAGTTCTGATACTGCTTATTTAAATACTGCTAAACAAATTAAATGTAGTATAAGAGTTTGATCAAAGAAAATTATGTGAATTATTTGTATGAACATTCCGTATACAATAACTGTTCTACAAAATTGTTTTTTAAAATCATCTACTTCATTCATTTTATTCCCATCTGTTAATGATAGAGAAAAAGACTTGTGATAATATTATGGAAAATCACCCTCATTCCACCAACTCTTCAACTCAGTTCATTAAAAAAAAATTGAAAACCTCTCATGAACAAGACTGGAAAGGTCTTTGGTTCAGATTATTCATCTAATTATCAGGTGGTTTATATAACGATGAATATATTCATCATTATATAAGACACCTGAGTCTTTTAGCAATTTGAATACTTCCATCAGACCTGCTTTTGCTAGCCTCTCTTAATTATTCCTAAAACCAGTTACAAAGCTTTTCAATGAAGAAGCACAAAAGGTTTTATATGATTACACACACATTTATTTATTTTCTTTCTTTTTTAGCTAAAATTGGAGAATTTAATTATGATCACTTTCCTTTTTCCATTGAGGTTTTTTAGTGTGAATATTTCAAGAACAAAAACAGCATCACTTTTGTTTTATAGAAAACTATTGGCAACTTCACATTATATCCACTAGTTTAAATGGCACAGCAGTTAAACTGCAGTTATTCATAAGGTTGATATTATACATTATATTCAGTTTTCACTAAAAGAAACAGCCTAAAACCATTGACATTCTTGTTCAGAAGCTGAACCACATGAACAGAGTGATTTATCTTGAACTTAAAAGTCAGTAAGAAAACTCCTGATACACATATTTTTCAGTGGGGTTCACCTCTCAAATTTTTCAAAATCGATGGATGTGATTACCAGTCAGTTTACCTACATCTTACTCCACACTCTTCACTCACTCTCTTTTACTCACTCGAACACAAGCATGCATTCACCCACATACACACACACTCTCTCTTAATATCAGGTGCTCATTGTATCCCAATTTTTAAAAAAATTACCACATGCATTGGCATTTTGTGTAATCAAAATTGGAATAAACCAAGAAGAATGCAAAGATGATACTAGAATGGATTATAGCAATACAGTAATAATATGTAGGGCATTCAAAATGTTTTTACACATATCTAGATTTTCACTCATTCTTCCAAAGTTAAAGAGGTATGCCTTGTTTGAACTTGTCAATGTGTTAAGAAAAGATGGCTGTATAATACGTAATTTCTCTTTTCTCTGGCAATGTATGGACTGTGAATTCTGTGCATTTTTCATACCAAGCCTACAAAAGACAGAGAAATATTTTACATTTTCATAAGGATGTAACTTGGGGAGAAAGCCCCCACCCCAAATGCTATTTTATTGCAAGCAATCATGGATGTGCATATTCAGAGAGGGACAACAGAGCTGCAAAGCCATCCCTCATGCAGAAGACTAAAGGAGGCCATGAATGAGAAAACTATTAATGCTGTTTGAGAACCCTTAAGCAAATCCCATGCATCATCATTAAGATAATAAGTTCAGGTATACATGTATCAACGGGCAGTGCAGAAACAATTGTTCATCAACATTTAAAGTTCCTCACAAATCTGTGCCATATGGGTACCCAACAAATTGATAAAACAGCAAAAGGAGGATAGAGTTGGCCCTTCTAAGGAGACAATGACAATGTTTGAACCTTGTGATCCCAAATGGTCAAGAGGCATTGTCACAGCCAAAGAAGCGGGGTTTTATTATTATACTATTTCCAGAAAGAGCAACAATTATGTTAGGGTAGTGGAAGGTGAACCTCACCCTGAAATCTTCCAAAGGACTTTTGCTCGAGGAAGAGGGTGTTATTAATTTTGTTTAATTCTTAAGGAATGGTAGCTATGGGCACCTTACCTGAAAAAAATTACAACCAATACTAACATTGCCCAGAATGGTTGAGGAGATGAAGGAGCAGCATTCAACAACAGCTGTGACAAGGGATCTCTTATTTCACGACAATGCCACAAAACCCGACATTTCATGGCTTACATGGAGCTGGTAAAAAATCAAACAGCTGCTCCATCCAGCATATTCACTCAATCTTTACACCATGCAATTTTTGGTTGTTTCCAAAAACCGAAAAAGAACTTACTAGGCAGCCTTTTTCATAGGTACAAGACCTTGCAATCATAACTGTGTATTCCCCAACATAAGCACTGCCAAGTATTCCAGAACATGTCTGCAACTTTGCATAAATTCTGGAGTATTTTGAAGGACAATAAAAGTTTCATTTATTTAATGATTTTTGTTCTGTATATCAAGAATATTTTGACTGCCCCACATAAGACTTCTACAGGAAAGATACAAGCTAAACCAGTATGAGACCAAACCTTTATTTAATATTTCCAAAAATTTACTGCCAGAGCCTCTCTAATTATGATCTTGAAATCCTCAATTTGGAGATTCACCTGCAGTTTCAGTAATACTTCTTTGTTGAGAAATACTTTAGTCACACGAAAAGCCTCAGACTCGGATGAAAGCACTGTGACATTTAATACTAATCAAAACAAAATTTAGTACCTTGTAAATTGTTGTCTGCTATATGTACTCCTTCCTACGCTTAACATTTTATATACTTACCTGAAATAAACCAAGTGCAATAACAAAGATTGCAATTAAAAAATAATAATAAGGAGAGTAACTAGAATTGATAGTTCACTTTCATCAGTCATCAAACAGTTTAAAATGGGTAAACAACCTGACACATCAGGAGATCACAAGTGCATTAACATTGTGCCCATAAACTCAAGAAGTCTTACTTCTACTTAAAACTTTAATGTTACAGATGAAATGAATATAACATGCTTTCTTTACTATACAGAAAATAGCACTCAGCTGAAATAGCATGTCAAGTGCATCTTCAGAAACATTTGGTCCTATTAACATACAGTCTCTCTTCTAGCCTTTGAGATTTGGAGCAGTACCTCCTGCAGTGAATGTATGAATTCAACCAACCAGAAACCCACTGGCTGTCCAAAAGGCAAAGGTCCAGCCAATTTCATACTTTTCTTACATGCATTCATGGTGTGACGTGCATACTTCAGTCCTCTACGATAAGTTATCACAAAAACATCACTTGTGATGATTATACAACACTTTCTGATTGCAAAGGCATTACATCACTAGGTTCTGTAGGAGTGTTCTCCACTCTTGTAGAAATGGCAGATTTTTGGCTAGAACTGGAAGTCAGTCCTGCAACATGGGTTTGACGCAGTCTGCTAGAAACCAGGCTTAAGCTCTTTTTGTACAGTAAACGATTTTCTTCTAGTGCTGGTCCCCATTCTGGACTAGGTCGAAGGCAGTGGATCAGTCTCTAAAATTCAAAAGAAAAATATGTATTGCACTTGTTAAGGCTTAACATTAAACTGAAATGTTGAAATATCTTGCAATTTACTGCAGGTAGAAATTGTCAATATTATGTAATATACATATTGCTGAAATAATTAAAGTGTTTATGCAGGTCTAGAATATTGATTAAATGTAGCTAACATACGATTAAAAGTCGGTATGTTGCACAAATCAAGTATTAACTTTTAATCGTTGCTTTACTACAGATTATTATTTTTGGGCATTAATTTCTAAAATAAAAAGCTATCAGACACATGCCATTTTATAATTAAGAATTCCACCCAAATCAGTCAATTTTTACAGAAGTTATTGCGCAAAAATTCTGAGGAACAAATCTTGCGCATGTGCATCCCCACAAATGCTGATAACCATTTTATTTTCAATAGAATTGGTCCACTATGCATCCTGAACAATATATCGAAATTTCGTCATGTTGGGGTATCAATTTGGGCTCAAAAATTCCCCAGATTTAAAATCTGTGCTCATGTTTTTCTTGTACGATAATTATGTTCTGAGATAGCATTTCGAACTGGGGGTAATAAAGACCGGTGCTCCAATGCTGGACACCCCATGACAGCCTACAGAGAAATTGCTACTTGGAGGACGAACAATGCACTATCTGAAAAGGGGGAGAGGTAAACATAGTGAAAGAAAGACAAGCCCAAAGCTAGTTCAGTTTACACACAGAGCAAGCTTTAGTGTTTGAAATGATGCAAAAGGATAACCTAAAACAAGTGGGAAAACCAAAGATGAAGTTTTCCCACATAAACACATGTAGTTGAAGAGAAGTTTATTCCTAACATACATCCACGCTTTATTTTAAATGGATTAAGTTAAATAAAAAAAGTTCTAATGGTGGGGGGTACAAAATCATCAGGAGAAAAAAAAAAAAAACATCTGGGTGAAATGCTAAATCTGTAAAATTAACATTTTGCCCATAAAACAAGTCGTATTTTCATAAATTTTACAGGTAAATCATATAACCTGGCAGGTCTGTGTGAGATACTCATATTTGTTGTTCTTGTTATGATTATTATTATACAATTTAAATTTAATAATAATAATTATCACATACATGAGACCGATAAAATAATAAAAAGCTGAACTGTTCAACTGGATGAACAATCAGAATGTGTGGTAAGAAAGTGTGAATATCATGCAGCATGAGAAAGATTGAATTGCTCACACTGTATTCAAACTATAAAATTAGGATTCAAAACAAAATAAAATGGTTTTAAAAAAATTGTGTTTTTTTTTCTTTTTTTTTTCTATTTTTCTTGTTTTGTTGTTGCCCTTGCAAGAAGAGCATCAGTTTCCTCTTGTGACCAAGGCTTACTTTCTTCTCAGCAAGTTCAACAGACATATATTTGTCTTACATTGACTCTGCAGCTGCACACCACCCACTGCTTAAAATTTTTTTTTCTGCCGATATCGTTCCCTTCCAATTTCTTTGTCACTTTTTTTATTCCCTCACATAACAATAATTTCATCCATCATGCTGAAAGAACTTTCAGCCTGGAGACAATGAATACTGATATCAAAGCTTTCACTGTTTTAGATGAATGGTGTAACTTTGAGAATATGAATACTTCTGAACATCATGCATCAATTCTTACAAATTATCTAACTTAGTCACTTCCATTTTTGGAAATTTCCCTCCTCCCTTATCAAGCTTAAATCTACAAGGGGTGGGGGAGCATTTAACATCACAGGAGAGTTGGAACGTAGCTGGGGGAAAAAACAACGATTACGGAAGAAATCTTCACTTTGTCCGACTTCTGTTTTCAGAAATGTTTCAGTTTTCAAGCTGAAATTTGGAATTGATAGTCATACAAATATTTATGGAATAAATGATATTTAACACCAACACTGGGTAAAACAAACATCGCAAGAAGACAAAAAATACAACTACGGGATAAATTGACGTAAATTGACCCTCCCCCTACCGCCACCAATCTCCCCAAAATTTTCGTTCAGTTGCGCATCGATCTCGTAAATGACCCAAATGATAACAGAAAATGCGGAGTTCCTCGAACCCGCTGAAGAATCTCACGCCTGAAGCTGATGGGGAATTTTTCACATCATCTAACTTAAGTTTTTGTAAAATGTTGTCTGCAGTTTCAAGCTGAAATACAAACATTATTGTATTAAACTTATACTTAACAGCAATACTGGCTACAGGCAACATTGCAAGAAAAACATTACGATCATGTGGAAATCTTCGCTCCATTTAACTTCCGTTTTTTTTTAATTTTAAAAGACGAAATACTGTCTCCAGGCAGAACCCCCCCTTCCCCAATTTCTTTTATTTTTGCATAAATCTCAAGCAGCCCTTGCAAAACTGCTGAAATTTCTACCATCCAATGTGGCTAGTGGAATAAAAAAATTGATACCCAAATGACAAAATCTACTGGCCATGCAAAGTTAAAAAAAAAAAAAAAAAAATTAGTAACTTCTCTCCTTACCTTTCTATGAAATTAAATAGGTGAATGTATTTTTTTCTAATGAGACCCCTCTCTCATTAACTTCATAAAAACAGATGTGCAGCAGTTATTGCATAAGATTATTAGATTGACTGCAAATATTGCATATGCTTTTGTTCCAAAATGATTGATTTCTTGACAATTTATTTTCATTGCTGTAATATCATTACTCTTACTATCTTAATTTACACATACACAATTTATTTTCAAGAGGCCATTGAAGTTAGATGTCTAATTTCTTTAATAACATTGAAAACAAAGGGACAAAAGCTAGGATATACATACATAAAGTGGCACTAATAATGTTGATACAATTTACAGCTGATGTGTACTGTGTCTGATCTTCCCATCAGAGGTATCTGCCTACCACAATTGAATGGCATTTTGAGGATCAAAATCTTCAGTTGAAGGACCATTGCATCCAATCATCATCAAGTCATTTAAGTGCCATTATTCAGACATGCCCGATTACTCATTTTTATGAGGTTCATTACTGAAAAGCCATGCTTACAAGGATCAGTACTAAATGGCATTAGATGTAGCAGCAGCAGCATCTTAAAAACATTGCCATAACAATTTTTTTCTTTTTGTTCAGAATATATGAAGCTAAACAGAGATTCAAAGATAATTCTTTTACCTGTAGATGACATTATACTTTGTGCAAAAGTATAATGCAAAAGCCATGGTACTTTGTGCAAAAGTACCATGGCAAAGATACATATGATATACCATGGCAAAGATCAAATATACCATAGCAGAAGTAACTTTAGTAACCTTGACCCTTTGGTCGTTCCAGGCTGATCCATCAGCAGATTAAGTTTCCCTTGAAGCCTACCTTCCCTTCCATTCAGTTTCAAAGCAGCTGCTGGAACACGGGCCACAAAACTGAACTCGATATTCATTCACAAGTGAAGGGAAAAGTTGGACAAAATATTAGTTGGCTACTATATTAAAAAATTTACTGGTCACTACAAAATATCTGGTCGTCATTTGGTGACTGGGCACCGACATTCGCAGCAGCTGATCTCAAGAACGATCCAACTTATGACAAAAAAAAAAAAGCTGAATTTTGTGAAGGAATCTCATGTATGTTATGATTATCATTTACATTGTATCAGTGAAAACAATGGAGCTGTGTAAGAGGATACGATGAGAGGAAAAAGGAATATCAGTAAACTTTATTTTAGAAAAAAAGCACTGCCAACAACAACTGTCAGTAGTTGCCTACTGACTATGCACTCATGAAGATGGCATGTGGTACATTATGTCAGAACAGTAATTTATTTCAAATTTGGAATTGATAGTCATTGGTTAAAGTCTGTCAAATCATGTGGTGAGTACTTTGAATAAACTGTATAACATAACAAGTTAGTAAAATCATGCAATGTATTGATTATGATATGCTTTCCAATATACTAGAAATCATTACTCAAGCTATTACTCAAGTTACGAGGAAAATAGCTGTGGAATAAATCTCACCCCAGTGCCCTAACCTTTGATCCATTTGGATGATATTCAACAGAACTGGTTCAGTATATCTCCGAAATAACATGATAAAGTTTTGTCGCAATCGAAGCAATTTTACGTATGTTATGATGCATAAGCACTATGGAATAGATCCCGCTCCTGTGTTCTAACCTTTCACCCCATTTCGCCCATTTTCAATAGGATTCGTCCCTAGGAAGGTCCCTACAACATACCAACATTTCATCCAAATCGAAACATTTTTACGTAAGTTATGACTCATAATGGCGATGGAAGTGATTTCGCTCCTATGTCCTGACCTTTGACCCCCATTTCGCAAAATTTTCAATAGGGTTTGTCCCTAAGTGGTCTCCTACCACATACTAAAATTTAATCGAAATCGAACCTTTTTTACATTAGTTATGATGCATAAGAGCAGTGGAATGGATCCCGCCCTTATGTCCTGACCTTTGACCCCATTTCGTTCACTTTCAATAGGGTTCCTTCCCAGGTGTTCCCCTACCACATACTAAAATTTCATCGAAATCGAACGATTTTTACGCAAGTTATCGTGCGGACGAACATATGCACACAGCGCGTGGCGTAATGAAGCAGACGGGAATCACGACCATCAGCTAGCAAGGTGTGACGTCATAAAACTTTAATTGGATCCACAAACAACGCGTGACGTAATGAGATAGATGGCTTGACCGCGCGCCAACATCTAATGGGCGACGCCATGACACCACACTACAAACTTGGTGATTCGGGGTGGTTATTTAACCCACTAAACAAATTTTCTTAAAGTCGAGATCAAGCTAAAGCGATTTCTAGTACCAGAAAACGGTAGGTTAACGGCTTTCATCAAAATCCTCATAGCCGTTTTCAAAATAAAATTTACATACATACAAGAATTGCTCCTTTACGGTGAACGTCAAGTAATTTTGCTTCCTGTACTTCGAATGGAAAAATTTCTGTACACATTTTCTTCCCAATTAATGCGTTCCCAAGGATGAAAATTTGAACAGCGATTAACATATCTTCATTTTATAACTTGGAATACTTAATAATTTCTAAAACATAACCATAATTATGCAATCCAACATTTGTTTGTCTGCTGACGTCATGAAAATACAGATCGCGCCATCTTTTTTATGGACAATTAATGCGTTCACAAGGAAAAAAATTTGAACATCGATTAAAATAGCTTCATTTTATAACTTGCAATACTTAATATTTTCTAAAACATAACCATAATTATGCAATCCAACATTTGTTGGTCTACTGACGTCATGAAAATACAGGTCGCGCCATCCTTTTTCTGGTTTCAACACCACCAAAGGAAAAGTTATTGATTTTTAATGTAATTATGGTTATGTTTTAGAAAATATTAAGTATTCCAAGTTGTGATAAAGTTATTTTAATCGATGTTCAAATTTTCATCCTTGGAAACACATTAATTGTGAAGGAAATGTGTACAAAAGTTTTTCCATTGGAAGTATAGGAAGCAAAATTACTTGACGTCCACCTTAATAATATGGGATAAGAGCGATGGAATGGATCGCATTCCTATGTCCTGACCTTTGACCCCATTTCGTCCACATTCAATAGGGTTCGTCCCCAGGTGGTCTCCTACCAAATACTGAAATTTCATCGAAATCGAACCATTTTTACGCACGTTATGACGCACAAAGGCAATGGAATGCATCCCGCTCTTATGTCCTAACCTTTGACCCCACTTCACTCATTTTGAATAAGATTCGTCCCCAGGCGGTCCTCTACCACATACTAAAATTTCATTGAAATCGAACCATATTTATGCAAGTTATGACGCATAAGGGCAATGAAATGATCCCGCTCCTACGTCGTGACCTTTGACCTCATTTGTCCCATTTTCAATAGGGTTCGTCCCCATGTGGTCTCCTACCACATACTAAAATTTCATCGAAATCGAACCATTTTTATGCCAGTTATCGTGCGGACGGACGGACAAAGCTGGAGCATATACGCTTCTTCAACCTACGGTTGAAAAGCGTAAAAATTCAGCAGATCAACTGTTTACCCAAAAATCCACAATTAACTGAGCAATAACCCATTATGAGGGTCAAAGACAAAAGCATAATTTTAAAGCTAATATGTGCTACAAAAGTAAATTGGAATTAATAATGATGGCTCATACTGGATAAGATTTGCATTTCATTGAGTAACAACTTTGCTTTTACACTATACCCAAAATGTCTCCTAAAACAGGTAGAGGAGGGCTTAATGAAATCTGTACAAAAGCTTCAATGATAATCACATCCTGCATTCAGTAAATATTACACTACACTTATCTAGGTTTAGTTCATTGGAATAGTACAAGCATCTTGCACAAACATTAAAAAACAAAGAACAGATTTCAGGTTTCACTTTAGAATATGCCTACATTGAGTTAAAATTGCATAATTTGTTTCTGGGATAGTAATTCAACAATTTCTATATATACGAATTGTACTTCAACTGCACAAGGGACAGATTAGTATCAAAGCAACCCAATATGCATAATTTACTGTAATTTTTGTCGTATAATCAGCAGATTATCTGCTAAAAAGTTAGAAATATAGGTTCTGCGGGTTATACGCCGATTAAAAAAGTTTTTACGGCTCTTTGATTAAAAAAAATCCACAGGGTAATTGTGCAGAAGAGGGGTATACTTGGAAAAGGAACTCCCTCGGAAAAATTTTCCTCAGTTCAAAATTTTATACAGAGCGGAGAGGAGGGGGTGTCGTAATAAAAGATCAGGAAAGTTGTGAGAAGGGACAGTGGGATCATTTTGTTTTGATGAGAAGGACAGCTCTGACTGTTGTGCCGTCTCCGTTTTTGTCAACCAGCCAATGAAAATGTATGGACATGCGTTCCTCCTTTCGGATCTCATGTGGGATGTTGTGCCTTGTGTTTGGTTTGTCCTTCAACATTTTGACCATCTTTATAGCTGATATTTTCCTTTATTGCTATTCATGATGTTTTTGAAAAGGAAATGTTTCAGTTACACTGCCGAATTTAAACTTAAAGTGGTGGACACAATTGAGGATATGATAATGTCACTGCGCGATAGTTTTGAGAAGGTCAGAAAACAATCGTGCAATAACACGCAGAAAGTCATTCTGTTGTGATCTAAAATGTAAACAAATCCGTCAGTAAATTCTGCGGGAGAATTCACGGGAGTCTAGCCCTATTTTTTTATTGGCCCACGTATAAGACAATCCCCCAACTCCAGAAGAAGGATTTCCTCCAAAAACTTTCGACTTACACGCAAGTACATATGATATTTCCATTACTTGTTCTGTATCAGCCTTTCGTCATTGGCAAGGTATAATGCAATACTCTGGAGCTGCATTGGCATGATCTATGGATACCATGCCACTGAGCTTTATCTGTACGGGGATAAAAACATGAAAAAGTAACTTTTAAAAATGAGTTTCTTCATTTAATAAAATCGTTTTTTCTTACTTCAGACTCCTGGGTCATTATGTGACCGATCTTTCTGTCGGAAATTCCACTTCCGGTTCAACATTTATGATGTGCGGATTGTATTGTGATTTTTTTTTATTTTTTTTTTTACTGGATGTATATAAAGGGAAAAAAATTTTGTGAATTTTAGTGGTCTGCAGATTATATGGTGGTGCAGATAATATGGTGAAAATTACAATACTATATTTACAGCTACTCCATCCACATCAATCTTTTTGGATACCCTACACAGAATATTGTTTTTGAACTAGTTTCTTTTTGCTCTTTGTTCAATACATGCCAGGACATTGCACATTTGGGTTGGATTACTAATTAGGCTGCTACAGAAACTACGAAAGCATGCGAACAGCTGAGTTTACATGACACCCTCTCTCAATAGGAGGGGTTGCAATGAGGAGAGCGAGAGAGAGAGAGTGAGAGTGTGTGTGTGTGTGCAACTGCCACTAGCTGTAAAGCCATGTTAATACAGTGAAGACAGGAGGAACAAAAGGTGCGTCATTACAGACTAATCTGAATGGAGAAGGAAGAGCGGATAAACTTTGCATCCAACCTGAGAGCAGCTTACAAGAAGAATAAATGGGTAAAGTGCCCTAGTACCAAACACTGCCTACAATAAAGAGCAGAAAAATGATCATAGAAAAAATGGCAAAATTGCAGGAAAAGTAGTTTATTGCTCAACAAATTTCCTTAATGAAAGCACATTTTTCCTTATCCCTTATAATCCTTTTTTACTACAAGTACATCAATAACTGGGGCAGGTTTTTTTTTTCCTTAGAAAAAGTTCAAGTTGAAACTAATTACTTTGTGTTTTTCAGAAAAAAAGCACAGCTGAATGAGGAGCCCCTTTAAACTTTAATTTTGCTGAAAATGAATGTTTTTCCATTCCTTAGTCCTTTCTTACTACTTTAAGAAACAAAAAGCACAAGTGTTTATTTTCCTTTTGCATGAAGAAGAACTGAAGTTCAATATTGGAATTTCAACTGTCCATTGCCGTCTTTTGTGACATATAAAGTCATTTTCTCTGCAAAATGGGTTTTCAGTGGAATTTCTGAACTTTAATTTCATTACGCACACACACAAATAGGAGAACTGCTTTGTTCTTTTCCTTGATATTGCAAGAGGTAACTAAAGAATGGGAAAACATGCATTTTAAGCAAAATTAATTCCAAAAATAAGTATTGCCATAGCTTGCTCTTGAAACAAAAATGATTTTACGGGTCTTAAAAATGGCACCAATTTCATCACAAGAGTCCAAAATTTAATTTAGTTTTAAAACATAAGGGAACAGGTCAAAACATCAAGCTCCATTCATTCATTTTGAAGGAGAGATTGTGAGAAAAAAGACGTGCATTTCACTAGGAAAAATTCATTAAAAAATCACAGTCACCCCTCTCTAATTTAGGATCACTGGCTCCATGGAAGGGACAGACCCAGTGTTGTAGGGGGAAAAAACAACAACCATATTTCATTTGGGACTTAAGTTCATGCTGAAATCAAAAAATTAATCAGAAACCCATCATGCATCAAATAATTTACAGGGTAGCCAATATGAACTTACAGGTTTGTGTGTTGTCTACTGTTTTTTACATTATCAACTTCTCATTCTTAATTACATGTATATTCAATACATACTAAGACCTTGATTTATGCAAATTTGGTACATGCAATTTTGCTAAAATGCCAGACAAAAACTCTTCCAACCGCAGATATGCCAACCTTCAAAATCTGAAAATCGGGAGATTTTTACAGCTCATAAAATCTTAGAGGTGCTATTTTGTATCGACATTTTCCAGACGTAGGAACAATTTTCCAGAAGTAGTATTATTGATCCACTAAAGTTCTGGAGAAAAAAAAAAAGCAGCGTGAACCCCCCCCCCCCACTGAAATTCGTTTTCAGGTATGTCGATTCCACAAGATAATGAAAACATAAAATGGCCTGCATGTTGTAGTTTTTTTCTTTCGAATAAAATAGCAGCAAACTGCTTTTCATTTCTCCTTTAGGTTGTGCTCGAAGGCGAAAATGTCAAAAAGCATCATACTAACATCGCCTCTATAACCACTCGCTTTTGTCATTAAACGGATTCGCAGCAACTCAACTTTTTATCACTTAGAATGTGTGAGGCTCTGTTGAGGCAAGGGGTTGAAAGACTGAACTGCAAGGAGAAGGCAGTGCAGCTCCCATCTGTCAATCAATTACTGACCCTTCTCGGCAATCTAGTGCCAGAGTGAGTGAGCTCTTTGCTGAAGGCACTGTATGACAATCGGACTTAAAGAAATTTTTTTAAAGCAATTTTTTTCCAACCATCTCGGACGATTGGTCAGAAGCCAGTACTTAGACCACTGCGCCACCAGGGTGGCTTCCTTTTGCTGATAGAAGAGGAAAAGTACGAAACTGAAGACTGTAATGCTGCCTTGCTAATGCTACCTTGCATTGACGCAGAAAGAAAAAGATTTCACATGCAGTTCGAAATCATGGTGGTGATTGATGGGATTTTGACCATCTTAAGGGCTAATTTTCGGTGAAAATCAGGAGAATTTGACTTTCATCCGGAGGACAGGAGGAAGAGCTGAAAATCCGGAGAGTTGGCATGTCTGCACCTGTTCATTATATGATTTACAAATTTTTGCTATTATGTGATTCTGTGTGATGGAGCCAAAATGCTACCATTGCACTGGAAAGAAAACAAGGCTTGAGTAATGGGGCAAGTCTTTCAGAATTGGTTCAGGGATCATTTTGCAGTTGAAACTAAAAAATACACTCTTAGCAAAAAAAAAAAAAAAAAACCAACTGAAGCACCCATAAGGAATTATCCAATCAAGATGGAAATTCGTATGTGCAATGTATTATGTATAGGAAAGGAAATAAATGCAACTTTGGAGCAGTTGAGCCATTTATTCAGGTAAAACAGCTACACAAGTGAAACAAGTCAATACATTATACAAATGGTTATTCAGTGTGGCATAGACGCATACAGTTTATGGACACTGTCCTAAAAAGTATAACACGCCAGATGGTTTCCAAATTGTGGGCCAACTTGCCAACATTCCAGGATAAGCATAGGTGGCATCCCATCCTGTCCCAAACATGTTTGACCAGTGGCAGGTCGGGCAATCGGGCTGGCCATGGAAGGGTGTCAACACTATGGAAGCACGCCTGGGAAAGCTGCGCCATGGTTGGATGAGCATTACTCTGCCGAAAAATTGTTTGGTGATGCTGCCAGAGGAATGGTAACATAATAGGTCGTAGAATGTTGTGAACGTACTGTTGAGCCATGAGGGTGGTACAGAGGACTACCAAGGGTGTCTGTCTATAGTAAGAAATGGCTTCCCCAGACAGTCGCCCCTGATGTGTGAGCCATGTGCCATTCCATGGTAAAGGCAGGACCAGTGTGCTGCCCAGCTGATCTCCGACATGTATGCAGTGGTCGTCGGCACCAAATGCAAACTGTGACTCATCACTGAAGACAATACGACACCAGTGGATACTATCCCATGTTGATCGGCCCCACACCATTGGAACCAGTGCTGGTGATGCTTGTTGCTCAGCGGCGGACTGGCCTCCTCGAATGTAATCCATGCACCACAAGTCTTCTGGCAACAGTCCAGGTGGCCATTTCTGTACCTGTAGACAACGCATGGCCACAGATGGTTTAGAGCACCAAATTTGGTTCTGTTTGTGCAGCTCTCACAATTACTGATCTTTCAGTTCTCTGATTGCCCTCGGCCATCCACTGCCCACATGCAGCTGGGTTGCGCCGTCTTCGACCCATTGGCACCAACATAATCTGATTGTTATGTTGTTCCAACCCAAATGCCAGGCAATATGGTGACTTGACCAACTGGCCTCTCTCAGCCTAATTATATGCCCTCTCTAAAATTTGCTCAACTACTTGTATTGTGCATGCATCCAACATTAAGGCATCCTCACAATCCATGGAGGTTAATGCAACACAATCCGCTGTCACAATTGTCCTTGCGTGTGAACTTTGCTCTTGATATACCCTCCTTTATGCGTGGCTCCCATACACTTAAGGCATCCTCACAATCCATGGAGGTTAATGCAACACAATCCACTATCACAATTGTCCTTGCGTATGAACTTTGCTCTTGATATACCCTCCTTTATGCGTGGCTCCCATACACTGTGGTGGGCCACTATTTCATCATTGGTCGTTATTTGCGTGGCTCCCATGCACTGTGGTGGGCCACTATTTCATCATTGGTCGTTATTTTTTTAATCATTTGCATATTTGTGGCCCTGAGGTACTTGAATGTGAAGTTTCATCAGGACTGAATGACTTTCTCGGGGTGCTTCATTCTTTTTCGGCAAAAAGTATATTTTTATAAGTCTAACCTTGCTATTAAAGCAATTACTAATTCTCAATAATGCTCCTTGTCACCCTTAACACTTGGAAAACATAAATTTTAACATTCATGTGTGTTGTTTTTCCCCAAACACAATTTATCTGATCCTGCCACTAGACCAGGGAACCATATCAACCTTCAAGGCATAATGAGTGAGCCGGACCACATACCATCTCCTTCTTGATACCAACGATTTTGCTAATTCAAGAGTAGTGGAAACGCTACAAAATCAAGGGTAGTATTAACAATGTTCAAGCATTGTGTTCATACCAAGAGGAATAAATTCAAAACATATATATATATATATATATCTATATATATTGCTGTATGTGAATTATTTTTGGAATTATGAGTGAATTAGACCTAATTTCCCCCTTTGTGGGGTGTAGGGGGGGGGAGCAAGTGGGGTATGGGATGGGGACTTTTGTGAAAATGTCAAGCCCAAATGAGTTCTACCAGCCTACAAAAATTCGGCTTTTGCCTAATTTGTTCTGGGTCAAGTTTGCTGGGCTATGATTTCCAAGCAACAGTACTTAACATTGCAAAGATTGAATGAAAGACGGTTGGATGAAAGATACTTGTCACTTCCCCACAAGTATAACAAGTAATTTGGGCTGTTGACACAGTTATGAAGCATCAATACTGCTGGATTTGCACTGCAGGAATCACTTGTGTATGTGACGCAGGAGAAAATTGAAGTGTAGCCCAGGAAGTCGCCGATAGGTAAGACAAAGATGTGATGGAGTTTACTGACTCACATGAACCTAATGTTGATGGTATGACCCAGGAAAAGAAGGAAGAAGGAGAGTGAAATTCTCCAAGTGAAAGATCTAGCATGAAGACCAAAGTTTTGGTTGGTTAGTCTCCCTGATTTGCATGATTTCAACCGAGATGATTCCGCACTCACATCTTCCAATACGTAAATGTCTACCACTTTAATCTCTATCTCCCAGAGCAACAGTGACAGGTTATTTGGGTGAGTGTTGATTTATTTTAGTAAAAACGATGCTTCTTTCAATGCCTATGTTCATACTTTTGAGGTATTGACATGATTTCAACGTGGCTAAAATCCATTTGAGACATACACTATATTGACAAAAGTCACTGGACACCCCTAGAAGAGAAACACAACATAGCATTTATTGACATAGGTACATTAGTACGGTGTGTGGACTGACACCGACATGCTTTCGACAGGGTTTTGGAACACAGTGATAGGTATGCACTTTGATTCGTACATAATGCTACCGCTAACTGTTGCTTAGCAGTATGCCTTGGTTCCAAACTTCTTATGCGGTGCTCTAATTTATCCCATAGGTGTTCTATGGGATTAAAATAAGGGCTCTGCACTGGCTAGTCCACACGTGATACGGAATTATCATCAAACCACGCAGTAACAGTCCTTGCTTTATGGCTTGGTGCATTATCCTACTGGTACAAACAAGGCTCGGTTCCATAGTATTGCCACAGAGTTGGTAGGGCATAATTGTCCATAATATTGAGGTAGAGTGCTAGTTTTAACAGCTTTGTCCACGATAACCAATGGGCCGGGACCATACCACGAAAAACACCCCCACACGAGTACACTGCCAGCTCCAAATTTGAGCGTAGGAACAGTACACTGTGGTAAATAGCATTACCCAAGCAACTGCCATACCTACACACGGCCATCAGACTGATGGATCGCGTATCTAGATTCATATGTCCATAGGACCTATTTCCATTGATCTATGGTCCACGATAAATGTTCTTTACACCATGCTAAATGACGAGTGATATTTTGAGTGGAGATGAAAGGCTTATGAGCAGCTGCACGACCACGGTAACCCATGGAATGAAGTTCTCTGCAAATGGTACGTGTACATAGCGAGGTTCCAGAATGTTTTCTCACCTGTACACCGAGGTCTTGTGCAAACACTCTGTCAATTAGCTGTAACGACTCTCCTGAGGCTTCGACGTCCTCTATCACTGATTTTCTTTGGTCTGCCAGTACGTTTTGCTGCTTCAGGCATGCCATGTGTCTTCCACTTATTCAGTACATCCAAAACAGTCGACTTGGTTATGTGTAAAGACCTCTCGGTTTCTCTTATGGACAACCCACTAATATAACACCCAACAATCTTTCCTCTCTCAAAGTCAGTTCTCTCCCGCAGCGACATTTTCACTCAACCTCACAGTGTGATATAATCGCGGTCAGCTGCAGACTTGCTTTTATACCCTTTGCAGCTGTACCGCGCAGCTTAACAACATAGCGGATCCATTCATTTGCTTTTGAAGAGGTGTCCGGCGACTTTTGCCAATATGGTGTGTGATTTTAATTTAAGTGAGGTTTTTGCAGAACATAACCCTCGCATAAATTGAGGACTTACTTTACTACACAAACTACACATAGTATACAAGGTATGCTTAATGTTTACAGTTCTCATCTTTCATGGCTCAGAAGTTCATAAAAATTTGGTGAGAGAAAGACCTAACTTCTTACCTGTGTGAAAGTTCCCTTAGATTTGTACAGCTGGATAGCAGCACAAATAGGAATGGGAATCAAGGAGCACATGGCAATGAGCCACCCAATTACCACAGACCACTGAGGATATGTGTATCCATTATAAGACACTGGAGTATGATTGATCACAATGAACACTAGGAGGCATATGATGGCACTTGGAGTTACGTAACACCAACAATATTTCCAACTAACGCAGGGAACCTTATTAATCATGAGGCATATGTCTTGCATAAAACGATCAGCACCTAAAAAAGAATTTAATGCATCAATATGAATCATACAGTTAGTTAACAAAATCTAAACTGATGATTTGAGCAATATTTATTATGAAAGCAGAAGTACTTGCAGCATTCATTGTGTTACATGTGTGTTACTTGCAGCATTCATTGTGTTACATGTGTGTTACATTGCAGCATTCATTGATGTGTGTTTTACATTGTACTTCAAATCCATGGTTCCTTAGTCAAAAAATATTCAAATAATTATTCAAATTTCTTGGACAGAAAATCAAACTTTTGAAATACTTTTTTACTTTTTAAATAGTTATTTACCTCACATAGTTGCTTTGAAGTTATCAGTTAAGCACAGCCAAAGAAAATTAAATACAATCCTATTACAATATGTATTTCACAGGACCACTGAAGTATTTCATAAATAAACTCAACCTACATGTGCAATTACAGTGAAACATCAATATCTTGAATCTCGCAGGAACAGAAAAAAATTTGAGAAAAAGAGTTTTTGAGATATCAAGGTTCCATTTTAAATAAAGCTTTTTACATGGTTCATACGCATTTTCAATCATAAAATTCCAAGACTTATGGATTTTTTTCCAGGACATACGATCCAAACGCTCTTACTTAAAATATAATGAAACCATAAGTCTGTTCAACCTGTAACCTACAACAAACAACTTCTTACATGCTTGGGCAAACTTAATACAGAATGCTAAAAATGTTGTCCACTGCAGCTAATCAGAATAATGGATAAATACTGAAATACCAAAACTGTCACTAAAAATGTAACCAGGTTTAATATCTACTAAAATTTTATGTACTATTATACTACACTGTTTTTGAGAAAAATTTATTTTTTTACTTTGGCTTTAGTTCAATTATTGAAGCAAATTACAGAATAAAAAAAACCCCACAAAACTCAAAAATGCATAGGTATGTGGCATTACTCTTAAAATGATTTCATATACCACACAATCGATGTACATAAAATACTATTTACATTTAATTATTTTGAAATATTGCTTACATCAGAAATTTAAGGGTAAGGAAAGGTGAAATATTTGGAACTTCTTCAAAGGACCAAATGGATTGTTATTTCTTAAACACATAATCATGGGTGCAAGTATTTGTGTTATATTTTATTTAGGGAAAGAATTTTTGACATAATATTGATGCTGTAGCTATGTTTTAAATTTGTACTCGCCGGCAAACAAAGTACGCACAAAAATTTCCAACATGAAATGAAAGAGAATAACGGAAAAACTTGAAATCCAAGGGCTGTGTACAACTGCATTCACAAGTGATCAAGACAATTTAACCAGGCGTGATTAGAAAACTAATTATAGAAGATGCAAAGTAATTAGTTTGCTCAGAAAATACTAACAAATTAGATTTAAGTTTCTGATATTATAAAGCAATCTAATCTTATGGCAAATTTTTATATAAAGCATTCATTAGCAAATTTCAGTAAAGGTCAAAATAACCCATAAAAAAATCAGCTACTTACTTCCACCAGTGGCTAAAAAGTATGCTACAAAAATTAACAAATGGCCCAAAAAACGTTTCACATAGCAGAAGGAAGGTACTAGAAACAAAGATTTTCAAATCGAACAGTTCAAAGAAGCGATGGAGAAGGAAACATGATATAACTGTATGCCTTTTAGCGAAAGAATTTTGCACAATGTAAAAGTTGAAAATAGACTAAAAGTATTCCTCATAGCAAAAGCTATGCTAAGGAAAAAGAACTTTTCAAATACGTCTACCAGAAGCAGAGATAGCAAGAAAAGCGTTTTGACCTTTACAACCCCTAAGGGAAAAGTTGTACATTATTTGAAAAGGGTCTCCTTATTGTAGCAAATCTTATTCACTCTACATCTTTATTATAGCAAATGGCATACAGTAAAAAAAAAAAAAATTCTCAATAGAGTTTTTAGAGGCAGAGATAAGCTGAAAATGGAAGTACATAAACACCACCTAGTGGCACAATTGTGAACCACAAACCTCATCAAATACAAACCTAAGGTGTTCCATAAGGTAAAGAATTTTTTAATTCGGACATTTAGAAGTACAGATATTGAGAAAAATAGATTAAATATTTGCGCCTCTAGCGGCGAAATTGTGCATTATTTTAGGAAAATACACAAAAGGAGTTTTCATAGTTAGTAGTATCTGATCGAAAGAGAATATTTTTCAATCGGGTTTTAAGTCCCGCAGATATTGCTGTAAACGGAAACATGAACTTACGCCCTCTAGTGGCGCACTTGTGCGTTAAGAAATATTTGAAATTATACATTTTGCACCAAAAATGTTCTCCAACAAAGAAAGAATTTTTCAAATCGGACTCCTAGAAACAGAGACATGGTTCATATGCTTTTTCAATCACAAAATTCCAGGACTTTTCCAGGACATACGATCCAAATGCTCTTACTTAAAATATAGTGAAACCATAGGTCTGTTCAACCTGTAACCTACAACAAACAACTTCCTACATGCTTGGGCAAACTTAATGCAGAATGTTAAAAGTGATCTCCACTGCAGCTAATCAGAAACTTAGAATCACAGATAAATACTGAAATACCAAAACTGTCACTAAACTTTTATATACAGTATACTACACAGATTTTGAGAAAAAATATTTTTCTACTTTGGCTTTAGTTCAATTATTGAAGCAAATTAAAGAATAAAAAACACAACATAAAACTAAAAAATACGTAGGTATGTGGCATTACTCTCGAAATGCTTTCATATACCACACAATGAATACATAAAATACTATTTATATATTTAATTATTTTGAAATAATGCTTACATCAGAAATTTAAGGGTAAGGAAAGGTGAAATATTTGGTACTTCGTCAAAGGACCAAAGGGATTGTTATTTCTTAAACACATAATCAAGAGACCAAGTATTTGTGTTATATTTTATTTAGGGAAAGAAAGGGAAAGAATTTTCAATATAATATTGATGCTGTAGCTATGTTTTAAATTTGTACTCGCCAGCAAACAAAGTATGCACAAAAATTTCCAATGTAGAATGAAAGAGAATAATGGGAAAACCTTAAATCCAAGGGCTATGTACAACTGCATTCATAAGTGATCAAGGCAATTTAACTGGGCATGATTAGAAAATTAATTATAGAAGATGCAAAATGATTAGTTTGCTCCGAAAATACTAAGAAACAACTAGATTTAAGTTTCTGATATTAGAAAGCAATCTGATTTTATGGCAAATTTTTATATAAAGCATACATTAGCAAATTTCAGTAAAGGTCAAAATCACACACATAAAAAATAAAAAAAAAATCAGCTACTTACTGCCACCAGTGGCTAAAAAGTATGTTATGAAAATTAACAAATGACGCAAAAAATGTTTCCCATAGCAGAAGGAAGGTCATAGCAGAAGGAGACAAAAATATTTTCAAATTGAACAGTTAAAAGAAGAGTTATAGAAGGAAACATGATATAACTCTATGCCTTTTAGCAGAAGAATTTTGCATAATGTAAAAGTTGAAAATATGCAAAAAGTATTCATAGCAATAGCTTTGCTAAGGAAAAATAACTTTTCAAATATGTCTCCCAGAAGCAATAGATAGCAAAAAAAAAAAAAAAAACGTTTTGACCTTTACAACCCCTAGGGAGAAAGTTGTACATTATTTGAAGAAGATTTTCTTATTGTAGCAAAACTCTTATTCACTCTCCATCTTTATTATAGTGAATGGCATACAGTAAAAAAAGAAATTTCTTAATAGGGTTTTTAGAGGCAGAAATAGGCTGAAAACGGAAATACACAAACACCACCTAGTGACATAATTGTGTACCACAAACCTCCTCAAATACAAACCTAAAGTGTTCCATAAGGTAAATGGTATCTGGTGTTGAAATAATTTTTTAAATCGGGCATTTAGAAGTACAGATATTGAGAAAAATAGATTAAATATTTGCGCCTCTAGCGGCAAAATTGTGCATTATTTTGGAAAAATACACAAAAGGAGTTTTCATAGTTAGTAGTATCTGAATGAAAGAGAATATTTTTCAAACGGGTTTTTAGTCCTGCAGATATTGCTGTAAACGGAAACGTGAACTTACGCCCTCTCGTGGCGCACTTGTGTATTAAGAAATATTTGAAATTATATGAGAAACATTTCGCACCAAAAATGTTCTCCAACAAAGAAAGAATTTTTCAAATTGGGACTCCTAGAAACAGAGATATGGACAAAAGTAAGGTATACATGCTTGCCACTTGGTTGAAAAAATATGCACTATTTTAAGCAGGAAGTATTCTAAAAAAAGTTTTCCAAGCTGAACGGTATCGATCCACGAAGAATTTTTTTCAATCAAGTTTCCAAAACAAATTTTGTTGCAAATACATCAGAAGAAGAAGAAGAAAAAAAAAAAAAAAACGCTTATGCCCACTGGTGGGCATACCATTCTTTACCAAAAATAAGGAATTATATGCAAAACATTTCCCTTCAAGAGCCGTATCCGACACAGGAAGAATTTTTCAAATCGGATTTTTAAAAGCGGAGATATTGGGAAAATTGTGATTTACCTTTACGTCCCCTAGCGGAAAAATTGTGCATTATTTGAAAAAGAGACTGCAACTAAAATAGTCTTCGATATAAATGTCATTGAAAGGAAAAATAATTTTTTCAATTGGATATTTAGAAGTAAATATATGAAATAAACTGCATTTTAAATTCGATACAATCTCCATTTGCACCCTCTAGCGGCAAAGTTGTGCAGCAGAAAAAAAACCGGAAAGCATGGATCATCATTCTCACATTTTAAGCTTCCCAATACAAAAAGAATTTTACAAATCGAACTAATAGTTGTAGAGATATGTTCTCCTCAGTCGGACAGGCAAAGTGATAAAATAAGCATGATGCCAGGAGATGCTAATAATGCAGCTTCAGTCCTCCTAACAGACAAGAAAACCAACAGCCCCCCCCCCCACCACACACACACACATCCTTCAGGGAGTGGGGAGGAAAATTTGTCAGACATAAGTTACATCAGTAGAAAAATCCTCAAAACATCATGCAGGGACAAAAAGGCAGGAATGGATAAAACTCCAGGACATGTAACAGAATTTTAGGACATTTCCAGGACAAAATGGAATTCCAGGACTTTTCCAGGATTTCCAGGATGTGTACAAACCATGCAGAGATATGGACAAAAATAAGATATACGTGTACGCCCCCTGGTGGAAAAATTATGCACTATTTTAAGCAGGAGGTATTCTCAAAAAGTTTTCCGAGGTGAGCGGTATCAGTCCACAGAGAATTTTTTTTAATCGAGTTTCGAGCTCAGATTTTATTGCAAATACATCAGAAGAAACAATAAACACTTACGCCCCCTGTCGGCCAAACCATTCTTTACCAAAAATAAGAAATTATATGCAAAACATTTTCCCTCAAGAGCTGTATCCAACGCAGAAAGAATTTTTCAAATCGGCGGACTTTTAGTAGTGGAGGTATTGCGAAAATCGTGATTTACCTTTACGCCCCTAGCGGAAAATTTATGTATTATTTGAAAAAGGAACTGTTAACTAAAAGTCTTCGATATAAATGTCATCGAAAGGAAAAATATTTTTTTTCAATTGGATAATTAGAAGCAAATGTATGAAATAAAATGCATTTTAAATTCGACACGATCTTCATTTGCGTCCTCCAGCGGCGAAGTTGTGCATTGGAAAAAAAACGGAACAAATGGATAATCATTCTCACATTTTAAGCTTCCCAATACAAAAAGAATTTTACAAATCGAACTAATAATTCCAGAGATATGGTCTCCCCAGTCGGACAGACAAAGTGCTATCATAAACACGACGCCAGATGATGCTAATAACGCAGCTTCAGTCCTCCTAACAGATAAGAAAACCAACAGCCCCCCCGCATTTTGCAGGGGGTGGGGAAGGAAATTTGTCAGACATAAGTTAAGTTATGTCAGTAGAAAAATCCTCAACTACAAAATATCGCTCAGGGTCAAAAATGCTGGAATGAATAAAATTCCAAGACATGTAACAGAATTTTAGGACATTTCCAGGACAAAATGGTATTCCAGGATTTCCAGGAGGCGTACAAACCATAACTTCAGATCAATAGTACATTACACATTGCAGTTTACAAATATGTACGTATACAACATACCTTAACAACAATAATCCATCATTAAAGTCTGATGCCTGGCTAAGTTTTTCTGTGACTGAACAACTTTCTCTAAGGCGGTAATTGAGGGAAATGATTCGGGACCTATATTTTCCGAGGATTCCAGAAAAGTACACAACATATAAACAGTTTTTTCTGCTTCCTTCACAGTCACTTTTTGGCACTCTCCCTGCTGTTCCACTTCATCACCTTCGTCTGATGTTGCTTTTACATCCGCTACAATCTCTGCAACCGTTAAAGTACCGCATGTTTGAAGGGAAGTGTCAAGTTCCAAGAAATCATTGAATGAAACGGCAAGATTTAGGTCCTGTTTGATGACCATCCACTGTTCCGAATTTACGCTATCTCTGTCTTGAGCTTCGACTACATTTAAATTGGCAGTCTGCTTTTGTTCCTCATTATTACTGCTTCTTTTTCCAAATCCTGTTTGGATGAAACAATTTTTTATTTTTTCCTTAGTAACATTTCTCCAAGAGAAGTCAGCCATCTGCATTGCATTCAAGACATTGATGGTCACCAATAATGTCTGCAAGTTTCCTAACCAGCTGCTGTCTGTATCAGACTTTGAAGCTAAGGATGATACCTTGATCGAGAGGTTGTAACTTCGATGTCGTGTTAGGAGGCAAAAATTTCACAGTGATATTTTTTAGACTTGGAATTGGAGTTATCAATAAAAAGGAGAATCGTTCTTTTATTTCAGAGCCATAATTTCGTCAACTCCCTTCATCCAATCACCAAAAATTTTGTTTGCCATCCAGGCTCTCCTGTTTGCTTTGTATATACATGGGAAATGATTTAACCTTAGCGAAACACCTGGGTTTCTTTGCTCATGCAATCATTAATGGCGGAAGTTTTTCACTGCCACTTTGATTTGCTGCTAAGAGTATAGTTACATGTAGTTCACTTTGTTTACCATCACGGCACTCCTCTCCCTTGAATGCAGCCATTTTATCTGGCAAACACTGGAAAAATAAGCCTGTTTTGTCGGAATTAAACACATCATCTGGCTCGTATCTTTGTAAAAGAGAAGGAAGCTCTTTGAACCACTCTTCAGAAACACTTAGGTTAACAGAGGCACTTTCGCCACAAAGTTTCCTAAAGACGATATTCTGCCTGTTTTTGAAGTTTTCCAGCCATCCATTGCTAGCTTTGAATTCACTGTAGCCAAGCTCCTTAGCAAAGTCCTTGGATTTCTGCTGCAACAATGATTCGCTGACAGGAACTCCTTGACTGTGGCATTGCACAAACCACTTCGGCACACACTCTTCCACTTCACGGTATGTCGATTTTCGGATTTTCTTGACTTTTTTTCTTGTTTTTATCATATTTTCTTTTAATTGTTTCTCTATATTTTTATGATTGTTGAAAGTATACTCGAAGGTATTCCAATGTTTGCAGCAATTTCACTTTTTTTCATTGTTGTGTTTTTGTCCAAAAATTTCAAGAACTTTACCTTTTGTTAAGCACGCTTAACTTTCGTTTCACTCCTGCCATTGTCATGTTTCAACGTTAAAATCACAGGGTGGCCGCTGACTACACGCGCACAACACTCAAGAACATCCAGGAATGTCTTACTGTGCCCATGGACAATGACTGAAACGATTTGCACGAACAAAGAGGGAAGGAAACCTAACGCTGTCCAGGTCACGTGGTCTCCTATTCACAGGACGCGAGTGAAACCAGAGATGACTCTGAATGGAACTGGTTCCAAGCAGTCCGAGTGACGTAGTGCTCTCTCTATTCATGCTCCAAGAAAGATTCTCTTGGTCAGGGAATAACCCGTACCCCCGAAGGAATTCTTAGAACGGATTCCTTTCAGATTCTAACAAAAGACCTTCATCCCCCTAAAGGAGATGAATGATTAACACAAAGACATCTGAACACCTGTTTGTAAGCACCTTGCATTTCTCTGGCACAGGAGTCTCTAATAATTCGAGATAGCCAGGGTTTTGAAGAAAATGCTTTGGGATAACTATGGGAAATACACTGACTTAATGTCCAAAGTGAAGGGATTTGGGGGGGGGGGGGGTGAGAGATTTGAGATAAAGAGGTTCGAGATATCAAGGTTCGACTATTTGAAAATTTCACATGTCTTAGTAAAAAATCGGTGCTTTTTCTAACAAGGCAATTTGTAGTTGCAGGTGTTTAAAAAAATCCTAAAGAATACATATGGGAAAATATAACTTCTGGAATGTTAATTTATGATGACACAAAACTGCAAATTTTTACAAACATGAAAGTTCTTCTGAAGTTTCTCTATATTTTTATTCATCAAAGAGGTCATAGAATCATTTTCTTCACTGCTTACCTTCATTTTCGTCATTCTTTATTGACTGCATGATATCCACATCAGTCATTTTGTGAGAAGTAAACACATTCTCATCTGCACACAAAAGATCTTCCAGTCTCATATCATTAGAGCTGAAGTTGACTTACCAATGGATTTTTATGATTTTTCCACCAAAGATTCTGTCTCCTTGGAGCGCTAATGCTTTCTCTGCTGGAATTGGAAAAATATTCTCACCTCATCAGCATTGAACACATCATCTGAACTGTTGAACTTCTATAAGAACAGCCACTTGTCTTCTCCACCATTCATGCTTTCTGCAGAAGCAGTACCTGCCTGACCACATATAGTTTCGGCAATGCTAAAATACAATTCCTTGAAAGGATTAAACCATCCAGCACTATTCTGAAAGTCCTCATAGCCAAGAGCAGTGGCAAACTGCAGTGCTTTCTCACAGATTAATAGTTCAATAACAGGTACACCCCAGGAATGTATGTCTCACACAAACACCCCTCAGTTGACATCTTGAAATCATGCCAGCCATATTTTCTTCCTTTCTGCCTAAATAACTGGCTTTTGCAGCTGGTGCTCAGTTTTTTCCCGATCTTTTAAAAAACGTTGAAACATTAATGGAGTCATGCCATATATTTTTAGCAACAGCACCCTTTCTCACTTTAGAATCAACTTCATCGATGAATTTTTTTCTTTCTGAAAATTGCTTTTTTTTCAAAGAACTCATTTCAAAAATAGAATAAGGAACAATGCAAAGAACAAAAAGGAGAGTAGAAAGAGACTTAGTGATACATCAGGTACTTGTGGCTCCACAACATTCTTTTTGTACCCAAACTGATTTGAGCTACTTTTGACACAATAAGAGGTGGGAAATGACTCAGGGTAGTATATTTCAAGGGAAAAAAAAAAAAAAAAAAGGTACAGGAATGTTGCAAATATTGTTCTAAATTATCAATTTCCTAGGAAATACGGATATACATTTTCTTTGTAATGAAAACAAATTTTGTTACATTTAAATTAAAAATGCATTTATTACCTCAATGAGATCTTTGACAAGGATTGGTCTTATTTTGTTAAAGTGGAATTTTCATTATATTGGATTTTGTTCTAATAGGAAGCAACTGTATTAGCAAATCTACTCTGAAATATGGTTATTTTAGAAACTACTTGATCCTAACTTGAATACACATGCACAAAATTTAGATCACCAATTTCAAATTTAGTTCACCATTTTAATTATGAATTGTCAGGGAACAAATCTACTACCAAATTTAATTTTAAATGAAAGTTAGTGTTATATCTTCTTGGTAACAATATTTCAATTTATGTTGAACAATTCCAACTCTTGAAATATTCAGATTCTACATAAATACCACTTGGGCAATTTCATTTTAACAACAACATCAACAACCAATTCGTAAGATTTTTTCTCCTCTTAAAAACAGTACACAATAGTACACTTTTTTACTTGTTTTCTTTCCTGAATAGAATCCCAATACTTTTATTATGTCAGTCCTGAATATAATACATCATATATAAAGAATGTACAATAAGCACTACATGTTCTAAAAGCTATAGTATAAATCCAGGTTCTTGTGTTTTTTTTTAAATCAGAAATCTTATGTACCCAGTTCTAACTACAAGTTACAGGCGCAAATACTGTCATAGCTTGCAAATAATATTTTTACCTGGGAAAAAAAAATGTTTGTTCCAAACTAATACGTCTGCATGAAAAAAATATTATGAGTATGAAGTATAGAAGATCTTTAATCATGATTAATTGTGGATACACTCCAAAATTAACTAAACCTTTCTATTTCTGTAAAAAAAAAAAAAAAAAAAAAAAGAAGGTAGGTAGGTAGGTAGGTACGGGTAGAGTAAAAAATATGCAACTATGGTGATGGATGAAAATTAATGAAGAATATATTCAAATCTTAAGGTAATTTCTCCTTCTGATGAGGTGGGATTTAAAAGCCTTTCATAAGTAGTTTGCCAACAGCAATAGAAAAATAGAAAAAATAAATCAGGCATTTCCTTTATATGTTATGCAAAATTAATATTTTGATCCCACAGGCTTAGAGAGTATGACATATTAAATATGTTATTTCAAATTTAAAACATAACATTGGCAGAGAGATGCAGCAAGATATTTTTTAACTTAGTTTTAGACAGTATCACAAACACTCAATTTTCACTGAGCTGATATTCTTGGGACAGGTTTAATTACTTAAAAAAAAAAAAAATACTGTAAAATTCATGATAACCTACAATCTAAAAAAAATAAAAGGATAATTTATTTTGTTTATGTATGCAAAACATGACAAGATACTTCATAATGAAAAGCATAAGTAAAAAAGTTCCAACATAAGAGCAAAGAAAATTAAAAAAAATATATTAAAAGATGACAATAATTGCAACAGTATAAATAACACAAAAATTTATTATATGGTGTATTAATCTCTCTGTTCTAAAAAAAAGTAACTGCCACCGCTGCCGCTATTTTAGAAATTTCGCGACGCTCTTTTGCTTTCCTAGCTACGCAACGCAAAACGTTTTGAACACAAAAATATGAAATTTACATCGTTTATACAGAATTGTTGGGAGAACACGCTGAAATAAACCGTTTCTCGATTCTAGCGAAACTTCAAGAGCTATTGTATTTCAAAGTTAAGGTAAGCAAAAAGTGCTATCAGGTTGCGTTCCGGACACACTAACAGCAACAGAACCACGAAACTTTGTAGGCATGTAGTGCCATGACCGAATTTTTGCATCTCGCCGTCCTTTTTTTCAATTTTGATTTAGTTTATGAGAAATTAAATTTCTAAATTTCACAAAATTCTCTATTTCGCGATGGGATCCACTTAAAAAAAGAATATATGGCAAACTATAAATTATAACGCATTGCAATTTTTACAGCATAAACTTACAACTATCGTCCCTTTTTTACAAAAAAAAAAAAAAAAAAAAAAATTAAGAAAAGTCATTTTCTGATTTTTAAGCATTTTTAAAGACGCAAAGGAAAGAAACGAACGGCTTGTCTGTCTTCACGATAATCACAGAGGAATGTTCTGGTCTTGTGACCTGCTGCCATGGTGACGCATAGAATTTGTTATGCATATCTTTTGTTTGTAAAGCTATCTCAGTTGTTTAAGGTGGACGTCAAGTAATTTTGCTTCCTATACTTCCAATGGAAAAATTTCTTTACACATTTTTTTCACAATTAATGTGTTCCTAAGGATGAAAATTTGAACATCGATTGAAATAGCTTCATTTTATAACTTGGAATACTTAATATTTTTTAAAACATAACCATAAGTATGCAATCCAAACATTTGTCTACTGACGTCATCAAAGTACAGGTCGTGCCAACTTTTTTCTGGACAATTAATGCGTTCCCAAGGGTGAAAATTTGAACATCGATTAAAATAGCTTCATTTAATAACTTGGAATACTTAAAATCTTCTAAAACATAACCACAATTATGGAATCCAACATTTTTTTGTCTACTGACGTCATCAAAGTACAGGTCACGCCATCTTTTTTCTGGACAATTAATGCGTTCCCAAAGATGAAAATGTGAACATCGATTAAAATAGATTTAATTTAATAACTTGGAATACTTAATATTTTCTAAAACATAACCATAATTATGCAATCCAACATTTGTTTGTCTACTGACGTAATCAAAGTACAGGTCGCGCCACCTTTTTTCTGGACAATTAATGTGCTCCCATGGATGAAAATTTTAACATCGATTAAAATAGCTTCATTTTATAACTTGAAATACTTAATATTTTCTAAAACATAACCATATTTATGAAAGAAATACGGGATTACGCCATATAATACAAATTTTGAAGATGACAATCCGATTTTTGGCGTAAATGTGACAAGGATGGTAAGTCAGATAATATCTGAAAACTTGAAAATTTTCATCGTCCTGGAGCGGGACTCGAACCCGCGTCTCCCAGAAAACGCCTAGGTATGCTAACCACTACACCACCCAGAACGACCAAGTTTCAAGTTTCCGATCAATTTGAATTTAACCATCACAGGATTCGCTAGTCGAAGCAACCGGCATTCATGTTTAGCGAATCTGGAGGTTAAGAATCTTATCCCGTGTTTGCCCGGAGAAGCAGATAAATCATCAAGTTTTCAGATATTATCTGACTTACCATCCTTGTCACATTTACGCCAAAAATCGGATTGTCATCTTCAAAATTTGTATTATATGGCGTAATCCCGTATTTCTTTCATGATTTATCTGCTTCTCCGGGCAAACACGGGATAAGATTCTTAACCTCCAGATTCGCTAAACATGAATGCCGGTTGCTTCGACTAGCGAATCCTGTGATGGTTAAATTCAAATTGATCGGAAACTTGAAACTTGGTCGTTCTGGGTGGTGTAGTGGTTAGCATACCTAGGCGTTTTCTGGGAGACGCGGGTTCGAGTCCCGCTCCAGGACGATGAAAATTTTCAAGTTTTCAGATATTATCTGACTTACCATCCTTGTCACATTTACGCCAAAAATCGGATTGTCATCTTCAAAACCATATTTATGTAATCCAACATTTGTTTGTCTACTGACGTCATGAAAGTACAGGTTTCACCATCTTTTTTCTGGGTCCAACACCACCAAAGGAAAAGTTATTGATTTTTTATATAATTATTGTTATGTTTTAGAAAATATTAAGTATTCCAAGTATAATATGAAGTTATTTTGATTGATGTTCAAATTTTTATCCTAGGGAACACAATAATTGTAAAGGAAATGTGTACAAAAGTTTTTCCATTGGAAGTATAGGAAGCAAAGTTACTTGATGTCCACCTTAACGGTTTAGCATAATGGTTTATGGTTTATGGAAATGCTTTTTAGACCACTTCTGTTTTCCTTAGTGGTAAATTTAGTAAGTGCTATAAGTTCAAACGACAAAAGTCCGACCTTCCAAAAATTAAATACAGTAAAAAAAAACTCTGAAATTTCGGAATAACAAGCCTTATTTGCTTAGACATGCAATAAAAATTGAAATTTATATGAATTTTCCAGTTTTTATTTCATGGGATGTACTTGGAGATCGGGCTGCAGTGCCCGAGCACTACTCCGGAAACGAGCGTAACTAGCCTAGAGGCGCAGCCCCTAATAATAATAATAATAAAAAAACAACAACTTTGTTATGTACTACAGAGGGTGAGTCGAAAGTTTTGAAATACTTGTATAAATGCATGTGCTGTGGCGGGTATGTCATGTGTTTAAACTAGTTCAAGTTTCGCACTGCGGTCAGTCAAAAGGGATATAAAGTGGTAGTTGTTGCTGTGAACAGCATTGCATGCCATTGTTTTGTCTGTGGTTGGGACGCCTAAAAGATGAAGAGCCACAACCGGCTAACTAGGAAATTTTTGCTTTACGAGTTTGAACTCGGCCATAACACTGCTCAAGCAACATGAAACATTTGCCATGCGAAAGGGGAAGGTTCCAATGGGGTACCACAGCACCGCAACCAGATTGTTCAAGAAATTTTGCTCAGGTGACAGAAACTTTGACAATCAGCCAAGATCAGGTAGGCCACGAACCATAGATTTGGAGGCTGTAGAGGCAAATCCGACGACCAGCACTTGGAGATTATCGGGCAAGCTGGGAATATCCCAGACCACCATAGTTCGTCACCTTCAGGACCTTGGCAAGGTCTACAGCAGCTGCTGCATTGTCCCTCACGAACTGACACCAGCTGAAGCAAATTGCCGAGTGGAGGTGTGCATGAGACTCCTAAAAAACAAGCACGATGTACGTTTCATTAAGAGCATTGTTACGTGTGATGAAAAGTGGGTCTATTTTCCGTAACCCTAACACACAGTGGCAATGGTTGAGCCTGGGCCAGCTTCCTGAACCTGTTGCCAAATGTGGGCGCTTCGAGCACAAGGTGATGCTCTGCATCTGGTGGAATTTCGAGGGGATGATCCATTACAAATTTGTTCCAGATGGTCGGACATCAATGCCAACCTCTACTCTGAACAGCTGGAGTGAATGTATGCCATTTTGGAGGAGAAGTACCTGGCACTGGTGAACAGAAAGTGCACTCCCCTACAAAAGGACAATGCTCGGCCTCATACAGTGCGAACGACCTGGGCAAAACACCACGAACTGATACCCCATCCAGCATATTGTCCAGACCTTGCCCCATCGGATTATTACTTGTTCTGGTCCATGGTCCACTTCCTTCGCGGGCGGTACTTCAACAACCAGGAGGAGGTGACAGCTAGGGTGAAGGAGTTCTTTGCCTCTAAGGATAAGAATTGGTACCACCACGGAATCGAAGAACTGGCAGACAGATGGCTAAAGACGGTGCAACAAGATGGCCTATACTTTGAATGCTAGTCAGCTTTCGTCATAAAGGTACGTATGAAGACATAAAGTGATCCAAATATTGCAAAACTTTTGACTCACCCTCTGTAAATATGCAAAATACAAACACACACACACACACACACACACACACACACACACACACACACACACACACACACACACACACACACACACACACACACACACACACACACACACAGAGAGAGAGAGAGGCCTAAAGTTCTGCTCGATTCAACCCCTGAATTCCACTTGGCATTAAGGTTCATTTTGATCACAATTCCATTCAATTGAGATTATGTTTATTTGGTTATTACCATTTAAATGCAATCATTTTTCATAAAATGACACCCACTGGGGGAAATACTACCATCAGAAATTAAAATAACATCTTTTCTTTTTTTCTTCGTTTAAGGTGATGAATATGCATATCCTATATTTTTTAAAGTAATTTTTCAACCACCTCCAGTACTGCATGTACAGTCAAACCCATATATAATGAAGTTGAAGAGAGAGTTAAAAACCTTCAATATGTGCAAACTTGATTATAATCCAACAGATAAAAAAATGAACAATTTTTGGCATATTACATTGTACCACTTTAAAACTAGTCAATCAGAAACTGCTTACCAATTAATCACAGGTAAATAATACTTGTTAATTAAAAGCTACAGCTAGCAATTAAATCATGAATGAGATCTGCAATTAAGCAAAACATTTAATTAATGTAAAAATTAAAGTAACTGCAAAAGTTTGAAATTTCACCGGTTAGAATTGTTTTGCTGTTTACACTTCACGTCAGAAATATGAGTCAGTTGCTGCTGGTTTTGTGCTTGTTATGATACAAGCTATTTTTTTTTTCAACTTTGTCTAATACAATGGTTGAGATGTTTCTACACGCAAAATAAGCTAAAATTTTCAAAACTTTCAATAGGAAGATTTTTAAAATTGTTTTCTTATCTACAGTGATTTATTCTTCATTGATCATCATTCTTAAACAAATTGCACTCCATTATTTCCACATGTCTGGGTTTCTTCTCGAAACACTTTTCTTTCAACACTCGAAGAACTATCACTGAATTTTGGTTTTAATTTATCCTTGTTACTTAAAATTACAGAAAAAGAATTTGGTGGAATACAAAACTTTTTCACAATATGAAATTTGTGTGAACTCCTCCTTTTCCTAATAAACTGTCTGCTTCAATTTTCTCACTGAGCATTAAACCTTTATGCTAGCTAAAAGCCATTATTTTTTTTTATTTTTGTAAGTACACTGAACAGACTGCTGAGCAGATGTCCAACTAAATTGACAAAATGTTACAAACCTCATTTTTCATTACTTAGTCGAGACTACTTGAACAGCACGCGTTGAAGAGCAAGGTGGCATCGCAGAAGTAATGAGAAATCACAGTCAGAAATGATATCACTAGTGTGACGTCATTAATCCAGTATCTTGCCCCATTTTACAAAGATTGTTATCTCTACAAAAACCAACCTGTATGTAACATATATAGCCCGTCATATCAAAAAATTTCCGGTGGGAGAAGAAGGGGCGAAAACTACACTAAAGTCATCAACGTGATAAACGAAAAATCATGAATAACACAAAATCTACAAAAGAGTTTAATGACAGTTGGGACTGACATGCATATATTGATAATGCAACAATACACAACAGAAAGGGAGCAATATCACCGCATGAGGAGAAAGCATGTGAATGAATCCAAAAGTGATGCAGCAAGTGGTTCATATTTTGTGGGGCTAATAGGGAGTGTGATCACCCCGAACAGTGATACAGTTTGAACAACAAGCCTTCGTGCTGTTTACAAGGCTGTGAATCAGAGTTTGGGGCAATAAGTGACACTTTCCCACCAAGAAGCATCAAAGTCCAGGGAAGATTTTGAGACGGGAAGCTGGCTTGCAATTGCTCTTCCCAAGGAATTTATACATTTGCATTTGAAGATATTATTTATAAGCAAAGTGCAGGAGGACCTATGGAATCACCCCTGTCTACAATTTTTGCAGAAGTTATTATGACAGATATTGAAGCCAAAGTGATAAATAACCTGAATGAACCACCATTAATATATTGCAGATATGTTGATGATATTTTCATCTTATCAAAATTGAATTCCACAGAACTAGATGGCATAGCTAAAAAAATTTAAAGATGAGTATTCATCCATTGAAGTAACAATTAAAGTTGAACAGTAGGATACTTTGGCTTACCTTGATGTACAGATTATAAAACAACCCAACACATTAGATTATACCGTTTACAGAAAATCGTCATACGTACCTGTGATTATACCATATGATTCTTATCATCCATATGCTCATAAATGTAACAGTATTAAGACTTTGATAAAAAGAGCTTTTAAGCACACATCAAATATGCAATACAGAAAGGATGAATTAAAATATATTACAGATGTTGCAAAGAATTATGGATATCCCAGTAAAAAAATAAAAAAATGGATTAAGGAAGTGCAGAACAATTGTATTAACTCTTCAAACATAAGAAGAAATAATAATAAGCAGATTAAATATATTGGATCGTTTCAGTACATAAAAGGAATTTCGGCTGAAATTAATAAATTGTGTAATAGGTATAATTTACAATTGGGCAATAAAGTACATACCATTAAAAATTTTGTAATCAATACGAAAGAAAACAAGAAGTGCTTGGACAGAGCTAGCGTTTACGAAATTCCTATAAGCAACAATCCTACAGTATCATATATCATCATCATCATCATTGTCAACCATTATCAATCCACTGCTGGACGAAGGTCTCCCCAAGTTTCCTCCACAACGGTCTGTCTTGTGCCAGTCTCCTCCATGTCACTCCCGCATATTTACGAATTTCATCCACCCATCTCCCATGTGGTCTTTTTCTGGGTCTTTTCCTGTCCCTTGGAATCCAATCTAAAATTTCGGCTGTCCATCTATGGTCTGTCCTTCTGGCAGTATGTCCAGCCCATTGCCATTTCAGGGATTTAACTCTGATCATGATGTCTTCCACTCTCGTCATTTTTCGGATCCACGAGTTCCTCTTCTTATCTCTCCTGGTTATACCAAGCATGCACCTCTCCATGCTTGTTTGAGTTGTCTGCAGCCTTTGTATGTCTCTTTTAGTTAAGGTCCACGTCTCTGCACCATACGTAAGCACTGGAAGGATGCATTGATCAAACACTTTTCTTTTAAGACATAATGGCATATTGCTCTTGAAAATTATGCTGTTTCTTCCAAAAGCTCTCCAGGCAAGTTTTGTACGCCGATTAATTTCTTCATCAATGTGACCCTCACTTGATATCTGCTGTCCAAGATAAACATACGTATCTGTTATCTCCAGTTTTTCTCCATCAATCGATAAATCTTCATTTCTTGTAAAAGCATTGAACATCACTTTTGTCTTCTGAAAGTTCATTTTTAATCCCACTTCTTTACTCTTGTCAGCAAGTTCCTGGATCATACTCTGCAGCTCTGATGGGGTAGTTGCAAAAATGACTACGTCATCAGCAAAACGAAGGTGGGATAGATAATCTCCATTAATCTTTATCCCTTTGTTTTCCCAGTTCAGTGATTGAAAGACATTTTCCAATGTGGCATTAAAGAGCTTCGGAGATATGGTGTCACCTTGTCTCACTCCCTTTCTAATTTTTATGTGTGCTGTATTTTCAAACAGCCGAATCTTTGCACTTGCATTTTCATAGATGTTATTAATAATATTAATGTATGCATCTTCAATACCGCAGGATTTCAGAGCCGTGGTAACTGTTGATGGTTTCACCGAATCAAAGGCTTTTTCATAATCGATAAAAGCCATGCACAATGGAAGTTCATATTCCCTCGCTCTTTCAATTAGTTCTCTCAGTACATGGATATGATCTATTGTGCTGTAGCCACTCCTGAATCCAGCTTGTTCTCTCGGTTGAGCCATGTCCAGTGTTACCTTCAAGCGGTGTGAAAGAACTTTAGTGAAGATTTTATAAACTACTGATAGGAGGCTGATAGGTCTGTAGTTCCTGAGATCCTCAATGTCACCTTTTTTATGTAGCAGGATCATTGTAGCATTGTTCCAATCCTCAGGAATCTTCCCTTCATTAAGGCATCGAGTGAAAATTTGGGCGAGTACTGTTTCAATTTCTCCACTTGCTTCTTGTATGATGTCTATAGTAATTCCATCTTCTCCTGGAGCTTTCCCCCGCTTCATGTTCTTGATTGCATGAGCAACTTCTGCTGGGAGGACTGGAAGAACTCTGGTACCTTTCATGATGTCTGGAGTACATGTATCATCCCTTTCATATAATTTGGAGTAGAAATCTTTCACTCTTGTCAAAATTTCGCCTCTATTTCTTGTTATAGAACCATCTTCTTTTCTCAGAGCCATAATCTGTTTTCTTCCCTTACTGAGATGTCCCTTTGCTATCTTTAGGCTTTGGTTGTTTTCAATTGCTTTCCTCACTAGCTCACAGTTGAATTTCCTTACGTCTTCAGTGATACTTTTTCGTGCTGTCTTGCATAGCTCTATATATTCCACTTTGGAAGTCACATCTTCTTTAGTTGTCCTCATCTCTCTTCTTTTTTGCATCAACATTTTGGTTTTTCCTGATAATTTGTTTACATGCAACTTGTTCTTAGACCCAGCTAATTTTGTTGCTGTTTCCATAAGAGCTTTGGTTACTTTTCTGTTAACTTCCGAAATATCCACTTCTTCCGATGTTAGGCCTTCTAAAGCAGAGAATCTGTTCTTCAGTTCCAACTTGAAAGTATTATGGTGTTTTTTAAGTTTGGTTATGTCAATACATTTTGTTTGTCTCATGAGCTTGCCACGTTCCAGTTTAGTGTTGAGGTGCATCTTACATCTCACCAATCTATGGTCACTACCTGTGTTGAACTTGTTTAGCACACTGCAGTCTTCGATGACGAATTTTTTGTTACACATAATAAAATCAATTATAAAATCATATATAGGAAGCACTAAAAATAAACTAAAACATCATTTACAACAGCACTTACGGAATTGGCAGAAAAAAGAAGCAAAGCAAAAACTGCATTGGTCCAGTACTGTATTGAACAAAGGCAATACCCAAAGTTTGATGAAATAAAAATTATTAAGAATTGTCGTACGGAAAGGCATTTGAGATTGGCGGAGACAGTGTTGATAGAAAAAAATAGACATAGGTTATGTAGCATTTATGATCCTAATAGCTTAAACACATATTGGAAGGATTTGATCAGAAAGGAAAGCTGCAGAGAAGAACAGAGGGGAAAAGGCAAGAGGGAAAAAAATGATGTAACATAAAAAAAAGTGTTAGAATATAAGATGATTAGTTTCAAGAATCAAATAAATTCAACAGATATTTATAAGTACGAAAGGAAAATAAGGCTATTGGGTCATCTGATAGAGGGTGCCACTGCGCCTGAACGACGGAGAACGGGAAATGAGACGATGCTGCGTGAGCACTGGAACATTCACTACGTTTCGTGGATGGTGACAGGTGGTACATCTGTTGCGTCCACTCCTTGAGAATGGCCTGGGCAGAGGCTGAAAGTGCTTGGTTGTTATGCTTGTTTCTGAGGGGAGAGAGGTCCGTGATTGTTGAATATAGTGGTTGTGTCAGGCATTTGGGTTTATTTTAATTGGGCACTGATGTGCGATTGTAAATAATTTTGGGTTACAGCTTTTTAACTTTGACGTTTTAGGAAATGTGTAAATAGGTTTTTATTGATTGAAGTTTTAATTAGATTAATGTGTTTTAGGGAGTTCAATTGTATATTTTTGTGGTAGATTATTTTGAATCTGAATTTGATCATAGGGAAAAGAAGGGAAGGGAGTGAAGTTTGCATAAGTTGAAAAATATATATATATATATATATTTTTTTTTTTTTTTTTTTTTTTCTGGCCTCGAACCACGATGTAAATAAGAAAAATACGTGTTGGAAATGTGTAGAGACGAAAACCTCCTAAAAGATTTAGGGAATAAAGGTGAGTAACCTCAAAATATAGATGCTCTATTGGGCTCAGGTCCAGAGCAGAGCAGAGCTGAGACGGGCTGAGCCCGAAAGCCCAAAGCAGGGCACGGGCCCGAATCGGGCTCGGGTTGTAGAATATTTACTGCGGTTCGGGCTCGGGCTTTCAGAGAGACAGAGAGCGATATAATTTTGTTTACATATAAATGTGATTTTATATGATTTAGCAAATGACACTTTATACTTGGTAAAGGGAATTATTCAGCAACTGATTTTGGTTGGGGAGCGGGCAGAAAATGCCATAGGCCATGCATCAGTGTGTTTGTCCAGAGAAGAAAAAGCGTTTTCAAGAACTATAGACATTGTATAGTTGATAGGGGGTATATTATCGTCGGCATGCTATCTCCATGCAGTAGCTCCCTGCTAATTCTATTTAGCAATGTACATATTGCAGCGCATTATGGCATGATAATATTAGCATTGTTTGAGCAACATACAATTGCAGCACTGCCCAATCATTTTGGATGTCCGGCAGTCCGAAGCACTTCAGGTGGAAACGAATGGTCGAAGAAAATCGTACAGTTACACTATAAAAATAGATAGAGGTCCCTTCCCCACTCCCCATTTGAGAAATACATTGGTTAATTGCAGGAGGAGGAGAGAGTGGAAGTGTGGAAAAGGAGATGTTTTTTTATTAATGGTTCAACAGGTTAACTAGTTTTCGGGCTTGTTCGGGCCCGGGCTCTATCTTTCAATGGAAAATTCGGGCTCAGGTATGTTTTGGGCTGATATACCACGGGCTCAAACGGGCTCTGGCTCCGAAAATTGAGCTTGAACTCAGCTCTAGTCCAGAGATCTCATGGGCCACTCCATCCTGTGAATATCCTTACTCTCCAGGTATTCGTCAACTCACTGAGCCCTATGGGGGTGAACGTTATCATCCATAAACAAGGAACCAGGAGCTAACAGCTTCCCTGAAAAGCTATACATAGGGTTCTAGGATATCAATTTTGGAGCGTGCAGTAGTCAGAGTGCCTCCTGGAAACATGTGCAGTGGTGTGTGTCCATCCAACATGATGCCACCCCAAACCAGGAGTCCTTCACCAGCATAGTGGTCACGTCCCTAACGATGGAGGGAAAATTTCAGCTTCACACCTCTCTCCAAATGTACGCACATCGAGAATCCATGTTTAGGCTGAACTGTGACTAACACTGAAGAGAACACACGCCCACTAATCAGAGGTCCAGGGGTGATGTTGTCGAGCCCAATTCAGACGAACCTTTCTGCGAGATACAGACCATTAGCTTTCTTGCATACAGACCTCTCTTGTGGAGTCTTCTGTGAACTGTTTGCCTTAATATCATGGTTCCTGTAGTAGGGGACCGGGAGAACTCCTGCGAGAGTTACCCGGCTGTAGACTCCCTATGGTGGTGAGGTGTTATAGACAAATACCAGTTGTCTTGACATGTGGCTTGTGGGCATTCTCGTCCCAGCCTTCTGGTTATTGTTCTGGTTTCCTGGAATTGTCTCCAGATATTGTACACCACTTTGCCTCAGCACATTCAGTAATTTTGCTACCTCAGCTTGCGACTACCCTGCTTCCAATTTATGGATCGCTCTCCACCATAAAAAGTTTTCTAAGTGATGGTGCAAAGCTGTTCTTCCACTAACAGTCCAACTCAAGCTTCAATTGTTGCACCCAGCTTAGAACAACATTTACTAAGGTTTCTTGCCTGCCAGCTTAATGACATACGATCATTACTTGCATATTTCCATAGGGGCTAGCACAATTTTTTGGGGGTAGATCCACTTAAGAGTTTCCCCTTGCACATGTCTCTGAAAAATCTTAATCAGTTGTCTCCGTTTGGACATATTCTCAAATTTACATTTGCCACGTTAATGTTGGACACCAGTGTAGGTAAATGCCATTGATTTTGTTTGCTGATAAACATACTAAACTTTGATACATGCAGTTTCTCCAAAAATGTTGTTCGTAATATGCATTTAAAATAAAAAGGGAGAACATTAAGAAGTTAAAGGGATCTATAAAAACTTTGGTGTAGTAGATAGCTTACTATTATGCATATTAGACCAAATTATTTTGTGCATCTCATTGTGTGTGTGTGTGTGTGTGTGTGTGTGTGTGTGTGTGTTTGTGTGTGTGTGTGTGTGTGTGTGTGTGTGTGTGTGTGTGTGTGTGTGTGTGTGTGTGTGTGTGTGTGTGTGTGTGTGTGTGTGCACGTGCATATGTACTGAGTGCCCACGGAATTACAACTACCCTTATGAAAAGTGAATTAATATGATACTGGCATAACGAGGAAAAAGGAATGGCCTGTAAGCCAATGGGGTGTATAAATATAAGAGGTTGGTGGTTCAGTTGAGAGCAAAGTTATGGACATGATGGGAAAAACTAAGAATTTATTGGAGTTTGTGAAAGGCCAAATTGCAGGCACATTAAGGGATGGTATGTCCATTTTGGAAAGGGCAACACTTGTGGATTGTTTGAGGGCCCCTGTGACTGATTATAAATGAACTGTTGTTTTTTTTAAACTATTTTAATAGCATAAAAACTTACACTATTTTCATCGAGATGATTCACTATTTATTATCATCATCACTAATTTGGACATAATTATTTTCACAAGTTTATTATTCCACGATAAATTCTCTAACAAAAAATGAACTACTTGCAAATAACAAAACTGATATGACTGAAAATTACCATAAATCCAGCAAATCGTTATCAGTTCAAATAAAGAAATAATCATCAGGGAAAATGTAGCACTGTACCAATCCATGATCTGCAAAACATACATTCCGCCCTGCAAAACATTGAAAAAAAAAATGCAAAAAGTTGAGTTTTTGAATACAGAAAAGAGCATATTTCTACATAATAATTTTCTTTAAACATCTCACAATAAACTTGAAGAGGAAGTAACTAGGAAACACTAAATGCATTACATAATCATCAATAGTGCAATATAAAGTTCAGATAATGTTTAATCATCTTTTATAATGAAGCAGGGTGTCTGATATCAGATAATAAACTAACTTTTATAAATTATTGTTATTGTTATAAATAGCTCATGAATATGCAAATGCAGAAGCAAGGCTAATGTGCTAAAACATAAAACACTATCAAAGAATGAAATACGGGATTACACCATTGTACAATACAAATTTGGAAGGTTTCAAGTTTCTGAAACTTGGTCCTTCTGGGTGGTGTAGTGGTTTGCATACTCGGGCGCTATCCGGGAGACGCGGGTCCTATTCCTGCTCCAGGACGATGAAATTTTCAAGTTTTCGGATATTATCTGACTTAACATCCATGTCATATTTACACCAATAAATGGATTCACATCTTCCAAATTTGTATTATAAAATGTTATACTTATTAAGAAGTATAGCATTTTATGTTTTAGCAAATTAACATAAAACATTATACTTCTTAATAAGTAGTCTGCAGTTGTAACTGTTAAGATACAATAGTTACAACGGCAGACTGCACGATGTAAAAAGGGAAAATGTGAACTAACAAATAACAGTTGTCTGCAGCCTTTCTTATGTCTTTTTTAGTTAAGGTCCATGTTTCTGCTCCATATGCAAGAACTGGAAGGATGCATTGATTAAACACTTTTCTTTTAAGACATGATGGCATATTGCTCTTTAAAATTGTACTGTTTCTTCCAAAAGTTCTCCAGCCTAGTTTTATACACCGATTGATTTCCACATCAATGTGACCCTTTCTTGATATCTGTAGTCCAAGGTAAATGTAGGTATCAGTTACCTCGAGCTTTTATGCATCAATCACAAAATGTTCATTTCTTATAAAAGCATTGTACAGTACATCAGTTTTGTGTTCTGAAAGTTCATTTTTAATCCCACTTCTTTACTCTTGTCAGCAAGTTCCTGTAGTTCTGAATGGGTAATTGTAAAAATGATTATGTCATCAGCAAAACGAAGATGAGTTAAATAATCTCCATTAATCTTTATCCCCTTGGTTTCACAATTCAGTGATTGAAAGACACTTTGCAATGTGGCATTTAAGAGTTTGGGAGATATGGTGTCACCTTGTCTCACTCCCTTTCGAATTTTTATTGGTGCTGTATCCTCAAATATCCAAACCTTTACACTTGCATTTTCATAGACGTTATTAATAATGCTAATGTAAGCATCTTCAATATTGCAGAATTTCAAAGGTTTCACAGAATCAAAGGCCTTTTCATAATCAATAAAAGCCATGCATAACTAGAGTTCATACTCACTCGTTCTTTCAGTTAGTTCGCCCAGTACATGGATATGATCTATGGTACTGTTGCCACTCCTGGATCTTGTTCTCTCGGTTGAGCCAATCTGGACCTTTCTTAATGATAGATAATTCTTAATGTGTTATCTTCAAGCAATGTGAAAGAACCTTAGTTAAGATTTTATAAACCACTGATAGGAGGCTGACATGCCTTTAGTTCCTGAGATCCTCAATGTCATCTTTTTTATGCAGCAGGATCATTATAGCATTGTGCAAATCCTCAGGAATCTTTTCTTCATTGAGACATCTAGTGAAAATTTGGGCAAATGTAGTTTCAATTTTTGCACTTGTTTCTTGTATAATTCCATCTTCTCTTGGAGCTCTTTCCCGTTTCATGTTTTAATTGCACATGCAACTTCCGCCAGGAGGACTGGACCTTTCTTAATGATAGAAATAAGTATATCCCCTGTTTCATATAGTTTTGTGTAGAAATCCTTCACTCTTGTCAAAATTTTGCCTCTGTTTCTTGTTACGGTACCATCTATTCTCAGTGCCATAATCTGTTTTCTTACCTTAAAGAGATGTACCTTTGCTCTCTTCAGGCATTGGTGGTTGTTTTCAATTGCTTTTCTCACTAGCACACAATTGAATTTCCTTACGAAATCTACTACAACAAACAAAGATGGACTCCACAAGGGTGTCTGACTCATGCCACTTGAAAGCTCTTCAGATCATGAGAATACCATAGGGACAGTATGCTGAGAAGTAAAAACAAAACAAAACAAAACAAAAAAAACATTTCACAAGAACATTTATCTGCCTTCTTACACAATTTTATAGCAGATGTTTAATTTTTATTTACAAATGCTTACTAAAGTAAAACATGTGCAACACAAAAGAAGCAAATTTGTTTTATACCATGAAAAGAGCTCCTGGAAATTCCATTTTATACAGAAAGCAATAACATTACCATCATCTGCACTGTATTTCCTACAAAATAGTTTTATTGGGCCGCTATACACTTTTGCCAATGTCCATAAAGTAGTTTGAAGCATTTCCGGAATCCATTCTTTGAAAATTTTTGAGAGCCTTTGGCACATTTTTGATGATGTCCTCAGCACTCATGAACACTCACATAACCATCACAGAAACGCTTATGCCACATGTAAACTTGCAATCTTTTCATTGCCACTTTTTTTGTATGCTTGCTGATGAAGCATAGCTAATGTCTCTAATGGTAACTTTCAATGGAAAATTTAAGGTTTACATGTTGTTCGGCTGCCGACATTTTTAATTGCAACATTCCTAAATACACAATAGGCAGAGAAACTACCAGTGCTCCACATAAGACAAGAAATGGGATGGTGCCAGTTGGCATCAGATAATGTCATGCATGGGTGCTGCAACCTCCGACGCTGAGAAGTTCCCGGTGCAATTCTTCATTCCCACAGTTAAGGAAGATTCCATGAATGTTCTGAACCTACCTTGTATAAAGACACAAATGCAACAAATATACAAGAAAACGTAAAATAGAACTACACTAGTAACCCGAATTTATTGGTGTAAAATAGAATTCAAAGTTGCCAAGCTTTCGCCCATCAATCAGATGGCTTTTTTGTAGAAAGGTAGACATAAGTTTGCTCTCTACTTTCCTTGAAAATTTCACCTAGTTGATGTGCGAAAGTTTGAAAACTTTGAATTCTATTTTATGCCAATAAATCTGGATTACAAGTCTAGTTCTACTATTTCAAGTATAGTCAGTGTATACTTCCTGGTTATTAATTATTATGAAATAATCCTAGAAGGACCAGATTCAGGAATGTCTGCATGAGTAAAAGGTTATGAATATGAAGCACAAAAAGTCTTGTGTGTGACAAGTGATGGATTGTCAGTGAAACTCAAGCTGTGCGCCGAGATCGCTGTAAATGGAGATGTTTCATGCAGCAACAGTAAGTAAATTCTAGTCTTATCAGTTAAACATTTATCTGACAGATTGTCTTTTTTTGAGGAGCTAACCTCTGAATCTTACAGAACATAATGATATGTATGTATGTATAAAAGAAAATATTTTACTAACCTCAGTTACACACGGAAGGCCAAGAATAAAGAGAAGGAAACATAGAAATGCTGTGAAAGCAAGTTTTCTTTTCTGGAGTAGTTCTGGGAACTCGTCTACAAATGCACTGATAGCAGTCTCAAACATTCCAAACTGAAATGACAAAACAAAAAGAAAATAAGATTAGATTGTTGCTTTAAACTTTTGGAATGACTTTTTTTTTTTCTGCTAGTTATTTTTTCATACATTTTTATTTTTTTTTGTGTCACATATCAGGTTTGAAAAATTTATAACTTTTTTTTTTAGTCATTTGATGTGGTCTGCAGCTAAAGCAAAGAGCCTAAAATTTGCAATTACTTGACAAAGAATCAGAATTTCTTAAGATTTCAATTATTTGCCAAAACAATGATAAAAGAAAAAATAAGCATAAATGGAGATATCTACATGCTTTTCTACAACGTGAATGAAGCACGAACAAGGCAAAATGGCGTGACATGTGCGGTTGCTCATTAACACGCTGACCACAGCAAAGACAAAATCATGCAAAAATTTTCAAAGCACCAATGTAATTTATCACCTATAAATATTCAATTTTAATATTACAGATACTAATTGAACAATGAGTTACATTTTAAGTGTCTCACTCTAAAAAAAAGTTATTATGAAATGCACTCTTTAATTGTTATTTTTTTTTTTTCATATGTTAACAACATTGGTATTGTGGGAAAAACTTTTGTGATTTAACCATGAACACAAGTTATAGGGATTAGTAATAATGATTATTAGAAGTAATGAGGGAAAACTGGAACTGCTAATCATTAAAAAAATGTACTTCATTACACTTATAAAAAGTTAAAAGTTTAACTTTATAATAAATAATTTAGTTTAACATAGTAATTACAAACTGCTTTTCAGTCCCGGGGAGTGAAAAAAGTAAAATACTTCAACAAAGGAGGAAATTCTCATTGTTCAGTTAGCAGGTTCAACCTGTGCTTTGAAGTGCTACAATAACAGGTAGCTAGCTGCAATTTTAAATATTTTTAAATACATTTTAAACATATATGCACATTCAGAGAGAAGAAAGGCAGTCTAAACACAATCTTATCCACAGCAACCAATCACATACAAAATCAACTTGCTAATCAGGCATTTTGTAAACATTTGAAAAATTCAACGGCAACTTTCAATGTTGCACAGCACAAACAAGATCTGAAAAATTCAAAGGCAACTTCTCAATGTTGCACAGCATAAACAAGATCTGAAAAATTCAAAGGCAACTTCTCAATGTTGCACAGCATAAACAAGATCTGAAAAATTCAAAGGCAACTTCTCAATGTTGCACTGCATAAACAAGATCTGAAAAATTTAAAGGCAACTTCTCAATGTTGCACTGCAAAAACAAGATCTGAAAAATTCAAAGGCAACACTCAATGTTGCACAGCATAAACAAGATCTTAAAAATTCAAAGGCAACTTCTCAATGTTGCACAGCAAAAACAAGATCTGAAAAATTCAAAGGCAACTCTCAGTGTTGCACAGCATAAGCAAGAAGAAAAGGGGAGTACTTCATCTAAAACCACTTTATGTAGACACACAGAAAGTACACCCACATGACTATCAATTGATTGTACTAATGAAGTATCATATTGGTAGTATTTCACATTGTTGAATGTGTGCATACAACACATGCAACACATGCAGAAAAATTACGATTCCTGAAGAAACATTACACTTCAGATATGAACAGAAAAAAAACCCATCACATTAAAAATTATCACATCATATTGGACCTAGTGTAACAAAATTTAGTTTCGAATAATGGAGAAGAACAAAATGAAATTCAGGCAATTAGTATCAATAGAAAAACCAAGCAAAATAAAATTCAGAAAGTTAATAACAATGATACTGATTAATATTTGAAATGTCCAGACATACAAACTGCCCATACCTTGTTATTTGCTCACTGCCCATACACACCACATGTGTTCAAAGTGTGTTAAACACCCTTTTTAAATCACCATCTGCACAGAAAAGAATTATAGGAACTTATTATGTACCTTTCATTTGCCATTCAAAGTCTAATTCCCATTATTGCTATTTCTGGTTCATGGAATTTTCTACGAAATTTTGCCACAGGCATTATAAAGTAGACCAACTTGTTCTTCTAGGAGTCTATTCTATTCCAATAAAAGCTTTTTCAGGATAAACTTTCTACACTGCAAGCTCTTGTTATTGAAGCATCAAAAATAGATTAAGTAAACACCAAAAAGCAGCAAAAATAAGGAACTTCAATGCTGCCTTGGCCTCCTTCACTTTGGAAAATACCCCAGCAAAACCCACGTGGAAGGATTCAAAGCAAATTGCACCATTTTCAGGTTCGTGTGCACTTTACTACCATGGAAACGTAGAAATTTATCTTTCTTCCAATAACTGCAATTTGGAATATCTGCATATCATCCTCATGAATTGGAAACTAGTTCTCTTTCATTATAAATAGAGCATTTGTAAATCTGGCAACCATTTGCAGAAACCAAATAATGGAGATTTGGCAACAACCTAGTCATTTCCATCCAAACTGTGGTTGAAAAATACTAGAGATCTAGTTTGAAAGCTCCCACATAACATTATCCTTTTTATATAACTTAAGCATAAGCTTCATTTGCCGCTGCGGTGGCGCAGTGGTCTAAGAGCTGGCTTCTGACCAATTGTCTAAGACAAGTCTAGGTTTAAATCCCAATAAGAGAATGGATCTTGTGTTTGTCTTACAGCACTGACTTTCCGCCTTTCTTGGAACTAGAGGCCCTAAATCAGAGATGGGCGACTGCTTATAGCCCACTGAGTTGCTCACGGCGGTTGTTAAACCTCCAACAAAAAATAATAATGACTTAATTTTTTTGGAGTAAGTTTTGTAGGCTGTTTGAAAATTCTGCTCTAAACAAGACTGTAATTAACTGATTTTATTAAAATTCAGAAATGCTCACATGTATTTCGGTAACTCCTAAACAATAATTCTTGCATATTTAAATTTAAATTATTCAGCAGGGATAACGCATAACATGAACTCTACTTGATTCATTCAATTTTAATTTTTTTTTCTCATTGATTTTGCTTAAAATCGACACAGTTCCAACTAACTGTCCAAAATTAGGTCTTAAGCACAGACAAAATTTTCAGTTCAACTTCTTTGAACCTTTAGTGTGCAGAACAAATTTAAACTGAGAAATGGTATATTAAAAATCGCATTCTCAATTTCCATTTAAATCTGAATTTTATATTTCTTCTCACTCATAATCATTTTCCCATGCTACCTGTAGATGGCAAAGTAAAATAAATGAAGAATGTTTTCAATAAAAAAAAAAATTTGAGCCAACATTTTTCAAAATAAATCTAATATCCAATGAAAAAAACAAATGCAAGATGAAAGACGATAAAATTCTTCACACAAAGCCATTTATTGAGCTGTGCAGATGAATATAGCATACACACTGTCCTGCAGGAATATTTTTACACTTGGTAAGGGGAAAACTCAGTTTCATTAGGTGGTGATATACACCAGAAGTTTGCAAAAACGTTTGAGTTTAAAAAACAACAACTGAAAAATGGAAATATTTTTCTGGGAAAAAAGAAATGCAGGTTTGCTGAGACAAAATGCAGATAGCCTTAGCAACAAACCTCATCAAATTTTACAACTCTGGGTAGGTATATTATGTCAAACTTTCAATATGGACTCTTAAAGATTTTTTAAAGGCAAAAGAAAAACAAAATGCTTTTATGCCCATAACTCTGCTTTCCACATTAGCTTCCACAAGAAATTTTTTGAGATAAAAAATATCCAGCATAAGTAGAAAACTGTCTGTTGAGATCTACACTAAAGGACATCAATACTTTTTAGATCTTGTTCAGTGTTCTATACCGTCTTTGTAGCATCTGTTCAGAAATTATCATCACTAGCTTCATTCATGATAAAACTCTTTTCATGCCCAATTAGCAAGATCTTGAAATTTTCTTTTTCAGTAAGATCAATAAATTACTGCATTAAAAAAATAAAAACACTGAAAATACTTTTGTAAAACATTTTACACACAGGCAGCTAGCTACCTTATTGCTGATGCTAAACACAAAAAAAATAAAATAAATAATAATAATAATAATAATCGTAAAATCAAATTAATTAAAAAATGGGATAAATAGTGCACAAAGACGTTACACTTTTCACTAGGGAGTGCTTGTCTTGCCGCTGGTGCTGAAGTCGACTCCAAGGTCACAAAAGAACCTAATACTATTAGTGTAAAAATACACAAGTAAAGGCATTTATATATTAATTCCCATGGGAAAAAAACTTGTGCTTCTACATATTGCACAACTAAATTCACTTTACAAATGTCAAAAATACAAAAAAAAAAAAAAAAAAAAAAATATGAAAAAATAAAGGAAAGGAAAGAAGCTAAAAGACAAAATGCACTTATACACAAAATTACACTGGACATTATTCATAAATTTTCTGATGTTTTATGCAATTCAATAATGTTTTACTCTATTTTTCATAAACCTCATTTATCTGAATCAAAGGAATTGCTAATAATTCAGATAAACGAGGTTTATGAAAAATTGCTACTGTTAATGAATTTATCAAAAATTTTAAATGCACGAGTTTCACAAATGTTTTAAGTTGTAGATCACACAGTGCAGTTTTATGATGGAACAATAACTGAAACCAAAGGAAACAGCTTCAGCCTGAAGCTAAGCCTTTATCAAAACTTTCTCCTCATCTTCATGTAAATCAGTAAAAAAAACAAAAACAAAAAACACTACAAGCACAAAATCTTTTTACAGGAAGAACACTTGTTCATTGACCACAATGAGGCCAAAAAACCAGCTGGAGAAGACCATAGCTTCATTCTAAGTTAAATTCTATTTAACTTGAAGAGCTTTCGAATATTCGTTACATCCTCCGAGTTCTTTTGTATTGTCAGATATTTCTGCCCTCTACATCTTTACCAAAACCTGTTCTCAATTATTAGAAACTGTATCAAAGGCTTCAAATTTCTCTCACAGCTACAGTACCAGGCCTGTGACAGCGAGGTTTCTTCACAAAGCCTTTCATAAAGTTAATTTTGTTAGGTTTCTTCACAAAGCCTTTGATAAAGTTAATTTTGATAGGTTTCCTCAAAAGGCTTTGATAACGTTAATTTTGTTTCTTTACAAAGCATTTCACTCACTAAGCTGTTCTCTGACATTCAAAGGTTAGCTTCACAAAGAAATACAAACTACCAGATAATTTTTACTTACTGTTGCCGTATCAAATTTCTCCATTTACAGCAATCTTGACATACAACTCAGGCTTCACTGACATCCATCACATGCCATACACAAGATCTTCCATGTTTTCATACATATAATCTTTTTCTCATGCAGACACTCCTGAATCTAATCCTCCCATGACTTCCTTGGCCTTCCTCTGTTTTTCCTTCATGCCCCTTGGGCTAAAAAAAAATTTCTTAGTAAGCATCTCGTCACTCATTCTTTTAACATGGCCAAACCACCGAAGCATATTAGTCTCCACCTTGCTAACATTTTGCTTCACATTACACAGCTGCAACACACCTTCATTCCTCACATAATCAGAACGTGTCTTGCCACAAACTTCCCGTAAGCAATGCATTTCTCCAGCACACAAGCAACTCTTGTTTCTAATAATTGAGAACAGGTCTTGATAAAGGTCAAGAGGCCAGAAATGACTGAAATTACAAACTCAGAAGATATGAAGACTATTTGAAAGTTTTCCAAGTTAAAACACAATTTAATTATTTTAATCTGAGTAAAGTCTGCATGTGATATTTTTTCAAATTGAAAATATATATACTTTTTTCTAAACACCTCATAAAATACATACCTCCACACATTTATCAGCACATGTTGAATCTCAGTATTATTTTTTTAGTTTTGATGCAGTGTCTACTAGAATGTGGTCATAGTTCTCCAAATCAAATAAAGAAAAACTCCAAATTCTGTATGTAGATATAAAGTTCTATTGTGAGCTTACCAATGGAAATCCCCTAAAGCTATTTCAATGACCCATAATGCCTAAAAAAGTCAAGGTTCATAACATAGGTTCGTAAACTACTTCAAATGCTTTGATACAGAACTGCATTTGTTGCGATCCTGAGCCCCTACATTACAAATGAATCCTTGCTGATGACTCATCACCAGCAACCAACAAACAAGTTGTTCTGTTCTGATTATAGCTGAAGTTTTCAAACAAACACAATGCCCAATGGTAAAAAAAATCGATCATCTGTGATTATGGCTAGTCAAAAGGTGACTCCCACCCACACCTACACATTACCCATGACTATCCTAAACTTTAATGCCAAACTATGTGGCTATATTTTGAAACACTTTTGTCACTACTAGACATACACAGGTGATTTTTTGCACTTTTTTTTTAACATTTACTTTATTAATTAACTGGGTGCAGAAACCATTTTTGTGATGGATTTTCTCCTGATTTTGAATGTACACCACTGCTGAAAACAGCTGAGAGCACAATTTCATGTGTACAGACTAACTACCTTATTGTCTCATCACGTTACTGCCAGTAGAAAAATAGGTTTCTATCAGGTGGTAATAATGCACACAGCTGCCTAGTCAGAGGCTCCTCATTCAGCAAGATAACGAAAGCCTGTATTATTTACATGCACCTTGGATATATTTAAATATATATATATATATATAATGAGCATGCTAGCAACATGAAAATGCAATAAATCTCCAACAGATTTCTAATGTACAAATTTCGGAATCACTGCCATTGCTACTGTGTACATGTCATCACTTACTTCAGCTTGAATCAGTGCCTTTGTTAATTCAGGTATCCAAGGGTAACTAGATAAGGATTTTCCTGAGATACAAAATGTTATACCTTACAGAACTGAGCATAAACTGAGCAAAAAATGGGCAGTGCAATAATGAAACAATCATACCCGAATCGTTCTCATGTTGCACAAATATTAGGTGTGCAACTTAATTCTCGGCCACAGGCACGAAACGTTGACAGCAAATCAAATACATACCTAATCAAGGAAATAATCTCTGTCGTGTTGGATACATTTGAGCCATCCGTCAGGAGCTGGCGAATGCCACTGCGGAAAAAAGAGGGCTGTTTCGAGTTGATAAAGTCATCAATACTTGTGTGGACATCCTCGACAGAAGTGAAGTGTGAATCACTCAAGTGATGTTGCAGCAGTGATAATCCAATGCAGCAAAGTCTGGAGAATACATCGGGTGGGACAAAATGTCCCATCCCAGGTCGGTGATCGTGTTTAAAGTTGTTTTCGTGGTGTGAGGACACGCATTATCTTGAAGCAAGAAGATCGACCTTCTGCCTTTGCCGGTGTATGGCCTTTTCGCCTCCAGTGCATTGCTCACACAAATGAGTTGCTGGCAATAACGCTCAGCATTGACCGTTTCACCAGGTTTGAGCAACTCATAGTGTACGACACCGCACTGATCCCACCATATGCACAGCAAAAACTTCCTGGCATGGATATTCGGTTTAGCGGTACTGGTGGTAGGCTGACGTGGATAAACCCACGATTTGCGCTGCTTCAGATTATCGTAGAGGATCCACTTCTCATCACATGTCAAAATCTTGGGGAGGAAATCCTTCTTCTTGAATCTGGAGAGCAAGGACACAGCAACATCGTAGCGCCTAGACTTGTTCGCAGCTGTGAGTTGGTAGGGCACTCAATGGCCCTCCTTGTGAATCCGCCCAAGCTTGTGCAGGTGCTTTGCAATGGCTTGCCATATTACTCTGAGTTCCTGGGCGAGCTCTGACTGTGGGCGACAGGGATCCGCATCCAACAGTTGTTCCAGTTCCTCATTGTCAACTTTCTGTGGCCGTCTCAGATGTTTTGCATCACAGAGATAAAAATTTCGCAGCTTAAAACGCTGGAACCACTTCTTACATGTACTGTACAACATAGCAGCCTCACCCAAAGCAGCACAGATCATTTGCTGGCTTCTGTGGCACTTTTTTTTTCAGCTGAAACGGGAACAGGAGGCAGTGCCTTAAATGTTGCTTCTCGAATGGCTTTGCTTTCACCGTCAACTTTCGTCCCTTCTGTCACTACAGCTGTGAGCGGTTATGGTTGCCTGGAAAGCTGTTCGATGGCACTGCAATCAGCAATTATCGCGCACTGCTAATTGCATTTGCCGACGTTCTATGATTGCTTGCGGTTAAGGGCCGAGAATTAAGTTGCACACCTAATAAATTTAAAAGGAATGCAACTTTTGACCGATTATTTTTATTTCTTTTGGAAAGAGATTAAAACAGATTTTAAAGGTTAACACCCCATAAGAAACATGTATTAACAGGGTATAAGGATAAGAATCAGAGTTACAGTTTCTGAACAACAGAAAACTTTTGCCTTTTTTCCACTCTTAAATGACTACATCTATGTTACATACAACCACAATTTCTTCTATCAAAATCCTTAGCTTCTTCTAATGGAACATTTGCATTTTGTATTTTCACTACATACATTTAATACAGTAGCCACTAATTTAATAGTGAACAGCACAGTTGTATAATCCTTTTATTTCATTCATTATATAACACCAGGCCCTGAAAATCCAAGAAACTGCTGAGATGTCACCTAACCTGTGTTCCCCACAAGTAGTTAAGTTGTTGTATATACAATCCTATTTTTTTCACATATAAGTTTTAGTTTGTGCCAGTGGCTTTCAACTTTTTTCACTGGGTGAAAACTCAATAAAGTGTAGCAACATATACTTTATAAAAATATGGATATCCACAAAACTTTTCTTCACAACACCAAATGAAAAAGCAGTGATGTTCCATCTTCAACCTGTTCTGTGTGTCACAAACATATTAAATCCTATCTCTTGATAAATTTAAGAGTACCACTGAAGTAAAATAATGAACAAACACTAGAAAGAAGTATAAATGACTAAGCCATTCACATAAAATCAGTTTTCTTCACAGAAGGTCAAACAAAGTAAGTTTAATGCATCTGGGTCATGTTAGTAATACTCAGATCTTTCCTCAGTGCGAGTTTTAATGTTTGAATAAATGAGAAATCAGTGATCTGACTTTTAAAGCAAATGTGATTTCTAACATCTGAAACTTTTACACTGTGATCTGTGTTATGATTTGTAATATCTGAAATATTAATACATAGCAAAATCATACTATCAAAGTTGTATGATGATTAACCAAACTTAACCTGAATAATTTTGATAAAAACAATTTTGCTCTTTTCTCAAATCAAAGAAGGATTGTCAGTAAGACTCATATCCACTGCGCGTTGTCAAAAAACAACTGATATTCTATGCGCAGGTGGAGGTAAGTTTTAAACTTTCCTTATGACATTTAACTCTCTGTGCTAGAAAAGCACATGCAATTTATGAATAATGTCAGAGATCAATTGTACATTAAAACAAAACCATTTATAAAATGGTCAAAACTGGGAAACACTCAATCAATGTTATACAATTTCACATAGCACACCCAGAATAGGTTTAACATTTGCAAGTTAACTGAAAAACATACGCTAGCTAAACAGCACACACACACACATGCACACACAATTTTTTAAATGATCACTAACACTAACAGTTAAAAAAATAAATATTGCATTCTTGTGTCACTGAATCTTGACATTCTGATCAAAAATGAAATCAGATGCTCTTGTATTTCATTGCATACCTTTCAAATCAAGTTCTGCATTTTATTATGCTCGTTAAAAATGATTCAAAATTCATAACTGAGAAGAATGTTTTTATACTCTGCTGCTGAGAAAGTAACCCTGCTTAAAAATAAAAATTTAAAAATTAACAGGACACATTTTTCTTTTCTTCTTTTTTTTTTTTTTTGTTTTTTATTTTTCTAATCTTACTGCTGTTTATAGTATTATAGTATACTGAAAATCTTGAAATCACTGCTGACAAAGAAAACTGAAAATGAAGGAACTGAAACTTATAGTTTCGATTGCACTACACAGTTGGTATCAACAGATTAAGATACACGGACAGCCTTTTTAGTGAACAGTTATGAAAGGAACTTCTTTTTTCTTGCTTGAGAGTTGCATGCCAATTAATTGGGGAGTGTTTTATGGCTGCATAAAGGTGATAATCAAAATAATAGAATTTTCATTTTAGTAGAATGGTATGCCATTTTGCCAAAACATAAATACCTTTGAAATATGTTGATATTATTGTCAATTAAGAAATAGGATACATTAGGGCACTTGAATACTATGCATGGTGTATGAAATAATAATACAATTAATTCTTTTGAATTTTTGTATGTCGTAGTGTAAACATTACTGCATCGTGAATTTTTACGTAACACATAATTTACCTTTTACATTTTCAGTCCTGTTTCTGTTTCTACACTGCATGTACAGGCTTGTTAATAGTTCTTTGTAAGTGGCCATGATGTGCTGTTCACTATTGTCTGCAGTGTTGCAGAATTTGTTGGTGAGCTGCACATCAAAACAAAAGACAGCAATACTAATTGCTACCACTTGTCAAGTAAACTCGTGATAGCTAAATAAGGAAATTTTACCATCCTGGCAGAATTGCAGTATCTACAGTTAGACAACTTTATCTGACTGCTCTGATGGCTGAGTGGTCAAAGATCCAAACTTCTGGCTAATTGCCCAAAGTGGGCCTGGGATGAAATCCTGGATGACGCATGGATGGTGTCTTTGTTCTATGCCACTTGTTCCTTCCCTACCCTGGAACTAACTTAGGGTAGGGTTGCTGCTTATTACCTTAGATGCTTCAGTGGTCACTGACACCCCCCTCCTCTCCCAATACTTCACTGGTTTTAATGTTAATATCAAACACAGCATTGCTACCTTCAAATTAGATGTAAAACGCACAAAAAAGCAGGCAGATGCAATCATGAGTAAAAGAAACATCAAAGAAAACCAACAGACCAGCTGCCAAGAACTCCAATAAGCCTATGTGTACAACATGGAAGGAGAAACAAAGAAAATATAAAATGTAAATGACTTTTTATATGGAAATATGTAATGCAATAATAAATTTCACCATTTAAAATGAACCAGTAAAAGCAATTAACCCTTAACCAAATAGGTTTAACACTGCTGCTTCATTCAGCATGAAATGCTCCTTTCTACCTAACATCTGTTAGTATAACCCAGTATATGTAACAAAAAGAAGACTAAATAAAAATAAAATGGAAGTTGGACATCTACCTAGCATCACAAATCTTGGGGAAAGCTTCCTAATAAGCAAGTTCCACATAACTTCTAGTTTGTGAAGGAAAGAAATCTGGAAAGGTAGTTCACAATTTTCTTCAGAAAAGTTTCCTTTCTGAGAGCAGGTGTATAAAGCTGTTTCTAGTAGTGATTCACAGAACATTTTTATATTGATTTCAAATTACACAGAATTAGGGAAAAAAGGATTTGCTGTACTTTATCAGCTATGAAAGACTATGAGATCTGAAATACTTCTATAACCGACAGTACTGATGAAGATGAACTAAGATGTGCATGTATTAGAGATCAATGACTCCCTGAGTGGTTATAACATTGCAAAGTAACAGGGTACACAATGAAGAAAAGCTCTAACACAACCTAGACAGATGATCAGCCATAAAAGACAGAAGCAACAATATTTTCCATATGCAGATAACAACAGAATGAGCTAAAAATGCTGGACAAGGTTAATGTTGAACCAGTATTAATTTCTTTTACTGTATATGTTCCATTTTTTATATATCTATATTCGTTACATGCCATTCTGATCTTAATGCAGTCTAGGTATGTACATAACAAGTGATGATTCTTTTGGAAGTTTGTTCATATAAAAGAAAAAATGGAAACAAATGGAAACAAAATTATAATACATGGAAGTCACAATAAATTTTAAAAAATCAAATCTGTTACTAGAGATAACTGAAGTAAATACATATACAAGATCAAAAGTCACAGAATAATTGCAAATGCTATACTCTTGAGATGAACTCCTTTATGAAGCAACTTTGAAAATTTTGTTATAATACAACAGTACTTTCATATTTTGTAGCCTAAGACAAAAGAGCATGGATAAAAGAGGAAACAGTGATACACATATTGGACAAAATACAGTGTTATATCACATTAAAAGTGTGCTAGAGCTGTGGGATCAACCTTACCACAGATAACTGGCAAACAAACTATTCTTAATATGCAGGATATTAAAGGTGGAGAATTATTTATCTCCTTTTTGTCAGAGGATATCAGAGAAATATGAGTAAGTATGAGATCCATGAAGAGGGGGAAAACATGTGAGATCATATATTTTTATTAAATTTCCCATGGTAAAGTGACTTTATGTCACTTCAACTCAGAAAATATTAATTATTTCTTGATAATTTTAAGATGCCTTCCTGATTAAGGAATACCACTTGATGTAACCAAATGTAAAACAATGCACAGCTGAGTTCAATTTTGACATCCCTGAATACAGCTGCACATGAAGAATTGTGTACAAAAATTCTATTAACTGCAATTAAAACAATGCAAAGATAAGAAGAGCAGATAAATGGAATATGGCAAATGCTCATTGGTATGATGCAAATTTCTCAAGGAGTAGGGCAGAATAGTACATACAAGATTCCCCCCCTCATTGTTGCAAAGACCATGGATACTTGCTACATACTAGATGCCACTGAGGTCTAAATCAACAGCTGACAGCATGAACAAAAAATCATGTAAAACACTTTTGTGCCTGACAGCAGCACACTGATTTATTTTTTAATTAAAGAATTCATCAGGCAAAATCTGTAATGCATAGCACCATGGTAAATTTTGTTTCTGTATTGCTCACAGAAGAAGTTGATTAGCCTTTGATTTAAACAACTGAAGCTTGTAAATTTAAAGAAAAATACAACCGAGTAAGAAACTCCAAAGTAGTTATAATGAATGAGTTGAAAAAAATAAATGTGGCACTTATTTGACTGGGAACAAAAGGGGTGTGGGGTGAACATGCTTCTTGTAACATATGAGAAACAATATTATGAGGATCAAGGGCAAACAACTTCAAACCACAGTGACTATGTAGAAGATACAGCGAACTGACATTGCATGCCTATCGGAAAGGGATTGAAGATAATTATAAGTGTGTTGTGCTATTAAGGAAACAACTGCAGCAAAAAAGTTTTGGGATCAATTTAGGTGCTTTGTCCCATATATGAGAATAACTGTTCAGCACTGGGCAAATTGCAACTTGTATAGTGTCCACAATTGTTCAAAAGAAAACTTTTATAACAGCAAGAAGACATCCAATTACAAGAAGGTACATCCAATTACAAGAAGGTGTAGACTATATCATAGACTGTATGTACCTGTGGACTAAGCTATATAGGTGAAATGGGGAGGAATATAAAAGTTTGTATGGAAAAATATAAGGCAAATATCAGAAACACTGCTAGCAGGGCAGGGTTCAACAGACGTATACAAGCAAGTAGACACTCCATAAAATGGGACTCAATAAAAATGACCCGCCAGTCACGCTTAGTAAAGAGGAAATTTGAAGAGGGAATGGAAATAGCGAGTAGTGCCACACTTAAGGATAATTGTAGTTTGGAACTCCTGACTGAATAGCAACAACTACCCCAGTGACACAGTCCTGATGATGAACTAGGTTCTAGTTCGAAAATTTAACCACCTAATATATACAAATTACCTCTATAAAATATGCAATACCAATTTTTTCACTGTAAATAAAAAACTAGAGGCATGGTGATGTAATTAATTACTAGGATTAAAACTTTTATGATGCTTGAAAGAAAAATCCAGGTTTGCCCCCTCCCCTCCCAGACTTAAGTATGGAAAAAATATGTGGATGTGCCAAGAAAAGTTGGAGGAGAAAATGTTTACACCAAGGACAAATAAGAAGTACTCAAAGACATTGCAACAAGAGAATATTTTTTTCTTTTAATCTCTGACACTAAAAGAACTGGATTTTGCAACAGTTAAACTTCACGAGGTTCTACTTACCCTAGCAACAAATAGTCTCAATATCAAAGTTCAAGATGAATGCAATACTGCTGTGAAATTTCAATCTGCAATGAGCAGCATAAGATGAAGAGTAGTATGATTCACATTTGCAATGAGGGGCATAAGATGCTTGTAGAGTGGTATCATCAGAAAGAACAAATTTTTAGGTTTGCATGTCAGTTTACTAATATACAAACCCGGATCAAAAATACATCAAAGCCTATGTTTTAACAATCCTACATCAGCTACAGCCACATAGGGAACTACAGAGCCAGTGATATGGTGCAGTTTATTTAGAACGTTTTGATGTCAAACTTTATGAAAAGGCTTTGCAATATCATGTACTATGAGCAGATGCTCACCAAAAATTTCCTTAGTCATGAATATAAAAGGCTGAAATTTCACCTGATACATTGGTTTGAATGAAAAGTCACACTGATGCCGAAGTCAATCAACTTTTTGCTTCACAAGAAATTCGTGAAAAGGAGTATGCCAAAATTAGGCCTCACATTACCAGCATACCGATAACAATTTCTTTCAGTACCAGATAGATAGGCATTATTAAATTGAGATGAAATCAGCACTCATTTCATCAGAACAAATCCCTACTGCTGAAAACTGACTATGAAACAGAATACTCAACTTCAAAATACTAGAGCTCTTGATCTTTTGCATCAAGGAAACCATTCTATTTCTAACTGTCAGCACAAAACTTTCTTTGCTATAATTGAAAGTGAGTACTAAACAAAAATGCCTTCTGTGCAAAAACACCCTATGCACCTTTCTTAAGCGTTATGAAATATACTCTTAAAAAGAAAAAAATATATATGTATGGTTTATACATCCATGAAAAATATATTTTATATAACTTCTCATTGACATGAAAAAATCCCATTTAAAGATTTTATTTAATTAGTAATTTTTACTGAGGTCTCAACCTTAAATGCAAGAGTTATGCTTTTAAAAAAGAAAAAAAAATATGTATGATTTATACATCTACGAAAAAAATATTTTATATAACTTCTCATTGACATGAAAAAACTCCCCTTTAAAAGTTTTATTTAATTAGTAATTTTACTGAGGTCTCAACCTTAAATGCAAGAATTATGCTCAGATTAAACAGTGTGCATAACACGAAAAAAACTTAATTTTTAATGTTATAAAAAACCCAGTAATTTTAACGTAAATATTAAAAGAAATCATTATTTTACACTGCCTTAAAATTGCAACAAAGCAAAGTGATTCCTACATCAGTAACACTTTTTATATTTTGTCTTTTTATCGACAGATCGTTTTTCTTTTTCTTGTAATAAGTAAATGCAATACATTTCACTTTAAAACTGTATACTATTGCATTCTGAAGAAATGTTTATACAACAAAAATTCTCATACACAAGATAAAACTAGACACAGTCATATACTAAAAACCAGAAATCTCATTTTCACCACACATATGAAAAAAAATCACTATAACAATGTAATTAATGAATGATATAAAATGAAAAATTCATTTTAAAAATTGGTCAAAACATTTGCAGTAATGTACTTCAATAAATGAAAAATAAAAACAAATTGTGTAACAATAAATAGTTTTCTTGTGATGTATTATAATTTTACAAAGTAATATTTAAAAAATAAAACTAGAGACAGAATCTGCATGCAAAAGTTGAAATTATCTTTAATATGTTAAGCACAAAACATTGACATTAATGGAAAATACTGGAAACTATCAGTAAAAAAAGTTATGTAATTTCTTCTTGTTGCTGTTATTTATAACAGATGAGATAAAGACTGGTACACCTACATTAACTCTGACATCTAGGCCAAATCATTTAAAAAGATTTCTACCCAAAAATGAGAAAGAAAGAAAGACGCTTTTTCTTTCTTTTTAATTACAAAACTGCTTATTTAGTGTCATGATAGTTGTTGGAGTATTCTGTCTATTCACTCAAACATACATAAGTGCAGGGTCTCATGTTTCTGTAACTAATATTATTACAATATTTTAGCTTGTTATATATATATATATAAACACACACACAGTACATATAGCAACTAAGATAAACTATTTTAAATGATTACTGTAAAATATTGTTAACACTGATCTGCAACACCAGTTTCAGGTGTATTATTCATGAATTAGTAAATACATTATGTGTGAGAGATGAGTACTGACAAATTTCAGCTACTCCATATAATTTTAACACATATCACTAAAAAGATACTACACTGAAATTTTTGCACACTGTCATATAATGAAAAATTCAAGCTATAGAAATATAATGCATGAAAGCCATTAACATTTGCATTTAGTACTCTTCTTGGTTTGCATTTATAGTTAAATGTCCTTAACATCCCTTTTCCTTCTGAGAAGACAAAAAAAAAAAAAAACTTGAATCAACACAACTTAAAAAAAAAAAAAAAACTTGCAATAAAATTATATAAATACATTATATTGACAAAAGTCACCAAGCACCTAGAACAGAAACACAACATAGCATTTATTGTCATACATTAGTATGGTGCCCGTCCACCTTTGGCCTTAATGCATGCACTGACCCTTCGAGACAGGCCTTCTACAAGGTTTTGGAACACAGCGATAGGTATGCACTTCCATTCAGTACATAATGCTGCCACTAACTGTTGCTTAGTAGTAGGCCTTGGCCCCAAATTTCTTATGTGGTACTTTAATTCACCCTATAGATGCTCTATGGGATTAAGATTAGGGCTCTGTGCTGGCCAGTCCACACACGATACAGAATTATCGTCAAACCACGCCGTAACAGTCCTTGCTTCATGGCGTGGTGCATTATCCTGCTGGTACCACAAGGCTCGGTTTCATAGTATTGCCACAGAGTTGGTAGAGCATAATTGTCCAAAATATCGAGGTAGACCTGCTGGTTAACAGGTTTATCCACGATAACCAATGGGTCGGGATCATACCATGAAAAACACCCCCACACAAGTACACTGCCAGCTCGAAACTTGACCATAGGAAAAGTACACTGTGGTTAATAACATTCTGGCTGCTGCCATACTCACACATGGCCCTCAGACTGATGGATCGTGTATCTGGATTAATCAGTTTATAGGACCCGTTTCCATTGAACTACAGTCCACGATAAATGTTCTTTACACCATTCGAAACGACCAATAGCATTCCGAGTGGAGATGAAAGGCTTATGAGCAGCCACACAACCATGGTAACCCATGGAATGAAGTTCTCTTCGAATGGTACCTGTACAAACCGAGGTTCCAGCATTTTTACTCCCCTGTACAGGGAAGTCTTGTGCAGTACTCCGTCGATTAGCTGTAACAAAAGTTCTCTCCAGAGGCTTCGACATCCTCTATCACTGATTTTCTTTGGTCTGCCAGTACGTTTTGCTGCTTCAGGCACACCATGTGTCTTCCACTTATTCAGCACATCCAAAACAGTTGACTTGGGTGTGTTTAAATGCCTCTTGGTTTCTCTTACGGACAACCCACTAATAAAACACCCAACAATCTTTCCTTTCTCAAAGTCAGTTCTCTCCAACCGCAACATTTTCACTCAACCTCACAGTGCAATATGATCGTGGTCAGCTACAGGCTTGTTTTTATACCGTTTGCAGCTGCACCGTGCATCTTAAAAATGCAGAGGATCCCTTCATTTGCTTTTAAAGGGGTGTCCGGTGACTTTTGTCAAATATACACTGATGGCCACCCAAAATGCAACACCATGAAGGAAGCATCCGATTGGCCTCAAATTCGCAGCATGCATCGCCCGCAAGAGGACATGCAAACGATTAGCATTGCAGGGCACATGCAAATCTTATGCACCCGGCACGCCACCGAGAAGCACTATAAGAAGGGTGCACAGGAGGCGGGGTGTGGGCAACGTTCATGACTGCGACGTAAAGGACCTCAGGTTCGATCCCAGCAGGTACGAACGCTTGATCCACTAAATATTCGCTGTGCATCGGATGGGCACATTAAACCGTCGGACCCAGGGTACTGCCCCCCCCCGGTAATAAATAAGGGCATCTTCCTCCCCCTTTCTACTTTGCTTCTGTGTCACTTTTCTATTGGGCACTCTAGCCCAAATCTCCTAGCTTCCTATTTCTAAGGGTTGTTTAAGACATGGAGTCAGACACTCCCTTCCTAAAATCCTCTACATATGATAATAAAAAAAAAAAAAAAGGTGGGTTGTACATAGTGGAAGTGTGTTGTGCTGCCGGACCTGTGCGTGGGAAGCTTCCTGATGCCTCGTCGCAGAATACGGCAGTTATTCCAGCACATTTTAAAGTTCGACACAGGACGAATAGTGGATTATCGTGACAGCGGTTTATCGTACCAAGAAATCAGCGCCCCTGTGGGGCGACATCCAGCCACAGTGAGACGAGTATAGATTCAGTGGGTGCAGGAGGGATGGACGGTCCGACGTGAGCGATTGCCGCAGCTGCAGCACACCACCGAACGAGAGGACCGGCATGTTGTGTAGCGGGCATTGACGGCTCGCACATCACGAACGTTAGTGCAGGAATTAGGGTGTGTTGCGCAACAACCTGTGTCAGCACGTAATGTTTGACGTCATCTGTAGAAGCGAGGACTTGTCGCACGGTGGCCATTGCTCCGATTACCATTGACGTCACACCACCTGCGAGTGCGGTGGCAGTGGGCCGTTGAACGGCGCACCTGGACTACGGAATGTCACGACATTGTCTTCACTGACGAATCCCGCTTCTGCCTGCAACACCACGATGGTCGGATTCGCGTGGCGGCACCGCGGCAAGAGACTGTATGACGCCTGCATTATGCATCGCCATACCGGTCCGTCGCCTGGCATTATAGTTTGGGGCGCAATTGGATATGACACCAGTAAATCTGGCTTTGCTATCTCGCGTCCTTCTTGATGTTGCATTTTGGGTGGCCAGCAGTGCATATATATATATATATATATTTACTACTAAATTTTTTCTTATTCACATCAGACATATTGAAGATGATGTCTGCTAAAATGTACCACATTAACATGAACTGAAAGCTGTTTTCTTATACAGCAAGAGAAAAAAAAAAACTAGTTGCAACACCCCACAGAAGCCAATATCCATATACCACATTAAAACTAGTCACAACTATTGAAATTGGTTTCCTACAATCTGATCTGTGATTCAAATGCATCCCATTATTGTTTAAAGGAGATAAATTAGTAATTACTGCATAATAGAGCTTCACAAGAATAAATTTAAGAAATCACTTATATGAATCAGAAAACTTATTTTAAAGGTGAAAAACATACAGCAAACACTGCTTCATAACATGCTACATATTAATACTCTATGGGATTTTTTCTAATAACACCATAGATATCAGATGAATAATGTCGCAAAGCACTTTATTTTTTAAGAACTATATTTCACTACAGATCACGAAAATATATAAATATCTGTGTATTTCTTATTTGTCACCAAAAGGAAAATCAACTTTAGTTTATTAATACACTGGTGTGCAAAAATTAAGGACGGAGAGGAGAAATTAGCATAACAGCGGAACGAGCAGGAAGAACGGACCCAAAGGTACTTCTATAACACTATTATTAAAATCTTTCAGATCAGTTATTTCATTAAACAATGAAAGTAACTATTAAACTTTTACATAGAACAGCAAATATAAGAATTATTTCAGCTATTTGCTTTTTAAACTATTTCTTACACTTCATTTAGAACACATGATTAATAAATATCACTAAATTAATTACAACTATTCCTTATTGTTTAATAAATAGCATGATAAACATAATAAATAACATCAGTAATATATTAATAAACATTTGAGAAGGTAGAATATTTTAACTTATTCAGTATTTTTATATATGTTTTTACAGGCATCCTTTGTTATATGCAATAACATTTTTGCTATAGTGATTTAAAAAATCTAAATAATACCTTCATACTGCACAGCTAGAGGAACTAAAGCAATTAGTAATTTTATTTGTACATAATGCAGTCAACTATGAGTGAATTTAGCTTGTTGCTCACGTCAAATTTACAATGCAAAGTGGCATGTGCACGCACCCTCAATTTGGAAGCACATAGTCATGAAAAATGATTATAGAAAAATTAAGATATGAACAATTGCAAAAAGATTTAATGTGAAATACTAGCAATCATTTTCAGCTTGAAACCCAAAGAATAATTTTTATCTTTACCCATAACTGGACCAAAATGCTACACGCCTCACTGTATCACCAGAAGGATTGGTGAATACAATGCATACAGAATTAATGATCTGTAGTACCAAGATAAGACAATGAACAACTGAGAACAACGAACCACATGTTGGTCTTGTAGTGCAGTGGCCTGTGGTCAATGTCATCATGTTTACGCACATCTATCATGCATAAGCAACATCCCACAGGGCAGTATTTTGTAATGGCACCATAATATGGTGAAATACAAAAAGATATCAAATCTCTTTGCAGTTGTAGAACCAGAAGCATTCTAAATGGTATTTTATTTTCTTAAATATGTGCACATATTAATGTAGTATAGTGTAATGAAGTATGCGTCAAAGTTAGAGAGACAAAAAATGCTGCTCTTCAGCTCTTGACCATTTCTCCAACAGACGCAAAGCCCTCAAAGAGTGAAAAAATGATCTAGACACATCTGTAATAGTTGGCTCTTCATCCAATTAAGTTAACCACAGTATCAATGAACTAAGTGGAGAAAAAAATGAACAAGTGCATTTCTTTACAAATTTTAGATACTTTTCTTAAATTTTGGAATGCATCAGTATTTCATATTAAAATTAATTCACTTTATGCACAAATTTCTCAGAAACAGTTCATTTTGTAATAACAAGGGATACCTGCATACATATTTGTGGAGGATCAACTCTCTAAAACCCAAACTCTAACAGTTTATATATAAACATGTAATAACACAAGTTCTTTTGCAGAAGAGTAAAATACCCAAATATAGGCTGATAAACAAAATGTAAAACATTTGAGCTGCATATAGCAGAAGGGTGTAGCCTAAAAAGCAGTCATGGACTTTAATACCATAACAACAAGGAGAAACATTCATGCAAAAGAAAAATCTGCCTCACCAATTCAGTGAAATATCTTTACTTTTGAACCTGTAGATGCCATGAAAGGCAATTAACAATGCTACCTTAACACACCTACGAGTTATCATATCAGCAGTGTCACAACACAATTTTCTGAAACAAGTTTATTTGCCAGATTATAAAGATACCAATATTGGTCTCTTTTCCCCCTAAAACAATGTGCATAGAATAAGACAAGAATGACCATAATGCAAGAGATATGAGTTAAAACATGAGAAGAAACTGAGTACTCCAACACTAACCACTCTACTACTAAAGCAGCTATCATTTTGCATGACAAAACTTCAATGAAAGGAAGATTACACATTTAGAAAGTTTCCGATTTCAGTTGTAATCATGATTTTAGATAAACAAAACTTTTCACTCAGATCCCACTTTACCTTACTTTTTAAAATTAAGCTAAGAACTGTGTTGGGCCTGAAAATTTTTAACTACACCATGATTTTAGAAATATAAATTTTTACATTCAAATGCTTCAAATATATAATGGTATATTTTCATTAGTATTCACACAACAAAAGCAAAAATGATAATAAACAAGAGAACAGCTATATATCTATAAAAATGTAAAAGAAGAGCACATACACATTGTAGGATCAGAAAGTTAAATCTAACACTAGTGGCTTTTGATGAAATACAAGAAAATGCTTCAACCTCTGTGGCTGCTAAAATGAAATCCCACAAAGATCAGAGAAAAGCAAGCTGAATTCTAAATTAAAGCAATAGTATATGAGCTGACTGCAGTGGCAAAATGCCATTTGTGTTTCATCTAACACAGTAAAAAAGCTACAATACCTAACTTGTGTGTGGTGTGTAACTTGATAGAGGTTAAATATACCTACTGTATTTGGGATATGATAAATATCATATACCTAGTTTCAGCAGAAACAATTCAAAAATATTGTGCATGTATCATCTACTTCAACCAAACACGTTCAGCAGACTGAATTGTTCCACTATAATTATTTTATTATTTTCTTGAGCTCATAACAATATATTTCATAAGATATAAAAGGCATGTACATGAAATGACTGGTCTTAAAAATAAAAAAAATATGAAGGAAAATATGAATTACACAGAATGATGTTTTTCCTTATTTGATTTAAAAAAAAAGTGCAATGGTTCTTCAAAGATACGAGCAGTCTTTGGAAATTTCCAAATCTGAATGATCTACATAAAGTATGATTTTGAGAGATTGTTTTAGCAGTGATCTGCTTCTGTGGATAATATGCTGATTTGAAATTAAAAAAATGTTTGCAGCAGTTTGATTGATAAAAAATCCATGTCATAATTGTGTGGAGAGGTCGTATATTTGGAAAATTATCAAAAATGCACTAACAAATAAATAAAGTAATGCAATATGAAGATAAAGGTCTGCGAACAGCTGGAAGGACATTTTGTTTATGAGTATTTTGACCGAAAGTATTGTGCAAAACAAAGGCATTTATCATTTGCTCTCGCAAATGATCACATGCTGCGAGAAGCTCAGCATCACATATGTTCATGAGTACAGCAGGTCTAGCTACGGAACTGTGACAATGCTGAAAAATCGCATGATTTCCCTGTTCTTCAACTCCTTGAAAGTAAGAAAGTAATACATTCCCCTATTTTTTGGACGACTGGGTCATCCCGTGAATCGTGACTGTTCTTTATTTTTTTCAGTAAGAAATTGCAGTACAGCATCAACATTGCAGGTGCAGATTATACAGCTTTTTTTTTTTTTCTGGATCTTATTATCTGTGTATTTACACAAGGGAAAATATGGTATTGGCAGAAAGGGTATTTCACATAATAGAAGGAATAGAATAATGAAGGAAATGTTAACACTTATGATTTATTACATAATTTACATTAAAATTCAGTTAGATCTTTCAGCTGAACATCTGCCTTGGTCCCACTGGTAGTAAGTGTTAATGAGGTGAGCATTGTTTCCGTAACTCTTGCCAGTAGAGATTTCCAAATAATTGGAATGTTGAAAGGTGTGACCGAATTACGTGTCTTTCGACATTTTAGCATGGACTAAAGTGAATGAAGGACTGAATCTAAAAGGGGATAATAATTATGTTGGTCAGCTGATTCAGACTGAGAGGCATTAATCTCAGTGAAGTTCATCTGAAAGTGAAAGCCGATATTTATCAAATGAATCTGTAAGGTGGCCATCATAATAAGAGGTTTCCCATATTGCTTAAAGTTGAAAACTATGAGACTGGTATCTCTCATTATGTTAAGAACTGTCACAAGTAGTGGTGAAAAGTACACATAGCCATGAACATGAAGCACTATCTTAAATTTCATACAAAAGTTTCAGTATTTATGGAAATTTTCAACTTTCATACCTACAAACAAAACATAATCACTATGCCTAAACATAATAATAAATGTATTAGTGTTAAAGATATTAATTCTTATAGTTTCAGAGATTGCAAAATAATTACAATTCTTTATGTACATTTTAAAAACTTAAATGAGGGTTTTGAGAAGTTTAAAGTTACTATGTATTTAGAAACTAAGCACATTAGCTTCTTCAGATAGATTCTCTTAATTCAGAAAATTAATAGAGAAGTGACAGACTTTAAGGCTATTCTTGTTTCCCCACTCATTTTAACCAGAATAAATATTACCATCTACAGAGCTAAAAGGTACCTCTTTAAAGCTGCAGCACAGACAGCAGATCGTCGGCTCTACATAGGCCCTTCCATCTAAAATAACTGTGTTTTCCAGTTGACAGGTACTTGTCATTCATGAAATCAGACAAGATATTTTAGTGCCGACAAATATTTGCTATTAGAATACTGGAAGACTCACTTTAGTGGTGTACACTGCTCATGGTCAGAACACAAATTCATGTTATAGGAATTTACTCAGTTTTCCACGTTTCTGAATAATGCTTATTTCAAAATTACCAACTGCTTTGCACTTGTTTAGGAAATTGTAGATTAGGACAAAGGAAAAAGAACCGAGAAAACAATCCAACAAAGATATGATATACAGTGACTACCAATGCCAATGTTGTTGTTTTTTTATGCAAAAATTGCACACAGATCACAAATTCCTGTGACTGCTTGAACTCACATGAACTACTTAATAAGAAATTTTGTATACATTCAAGTGCAATAGCAGCCAAAATGTAACAAAAACACTAAAGTCAAAACTCAGACCAAAGCTAAAATTGGAAGTGACAGGTACTGAAGCAGCAAATTATTAGGAATATCCAACAGCAATAAGACACATGCGATCCTCACTTATGTACGTGACTATGACACAACATGGCTTCATCAACAGTTCAATGCAAAGGGATTCAAGATGTGAACAAAGCATAAATAGCAGAAATATAGGAGACTTGTGATTTAAGTTACTTTGAGAGAGGCACAACAGTGGGCGCTAGGTTAAGTGCAAACATCTCGAAAATGGCAAACCTCAGCTGCGCGAGAACATCTGTATAGAGGGTACAATGAGAGAGCAGAAACAACAAAACAAGCAGTCGCCCCTATGGTGCAGTAGTCTCAGCTCTGACTTTTGACTATTTGTCCAAGATGGGCCCTGAGTTTAAATCCTAGTGAGGCATGGCTGTTGTGTTTGTCTTACGGCACTTGTTTTCTCCCTTCCCTAGTACCAGTGGCCCTAAATTAGGGACGGGTGACGGCTGTATAGCCCATCGAGTTACTCATGGTGATTGTTAAACCCCCAAACAAATAATAAAAAAATCAGTTGGTCTTCCTGTGGGTGCAAACGACTGGTAGATGTTCAAGGATAGCAGCAGCTGGAGTGGATTGTACAAGGCAACAGACGAGCACCATTACCTCAAATAATCATGCACTGTGCAGTACAGCAACGGTATAGTGGAATAGAGAGGAAAATGGGCTATAGCAGCAGACATCCCCTCTATGCAGCACTTGTTTCAAGAAAAATTCGTCAGCAGTGGGCACAAGAGCACCAAAACTGGACCTTGAGAAAAAATAAAATAAAGCCACTTGGTCCACTAAACGGTGTTTTCAATTAATACATGCCAATGGGGCAGGCTGGAATATAGTATAAACAGCATGTATCTCAGCTGCTTAGAATTAATTGTACAAGCTGGTGACATGGTCTGGAGTTTGCTTTCGTGGCTGGCATTGGGTTCCTTAATAATTCTCAAACAGCATGGGTGCCACAAGGTATCTTAACATCAGTGCAAACAATGCACACCCATACATGTGGATGGTATTTCTTGATGGCTACTTCCAGCAGGATGCCACGAGGCTCGGATGGTCACACAATGGTTCCCAGGAGCATGACAGTAGCTTCAAAGAGCTAAAAGGGCCCCCATAGTCCCTAGATCTTAGCCCTGTGAGACAAGATTGAGAGAGCCATTCATAACAAAGATCCTCCTCCAGCAAACATTTGGCATCTGACATGCACCATCCCATCTCCTTGCCTGAATAAACCTGCAGAATAATATCAGCACCTCATTAAATGCATGCCACACTGAATCAACACCGCTTTGAAGGCCAAAGATGACCCAACATGTCATCAGGTAGATGCTCCTAATAACTGCTACTTCATTGTATGCTCTAAATAAACACGGATCCTTAGTTCTCTAAAAGCATACTGAGTGTTTTGTTGACTCGTTTTGAACATAGGGCCATAGCAAATACATGATTTTGTTGAAGTTTTGAGTGTTGCCCATTCTTCTGATCAAATATATGGTTACATACACTTCAGTTACGCTTTTGATGAGAATCGCATGTAATAAATGCCGTGGAATCTAACCTCACATTTTTATTTATTTTACAAAAACGAGAGCTGTGACAAGAAAATGTCACAGAACAGCAAAATAATTGTCAGATAAAGTACGGAAAAAGACAAGTTCAGTTAACTCTTCCAAAAAAGTCTGTACACTTTTATTTCTTCCTCACATTTTTTTTTTTCAAGAAATTGGGTAAAGGCTATTCAAGGTGGAAATGCAAAAGAATTTAAATAAAGGCTGGAAAAATTAATAAAATAAGCACCTTGGAAGTTTTCCAATCTCATTAATGCTGTTAGTTTTCATAATGCCATGATCACAGAGCAGTGTGCCAGAGCACTTGTAGCAGTTTTAGTCTTCCAGCATCTACAAACAACATGCGGAATTTACTTTGTTAGGATACAATTATGCTAACTGGAAAACACAGTGCAAATACAAATCCCCGGTGGATGGGCAAAAGCTGTTGAAAAGCAAAAACCAAATCATTCATATCAACACAGACATTATTTATGACATGAAGAAGTCATTGTAAATGCAGTTAATTTTCCATGAGGACATTGACAAACATTTACAAAAACAGAAAGACACAGAAAATTACTGCATTCAATGGCAAAAAAATAAAAACAAAGTATATTAATTTCACATAACATTTTCTTTTTCAAAACAAATATTCTGTGGAAAACAGTTCATGTTATTCAAAAATACGAAAGAGAAAATTCTGTTAGCTCCTATCAAAAGAAGTTTTAACAAGATACAAAGCGATTTACTCAAACCCATCATTTTTGTTAATGCCTCTAGTGTGCAACAGAGCAGTGGCATAATAACTAAAAGTGCCACACAGATACCAGGATGTTTGACCAGCCATCGAAATTCCTTTGAACCACTGACTTTTCTTTTTCTTTTTACGAATCAAAATTAGTTGGTGAGTTGAAGGGCAACAAACTTGGAAAGTATGCACACGAAAAAATCAATACTACTTTCAGTAAACCTTCAGAAAGGTACTTCCAGATTTTGTTTTTCTGGAAAATTATGAAACAAATACATCTGATGAGCCACGGTGTTCTGGATAAGCCTCCAATGTTCAAGCAAAACAAGCAAACGATCATCCATTGCTGCTTCAAATTCGTGAAATTTATGACTGAGGATGCTGTAAAGGAAACTGGGAAATATATGCATTGAGGTTCCAGTTCATAAAAATGCATACTTTTGAAGTCAATGAGGAATTCCCAACAAGAGTTAAAAGTTGCTGAAGAACGTATATAAATGATGATTTAACAACTACCATATTCTCAGAGAATAGTGATTCCAGTTATTGCCATTTCCAGGATTTGCTGTCAAAATTTCATATTTCTTTGGTTCAGCATAGTGGTCTTATTCTGGTCTGAAAAGCTAATTTTTATATCATATTTGTACAAGAACAATCATTTGACTCACAATTTTGGTCCAGTTCTAATCCAAGGCTTTGAAGAGTGGTCGGCATATTTATTTCAATTTCACTCAGGGAGAGAGAGAAAGCACTGCACCTTTTTGTTCAATTTCACTCTATGATTCAAGGTCATCACCTTTTTTTTTCCCCTTTTGCTTGAGTTCTAGTCCAGCGATGAAGAATATTAAATTCCATTTTCACATAACTTTTATAATTGATACTTATTTTGTTGGAAAACTGATAACTTTCAATTGAAGTGATCACAATTACGATGATGCCAAGGAGGATACAGTTTCAATTTTTCTAACTGATCCGTGACAAATTTATTTTTCAAGCTTAAGCATTATTTTGCAGAAGTATGAGTCATCTAGAATTTTTCACAATAATTCCAATGAGAGTGAGCACTGATACTTTCAATGATTGTCACCACTGTCAATATTCTCACAGAAGAACGAGTTGTCTAGAAATTCTCACAGTCATTTCAAAGATAGTCAACATTGTCAATATTCTAATGACTGCTAACAGTGATACTTCAGTTTAACCACTAACTTTTCACTGACCTTCAGGATATTTTCTTCTTTAGAAATTAATAGACATTATCATTCCCACTTGATGGTAAGTGATATCAATCATCCCAGTGGCAAAATGCATCGAAGGACTCTTTATCTGAAAGTAATACTGTATGTTTTGTGTTCCTTGTACAGTGAAAAAAAAAAAAAAACCCTGCTTACCTTTACCATGTCAACTGACTGAAAGACTTAATTATATGAAGCTATTCAATACTGGAAAAAAAAACTTTCATGACATACATAAGGCTCTAAAGCTGCCATGTCAAATTAAAAAAAAAACAACTAAAATGTGTGTATAAATAGTCTCCAGGATGATCTTAACCACTTTGTTCAACATGAGGATAACAAAATCAGTTATCACGCAGCATGTATGGTCATACGCAGAGTAAGCATAATAAAGTACAGGTAGATATAGGTCACCAGTGATATAACCAATAAAATAATATAAAGTCAAAATGACCAAAGTGTTACTAACAAAAAATTGGCAAGTTTGTCACCAAGTAAATTTTTTAACATTACTAAATTCAGGTATTCTAGCACCTTACAGGCCATGATTACCTAAAATACAACTCAATCTCCATATCTTTTTTTTTTTCTTTTAACTTTTGAAATCCATGAGGGTGACAGCCAAACTCATGTGTAATTCACTGGTATTCTACAAACACAAGCAGGCAACTACAGCCAATGCTGCTACCATTACTCATACCTATTATTACAATGCATTTTGAGTTCTGAGAATTTATTTCATAAAATTTCACTCAGAAGTAAAATAAAAAATACATATATTAACTAAATTATATATAAAAAACTTATGAATTAAAAATTAAAAATCATGAAAAAAACTTAAGTATTAGATAGCCCATGGGGCTTTCACTGCATGTCAAATTGGCAAAACAGCACTATTAAAAGCAGTTATTATCAGTAATAAAACTTTGGCAATAAATACACACATAGCCATACTCAAAATTAAACTTTCATATACTCAAAATCTCCACCACCATGAATCTCTCATTTCAAGAATTCTCAATTTTTTTCAATTCTCAGGAAGTTTTGCAGTAAGTTTCAGAATGTCATGATGAAAAGCTACACATGGATAATTAGTGCCTAAAAGGGCATGATTCGGGGATTCCCAAAGAGACAAAACCATGCCACTATTGTGCTTACAGAACACTGTTATCGTGAAAAGCATGAATTATATATAAAGCCCAGTGCTTTTCTTATGATTCTAAGTACAAATGATATGTGCACTTTTACGGCTATATTTAGTTTTAAAAAATAATAAAAAAAAGAAGGTAATGCCACTATGGTTTTGAATTGTTGTTCCTAGTTCAGTGGAAGTATAACAACTGAACTTTGAAATTCGTAATAAAATACACACAGCAAAAGTAGTGCTATGCAAACATACACATATCACGGTTGTGACTTCTCATAAGCTATGTCATTTCCTCTACCCAACATTACCTATACACATCTCCTAGTTAAAATGCAGTCTTTAAATTGCAGATAAACATGACCTGACAACATTTTACGAATTACATGACTGCAATAGGAAATTTCTGCTGCCATGGTAATTTTACCAAGTGTTGTGTCCTGCTTATTTAACACTGAGATATTTTTAACACAAATAACTGGACCTTCACTGTGTAGAATCCCATTGGAACATTTTGTAGCTAAAGTAGGCATCATTCTTCCTACAACACTGTTTTCATTTTTATTTTTTTAGTCACAGATCTTGGCATATATGTAATAAAGGCTGAAAAAATCCTGCTCATCCTCAGTCACAGATTACTGAAAAATTCACATAATAACATGAAAATACTCTAACTTGGATGAATATCGGCTTTTACCTAATATTAAGAAATCAGCATTTTTTGTTACTTTTGATCTATTTCTCATTTTTACCACTAAAAAAAATTTCATTTTCATTCATTTCTATGAAACAGATGTACTAATGAAACAGTGAGTACATCTCTACAGTTGTAGAAACAACAAAGATAATGCAAGCTACTTACTTACAAGCAGCTATAGTGAATGGGAGTTACTACATTAGAGTAACAGCACATAAGCTAAACATTCCACTCACGTTTTAAAGATGCACAACTGATTTCAGAAAGAGAGAGAAAAAAATGTCATATCATCTGTAAAGTAGTATTTTGTTTCTTTCATATTCAGTAACAAAAAAAAAAAAAAAAAAAAAAAAAAAGTATAGTGAAAATTCAGACTTGTTTTCCATACACCAATACTCTTTGGATGAACTTTCAGAAATAATTCCATAGTACAATCAAATAACTTATGTTATTGCAATTCAATGCATAAAAATGTTCAGCAAAGAAACTTACATGTAAGTAACTAATAAAAAACTTTGCTAATAGTTTTGCAATGAGAAAGCACCAAGTGAAATAACATGAACCAGTTTTCCACAGCTCACAGTAAAAAAAAAAAAAAAAAAAAATAGAGGGGGGAAAAAGGACAGCACATAGATACACACTGGACATGCAGATTTTATATGATTTGGTTGAAAGCCAATTAGAAACCAGAACATCTGGCTATATATCGATCTAAAGCCAAAATCCAACTGTGACCTTCCATGATTCACAAGCCAAGTTTCATTCCAGTATGTATCTACTTTTGGACATGCCACACCATATCTTTTTTCTTTTCTTTTTTTTTTTTTCCTTTTTTTTTTTTTGCAATTTTTTATGACTATCATAGAGAATTTTAAATAATAACAAATTACCACTGAATTGTATTAACTCTAAAAATTGTAGTCTCAGACCATTTTAAAGAAAAAGATAGTCTAACCAATATGTTGCTCAAAATGGTGAAATACGCATTCTTCTGATTTTGATATGGTGTGGTCATGACAAAAAAGGCCTTCCTTTTACAAAGCATACCTTGCATATGACATTTAGTTTATGTGACACCAAAATATTTTAGAAAACCACTGACTTTTCCAACAGATGTGACTTCAGTAACTCATATTGTTTTATAAACAGCAGTGAAAAAACATGTATGAACACACAGTAATTATTTGTGAACTATGTTCGCATTGCATGAAATATGCTGAATTTACACACTATGCAATACCATAATTCACAGACATATACTTAAGACCCATACGTGTATAAAAGAAGTTAAAAGTCTCATTATGATTCCAAAAGTTTTCACTTTTTTTTTCATTTTAATCTTTTTGTAATTGATAAAAGATAAATTTGTGACTGCATAAAGTAATGCAATGTATTTTGCACTGGAATCACAATCAAGACAGAACAATCTATGCAGTGGCATGCAATGTCACCAAACTTTAAATCTTTGGCATACTGTGCTGATTTCACACCTCAGAAGTTTAAATAATTTACAGGAGCTTATTAAAATAAGACACTGATACTATTAAAAACCTATACATGAAAGTAGATGTGATACACTACATTTAAATTCTGAATACAAATTGACGCTTGGTTTAACAGGAAGCATGCCACCAAATTATCAGGTGTAGAGAGTGCAACTTTCGACAAAATTTGAAAATATACAAAGGCACCTTAGTGCTAGTAATGGGCACAAAATGCGAAAATATATCAAGGCATTTTAGTTTCAGTAATGTGCTTTCTGTAATCTGAAGATTCCCTAGATAACATGTGTAAAAACTTGGTCATGCTCATTGATGTCTTATGCAAATCGAATATTTCCAATCTGACTCATAGTAACAGAGATATTGGAATAAATCTAAATGTGCATACACACTACTGAGTGCAAAGTTTTTTGTCAGGATCAGCTAAGACATGCATGCACAACTTGAATGATGGATACAGCTGTCCAATAACAACAACAACAAAAACTTTTCCAAACTAATAAACAAAAGTAGAGATATATCAAATCTAATACACTCAAACCTGTTTATATTACACATGGACACACTGAATTTATTTCCTTTATCAAAATTCAAAAAACCATTGCAAAAATTACATAAATAATATAGGAAGGAGGAAGGTTATATCGAACATAACATAGCAGTCACAATGTATATATGTTGAGCATTTGATGCCCCTAGTGCCACTAACCATTTTTCAGAATTGGGTCTTCAACTGTAGCATAGTACCTCAGATTTCTAAAATCGTACATCACGTGTTTAATCAAGGTCATGCACAAATTCCTTTATGGCTGGGGAACTTCTGAATAAAATTTAAGAATAGAAGTTAATTCCATTTGTCTCCAGAAGAAATACTAAGGCTATGGAGGAATATTCTGTCATTAAAAATGCTGTCTTTACGGCGCTAAAGGTTGATCATGACAGGGGTGATTGTGAGGTGACACAAGAAACCCTGAAACTCTCAGCTCAGTGCCAATATACATATAATGTATAATACACACATATAAACTAGCTACACAACAAATAGGCCTTAGTGATTGTGCAGTTAAACTTCACATCTTTTCTTGTACCCAATTTTCTTTCACTGTGCAAAATCCTCCAGGCAGGCATTGCATCTTTAAAATCAAATTTTGCACTTCATATTATATGTTAATTGAGCAGTCTATGTAGACCAGTTTTACTTGAACTTGAAGCCTACAATGGATTCCATTCAATTTCTAAAAGTAGTTAGAAAAAATAATCAAATTATTTGAACTTTCAAAATAATGAAAAGAAGCCTTCCTTTCAGCAGGCTGTTATCTTAAGAGCTTGTTTAATAACAAAAGAAACGCACAAGGTATCACAAATCGTCTACATTCACCATTTGCACGGACATGCAGTGTTTTTAATCAAACACTGTGATTCCCAAAGAAAATGGAACCTGAAGTTTAGTTACCATTTTGTAGCATTTTTAGAAATGAAATGTCCGAAGCATCTCAAATTCTTCTAAAACTTAAAAACCCGTATTTACGGGTTTGGAATGTGACAAAAACCCGGAATTCCGGGCTACACCCGGATTACAAACAGGTCTGCCATGAGGTTGACTGCCAGAAAAAGAGAAACTGGTCTAAGGAAAGTTTGTTTTTCTCATTTAGCTGCCACAAGTGAATTACTGTTTCCTTAAAAGGCAACAAAACCTATTGTTGTCAGCAAAGCTCAAAATTGAGAGTGGTGAAAAAAAAGTGCAATGTAGCAAATCATTTTAAGATACCAAAGAATACTCTAAGAACAATTTTTAAAAATAAAAAAGACATAAAAAAGAAATATAGTGAATGACCAAACATGTATGATGCTAAGTGTATGCATGTGGCGAGGAGGAGAAAGCCCCTCACAAGTGGTTTGTTGATGTCAGAGCTCCTAATATTCCAGTCTCCGACCCAGTGAACATCCAGATGGTATAACCAGGTACTGTGAAATAACAGCGCAGTAAATGCATGTATTGAGTTCTACATATACAACTACTGTATTTCACATATCAGACAACTGTGAGTCCCCTTAAATTCAGCACAAATGGGTTTGACTGAATGCTCTTACACCACCTCATAGGGAAATACTGTGTTTGAAAAATCAGAGAGAGAGAGAGAGAGAGAGAGTGTGTGTGTGTGTGTGTGTGTGTGTGTGTGTGTGTGTGTGTGTGTGTGTGTGTGTGTGTGTGTGTGTGTGTGTGTGTGTGTGTGTGTGTGTGTGTGTGTGTGTGTGTGTGTGTGTGTGTGTGTGTGTGTGTGTGTGTGTGTGTGTGTGTGTGTGTGTGGATAATATTTACCAACTGTGGTTATGATAGAATGATCAGAAGCACAGATGACATTACATAAAAAAAAAGAAACAAAATTTGCACCATTCAGAAATTTTGCATCACACACAGGAGGGAAGAGACAACCAGAAAACACAAGGAAAATATGAACATGTATTAGCAGAGATATCACACAAAACACATACATTTCAGCCACCTCATAGAAACACACATTTATGACACATAATGGAAAAATTGGTGCATCCTGCAAACTTGAAAATACTAGGAAGTTTTGCTCTCATAGCTTGAGATACTGAATGCACAAAAAAATCTTCCCAATCCAACTATTGGAAATGGAAATCGTGCAAAATATATTTATGTCACCTAATTGGAATGCTGGATAATTGCAGGAAAGTGGTAGTGGGGGGGGGGGGGTTCAATACTGTTTTTGTTTTGTTTTGTTTTTATCTAAATAACAGGTGCAGAGAATTCATACCTATAAGCAAATAGATGGATAAATAAATTGATATTGCAAGCACAAACTTAATGTATGCAAAGAAACAAAAACAAATGAGAAAGGACTGAAAGACATGAACAAACTAACACTGTGACACAGGGAGAAAATCACAAAGCATGTGTAACTTGTATGGCAATATATATTGGATTTTCTGACACACAGGAATGTAGGAGTCAGTTTTTTATACATATTTAATTTTACTCACTCCAATAGGTTTGATGGAATATAACAATTTAAGTTTCAAGAACTCCAAGGGCTAGCCTTACAATTTTTTTTTATCAAAGACGTACAACAAAATAATAAGGAAAATATGTCTGCAGTTTCTGTTTCAATTGAGGGTATGGCCACTAGTTTTCACTGTGAGCTAATGGTTCTTTTGTATGAACAACAGCTTTGATTTTAAGATCTGAGTACAGCAAGGATGGGGTGTTTTTTTTTTTTTTTTTTTTTTTTTATAAATATATAGTTTTGATCCATATTATATTCCAGTTTTTTCTTCTTTTTTTGTATCACAGAGACCTAAATTAGAGATGGGTCTGCCTTCATATCCCCAGAAAGGTGTTCACTAAAAAAAATGTAGAACTATGCAATCAAACAAAACATTCAAAACTTATCATAAGGAGCATTCTGTGTGTGAGTGTGTTTTCTCTCTGCACCCCTGTGGTAAAAAAAAGTTATTTTATAAGAAGTCTACAAAGCACTGGCTTTGTTAACTTCACTGAGCTTTTACTTTTAAAGACAGACACTGCAATTTGATACCTCCTCATAACAAAAAAGGATGAGGTGAGTTTTAATGAATTCTTGCTTGCACTTTTCCCATACTTTCCAACAAACACTTCAATTCATTTATCATTGATCATCCCCTCCTACCCCCCTTCCAACTCCACTAACTGCTAACAGTTGAGATTGATTAAATTCCCAAACAAAAAGTTTGTATTACACTTTTTCAATAACAAAGGCTTTGAGATATGAAAAACTTTTTGTAATAGTAATAAGACAATAAGTTACTGTGAGTCACATCAGTTACACTATCAAAATACTTTCAACACACCAAAAAAAAAAAAAAAAAAAAATCATTGACACAATTTTTATTTGAGATGGCTGTAGAAGCAGTACACTGCAGGACATTACACAGGAAAACCAACAACAGAAGTTGCAGTGATTTTGTTGTAAGCAATGTCAGAAATCACATTAAAACATTCAAAAATCTCGCACACAACATGCTCTGCGAACCATACTATAACCAAAATTCAGTTGGAACAGTCCAGTAGTTCATAAAAATACAAGGTGTCACCCTATGCCAAACAAGTAATACCGTTTGATTCCAGACTGGTTACCTTAAGAAGACAGCAGTTGTAAATCCATAAGAGTTCTTGAGGTCCATAAGATTCCTTGAGTGAAGTATTGCATTCTACAGGACTGCGGCAAAGATGAAATTTTAGACTAGGTTGCAAGGCATACTTTGAAAAAGTCAAGCCTGGTGGTTACAAAACAACACTCAGTATCATAAAATAAAAAAGTCACTTTACCTGGCTGTCAAGACCGATGGCAAAAAGCATAAAGAAAAATAAAAATGCCCAAATTGGGGCAAATGGCAAGCGTGCCACAGCCTCAGGGTAAACCACGAAGGCTAACCCAGGACCTGTAAAAACAAAAGAAATAAATTCATTTTTCTGACAAAGGAACCATAAATTTCACATCTACATTAATAAGATTAGGGAACATATGAAGAATTTAATCTCAAATTGAAGCATTAACACAAGAATTCCATAATTATTTGCCGACCGGGATTTATGGAAATATAGTGAAACCCAACATGATTCAGTGAAAAAATTACCATCTTGAAAGGTGACCACCAAGTAGAGGGGTTCAACTTCACAAAATATCTCCCATCCCCTCTTGAAAACAACGTTATTAAAAAAAATGCTTCTTTTTTTTAATGTATCCTGCTGAGAAGTGCTTGTCCTTTCTTTCTTACCTGCCATTTTGTTATTTAGGAATAAGACTGAGGAATGGGGAAAGATAATTCGAATATATGTAAGTTTTAGTAGAAGTTCAGTCTATACATACATATATTTGAACACTAAAATATGTGGGAGCTAGGCAATGTATATTAGGGCAAAGTCCTCTATAGTACTGTTATAACCAGTACTCTTACAACCGACCGCTGAAGATGGACACAGTGTAGCCTGAAACATGTCTGGGTGAGCGAGGAAGGACTTGTTGACTTTTTAAATCTTTTAGTCTTGCTACTTCATAATAGCTTGGCATAGAACAGTGAAATGTTTCAACTGCTGAATTTCTGGCTGCATCGACGTAATCTAGTCTTAACAATAGTCTCGAATTATTTAAACTCATCACCCCCTTCTTTTAGAACTGTGCTGTTGTTCATGTTTATGTTGAACTTTGAATAGTTTTAATGATGTGGTGCAACAGTGGACACCGGACAAGTAGCATGATTGATTGCAAACAGAGGGACTGAAGCCGGAGTAAGGTGAGCACAATATGTGTTGCTCCATATACCTCATTGCTGATTTTTATGTCTCACTGGATATAACTTACATGAGCTTTCAGCATTTAAATGTAAATATATTATACATGTAGAAATATTCATAGGTTCAGATATAAATATTCCATTGTCAATGAAGTCAACTTGTCTTTTCTAGGCTCATATAATACAACGTGTGTAACCAGTACTACAGAAGATTTTGTCCTGATATACATTATAAACATAAGTTGTTGTAAATCTGGCACTCCCACCATATGTTACCCTGAGGAAATAGAAGGTAAGGATATGCTGAGTGCAATAGCAGTACTACTTCAGTTGAGTTTTGAAGCCACTTTCACCCGCATTCTCTTCCTTAAAGAACCCATCTTTTCTTCCTTAAAGTCAGCGATGTGTTCATTTGCCATTCTGGATCAGACCACCAAGCCTGCTCAAGCAATACACCACTATGTGAGGCTAGGCTCATTGGGAAGAGGGGAAAGAACTCATCCAAGGGCTTCACACTCTCTTTTAGGACAAAGATCAAACATGGGTACCTAGCTAACAGAAAACCAGACTATCTAAAAAAAAAAAAAAAAAAACCCCTAAAATCTTGACCTCCCACCATTTAGTTTCGTGAATGTTGATGCTAGAGAGAGTTTCATATTTTTAAATTCACAGCATTTTGGTTATCTTTCTAGAACTTCATAAATAAGAATTTTTCTATAAGTTCTGTGTGTTGGTCATTGCAAAATGCAGATATACTATCTTATGCATTTCAAAAATGGCTGCCTGTGGCTGCTAAGTAAAGGTCTTGTGAATTATTTCTATTGGTGATAACATCTGTGCCATGTGAAACTGCCCATTCTGGAAAGTGACTACGGAATGCGAGTGACTGCCAACACAGGTTTCATTGCACCAAATGCCAAACTAACTAAAAAATATCATGTGTAACTTGTAGAACACCAGTTCCAGGAAAAATTAAGTCTAATAGGCATTGATCAACGATTCATTACTTGCTTAATTTTCAATTCTTGAACAAGTGTCAAAACTGAATGCACTTACTTCTTCATATTATTCTGAAAGGTCCCCAGTCCTGCATTTATATCAAATTAGTTAGGTCTCAGATTAATGTCATGATTCATTAACTTCTAAGTCTTGGTGTTTTTAAGTAAAATCCTTCTATAATTATTACTTGATACTTTCTTCTTAACCACAAGGTAATAAGAATGCTTGCTTTTGTCTATTATGTACAAATATTTCATTTTACTTTTTTAAATTATCTATATTTAATGCATCAGACCACTTTGAAATTGTCATTTTATTATCATCTATATTAGTACTTCAGTTAGAGCTATGAAACATATTTAAGTAACATATTATTTATAGTAAGACCTAACAAATTATGGTGACATCAAAGTAGGAAAATATTTTACACAAAACGCAGGATATGTAAACTACAGATGCTCATTTTAAAACACATTTAAAGAAGGTAAGTTCACACAGCCTCGATACTTTCTGATCACCCCTCATATATATACATATGTGTGTGTGTGTGTGTGTGTGTTTTCACACTGCTGAAACATACACTTGGGATACCTATTTTAATTTATTAACACAATAACACAGCAATCTAATGAAGCCTCATGTGTATAAGTTTCAATGTTAAACTGTAAGAAAATCAGCTTAATATATACCAGGCATTGCCTGGGTATAATTCCTAGGACACAATTTGTATATTCCAAATTTTACTGCAGTAAATGATTGTGTTATGAGTACCCCTTCCTGAGCCCCCAAACTAAGAAAAACATTTATTTTGCATGCACTCACCATGTAAAAATTTCTCGTTAGTAATACAATACACTTGAAATGCACGAGTACAAGAGAGAATCTCAGTTATATAAGCTCATAAAAACTTTTACAAATTACATTAATCATCATCTTTTCATTAGGTGTTAAAATGCTTCTTTTCTCAGCCATTTTTACTCCTTTTTCCATAACTCCAGTTGCAAATTTCCTCTTTCAGAGAGAATGAAATGAACAATCTTTTTGTGACAAGAAGTCCCCAATAAAACTGAAATTAAAAGTATAAAAACCCACTGTAAAAACTTATCCTTTTACATGACTCAGAAACTTGAGCCACCAGGAAAAAAAAGTTAAACAGCTAAATAGAACAGAAGCAGGGATGATAAAATGAACAAAGGACATAGCAAGGAAAGAAAACTTAAGAAATGACAGCCTAAGGAAAGAGCTTGAGATTAGAAAAATTAATGGACAATGTCTGGAGAAGATAGGAAGAAAGCCCAATTCGAAAGGCAATGGAAATAGAGTTGCCAGGAATAAATGGAGTACATATATATACCAAGAAAATGATGGGGGAGGGAAAGTCAAAGTAAAAGGGGAGGTTGCACAGGATAGCAATAAATGACTGATTAGTTAAGAGTATAACAAACTATGCAAGCACAAAATGCTAAGTGTAGCATAAATCTATTTATTTAGTGGCATAATGCAGTACACACAAGTTGCCAAGCTTTCACTCTCCGCTGGAAGGCTTTTTCAAGGTAGATTTTATACATGGCAAATGCATTAAAAAAAAACTTCTCAGTAGAAAGTGAAATCTTGGCAACTTTTATATACTGTATTACACAGCTAAATAAATAGACTTATACCAGGGCACGAAATTCCCGGTCGCCAGCTCGGCATTGGCGAGTAAAACTTTTCTCATTGAATTACCGCAATTTCGTTGTTAACAGCCGCAGCTATTATGATGATAAAAGTGTTGTTTTTTTGTTGTTGTTTTTTTTAAGTATGCGGCACATATGTGGTGCTGCTGATATTCTGAATTTGTTTTCTGTAATTACTTTTTTTCCCCTCTGAAATTTTCACACTGACGAGTAAACCTTTTCAAAGCATTTTTTTCTCTTCCATAAACTGCGACGTTCTACTTACTCTGCAGGCTTGTTTATCAGCCATTACTGGGAACTGACTCACTCGAATGAACTTCGACCAGCGGGAGGTTGAATCCCATTAAGAGATGCAGGCAGGCCACAGCAGATACAAAAGAAAATCAAAAAATAAACAAGCTTCCCTCAGATTTATGACACCCGCAATTGAGCTACTAGAACAAACTTTTAAGCAGTGCGTGAAAACACAAAACACCGGGTCTTCGGCCCCACATTTTTTTTTTCTTTACTTTTGATAGCAAAGACATGACAGAGAAACTTCGTTTACGGGGAAAAAATAAAAATATGCACTTTTTTAATCGTATTTTTAGAAACTGGGAAGAGCATTGTTTTTTTTGGGTTTTTTTTTGCAAAAACAATTTTTGTAAGTATTTTACTGTTAAAAACAGTGTGAATCACTGTAAATACTAATTTTCTAAGAAAACTGCTCACTGTCAACGGTTGATCGGAGGATTTTTACAGTCATCGTTAAATTCATGAAATGTTTACCTAATAGAAAAAAATATTTGGAAGACGTGAATGAATAATAAAAAATTGTAGTAGGATAAAAATGTGAATTTAAACACAGTATTCCTATCCTATGTAACCAAATGGCTTAACTTTAGGGATCGGCTGATAAAATGACTGTTTTCTACGTGTCCCCGGTTTAATAGGGCTACAGCTGTTAACGCGTATGCAGCACATACGGCAACGTTTCCTCCCAAGATGACTAAATTAACACTTCGGAAAAACTTAAAATTTTATTATAAATACCATATATACTCGCGTAAAAGCCGAAAGTTTTTGGAAGAAATTCTTTTTTTTTTTTTTTTAAGTGAAAGTGTCGGCTTATATGCAGGTCCCGGTTTTTTGCCAATTTCTAGCCGTTGAACTAGGGGGCTTGGTTTATACGCGAGTATATACGGTATGTAAAATGCTGTTTTTTTCCCTAGCACCATTCTCCTTTCATGTGACGTCATGATCTTTGATTGGAGATCACAACCTTTGCAAAGCCTTCACACGCATTATGAGCTGTCAAAATTCTTTCGGAATTAGTGGAATACTTAAAAAAAATTGAAAGTGATGTATATTATTGGATTTTCCTTATGAAACCATGCTTGTATAATTACATAAACCTATGTTATCTGTTGTTTGGTGGACAAGGGTTCAAAATGCTAAAATACCTGCCAGGTTTTATGATTTACCCGTAAAATTTACGGAAATGCAACTTGCTTTACCGGCAGAGTGTTAATTTTACAGATTTGATTCTTCCAGATTTTTTTTTTTTCTGATTATTTTGCACCCAGCATTAAGACTTTTTATTTAACATAATCCATTTACATTGAAGCACCGATGTAAGTTGCAAATAAACTTCTCAGTTACTTGGGAACATTTGTCTGCAGTTTTCCCACATGTTTTGGGTTGTTTCAAACGTTAAAGAACTTACACCGTTAAAGAACTTACACCGCGAGTAAACGGTAAGTAAACAGCTGCAGCTGGGCTTGTTTATCTCTCGACGTGTTGACAGGTGGGCGGGCATCCTCAATTGGTACACGTCTTTATTACTCCTAGTTCGAAATGCTATTTCAGAACGTAGTTATCGTAGATAAATAATTTATGCGGATTTTAAATCTGTGGAATTTTTGAGCCCAGATCGATACCAACATGACGAAATTAAACAAAAGCTGCCGGTTTTGTGAAATTAAAAATCCATTTGGGGCATGGTTTCGTAACTTCTCTGGCAATAATTAACGAAAGAATGCAGTATTATAGGAAGTTAAAAAAAAAAAATCCAATGCTCATTCCACCCAGTACTTCTCCAGCACTGATTTATTTTGCTGGTCCTTTAGTCAGTAAGTTTTCTACGCTTTCCAACCGTAGATTGAGGAAGTGTAATATGTTCCAGATTTGTCTGCCCATATGAAAATTTGCATGATGTCTTGGCTGGATTCAACGAAATTAGTATGTTGTGGTCCTTACCAATTTGTCGTATGACATTCGTAACTAAAATCTAAACCTTTATTTCTTGATGATAACTTTCAGTTGATCTCAGCTTTCCTAGCTAACTAGCTCGATCGTATAACTCGGTAGTCGGTATTTTTTCCTCTGCAAATTGCATCTCTTTAAGCTGTTGCTATTTTACTATGGCAGTTTTAGTTGCATTTTTTTTCAAGTGTCAATAAATTTAGTATTAGTAATTCACTATGAGCAGCAATATAAGGAGGGGGGGAGTACTATCAAACATTCCGTGATGCGAATTCTGCAAAATTTCCGTGTATTGCAAAATCTTCAAAAAAATGAAAAATACGCATTTTGCACTATGTGTCGATGTAATTTCAGCATTTCGAGTGGTGGAATGATATTTCCAATCATATTTATAGTGCCACGCATAAATCTAATGTCGACTGTATGGGGAAAAAATACGAAATTAACTTACTTTGTTAAAAGTTATTATGAACTGGATGTCATTCACGCAAAATGTTCACTGTGTTTTTAGTTGAGCATAATTTACCAATTAGTGTCCCTCAGTCACTTATTTATTTCACTTGACTGTCTCATTGTCCGTCACTCCGTAAGATAAACCTAGTATGAAACTGGTTCGTTTTTGAAAACATTTTAGTTTGTTCTGTGACGTAGTGGGATACAGTTCTATTGGATTTGGGGGTCAAAGGGTGGGACTTCCATAAAAATAAGTTTTTATCTCATTATAGATCAAAATGATAGCACAGTAATGAGAAATTATGTATAGATTCTATTTTAATCGAAGTAAACGTTCCGATAAATTCAAACATCTGTAGTCATATTATATCATTATCGTTTTTTAATTGATATGTTCAATATATTTAATCAATACGCGCGCGCAAGTAATTTCATCGAACATATCGATTTTTTTTTTTTATGGATTTCGGTTTTTCGGTTTCTGAAAGTTCGCAGGTATGCGCTAAGGAGTGGCGAGTGGGTTTTTTTTTTTTTTTTTTTTGGCAAGTGCATTTGATCTCAAAATTTCTCCCGCTGCTTATACTATATTATAAGCATTTTTAATAAATATTTTGTTTGAGCAGTAGACTATGACTGCCTGGGATAAAAACTGTCAGAAGGAAGACAATAAATATAATGGGGTTCATACACATTTACAGAAAATAAATTCCAGGATTTTTTCAGGAGTTCTAGAATCATAGTGCTCTGTTTTATATTCTGCAAATTGGGGTGAAATTTACTATGCGTTTAGAATTCTTACAAAATTCTATGGGTTTCACTATTACAGAGCGTTCTTCAGTGTGTGTTACACAGACGTGCCAACCTTCAAAATCTAAAAATCAGGAGATTTTTTACATCTAATAAAATCACAGAGTGCTATTTTTTATCGACATTTTTCAGATGCAGGAGCAATTTTCCAGAAGTGTTATTTTTGGTACATAGCATTTTTAATGTTTAAAAAGTTATTTTAAATGCAGACTGTATGTTTATATGCAAAATAAAAAGCATAGTGAAAATAGTTGTCAACCAGATACAATTAATAACATTAAAGAGTTAATACAAGATATGTACTTAATTTTTGATACATTATTTAATCATAATTAATCTTTATCCTTATTTAGTGAATGTACAGTAGCCAATTTAGCTCTCTTTAACAAAGATCTACAAAAGGGGTATCTGTCAAAACAAATGTGGAAGTGCCAAGCTTTCTTCTTGGTTGGAGGCTTAACGACCACAGTGAGCACCTCAGTGGGCTATAAGCAGTTGCCCATCCTTAATTTAGGGCCACTGGTTTCAGGGAAGGGAGAGAGCCAGTGCCGTAAGACAAATACAACATCATACTTGCCAACTTTGGAAAATGTGCATCAGCAAAACTTTTGCATGAACGCCATTTACCACAAAACAAAACATAATTATATTAATAAATATGCAGTAAAAATCTCTGCATATGCCACAATAACTAAACTAGTATTATCTGTGTTTAAAATAATAATTTAAAAAACCATAAAGTAAAATCTTAATTTTGTTCAATGTGGTGTTTCAATACTAAACTAAAATTTTCATTTGCATCAACTTTGTTTCCCTTCCCATTTCTTTATTATCGTTTTTTTTAATGCCCTTATGACAGTTTTATCCATCATGAATGCATGACAGCTTTCATTATTTTAGACAAAAGATGAACAGTGTAACTTTGAAAATATAAATGCTTTTGAACACCATGCAATTTTTACAAATCTTTCAGCTTCGTCACTTTCGTTTTCTAACCCCCCACCCACCCCCGTTTATCAAACTGAAATGCAAAACTTTGGGGGGGGGGGGGATATTTAAGAATACAGGATACAGTTCTGATCATCGTTGGGGGAAAATAATTATAGTTACGGGGAAATCTTTGCTACGTCCGATTTCCGTTTTCGGACATTTTCCCTTCATTTTCAAGTTAAAATACAAATATTTATTAAATAAAATGATATTTAACAACAATACTAGGCAGAGGAAACATCACGTGAAAAATAAAATTACGATTACGGGAGAAATCTTTACTGCGTCTAACTTCCGTTTCCGAAAGACGAAACTTCCTCTTTCAAAAGTTTGGCAAGTTTCAGGCGAAAAACATCCTCCACCACTACTAATTGCCCCAAAATTTCTATTCAGTTAAGCATCGATCTTGTGGATAACCGAAATTATGACGGAAAAGGAGAAATTCCTCGAAGCCATTGCACTCTCATGCCTAAAGATTACAGCGAAATTTTTTCGCCCTCGATTTTTTTTCCGGAAATTTTTCCTCCATTTTCAAACTGAAATACAAATATTTACGGAATAAAATGATATATAACAACAATACTGGACAGAGGCAACATCACAGGAAAAAGAAATTACGATTACGGAAAAAATCTTTATTTCGTTTACTTCCGTCTCTGAAAGACGAAATACCGTTTCGATGCGTATTTTACGAATTGGTTAAATTCTTCGATTAGTAGTTTTACGCTCCGAGAAAAATTCTCGATGCGTATGTTTACACGTCGAGAAAAATTCTCAATGCATATTTTTATGCTCTGAGAAAAATTCCCGACGAGTACTTTTACGCGGCGCAAAAAATTCCAGATGCATATTTTTACGCATTGGTAAAATTTCGATGCGCATTAGACATGTAATTAGATTACTCATTTTAGAGAACTCTGGTCGGCACGTCATTTGAGCACTCCCGTTACAGTGCCTATCTAACTAAGTGGATGGTTGCAAGGGATTGAAATATTTCGATTGAGCAATCGAAATGTTAAAAAATCCGTAAAAAAAGACTTATCTGTAAATCAGTAAAATTAAGCAGAAATCCGTAAAATTTGGCAAGTATGCAACATCCATGCCTTACTGCGATTTGAACCCGGACCCATCTCGGACAATTTGTCGGTAGCCAGCGCTCAGTTTCACAACTTTATAATGTGGCAAAGACAATGAGAGCTAATATGTAGAGAAGAAACAAATTGTCAAAGATATGACATAAAATAAAACATTAAAAACCGCGAAAGTGGCGTAATGCAAAAGGAAAAATCTCGCAAAAAGTAAGCGAAAGGAATGAGGAAAAAAAAATTCACAAACTAAGTGTACACAAAATGCTACAATAGAAGATACAACAATTAAAGCTGACAATAACAGATTCGCAATTAGAGATGAACAAAGGAGCACATTAATCTTCTATAAAATGCGACAAACATAGTGCAAAACAAAAAATAAAAATCCTCACAGCAAAGCAAAACTGAAAAGCACTCCGCAAAACTCAAGAAAACATAAACAGAGCTGGCAGCTAAGAGCGGGGAGATGAAAAGATAAGTAGGTCACAGCTGGCGTGCGAGTTTGTTTGTAACCAACATAAAACACCACTGTGCCACAGGGGGTGGCTTTCTTTTTGCAGATATGAGGAGATGAAAAGTACGATACTGATGACTGTAAATGCCGTCTTACATCGAAGCAGAAAGAAAAGATTTCACACGCGGTTCGAAATCTTTTTCTTCTGCGTCAATCATTTCGACCATCGTAACGGTTAATTATCGGCAAAAATCGGGTAAATTTGACATTTATCCGGAGGGCAGGAGGAATGGCTGAAAATCCGGAGTCTCCCACCTAAATCCGGAGAGTTGGCACGTCTGGTTACATCTTCAAAGAAGTGGTAAATTTACCTTGCATAAAAATTACTTTGCATAAAACTTATATGAAGCATTCAGGAACTTAGCATAATAATAATGTTGGCAATGCCATCAAGCACCAGAGACCATCCAACATATCACAGCAGGGTGCAAAGTCCTCACACAAACAGAATAAATGAACAGGCACAATCAAGTCACCAAGATTGTCCATCAGAAACTGGCAAGAAAGCACCACCTCATTACAATTGAGCCTGTCTCCTACGACAAGTATGAGCCAACAACGCTTCTAGAGAACAACACCCACAAGATGTACTGGGACAGATCGATCAGAACAGATAAAGCCATCCCCCAATCGGCCCGACATCATCCTGGTCGACAAGGAGAAGTCAACATACCTCATTGAAATAACCATGCCCAACACGTGCAACATCCAGAAGATACACGGAGAGAAGCTGTCAAAGTATTGGGTTGTTGGAAAAGTCATATCGTATTTTAGCCATGTTTTGCAAAGGTCATTTATTGATAGAAAGAACAAAGATCAATCAATCAATCAATGATATAATGCCCATTTTGTTCGATAACCTTTTGCCATCTTTCAGTGAGCTGCAGAATGCCTCATTCATAGAAGGACCTGTCTTTCATGGCGAAAAACTGTACAAGGTGCTGATTTACAGCCTCATCTGAATTGAATGTTATTCCACACAAGGACTGTTGAAAAGATCGAAACAAGTGGAAGTCTGACAGTGCAAAGTCAGGCGAGTATGCTGGGTGGGGCAACACATCCCACCCAAGCTCCAATAATTTTTGGCGGGTGATCAAACTTGTGTGTGGTCTCGCATTGTCATGATGGAACACAACACCTTTACAATGAACGAGCTGTGGACGTTTCTGGATGATGGATTCGTTCAAACTGTCCAATTGCTGACAGTACACATTCGAATTGATTGTTTGGTTCCGTGGTAGGAGCTCGAAAAACATGACACGTTTAAAATCCCACCACACTGAGACCAGAACCTTCCGCTGATGAATGTCTGCTTTGGATGTTGTTTGAGGCAAAGAAGCACGTCGAGACCAAGACCGTTTGCACAGCACATTGTTGTACACAATCCACTTTTCATCACCAGTTATCAGTCGCTTCAAAAAAGGATCGTCTTCCTCACGTTTAATGAGCATACCGCACATGTTTATACGCACCGTCAATTGAGCTTCTTTGAGTTCAAGAGGAACCCACACATCGAGCTTGCTTACGTATCCCAGCTTCTTCAGGTGGTCATGAATGCTTGAATGATGGATGTGCAATGTGTCTGCAATCTCTCGTGTCATGTAACGTGGGTTTGACTCGATCAATGCCTTGATTTGGTCATCAACCTCAGTGAGCCTCACGGGCCGAGGAGCATCGTTGAGGTCAAAATCACCAGCACAGAATTTTGTGAACCACCACTGGCACTGACGTTCTTGAAGAGCATTATCACCGTACACTTTACACAACTTTTCACAAGCTTGATGCGCGTTCTTCCCTTTACGAAAGTAAAACAGTAAAATATGGCGAAAATGCACAGTTTGGTCTTCCATCTTAAACTTGATGTCAAATCTCTGCAAATCAACCAAATCGCTCACTATTCCTTTTAGACTGCAGCTAGAACTGGCACCTGTCTAATGCCATAGCGACAACAAAGCTGCGCATGCCTCTAGTACTTCCAAAACTGCCCAACCACCATCGGGTGCCAAAATATGTCAAAACTTTTCAGACAACCCAATATAACGACCTACGATACGAAGTCAAGGAAATGTGGCATATGGAGAACATCACTACCATCCCCATAGTAATATCAGCAACAGGAGTTGTACCTAAGACCATTCACAGCTCCATACAGACACTACAATTTTAACCTAACACCTACATGGAACTACAGAAAGCAGCTATCCTGAACACTTGTAGGATAGTAAAGAAATTCCTGGACAACTGAGAGAAAGAAATACCACTTCCCAGACTTGGTATGTCGTACCCGTCCAGGAAGGAACAGAAGAAAACCCTCAGGAAGAGGTGAATATATAATAATAATAATAATAATAATAATAATAATAATAATAATAATAATAATACAAAACAATTTCGCCATGGCACTGACGATTCCCTTTTCTACAGTTATCTATATTCCAGTGCACATTGGTGGTAGGGAGGCCAGATATCAATCTCCTTCAGTGAGGAAAGTGAATACTAGAAGGAAGGACCTCCTTGAACTTGTGGGAAGGTTTCACATGCAGCTGTGACTCCTACAGCACACAACTAATATACCACAAACCAATAAACCAATGTCATTGGAGATATGGCACTCAAACATCTTGCACTGTAGCATGACATGAGATGAAAGAGATATCATGTTTCCACACTCCGGATCGAAGAAAGTGTGTCATTTTGAACACATGCCACAGGAAGCTAGAACAAAGTCATGCAACAATCCAAATATTGACTTCTTTTTTTTTTTTTTCATTGCAAGAAAAAATTCCAGGACTATTCCAGGACCTTTCACAAAAAATATGGAGGAAAAATTTATTAAAGTACATTACCTCTCAAATTTTCAATCTATACACTAGATCATCGTCAGGAGTTCCTGCATCTCATTACTTCCACAGTCTGGCAACCAAGTCTGGTTGATTTGCCATCAAGCATGGTCATTGATGTCGCCACCTCAACAAACATGCTGATTGCAAATCAAGCAGGCCTGGTCGCTAGACCTGTGGAAGTGGTGAGATGCAGGAACTCCTGACAATGATCTAGTGTATAGATCAAAAATTTGAGAGGTAATGTACCTTAATAAATTTATCCTCTATAATTCCCATTAGGTATTTATGAAACTGAAAGTAATTAGAGAAAGTTATGAAGTCATTAATTATTAGAAGCAAAAAATATGAAAAATCGAGGACTTTCCAGACCCAGAAAAAAAGCAAATAAAATTCCAGGATTTTCCCACAATTCCAGGGGTCATGCAAGCCATGTGCAAGTAGACTGCAAAAATTCTGTGACATCCGGTGCCATCCAGGAGTTCTTTATTATCTTACAAAACACATTTTAAAGATTATGAAGAGCTCCTAAAAGGCATAGTGGCGTGGTTGGTAGACCAAGAATTTCTTTACAAAGGACTAACATACTTTGGGGAAGGGGGGAAGGGGGAGGGGTGCTATGTGGATTAAAGTTACCAGAGACTATATCAAAACATAATACCACAATATTGCTAGAATACAGCAACAGGTGTGTAAAAGTGGAAATTACTGAACAAACATTTCATTTATCTTTCTGACAATTAATATTTTAGTTGTAAATGCATTTATGGCACCTCTATTCATAGTGATTGTGGAATAACTTTTTTTACGGGTCTTTTAGAGGTTATTTTTAATGAAAGTTGGTTGTCAAATTTTCGAACTAAAGCCTAGTTCGTCATCAGGACTATGTCACTGGAGTAGTTGCTGCCACTCAATTGGAAGAGACCATCCGCAATTATCGTTAATTGTGGTACTTCTTCTTCTTGCTATTTCGATCCCTTCTTCTAGTTTTCTCTTTACTAAGTTTGACTGGTGGGCGATTATTTTCACTGAGTCCCAATTTATGGAGTGTCCACTTGCTTGTACATGTCTGTCTAGCCCTGTTTTGTTCCCAATGTTCCTAATAGCTGCTTGGTGTTCTTTCATTCGGACCTTAATACTTCTCCCTGTTTCTCCTATATAGCTGAGTCCGCAGTTACAGTCGATGCAGTAAATTACTCCTTCCTGCAATTGGATGTCCAATTCTTTCTGCTTTAAAGCTGGCAAGAATTTCTTTATTTTGTTATTAAGATCTGGAGCTAGCCTGATATTATATTTTGCTCCGATCCTTTTCAGTTTCTCGAAAAGTCCCTTGTGGTACGTAATTTTGCTGGTGAATTTGAAGTTGGTTTTTTCCTGCTTCTTTTTTGGCACTTGTTTAAATATTTTCTCAACATATGGGGAGGGGTAATTGTTTTCTGCCAACATTTCCTTTAATTCTTCTTTGTGAAGATCTTTTTGAGAAGCTGAAGAGACCAGGATTTCAATTTTTTCCAAAAATTGTCTCGCTGTATTCGATTTAATATAATCAGGGTGGAATGAGCAGAAGTCTAACATCTTCCCTGTGTTGGTGGGTTTTCTAAAAAGCTGAGTGAATATTTTCCCTTCTCTTGAGGTCAAGGTTAAATCCAGGTAATTGATGCTATGGTCTTTTTCCTGTTCCAGGGTGTACTTCAAGGTATTCTCTAGTAAGTTAAATTCTTCCAGAATCTGAGAGGGTAGAGATTGGTCCACAGTATCTACTATAATTAGGACATCATCCATGTACCTTACATAGAGAGCAAACAAGGAGGGTTGTATAAGGATTTTTGCCTCTAGTTTACTTATATAATAATTTGCTAGCAGAGGTGCTAGTGGAGAACCCATTGCAAGTCCTGAAGTTTGCCTGTAATATTTCTTTCCAAACTGGAAGAAATTATTCTTGAAGGAAAATAGGAGCAGTTCATATATGCCAAGTAGTATTTCTCTATTGTGATTATGGAATACTATTTTTCCGCAAGGTCATCTGCAATGAATTCCAGTAGGAGGTCCAGGTTAATGTTGGTATACATAGAGACTATATCCAGGCTTGCCATTACTGGATGAATTAATTCTGGCAAGTTGTCCAGTTTTCTTTTTAGCTGCATGGAATTTTTTAGTAGGTAGGGAGGAGAAGGGAAAATATCTCTGAGGTGACCAAGCAAATAATAATTAATGTTGGAGAGTGGCGAATTTCTAGTGTCTATTATAGGTCTTATTGGATGGCCTTCTTTGTGAACTTTTATCGTACCATAGATCTGTGGAATTCTTGACTGGATTTTGGAGAAGTTTTTGAAGAGCTCATTAAGCTGTTTTTATTTCTTAAAGAGCTGATTAATTTCTTAAGATTTTTTACAGTTTGATCTATAGGATTACCATTGAGTTCTTCATAATAAGGCTTGCTCAATTCAGCTTCCATTTTATTGTAATACTTCTCTTTTTCTACCAATACCAAAACTTTGCTCTTATCTGCTCTCAGTGCTACTACTTTATCATTGGCTTTGAATTTTTTTAAGGTCAGTAATGGCACTTCTATTAAAATTTGTAATAAATGTTGATAATTGGTTAGCTAAAGCAGTGAGAGATAAAAACAAAAAGTTTAAGGAAAAATTGAAAATTAAAGAAAATAAATGGTTAAGTCCAAAGTTAATGTCTACAGCACCTGGCCCACAGTTAATACCATCCACCACTAACAAACATGTCATTGATCTGACGGAAGAAGGAGTAGATGGAAACCTGATTAATCTCCTCAATAAGGGATATAATTACAACCTTTCCTCCGCAACACTTGATAAAAAACGTATACTGATTGATTTAGAAAGCATCTGTAGTAAGGTAGAAAGAGAAGATGAAAATACAGCAGTTACTTTAAGGAAAGAATTCTCAGACTGCGTCTCAAAATTTGTAAAAAAGCCAGTAAAAGTTGATTACAATTTTAATAGAAGTGCCATTACTGACCTTAAAAAATTCAAAGCCAATGATAAAGTAGTAGCACTGAGAGCAGATAAGAGCAAAGTTTTGGTATTGGTAGAAAAAGAGAAGTATTACAATAAAATGGAAGCTGAATTGAGCAAGCCTTATTATGAAGAACTCAATGGTAATCCTATAGATCAAACTGTAAAAAATCTTAAGAAATTAATCAGCTCTTTAAGAAATAAAAAACAGCTTAATGAGCTCTTCAAAAACTTCTCCAAAATCCAGTCAAGAATTCCACAGATCTATGGTACGATAAAAGTTCACAAAGAAGGCCATCCAATAAGACCTATAATAGACACTAGAAATTCGCCACTCTCCAACATTAATTATTATTTGCTTGGTCACCTCAGAGATATTTTCCCTTCTCCTCCCTACCTACTAAAAAATTCCATGCAGCTAAAAGAAAACTGGACAACTTGCCAGAATTAATTCATCCAGTAATGGCAAGCCTGGATATAGTCTCTATGTATACCAACATTAACCTGGACCTCCTACTGGAATTCATTGCAGATGACCTTGCGGAAAAAATAGTATTCCATAATCACAATAGAGAAATACTACTTGGCATATATGAACTGCTCCTATTTTCCTTCAAGAATAATTTCTTCCAGTTTGGAAAGAAATATTACAGGCAAACTTCAGGACTTGCAATGGGTTCTCCACTAGCACCTCTGCTAGCAAATTATTATATAAGTAAACTAGAGGCAAAAATCCTTATACAACCCTCCTTGTTTGCTCTCTATGTAAGGTACATGGATGATGTCCTAATTATAGTAGATACTGTGGACCAATCTCTACCCTCTCAGATTCTGGAAGAATTTAACTTACTAGAGAATACCTTGAAGTACACCCTGGAACAGGAAAAAGACCATAGCATCAATTACCTGGATTTAACCTTGACCTCAAGAGAAGGGAAAATATTCACTCAGCTTTTAGAAAACCCACCAACACAGGGAAGATGTTAGACTTCTGCTCATTCCACCCTGATTATATTAAATCGAATACAGCGAGACAATTTTTGGAAAAAATTGAAATCCTGGTCTCTTCAGCTTCTCAAAAAGATCTTCACAAAGAAGAATTAAAGGAAATGTTGGCAGAAAACAATTACCCCTCCCCATATGTTGAGAAAATATTTAAACAAGTGCCAAAAAAGAAGCAGGAAAAAACCAACTTCAAATTCACCAGCAAAATTACGTACCACAAGGGACTTTTCGAGAAACTGAAAAGGATCGGAGCAAAATATAATATCAGGCTAGCTCCAGATCTTAATAACAAAATAAAGAAATTCTTGCCAGCTTTAAAGCAGAAAGAATTGGACATCCAATTGCAGGAAGGAGTAATTTACTGCATCGACTGTAACTGCGGACTCAGCTATATAGGAGAAACAGGGAGAAGTATTAAGGTCCGAATGAAAGAACACCAAGCAGCTATTAGGAACATTGGGAACAAAACAGGGCTAGACAGACATGTACAAGCAAGTGGACACTCCATAAATTGGGACTCAGTGAAAATAATCGCCCACCAGTCAAACTTAGTAAAGAGAAAACTAGAAGAAGGGATCGAAATAGCAAGAAGAAGAAGTACCACAATTAACGATAATTGCGGATGGTCTCTTCCAATTGAGTGGCAACAACTACTCCAGTGACATAGTCCTGATGACGAACTAGGCTTTAGTTCGAAAATTTGACAACCAACTTTCATTAAAAATAACCTCTAAAAGACCCGTAAAAAAAGTTATTCCACAATTAATATTTGTTTAATTATTGTCATGACTGTTATATAGAATGACTCAAAAGTCTTGCCATGTTCACCATGGAAACAAGGTGGAAAACATCCCTTATTTTTATTTTACTTTTTGATTGGAGGTTTAATGACCACAGTGAGAAACTCGATAGGCTATAAGCAATCATCTGTTCCTAATTTAGGGACACTGACTCCACGAAAGGGAGACAGCCAGTGCCGTTAGACAAACACAACATCCATGCCTCACCACGATTTGAACCTGAAACCATCGCAGGCAAATGGTCAAAAGCCAGCATTTAGACCACTGTGCCACCAGGGCAACATATCACACTTAGTGCTTTGTTCTTGTAACATAATTTGTAGCTGCAAGAATATAATGATTTGCATGTTTCTTAGGTCAGTTAGCACAAGTGTCCCACTCTATGTTTACTGCCATGTACTTACCACTTAATGCAGAATATTTAGCCATAGGTATTTAGATGCCACTGTTCTTAAACAATTTGCATTGTTATTTTTTCAAAACCTTTTAAGTGGTTCCACCTAAAAACTCGGCCTTATGTTTCAAGTGGTGAAAACTTCTGTTGACATTTTATTTGCGATTAATGTATTCCCAAGGATGAAAATTGAAAATTTGCACATTGGTAAAAGTAACTTTAAATTATAGCATGGCATACTTAAATATTTTCTAAAACTTAACCATATTCATATTAAAAATCAATCATCAATCATTTTTCCTTGGAATGATGGATGGTAATATTGCTAATAGATGGTATACCTGTACATTGATGACATCAGTGGAAAAGCAAATGTATGATAGCTTATTTCAGAATTAGGAATCAGCAGTATCTACAGTTCTGTTCATATTTTCAGCTAAATTATTGTCTGATCAGTTAATCTAAGTGGCTCAAATCATTCTAAACATTCCAGACTATTACATGAAGACTCAAATTTTGATTCCTTTCTGGAAATGAATAAAATTATGGGGAGAAAAAATCATCACTAATTCTGAAATAAGTCATCAAACATTTGTCTGTCCACTGATGTCATCAATGTACAGGTCATGTCATCTATTAGCAGGTCTCAACAAAAATGATTGATTTTTAATATAATTATGGTTAAGTTTTAGTAAATGTTAAGTATGCCATGCTATAATGTAAAGTTACTTTTATCGATGTGCAAATTTTCATTCTTGGGAACACTGGAACATTGTGAAGAAAATGCCAACAGAAGTTTTTATCATTGGAAACATAGGGCAGAGTTTTTAGGCGAAACCACCTTAAACTAAAAATTAAGCTTTCACTACTTTCAATAATGAATTAAAAAAACAAAAACATATATTTTATGCATTCACCTTGTGAAACAACCTCTTCTATAGATTTTCCAGTTTCATAAGCCATAAAACCTATAATGGAAAATACCACAAACCCAGCAAGTATACTAGTGGCGCAGTTGATCAATGGTATCAGTAAAGAATCTCTGGAAGAGAAAAATATTTTATTATGTCAATTTAGCCCACAAATATGATCACACATTAATTAATCAATCGATCAATTAATTAACAATAAAATGTCACAATAAAAGCCTCAGTAAGGAACAAAATATTTTTTACAGCTTTTTTATGCAAACATGTTTATACTAATACTCCTTTTATCACAACTTATTATTGATACAAATAGCAACAATAGAATAAATTCATATTTATTCCAACACATTTCTTTTATGTTGCATTTATGAAGACTGATGAAATGCCATAAAGTATAGCAGCCACTTCTGGAAATCCTGCATCACACTTCTGTATTATCCAGCATATCAACCTGAGGCATGATATCTTTTCCGGTTGTTTAAGTGTTTGAAAACTGATTTTAGGAGTAGAAAATATTAAAAAGCAAGCACTGCTTATCTCTGTCAGCACTAGTATTCTTAAATGTTTCTAAGAGAGCTACCTACTTTGAAATGATCAGTTACAGGTTTTCTGTTTATACTGCCTTTCCACCATGTCAGCTTGTGAATATTTTTCATGTTTATAAGGTAGTATCAGTGATTATGAATTCATTGCCTAAACACAAGTCAATATCCCCTGCCTAATTTGTACTGGCTGAGCAGTTGTTGTTTTTTTCCAAAATTTATCATTACATCTTCAATGCTCTTATGTTTTACACTGTTACTATCCAAATCTTAAAGAATAATTATTCTTCCCTTTTGTCTGGTTTTAACCAATATATCTATCTAGAAGAAATGCCCCTAATTTTGAACTATAATATAGCCTTCTATTTGATCCATGGATTGCTGCAACCCTAAATACCATTCATTTGGTTTGAAAATAGCCTACACAGTCAATTCAATTCAATTTATTTAGCCATTACATGAAAACCAAATGCAATGTAACACAACAATAATGTAAGTAATTGTAACAGCAAGGGAGATCTAGGAAAAGGCCACAAAAGTCCTGACAAGGCCCTGACCTCCGTATACAAATGTAGGTAAGTCAGATTTACACCTGAAAGCATGGCATATAACATTCAAAGGTATTAGTAGAAATTAGTATTAGTAAAATTGTTTCCCATCCCCCATTTACCCACAATCCTCCCAACTTTCCCCATTTCCCTACTACTTTGCCGTCCTGTTCCCATTTTCTTAATGTATCCCTTTGACCTTTTAGTCGCTTCTTCCCTCTTCCCTCCCCTCATTTTTTTTTTTTTTTTTACGATTACCATTTCAATTTTCCCTATTCCTTTATTTCTCTTTTTCATATTCTTGGTAATCCCAGAGTATAAAGTTTTATAATTTTTTTTAAATAGATTGAAATTATTTATTATTGTAAGATCACGAGGTAGAGAATTCCCAAAATTAAGGCCCAGTATAACTTAGTGACTGTTTAACATACTGAGTCCTGGGAAAAATTGGTCTCAGTTGAGATCTACCTCTAGTATTATAGATATGGGTAGGTAATGAAATTTCAATTAATGTATGATCTACATCAGTTTTTTATTCTCAGAACATTCTTACACAGATAACCACCTAACTAACATGAATGCCATTGTATTATCACAGGCTGTGGGGAATGTACGAGGCACTTACGCCAGAATAAATCACACCTCCCATCAAGATCCCATTTTCCTGACAAAAAAAAAAAGTTTGTTGTTAGCAGAATTAAAATATGGTGCACTGAGAAGTTCCTGAGATCATTAGCAATTCTTGAAGGATGAAGTGGTGGTGTTTTTTTTGTTTTTTTTAATCCTGAACATATATTCATATTGTTGAACTGTTCTGTGAGTCTATTTTGGATCACACATGATGCCCAAATGGCCACAAGCAGAAAGTAGGTACAGAGCCCAAAGGGACAAAAGCAACTGACACTACCACCAATGAGCAGCATTAAAGGCACCATCTCACCCCCACCTAACGTGGGGTTGGGGGATTGAAACATATATGGGACATGGAGCACGCCTTAAGTTATTACTGCCACATGTTTATTTCTGTTTAAGCATTCCACTATACTACAGCAATGCATGTATAGCAACATTCTTTGTTCCTCTTTTGTTCTTCCAGCTGAAGTACCAAAGGAACTGCCTAAAATCCTTAAGGGCAAAGTGTCTGTCAGACCTCCTTTAGGACAGATTGGGGTGTCCGTTGACCATCGTTAAGAGGTCCCGTTGTTGTTTGGAGGTTATCGCTAATGTTAATCCTATTGCAGCTGTTCTGTGCCAACTAGGGCTGATTTAAACAACGGGCCCAGGGCTTTTAGCACCACCACCCAAGAAAATTTTTACTTAAATAATTTTACAAAATTTATTAATTTTTAAAACAATATTATTTGTAGTTGTCACTCCATATGCGTGGACGGGGAGCATTAACTGAGCAAGGGCATCGACTGCTGGCTGTATTGGGGCTAGCCAAAATGCTAAAATAATTGCTGTATGGGGCAGTCTGACCTTGAAACTTGTTATGTGCTGGTTTGGAGGGGAGGGAGAGAGAGCTTCAGGGGTGTCCCTGTTCTGCTGAATGATCATTTTCAGCAGTCTTAAGAAAAAAAGGACTATATTGGGAGAAAAATTTTTTAACTCACTTGTGATAATGTGTGCAGAAAAGGACATAATTATGGGTATGGACTACTCTTCCGTAATCAAAAATGTTGCCCACGCAAAAGGTGGTAAAAAAACGATGACCATGCCATAATTATGGTGCAGCCAGACATTGGGTGGAAAAGTGGGAAATTACGTAAGTGTTAGTCAAACTTTTATTTGCATCATAAGTGTTCATTAAGATTGTTTTAATATTTGCTTCCTTTCCCACATTATTCTGTCTTTTCTGGTGCATTACATTGTTTTATAATAATAAATGTTATTATCATAATGTATTTATTCCTCACAAAATCCTAAAGGTCAATAATTTGAAACCTACACTGATAAACTATGAAATAGACCTACTATATTTTTCATTAATAATAAATATCATTGCAAAATTGCTAAACATAATGCAATGAAACATACTCCACACAACCAGACACATACATGTCATGAGCCCTCACCATTCAGCAAAAGAACATACTTGGTGGGGGTGGGAGGGCCACCATCTTGTCTTGTGTCCATGTCATCAGAAACAGTTCGGCCCTAGTACCAATCAAAACTTGTCGCTGTTTTGACGATGCTGTTGTTCAGGGGTGTCTGTTAACAGAGGTTTTACTGTATATGAATAACAGTGAAACTCATAATGATGTTGACAGGGAACCCCCCCCCCCACACACACACACGAAATCTTCTTTACTTTCCTTTAGCCAATCTTCCACAGTGACAACACTTACACTAGAAACACTTGTCTTTCACTTTCAGAGGCCATTTTCAGGCATGTGACAATGACAGCTTTGAAGGAATGTGACAAACAACACATCCTTGATTGAATGAGTGTTGCTCTTCACCTTCTAGTGTGCACTATTTCACCATAATTGCTATCTACTACCACCATAATCTCTTTCATAGTGATTTAGCTACACATATCATCTCGCATAAAAGCTGTATAACAGAATTCCTGTTAGGAGGCACAATGAAGATTTGATTTTGTCATCTATGCTGCACAATTTAGCAGTATATGAATGATGTGGGATATTATCCAGAATGATGGCTAGAGCTTCACACCCTTTGTCTGCAATTTTACAATTCCTGTCACAGTACACTAGTGGAATCAGAGCACATCTGCAATAAATTGTAAGCACGAACCCTTCACCAAATGACTGAAATGATTTAAACCTAAAATTGCCACTGAAAGAATGGTATGTAACAATCAAGAATAGTTAGTACTTTGTTAACAGAAGACCATTTTTATATTAGGTATTATTCAGTTGAAGAATATACTTAGTTCTCCTTAGTCTCTCGAGCACTTTTAAAAAAATATTTCTGACTACCAAGGCCTGTGCTCAATCATTTGACTTAGAGAAGACCATGTCTTTGTAAGTGCAATATGTGTTTAACCAATTTTTTGGCATGCAGCTTGAATGACGTAGCATGGAGCTTCACACTACTTTCAGTGCAACTGTGACATTTTTTATCATTCAACACAAAAACTGCAACACTGAGAATGGGTAAATGTAAAACCATGAAAATCAGTACATATGGGGCTGCCCTAGATAATTGAGGTATGAGATAGAAATCAGCAAAAATACTTTAGTTTATTGGCCTTTATTTAAAAACATGGATCTCAATGCCTCCAGACAGCAATGCATAGATGGTCAATGGCTTCCTGTGTTGCAACACCCCATGTGACAAGTTAGTCATGTAACTCTTGCAGGATGTGTGCCAAAGAGCACAGGGTGAGTCCCACACATGCTTGATGCAAAACAGATTAAGAGAATATGTAGGCCCTGAAAGAATATTGAGATCATGAAGGCTGTTTATCATTACATGTATGAAAAAGAACATTGTGCAAAGCACTTTGAATGAATGGCATAATGGAGTTAAATAATGAGGTTGGTGAACCAGTAGGCTATCAAAAGTGAATAATCACTGGGCTGCTAGCTCATCATGCCTTGCATCATTATATTACTAGATGCTGGCACTCCATTATATCTAACACTAAATGGTGCTGCATGCCACACTAGTTATCACCATAGAGTTGTGCACCTAATGCTGAAACTGATCGCATCAGAACACAATGCAAAACCCAATCCTGCCTTCAGTAATGCCAAAGTCAGCACAACACTTGACAAGTCCTGTGTAGAATGACTGTTAGAGAAAGCCATGAACTGGTTCCTATCCAGTGTCCCAAAACCAAGTAAGCAAACATCACATGATTTTAAGTAGACATCACTGTTCCAGTAGCTCTACAGCAATTACACTGGAATCTAACCCTTGAAGTGCTGCAAAACCCCATGCTCCGAAGTGCGCAATTTTCCTGCATTATGGTTTAGCACTATATTAACATCATGGTACAATCATACAGCAACAGCTGGCACATATTATTCAACTTTACACATCCCATAAACATGTTACCCTTCATATTATAGTTAGTTGCTGATGTAATTTATGATATTGTGTCCTGGGTAACTGTCACTGTATCTAATACAGAAACATCCCTAAGCTTCTTTTGAGATGTGACACAGCCTAACCAACTTTATAATCATCATTACCAACACTCATATAACTGACTAAAGAAGAATTTCATCATGTAATATTTGACAGTGAAATCCAGCATAACTGTTTCATTTATTACCTACATGCTCCTAACTACTGAACAAATAACTTATGTCACCAGAAGAATGGACCACCAATAGACAACCAAAATTTTAGACTGGATTCCAAGGGACAGGAAAAGACCCACAAAAAGACCACATGAAAGAAGGATGGCTGAAATTCAAAAGTATGTGTGCTGCAGGAGTAACGTGGAGGACACAGACTAAAGAGAGACAGTTGTGGAAGAAACCAGGGAGGGGGGGGCTTCATTAAGCAGTGGATTGTAAATGTTTGTTGATGATGATGATATATTATGATTGTCAGATTGTCAACCTATATCAATCCACTACTGGATGAAGGTCTCCCCAAGTTTCTTCCACAACGGTCTATCTTGGGCCTCCGTCTATCATGTCTCGCCAAGTTTTTTTCCACAAGAGTCTATCACGACACCATCACAGGCTTTCAAATTTCATTCATCTCCCATGTGGTCTTTTTCTGTGTCTTTTCCTGTCCCTTGGAATCCAGTCTAGAATTTCGGTTGTCCATCAATGGTAAGTTCTTCTGGCAACATGTCCAGCCCATTGCCATTTCAGATATTTTACTCTGATTATGACATCTTCCACTCTAGTAATTTTCCTTATCCATGAGTTCTTTTTATCTCCCCTGGTTACACCAAGCATGCATCTCTCCATGCTTTTTTCAGTTGTCTGCAGCCTTTGTTATGTCTTTTTTAGTTAACGTCCATGTCTCTGCTCCATATGCAAGAACTGGAAGGCTGAATGGATTAAACACTTTTCTTTTAAGACATAATGGCATACTGCTCTTGAAAATTGTACTGTTTCTTCCAAAAGCTCCCCAACCAAGTTTTATATGTCAATTAATTTCTTCATCAATGTGACCTTGCTTGATATCTGCTGTCCAAGGTAAATGTAGATATCAGCTATCACCAGCTTTTCCCCATCAATCAATAAGTCTTCATTTCTTGTAAAAGCACTGTCCATCAGTTTTGTCTTCTGAAAGTTCATTTTTAATCCCACTTCTTTACTCTTGTCAACAAGTTCCTGGATCATACTCTGGAGTTCTGAAGGGGCAATTGCAAAAATGACTATGTCCTCAGAAAAACAAAGGAGAGTTAAATAATCTCCCTTAATTTTCATCCCTTTGTTTTCCCAGTTCAATGATTGAAAGGCACTTTTCAATGTGGCATTTAAGAGCTTGGGAGATATGGTGTCACTTTGTCTCACTCCCTTTCCATATTTTTTTTTTTTTTTTTTTTTTTTTTGGTGCCGTATCTTCAAATAACTGAACCTTTGCACTTGCATTTTCATAAATATTGATGTATGCATCTTCAATACCACAGAACTTCACAGCCATTGTAACTGCTGATGGTTCCACAGAATCAAAGGCCTTTTCATAATCAATAAAAGCCATGCACAATGGGAGTTCATATTCCCTTGTTCTTTCAATTAGTTCTCTCAGCACATGGATATGATCTATAGTGCTGTAGCCACTCCTGAATCCAGCTTGTTCTTTCAGTTGAGTTATATCCAGTGTTACCTTCAAGCAATGTGAAAGAACTTTAGTGAAGATTTTATAAACCACTGATAGGAGGCTGATGCACCTGTACATACATTTATTTATATATAATTAGCAATCATTACAAAAAATGAGTGAACAACAGCAAAAAAACTTGATATTTTAACAAAGTAGTTGAGCTCATATGACACAGCAAATATTACTTTGATACAGTACATAAAACCAGCAAAATAAGATTCGTTAGCTCCCGTTTTTTCAATTCCTTTGCATTTCAGAATAACAGCACTTACCTGTAACAGTTGTTGTTAAACTTGTTATAACTAGCCATAGTCAAAATTGCTCCCCACGCAGCTCCAACAGAGTAAAATATTTGTGTGGCAGCATCTCCCCATACCTAGTAACAGGGTAATAAATAAATAAATAAAAGGAATTTTAAATTACTCCTGACTTAAAGAATGTTTATTACATGAGGGCTGTTCTAAAAGTAATGACTGTTAGGTAATAACTTTTTTATTAGAATAAGTAAAGATCAAAACATAAATATATATATTTAAGTACATCAGATATTTCTTTCTGCAAAATTACTATTAAAAAATTATTTTCACAGGTTTGTGCCACCACCCTCTTTTCTTTCAAATCAGGTGTCAGCTAATAAGGAACCCATTTGGCACATGTTTTTTTGATATCACAAACTTTTTAATACAAGGTGTGATTGAAAAAGGTGAATGTTTTTACCGAAGACAGAAATCTAATAGTTGAATTACACAAATTATTCCTGTTCAAAACAATCCCCCTCGGCACACACTTATTCCAGCAGTTCTGCCATTTTTGGGAAACACCCATGAAAGTCCTGTTTCAGAAGGAATGTCCTTTAAGACCCTCGTTACATTACCTTACTACTTGCTTGAACTTTGACATCCTGATAGCACTGAATAAACAAGAAACGCGTGTCTACACTCTTTGCTGTTTGGAGAAATACTGGCATTTGCTGCAAAACAGGTTTCTGACCAGACAACACATGCGAGGGTTGAGGGGTTGATGATCGCTTACGTCAGACACCTCTCCTTTGCTTTCTCAGCAAGGGTGGCACCATTCACCTTACTTTTTGACCACCCCTCGTATACTGCATGCAAAAATGTGACCACAATTCAGATGATCAGCAACCTCACCAATGGTTACATGCCAGTCCATACCAAGCAACTCAGTGATCGATCTTTAGATCTCATCCATGCTGGAGGTTGATCGCCTACCAGCCCAGGGTTTATCTTTCCCAGTCTTTAAAATTATACATCCATCTTCAGACACTGCTGTTATCAACTGTCTTCATGATGTACACATTTCTGAATTAAATATGGATTTGAAAAACTCTAAAACCCTCCTTTGTCTAAAACTCAACAACAGCTCTTTCTTCACGCTTAATATCCAACATTCAAAATAATTCATCTGGAGAAAAGAAAGTGAAAAAAAAAGTAAGAATATGTGATCTATGTTCACCACAAGGAATGTAAAACATAAAGCTACAACTTAAATAAAATACCACACAACTAGCATTACATTCTCAACACCCTCTGTTATGCATACATGTAATTTAATTTTTGTTTAATAAACTACATTTAAGCAAATTATTTTAATGCGGTGGAAAAAATTACTGAATTACAAAAACACTTACTTTGGCTTTACTAAAAATTTCTAGTTATATTCAATTGAATAATTTGTATTCTCCCTTTTCTCTGTTTATTTGCAGAAGTTTCAGGCATTTCGTTGTCTCTCAATGCTTTAAATTCAATTCATAAGTTTAGTTGACACTCAATGCAATTTGAATTATGCTGCCATTTGTTAAGATGCAAAATGAAAATTATAGGCTATGGTGTTTCCTGAATGCTAGTTGGTGCTATTAAATAAATCAATTAAAATTTTTGTTTAATGAATGAGGTCTTTTATTCCTGATCATGTAGTAGATCTCTTTAATAAAATCAATTGTTTTTAGGTTAGTAATCCAAAATTTGTATATTGACCCAAAGTGGTATGAATTAAATGCCATAATTCCCCCCCCCCCCGCATATAGCCACATTCATATTAGCACAATAGTAAACCATAATTAAAGTAACATGCTTATACATATTAAAGGATCATGAATAAGAAAACAATGATACACTCTTGACCTGCTATACATATATAAATTGACTAACAGCAATTATGCTCACTGGGCATTGAAATACATATACCTACACAGCATTGTGTTGGGCATCCCCAGACAATTATAACTACTAAATGCATTTGGCATGGATCTTGTGGGGTCAGAGAATACAATGGTGGGATTGAGGTGAAATACTGCACTGTCTGCAAAGCACCCTATAATTATGCAGCATTTGGGTGCAGATTCACTTATTAGGCAACTTGTTCAACCTCATTCTGTTATGTGCTATGAGGATTACATCTGGGAAATTAGGGAGTCACTGAAAGAGGGTGCTGGTGCTCATTTGAATGTTGTTTTTAAAAACATTTCCATAAAATTTGGGCCCTTGTGGCAGGATGCATTATCTATGTACAGACATGGTCTGCAATGATGTGATAGTTCTCAGCCTATGGTGACAACATATGCAATAGGACCCAATTTTTTAAAACTAAGCTTCCTCAAACCATAACACCACCACCTCAGCACGCAGTGTACGTACTATCCATGCATATCTTGTTGCCTGCTCAAGATTTGTGCCCTTCATGAATATGATGCATGAGAAAATGTACATACATATCACTAAGCTGTTCTGTGAGATTCAGAGTTAAGCTCCATAAAGAAATATAAACTACCAGATAATTTTTTTGAACTGATTATTTACTTACTGTTGCCATATCAAACTTCTCCATTTACAGTGATCTTGACATACAACTCGGGCTTTACTGACATCCATCACACGATGTACACAAGAGTAATTTATCTAAACCAGCAAATCTTTCTCCAATCATCTTCAGAACAGTTTTGGTGTTCTTAAAGCCTAAACAAGGTGCAACTACCTATGACATGCTGTTAGTGGGGGCATTAAATTGGTCTTCTAATATTTCACCTTACCTGGTGCTGGGGTCATAAAATTGACTAGTCTGATGCCCAGGATTATGGGGTTTTTTTTATTTTTGTTTGGATGAGAACAAAATATTTTTCATTAATCTGGGACTACTGTTTAAAAGTTTGTTTGTCCAAAGCTGTGGCTCATAAGCCAGCGTATTTTCTCAGATATTTCACATGCAATTATTTTTCTTTAATAAGGTTAGTTATTGAACCTCATACCTTTTCATGTCTAACATTTCTATTTCCAGAACCACATCTGCTGTGGTGTGGAGTACAAGTTGAGGAATGGGGAGGAATCAGGAGAAAAAGAGATTATGATCAAGGTTACCTGCATTTTAGAGCTAAAAGTGGGGGGAAAACAGCCCTTGGGGTCGGATGTGGGTGGGCTGTATCAGGGGAGTGGATAAAGAGTGTTTTGTCTGCATATCATAATTTGTATAATCAATATTTTCTAAATTAGAAATTTACTTCATCCTAACTTGCTTGGGAACTAGTGAATTCTCATCCTAGTAATCCGGGACTACATGGGCAAAACATAATTTTCGACCCCTGTGGTGGAGAGGCAGTAGGGCAGTCAAAAATTTAAAAATCTAAAAAGTTTGCTGGTACATAGGGCAGTCAAAAATTTAGTTGCACTCGCATGTTAAGAAGAAAAAAAACATTTTGGGAAATGCTTATACCTACACAGGAAATACAATAGAAGAGCTATTTTTTTATGTAATCGCCTAGTTTATTTAAGCATTTAGCATAGCATGACATGAGTTTGTCTATCCCTTCTTGAAGAAAATGTTGTCCAACTTGCGATAACCATTCTCGTGTCGCATTTTTGACGCCTTCATTAGAGTGATATTGCCACTTTGCAAGGTCATAAGGTGAAATATCCAGACTGTAAGCAGGGTGTTCCCACACCTCCCATTTGAATTTGTGAAGGACGGCCTTCGGGACACGTGCCGAATGTGGTGCCACGTTGCTATGGAGAAGGACAATGCCTCTTGACTGTTTTTCTGGCAATCTTTAATCGCCTTTTGCAGTCTCTTAAGGGTTTCACAATATGATGCTGCATTAATCGTGGTGCCCTTCAGCATGAATTCACAATGCACAACAGATTGACAGCCAAAGAAAAGAGTGAGCATAACCTTTCCGGTGGAAGGAACAATTTGGCACTTTTCTCAAGGCAGAGAACATGAATGTTTTCACTCACATGAAGTCTGCTTCATATCTGGTAATGGATTCAAGTCTCTTCTCCAGTTGCAGTATACATACATGAGACTGACCAAAGAACAAAAAAGCTGAACTTTTTAACCGGGTGAAAAATCAGAATATGCGACAAGAAAGTGTGAATAAAACACAGCATGAGCAAGATGGAGTTAGTTGTTCACTCTAATTTATTTATGTAGATACTGTATTTAGAACACATCACTGTTTTTTGTTTTTTGTTTTTTGTACTTGCTAGAACAACAGCTCGATTTTCCTCTTGTGTTGTTTTCTTCTCAGCAAGTTCCATGGACATATGTCTTTTGTCGACTCTGCAGCTGCACTGCATTATTTGCTTAATTCACCTTTCTGCTGATATGATTCCCCTTCCTATTTCTTCATCACTTTTCTTATTATTCTTTTCCTTTTATTCCCTCAGATGACAATAATTCAGCCATCATGCTGAAAGAACTTTCAGCCTGAGGACCAGGAATGCATGATATCAAAGCTTGTACTACTTTAAATAAATGGTTGCAACCTGCAAAATATGAATACTTTCGGATACCGTGCATCGATTCTAACAAATTTTTAACTTGGTCACTTCCGTTATGGGGAAATTTCCACTCCCTTATCCTTATCAAGCTTAAGTACAAACATAAAAACAACACTGAATATTGAGAACATAGCGGGAAGGGGGGGGGATCGATTACGGGGTGAAATCTTCACTTCGACCAACTTCCGTTTACGGAAACTTTTTCTTCCATTTTTAAGCTGAAATGCCATATTTTTGGAATAAAACCAAATGTAAGAAAAATTGTAGGCAGAAGGAACAACGGAAAAAAAAAAAAAAAAAAAAAAAAGATCACGGGAGAAATCTTCGCTTTCCCTAACTTCTAGTTTCGATGGGCCCCCTCACCCACACACACACACACACACACACACACAAATAATTGCTGCTCAGTTGTGCATTGATCACGAAAATGATAACGGAAATGGCGAAATTCTTCGAATCCAAAGAAGAAACTCATCCCTTAAAACGCTATAGGGCAATCTTCGCGCCGTCCTTAACTTCCGTTTTCGGAAATCGTTGCCCACAATTTCATTATGAAATACAAACATTTATGCACTAAAATGATATTTAACAATACTGGGCACCAGCAGCATCGTAAATAAAAAGAAATTGTGATTACGGGAAAAGTCTTCATTGTGTTTAAGTTCCGTTTTCGCAAGTTTTGAAAAACGAGATCCCAGACGGAAAATGAACCCTCTCTATCCCCCAAAAATTATCTTCAGTTCTGCATCGATCTCGAGACCGACCCAAGTTATGAAAAAAAAAAAAAGCGGAATTCTGCACTTCGCGTAAGAATCTCATATATGAGTATAGTGCAAAAATTAATTTCCTTCTCTGTGATAGTGATCCAAGCAAGAGCTGCTTGAAAATGTTGTGCCTTGTGTTGTTCTGTGAGTAAGCAAGCCACCTATCAAGCACAAACTTTTAAAAACTCAAGATGCTAGGTGATGATGTGGTGCAGACTTCCCTTTAAAATATCCATTTTATCCGTTAACTTGTTCACTGCGATTCTCCTGTTTGTACTAATCAATTAGTTAATGAGATCCACATTTTCATTCATCATCAAAGTTAACGGCCTTCCCTCCCGGTAAGCGTCTTCGATATCCGCGTGTCCTTTCTTGAACAATAAACACCCTTTTGCGATTGCCTGCTGCAGTAATGATGTCACTGTACACTTCGATTAATTAGTGTTGAATTTCAACAAGGTTCAACTTTTTGGCCCACCAAAAAAAAAAAAAAACTGATCAGGATCAATGTGCTTGCGCATTTCATATTTGGAAGCTACTTCCATGGGACAGGATATCTTTCACATGTGATAACAGACAAACTCCTGTCACGTCGACAAAGTTAACATAGCGACTTTGAGGAGAAAGTACAAGTGGTGCCCCCACATTTTATCCAAATATCTTTTATAGAAAAAAATTGTGGGTGCATGCAGTTAACTTTTTGACTGCCCCTCGTATGTTGAAAAGTCTTGCTACAAATTGTTCATGACAGCCATGGGTAATATACTGAGGTAAGACCTGGGTTATACTCAAAGGCAGTTTAGTTTGTTCCACAGAAGCTGTGATCTACTGAGCATCTTGCTCTATGAGGTGTGATCAGAAAGTTTCCAGAATGACCTAAGTGTAGCAGTGCCAATATGAATGCAGTGTGGTTTGGACCTTTACCATCCTCTAGAGTGGAACGTGCTGAGTCATACGACACTTTATAAGATTGTCTTGCTTCAGTGTCCAGTTTTACAAAGTAGAGTGAACCCATATTGAAAGCCGTATGAGATTTTTCAACTTTGTGAGAATGCTCAATTTCAAAGAACAGCACATGTGCATCAGATCCTACAACCAAGCTACCAGTCCTGATGCACTCTTACAACTGCAGAACATTGCACTTAATGCTCTGTTTCACTGACTGAAGTACCATCCCTTCTGATACCAACAATCAGAACACATTCAAGTTCAGTTGAATCATGACATTTGCCCATATTATTTAAACTGAAGAGCAATTGAATTAGAGACAGCTGGCGTTATGCAAATGTGGCGCTGTGGAAGGCCCTGCAAACGGAAACGACATGACGTATGCAGCAATCCGACAATATAAGGAGTGATGTGACAGGAATCAGTAAGAGTCGGACGCAGTATGAGTAAGACGAAGGATCTAAGTGCATTTTGATCGTGGGCAAATTGTCGGGGCCAAACGAATGGGTCACTCCATCTCGGAAGTCGTGCAGGCACTGGGATTTTCACGAGCCACTGTGTCACAGGTGCACCGCGAGTACATTGAATCCGGTAAAACCATCCCTGCAAGGGTCAACTGCCGTGGACAACAGCGTGTGGATGAGCGGGGTCATCGTCGGCTAGCTCGCATTGTAACAGCGGATAGACGGGCCACAGTGCAAGAAATCACTCGACAATTTAATGCTGCTGTACAAAAACGTGTAAGCAGCCACACCACCCAGAACCATCTCCTCGCTATGGGGTGCAGAGGCCATCGTCCCACGTGAGTACCGCTGCTGACCGCACATCACAGAGTGCAAAGATTAGCATGGGCACTGGAACATCGCCACTGGACCCTAGACGTGTGAGAAAATGTTGCCAGGACTGATGAGTTGAGATTCACGTTGGTACATGCAAATGGCAGGATACGAGTATGGCGCAAACCACATGAAGCGATAAATCCTTCTTGCCAGCAGGGTACTCTTCAAGCTGGTGGAGGTGGCATTCTTATCTGAGGACTGTTTACGTGGATTAAAATGGGGCCCCTGGTATGTTTGACATCGTCCCTCACATGTCAACGTTACCGGGATATCCCGGACGACCATTTGCTCCCGTTTGTGCGCCTTGAACATCCCACTGGGGACCTTATCCTGCAACAAGACAAAATGCACTGTGCCATTGCTCCCGAATTGCATCCGAATGGTTGGATGAACACTCCACCGCTGTGACCTCGCTTCCTTGACCAGCTAGGTCACCTGACCTCAATCCCATCGAGAGCACATTTGGGATGCCATTGAGAGAAATGTTCGAGGCTCTGACCCCCCCCCCCCTCAAATCTTTGTGAACTGTGGGAGCTTGTTCAGGGGTCGTGGATCCGTATGGCTTCCCAACGCTTCCGGTGTCTTGTCGAGTCCATGTCGATACGAATCACTGCCGTCATCAGGACGAAATGTGGTGCTACACATTACTAGACAGGTATCTCTAATTCAATTGCTCTTCAGTGTATATGATATCTCGCACTAACTACTCACGATCTGGCAACTATCTCAGCCCACGCAAGTTTTCATTCTAATAGCACAATCCACTTCTTGTCTATTGTGAAGATGGTGATCATATTCTTCACTAATATATCATCATCATCATTATTGTCAACCATTATCAATTCACTGCTGGATGAAGGTCTCCCCAAGTTTCTTTCACAACAGTCTATTTCGTGTCAGTTTCCTCCATGTCACTCCCACATGCTTTTGAATTATGTGTTCTTCTGCTGGGTCTTTTCCTGTCCCTTGGGATCATCCAGTCTAGAATTCTGGTCGTCCATCGGTAGTCCATTCTTCTGGCAACATGTCCAGCCCATTGCCATTTCAGGGATATTACTCTGATCATGTCATTTTCCTTGTCCAAGAGTTCCTCTTCTTATCTCTCCTGGTTACACCAAGCATGCATCTCTTCAGGCTTCTTTCAGTTGTCTGCAGTCTTTGTACGTCTTTTTTAGTTAAGGCGCACGTCTCTGCCCTTACGTAAGCACTGGAAGGATGCATTGATTAAACACTTTTCTTCTAAGACATAATGGCATATTGCTCTTAAAAATTGCACCGTTTCTTCCAAAAGCTCTCCAACCAAGTTGTATAAATTGATTAATTTCTTCTGCACGAAGGACTGGAGGGACTTTGGTACTGTTACCTTTCGTAATGTCTAGAGTACATGTATCATCTCTTTCATATAGTTTTGTGCAGAAATAGTTCACTCTTGTCAAAATTTGACCTCTATTTCTTGTTACAGTGCCATCTTCTTTTCTCAGTGCCATAATCTGTTTTCTTCCCTTACTGAGGTGCCCCTTTGCTATCTTCACGCTTTGGTTGTTTTCAATTGCTTTTCTTACTAGTTCACAGTTGAATTTCCTTACATCTTCAGTGATACTTTTTCGTACTGTCTTGCATAGCTGTATATATTTCACTTTGGAAGTGACATCTTCTTTATTTGTCCTCGTCTCCCTTCTCTTTTGCATCAGCATTTTGCTTTTCTTGATATTTTCTTCATATGCAACTTGTTCTTAGTACCACCTAGTTTTGTTGCACTACTTATATACATACATATACTGTATATGTACAGCCATAAATCATACTGCCTATCAAAGCAGGACTTTTTATTTCACAAAACAAAGAGAAACATATAAAGCAAACACAAAACATATGCAATAATGTAATTTCCCACTTATTTCATTCTGACTAAACTCAGCAACTAAAAGAGAAATTAAAAGATGAAAAACAAAAGAAATGAGAAGCAGGAAAAGTAGAAAATAAAAAAATAAAAAATAAATAAAAAAAATAGCATTCGTATTGGTTTACCAGGCACATTTTATTAACCAATGAAATACTGATTTGTTTACCAAATATAATATTGATGTTTTCAATTACCTTAAATGACATCAGTAACTCCCAGCGTGGGTTAAGGTAAAAACAATACCTTCCCATGCACCTGGTAAAGTAAGCCCACGGATCAACAAAATGAAAAGAACTACATAAGGGAAGGTTGCAGACACATAAACCACCTGTAAGAAATAGACAAATGTTCTGAATTTATATTTATTTTAAATAGTCATTTTCACACAGTCAGATATGACAACAAATTTCAAATGACATTTTACACACAAAAGAGAAAAAGAGTTACCAAGCAGTGAATATTTTATATAGTTACATACATCATGAAATATCTAACACAAAGTTCTCCATACATGACTGACTTGCAAGGAACATATGTTTGGACAACTACAACAGACACAAAGCCAAAAATCAACACATAAACAGTAATGATACAACCAACATGAAAAATATTTAGAGATATCACGGGGGGGGGGGGGTCTACCACTTGAATCTCATGTTCCTTTCACTTGCTAATATTTATACTTGAAGTAAAGATACTGCATTTTATACAGCAAGTTTAGTTCATTGGCTGACATCTTTCTAACTGAAATTATTTTTATGTAGCTGGATAAAAGCTTTTCTCTGATCTGCAAATCACGGTTTTCTATCTCACCCCTAGCTACACATCCCCAGAAAATTACTGTTTGTTACCTGTTATAGCCTTTTCCTCAGTATGACAGTTAGAATTCCCAACATTTACTTTCATTACAAATTTTTTATAAGTCCTGCTCAGATAATGAATGCTGCATCCCAGATTTTCTTCATTGTTTGGAATTAGCATTAAGCCAATAACATGTATTAAACTCCTAATAAAGATAATTTAATACATCTGATATTAAATTATCTTCTTCAACCAGTATTTTCATACAAGTTAAAAGCAAAGATGCTGATAGCTCTTACCTTAGTCTCACCCAAGTTAATCCCCAACCACTTTCAGTACTTTCCTTCATCCTGACCTATGAAAGATTTTTGATTGGCTCTTAACAGCTTGCCTTTCTTTCAAAAACTTTTTAACACAGTTTAAAGACTTGTTTCTATGCCCCTGGTCAAAAGCCTTTTCAAAATCAATGAACATTTCATATAAATCTCCATTCACCTCATAGAACTTTACAGAAGGCTACCTGGAAGTTAATTTATTTTCTTAGCACATCCATTACCAATCCTGCAACTACACTGTTCTCCACAAAAACTGATTTCATGCCATGTTTCTATGCCACTTACTATATACACTCAAGTAAACTTAGCAAAGGGACACTAATTAACAAAGCAGTACTTGTTATGTTCCATCATCTTCCCTTTCTTATAAACTAACACAATGACTGATTTTTGCAAGAAACAAACCCAATTTCCCAGGCTGTTTTAAGACAGGTAAGAAACTGTTAACAAAATGAACTGGAGTTCACTTAAAATTATGAAACATCAGTAAGATACTCCTAAAATTAAAAAAGGAAATGAATAAAATTACTTGAAATTGAGAATTAAATTTCATCAGTGTTCACATGGGTGTAATGCTATCAGAAATATGGTCTCAAGTGGTGAACAATAATCATTACACTGTAACAGTGAATTGCAGTGATAAAAGCCTTACAAGCAAGGCATCTGAAAATTAGCAAAGAAGATCAAAACTTGAAGACAAATTCCTAAAATCATGGAAAATACTGCATTCCTAAAAATTCTTAAAAATATTGTACTAATGATTCTATAAATTACAAAGCGACACTGCTATGTCTAATCAATACTGGATTAATTTCATCATAACTCGCAGCTTTCCCACACAGTACCCACAGTCTCCCGCATACGCACTGTTCCCTTGGTCATCATCAAATAGATGCCTGTCAATATTAAATATCCACTGATCCTATCAATCTATGTGGTATGTCCATCTAACTCCAACACTGAAAGCTGCCTATTGTGTTATTAAAAAATATCACATACTTTCCATTGTCCCTCATACAATTAACAAGAGTCATAAACCTTATTTGGAAATCCGGGGAGTCATTTTCTATGTAATTTTTTCATAAATGTAGAGATGCCTGTTCTTTGTGAATCCCCAACACAAAACTTTGCCTTTCAACAAGCCCCTTTGTACCTTCAATGTTAGCCTATGACAGATAACTTGAATAATTCCTGCATTCTTTTTATTTTTTTAATATTTCCTTACCCGGTTCTGCTGTCCACCAGTAGGCTCTTGCTTTCCTGCCTTTACTGGTTCTATTACATAATTTCCATGCATTCTTGATAATCCAATGTTTTTAAATGTTTCACTAAGCCCAATTTTTTCAACTGAGCAACAGTTTAACATTGCTGTAACTCTCAGTGATTCCCATCTGGAAATTCTGTCTCACTTCTGTATTGTTTAATCTGTCAATCATGAAGTGTTTCAATATCTTTTCTGGTCTCTTAACTATTTGACACCTGATTCTAAAGAGTTGATGTTACTAAAAAGTGAGCAATGCTTATTTCTAAACCTCTGAAAACTGTAATGTTTCTTGGAGAACTACCCAATCTGACAGTTAATCAAAAAAATTGTATTACTAGTGTTGCCCCATCAATTAATCTGGAAACTTTTATGACTGGAGGTACTGTTAGTAATTACCATTGCCTAAATACAAGTCAATGAGTCCTTTCTGATTTTTACATTTACCACACAACTTTCCCCAATGTATTCATTATAACAATGTATATTCATTCCCACTCTGTGCACAGATTATAAAAAAAAAAAAACTTTTTTCTTCAGTTTAACAAATATTCAATTTGAAAATAACCAACAATGTTAACCTATATAAATTCCCCTCTAATCAAATGAAAATCATTGTATTTTTGAAAGCTAATGCCACACCAGCTCATTCAATTGACCTATCTTCAAATCACAATAAACCCACCAGGAACACATTCCTGACATTCTTCCTATACTAATTCTACTCTTCTTTTGCATTTATTTCTGATAAGTTTATGAATTTGAACTTAACCTGTTCATACTTACATGGAAACTTTTTGAATGCATTTTTGTAAATAGATTTATTACATTTGAATTATTATTGTTATTATTATTATTTTCTTTATTCAAAATATATGAAACACAGCCTACGATAATCAAACAAAAACAACAAAATTATGTTTAACTGGTGTTGTTGTGCTGATAAAAGTTTCCAACGGAGACCTAGATAACAGTTAAGAATCAGTGTAAAATATATGATGTCCCAAGTAAAGCTGTCTTCTGCAGTTCTGTAGGTGGCATATCAGAAAGCTGCAATTCTTCGAAATTATTCATAAAAATTTTTTTGACATTATTCCAAGTGCCCCGATGACAATTGGGACTACAGTTGTGTGTTTAGTCCATAATCGGGTAGCTTCTATGGCCAGGTCTCTATATTTAGTTATTTTTCCCAGTTCTTTTTCATCTACTCTGGCATCTTCAGGAATCGCTATATCAGTTATTCAGACTTTCCAATTTTCTATAACTGTTATGTTTGGTGTATTATGTTCTAGGTGTCGATCAGTTTGAATTCAAAAATCCCACAAGATCTTGACTTTATCATTTTCTATGACTTTCTCAGCTTGATGTTCCCATGGGTTTTTTTGATGCTGGCAAATTGTGCTTTTTGCATAACGACTAGTGAATCAATTTTGCAATCCTGTTGTGGCTAGCTTTGTAATCTCTCTGTGCAATTGTGCTACATTCACATACACAATCGAGTTACATTATTGTCACCACCTCCTACTTTTGACGTTAACAGTGCGTAGCTAATAAAAGAAGGCACGTGTCATGAGCTGGCTTGGAGGGTGTATAAGGTGTGCTGTAGGCATTCTGTAAACATATCACTCATTGCTGTCATGGATAAAAGGAGCGACGTTTTCCTCTTCATTGAACAGATGGACGTTGGCGTATAAGGCGAGAAACATCGGAGAACAAACACTCTTCAACAACTGCTGGCAGAACACAAGCTGGTGGGGGCAGCGTTATGGTCTGGGGAATGTTTTCGTGGCATTTTCTGGGTCCACTCATACCTGTGGAATGCACTATGGACTGAATTCGTAATGAATCCATCCTTGCAGATCACGTACATCCATACATACTGATGGTCTTCCTCGGGGTGGATGGGATCTTTTAGCATGACAATGCGATGTGTCACACAGCTAGAAACACCCAAGAGTGGTTGGAAGAGCAGGATGAAGACTTCAAAGTACTTCCCTGGCCCCCTAATTCCCTAGACTTAAACCCAATTGAGCATCTGTGGGACCACCTCAATCGTGTTGTTCGTTCTATGGATCCTTCACCATGCACCCTGCAGCAGCTGTCAGATGAACTACAGTAAGAATGGCTCCACATACCTGTGAACACCTTTCAGCACCTTATTGAGTAACTCCCAGCCAGTCTAGCTGCTGTCTGCACTGCACATGGCAGTTACTCTGGATATTAGCAGGTGGTCACATTAATGTGACTCAATCATGTATAAGATGAGACAGAGTTTCATCTTTTTCTTGACAAAGTTGGCACTTTGGATTATCACTGGCTTTCTGGATTTTGGTCTTCATAACATTTGTTTGCAATGACTGTTATTGTGCAGCAAAAATCAGACCTTCTGTTTCTTTCTTCATGGAACCCAATTTCAGCCATGCCCAAGTCAAGTTGTCACTTTTTCCTTCAATAATCTTTAGAATTTGTCCATGCAGTAGCTTGTTCTTCCAGCCATCTATTCAGTTTTCAACTGCTTTCAAATTATTATTATTATTATTATTATTATTATTATTATTATTATTATTATTTGTCAAGCACAATGAATACACAGGAGAAGGTAAACCATCTATGTATTTTTTTGAGCAGATGAAGACTTCTTATACTGGGTCTCATCAAGTTCCCCAAAGGAACTTGTTCATAACATTGTTTGGGTACAGTGCCCTTAAACTCTCAGCTTGGTGCATAGTACATCTTAACTTAGGTATATGACTATATGGCATGAGAGTATATCTTAACCTGCATAAATCTCAGATCAGTATGCCAGCTGGTTTGATAGCCTTTCGCTTTAGTCTCTTTGCATGTAAAGGAAAACTTCCATTCTGCATCATGACAAGACAGGTTATGAACCTGGGTGACAGGCTTTGACATCTCCTTTTTTTTTTTTTTTTTAAATTTAAAGTTTAACGACCACTGTGAGCAACTCAATGAGCTAAAGCAGTTACCCACCCCTAATTTAGAACTACTGGTTCCAGGGAAGGGAGAGAGCCAGTGCCGTAAGACAACTACAACATCCATGCCTCGCCGGGGTTCAAACCCGGATCCTTCACGGACAAATGGTCATAAGCCAGCGCTTAGTCCACTGCGCCACTGGAGCAGCATTGACATATTCTACTACATTTAGTATGTGAGTCACTTTCCATTTTGAGAACCTACCCTTCTGAAGTTCAAAAATTTATCAAATGACATGTGTGTGCATCTGCTCAACTTAACATACAGGTACTTTATAATGAACACAAAAGGAATTATTGCAGCTTTTAAAAGTACCCGTGTGAGGTGCTTAGCCCACATTGCATCACTAGTGACTGAGGAGTTATATAAGACAAATTAATATTTTCAGACATATAACATGAATGCTCTATTCAAAACATATGTGCCTAACGCAAATAAATTGGTTATCCTCTTTCTTTTTCTCTCTCTCTGGAATGCTTAAGTGCTAGCACCTTTCTTTCAGTACTGTTACTTACAAACCTACGAAATCTCAACATTGAAACTTCTCTCCCTTTGTTTCAATAATAATAAATACATAAACAAGCATATTGAGACATTCCAATCATAGAACAATTAAATGTTATCACAAGAACAGTGCAAGTGAGGGCAATTAAAATGTACCTTTCCTGAAGACTTGATCCCTTTCTGAAGGCAAAGAAAAACAAGCACCCAAGCTATAAATAATGTCAAGACTAGAGGCCACTGTAGCTGACCTAGGTATTCGATTCCTGGACTCAGGTGTAAAACATAATTCCTGAAATTCAGACAGTGTGATATCAAATCAAATTCCTGCAAACATTTACAATTCAACAGAAAATTTCAAAGCATGCAACGCATATAACAACAAAACTTTTGAGACAGTTTTGAAGATTGGTTTTTACATTTAGCATTAAACAGAAAACAGAACACAAGCAAAATGTGGAATTACAATAAACTCACCTATGTTAGTGATACCAGGTTTGATGGTTTATTTTTTTTTATTTTCTGCCACAATAGAGCTCAAAACTGACAGAAAACAAAAACTATGGACAAAGAATGCACCAAGATCCCTAAAATTTTTCACTGTGACCACAAGATCTCTTCACATGTATGGAGATCAGTGAATGGACAAAGCTTCATTTCTTTACACTTGTACCATTCACTGAGGAATAATCTCTTGATTCTATTTCACTGGCAAACAAAATCAGCAACAGTCCCAAAATTTTAATGATATAAAAACTGGTTTAACCATAAGGTATAACTTCACGAAGGGGAAAAGACATTCCTGTATATCTCAAATCTGTTTAAGATCAGAACAAACACAAAATATTTTAATCAACTGCTCATGAGACCTTTTAAGTTGCAGATTAAGACTTGTTGCAAAGACACACTATACATATAAATACTGTATATATCAAATACTTAAAATTGCATTAGACTACCCTACATCAAGACCAACAGCACAAAATCCTTTACACTCATTAAGACAGCAGTAGCTCGCAAATTGTTTCAGTCCATGGACCAACAGGCGAATCAAAAAATGTTTGTGGACCACCTCCTTTTAGCGACATACTCCAGAAGATCAGAAAACTAATATTTTGATTTAAAATTCATTTCTTATCAACAGATTTATAATATGGTATATTAATACATATAATCTGCTAGTTTGAATATACATACACAATGCCCCTTTTCTATTGCAATTATTCATTAAAATCAAACAATACATACAAACTTTTTTGTTGTTGTTGTTGGAGGTTTAACAACTATGATGAGCAAGCAGAAGGTAGCTGCCTGTGCCAAATTTAGGGCAACTACTTCCAGAAAAGAGACAAGAGCCAGAGACATTAGACAAGCACCACCCATGTTTCACCTGGGTCTGTCTCATTTGAAGGTCCAATGCCTCAGACCACTCAGCCACCATATATGAATTTGTTGATGTTAAACAGGAATGAAAGATAACAGAGATTGACTTTGATAGGTGAACTGTAACACACATTCGTTCTACGACACCTGATCACACCATGTGACTGTGGACCACCAGAAAACAAAAGGCACTATGGACTGCCAGTTGAGAACCAGACAACTACACTAAGAGAATGGTGAAAACAGAAGCAACTGTCAATACCACATATCATATGTGTTGCAGGATATATAAGTTCTTTCAATATATTACTTTCTAGATTCATCATTCATCCTATTCCTATTGTATTACTTTCTCAATTATCAATGGCTAATTTTACACCTTCAATTCACTTCTTACCACTCTTACACTAGTTACTTCTAATCTCCTAAATATTCTTTTACTTTGTTGCCTACTCCTCCAAACCATGAGAGAAAATAGGTTTAATTACTTAATATCAGACTACCAGTGTAGTTCTCGTGCCAACCTCTTTCTTAGTGAAGGTCATTCTGTAACAGCTACAAGAAAAATGATCCTTGTATATAAACCATGACTTATTCCCCCCCCCCCCCAAACACTTTATACACACAAATATACTATTTCACAATCTGCTGTTTCTCATGAAGGCACACTATGTATGCATCACAACTGATCTTCCATTACATTTCTAATCCTCTCATGTTATAAATAAATTTTATTTAAATCAAATTTAAATTTTACTCACACCAGTGAAAATACTGTTAGTCGCTACTGAAACGACTGAATTTTAAACATACGGATGGAGTCACTATATATATACAGTACCACTAACTGCACTTATGACAAATCTCACAATGAATTTCTACCCTGCAAGTTTTTAATGCAGGAGGGGGGGGTATATAGCAGTGGTTGCTAAGGCTTTTTTAAAGTTTTTGCCAAATTCAATTTTATTTCACTAAAATGTTAAGATGGTAAGTCTTAACATTTTAGTGAAATAAAATGGTAGCCGCCAATATTTTTGCCAAAACTTTTTCTATCCCCAAAACGACTTTTCTTTCACAAAATGTGATTGGTAGCACGACCCCTGTAATAGTAAAAATCAGTAACCAAAATTTCTGACTTCATGCTGATTTTAGGCATATTAAACCCACATAATGCAACAACTTTATCACAGCCAAGATCAACCTGGCAACAGTTCATCTGTCAGTAAAAAAAGCATATAAAGAAAGTAAGCAAATAATTGGCAACAGTGTCTGATCTCTCTCTCTCTCTCTCACACACACACACACACACACACACATACACACACAAGACTGTGAAAAGGTGTTCCCTCTCAAATTAAACAATAACATGTGAAATAGTCTAAAATTATATTGATTAGCAGTTTAGTTTTATTTTCCACAAAATCAGACAGCAACTGATTATTTTTAAAGCATTTGCATACCACACACACACACTCTCTCTCTTTCTGTCTCCATTCTAAGTCAGTATGAACACAGCCCAAGTACATAGAAAAATGATCCACATGTGATACCGTACTTATATACTCATATTAAAATATTTTTTGTTATCCCAATATTTCAGGAAGATGATTCCAAATGACTGAGAAAACCCTTATCAGATCAGTATTTACAGAAAAATCCTCATGTGATACATATTAGTGCAACAGAAGTATTTGTTTTTTACATTGAAAGTGTGGTACATGGGATGCAAATAAGCAAAGCATAACATTAAGTGGAAAAAAAGCAATTCTACTTTATGAAAATAAAATACATGAAATTATAATTTATTTTTGTGTGCTTCATTTCCATAATATGGAGCTGCATGTGTGTCTGTTTTCAGGAAATAAATTTTCAGAGAGAAAAAAAGTTCAAATGAAATTCACAATTATTAGAGCACCAAAGTAACTTCATTTGTTTCAAAAATTCTAGACAAAAAGAATACCAGAAAGCTGATCATTTCCTGAGTGGTCCACAAACAAGGAGATGTCCCAGTGGACCAATTCACCCCTGCTTAGTGTGCACACTAACGAATGAACACCAATTATGATGGCATTTTAAGAATTTTCCGTAGTCTGAAGTTATCACCCACCTCCTCAAGCTTGTGTTGGTGTGACTCTTAGTCACTTCACTGGAAAAACAAATCGAAAAGGGTAAAGGATCTTTAAAAGCACTAATACAAAGGGGCACACAATTTTCTTGTAATAAATATTTATGCTGGATACTTCTCACTGAGGAATGGCAGCCTTGTAGGTCTTAGAAAAGTGAACAAGGCTTGAACTCAAAGCTTTATCTCACTGCATTTGTAAAAGAAGAAATTACTAATCCTCAAATACAAAGTTTTAAACTTGTGGACTACCTTCTTTTGGGATTTCAGCAGGTTCGTAAATCTTTCTTCTTTGAAACTTAAATGCTTCTTAAAAATCAGTGCTAAGTGATCAAAGACATGAAAAATCATTAATAGTTGAAAATGCACATTAAAAGAGCAAAAATCATACGTTCAGACCATAAGAACTTTTAATCACACTACAGTCAATAACATTAAAATTTATCACTGAAAAGTAACAGTATGCAGAACGTGTATTTTATGATACTCATACAATCAAAATCTGATGAAGACTTTTAAAAAACACAATCTATAACTTCTGCAATTGTGATACATCCTATGAAGTTTTCAATGCATGTTTCATACATTTTAATTTTTGCTGCACTTTAATCGTTTGACAACCAAAGCATTTAAGATACCCAATCATACAGACTAGATATGACTGAATTATCCATTTGGAATAAACAAAATTTCCTACCGTTGTGTCTTTCTTGAATCAGTTCATTGCTACAGGGTTAATGGAAAATTCCCTCATTCAGCATTGTTGCTGCTAAATAAAACACCATACCTGAGAGGTTCTTTCTCATCAATCCACAGACTCTTAGCTTTTTGTGGTGATACTGCAATAACCCCATCTTTTATTGATCTCTAAAGTGTGTGTGTGTAGGAGGGAAGAGATTTTAGAAAGTGCCTGCATGAAATTTTGAATGTTGTGTAATTTATCATTAAAGGGAAAAGGTAATTATATCCTTAGTATTGCTTCTGATATGTAACACAAACAGGAGCACTGATATTTTGAAATATTTTTTAAAACTGAATAAATTTTAATAAGCCATTTTTTTGTTAAGGTTAGAAAAGAATGAGATAATAAAAGAACTTACAACCAGAATTCTTCACTTGATGTCATCTTATTTGTTTGTGCATATGAGGAAATATTTCCAATGCTGTTTGGTAACACAGATGAATTGCTCAAAGTCACGTTGGTAAATACATCCTCATCACGATAGTCAACACAGTTAGGAGTATTCCACCAGTTTCCACAAGATGCCCACGAAACAGTATAAGACTGATAAATGTAAAACAATGTCCACGCAATGATCACATTGTAATAAATGCACACAATACCAGAAATTAGCACCATTCCATAGCCAAGTCCTGAAAGAAACAAAAAACTTGAAGAGACAAGATACAAAATGAAAGAATGGATTTTATGCATGAAAATCTGTTTATATTTTTCATGGCCAGGGTTACATTTAGTATTCACCAAACAAACAAACAGCCTTAGAAATGTAAAATACAAGGACAAACAACAGTCTTTGTCATCATTTTCTATTTGACATCACAATTCTAATAATAAGTATTGTGTGATTCTGTGGGTCTTCAGTGTCACTCTAAGTGATACCATCAATAAAGAACTATGATCTCTTTTCTCAAAATATGAGGATAAATCAAAAATCTTTGTCAGTACTTTGTTTTACCTATCACATTGTTAGAGTACAGTAGAACTCTAATTATCTGAACTCCAGATATCCATAACTCCAATTATCTGGATAGCTTGTTCTTCTGTCAAGGCCAAGTAAAATTAAGATTTTTGTAAATTTATTTATGTGTTTTTAGTTTTTTTGTTCATTTAAATAATACAAAATGATAATGCAGTATAGTAAATATTTATTTTTTGAACTATAACATTTGTTATTATAAAATACGATAAATGAAAAAAAAATTCCCTCATTTCAATTAATAAATACATATTTGGCCTACAGAAAAAAGACCCAATTATCTGGATTTTCAGAGTATCCGGATGGGCTGTGGTTCAAGTTAATCCGGATAATTGGAGTTCTACTGTACTTCAAAACATGCAAACAATGGTTTCTCTAATTTATTTATTTATTAGTTTTGGAGTTTAACAAACTACCAAGAGTAACTCTTTGGGTCATCAGCAGCCACCTGTCCACAATTTAGGGACGTTGCTTCCAGGAAAGAGACAGATCAGAAAAGCACATCACTCATGTCTCATTTGGGACTGAAACCTGGGGTCCATCTGTGATGGATGGTTAGAAGCTAGAGTTTCAGACCACTCAGGCACTGGGGGCAGCATTCTCTAATGTATGCTTAGCTTTTACAAAGTGGCAAATACCGCACCTGTTACAGCATTCAGAACACAACACCCTGTCTGTCAGTATAAATACAACAGGATTCTCAAGGTGTGATTTTTGCAAACCCAGTACATTTCTTTCTGCCAGAAGGCTCCTTGTCTGACCATAACATCCAGTTAAAAAAAAAATTCTTGTTTTTCTTTTTTTGAAACTGCCGCTTTGAAGAATAGAATTCAGAACAGTTCACAGAATATTTAATTAGCCAAACTTTCACATACAATTTATGTGTTTATGCACTGCTCAATATAGAAAATGCAACACCATGAAGGAATGCATGAAATGAAATGAAAATTACCACACATGAAGATAAGTAGGTGAGAAAGAAGTGATTTAATTTCTAAGGAATTACATGAATGTGATGGGCCAGGAGACAGTATAAGTGGCCTGATTTGGTAGGTTATATGACCAACATGCTGGGTTACACATTTGGCAACACAGCATGGCATCAAGTGGAAAAGTCCCCAGATGGTGTCTGGAGGTATCATTGACCCGTGTCCACAATTCATTAACACTGTAAGGGAGTTATGCAGAGACGTTAAGACGTCTGCCAATATTGTCCTACATGTTCTCTATTGTGGAGAAGTCTGAGGATCATGCTGCTCAGGGCAGTATAATGAAACCTGAAGGAACTGTCTGCTAATGTTAGCAGTGTGAGGGTAAGCATTAGTTTGTTGAAACTCTGCATCGGGGATACATGAAGATACAGCAACAAAGGCTGCAGCACCTCCTCGGCATATTGTCATGCTGTTATTGTACCCACAATGCGTACAAGAGGTGAACAGCTGCTGAAGCTGATAGCACTCCTAAGGTTGAGAAGCTGTATGATGCTCAAGGATGGCAGCAAAAGTAGCCTGGTGACCATGTCATCTTGAGACTCAATCTGCAATTCTTGGTGTTGAGACAGAAGCAAGACTTTTCTCTTAACATGAAACGGTTCCATTTGTCCTATCACATGACTAGTACAGTATCACTGCAACCTAGTACAACAGTACGCTGAGACGAGTGATGGTCATCACAACTGCTGGCAAGAGTGCAAACTGACATCAGCCAATCTGTGATTCAGTCTGTTCCAATACAGAGATATCCATAGCTGCCTGTACATCTCATCAAATGTCATCTGCTATGGATTATGGAGCTGTTATGGCTTGTCACTGAATGCAGTGACTGAGGCATTTAGATATCCTGTTACGAGAGTTTAGGAGATTTTACAAGATTTTAGAATTAATTCTTTTCCAGTAACTAAGAAATATTTAGCAGTAAGTCTTTTTCAGTCAGTTTGGGAACGTTCGAAGAGGATATCTACGACAGTGATGGTAATTAGCAAGAGGCATAAAAAGGTGTTTCCAGGCAATCGTTCTTTGTACTGAAGAGCCTGTTAAAAAAAATGTAAGTACTTTTTATCGTTTTATTGGCCAAGATGATGGTCTGAGAAGGAAGACTTTTCAGGTCTCCACAGAAGGACATCGCAAGAAAATGAAATGTTACATAGAATTGCAGTAAACATAAAAGAGCAAATAATTAGGAAACAGAATCAGTTGCGAGAGAACTGCGAGATTCAAGTAATAATCTAGTAAGGTAATTCTAGGACAACCTGCACTAAAAGTTTATGCAAATAACAAATTAATTGAAACTGCAACTTTTTTATCTACTTCTTTGCTATATATTTTCTGCAATGAGCTGCAATTAGGCTTCAACACTGAACCTGATGGGGCTTACAACAAAACAATAACAAAGTTCTCTTACAATCCACCTGTCTGCACCAGTCCCACTACAGTGATGCAACCACTGTTGCCACATTCATTCAACAGTTGTTGCAAACTCATGCGTTTCCACTGTGATATGATTGCAGAGACCAATGAGCTGCACATAACCCTGTGATGAAGCCTCTAGTAAAGGTGCCTGTGAGATGGCAGCATTACCGATGACATTGCCCAGGTTTTCTAACTCCTTACACATGCTTTCTCCACTGAGATCACTCTGAAGCAATGGTTCACTCGCCCAGGTAAGGATGACACACTTTAGCTACACCGAGCTGTTTTGCCCTTTTTCCTTGACCTATCACGATTGGTTTGCAACTGCAATGATTTACATACCCAACTGTCAACACACATATTCCCCAATTTGCATGGAGCTTCAACAAATACTTCCTATCGTGGCATTTGCTATGTCGGGCAGTGTGTTAAGGACATACAGATTACCCTACTGCATGGCAGTTTCGAATCCACAGGTCAATGAAAAAAATTTCATACATAAAAAAGGTATCCAAATTGCTACCAGGAAAACACAAGGGAAGAAACCACTGCTAATATTTCAGTAATGAGAAACAACATGGAAGAAGCTACGTTAATTCAGTCTACTCGAAACAAAAACGTACATACATACGTACATATCTCTAAGCTGTTCTCTGAGATTCAGAGGTTAGCTCTACAAAGAAATACAAACTACCAGATAATTTTTACTTATTGTTGCCATATCAAATTTCTCCATTTACAGCGATCTTGACATACAACTCGGGCTTCACTGACATCCATCACACACTGTACACAAGATCTGCTATACTTCATACTCATATTTTTCTCATGCAGACAAAAATAAATAAATAAATAAATAAAAATTGAATCTGATCCTCCTATGACTTCCTTGGCCTTTCTCTGCCTTTCCTTCCTGCCACTTGGGCTAAAAAGATTTTTAAGTATCTCATCACTCATTCTTTCAACATGGCCAAACCACCGAAACATATTAGGCTCCACCTTGTTAACAACCTTTTGCTTCACATTACACAACTGCAACACATCTTCAATCCTCACACAATCAGAACATGTCTAGCCACAAACCCCCTGTACGTAATGCATTTCTCCAGCACACAAATGACTCCTATGTTTCTACTGTAGTACCCAAGTTTCACTGCCATATATCAGAGTAGGAACAATTGCACTTTCATACACAGCCATGTGGGACTCTCTTGAAAACTCATCATTCCTGTGAAAACCTCCCAAAGCAGCCATAACTTTCAATGAAGAATTCACTCGCCTAATAATTTCACCATCCAATTTGTTCTCTGTCAAATATGCTTCCTAAATACACAAATTCATTCACTTGGTCAATCACTGTGCATTTAGACTTATATTACATTCAGTATTACCAGTTCCTCTCTCAAAAACCATAACTTTGGTTTTTTCCTTATTTATACTCAGTTTGAATTTCATGCAAACAACTCTCAAATACAAAAGAAACAAAAATGACTCTCAAATAATTTATCCTAAAAGGACAAAATTCATAGCTATCACCTTTTTTCTTCAATCAGTCCTGCAAATTTCAGGAAAGAATTTGCAAATATATTAAGAATTTATGAGCACAAAGAGATATTGAAATAAAAGATCATGCATTAATTATAAGGGCACAGTTGCTAATGCTTAATCATGTATTCATGAACTCACACAAATAGCAAAATTCCCTTGGCTGAAAAAGTCCCTTCTGCTTAAAGACTGGGTTTCTGTGGCAATCCCTAATGAGATTACCATTAGTTCTATTCACACAATGCGTACCACAAAAGAATTTCTGCCATCCATTATTTCCAATTTTTACATTCTATAAAATACAATATAAATCCAACTAACTTTCAGTCAATTTCCTTCAGTCAAGATTTTAATGTTTATTTGTTCCAGACTTCAGTTACATAACTTGTGAACAGCACAATTTACACACAATACCAGCAAAAAATTCTCTTTCACTATTATCCAGAGATAAGATATTTCCAAATGAACAGATTTCCTACTTAGCAGTACAATGGCTAGGAATCTACATTTAATGCACATCAAATCTCACCCAGAATCAGTAGTTTATATCAATAAATACACCACATCTAGAAAATGATAACAGCAAAGCACCAAATACCAGTCTCATTTATTCTTCCTTAAATCTTTGCATACAGTCATTACACTCAACTAAGAAAGAAATCTAGAGGTAGTTGACAGTAACACTGATAATGTAACAAAACTACAGAAACAATTCACTTTCAACCTCTTATTCTTCACACCCACACAGGAAAGTTCAAAAGATTTTTCCGTTTAGCTCAGTTATTGAGAACATTAAGACATTTTACGTGGACCAGGAACACCAAACTGAGGTCATCGCTCTTTCCACGTTTATAAGTGAGTCACGGAAAAATTCTCATTGGCCACCACCGGATATCAAACCCAGGGTCTTCCAGTTACGTGCCAGATGTGCTTCCACTGCACCACAGCGGCTTCGATTGTATGTGAGTCTGGAGGAATTTGAGGCCGTTGTAGTGCAGTGGAAGACAATGGGTTTGATTCCCGGTGGCGGCCAATGAGAATTTTTTCGTGACTCACTTATAAACGTGGAAAGAGCGATGACCTCTGTTTGGTATTGAGAACATGAAAAACTTATTACAAGTTTGTATGGAAAATAGTCAAATACCAGTTAAGCATTGATGCTATGCCAGTTAAGACTTTATGAACACACTGCAGTGATATACAACTTTATCTGTTCTCAAACAAAAGTTATTTTCCTACGTTGGAAACATTTGACTAGCAACCAGCGCAGCTGGAAAACTAACCAAATGCTTGCTTTGACTTTTTGAATTACTCACGTTAAAATAAAAATCATCATATGCACTTTGATGTGAAAAATGAGCTACATTAAAGCACACATGTTCAGAAAATCACTCTCATAGCTGCTTTTATCACACATCCTACCACTTTTTATTTATAGTCATTTCTAGTAAAGCATTTATTTGTTGTGAAAATAATCATCTGACATCATCAGAACAGTTACAACTGTGCACTATACAGTACTGGGAAACTTTATGATTTCGATATAACATTGTGAAAAAATGCTTTGACAGCACAACAGCTCAAAGGAGTGATTTTTCAAAACACTTTACAAGTATGCCATAGCGTCAATGCTTAACTGGCAAGTTTTGGTTTAATATATTTCACTACTGAAATATCAAAGATGTGCACCCCATTAGCTAAAAAAAAAAAAAAAAAAAAAAAAAAGACCTGTTTAGTGAAATAGCACATCATGGGACACACTGCGTTTATCTTCAGAAAGCATGCATTGCTTCATGCCAGAAGCTTGATGTGGTGGGAATTCGGTAAGATTTTCTCATTCTTGAGGAATACATATGGAAAATATATACAAGGTTCTTTACACTTCTAGCTTCTTCATTATCATGGTATGTATTGTTAAACATAAACATATAATTAGCAATCTCCTTAGCATGCATCAGATTCAGGCCCCTGTCCTAAATACTGTCAGAAACATCAGTGATCGAGGATTTAAAACCCTGTATCATTCACTTCAAGTTTGGAAGTGATAAAATACAGGTACACTATAGCAATCATGATTTGAAGATTTCATACTTTAGCAGATATGTACTGGCCAATCACCCATTCTTAAAAAAATGAAAACCTATGAACACTGTTGGAAATCACCAAATCTAATTATCAAATGACATTTTGCTGTCATTTAACTAATAGATTAGGGTCAATCAAAGATAATTTCATTAATTCTACTTAATTTGAAAAAGATCTCCAGAAAGTAGGATCACTATCACCACTGATACTTACCTTTGAATAATGGGCAGATTTTCCAAATTGCTATAGGACCTGAACTACCAAATTGTCCAAAACTCATCTCAAGAAAAAATAGGGGTATTCCACATATAAGAAGGAACAGCAAATAAGGAATAAGGAAGGCACCTAGATGATAAAGAAAATTGAACAGTTTTAAATGTTTATGTTGAAGAAAATCTTAATACAACATGAACACATAAGCAAGAACAAAAAGTCTCTTCATTTACTTGTACTACAAATGGGAACAGTGTCAAACAATTAATACCACTCCCCATTCTTTGTCACAAGTATAGCTGTTTTTATATCTTCACAGTGTGAAGCATGAATAAGATTTTCCACATATTTTCCAATTTTACTGAGAGCAAAAAATTTTTGATCAGTGTCTGAAACATTTAGTTGTTGACACTCATGAAATGAGAAGTGCAGATGTTGGCTCTGATCATTCATTACCTGTTACTGTCATGAATGAAGCTGAAAGTTGGTTGGAGGAAGAGGAATGGGAAGATGCCTGCGGTGAAAAGAATAAAGGTTGGAAGCCTTCCTTAACTATAAGGTCCTGAACAGCTGTGTATGAAAGTGTAATGGTACCTACTTTGATGTATGACAGTGAAACATGGGTACTGCAGAAGAGACATAGGACTCATTTGTGAGCTGGTTACTGGTGGAGAGTTTGTGGCACAAGTTCTGATATGTGAGGAAAGAAGATTAGGTACAGATGTGTAATGTGAAGCAAAACATTGTCAGTAAGGCAGATGCAAATATTCTGAGGTGGTTTGGCTATGTTGAAAGAATGAGTGGTCTGATGCTGAGTAAGAGAATTTATTCAGCCCAGGTAGTGAGAAAGGTACAGGAAGGCCAGCAAAATAATGGGAGGCCCAGGTTCAGGAATGTTTGCATGAGAAAAAAATAATGAGTATGAAATACAAATAGTTTTGTGTGAGACATGTGATGGATGTCAGTGACACTCAAGTTCTGTGCCAAGATTGCTGTAAATGGAGATGTTTGTTCCATCAACAGTAAATAAATTCTAGCAACTTCAGTTTTAAACTTAAATTTGGTGAGCTTTTTTGAATCCTGAGCTAACCTCCAAGTCTTAGAGAAAAGCTTGTTCACTATTGACATGTAGAAGGGTGGATCGAAAAGTAACGCACACTATTTTTTTTTTTGGCAACAGTTTAATAGATAAGCAAAACAAAACATATACACAGTGAAACTACATTTCTTACAGGGCGCCCAAAACTGTCCGTCTGCGGCAGTCAAGAATTCATTGCGGACGATTCATTTCCTGAACACGACGTCCGCGCGGACTGCCCTTTTTTCCGCAAGCTTGAAGTATGATTGTGATTAGAACATTTTTATTTTACATTTTTTTTTTTTTTTTTTTTTTGCCAATTTAAAATTTGTGCATGTCAAGTGCCACAGTTTTACGAAATTACACATTTTCTTAAGCGATGAGCCAAATTTGTTTTGGCGAAATAGTTCCGCGGCGACACCCTCCCTTCCAAAATTTTAGCGTACTAAGCCAATGTGTTGCTTTCTCATTCCTTCTCAAAGTTTTCCCGTGTGAATTTTACGCCTGAAGCGGGAGGTGTAACTGTAAGGATAGCGACTTCACAGTTGTTGTTGTTTTTTCTTCTTCCTTCCTCTCCCGCCTATCTCCGTCCCCTCAGTCATCTCTTGTTTAGTTTCATTTGTTAATACTGGAGTGACCCAGTATTAACCAATGCAACTAAACAACGGTTGCTTCTTCCCTTCTCGCGTGACCTTGACATCTCGTACTTGTGATGCCCGCCATAATATTGGCTTTCCGCAAGCCCTGGGCTTAGTAACAAGGGCTGGCTCATCGCTTTGTGTTTCTGATCGTTGAAGTGGTCCTCGCTTGTGCCGCTCAGTGACGTCACGGGGATGCATGTCACTTGTCAGTGCGCGATGTAAAGCACTTGGTGGATGCTGTTAGCCCACGTTTGTTGCATTTCAATTACAGTATATACTCGCGTATAAGTCGAGAAATTTGGGACAAAATGAGAGCTTCAAAGTAATGGGGTCGACTTATACGCGGGGTCTAAAAAAATTGTAAGTACAAAAGTTCTTCCCGTGAGGCAAAAGGCAATCCATCCCAAAAGAAATAAAAATGACGATGTGGTATTAATTACGAAATCGCAACCCTCCGAAAAAAAAAAAAAGAAAGAAAGAAAGAAAGAAAGAAAGAAAAAACACCGATGTGGTAGAATTACGAAATCGAAATCTCTCTCCTGGTTTTGCGTATCCACAGCGCAGTCACAGCTGCGCATAGAAAGCTCCGCCCTTCCGACTACCAGTTGATTGCGCTGACCTTCGACGTAACGGAGCCATGCGACAGCCAGTGTTACGTGTTGCTTGTTCTTAATCGCACATGTTTTTCTTGTTCTTAATCGCACGTGTCTCGCTTCTCCTATTATGGGTGACATGGATTGTGTAAAGAAACGGATGTCCTATAACGCAGGATTCAAGTTGAAATTGGTTTCTTTTGCAGAAAATACTAACAACTGTGCTGCTTCACGTCAATTTTTAGCATTAACGAAAAACTGATTCGAGATTGGCGTAAAAAAAAAAATGGACTTGGTGAAAATCCCAAAATCGCAAAAGGCGCTGCGCTGCAGAACGACATCTTTCCCAGAGCTGGAAAGTGTCTTGAATGATTGGATTGTGGGCTGCAGACAAAATGGTTACATTGTAACGCGAACTGGTATACGTTTGCGAGCAATGAAGCTCGCAAAAGATGAAAAGTTTGCAGCCGCAAATAACACTTTTCGTGCCTCACCAGGTTGGTGCACAAGGTTCATGAACCGCTATGGGTTGTGTCTACGCCAGCACACCAAAATTGCACAAAAGTTACCTCGTGACCTCGAAGCAAAGATAATGGAATTTCAAAAGTATGTAATTCAAAAGAGAAAGGAGACTACTTTTGAACTTTCCCAAATAGGGAACATGGATGAAACCGCCATGTGTTTCGACCTTCCTGGAAATAAGACGGTGAACCAAAAGGGCGAAAAAATATCTTGATCAAAATGACTGGCAACGAAAAATCCAGTTTCACGGTTGTTCTTTCCTGTTTGGCCGATGGCAGTAAGCTACCTCCGGTAATTATTTTCAAACGCAAAACTCTGCCGAAAAGCTTTGTCTTTCCGTCTGGTGTGCTCGTTCGTGCCCATGAAAAAGGATGGATGAACGAATCCGGAACAATTGACTGGTTAAAGAATGTGTGGAACAAAAGGCCAGGTGCACTTTTGAGGAAACTTTCTCTTTTGGTGTGGGATATGTTTGTTGCACACCGTTGTGCAGAAGTGAAAAAAACTGCAGAAAATTCAAAAACAACTCTTGCTGTCATCCCAGGTGGGTTGACATCTGTTCTTCAACCACTAGATGTCTGCCTTAATAAGCCCTTCAAGGACAATGTGTGGAGGAATTGGGCAGATTGGATAAGTTCCGATTTGCCGACTGAAACCAAGGGCGGAAATCTAAAGAAGCCGGATATCGTTTTGATTGCGCGATGGGTGCTTGAGATGCGATACCTGCGGAAATGGTCGTGAAATCATTCAAGAAATGTTGCATTAGTAACAAACTTGATGGCACAGAGGATGATGAGATTTTTATGAGTGATGATGACAGTGATTTTGATGACACAGGCATAGATGGGAATATTGATGTTTATGATGACGCACGGATGACGGAGAAAGACTTTTTTAACTGTTTGGCGAGTCTGACTCGGACTCGGATTTTGAAGGATTCCGATGAAGTTTTTGGGTATGCAAATTAAATTTAGAATTATATATATAATTTTTTTCGTTTTCAAATGTTTTTGAATAAATTCATTGACATTTTTTTCTCATTCCGAGATCGACTTATACGCGAGTTTCCGATTTCTTACGATTTTTTCCTCTGAAAGTGGGGGGGGGTCGACTTATACGCGAGTATATACAGTAGTTATCTGCTGTTTATTTGGTTGTACTTCTGACATCGAATTTTTTTATTTAATTTCTTTAGTACATCATTTTCGTACAATGACTTCCTGCACTGTTGCTACATGCCAAAATACCTGCAGGATTACGAAAGGGCGAAACACAATTTTTCACTGTTTCCCTCGAAACGACCCAGTAGTAACAAAAAACTGTGTTAGCAGGTGTTGTAAAGCAGATTCTTTTAATTTGAAAATTGCCAGGATTTGCAGTGAGCACTTTTTAAATAGTAAGTACGAAGACGATACGATGAATCGCCTGATTGTTTAATCAATGAAAAAGATATTGAAATCGTCGGCTATCCGACAGTCAATTTACTGAGATCAAGCGTTGAAAATGTCCCTGCAAGAGGTGAAAGACAAAAAAGAAAAGAAAAATAGTGCATGATGCTTTTGATAGACTTAAAAATCTTAGTCCTAAAAAAGGTCTTTTGCAGAAAATGTGGCCCCAATTCAACCTGCATCAGATGAAGAGACAATTTTTTTTTGTGTGAAATGTGATATGTTATAAAAAAAAAAAGTAAAATTTTTAAATGACAAATTGTCAATAACGAAAAAGAGCTAAACTTTCTGAAAACAGGAAAAAAAAAAGGATATTTTAAAGAGCTTTTCTAGCAAAGTCAGAAGATGGAAACGTTCGCGTCGACTTTTATTGAAACAAATCAGAACTGAAAATTAAGGTAAAAAAAAAAAAATACAAAAAATCAAAAATTGAAAAAAAAAATTATGAATGCTTTCGAAACATACTTACAAAAACACAGGTAACCTCTCTTGTGGAGAGTAAAAGTCGAATTAAATGGACACTTGAATATCCGAAACGTTTCACAAAAATTACAGTAGCCGAGGTTTTGCTATTAACAAAAAGGTATTATTTTCGCGTTTGATGGAAGTAATACACACACATATATAAAAGAGGAAACAATCAATGATATATTCTGCTTCACTCCTTTTGTTTCTTTAAATCATTTCACCATTTCGTTTAATATTCGGCAGTTCAGTAGTTGTATTAATCATCAGAGTTCCCTGCACAGAGCAAAGCAAACGCGATTCCTAACACTCAGCGATGCATCCCAGCTACGTCACCAGCCGCAACTTCTGGGGACAACTGAAATCTGCCATATGAGCCAGCCCTTGTATCTAGAGCCCTGGGGCTTCCCGTGCATTACCGTTTCCGCATGTTTCTGGCATCCTTGACGATGATCGTACCTAATGCCGCACATTCTATCTCTCATCTTTTGCCATTTTGCAGTTGAAATTCTAGATTCCGTGTAACAAGCTTTTTGCTATGAAAGCAGAAATATATTTATTTTCTGTATGTACATTAAAAAAAAAATCAGTAAAGTGACGATATTTAATATGCACGTATTTCTCGACGTATCGAGATTAAAAAACATGTTTTATATACGTTATTCTTTTTCAGTTAAATCCATTCAATAGTGGTTTAACTGTTGGAACTTTACATGTTATAGTTCCTTTGTGTGAAATGCAATTTCCAGTTGGAAATTATTTGTATTTACTGCAAACAAATACCTCGGTAATCAAATGTAATTCAAGGAAAAACTTTTCACGTACCTCTCAGTTGTAAGTGGTCGATGTTCGAATCTTTGTATGGCTGTTGTCATGAGACTCTCGAGTCTTGAGTTTAGACTTTTAAGAATTTAGTCGGCACATTTTCTTCACGGGTTCCAAAATTGGATAGAAAAATTCATCGTATAAATTAATTTGTCTATCCAATTTCGGGACTCGTGAAGAAAATGTGCCAATTAAATTCTTAAAAGTCTAAACTCAAGAGCCTGATGAGAACAGCCATACAAAGATTCGAACATCGACCACTTACAACTGAGAGGTATGTGAAAACTTTTTCCTTGAATTACATTTGATTACCGAGGTATTTGTTAGCATGAAATACCAATAATTTCCAACTGAGAAATTGCATTTCACACAAAGGAACTATAACATGAAAAAAGTTCCAACAGTTAAGCCACTATTGAATGGAAAACTGAAAAAGAATGATGGTATCTAAATTCTACGCAGTTATGGTATTTATACGAGTTTGACGGGTTACTTTCAAAGGAGGACGGGTACATTTTTAGACAAACCGTCCTCGAGGACGGGTAAAATTTCCAAGATTTTTTTGTGCCCTGATTTCTTAGCTATTTTTCAACATAAGAATCGAAACGCTCCACACATTTGTCCGAGTGTGATACCTGTTTCAGTATACCTTGTTCCTAAAAGTCTGTTTTCTGGGCGTACAGCCAGCTGCAGACAACTGAATTGACTTTGTGAGCCGAATCGAAGCGTTAGCCACCCAGGAATCTTTTCAAGTGACCGACCAAACAGATGAAAGTCCATAGGAGTCAGGTCTGTACTGTATGGTGGGTGCAGGAGCACCTTCCGGTTGGATTGTTCAATTTTGTCACAAATGTGTTGTGCAACATGTGGGCGAGCATTGTCATGAAGCAATCTGACATCTGCAGCATCTCTGTTGGGTCTTTTGTCACAAAGGGCATGACGCAACTTTGTCAATGTGTTAGCGTAGGTTTTAGCATTCACAGTGGACTCCATTGGATGAAACTCCATCAGGAGAACACCATCAAAAGGACTTTTTGTGCAGAATGGGTTAGTCTGAATTTTTTTGGTGGCAGGGAGTTGGAATGTTTTCACACCATACTGGCCGTCTTTGTTTCGGGAGTGTAGTGGTATGCCAATGACTCATCACCCGTCACTACACCTGCCAGAAATTCATATATTGCTTCTGCATAACACATCAAGTGGTCCAAGGATGACATCATTATCTCTCCCTTCTGATCGTCTGTCAAGTTCTTGGGCACCCATCGCGCACTGACCTTGCAAAATTGCAATTTGTCATGTGTGATACTGTACACTATACCACATGAAACGTTGAACTTCTGTGCCAATGTGCAGAGATGAATCCGCTGGTCACTCAGAATTGCCTGTTCAATGCCTCTCAGAGTGGCAGGTGATGACGGGATTACATGTCGACCGGAATGTGGCGAATCCGTAAGGTTGCCATAGACCTCTGCAAAGAAACTGCACCCATCTGGGAATGTTCCGGAGGCCCAGGCAATCACCACCATACACTTCGACCATTTCTTTGTGAATTTTCACCAGTCTTCCCTTTAGCCCACAAAAATCGGACTACACCGCATTGCTCCTCATTAGTAGATGACGCTAACCGTTAATAAATGCACCATCATTCACACTGTCTTCCACCACAGCAACACCTGATCTAGCCAAACCAATCTGTAGTGTAATATTCAGACTCATTGTTTGCCAAACTGCAACCTGCAAAGAGAAAAAAATTGCTGTTGCATTACTTTTTGATGCTCCCTCCTACCCTGTGCGTACAATTTTCTCATAGGTCTGATACTTGTTCTTGCCATGATATTACTGTTCCTATAATATGAACTTAAAAAAAAAAAAAAAAAAAAGCAAAGAGAAAAAAATTGCTGTTGCATTACTTTTTGATGCGCTCCCTCCTACCCTGGGCGTACAATTTTCTCATAGGTCTGATACTTGTTCTTGCCATGATATTACTGTTCCTATAATATGAACTTAAAAAAAAAAAAAAAAAAAAAAAAAGAATTGGATAGATTTAAACAATTTTCTCAATATGTACTCCCAGTTTTTCTACTACACAACACTAACATACAATACAGCTAAGTTAGAAATGCAAGCACATTATCTCTGAGACATGATATCTATATTGTTACTGCTATCATCTCCCATGCTGAAAATTCCTTGTACTACTGAAATACTGTGTAACATTCTAAATCACCTTATCAAAAACTATTTTAATTAAACCTAACATTCCATGCATTGCTCAATGTAGCTTCTCGAACTGCTTATTCATTTCTACATTAAAAATTGTTCTGCTATATTATCGCTGTAAAATATTTGGATTACATACTTTTTGTTCAATATTTTGCATTATAGGAGATTAAATCAATAACTAATTTCTGTTTCATGCATGCATAGTCCTTTTAAACACTATATAATGAAAAATCTGATTATTTAGAATACTAGCAGCAATATGAAGTTTTACTATATAAATCTTAGACTACAAACATTGTAAAGCACATAAAGTTGAAGAAAAGGAAATTTAGTTGCAATAACTTTTATTCTTTTTGTCAACTACTGTTTCACTGTGCTTTGTCCCAGCTTTCACAGGCACAACATTGTAGGTTTTATATGGCTCACAAGCAGCCCCTGGCAATAGCCAGCATGCATCAGGATCCAAGTTCATGCCAGCTAAACATGCCCCAGTGTTTCGTCCCCAGTAAGCTTGGGCTAAAGCATGGGGACATACATCATTGCTGACAAGAAAAATAAAGTTTAATGTGACTAATCATTGTTTTTTCAACCTAACACAGAGTAGTGTGCATGTGTGCCATATGATGAATATTTTTTCCACTCACCTCCACCACTGCGATAGCACAAGTAAGGAAATCTCCATATATTCCCAAGGCCCACTGCATAGCCAATACATGAAAGGAAAAAAATCCAGTTGCCTGCTCCATGTCTCACGCTCATTATCACAGCTACCAGTACTAATAGTAGAAGCACTATCTTCTGGAAGAGGTAAAGACACAGGTACACTCATAGAGCCAGGTGGCGACGCCTTGGGGTTCACACACACTTTAGTCGATTTTGACAGCAAACTTGCTTCATCAGCATCCCCACGCATTTTGTCAGGGCACTGACGATAGGTCTGAAGATAAAGACAGAAAACACTGATTAATTAGTAAAAGCAAGAAAATGGTTCAACATCTCTCTCTCTCACACACACACACACACCTGATCAACAGGCTATCAGTACTGGTCAAATAAAATTAATGTGAAACTGAACTGAAAGCATAATATATTTATTGTCAATGCAGCCAAAGTTTTTTTTTTTTAACACTGCAGAGCAGTTTTTTTAGAGGGAAGAAGTATTCAACTCTTAGTACTAAATCACCATAAAATGGTGAAAATATCAGCATTCATGTATTAATTTATATAGCAACTACATACACTTTGTGCTTGCCCAAATTACAACCACCTACCTGATACCTTGTGGACTCTTCTTTTGCTCAGAGAAAAGCTGCCACCTGATGTGACATCGAATCCACAAGGTGTCTGTACAATTGTGCATGCAGATCAATAACCAAGCTGTTTGCATTGAGGTCCACAGTTCTGGAATGGAGTGGGTGATGATGTGGCTAACTGCCTCACCTGGCATTCCACAACCACAGATGTTCAACTGGGTTGAGATCAGAAAACCATGAAGGCAATTTGAGATGTTTCATATCAAAACTGTATTTTAACCATTCCTGCATGGTGTGGGCCTGATGACGTGGGGCATTGTTGTCACAGAAGAACCCATCCCTCTCTGAGTTGAGGTACAACATTGTAGGCTTTACATTATTCACAAGCAGCCCTTGGTAGTAGCTAGCATCCATATGTTGGTCAGCATGTACCAGGGTCTCAGTTCAAAGTCAGCTAAACATGCCTTACATGTTTCGCTGACTCTGAACTGGGACCCTGGTACATGCTGACTTAGAGATTCTGTGTCACGTAAGAAGCATCCATAGCCTTATGATGCTGGTGAAAAATATGGACTCAACTATCAACAGAATAGAATTCATATCATGATTCATCAGATCAGTACACCTGCTCTCAATCTTTCATCGTCCAATCCATACACTACTGGCACCAGGAGTCACTTATCAGTGATGAACTGTCGTTAGGAGTGGATGGTATATACTGCATCTGCTCTAGTAGCCCATCTGTTCCAGCACGTAATGCACAGTTACATGGGATATTGTTTCTGGTCGGCCTATACCATGTTGAGCTATCAACTAAGAAACTGTGCTGCCCTGATTGCCATGTATAAAGCTATATATCCATTGCTCACCTTTCAAATCCACGTTTTGCCAACCTTTACACTTGTTTCATTGTTTGGGCACCAGTCCTGGTACACTTTAACCATGGAGTCTCTCAAACCACCTATAAGTGTTGCCATTTCTGAAAATGAATTCATGTGTCCACAACTTGGCTTTCTGCAAACTCCAATAAATTCTCAGTTTTACCAATAATCCCTATAAGACTCATATAACCCCTTATAGACCTCTCATATACACCCCTTTGACCTACAGGCCATGCCTTCCTCGTTACACCAGTATTGGGTGTAATGCACTTTACGTACATTGAGGCGGTAATAATTCAATGAGCACTCAATTGTATATTCATGCATTTACTACATAATTAAAAGCAAAATACCTACGAAGTTTTTAGGCAGCATTTTTATTGCATCAATAGTTTTCAAAACATCAAAGAATTAGGTATGTCTGATAATATTTTTCCACTGAGAGTCCACATACTTTTACATAAAAGAAATTATACAAAACAATACTTTTACCTATGAGAAAACCATTGCAAATGGGAGGAAATTTCAGGTTTCTAAAATCTCCGTGACAGAACACCGAGTGATCACTGAATTATGACCACCCTTATCAAAAGCGGATGTGGTTTGTTGACCATGTGATTTTCGAGAGAGTGTGATTAGTCGATCAGAGTAGCACATATAAAGATGTGAGTGGAGAAGTAAATAATAAAATTCGGAGCATGATGGGTAAATGGAAGGATTTATCGGACTTTGAGAAAGGGCAGGTTGTGGGTTGTAGGCAAGCAGGTGCCTCGATTTCCCAAAGGGCTAAACTGGTGGGTTGTTTATGAGCTGTCGTAGTTAAAGTGAATCAGGAGTGGTGTGAAAATGGTAACCCCAATGACATCCTCTCCCAACCACAGTTCATCCGCACAAAAGAACCGCCTGGTGCAAAGATTATGCAAGTTGGATGTTGGATGACTGGAAAAAAGTGTGCTGTTCTGATGAGTCGCAATTCTTACCCCACTCTGTGGACGGTCATGCATGTATTCAGTGCAAGTAACATGAGGCACTTAATCCATCCTGCATGGTCTCTGTGGTGCAAGCCACTGGAAGCAGTTGTATGGTGTGGGACATGTTTACCTGGCAGGGCCCCACCCCTGGTGCATGTGGAACAACATATGACTGGTGCCCACTATCGCAAATTCCTTTCTGACTCTGTACATACCAGCAATGTTGCACTTTTCCATGAATGAGTACAGTGTCTTCTAAGGTGACAATACACCAAGCCACAGGTCTAATGTTGTGCAGGAATGGTTTGAGGAACACAGTTCAGACTTCTGGCATATTGATTACCTTCTGAACTATTCCAATATCAATCCCATACAGCACTTGAGCAACATTCTCGAATAGCATATCAGAAGTCTGGCTCACCAATCACCTCCATGTCTGCATTGAAGGCCACATTACACATAGCTTGGTTGGCGATACCTCGTAACTGTTTCTGGCAACTTATTAAATCAATGCCACGTCAGATAGCTGCTATATTGAGGTTGAAAGGAGGACCTACAAAGTATTAAATAGGTGGTCATAATAATTCAGTGATCACTCGGTGTATAATTCAATATAAAAAATGTTCTTGACAGGAATATAGATAGGTTTTTCAGGTTTTCTAAAGCCCAATTTAAAGACAATTTCTGAAAGACTGGCGACTCAAAAAGCACTATACTGATAAAAGATTTACTGAAGATTTGTTTGTCACCTGCAGTAAAAAAGTGAATTTCTCATACTTGTGAATCACCTTGGGAACAGTGATCCAACTGTATGTGGTATCCGTATGTTATACATGCTATAATATCATCATCAGGAATTTCCACTACTAAGAAGATTTCCGCGACCATATGGTTCAGCCAGTCTTCCACCACTTCTCTCTATCCAAGGCCATCACTTCATCCAGTCCATTATTTTTTAAACTTGATTTAACCTCCTCCATCCACTTTCTTCTCGGTCTTCCTCACCTCTTTCCTGGAGCCTCCCACTCCATCAGAATTTTAGGAAGTCCCTCTGATGACATTCTCCTCACATGGCCAAACCATTGCAATCTAACACTCATATCTCAAATTTTTGTATTACGCACCTTTTCACATCTAGATTTTCTTGCAGAACGCCTCCAAAAGTTCATCTCCGTAGTCAATTATCTTTGTTATACATACTGTTCTGTATATAAAACTACCAACTCAGAGCTGCAAAGTATGATTCAGGAACTTGCTGACAAGAGTAAAGAAGTGGGATTAAAACTGAACTTTCAGAAGACAAAACTGCAAATCCTCCAAATATGTGGTGTCAGTAAATAAATAAATACATCACTCTTTCCACATTCCAAAACTAATGATGGAGTGACAAAACTAATGATGGAGTGCTCACATTGGACCCAATGTGGCTCTGGACACACACACACACACACACACACACACACACACACACACAAAAAAAAACAAAAAAAAACAAGATGACACTGAATTTTCGGTTGTAATCAGTATGTTTTTTGAATCCATTCTCATTCAGATTAAATTTATCCAAGCTATTCAAAGTCAACGGAACTGATTAAGAAAACAATCAACCAATTTCTTCAGTCGATAAAACATCTAGAAATACAAACATCTACTTAGTTCCCCTAGCGGCTAAAAAACATGTTACAAAAATTTACAAATGTCACACAAAAAAATTTTTATAGCACAAGGAAGGAATCAGTCAAAGAGATTTTCAAATCAAACAGTTAAAAGAAATATGGAAGGAAACATGATTAAGTCTTTGCCAGCTAGCGGAAGAATTTTGCATAATGGAAAAGTTGAAAGGTGAAAAAGATTCTGCATGGAAAAAGCTATGCTAAGGAAAAAGAACTTTTCAAATATGTCTCCCGGAAGCAGAGATAGCAAGAAAAAAAAAAAAAAAAAAAAAAATTCACTCTTCATGCACCTAGCAGGAAATTTGTACATTATTTAAAGACTAAAATGCTCCACATATCTATTTTAGCGAATGGCATACTGTAAATAATTTTTTTTTCAATAATAGTGTTTTTAGAGGCGGCGATGCAGCTGCAAACAGAAGAACACAAATGCCACCTACAGACAGAACTGTGAACTACAAAATTGCTCATACACTAGCCTAAAGTATTCTACAAGGTAAATGGGATTTGGTGTTGAACAAATTTTTTAAATCACTCATGCAGAAGCAGAGATATTGAGAAAAGCAGTCAAGCATTTTTGCCCCTAGCGGCGAAATTGTGCATTATTTTGGGAAGAAAATGCATACACAAATTTTGAACAGTTAGTAGTAGCTGACTGAAGAAAGAAGTTTTTTAATCGGGTTTTTAGTCCTGCGGATATTGCTGTAAACGGAAACATGAAGTTACATCCTCTGGTGGAAGACCTGCGCATTAAGAAAAATTTGAAATTATATGAGAAATATTTTACAGAGGAAACGCTTTCAAACAATTTTTTTTTTTTTCAAATCGGACTCCTACAAGCAGAGATATCGGACTATAAGATATGCATCTATGACCCCAGCAGAAAAACCATGCATTATTTCAAGAAGGAAGTATTCTTAAAAGTTGTTTCGATGTGAGCAATATCGGTTCATGAAATATTTTTTTCAATCGAGTTTTCAGGAGCTCAGATTTCGCTGCAAATACATCAGAAGCCGAAATCAACACTTACGCCCCCTGGTAGCCAAACCATTCTTTAAAAAATATTAGAAATTATATGAAAAGCATTCCCATCAGGAGCTGTACCCAGTGCAGAAAGAATTTTTCAAATCAATGTTTTAGAAGCTGTGATGTTCCGGAAAACACAATTTACGTGCACGCCCCCTAGCGGAAAGGCTATGAATTACTTGAAAATTTTCAAAATTATATGAAGAACATTTCGCACTGGAAACTGTATCCAACAAAGAAGGCATTTTTCGAATCAGACACTTAAAAGCAGAGATCTTGACAAAAATAAGATACACGTCTACGCCCCTGGTGGAGGAACAATGCATTATTTAAAGCAGAAAATATTCCCAAAAGGTTTATCAGAGCCGTGGATGGCTTAGTGGTTAGCGAGTCAGACTATCGATGCAAGGTCCTCAGGTTCGAACCTGGGCCGATCTTTCAGAAATGGTGTGATTTACTAACAATCGCTGAATATCCGCCGTGCATCGGACGAACACGTTAAGTGACGGCCCCCACGCTGGACCCACTGTTTAAATGGGTATCCTTTCCTTAACCCCCTCTGAAATTCTCTCACCTCTCTGTGTGCAACATCGTACTTGTATGGTGGCGCCATCTACTGTACTCTAATCTCACTACAAACTGTTCTGTCAAAGTCGCTAGACTTGCTCTCATTCCTTCCGTTTCTGTGTCCTGCCCAAAAGGCGATCTCGCTGTAGGTGGCCGGGACTTAAACTCTACTCACTGTGGACGGAAGTCCTACAAGAAAATGGCAAATACTGTTGAGGTCTTGCCGAAAAGGTTTATCGACATGAGTAGTACTAGTCCACAAATTTTTTTTTTTTCAATCGAGATTTTAGAAGCCGAGATTTTGCTGCAAATACGTCCAAAGCAGAAATTAACCCTAATGCCCCTAGGTGGCCTAACCATTCTTTACCAAAAATTAGAAATTATATTCAAAAGATGTCCAATCAGGAGCTGTATCCACTGCAGAAAGAATTTTTCAAATCAGAGTTTTAGAAGCAGAGATATCAGGGGAAACCCTATTTACTTTTATGCCTCCTAGCGGAAAATCTATGCATAACAAGAAAAAGTGACTATACCTAAAATAGTCTTCGGCACAAATAGAATCGAAAAGTGAAAGAACTTTTTCAATTGGATGTTTAGAAGCAAATATATGGAATAAAATGTATTTTGAATTCAATGTCATCTACATTTACACCCTTCTAGCAGTGAAGTTGTGCAACGTAAAGAAAATGAAACAAAAGATAATCATTCGCACATTTCAAGCTTCCCAATGCAAAAAGAATTTCCAAACCAGACTAATAGTTGCAGAGATATGGTGACCACAGACGGGCGGACAAAACGGTAACATAAACACTCTCTTTTTTTTTTAAAGACGTGCTAATAACAATGCTTTTTCAAGAAATGAAGATTTTGTGATTGATGGGGAAAAGCTCGAGCTAACTGATACCTACATTTACCTTGGGCAACAGATATCAAGCAAGAGCCACACTGATGAGGAAATTAATTGACATATGAAACTTGGCTGGAGAGCTTTTGGAAGAAACAGTACAATATTCAAGAGCAATATGCCACGTCATAAGAGAAAAGTGTTTAATCAATGCATCCTTCCAGTGCTTATACATGGACCTTAACTAAAACAGACATAAAAGTCTGCAGATGATGGAGAGAAGCCTGGAGAGATACATGTTTGGTGTAACCAGGAATGATAAAAAGAGGAACTCGTGAATAAGGAAAATGACAAGAGTGGAAGACATCATGAGGAAAGTAAAATTCCTGAAATGGCAATGGGCTGGACATGTTGCCGGAACTAACCACTGATGGACAACGAAATTTTAGATTGGATTTCAAGGGACAGTAAAAGATACAGAAAAAGACCACATGGGAGATGGATGGATGAATTTTGAAAGTATGCTGGAGTAACTGGAGACAGGCTCAAGATGGACAGTTGTTGAAAAAACTTGGGGAGATCTTCATCCAGCAGTGGATTGATAATGGTAAACAATGATGATATCTATACATAGTATAAAATAAAGTTCCCGGTATCTCGAGAATCGCTGGACGGATTTTGATGCGGTTTTTACCATACCATAGAGCATTTGTCAAGGAAGGTTTAGGTGTATGAAACATTAATCTATGACAAAAGGGAGCCGAAAAGTAACGATTTTAGTGACAAGTCAAAGAAAAAAACCGCCGTTCGCATTCTATTGCCTAAACAACGATGCGCGGCGACCAGTTTACGAAAATTGTTTACTCATTGGGGAAAAGACGCGAGGCGCATGCGCGGCGCCCAGTCTGACAGCATGTAAGGCCACAGACTAAAGGCGTAGTTACATCGGACGCTGAAAGAATTAGTTTATCGGCGCTCTCACAGACTAAATGTGTAGTTACATCGGACGCTGAAAGATAATTGGTTTATCGGCGTTCGCATAGACAAAATGCGTAGTTGTTTTCGTTCACACGTATGTATCTCTTTGAGTAACTCTTTAATTAAAATTTAAATATTGTATTAACATTATGCAGAGATGAAAATCAAATATAGGTCGTAGTACATTGGACGTTACAAGAATTTATTTATCCCGCCATAATGAAACTTTCCAAGAAACAGAATTTCGTTTGGCAAATGACAGACAAAGAATGCCTTTAAAAAGAGAAAGCCTGTTGAACGTAATAATAGTCTCTCTTTAGATTAGCCGTAAATTCTAAATTGCTACCGTACGAAGCCGGACCGGGTCGCTAGTATGTTCATAAACCAAAAATCTTCACTTTTTTCCTTTTTACATGTTATTAACTTTTCATAATACACAAATTATGAATATCTAAATTCTTCATGTGAATTATTACGATGAATTCTTAATGTGAGGTTTATATGAGGTTGTAAAGAAAGTTTCCGGAAAAAAATCGTATGGGGCGTGTGTAATGCAAGATACTGCGGGCCTGCGGTGACGTAAACATCTCAGAGTGATGTGTGCGAAAGAATAGATTTTAAGGACGGAGCATATGCTGTTGTGGTGAAGATTAGTTGTACGTGGCGACGATACGAAGGCGATATCGAAGGAAGGATTGCGTGCAATATTGCTCTATGAATATTTGAATGGCGTGAAAGTTACGGAAGCACTTGAAAAATTGCGAAACGCGTTTGGTGACGATATTGTTGGACAGAGAACTTGCTATGACTTAGTACAGGATATTCGACACTGGTGTACAGGATCTGTCTGATGCGCCCAGAAGTGGCAGACCCAGCAAGGTTGAAGATGATCCACTGCAACACATGCTATCGACCAATCCGAATGCAACACTATGGGAACTGGCAGAGGAACTGAAGACCTACGATGATACGACTGTCAACACTCGATTTCGTAAGTTGGGATATGCATGTAAACTGTGCAAATGGGTACCCCATGCTTTGCTCACCAGGATCGGATGCAAACGCTACTCCATTGCTGTTTTTCAGCGTGAACGAGAAAAACGAGAGAGCTTTTTGCATCGGCTGAGTGGTGGAAAATGGGTCACATACGTGAATGTTACGAGACAGAGCATGGACCAAACCATGACCTATCAGAGACAATCCCCACAGAAGGTTGCTAAGCTACCCCTTCATGGACAGAAGGTAATGCTGAGTTGCTGGTGTGATTCACAACGAATTCGTACAGCGGAACAATACCATCACAGTGGATGCTCACATCCAACATTTGGACCGTCTCTATGCTGAACTGCAAGAAAAGCGCCCAGCGTTGATAAACGCCATGGAATTGCTTTTCACCACAATAACGCTCGCCCACATGTCACTTTATGGACCCAGCAAAAATTGTACGAGCTGGAATGTGAAATATTGCGCACCTCGCTTATTCTCCGGACCTTGTCCTGTCCGATTTTTATCTCTTCCGGTTTTTGTTGAATTTTCAAGCTGGGAAAAACTTTGCTAATGACGATGATGTGAAACGTTGTATGGATGACTTCTTCAACTCCGGGGCAGCGGATGGCCTACTGGTCAGCGTTCGTGACTGCCACGGAGAAATATCTCGGGTACAAACGCTCGAACCACTAAACATCCGCCGTGCGTCGGAATGGCACGTTAAGCAATCGGGTGGCCTAGGTTATAAATAAACCCGGTGGGGTTTTTTGGGTTAAGCCTAGTTGAAAAGCCCACCTGGGTTTTATCAAAATTAAATTATATTTTTGTTTCTACAATATTCTATTTCTTAATCAACACCCAATAAAATATTTTCTTTTACAATTACTTTGACCGACCAACTTCGTCCATTACCTGCGGCGTGACATCGGAGAGACGGAGACCGTTGCTGTACGCTCGGCGTGCTGGGGCCGGAAGGGAATGGGACTTTTTTCGTAAACGACCATCAGTCATTAATTCTTCCATCTGTAGAACTAACCGCTAGTGTTTTTGGCTAGCTCTCGTAAAACGTGAAAATTCTACTTTCCGAGCTCTTCGACAAATATGTTACTGAAGGAAATTTCGTAGATTTTTTATTTGCAAATTTTCAGCAATTATAAGTTTTTTTTTTTATAGCATTAAACTAATAATTGCTAAATTTCCAAATGTTATCGCTTTCGTAAATATTTGTGTTGATACGACGATTCACACGAACATAACGTTTAAGAGTGGGACCAGACATAAAAAGCAAGGATTGTTGTTAGTTTAATCAGTAAGATTTAGATTTTCCATTTCCACGCACCATTTTATTCTTTATCGTCAACCATGCACTGGGTTTTTAAAATTTCCTCTCTTCCGCTATATATTTCGTCACTTTAATTGCACCTTTTCATTTAACCCTCCTCCTCCCCGCCTTTTGCAGTGGATTTGTTGTGATTTAATGAATCTATGGGAACTGGTAAATGTCGAAAAACCACTAAAGTGAATTTTCTGAAGCCAAAAGAGAAGTGAACAAGTAATTTATTTAACACAGCAAAAAGAAAAGTAAAACAATAGCGGACTTCTCCGTGATTCGACACTTTTTGGAGAATGTTTAAAAAAATTTCGAATTATTTTTTATAACAAAAAAGGACAGATCGTAGACTGTATTTTTGCTGGTGATTTTTCTAAACTATTGCACGCAAATATGTACATAACGTAATTTTTGTATACACTCACCGCACCTTAAATATTTTTTATGTTTAAAAAAAAATACGAACTAATAAAATATGATAAATTGGAATTTCCAGTATTGTTTCAAATAAGCTCGAGCTATGCATATTAGAAATTTGAAAAACTAGAAACCCCTTGATAAAACCTGAACAAAACCAAGAGGGCTGTTTGTTTGTTTTCAAACCCTGAGGGAAGTAGCTGTACTCTAGTTTCTTCTTTAGCGCGGATATTGCCAGGTGAGACACCATGTTTGGAATGTCGTAACAGCAAGACCACTATAGCCGGAAAATTTCCAAAACTGCGCGCGCACTTTAAGGACTTATCTATCATGTGCATGTTACATATAACAAATAAATCGTACAAATAATGTTGGCCAAGATTTTTCGATTATAACTCCATAATAAATAAAACAAGTTTTTGTGTTCGAAACGCTGGTAAATTTCCAGCTTTCCTGAAAGGAGAGTTCACGTCCATTAGTATGGAAAGTTCACATACATCATACGTTAGTACTTACATGCCCTAGTATCTGCATTACACTGAAATATTTTATTTGTTCTGCAACGTAAACCACCCTTGAAACGTGGCCATGCGTGTTAAGGAGAAGAACACACGGCCGTCCGAAGCAGGCGATCGTGAGTAGGTACAGTGCGATCGATAAGAGGGCACCGTGCACAACGTGTGAAAAGTTAAATTGCCTTCGAATTCTGTGCGTTGCCACTTTTCGGTCCTGCGTTTTCTTCAGCCGCTCATTCTTACTTCACTACAACGGTTCACAAAAAAACTACACGAGCTTCCTATGAAAATGCACTTTGACGTTTTCGCATTTGAAATGCGGATTGGTGCGGGAAAATATGGGATATTGTCCATGGGCGCCCATAGCTTGGTTTTCAAACAGAAATTGTAAACATACACAACCACGATATGCACATTTCGCTGTATCTTCTTGTTATTTGACGTGTTTACCGCACTCTCATCTCAAAAATTTAACTGGAAACCAGAAGAGCCTGTAACTACAAAAAAAAAAAAAAAAAAAAAAAAAAAAAATGGATAAATGAAATTTGATAGCATTTAGGACAATAAAGAAATTCATTTGTCGTTCTTTTAATAATTTCGCAACGAAATGCCAGATCACTCAACTAGTCATCAAGGATGAAAAATACCCTCAAGACAAATTATTAAAAAAAATTAGAGAGATCTTTGTCCTGTAGTTAATAGCTACTGCAGATCATTATATAACTTTCATTTCTACGCCTTTCACACTTTCCCACAATGTACGTATATATGCTGTCCTTCAACATGCAATTTACTATCCCTTTCTACTGTTAATATCCGCTTTTTTTTTTACTAGAAATTCCCTATTTTTTCTGCATAAACACGCATCCAGAAGTTCTGCAGAAAAATTAGCAATCAGAATTAATGTTATCGCAAAAAACCTCTGTAGTGCTTTCCAAGGATAGAAAGGCCATGATCCGATTACCAGGAGGGTAAATGCCCCCTCTTGCCCCCTAATGGGCGGCCATTATATGTCGCTGATATTTTTGGTAGTTTCAGCCAGAGGCGTAACTAGACATTTCTGCGCCCGGTGCAAAATATTGCGTCCCATCTGCTGCCCCCCCGAAATTCAACGACCACTGCGAGCATTCGCCCATCCCTTATTTAGGATATCTGCTTCCAGGGAAGAGACAGAGCCAGTGTCGTGAGACAAACCAACAAACACACCACCCATTCATGACTCAACCGGGACTCGAACCCGAGCCCACTCAAGCGAAAACCAACAAAACAAAATTAACGACATACCCCAGTGGCATCTTCTATGCGGGAGGTGCAAATCAAACGCTGGCTTCCAGCCATGCTTCCTAGGTGAAGCATGGATGGTGTGCTTGTCCTTCGGCACTGGCTCTCTCCTTTCACTGGAGCCAGTGGCCCTAAATTAGGGAAAAGCTTATAGCTCAATGAGTTTCTCACAGTAGTCGTTACCCCCAAACAAACATACAAAAAGAAACACAATCAAATTATGATTGTCTGTGCAGCATTTCCCAACTGGTTCGTATCTTCGGTACCACATGAAACTGGCCGAATGCAGCTGGTAGTCGTGACTCGCAGCCGCAGTAATGATAGAATAGCCCCAGAGAATCTTCAACAATGTGAACATCTTTTATCCTGCAAGGCGTACGTACAACCCCTCCTTCATTTCTAAACGTGAGCAACTAACATCCCCTGAATATTTTGAGGAAGAAGTGTGAATTCTAAGCTGTGATAGCTACTGAAACTGGAGAAACATTGTTAATACGCAAATTCTGTAAAGGGACAAATAACGAAGTAATTAATACCCGAAAAATACAATCACAGACAATGAAATTTGAGCACCTAGAAGAGAACATGCTACAACCGCGAAACTATGCAAATAGCTATAGATTGCGTGCAGGTACGCAAATGATGCACGTTTCGTGCGAGTGCGCATGACCGCACACCCTGTTTTGACGCTGCAAGAACGAACAGGCAGACTTATAAACCGGCGTGCAGTCGACCATGAAAAGGAAAAGCACCGGCCGACGCAAGAAAGAGTACAGAGTGACAAGAATGCAGGGTAGACGCCAGAGATGTCAATTTACGCAACTTATGGACTCTAAGACAGGCCTGATCATCGGGCTAAAAACCGCAGGATGGTCGGCGCGCCGTATAGCCCGCCACGTGGATCGTTCTGACCATACCGTCAGACTGTTTTGGGAGCAGTGGACACGTGACTGCACTGCCTCACGGCGGAGCGGCTCCGGACGGACCAGGAGGACCACCGGTAGAGAGGATCGACGGATCGTGCGCCAGACACGAACGGATACAACGGGAACCCGGTCCACTATACAGGCAGACACGAACCATTTCCCGACGCCTCGCGGAAGCGAATCTGCGATCCCAGCGCCCTTTACGTGTGCTGCCGCCATTAACACCGGAACATCGCCGGCTCCGTGTGCAGTGGTGCAAGGCCAGAGCAATGTGGAACGCCACAGACTGGCGACGTGGTGTTTAGAGATGAGTGCCGCTTCGTTCTGGGGGCAGGTGATCATCGTGTCCGGGTGTGGAGGTCCCCGGGTCAACGGCGCAATCCCAACTTCGCTATCGAGAGCCACACCTCCCCCATTACAGGCATTATGGTGTGGGGAGCCATTGCTTACGATAGCCGATCGGCTCTAGTAGTGGCACGTGGATCATTGACGGCCCAGTGGTATGTGGCTGAGATCCAACGGCCCCATGTGCTCCCATTCCAGGCCGGGATTCCAGGTGCGCTATACCAGCAGGATAATGCCCGTCGGCACACGGCTCGGGTTGTTCAGGATTGCCTATGTCATGTCTAGAAACTTTCATGGCCTGCCCGCTCCCCGGACATGTCCGCTATCAAGCATGTATGGGACCAGTTGAAACGCCAGCTGCCACCGTGCCGTACTTTCCTGGATTTAGAGCACACCGTCTAACACGTGTGGTCCAGTATGCCACAGGGCAACATCAGGCGTCTGTTCGCCTCCATGCCGGACCGTATTGCAGCATGTATCGCCGCACGAGGCGGGCGGTGCGACGCGCTATTGAAGATGACCGGACTGTGTGCCACAGATCTCTTTGTAATTGTCCTGCAGCTCTGTTTTTGCCATCATGTGTATCATTTATCTGTTTTGATAGCACTTCCACGAAAAAAAACGTCCATAAAATTTCAGTTTAATCCGATGTTTCCTTCTTGGTGCGCAAATTCCATTGTCCGTGAGTGCATGTATCAGAAACCGGTGGTGAGCAAATTCCATTGTCCGTGAGTGCATGTATTCAGTTCCTATTTTAATCAGATTGTAAGCAAGGAGTTTCCTCCCCCCCGTTTCAGCAATAGTAAAATAGTTATAAGAAAAGTTAATGTGTTTATAACCTTCAACGAAAAAAAAAACTAGCTTAAAATAAACTTCATGCATTAAATTTGTAGTGTTGAATGGCACACATTAATTAAACCTTTAACAGGTAAGCCCAAAAAGCCCATGAAAAAACTGTATTTATTTGATAGCACTTCCACGAAAATTTTTATTGACTGATAAAACGCTGCCACTTCAAAGATCTCGCTGGCCACTCAGTCTTTCGTTGAAGACACGTGTAAAGATTTAAAATTCCCGGTAGGAACTACTACTATCCGCTTTTCCTTTTTTTACCGCAAAATGAGAAAGGATGTTGTGCATATTAATCGTATATTCTTTCAGCTTTAACCAGGAAAAATTTCCGCCAAAATACGTACCTCCACGCCAACTTCTGGAATTTGACTGAGTTCCAGTCTTTGCAACTATAAATTCTTTGAGAGTGGGCTCATCAAAAACGAACTCGCTACTGTGAGAGAGAGAGAGGGTGAGAGAGAGAGACGTCATATAACCCACACAGCGGGGGTGTGCATCAACAGCTGCCAAACTGGGAACGAAAAAAATGTGGGCGTGCCGTGATTTCCAGCAGGATGAGATAGATTCTTTTCTTATCAGGTGATTCCTATCCCAAAGGAGAACGTGAGGGCGGTGTGTGAACTGAAATCACAATTTCATTTTTTAAAATACATCCCATCACCAAATCACCAAAAGTACTATTTATTGCCCGTTAAGATACAACAATAGTAGCATTCACTGTAAAATACACTTCTATTCATTGTGGCTTATTCAGCTCCAACTCTTATTCGATTTGGGATAAAATATTGTATGCCACGTTCTCTCAAGCGAACAATTAACACAAAATAACAAGATTAGTTCCAGAAATAATTGTTATTATTTCTGGAACTAATCTTGTTATTCTGTGTTAATTGTTCGCTTGAGAGAACGTTACAAATTGTCAAGCACAAAAATCTAGAGCGAGAGATATGAAAATATAACACAACACAACCGATTATAAAAGCCATAGCAAATTAGTCACATATCGCGTACCATAGAACTATTTACCTTTCCCTATGTGTTTGAATAAGCATCTGCATTTGTTTTAGTTTTTAATTTCCTGGTCAAATATTTATCACGTTTTGCCTAAAAACGCACCTGTTGTTCTGATGATAACGTATGAGTGTGATCACACTGTAGCACACGACTTATATGTTATCACGTAGTTCCTAAAATCACGCAATTTACTCCTGAGACGCACTGTCTGTCAAAAAGTATATGATATGGAAATCACATAACTGAGACGACACATATACACCGATCAGCCAAAACATTGAAACCACCTCTGCGTCGTTATGCAAATAAGCGCACTTGCAGCCAATCAACGCCACGTGCCAAGGTCGCGAATGATATACGTATACACTGAGTGGCCACTTTATTATGACCACCCCGTCAGTACTTCGTTGGGCCACCTTTTGCCTTTAATACTGCGTCGATTCTTCGTGGCATGGACTCCACGAAATGTTGATATGTAGTTTGTGGAATCTGAGACCATGCTTGATGAATAGCACTTTCCAGGAGTGTGAGATTGCAGGGTTGTGGATCCAGTTGTCTGATGGCTCGTTCAATTTCATCCCACAAATTATCAATGGGGTTGAGTTCTGGAGATTGTGGGGGCCACCTAAGCAAAGTAAACTCACCGGCATGTTCCTGAAACCAATCCTGTACAATGCGAGCACTATGGCAGGACGCATTATCATGTTGAAAGTAGCCATCGCCATTGGAATAAACCATCCACATGACAGGATGCACTTGGTCCGCAACGATGTTTAGATATGATGTGCTAGTCAGACGCTGATCAACACGACTCAAAGGGCCCAAAGCATGCCAGGAAAACATTCCCCAAACCATAACGTTGCCTCCACCAGCTTGAAGGGTTGCAGCAATGCATTTGGGGTCCATGCTTAGGTGCTGTTTCCACCAAATTCTCACTCGGCCATCGGCATGGTGCAACTGAAAACGTGATTCATCGGACCACAAGGATTGAACAGTCGATAATTGTTTCCAATTATCGACTGTTCAATCCTTGTGCTCCTGTGCGAACTGGAGACTTTTTCTCTTGTTAACTGCAGACAGCAATGGTGTTCGAACAGGCCTTCAGCTGCCATATCCCATCCGATGCAGTGTACGGCGAACAGTGCGTGCAGAGATCATTGGATGGGATCCTGGATTAAGATGGTCTGTAATTTGCTACACTGTTGCCCTTCTATTGTCTTTACCAGCCTGGACACTCTCCGTTCCGTCCGAGCAGTCACTAGTCGATGACGACCACACGTTACACGTAGAGACCCAGTTTTTTTGGCTGACAGTCCAGTCTTTAAACACTTAACAACAGCTGCTCTGAAACATTTCACGAATGCGGCGGTTTCGGTGATAGTCGCTCCATGGCTCCGAGCTCCTACAATCATCCCACGTTGAAAGTCCGTCAAATCGCATGTTTTACCCATCTCGTCACCCAAAACCTCACTTCTACTACTGTCGGAAGCACTAAGCTTTCCCGTTTTATACTAGCCTCGCCCTCTGGCGGCAACAGCGTGCAGCCATTGCTCATATCTGTCAGGTGGTCATAATAAAGTGGCCACTCAGTGTATAACACATGGGCCGGAGCTCTCTCAAACAGTATTCGTTTCGTCTCAATATGGGAAAAACCAAAGGATTTATCCGATTTCGACAAAGGCCAGATCGTTATGGCAAGACGCCTTGGTAAGAGCATCTCCGGAACAGCGATGCTGCTAGCCTGCTCACGCTCTGCAGCAGTTAGTACCTATAAAAGATGGTCCGAGACAGGTGACACTTCCAGCCGTCGACAGGCCACGCCTCATTGATGCCAGAGTTTAGCGCAGGCTGTCTCGTCTTGTCCGCAGCAACAGGAGGACTACTGTGGCTGATACTACCCATAATTTCAATTATGGTGAAGGGCCCAATGTGTCCAAACAAACAGTTCATTGTACACTTTTAGACATAGGTCTCCGCAGCCGCAGACTCATTCGTGTGCCTATGCGAACAGCCATTCACCGTCGTCAATACTTGCACAGTGGGCACGTAATTATTTACATTGGACCATAGAAGACTGGAAGAGGGTCTCATGGTTAGACGAATCCCGTTTTATGTCTACGGACGAGCTCGTAAGAGACGTTTACCCAATGAAGCTTTCTGACCTGGTTATACAGCGCGACAGATCCAGACCGCTGGAGGGAGTGTGATAGTCTGGGCTATATTTTCTTGAGGAACACTTGGACCCATTATCCCTGTAGAGCGAACTCTGACCCCTGTCACGTAGCTGAACATCGTGGCTGACCAAGTACACCTCTTTATGGCTACTGTATTCTCTGGAGGAGATGGCGTCTTTCAAGATGATAATACTCCATGCCATACTGCGAAGAAGATTCAGGAATGGTTCATAAACCTTCCTCGCAGCATGAAAAACATGAAGAGGAATTCATGAACCTTCTTCGCCTTCTTGAAGAACATGAAGAGGAATTCCATTTATTGCCATGGCCCCCAAATTCATCGGACATCCTATCGAGGACTTGTGGTTTGAATTGGAGAAACGGGAACGCGCGCTAGCTGGAGCGTCACCCAAATTACGTAATTAATTTGCGGGAACTCCGGGATCTTCTGTTTCAGTAACGGTGCTAAATATCAAGATATACGTACCAACATCTCATCGGGTGAGAGCTTTTTTGGCGGCGAGAGGAGGACCTACAGTCCTACGTCATACTAGGTAGGTGGTTTTAATGTTTTGGCTGGTCGGTGTATAAGTGTTGGAAATGTCCACAGACATCAGGAGGGCTTGTATTTTCGTCATTCTTGGCAAAAAATAGGTTACTGTAATGACATTTGAAATGCACAGCTCAATGTTTTGCTTCAAACGACCAGACTCAACTGTTTTTTGTTGATTTCAAGTGAGAATGTGTAATTTGTGCCCGAAGCCAAATTTTGGGTTGCACCGTCCCGGAGCACTAACCAAATGGATGCACGCGTAGGCAGCAGTTTAATACATTCAAAATAATAATATCCTTGCATAATAGAAGAAATGTACAGTTTTTCTGAAATACGCGGGGCACTAAAATGCCTGGTTCCGTCCCTCTAAGTCAGTTCCTTATGCACACGAAAAAGAAAAGCCCGTTTTCTGCTCAAAACTAAAGCTCTCGAAGAGCCGAACTGCAATAGGCTATCTTAGGAGGTCTGCAAATGGTTTAATCGGGTTCTGAGGATGTCTTTTTTGTCTGCACGACCAAAATGAATCTGCGATGTACGTCGGCCGTCGCCGCTGGTGGGTACAAAATAAACATGCGATGTACGTCACCGCGATTCTTCTACGGAGATGAGTATAAAATAAATCTGCGATACGTACGTCGGCCGTCGCTGCGATTCTTCTACGGGGGTGGGTGCAAAATAAACCTGCGATGTACGTCACCGCGATTCTTCTACGATAAATCTGCGATGTACGTCGACCGTCGCCGCGATTCTTCTACGGGGATGAGTACAAAATAAACCTACGATGTACGTCGCCGCGATTCTTCTACGGGGATGAATACAAAATAAATCTGCAATGTACGTCGACCGTTGAAGCGATTCTGCTACGGGGATGAGTACAAAATAATTCTGCGACGTACATCGTCCTTCGCGAGAAAAAATATTACGATTAAGGAAGAAATCCTCACTACGCCTAACTTCCGTTTTCGGAAATTTTGAAAGGCGGAAAACTTCCATCTATGATAGAAAGTCTGCAAGATGGTTTAATAGGGTTCTGGGGATTTCGTTTTTGTCTGCAGGACCAAAATAAATCTGCCACGTACGTCGCCCGTCACCGCGATTCTACTACAAGGCGTCTGAAAAGGGGGAAAACAGGACTATTTAAAAAAAATCGTATTTTTGGCTGTAAAATCGTATGAGCGTACTGCAGCATGATTTATCGTACTAAATACGATAAAATCGTAACAGTTGGCAGGTCTGGGAAAAACTTGGGGCATCCCGCAAAAAGTATCTTCGAGGCTCTTTTGTTAAAATCTATAAGCTTTCAATTACTGAAAATTTTAAATTTCATATTATTATTAACTAAGTTTTATGGGAATTTTAATAATTCAAATTCTCTGGAGCTTAAAAGATATTTTTCGTAAAACCAAAATTATTGCACTTTATTGCGTGTAACGCAAATGTGCACGTTGTAAATAAAATTATTGCCCTATTTTTATATCATGACAAAACACTACATAACAACTACGCCAGAGTTAATCATATCGTGCAAATTTTATTCTTTTAGAAAACTAAGGCCAGCCTCTTGAAAATGTCTCACGATCACACACACAAAACCCCTAACTGCGGTATGACAGTGTCTAATGACCTTTTCCGATTTATACGAAAATACGGAACACAAGCAAGCAAAAAAAAAAAAAAAAATGAAGGACAATTAAGAATTAAGTACTCTTGAATTTATAAAACATACGTCAAATTATTTACTCTTGAATATATGAAAAATGCGTTAAATTATTTTTAATTATTTACTCTTGAATGCATAAAAAACACTTAACACAATGCCAAAATGTTTTACATATAGTAAAAAAAATTTCTCTTGACTCTGTTACAATAAAATGACACATGTCTATGTATAGGCACTATTCCCATCATCCAGTTTTTATAAATGAAAACCGCGAAAGCGCAGTGGTCTAAGCGATGGCCTCTGATCATTCGTCCAAAAGGGGTCCGGGTTCGAATCCCGGTGAGGCATGGATGTTGTGTTTGTCTTACAGCACTGGCTCTCTCCCTTCCCTGGAACTTAAAAGGAGAAAAAATTAAAAAGGCAAGAGTATCCTGTGAAAAAAGATGAGCCGCCCCGGTGGCACAGTTGATCATTCTTCCGAGATGGGTCCGGGTTCGAATCCCGGTGAGGCATGGATGTTGTCTTATGGCCCTGGCTCTCTCCCTTCCCTGGAGCCAGTGGCCCTAAATTAGGGACGGGCGACTGCTTATAGACCATTGAGTTGCTCACGGTGGTCGTTAAACCTGCAATCAAAAAAAAAAAAAAAAAAAAAAAAAAATTCGTCCGAGAGGGGCTCAGGTTCGAATCCCGTGAGGCATGGATGTTGTGTTTGTCTTACGGTACTGGCTCTTTCCCTTCCCTAAGTTAGGGACCGGCTACTGCTTATAGCCCATTGAGTTGCTTACGGTGGTCGTTAAACCCCCCCCCCCCACGCGGTAATGATTTTCAAATGTTTTACTTATTTAGTAAAAAAAAAATCCACCAAAAATTCGTGTTTTTTTAATACTTCATTCAAAGCTGCCGTAAAAAAAATCCGGGCTATTCTTTAAACAGTTTCATATGTAGTTTCCGAAAAAAATTTTGGAAAAGTTTTTTCCTGAAGTTAGAGGCCCTCTCAGCTTTGAGCCCCCCCCGCAATACGGGGGGGGGGGGTTGCGGGGCCCCATTTGTTCTACTGGCACTGAAGTTCTCACATGTAGGAAAGAGTATAAGTTTCACGGTTGCTATTTCTTATCTTTTCCTGATTCCACTTGAAATTCGAAACACTTCTGGTTTTCATTCCTCGGACAACCACTGTTCCACTCCATTCATGCTTTTCATCCCCGGAGTGGTCTAGGGCAGACTGATGGCTATCGATTTCCAACAGCAGGATGCCTTCTTTCCGTAAGACAACTCAGTACAGTCGCCTATCCCTAATTTTTGGCAGCTGGTTTCCCGGAAGGGAGAAGTCCCCAAACAAACAAAAAACGAGGAGTTGTCCTGCGGAAGAAGTGCCGTAAGACAAACAAAACATCCAAGCCTCACCGGGATTCGAACTCGGACCCGTCTCGAACGAATGGTCAGAAGCTAGCGACCTCCCTGTTCAGCGAAGGAGGAGCATTCAAATGAGTTCGCAACCCTCCACAATGGCCCTCTGACTCTCAGGACTTGAACCCAATTGAGCATCTGTAGGAAGAAGTGGAGCAATGACCTAGGGCTTTAGCCGGACGGCTGTCCTGGAAGCATGAGACGCAATACCACCCAAAGGTTCAAACAAAGTCTATGATAAAACATTTTGCTGCTGTTATGAAGGTGAAAGGTGGGCGCACATTATTACGTGGATGCGTATAAATAAGCTGTTCTTCCAGTGTGAATTTGCATTTTGTCCTGGTGCAAATCTGCTGGGAAAATGAATAATCGGGAAACATTCTATAAAGAGATATTGGTTAAGCTTACATTCATTCGATCTCCAAATATCTTTTCAGTCAGTCTGCTAGTAAAACAAGCTGCGACATTTCACTACTTTCAAGGAAATGTGTGCTTCGAAAAGTGGAAACCACACGAATCACTTTCATGAGTATAATTTCTATTCGGTAAAATACACACATGTAATTTTTGGACACATCAACGTCACCAACAATTCTCAGACCACTGTCAAATGAAAGTATCCCCAAGTCTCTTCCACGACTCTGTCTTGCGGCAATTCTATTCATTGCTTTCAGACTGCATCCATCCATCTCCCATGTGAACTTCTTCTGGGTCTTTTCCTGTCCCATGAAAATCAGTAGAGTATTCAGTTGTCCAACTTGGTCGGTAGATCTAGCAATACGTTCTGCCCATGACCAATTCAAGGTCTATGATCCTGATGCCATCCAGTCTTGTCATGTTCCTATCTTTCTTGGTGACACCAAGCGTCAAGACTACATGTAAATTAGGAAATCAAACTTCGATATACAGTACTCTTGCTAATCCGGCCTTCGGCCATGGCGTAAAAGAGGCAGTTACGCGTCTTTGTGAAGTCAAGATCGTGGGTTATTTTTAGACCATTCATTGCTACCCTGGCGGCGCTGTGACAGCACACCGGCCGGCCACGTGTGAAAGGTTTTAGACTTCTGTTAAGCTTATATTTTTTAATATGACTAAGTGCTTTGCATATTAGTTTCTTTTATTGTACAGTGTTTTTGTATTGTGCTTAAACTGACCATACTTCTGTATTACCTTGCTTTCATTAGCTGCTTTGTGTTGTATATAGCTTTGCTGTGGCTATAATAAAACAAATAAACAAAAAGACGTCCAGTACCAACGTAATGCTAGCAAAGCAATTGCATGACAAAGCGTGCAGTCAACGAGCATCTTCATTAAAGCAGACAAAAACCCGTGACATGCTTCGAAGTGACCGCACTGAGTAGAAACGCAAAATTTTATCTGTGCTGTATTACAATTGTACGTTTCTTTTACTACATACACAATACACATACATATTGTAATTTACTGTACTGATATGAACAGATCATTTCATTGTTGTAAATGATACAATATATTACGTTATGATCGTGTTCTTTTCCCATTAGATGCTTGTCTCTTATTAATGTTTTTTTTAAATACATGTGTACTACATACAGTAAACTTATAACTTAAAATTTAATGAAGAATTAAACTAGATTTTTATGCAGACTCGATAATCTGTCACCTCCCTGTGTAAGGAATGGCCGAATCAGCAAGAGTAGTGTACATAGCTAGAGCTAATCTTAAAAGCTATGAAGACATTTGTTCATCCGTTTGCTTTTGATTGAAGGTTTAACGACCACCTTGAGCAACTCAGTGGGCTATAAGCAGTCGCCCGTCCCTAATTTAGGGCCACTGGCTCCAGGGAAGGGAGAGAGCCAGGGCCATAAGACAACATCCATGCCTCACCGGGATTCGAACCTGGACCCATCTCGGAAGAATGATCAGAAGCCATCGCTTAGACAACTGTGCCACCGGGGCGGCTCATATTTTTTCACAGGATACTCTTGCCTTTTTCAATTTAATTTTTCCTCTTTTTAATTTGCTTAAATCGATGTGTACCGAAACATCGGACGCAATGTATCGATCGGAACTGGCGAACGGTGTTAAGAAAACACATGTCTCGTATGTTTTCACTACACACATACACATAAGCCGTATATTCAGCTTAAATTATGTCGATTCCCAAAATTCAAGTTCAGCGACTAGCGCCGTCTTAAAAAATGCTTAAAGGTTAAATTCCATCAAAATACGTCTCATCATTTTCTGATGTGAGGCAATCATAGCAGCAGAACGTAGACATACGCGGATAGTTTCCAAATTATTAGCAGATTTTGCAGGTAGTTTTTGCTTGTAGATTAAAAAAATGAAAATGTTATTTACAGCAGTTATATCACTTACTCAAGACTTTGCTCAGATTAACGTATTTAATTCAATTTTAACTTGAAGAACTTTCAACTATTTTTTACATCTTCTGAGTTCCTTTGTTTTTACAGACGTTTCTGCCCTCTAGATTTCATAAGACCTGTTCTCAAACTACAGAAACAGCATCAAAAGTTTCGTTCACACAGAAAGAATTTAAATTTTATAGGCAGGTTCCTCTTGCAGTTGCCAGTTATTAAATGAAATTATTTTCCTTATGTAATTTATAAGTCTACTATTTTTGAATAAAGTTGTTGAAAATGCTATTTATAAATGTTTAAGGTTCATTAATGGAATTGTTTTTCTGGATATAAAAACTTTTAATTAGTCTCTTGTGGGGTTCGTAGTCCAGTATTTTAATATTTTGCCATAAAGGTCCATTTCACACACATTGCTGCCCATTTAATTGTGATGTATTTATTTTGTCCTCATTGGAATCTAATGTTCTAATTATTATTTATTGTTTTATTAATTTTTCTATAAATTGCATTATTCTATTGTTATCGTGGTTGGCGCATCGTTGGTTTGCAGCAAGTTTTCTGTTTCAATGGTTGTGTACGCGGACACATTTTAATTTTATATAAATCTGGAGGCAATACAGAAAGAATAAAAGCTTTGGCTAAAACACCGTACTATATAGCTGACTGCAGCAGAGAACCATGCCTTAACTAAAAAGGCGAAAACTATACAGGATGTAAATTACGAAAATCTGTTTACAGGCAGGAAAACAAAAGGAAAAATGTGTCACAAATGTGTTTTCCTTTTCTTAAACTTTCCCTTTGAGTACGGGCGTATTATACATCATTCCAAAAATCGAGAAACCTTTTTACCTGATTTTTCCGCTTTAGAAATAAAAGTTAACAAAAGAGTAATGAATTTTGTGCACTATGTTTTAGGGAGCATACGTATAGAGCACTGCGACGCAGTGCACAACTATGCGTTCTGTGCAACAGTAAGCATCAAATAGAAATGTCTTTCACACGTAGGCTGATGCTATCAGGCTCAAAGAAACTGTCCTACAAAAATTATTTCAGTATTTCATTCCATGAGAGAAAGGGTTTTTAATAACAGAGTGTTAGGTCAAACCAAAACAACGCAACAATGAAATCTAGGGTAGAATAGGGTAGGGTGCCCCCGCCCTCTCAACCTTTTTTTAATCTATCAAGCATTTAACAGAAGCCGAAAACTGGCAACATCTCAGTTTAATTCGATATTTCCCATTTTTTAAAACTAATTTGTCAAAACGTGAATACATTACACATTACGTGTTGCATTCGTGCAGAGAGCAACAATTCAAAAAGACAAATGACAGCGGAGCTTAGCAGGTCTATGCTTAAAAATTAAACGTGAAGTAAAAATTGCCATTAAGAACGAACTTAAATACGAACAGAAAAAATTAAAAAATTAAGTGATTTGTAATTTACATTGCACTAAGTTACACCTATGACAGACTAAATTGAAATAATTATGTAAATTTTGTGTTTCCAAGAACCCTTTACGTTAGCAAACTGGTCTAGCTTACGCTGTCACAAGATTTTTTTTTTTAAATAATATGGAAGAATGCAATTACACTTTTCTGAACGCAAGGGATTTTTCGAAAACCGAAATTCGGAATATTTAAAACATTGGTACAACTAAGCAAGTAACCCCTGGGGGTCAACACACTTCATTACATTTTTTTTTTTTTTTAAGAATTTGGGAGCTTATATTTTACAAGTTTCAAAATTTAATAGCACATTTTTTTTATTATTATTGGAGGTTTAAAGACCACCGTGAGCAATTCAATGGGCTATAAGATCAGATCATATGTAGAGGATTTTAGGAAGGGAGTGTCTGACCCCAGGTCTTAAACAACCCTTAGAAATAGGAGATTTGGGCTACAGTGGCCGAGAGGAAAGTGACACGAAAGCGAAGTAGAAAGGGGGAGGAAGACGCCCTTATTTATTACCGGGGGCCAGTACCCGGGGTCCGACGGCTTAACGTGCCCATCCGACGCACGGCGGGCATTTAGTGGTTCGAACCTGAGGTTATCTCCATGGCAGTCACGAACGCTGACCACTAGGCCACCCGCGGCCTAATGTGCTATAAGCAGTCGCCCGTCCCTAATTTATAGCCATTGACTCTAGGGAAGGAAGAGAGCTAGTGTCAGAAGTGTCAGAAAACAAACACAACATCCATGCCTCATCGGGATTCGAACCCGGACCCATCTCGGACAAATGCTCCGAAGCCATTGCTTAGACCACTGCGCCAATTTTGTTTTCATTTTCAGGAATAATCAATGAGATATATTTAACCAATATTTGATCCGTTTTTCATAAATAACGATACATATTCTTTATACAACAGTTCTGAGAATCTTTTTATCTGTAATTTTGTAAATTTAAAAATTACAACCGGGGGTGAATTAAACTTGTAAGAACTGTGGTATTTCTTACACTTGCTCGAGACGGAAGAGATTTTATGCAGAAGTATACATTTTCCATAAAAGAATAATGCTCCAAATCAAGCACCAGCTCCAACATACTCCTTAGGTAACTCCCCCCCCCCCACCAATTAAAAAAATATATATATAATCGCTAGCAAAAGTGGGATTATACATATCATACATACTCTTCTACGCGTTGTTACCTGCGTTCGAAAAAAATTTCCCAGATTTCGGGCACCAAAATCAGATCTACACACGCTAGAGGCTGATAGTGTTAATTAAAATCTGGACATTCCACAACACAATGATGACAACGAGGACGTCTCTCAAAGTCTGACATGCAGTCTCAGAAACACAGCCTGAAGCGCTGATTACTCAGAACATGTTGAAGAAGTTGAGGGGTAATCCTCGCTAAGTGTGTGTGTGTGTGTGCGTGAGACTTCCATCTCTCCTTTAACCCTTTCGCGACCACGATACTATAATGTTTTGTCACTCAGAATACCACAGCGTCCGAAAATGCCTGCTGCTTCATTCCCCCTCTCTTTGTCAAGTTAACAAAAGAAGGATTAGTGCTGGGTTACTACTCCAAACTTCTGATCTCTAGTCTTGCTATGCGTTGACCTTTGGACGTTTCCCTGCGGCAAACTGTGCATTCTTCTACTGAGACCCTAAGACAGATGGGAGTGGTAACAGCTGGAAAATCTTCACTTTCCCCTTTTCTCTAGATCTTTCTTGTAAAAAATATAATCTCAAATTGTTTATTTCGATTGAGGAAATATGAAAGAATTTTTATGGCAAATTTTCTCTCATAAACTTTGCTTTTAGAACAAAGGAAGATACTGCAGTTTATTTGAAATTAAATATTAGTATTTTATGCTGTCTTTGAGGCTGAAAACTTTTCTGCTAAATGAGCTTTTTTTCTCTCGTAGTACGAAAACATTTTACGGCACCCGATTTTTTTTTTTTTTTTTTTTTTTTTTTGCTGTAATACCTACAGAATATATGTGCGCATATTTTGTGTGTAGTCGGTTACAATCAGGCCCTCCAGGCAATTTAACGCAGGCCCAACACTGTGCCAACGGCTTCTATTACTAAAAGACGGTGGCTCAGTGTTGGGCCTACGTTAGGTTGCAAGGTTGTGTGCTACCAGGGCCGTATTTTTTTTTGATTGGATTTTTAACGACCACCGTGAGCAACTCAATGGGCTATAAGCAGTCACCCGTCCCTAATTTGGGGTCACTGGTTCCAAGGAAGGGAGAGAGCCAGTGCCGTAAGACAAACACAACATCCATGCCTCACCGGGATTCGAACCCAGACCCCGTTCGGACGAATGATCAGAGGCCATCGCTTAGACCACTGCGCCACCGGGGGGCGGCAGGGCCGTATTTCCGTCTACGAACTTAGGTGTCCAGAAAAATGTCATTTGTAAATTTATTTGTTCCACGAACCCTTAGGTGTCCAGAAAAATGTCATTTGTAAATTTATTTGTTCTACGAACATTTAGGTGTCTAGAAAAATGTCATTTGTAAATTTGTTCCAACAACCCTTGGGTGTCCAGAAAGAGGTAATTTGTAAATTTATTTGTTACACGAACTCTTAGGTGTCCAGAAAAAAATTTCCAAAAATTGTTTCCAGTGCATGCAGTCCTACAATGTTTTCATACAAATTATTTTTACTAAGCACGTGTCAACATGTTACTGTATATTATTCTCACCAAAATAAGAGATGGGCGGGATATCAAAAAACACCACTAACAACAAAAGAAACTGCTCTAAGCAAATAGTCATCAGATCTAAGGAAACCATTGTGAATCAAAGAAAAGCTTCCTTGCCGTAGTCCCCCTAACGTGTTTTGCTCCTGAATGTTAACTTTCCCGCAAATCATATTACCTCTTAAGATGTGGTGGCGCTGTCGTCGCCTGTTTTACGTTATCTCTATGAGCGTTGACGTTCTTCACGCGAAGCTTTATATTCTTCGTGTGCGCTCTCGCCAGCCATTGCGACGACTGCCACTCACCACAGCACATTGTCGCGCAAGGTTGCATTGGTGCCGTACTACACATGTGGGATGGGACGGATTGAAACATGCTGTATTCAACGACGAGTCTCGCTTCTGTCTCAGCGACGATTGCGAGTCTGGAAACGACATGGACACAGAGCTGCCATTGGTGAGCGTCATACAGTTCCTCAGACTGGTGTTATGCTTTGTGGTGCTGCCACTTTCGACAGTGGTTCACGGCTCGTCGCATAGCGGTACGGTACAATGGCAGCACGTCGATGCAGTGCTTCAGCCCGTTTTGTTGGTATATCTCCGTGGTATCTCTGATGCCCAGGTTCAACAAGATAACGTACACTGCCAACATCAGCAAACAATGCCTAACAGGTGTCCAGGTGCTGCTCTGGCTAGAGCGCCTTCTCTCCAGTCATTATAGTAGATGTCTTAATGCCTTCGAAGGACCCCCTGCAATGTCGATGAACGGTCGACACAGGTCAGCGAAACCTCAGGACCCCATCCGGGGACTTGCCACTCAAATGCCACGCCGTGTTGCCGAATAACGTATAGTAGAGATGGGCAAGCCGATTCTTGTGAAGGAATCGATTCATTCAACTCACTAGAAAGATTCGTTCGTTTCGCGGTCGTTTGATTCTTCCGGTTTAGAGAACGATTCTGAGTCTGGTCCTTTCGTTCGTTGATAGTTTCCGGTTTAGTAGCCTACTTTTAAGTTCAAATTTGTTTTTAATTCTCACGGAAAATTTGTTCCTCGGTTTTCTTATAAGTTCATTTTGAAACGTTCACGTAATTTATTGCATTTGTACACTTCTGAATAAGGTAAGATTTTCTGACTAGAACATGAACCTCACCGAGACACCGTGATGAAATTTTGATGTCTAGTAAGAAGTAATTCTGATTCATTCAGGAAAACGAGTCTTTTGCAGAATCGGTACCTTTCAGGAAAGATTTGTTCGCCAATGACACAGTTGGCTGATTCGTTCTGTAATGTATAGCGAGGCCGCGGATGGCCTAGTCGTCAACGTTCGTGACTGTCACGGAGAACACCTTGGATTCGATCCCAGGCGGTACGAACGCTCGAACCACCAAATATCCGCTGTGTGTTGGATGGGCACGCTAAGCCGTCGGGCCCCGGTAATAAATAAGGGAGTCTTCCTCCCGCTTTCTATCTCGCTTCCGTGTCACTTTCCTATCGGGCACTCTAGCCCAAATCTCCTAGCTTCCTCCCTTCCTAAAAATCTCCTCTACATATGATCTGATCTGTAATGTATAGCTCAGCACGGCGGTCATACGACCTGCTGACTCAGGCCAAATTATACTGCCTCATCGCTCACTGCATTCATGTAATCCATCAAAAATTAAATCACTTCTTTCTCACCTACTTTCATGCATTCTTTCATGGTATGTCATTTTCTATGTCGAGCAATGTAGTTTGAAATTTATTCACAGTGGTGGTACCACAATCAATCTATCGCAGATCAATTACTGTAAAAACTGAAATGAGTTACGCAAGGGTCACGGGAAAGGCCGATTATTTAAAACTCGGCAGCGAAAAATGGCCCAATATCTCAAGTGTCGAAAAACTAGACAGATTTAAACAAAGATCATAGTGAAGCTATCAGCGCCGCCCCGGTGGTGCAGTGGTCTAAGCGATAGCTTCTGATCATTCGTCCAGGGGTCCGGGTTCGAACCCCGGTGAGGAATAGATGTTGTGTTTGTTTTATGGGACTGGCTTTCTCCCTTCCCTGAAATCAGTGATCCTAAATTAAGGACGAGCGACTGCTTACAGCCCATTGAGTTGCTCACAGTGGTCGTTCCACCTCCAATCCCCCCCTCCCAAAAAAAAAAACACTGTCAGCTGCTAGCTTCAATAACTCAACAAAGTTTCAGATTTACGTTGACAGGGTGCCAACGAGAGAAAATCGCCAACGTGAATCAAAATTTAGTTCTTGATCAAAATTTAGTACTGTAATAAATGTTTTCAGTGTGTGAGAGAGACGTGAACTACAATCCTAATGGAATTTTAACTAAGTTTTCCAGAAGGGGAAACTTCATTTTTCAGGTTGGAGATTGTAAATATTCAAAAATTGAGGCACTACGACATGCCAAATTATAAATTTCAAATAACTTAACAGATCTTTTCAGTCATTCCAAAAGGGTATTAGCTAAATGTATTCCAATTAAGCCATTCAGTGGAAGTTAAAGCAGTTATGAGCACCTCTTGTTAAGTACTTCTGGTTCGCTCGTTCTCTGTAGTCAGCAACTTTTAGCCCTTTAACGACCATAACGCCCAAAACGGCCTCACATCTAAACTATCACAATCGCCCGTGGACAGTAAGTACAGTATTTCCTACCCCCACTTGTTCTTCAAATTTACACTGGCCCTACGGGATTAGCAGAAGTCACCCTCAGTCACTTCTTGCCGCTAAGTAAAGCAAGCGTTATTATCTCCCGGGGCGATATTAGTTGCTCTCAGGTCATCGCATGCCTTATCAGTAAGGAATCCAGTGAGCACCCCCGGGATACGTCTGAAGGCCAGTGCACATCAAAACTACAGATCGGAAATTTTGTGTGATGAGCGAGTACTAATCCGTCTTTTGTTAAATTATAAGGGGGAAGGGTGATTCTGAAAGAAGCAACACACAGTTTCGGGCGTTATGGCATTCTGAGCGAAACAAGATTTTAGGGCCCTGAGGATAAGCTACTTCCATGCACCAACTTAACTTAAGGAGTGTACCACTGTGGAAGACACGGAACAGCTACATCCACTACGAAACGTAGCGTAAGGCGTTTAGAGCGAAAAGAAATTTTTTCAGAATCATATTTTTTTTTATTATTGGGGGTTTAACGACCGCCGTGCGCAACTCAGTGGGCTAAACTTGTCCCTGATTTAGGTCCACTGGCCCCAGGAAAGGGAGAGAGCCAGTGCCGCAAGACAACCACAACATCCATGCCTCGCCGGGATTCGAACCCGGACCCATCTCGGACGAAAGGTCAGAAGCCATCGCTTAGACCACTACGCCACCATTTTTGTCTACCCTTCAGACATTTGCTATTTAACAAATTTTTCAAAATGGTACAGCGTATTCGAAATTGATCTGCCATGAGAAGTTACTCAATCAGGAGCCTAGCACTTTCCGCTGCTGACTGTCCAGCTGGGGAATGCAACTTTGAGGAGAAGGGGTGAAAGGGATGGTAGACTTTTCCCTCAGAGAATACATTGACAAAGTGGAAATGCTAGGGGTAGCCAGCCGTAGGAGAAGCATTTCTTCCATGCACGTACGTAAATGGGAGAGTGCCAATGAGGGAATAATGCTTCACATCAAGAACACAACACTTCAACAGGTCTCTTAAACAGAAACATTTCATTGTTACACTAATGAGATCTCAATATAAAATACACTCTTTGAAAAAAAGGGAGAAACAGAAAAAGACGAAGCGCCCCGAGAAAGTCGTTAGATCCTGATGAAACTTTGCATGCAAGTACCTTAGGGACGAATACACAAATGACTAAAAAATAGCGACCATTGATTAAATAGTGGCCAGCCAGAGCGCATCGAGGAGGGTACATCAAGAGCAAAGCTTGCTCGCAAGGTCAATTGTGACAACGGATTGTAGTTGCACGGATCCGACGTCGAGGCATCTCCACGGATTGTGAAGAAGCCTCGACGTCGGATCCGTGCACAATACAAGCAGTTCAGTGAGCTTGAGAGAGGATGTGTAATTGGGCTGAGATAGGCCGGTTGGTCAAGTCACTGTATCGCCAGGCATTTGGATCGGATCGACGCGGGAATCGGATGATGTAGGCGCTGCACAATCCAATGGACGGCCGACGGTAACGACAGAACGCGAGGATCGAGCGAGACGCACGAATAGAACCGAATTTGTCGCTCTCAACAACCGTGGCCATGTTGCGTCGTCTACATGTACAGGTACAGAAGTGGCCATCTAGACCGTTGCCAGATAACTGATGGCACGGGGACTACATTCGAGGAGGCCACTCCATCGCCTACAGCTGACCAGCGAGCATCGTTGGCACCGGTTTCAGTAGTGTCGGCCCTAACAATGTGGAATAGTGGCGTCGTGTTGTATCCTGGAGGAGTCGCAGTTTGTACCTGGCGCCGGTAACCAGCACATAAGTATCTGGAGACGAGCCGGCCAGCGCATGGATCCTACCTTTACCGTGGAACAGCACACGGCTCGAAAACCGGGTGTCTCTCTCTAGGGAGTCATTTCCTAAGACAGCCGGGCACCCTTGGTAGTCCTCCGTACCACCCACACGGCTCAACGGTACGTCGACAACATTCTACGATATGTTGTGTTGCCATTCCTGTCCCAGCATCACCTAGCAATTTATCAACAGAAGAATGCCCGGCCACACACGACACGGCTCTCCCAGGCCTGACACCCTTCCATGGCCGGCCCGATCGCCCGACCTTTCACCGATCGAACATGTTTGGGATATGATGACATTCCGGATGTGACTGCGCCCCTCCCGGAATGTGGGCGAACTGGCTTGCAATTTTCGGACACCATCTGGCATGCTATATATACCTCAGGACAGTATCCGTGAACTGCATGTGTCTATGCCACGGTGGGTAACCGCTTGTATACGAGCCAGAGGTTGTGCTATAGCGTACTGACTTGTTTCCACTCGAATTGTAATCATTTCCTTTCCTATATACGTGCATTGCACATACCAATTTTTACCTCCATTGAATGATTCCCTCTTGGTGTTTTTTTTTTTTTTTTTTTTTTTTTTTGCAGAGTGAAATTGTTCAAAAACAAATATCATAATTATCATCAGAAAAATATCAAAGCAAAAAAACAAGAGCAAATTTGTTACATCCTGCATTAAACATTTTTTTTATTGGAGGTTTAGCGACCACCGCGAGCAACTCAGGGGGTTACAAGCAGTCGTCCGTCCCTAATTTAGGGTCACTGGTTCCAGGGAAGGGAGAGAGCCGTAAGGCAAACACAACAATCATGCCTCACCGGGGTTCGAACCCGGACCCATCTCGGACGAATGATCAGATGTCATCGCTTAGAGCACTGCGCTACCGGGGCGGCACATTTCCTATGCAACAAATATCTACATAAGGCGTTTTTTTCATTATACAGAAATTGCTATATATATATATATATATATATATAACAGCTACGAAACAAGCATGAAAAATTACACGATTTCAAGAATTTTAAAATGAAAATCTCTTTGATACAAGAATCGTGAGACATAATTCACCAGGCTGTTACCCCTGCTACAATTTGATGATTCGCAGTTTTTCATATTTGCAATTAAGAAAATGTTTCGATTCCAAATACATTTCGTACAGTGAATCAAAGCAAATCGTTTTTAGCGGTGAAACCACAAACTGAAATTATAGATCCGCAGAGCCTCTGATTTTCATTTCCTACTGCTATCTCTCTCTCTCTCTTTTTTTTTTTTTTTTTCAGTTACTCGTTCCGCAGAAAACAATGGTCGATATTAGCCAACGCGCTGATTAATGCTAATCATTTCCTCCATGAAGCGCTGACACGACGCCGCCGGTCTTGTCACTGTGGGGGATGAAAAGCATGCTTGAAGGCATATTACGGTTATTTACCGGCGGCAAGCGTACTCATTTCCGAAGGCTGCTGTTATATACAGATATGCACATATATTATGCAAAACAGGGCAGCGGACGTTGAAAGTGTCTTCCAGACACTTACCAGAGAGAGGGAGAGAGAAAAAAAAATATGGCGGAGTGCAGTTATTACTGGGAGAAATTATTTCCTGTGCCTACCTACAACTGAGACAGCAAAATCAACCGCTTCAGCACACCTGTTCGCTAAAAAAAGGGTGGAAGTGGGTAGGACAAAGACCAACACAATACAACAAACTTCCTTCCTTTAAGATTAAAATATCTAACGAAAACGAAATAGTGCACAAAAATCTTGGTTAGCGTACGTGACTACTGTTAAAAGATATCATTTTCACGGGAAAGTCGATGCTATTTTGTTTCGTTTCGGGATATAACAAACACAATTAGCAACTCCTTCGGCTATAATTCAGCAGTGGCGTACCCAGGAATTCCTGTTGGGGGGGGGGGGGGCTATATATATAGTATACGTACATAGTGTGTGCATATATATATATAGTATACGCACATAGTGTACATACAGGGTGCATAGGAAAGTCCCTTTAGCCTGGAATAACATGCGAACGGAGAGAGGTACAGTTATGCAAGTGAGATAACGGTATAGTAAAGCAACTACGCCCGATCGAATGCAACCGATAGCAGCGCACCTAGTGGCGAAATGCGGAAGTTAGCCATTGCAAATCAAAAACGAAAAGAGATAGAGCAAATTTTCCAATTAAAGTTGTAGAGCATTAATTAATTAGTACAAAACGACGTTTGTTTCACACGGATAAGATAAATCTGTGGGTCCCTTGGGCCCAGCTTGATCATAAGCTGCAACGGCAGCTCCGTAACCTACATCCATACATTCCAGGAATGACCACATATCTGAAGTAACAGTAGTGGGATAAAAATATCACTTGTATGCCACATGTGCCCTGATTTATCTCCCTGTGATTTATTCCTGTATGCCAGAAGTCAGCAGTCCTTGACCAATTAGCGAACAGCTGGAAACCGGTTTATACCAGTACCAACAGGTGGCAGACAAGCATTACGGGAGTCATAGCAAGCATTCTCATCCTATTTCATTTTAGCCCTGGAAGAGCAGAGTAAACACCCATTTTTGTTGGAAACTTGGTAAATCAGCTACTGAAACTTACAGAATGTTAAAAAAGCGTATGAAGACACAGCGTTATCCCACAGTAGTTTTTGAATGGTATGCATGGTTTCGTGACAGGTGGGAAGCCTTTGATAATGATCCAAGATCTGGGCGCTCCTCCAGTGTGTGTGGACACTGGAAAAAATCGAAGAGGTGCAGAATCAGTAAAAGAAAGATCACCAAATTAGAGTGAGACTTTGGGCTGAGTCGGCGGACATCAGTAAGTCTATCTGTCATGAGATTCTATGCAAGAATCTAAAATACAGAAAACTTAATGCCATATCCGTACCCCACATGCTGAATGACAGTTCTTGCTGCATGATGACGCAAGACTGTATACCTCATTGTCAGTCCAACAGTTCCTGGCTCACCATCAAATTACTGTGTTCCCACATGTGCCCTGATTTATCTCCCTGTGATTTATTCCTGTTCCCCAAGGGTAAAATGGAAACTAAAAGGACAGTAGTAGTATCATGCAGACATTACATCTATGTGACAAAACAACTTGTGGACATCCAAAGTGCCTTCCAGAACTGTTTTCAGGATCTTCAAAAACACTGGGAACTGTGTGTTGATCAGAAGGATGGTATTTTGAAGGTGATCAGCATTAATTGTGAGTATGGTACTTTTTTTATATTCTTTATTACATCAGACCTAGAGCTTTTCAAGGATGTAGGTTGAACATACTGCATATAAAAAGCAGCAACCCCAAAATTTTATTGTAGGTGATCTTCAATGCATTACCATACACAATGAATTTCCAGTCTCTACCAAAGACTATTGATAGCATATTTGTTTAGATTGTATTGATTATTCAGCTGCAATCTACAAAAGCAGATGTAGAGGATATCAGCCCAAAGGGATGAGGCTTAAATTAGGAATTTGAGAAAGGGAGCGTGCCAAAACAGGGCTTGGCTTAACAGAACATTTGCTATGTAAGTTTTTTTTTTTTTTTAATTTTATTCTGAAGGTACATTAAAGTGAAAGTTATAGACAAATTTTGTTCATTTAGCATTACTTGCTTTTCTGTTACAATAATATTGAAGAGCAAGTATATATTTACTTTTTTTTTATTTCTTGATTAGCATAATGCCTACAGGCCCAGAATATGGCAGCCCACCAGAAATCTTCCCGGTGTCCCAGAAGCCCAGTCCGCACCTGGACTGGTATTAACCTTTTAAGCAGATGGCATACCTGAACCAAATGCTGCCCTTTAACTACACCTTCCCATGGAACATCCTAGGGTTGGTCTCACTGAAGAGGCTCTAACAGCTGACCAATAGAAGTATAACTATACAACTGGGATAAGGGAAAATGCTATTCCACACTCACCAACCCATCCATGGTGGGTTCAAGCTACTCCTCTAACACACACACACACACACACACACACACACACACACACACACACACACACACACACACACACACACACACACACTGGCCTTTGTCTTTGGCAGCTGGAATGCACTTGGCCAAGGCCATTTTGGCATGAAAGCAGAGGATGCAAAGAATCACTCGAAGTATGGACTAGGCTGCCATCTGAAGCTGACCCTATATCCTATATATACGTATATAATAGACAAACTTATCTTCTGATTTGAGGCTGCTTGAATTGCATGAGGACTAACTCCAGAAGATTAATCGGGATACTAGACTAAGTGAAGTAAGAAAAAAGGGGAGAGGATCTCAATCACACAGAACTGAAAAGTGACCATCTCTTTTACTACCATGGAGCAGCTAATTGGCAGAACTACTGGTGTTAGATTTATTAACTATTGGATTTAGATTTATAAAGAACAAAATACCAAAGGGCAGTGTTCTAGAGGCCAAAAGTTCCTCAGTCAGCACTGCACAACTCCTTATGTAGCTCTCAAAATGATACTAGATTCAGAACGTGCTAGCCTACATGCCCACTACAAGTCATCCTGATGAAGAAATTAAAGAGTTTTACGAGGAAATTTACCATCTCAACAACAAGGGTAAGCATTGATTATATATTATCAGTGGTGATTTCATGGGGCAACAGTATCCAAATGAAACTCTGGTTAAATCGTTTGGTTCTTTAATGAAAACACACTTCTGCAAATGAACTGCAAAAGATTTCATTCAAAAATAAATGCTACTTTTGTTATTAGCAATTAGCACAATTGTTGTATCATGTGCATCTTCTCACTGTCAGAGAAAAAAGTGACAGTTTGATACTACTTTATTCATTAAGAAGAAAGGCGCATTAACAAAATGGGAGCTAACTTTTTTTTTTAGCATGTTATGAAACAGCATAAAATTTGTGACAATGTCTGGTGCAATGCATGATCAACTCTCAGGTGAATCAGCTTGTGTCAATTTGAGATAGGAAGAAACCGGAGCTTCATTTGCTAATTTAATTATTAGGTTTACTGGTACTCAAATTGAGATGAATACAGCATACATTTTTGCAACATTTATGTTTGTGCGTATGCATAAAAACAGAATGACAACAACAAAAAAAAAAAAACGTTCTTAGACACTGGATACAAATTTGAAGAACATGTTTTAGAAGAAATTGAATAACATTTCTGGTTAGCATTTTAGTCAACATTCTGCTAATAACGATATTGCGTTGAAGGTAGCGACCAGAAGTGTGTAAGTGTTACACAGCACAGTTCACAATGTTTGTTTGTTTGTTTGTTTTTATTTGAAATTCCTGATGCAAAAACCATATTTGGCCAAACAGTGCTGAATCTTCAAAAGTCAGTTTGGACTGTGGGGACCAAACCTCAATCAACTGGAAGAACCGAAAAACTTTGAAAGAGGCATGACAGTGGGTGCTAGATGGGCAGGTGCAGGCATATGAGAAACTGCAAACCTTCTCGGCTACACCAGAACAGCTGTATAAGGATGTACAATCAGTGGTGCACAAACAAAACAAACAACATTCTTCCTGGGAGGGGGGACACAGTTACGCTCGACATTCAATGGCAGCTGCAAAAAAAATTGTTTGAGGTAACAGACAAGCTCCATTCTGTCAAAAGTAACCACACAGTTAAAAAATAAAATTCACTAGAAAAATTACTTATCACAAAAGTTTATTCGAATCTTTAAGGAGAATTAGTAAGAAGTCTGATATAAGACTAGCCAAGTTCAGAGAACAAAGTTAAAAAATATTTGAGAAGAGAAGAAGATATTTTTAAAATGCAAGGAGTGGTCTATGACATAAAATGTAGTTCTGGACTATCCTACATAGGAGAGAGAGGTCGCAGAGTAGAAACTCAAATAGCAGAACTTAAAGCAGCTATAAAAAAAATTGAGCACTACGAAAAGACAGGATTAGATAGGCATGTTACAGAGACTGGGCACAACATGGACTGGAATCCCCTTAAAGTCATCAGTTTCCAAAGCAACTTTCAAAAAAGAAAATTAAAAGAAGGAATAGAAATTAAGAAAAATCAGGATTCCATCATCAATTACTGCAGAGGTTTGTCCCTGCTTAACATCTGGTGAAAAACAGTAACTGTCGGGGTTAACCGCAACCACAATAGTGATGGAGAAAGAGTGATAACAAAAGACTGCCTGAAGAAGGTTTCTCTGAAAATCTGTTTTTTTTTTAAATAAAGTATTTCCTAGAAGTAAAAAACCATGTTAAGTGTTGGATTAAGTGTTAAATTATCCTTTGTCCACTTCTGCCAGTAGTGAACCTTCCCAGACAGGATAGAGGCCAGCTGGTCCAATGAATCATGTTTTCAATTAATACACACTGATGGATGGGCCAGGATATGGTGTCAACAGCAAGAATTGATGGATCCCAGCTGCCTAACATTAATTGAACAAGCTAGAAGAGGCAGTGTAACCACCTGGGGTCTGTCTTCATGGGAGGCACTGGGTTCTTTAATACCTTTAGAACAGCATTTGGATGGCACGAGATATTTTAACATCATTGCAAACCAGGCACACCCATACATGTACATGATGTTTCCTGATGGAAAGGGCTTCTTCCAGCAGAATAATGTGCCATGCCACAAGGCTCAGATCATCACACAATCAATGGCTCCAGAAGCAGAGGCGTAGCGGGAAGGGTCGCCATAGCGGTGGGGCCAGCAAAGTAAGCGGTAGGTTGCTCCCCAAATTTTTTTCATTTGGTAATGTGCAAACATTATTTTGTTGAAAAAATTTATTGTTACGACTAGGAACTTAATTTTTCGATATTGCAATGTAACCAGAAGCTTGTCTCTCCCTGGGTGAGGCCAAGGTCAATGAGATTATCCGCAGTGCTCTGACCTTGAAAGTTATTCACAGCTTCCGGTCGTGGTACGAGAAAGCCGAAGAGACTCGGATACTTCCGGGCGTTGCTCCCTCAGTGTTTTATAAGTTTCTGCCACCGTAAAAAGCGTGCTACTCACTCTCACTTTAATTGTGAGTCCGTGAGTGTGTGTCAACCCTTACAGTCACATACACAATGAATGTCTACTGAGTCACGTTAATCATCAGTTGTTGTTGCTTGTTGGTTAGTCTTCAGTCTGCTTAAATTTTAAATTAACGTCTTGTGCTACAAAACAATGAAACGAACTAAACCCAGCGGTGCCCAATTTTGGAAGAAGAGGGAAGCAAAATTAAGAACTACGGCAAACTCCAAAGAGTTTATGAAGACTTTTATTCAAGGAAAATCGAAATCTCAGTGTTCAAATATTCCAGAGAGTAAGGAATCAAATTCCGGTCAGGAAATGGATGTAGTTAGAAACGAGGTTTTTGATAAACATAGTGAGGATAATGATGTGAATGTTTTAAATTGTGAAAGCGCCAAAGTGCCGTTGTCGGATTCTGTTGGTATCAGTAACATGGATGATGTTACTGATACCAACAGAATCTGTAATCTTGAAGTTAAAGACTATGAAGGACAGAACATTTCTGGAGACAATGTAGATCCTGCTGCTCTACAAGATATTGGAGCTTGGCCAGCCGAGATATTTCAATCCGTCCGTGATTTAATAGTGAATAAAGGCACATGTCAACTGCAGAACAAGGACAGCCGTTTTCCTGAGGATGAAGCTGGACGATCCTTAAACAAAGTTGGTTTGAAAAAAACTTGCAAAATGGCGCAAAGATAAACCGTACTTGGATGTGTTTCTCTCCAACAAAAAAATCTGTGTTCTGTTTTTGTTGCACTTTGTTCCCACAAAACAACTATCAAAGAAGCAGTTTCAGTAGTGAAAATGGATTTTCATCTTGGCGAAAGTTAAATCCCCACATTCAAGATCATGAAAACAGCCCTGCTCATCGCTCTGCATTTTTGGAATGGAAGGAATTGGAGCGATCTTTAAATAAAGGGGGACTTATTGATGATCACATTCAGCAACAAGTAAGAATCTAAAACGTGGAAAGAAATCCTTGAACGGGTTATTGCCACAGTGCAAACTCTTGCACAACAAAATTTAGCACTGAGAAGTCATCGAGAGTCAATTATTGACGATTCAAATCCTGGCAACTTTCTGGCTTTTTTAAAACACTTGGCTAAATTTGATCCTGTCATGAAATCTCATTTGGATTCTGTCTCTGGTAAATCTGGATGTTTATCATATCTTTCACCCACTATTCAAAATGAAATAATTTGCCTGTTGAGAGAAACAGTGCGAAAATCTATTATTTCATCATGCAAGGAGGCAAGGTACTTCTGTATTATATTTGATACAACTCCAGATGCTGCGCATGTGGAACAAATGTCTCAGATCATCAGATTTGTTGAGATTAAACGAAATTCAGTAGATATCAAAGAAGCCTTCATAGACTTCATTCCTTTAGAAGTGAAAACAGCGGAGGGAATCACAGACGCAATTACAAATAAACTTAAGAGAGATGGATTGAATCTTAATGATTGTAGAGGTCAGTCATATGACAATCAAGCAACAATGGCTGGTATCCATTCAGGAGTTCAAAAGAGAATTTTAGATTTGAATCCATTAGCTGTGTTTGTTCCCTGTGACAACCATTCACTTAATTTGGTTGGAGTTTATGCAGCTCATGTGAATGTTCAGGCAGTGACGTTTTTTGGTACAATAGAACATCTATTTACCTTCTTTTCCTGTTCGACCCACAGATGGAGGGTTCTTAAAGAGTTCGTAAATATTACTGTAAAAGGACATTGTGACACCAGATAGAGTTCAAAAGCAGATGCGGTAAAAGCAATATCCACAACTGGATGAAGCGATTGCTGCACTAGAGAATTTGAGAGATACACCGACTGAAACAATTGATGCGAGGGAAGATGCAGAATTAATAATTAATGCAATATGCAATAGAAAACTTCAACTTTGTGACTTTACTTTTTTCCCGGGCAGATATTCTTTCTGCTATCGAAAAAATTCAAAAAATCTTGCGGACAGAAGGAATCACCTTTAAACAAGCATTGACACTTTTGGAGACGCTGATGGACAAATTAAATGACTGGAGGAATGAGCTGTGTGATAATGTCATTACTAAGGCAGAGCATATATGTAATGAATGGGGTGTCAGTACCACGGAAAGGATGAGAAGGAAGCGCACGATGCCAGGGGAGAATACAGATGGTATTGCATTAAGCACTTGGCAAAAAATGTGACACTCCCTAATAGAAATTTTGGACAAACTGTCAACTGAAATTTCAAGCCATTTCTCTAACATAACAGAGCTGGAAAAGCGCTTTGGATTCCTTTGCAAATTTGAGGCGTACGTAAATGTTGGCGACATTTCTTATAAGGAACAGCTTTCCCAAATCAGTATTAAGTGCACAGTGCTTGCAGAACTGTATCCAGATGACTTAAACAGTGAAGAATTTTTCAGTGACTTGAAAGACATCATACTATTATTGAAAAGGGCAAAAAATAACGGTGAACAACTGGGCTTCAAACCTAAGGGATTGCTACAGTACATTTCTTCAATGGGATTAGAAGCCTACAAAACACTAGTAAGAGCTTATTCTTACTTTACCAGTGTGTGTGGCATCTTGTGAAAGATCTTTCAGTAAACTTAAATTGATTAAGTCTTAACTACGATCAACAATGTCTCAAGATAGAATACCAAATCTGGCGATACTTTCAATTGAAAACATCATTGCTTCCTCTTTAGATTACAGTGATATAATAACCAACTTCACAGCAATTAAGGCCAGAAAAGTAAAATTGTAAAATGCCTCATTTTAAATATATTTTGTTATCTTAACTTTTTATGAGAAATTCTAATATCAACATCTATAAAATAGTAAGTTCCATACATTTGTCATTAATAGATTTATAAAAAACAGAGTAAACAGTTGTTTTTTTTTTAATTTGTTTGGTAGTGTGTAATTTAATTTTGTAATGTTAATGAATGCTTGTAAAATATTAGCTGGATGTGCTCTTACACAAATGTCTGCAGGATTTCATTTATCAAAGATGTTGACCATTGGATGGGCCTTTATTTGCGCTTTTTTGTCTCTTCTTAATTGTCGATGGGGAAGGGGAGGCAACCGGTCTCCTTGCCCCAGGCGGCAAAAAGCCTAGCTATGCCACTGTCCAGAAGCACAACAGTGATTTCTAAATGTTAAAATGGCTCCCCACATTTCCTAGATCTTAACCTGTGTGGTGAGATTAACAGAGACAAATCCAGCAAAGATTCAGCAATTGATAGACACCATCACATCCACTAGGCTGAACGAAACCTGTAGAATGATGTGAGCACCTCGGTGAATCCATACCACATCAAATCGAGGCTATTTTAAAGGCTAGGGTGGCCCAATACATTACAAGTAAGTGTTACTAATAATTTGCTATTTCAATGTGTGTACACTTCTGTATATACCGAAATGTGTAGTTATATCATGAAAACATATGGACAATTTTGTTCTTACATATAGATTAAAACGTGCTATATCAAGATTCTTTTCTTCAGAAATAAAGCACAAAAAAAGACAAAAGAAAAAAAATCCCCATGCATTAGTGCAATACGTAAAAGATAGGCTTTGCTAAACAACTGCACGCCTGAAATGTCTCTCTGTTGCAATAAAGCAACTCGGTAATAAATCAAAATTCTTTTGTCTTCATGTTGTATTTTTTGGAATAGAAAATCTTGAATACTGTAGATTGTAAAATATTAGCTGGATGTGCTCTTACACAAATGTCTGCAGGATTTCATTTATCTTGTAGATTGTCATTTGGGAAAAAAACAAACAGGTAATTTGTTTCAAACATAAGTGATATACTGTATTTCATTGCAAATATAAAATTTTATTTAATAACAACTCACCTTATTACGCTGCAATAATGTCTGATTGCTAAAATCACAATGTAACCTTTCATTAAAAATGTCAATTTAAGTTAATTTTATTGGTTTAAAAAAAAAAAAAAAGAATGTCCTAAAACCCTGAACCTACCCCTAAAAAATTTTGGGATCTGCCAATGTTCAATGAAGGTGTTATTCAGAAGGTAAAAATCTTGTAAAGCTTGACAGTATATGCACAGTATGTTTGCCACATCCATGAATTAAGTATACATCCATGACTTGTGACTTGTGGCATGAATGTACGACATGCATCAAAATAAAAAGGTGCCTGTGTTACATTGGTCAATATAACTTTCATTTTTTTTTAAAGTCTTGGAGTTGTCTATTTTGCATTTCATTGCTCATATGTATATTGATTTTTCCCTCCATCATGTTGCTTCTTTTATTTATGCTATTTCTTTCAAATCAGCTTCATTTTTGTTAGGCCCTGGATTGCTGATTGGCTGCTGTCCCTGGTGTGAGGAGGGTTGTTGCCATCAAGGATATTAACAGTAGAATACTTTCTTCGTGCGGGAGATCGGAATGGCCGATTGTGGCAGAGGAAAAAATGTACCAAAGTACATTTGTAATAATGAAAAACGCATTTTGGTAAATCATCCTGTAGATTGTCACAAGAGAAGAGAATTAATAAGTTGATTACATTGTTTTCTTTCTACTGAATGAAAAATCATTGTTCCCTGGCTGAGAGTGGGATCCTTTTTTCTTGGCCTGTGCGAATGTGGCCACACAAATCTATTTGAAAACTAAGTGATGACCTAATACTAAGTAAACCTGAGGGGCTGCAGTTAGAAAATCAGTATTTGTGATAAAAAAAACTCATTTGAGTCACTGTTGAGATGAGGAACTTCACATTCATCTAAAGTCATCTGACTGCCTGAAAATATCCTTTGTAGGTACATCCCTGTTCAACATTTTGGTGAAAAAATGGTGCATTCTTTGTATAGCTGACTAAGAAACTATCACTCTCCAGATGGCATAATAGCAGTGTTGTACTTTGTGAAAGCTTTGGTTACAGTTGGATTACCCCCTTGAAGTTTATGGGCCATAAAAAAAAAAAAAAAAAAAGTCGATGAAGAAATAAGTTAACATAATATGTTTAGGTAAATTTCCATGTTCTCTATCACAAAACATAACACACACTCATGTAAGCAGAATCTGTATGTCTTATACGTATATGAAGCATAGCATTCTTTGTGCTATTTTTATAAACCCTACTTACGCTGATTGCAGAGATTTTTGTACATATTGTTTTATTTTACTTTGTCTTGATGTTATGTTACAAATATATATGACAATTTATTGTAAATAATTACACTTAACAATAGCATTCAGGTCTTCTTGCCTGTCTTTTTTCAGGTGAACAGCTTGGAAATTCTTACATTATTTCAATTACACAGTTCCACTTTCGTCTGATCACTGGTTGTCTTGTTTAACTTTTTCAGCCTCTTAAAGGACCCACAGAACACCTGTGATCATAAGCACTGTTAAGTGCAAATGGTCAAGCTGAAGCTTGGCCATCTGTATCCAACATAGATTAATGTTATCCTTTAATCTCTTTTCAATCTATTGCTGGATGAAGGTCTCCCCGAGTTTCTTCCACAACTCCCCATGCTGACTGGGTCTTTTTCTGTTCCTTGGCATCCAGTCTAGTATTTCAAGTGTAAATGTTTTGTTCTTTTGTTCTTTTCTTGGCATTTTTACTTTCTTCTTTACTTAACCATCACCATTCAGTTCAAGTATGTTAAATACCTATTAGCAAAATTATACTTAGCCCCTAAAAAAAATTACTGTGTTTGTGGAAGTTTGCCACACTGAAGTCTTACAGACACATCTGTGCTATATATATCAAACTTCCTGATGATGCATACGAATTAGGTTATAAGGGTAACTACATCTGCTAGATGATAATTTTTCCTTACAAAGACATATCAAACGTAACAAAAGAAAAAGAAAAGAAAGAACAAGGTTCGTAAAAAAAGAAGTGTGTGTGTGTGTGTGTGCTGTCCATCAGTTAGTAGGCAGAAATGTTAGCAAGTTTAAACCATTAAACTTAACTGGGACAGACACACCTTCAATGATCAGCCTGTTTCCCCCTGTTGGTTTAGTTTATTAACTTTGAATTGCCCCTCCGTTTGTTTTTCAAAATTATTTTATTTTGTGGGACATTTTGAAAGGGTACATTTTTTTCATATCCACCCTACAGAAAGAACGAGTCTCTCTAACTCCAGTCAACAGAAGCCCATCACGATCTGCAAATACATTATTCCACTTATTTTACTCCCATGGCTGAGGTTTTACTCCTTAGTGGTGGCATAGCCAAGGTACTAGATGTCCATGCACTTCCCTGAGTTGAACGCAAGTTCTGCGCTAATTCATCAGCTAAGTGTTTTTATTAGAATAATTCAGGAATCTACAACTTTTTAGCACAAACCATTATTTTATGCATGCTCTTTCATATCATTACTTTAAAAAATAAATAAATAAAGTACTATTTACAGTCTGAAATTTTCAAGTACTTTGAAGGACTTGAAAATGAACCTTGTTTTTTCAAGGAGCATATGAACCATGAAAACTTGCTGTGCTGTTACTTTAAAAAAGTAACCTTACAGAAGCCATAGTTTAATGAAAATGCTGCACAATAAAATCAGAAAATTTAGCAGAAAGCTCAATGAAAACAGGACTGAATTAATTGCCTAGCTTTTCATTTACTGTATGAAACTTTCAGTGAAGCCTTTATTATTGTTTATAACTTTTTATACTTAACAACTTTCTCCAGTAAAATGAAAACTGTCACAACCATTTTTGACCATAAAAGTGAAAGTTACAGTTATAACCATATGCTTCCATTGCCTCCTTGTAGCATCAAAGAGCTATTTCACATCCAGATATTAGGTCAAATAATAACATATTTATCTATAAATATCAATGGGAAACAAATCCCTCTGATAAAGTAATTCTTCACAATTACATGAAAAACATACAAATATCATTATTGTATTTCTACTGTTTCCCATGTAACTTAAAATCTGAAAATAACCTCATCCTGAAGCGGAAATTAAACCTGCATCTTCCAATTTCCATTCAATCATGGTACTGTTACACCCGTAGGACAACTAAGCTCCAAGAAACTGAACCAAAGCAGTTATTTGGAATCACAATCCAGTGAGATTTGCAGCAGTCAAAACAATCCATTGCCTCATCATAGCATTCACATCCAGATACGGATATTGTGTCGAATTTCAATGAATCAGAGGACATCGTAGATATCGATGAGGACCTCCTGAAGAAATAATTCTTCACAATTACATGGAAAGCATATAAAAGTATCATTGGCACAGAAGTGCTACATCTCCACTGTTAACTGTTATTCTCATGTAGCTATCCCTTCAGAAAATTTATTGTTGTCTTGAGTGGCGCAATAGTACCATACTCAAATGGAAATCAGGAGATGTGGGTTCAATTTCTGCTTCAGGGCGATGTACTTTTCAAGTTTTCTGAAGGAATGGATGCATGGAAAACAGTGCACATATGTGCCAATAATGATATTTATATTTATGCCAGATGGTAAGTAGCACAAGTTTCTGTATTTCAGTTGGTGCCCACCCTACAAAAGATATCAGACTATGCTGACTTACCATCAAGCATATTATTTTGGGCATTGTGACCCCCCACAGCAAACTTGTGCAAGAAACTAAGGATTTGCACCTCTCCAAAGTAAATAATGACAATAATCCCTACGACTGATGAAGACTTTTCAGAAATCCAATGGGTACTGCCCAATGGGTGTTCAAGTTCTAAACAGGATGTCAAATGGGTGCACAGGCTCTTTACATGCTTACACGTGCACAATGGCATATCCACACAGGGGTTAGTTGGGGTCAACTCAGCATTTTTATTTTTTAAATAAATGTTTCCATAGAAGAAAAAATTAATATTGAAAATATTTTGAGAAATGACCGCGATGCATTTCTGATATGCAATCAAAATGTATTTCCGAGAGAGCTGAGCGACAAAATTTTTTTATATATAAGTGTTATTTTATATGCTTTAGCAAATGAGGCACTTTATAGTTGGTAAAGGGAATTCTTCGGCAACTGGTTCTGGTTGGGGAGAGGGCATTCGAGATGGCTACTTATTCCGGGCTTGGGTAGAAAATGCCATAGTCTGTGCAGTAGTGTGTTTCTGCAGAGAAGAAAAAGCTTTTTCAAGAACTATAGATATTGGATAGCTGATAGCATGTAGACGATAATTTACCCCCTATCTCCATGCAGTAGCTCCAAGCAATTCTATTTAGCAACGTACAGATTGCAGCGCATTATGGTTTGATGATATTAGCATTATTTGAGCAACATACAATTGTAGAACCGCCCGACGCACTTCAGGCAGAAACAACCGGTCAAAGAAAATTGTACAGTTACACTATAAAAAATATATACCCTTCCCCATTTAAGAAATACATTGGTTAATTACAGGATGAGAGAGTGAAAGTGTGGAAAAGGAGTTTTTTTATTAATGGTTGAACAGGTTAACCAGTTTTTGGACTTGTTTGGACCCAGGCTCTATCTTGCAATATAAAATTCGGGCTTGTGCTCTGAAAATTGAGCCCGAATTCAGCTCTGATTTCCGACAGTAAGTAAACTTCTACAAATACTTGCAACACTGCCAGTAACTATTGCAGTAAGTGAACAAACAATCTCAACACTATGACTCAAAACATATCTTTGAAACACAATCAGTGAAAATCGATTAAATGGATTAGCAGTATTAAGTATACGTAGAGATATCACAATTACAACTGATGCAGTATTTGATAAAATATCTAAAACAGCATGTCGAATTGAGATACGTTTGTAGTAAGTCAGAAAATAAATATTTCATACTGTAATGGGGGGCATTATTTATTTTTCACATTTAAGACTGAGTATAATACTGTGCATTGTTAGGTGTGAATCAACTAAAACTGATTAATCAAAATTTGTTAGTCGATTAATCAGTAGTTTAATCGTCTCTTTAAAAAAGCTCACCTGCAACACTACTTCTGGGAAGATTTTTTTTCGGTAAGCGCAACTCATCCCAGCATCCTGTATACACCACTACATGAGTATACACAAATCTACAGTGGAACATCAATTATATTCCAATTAACCATACCATTTAATCGGATATAGGTTTCTAAAATTAGAATGGATATGTAATCATATATGCTCTTAATTTTTTTATGCACTTTTGCAGTTAGGTTTTTTGGAGGGGGGGGGTTAGCACAGCCTTGCAATCTAACGTAAGCCCAACACTGAGCCACCGACTTTTAGGAATAGAAGGCTTAGTGTTGAGCATAGCCTAAATTGCAAGGCTGGGCTTTGGGTATATTAACCAGCATTGTCACTTTAAAAGTTAGCTAGAAAGAGAGCCTCGTGTAACAGGAAAATTTTACGCATGCAGTTAACCAGCATTTCAAAGAACACCATCTGCGACACAGCTTGACGGAATCATAAATTAGTTCACCTTTCCTCCGACTACCAAGAGAAAGCTTCTTACAGGAGGAAGCAAATGACCAACAAGTTCCAATGGAGTGCAAAGTTTTCTTGCATGAGTGGAAAGCTGGAAAAAAGAAAGGCGGCATGGGGGAGGAAACCTAGGGTACTCTGGGGGAATCTTCTTTTAGCAACAGACAGAATAGCTTTCTGTGAAGTCAGGGCTGACATACATTGTGCGTACCTATTCCTGAACCTCTGAAATTCTTATCCAAATTGCCCTTCTTCTATTCGTCTTAGTGTTAAATGTACAGGTCAAATTAAACAACACATCTCGTTATGCAACTTATAATACTGAAATCGTTATTTAAGAAGCTAAATGCTCGGAAAAAATTAACTATCATATTTTTCTCAAAATTTTAAAGTATTCTTACATTTTGATGCTACATATTGAAATCAATATCTACAAATTACGTATTTAATATGCAAAGTAAATGTGTACCTATTATAACATTTTTTATAATAAATTTTATAATTAAAAGTACTATATATAAATAATTAAAATTTCACAGGACGAGAACTTAGCTGCTTACAAATTCTATTATGAACACTAACTTAATTTGAATACGGCTTCCTTGATTTAGCGAATTCCGCAATTTTACATACAAAACTGTTGGTCCCTTGAATTTTGTTAAATCTAGGTTTGACTGTATTTACTAACAAATCATATTTGACACAGATTTCTTTTACACATATATAGATTAAAGGTTTAACGACCAATGTGAGCAATTCAATAGGCTATAAGCAGTCGCTTGTCCCTAATTTAGAGCCACTGGTTCTAAGGGCAGAACCAGTGCCATAAGACAGACACAACATCCATGCCTCACCGGGATTCAAACCTGGACCCTTCTCAGACGAATGGTCATAAGCCATCGCTTAGAGCACTGTGCCACCAGGGCGGTGACGCAGATTTCATCAACCAATTGATGCAGTGTAAGTTTTCCATTCTTACTATTATGTGCATTGTGAAAACATTCATTAACGAAAATATAGCCGGGCAGAAGACAAAATTAACTGGGTGGGCCATCCAGTGAAAAGGCTCTAGGGAGATCACTAAGAATGGTATAAAGAAAAGCGTGTTACAAGGTTTGATTGTAATAAGAGAAAAATGGAACTACAGTGCAAATCAGGAAAGGGGTAGTGATGCCACACAATTAATTAACTTGACCTATGGAGAATAATGACAGCATACAAGGTCGTACTTTGTTCATTTGCAAAAAACTTTAAATTGGTGTCAAAAGAGAAAGTCCCAACTCATAGTTGTTTTTAATATCTAACATTTTTCTTTCAAATAAAATTTCACAAAGTGAGGTTAACAAGTAAGAAAACTTCCTGTTACTACCTTAGAGATGGTTGCAGTAAAAATAAATAAATACACACACATACAATCCAAACTGAGAAAAGTGAAAAAAAATACTCTCTTGCAGAACTCACAATGCATCAATCTCGTATTTTAAAAACCTCAAGAGTTTTCCTAGCAACTACTCAAATATACAATCTTTTAATATTTCATTACGTGGTAACTTTTGTTATGGGGAGTACCATTTCTTGAAGCCTATCATCTTTCAAATCTCTAATTGCACAGCTGACTTCTGATTAACTTTTTTAAAAATACACACTAAGATTCCTATTGGTTAATTTTATTTCTCAAAATCAAATTTACCGAACTTGTTAAGTATTTTTTTTATTTTGTAAATTGCTATAAGATATTCGGTGATACAAAGCAGACATGTATACACTTGAAATTCAGTATACCAAACTTAAATTTCTAAGTTTTCCTCGACATTCTTTATGGCTGTAACATAAAAAATATTTCATGGTTGTTTTAAGCTATGTGTATGAAGTACTATGAAAAAAAAAGAAGACAAATTGAAGAGGGGTAGTAACTAGCACAAAATATTTTGTTGCCCAGTATTTTCCATTCCTTAATATCACAATACATATCATAAGCAGATTTTTCTAAAGTACAATATAAGTGTACTCTAACCCAGTAGTGCACACAGAATTTTCCCAAAGTAGGGTGATCCCCTTCCAAAATTTACTGGGGAAAATAGTCAGGTGCTATAACAATTAAGGAGGTTGACTTTGGTACATTTATTCTTATCCAGTTACTAGTAATGTTGTAATACAAGAAAATTAAATGATTAGAAGAAGCAGTAGATGAAATTATTTTCCTGGTTAGATTTTTCTAAATTTATTTAACAGAACTTCTCCCTTATAATTATTGTATGCTATAATTACATGGTACATGATTAAGAAGTAGATGTAAATCGCATATCAAGACTTTTTATTTCAAACTTCGATGTAATAATTTCCGTTCTGTCAGCCCAAGGGGAGAGCCCGGGCCCCGTCGGTCACTACTCACTACCGTGGGTGCGCCACTGCTCTAACCCAATTTGAAAGGCTTTTCCTGTTCTAGGAACTATTAGAGAGGAAATCAAACTACATATTCAATTCATAGTTTTTTTACATAAATTACAAAAGGATTTTTTTTAATTTATCTAATAAAACATCTTACATATTTTAGGTATCTATGGGCAAAATAAAATACTGAGCAACCAAACAATACAAGTTACAGAAATTTTCATAGCATCAGTTTAAACCATATTTCTAACTACTGTTTTACACTTAAAACAAAATAGATGTGAAATCAAAGTTAGAAAAAAAATTTGGATTAATATGAAGATGTTACACATCATAGTGTTACGAATCAGTTACAGATATGAGCATTATAAAAGTTACATAATTTTACACTGACTAATAAATTATGCATATTTCCTTCGTGATTTTTGAAAAACACACTTTGGAATTAACAAATTAAATATGCATTTCTTTGTATTCCATTTATTTTTGTTTTCTGGTGAAACAAAGGTGGTTGTAAAATCGATCAACAAAATGTGTATCAATATGAAAAGGCATCATTAATATTTTAAATCTGCAATAGTACACTGAACATAAAAATGCAGGCTTTAATTTGTTATACAACTACATACTGAAACATTCAGGTAACTTCTAAATTTCATACTCTTCCTACCGCATTTTTTTCCTTGTGTACCTTTTGAGATTACATTTCACAGGGAAAGTAAATCTAGACTCCCTGTGAATATAAAAAAATTATTGGGTGCTAACTCTTTCAAGATAATGCACATATAACTCTTGAAAATATTATTTAAAGATATAGTTTTTCAATGGTCTACGTTACTGTAACACACTACAACTGATTGCCGAAAAATTTCTGCTGCCGAAAGACTAAGATCCGCGATTTCTTTTAATAGAGATTAATCAGCTTTCTGACTTTTTTCAGACACTGTATTACCTCAGAAAACACTCTAAATGCTTCCCATGTAAATCGATATGCTGATCACATTTAATTAGTTATTACAGGACATTTATTATTCCTTGCTGAGAAAAATCTGAGTACGAGCTCCTTGCACGGGAAGAAACCCTGAAAGGGGTTGCCAGCTACAAGGAAGGCAGGCTACGCTCTCCCTTTGTTCTTCCCTAGTAAAACGCACTGAAAACTCAAAATCACGAAACGCTTCCCAGAAATCGATAATAAAATCTCGTTTACCAAGCAGAAGGCAGTGTGAGTTAACATTTCTAACCGGATGATGCCCCAGGCCACGTTTTAGTCGTACCGGCAATTTGAATTTTTGAGACATTAACAAGGATCTTATTACTCTCACAAAATCAGTCCTCATGGAACAAAGAATAGCTGCTTTAAAACGTACGACGCTTAGAGATTCAATTACAGCAGCACAAACATTTTATAAATATTATTAAAAATATACATACAATGGCTGGATTTTGCATGACCATTTCCAATAATTCCCGGCAGAAATCAAAGCAGACGACAATCCAGTAGCAGACAGGAACTTCTGGTCTGGCAGTCCACAGCGAAATAACGAAGCAGAGCGAATGCTTGTGCGCTAAGCTGCTGTGGCAACTGAGACCCCGTTCTGCGCAACGCATGTGACGTCATCTCCATGTCGTCCGCTCATTGGATTCAACCTTACATATCATGCTCCACAGAAATTCGGGATTTCAGTCTCTCTCTGGAACAGGATTCTTAAAAATTAAGCTTTTTGCTTTGGTTGTTTTTGGCTTTTCAAAACTTAGAACTACATTTTGGAAATTTAAATCAAATGGAAGCTATATTTCCCACATGACTGGCACATCCTGCCAGTTAAAGTTGTCTTGAAATTAACATTCAGCGTGATTCTTCATATTCAGTCAGCTTTATTTATAAAAAACTGACCGAAAAATTCTGCGTGAAAGACGAGGGAATCATTTTGCAATAAAACAATCTTCAAAAATTGATAAAAACTTAATAACTAAAGCAATCAATGTAAACATTCCAGAGCTTGATGTCTTAGTTATATTTAAAAATATATATATTATTATTATTTCGCATCTCACGCCATTACTACAACGTTAGAAATGCTGGGAATGGACGGGAATCTCGTTATCAAAACCAGCTTACACTGAAGAGACAGGGCTGCTGAAGAGAAATCGAGCGTGGGCGTTATGTTTATTCTCTTCTGCCCGAGACCTAAGCGTACTTTTTTTTTTTTTTTTTTTTTTTGGATCCATAAAGCTCACTTGTTAAATTTAGCGTATGAAAAAAAATAACTTCCGTTGCTGAGATGCAAGAAACAAGGTATGTTTTCCTAGAGAGTATGTCAAAGACTTTATTCCATTCTTACGAATTTTATTGTTTTAACTGAATTCAGAATTTGTAATAGTTTCCTCGCCTTTTAGTGAGAACGGAAATCCGAATGCGCCAAAAATTAATTTCTCTTTCAAGACTTACCTATTATTAATAAATAAGTACGAAAAAGCCGTTTTAGAAAACTGAAAATGTCCAGAATAGCAAGAATTTCAGTGCAAATTTATCGTGAGAGAAATTGCAGAACGCGAATAAAAAAAAAATTTTATTACTTTCAAATGGAAAGTTTTTATTGTAGCTGAAGCAGACTTTCCAAAACTGCAGTTATAAAGAATTCGTGTAACTGTGAGGCTCAAAATCTAGTAAATCAGATGCAGATCTCGTTTGAAAAAACAAAACGTGTGCATATAAAAAGCAGCAACACAAACATTTTACGGTAGGCGAACCTCAATGCATTAATGTACACAATGAATTTCTAGTTTCTATCCCAGACTATGTATTAAGTATTGATTGTTGAACTGCAATTGGCAAAGGTGAACTATAGTAGGCAATATGAGCCCAAAGGAACAGGCCTTAAATTTGGAATTTGAGAAAGGCGAAGGGATTTACCAAAAGTAATGTTTGACTCAACAGAACGTTTGATGCGGTTTTTTTTTTTTGTTGTTTTTTCCTAGGGCCGTCAAAGTGGTAAACAAACTTTGCCGCTTTAGCATAACTTGGTTTTCTTCTACAAGAATATTAAAGCACAAGTAGATATGTATTTTTTTTTCATTTTTAGTTAGCATGAGGCCTAATGCCTACCGGCTCAGAATGTCGAGGCCCACCGGGAATTCACCCGGTATCCCGGCGGCCCAGTCAGTGCCTGACGGATAATGCACGAGTTGTTCACGTCCAAAGCAGCTGAATTTAATTAAGGGTGAGTCCGGCAGCAAGCAAGGTATAACTAAAAAATGTGGTCCAAAATTTGAAGTTGTTCCCCGAATATTCTGGATTTGACAATAATGTCATTCCAAATAAACATATACTGCACATTGGGCCAAGCACTGGTCGTAACACTCTATCCATGAATCGTTGAAACATTTCTGGGGCTGCAAAAAAGGTGAAATGGCATCTGTAAAAAAAAAAAAAAAGCAAAAAAAGCTCCAAAATGCGTTACGAAACTAGTATTTTTTTTAACTAAATCTGGATGAAACTTGCCAATAACCAGAGGACAAATCGATGCTAACAACCATTTTGTAAAGTCAAATCGTGCAAAATATTGATAATGACAGGTAATGAGTAATTTACAGGCTTAGTTATTCGATTCAGCTTCCTGTGTTCAACCACAAAACTATAGTCCCTACCTTTTTTGGGAACATGGTAGAGGCCTGCACGGGCCTAATTTGGTGACCCCGGCCCAAACCCATGCGTTTAAGGCCCAGCTCGTTTCAAATATTAGACACTTGGCCCGTCCCGGCCTGGGCCCGTCAATTACAGCTCTTTTTAGGCTCGGCCCGTGATATGCCATTTGGTGTTATTTTGTCTTTCTATTGTATTTTATTAAAATTGGAAAATTAAATAATGAAATGAGATATTATTGAAAATATTTAGTTGAATGTAAGCCTAAAAATATTAACTAAACTTTGACAATTATCGAAAAATATAATCTTAAAAGAGAGAAAAAGGAAGACTAAGAGCGTTCAGAATCTTCCTTTCTCTGAACTAGTAAGCGGTAACACTACAAAAGTCAATCCCTATACAGATTAGGGATTGGAAAAAAAATTGATGCCTTCCTATCCTCTCATAGAAACACACACATACACACCCCACTCCACTGCAGACACTCCCCCTTCCCCACTCTACACAACACACACACTCGCTCGGGGTCGAATCTTTTTGTTTTCAACGAGCCTCAAAGCGGTTTTACCATCTTAATACCAACAGACTGGTAAAATCACTGTGAGTGCCTCTCCTTGCTTTTCTGATTACGTCCTTGGCTATGTCATGAAAATAAGTAAAAGCCAGCAAACCATTTAAACACACTAGGAAATCGGGGAACACGACTTTTTTTTCTTTCTTTACCACTGCGATAAAAAGAATCGGTCGACTTGGCCTGGCCCGGCCCGACCCGACCCGGTCGTAAGTGTCTGGGGAAAAGCCCGGCCCGTTGCTTTGTTCTCTAAACTAAAAAAAAAGGCCTTACCCACCACACGGGCCGGCTTGGCGGCCTAGCCCGGCCCGTGCAGACCTCTAGAGCATGGTAAGGGGGAAAAGTACTGGGACAGCTAACGCAAATGGTTTTCTTTGTTTGTTTGTTTCTGTTGAGGAGGGAGATTAACGACCAGCGTGAGCCACTTAGTGGGTTATAAACAGTCGTCCATCCCTAATTTAGGGCCACTGGTTCCAGGGAAGGGAGAGAACAAACACAAAACACGTCCCTCACTGGGATTCGAACAGAGACCCAGCTCGGACGAAAGGTCCCAAGCCGGCTCTTAGACCACTGCGCCACAGTATTTTCGTCTTGAACGATATCCTGTTGTAACATGTCTTTACCTTGTCGGGGTTTTTTTTTTTTTGGGGGGGGGGGGTCCTTATTTCTTTTTCTTCGTTTTTTTATTTTTAAAAAGTTCTAGTCGTCTATTTAATACAGTCGAAATTCTGTCTTTCCGTTCTTGCGACATATATCACTGCCAAGCTTAAAGTCCATATTTCAGCGGTCGAACCGACAAATACTTTTTTTGCTCTTTGGAGGTTTCATGACCACCGTGAACAACTCGATGGTCTACAAGCATGATGATCATATGTAGATGATTTTTAGGAAGGGAGTGTCTGACCCCAGGTCTTAAACAACCCTTAGAAATAAGAAGTTAGGAGATTTGGGCTAGAGTGCCCAATAGGAAAGTGGCACGGAAACGAACTAGAAAGGGGGAGGAAGACGCCCTTATTTATTACCAGGGAGGCCAGTACCCGGGGTCCGACGGCTTAACGTGCCCATCCGACGCACGGCGGATATTTAGGGGATCGAGCGTTCGTACCTGCCTGGGATCGAACTTGAGGTCCTTTCCGTGGCAGTCACGAACGTTGCCCACTAGGCCACCCGCGGCCCCTGTCTTTGATTTTACGAAGTTTCTGTATAAATACGGAAAAACCCGAAACTGACTTCAAGCAGTTGGTCGTCCCTAACTTAGGGTCACTGGTTCCAGGGATGGGAGAGAACCAGTGCCGTAAGGCAAACGCAACATCCATGCCTCATTGAGATTCGAACACGGACCCGTCCATCACCCCCTAAGCTATTAGGAGGTGATGACCCGTCCCCGTCCCGGACGAATGGTCATAAGTCAGCGCGCCGCCCCGGTGGCGCAGTGGTCTACGCGATGGCCTCTGATCATTCGTCCGAACGGGGTCCGGGTTCGAATCCCGGTGAGGCATGGATGTTGTGTTTGTCTTACGGCACTGGCTCTCTCCCTTCCCTGGAACCAGTGACCCTAAAATTAGGGACGGGCGACTGCTTATAGCCCATTGAGTTGCTCACGGTGGTCGTTAAACCTCCAATCAAAAAAAAAAAAAAAAAAAAAAATAAGTCAGCGCTTAGACCACTGCGCCTCCACCAATGAACGCTAGAATTTCTAGCATCCCCTAGTTAAAGTTTACCTGAAAGGATTACTTACTTTTATTTGTTCTTTGAACTAGATGGATGGCATCTCCACACATCCCCTGCCAATTCAGCCACTGCTATACGTTCTAATAGCTGTGGGAAAGAGGTTCTGCCATAGTTATCATTCCTCCTTCAAAATTTAAGTTGACAATTTTTCTTTTATAAAGTCCGGTCCACGAAGCTACTCAAAAGGAAAATAATAAATGAGCAAAACTGTAAGCACCAATTCAAATTTTGAAAGTTGCTCGTCGGGAAACTGGAAAAGTTGTATTGGAAGCACAGCAAATGAACAAAATGGTCTCGATACAATATATCACTTGTTACAGATACATACATCTAACCACTGTCAAACTTAACATGCTCGTTAGTGTTACCAAGCGTTACTAAAATGAAACTATTAGCTCTAGCGTAATGGGTGGGGATGGGGAGAGGCGATTGAAGAGTACCCCCCCCCACACACACACACACACTCACACACACCCAGCCCAGTCTCTGTAACTTAGATGCGGTGAGTCTTTTGCCATCTCATTATTGTTTCTAGGAAGATAAACATTGTTTGAAGCAGTGACAAGCTCATAATAATGTCTGGGTGTGGACAAGATATCTCCTTTGTCAGGACCGTAGCAAGCTTTTCATATCTGGGAGGGCGAGACTTGAAATTACGCCCCTTCGAGTTCAAAATTACACCCCTTCGAGTTCAAAATTACACCCCTTCGAGTTCAAAATTACACCCCTTCGAGTTCAAAATTACACCCCCCCCCCTCGAGTTCCTCTCAATTAATACGTGGTTTTTGCTTTTCAAACACCTGCGTTATAGGAAAGTACATGTATTATGATTGTTCAAAATCGCACTTCAGGTTTTTGACATAATTTTATTAAAAATGTAAAAACTATGTAAATACCCAAGAACCACAGGTTGTAAATACCACATGAAGCGTAAATATTATGTGAACTCCGACAATACAACCCTCCACAGAAATGCAGAACGAAAAAAAAAACCCAGCGCAAAACGAATGAGTATCGGATAGTGGACGTAACAATAGAATGAAGCTTTACGGGTAGGGCTTGGAAAAATTCTGTTAAAGGTTAAACTCTTAGAGAACTTTCTGCAACAGAGTAAAAATTATTAATTAGCTCTTCATCCCAACGACATGTTCTGAAATGTCCTAGAGGTTATATATATCAGCATATTGTTTTCTATGCCTGCATTCACTGTTTTGAAAAATTCCCTTCATGGATATGAGATGTTCACACTAGTGTATGTTACTCAGTTTACTCTATACCTAGGTTAATTGGATGGAATACTGTATGAGACTAACTAAAGTCTTTAAAAAGAAAATACTGAAGAGTGTAACTTTCTTTTTTAGTTACAATTTCTATTTTTTTACATCCCCCAGAGCAATGAATTTACGCCCCTGGAATGACAATTCTGGGAGGGCAACCGCACTCTCTCCCCTTCCGGTAGCTACGGCCTTGTCCTTTGTATTAGCATTTTATAGCAAGTTATATATGTGATCTTGAACATTATACGTGATATTCTGAACTTGAGATGTTTTGCTGTTGAAGGACACAACCGTTACATTATCTAAGTCTTTAGTGGTGTGTGTGCTCTTGTTGTTTCTCACGTCGTTTTTTTTTTTTTTTTTTTTTCTTTCATTTTTACTTTTTCTTTAATTAGTGTAGTATCTTGGACAGACTAGAAAAAATCTCAGATCTAAAGCATCCTTTGCTTGTTTTGTTCGGTGGTTTTAATAGGAATCATGTTTCCTTCTTTTACCAAGCAAATCGGTACAGCAAACTGTCTGTGATTTTCCAGAACGATTGCGAACATCGGACGACGCTTTCAGCGGGAACGCGGTGTTTTCTCGGAACTAATCGCAACCAAAGGGCGCATATGCTTTCCCGGCTTTTGTAACTGGTCCGGCAGATGGAACACATCATCGATTAGGCGTTATATACACGCAGTTGTTTCAGATTTCAACCAGTGTGTGTTGTATGCATATGTTAAATGAAAAGCAAAACTCAATGTGTATGAAATACTAAACGAACAAAATGTACCCTAAATGACGATATTTCGTTAATTTCCTCAAGGAAGATGCGACATTTGCTTCAATGCACAGAACTTACAGCAAAAAGAAAGTGTGGAGCCAGTGACATACTGCAAATTTTCAGGGAGACAACGAAAAATTATTTAGATCCCCACACACTTCCTTCCCCAACAAAAATTACTTTTGCACGCTTTCGATTATTTATATTACACTGATCTTGATAACTCGCTTCCTGTTAGTATGTTAAAAATAAAAATTTATAAAAATCGTATTATTATACATAATAAGAAATTGAATATAAAAATCAAGCATCTTGGAGTGAGGGAAGTTGCGTAGACAAAAAGACCAAAGGCGCAATGGTTAAGTGAGAAAAATCAATTACTGGAGGGGAATTTTGCTACTTAGCAACTTTGATGATATCTCAATCTCGGAAACCGACAGAAGATCTTTACTCCCACACAACGCGGAAATAATTAGCATTGAAGTGGAGTGTTCGTGTGGCCTAAGTGGTCCATCAGCTGGGAAGGCAGAAAAAAAAAAAAGAAGATTAGTGACGTTCCTATAGTACTGAAACATAGCTGCATATGCACTGTATTGACAAAAGTCACCCGACACCTAGAAGAGAAACACAACATACCATTTATTCACATATATTGGTACGGTGTCGGTCCAACTTTGGTCTTAATGCATGCACTGACCCTTCGAGACATGCTTTCGACAAGGTTTTGGAACACAGCGATAGGTATGCGCTTCCATTCAGTACATAATGCTGCCGCTAACTGTTGCTTAGTAGTAGGCCTTGGTTCCAAACTTCTTTTGCGGCGCTTTAATTCATCCTATAGGTACTCTATGGGATTAATATGAGGGCTCTGTGCTGGCCAGTCCACACAAGATACGGAATTATCGTCAAACCACGCCGTAACAGTATTTGCTGTATGGCTCGGTGCATTATCCAGCTGGTCCAACAAGGCTCGGTTCCATAGTATTGCCACATTGTTGGTAGGGCATAACTGCCCAGAATATCGAGGTAGACGTGCTGGTTAACAGGTTTGCCCACGATAACCAATCGGCCGGGACCATACCACGAAAAACACCTCCACACGAGTACACTGCCAGCTCCAAACTTGACCGTAGGAACAGTACACTGTGGTAAATAGCGTTCCCCTGGCTGCCGCCATACCCACACACGACCTTCAGATTGATGGATCGTGTATCTGGATTCATCAGTCCATAGGACCCGTTTCCATTGATCTGTAGTCCACGATAAATGTTCTTTACACCATGCTAAACGACGAGTAGCATTCCGTGTGGAGATGAAAAGCTTATGAGCAGCCGCACGACCACGGTAACCCATGGAATGAAGTTCTCTGCGAATGGTTATAGTACGTGTATATACCGAGGTTCCAGCATTTTTACTCACCTGTACACTGAGGTCTTGTGCAGTACTCCGTCGATTAGCTGTAACGACTCTCCTGGGGCTTCGACGTCCTCTATTATTGATTTTCTTTGGTTTGCCGGTACGTTTTGCTGATTCAGGCACGCCATGTGTCTTCCACTTATTCAGTACATCCAAAACAGTTGACTTGGGTATGTTCAAACGCCTGTCGGTTTCTCTTGTGGACAACCAACTAATATAACACCCAACAAACTTTCCTTTATCAAAGTCAGTTCTCTCCCGTCACGACATTTTCACTCAACCTCACAGTGCGATATACTGCAGGCTTATTTTTATACCGTTTGCAGCTGTACCGCGCACCTTAACAACGCAGCGGATCTGTTCATTTGATTTTGAAGGGGTGTCCGGTGACTTTGTCAATATAGTGTATATACACTGAGATGTCAGTGTATTAGATACACCTTCGTGAGGTAAATGGCTCATTCCAACTCGTAAGCTCGTAAGACGGCAATACGAACGTTGTGCGGTCTAAATCAGGCAGAAAAGCTTGTTGAGCGTCGATTGGCGTTCTACTGAATGTCGGGATGCGCAAAAGGAGTGATCTGAGAGGCTCTCAATGTGGTATGATAGTTCGTTACATTGGCGCCTATAACTTAGGTTTTTTTTTTGGTTTTTTTTTATTGGAGGTTTAACGACCACCGTGAGCAACTCAATGGGCTATAAGCAGTCGCCCGTCCCTAATTCAGGGTCACTGGTTCCAGGGAAGGGAGAGGGCCACTGCCGTAAGACAAACACAACATCCATGCCTCACCGGGATTCGAACCCGGACCCCGTTCGGACGAATGATCAGAGGCCATCACTTAGACCACTGCGACACCGGGGGCGGCTAACTTAGTTTTCAAGAGAAGGCGAAGAAAAATCGTAACTACGAATAACATATACAAACATCATATGCAAATTTCTACGATGCTTTCTTGTTATGTAATCGTTTTTACCACACTCTCAACGCATAAATTTAATTGGAAACCAGAAGACCAAAATAACTACGTACATAAAAAAATAGATAAATGAAATTAGACAGAATGTTATAGGATAATAAGGAAATGTCTTTGTTGTTGTTTTGATTATTTCGGCCACTTGTAATACGTGTCCCACGAAACGGCAGACATTACTCCACTGGTCATCAAGAATGAAAGAATGCCCTCAAGACAAATTTCTGCGAAAATTTCGAGAGATCTTTGTGCATTAGAGACTAGCTGTTGCAAAAGGATAATAATGTTTCATTTCTTCGCCTTTCAGAATTTCCCAAAGTGTAAGTATGCACGCTTTTCTCCAATGTACAATGGGAAATTTCATTATCACTTTCTACTGTAATTTTCCACTTTTTCTACCGGAAATTTCCGACGTTTTCCTATTTAGTTTCTGCATAGAAACGTATCCAGAAATTCTAGAGAAAAATTAGTGATCGTGTTGCGGCGAAAATCTCGGTAGTGCCTTCCAAAGACAGAAAAGTTACGATCCGATTTCCAGGGTAGGGCAAACGCCCCCCCTTCTTCCCCCCTATAACGGCGCCGATGGTTCCTTATTTAGTGCAGTATCTTGGACAGAATAGAAAAACTCTCGATTTTGAAATAGCTTTTGCTTGTTCTGTTTCCTTTCAGTAGGAATTATGTTTCCTTCTTTGTCAAGGAAATCGGCACAACCGACAGTCTGTGATTTCCAGAATGCTTCTGATATCGGACGACTCCTTTAGAGGGAACGTGGCGTTTTCTCGGTATTATTCGCAAATAAAGGACACGTAAAGGGCATGCATATCCTTTCTGTACTTTTGTATCTGGACTGGCAGGATAAGATCCAGAATTGATCAGTGTTGTATATGCAGTTGTTTCAGGTCTCAAACAACGTACACTGTAAAATAGAGAAAAAAAAATAAGAAAAAAAAATATTTTGTAAATTAACATTAACGAAGTATATTTCTGATACAACCTTTTCCGTGAAATAACGGAAAGGAACCTTAATTTCACGGATTTTTCGTACGCCAGGAAAATTCTTAACTTTCAGAAACCTTTCCGAATTTCTTTCTTATATTAACAGGAAAACTCCGTTCTCACTTTTTTACGCTTTCCAACCGCAGGTTGAAGAAGCGTATATATGCTCTATCTTTGCCCGTCCGCACGATAACTCGCGTAAAATTGGTTCGATTTCGATGAAATTTTAGTATGTGGTAGAAGACAACCTGGGGACAAACCCTATTGAAAATGGGGGAAATGGGGTCAAAGGTCAGGCCATAGGAGCGGGATCCATTCAATTGCCCTTATGCGTTATAACGCGTAAAAATTGCTCGATTTCGATGAAATTTTAGTATGTCGTCGGAGACCACTGGGGACGAACCCTATTGAAAATGGGGTCAAAGCTCAGAACATAGGAGTGGGATCCATTCCATTGCCCTTATGCGTCATAACTGCGTAAAAATGGTTCGATTTTGATTAAATTTTAGTATGTGGTAGGGGCCCCACTGGGAACGACGAACCCTATTGAAAATGTGCGAAATGGGGTCAAAGGTCAGGATGCTTCAATTGCGATAAAACTTTATCATGGTGTTCCGGAGGTATACTCAACCGGTTCTGTGGAATATCATCGAAATGGGGTCCAAGGTCAGGAGCGAGATTTAGTCAACAACCATTATTCTCATAACTTGAGTAATGATTTCTGGTATGTTGGAATGCGTATGATAATCAATGCATTGCGTGATTTTTATTAACCTGTTTTGTATCCATATGGCGAGAAATTTCCAGTCATAGGAGCAATTCGCGGGAATGCTTGAGGTTTGAGTAACTGTTAAATTTCACCCGTCTGTCGATTTTGAAGTTCTGCAGCCAGATCCGATATTGTGGATAGCACATCGCATAAATTTTGGTTATTGTGGCATAGGATATTTCTTCTTCTGTTCACCATTTTGTACACCAGCTATTATATATTGATGCCACTCTAAGAAACCGGGTACTTATATTATTGTACAGGTGATTGTGCGATATCTATGTATCAGTCTTTGGACTTTTTAGCACAAAAGCCATTACAGCCATCAAGAGTAAATTCTATATTTTAGGAGTTTTGTGAAATAATATACCATAAAGCAATATATTTCGCCTTTTCTTACAGATAACTGATAGTTATTGTCAGTTAAAAAAGATCTTAATAGTTCAGAAGCATTCTGTTGCTTCGAAAAATCACGAGGAAAAAATACTTAATTTGTGATAAGTCCTCCTACAGAAAAAATAAAATTATTACAAACGTATTCAGAAAAAATAAGAAGCTCCAACAAAAAATAAAGAGACTAAATCACTCCTATTGATGACAATATATATCATCATCATCATCATCATTGTCAACCATTATCAATCCACTGCTGGACGAAGGTCTCCCCAAGTTTCCTCCACAACGGTCTGTCTTGTGCCAGTCTCCTCCATGTCACCCCTGCATACTTTCGAATTTCATCCACCCATCTCCCATGTGGTCTTCTTCTGGGTCTTTTCCTGTCCCTTGGAATCCAATCTAAAATTTCGGCTGTCCATCGATGATCTGTCCTTCTGGCAGTATGTCCAGCCCATTGCCATTTCAGGGATTTAACTCTGATCATGATGTCTTCCACTCTTGTCATTTTTCGGATCCACGAGTTCCTCTTCTTATCTCTCCTGGTTACACCAAGTATGCACCTCTCCATGCTTTTTTGAGTTGTCTGCAGCCTTTGTATGTCTCTTTTAGTTAAGGTCCACGTCTCTGCACCATATGTAAGCACTGGAAGGATGCATTGATCAAACACTTTTCTTTTAAGACATAATGGCATATTGCTCTTGAAAATTATGCTGTTTCTTCCAAAAGCTCTCCAGGCAAGTTTTGTACGCCGATTAATTTCTTCACCAATGTGACCCTCACTTGATATCTGCTGTCCAAGATAAACGTACGTGTCTGTTATCTCCAGCTTTTCTCCATCAATCGATAAATCTTCATTTCTTGTAAAAGCATTGAACATCACTTTTGTCTTCTGAAAGTTCATTTTTAATCCCACTTCTTTACTCTTGTCAGCAAGTTCCTGGATCATACTCTGCAGCTCTGATGGGGTAGTTGCAAAAATGACTACATCATCAGCAAAACGAAGGTGGGTTAGATAATCTCCATTAATCTTTATCCCCTTGTTTTCCCAGCTCAGCGACTGAAAAACACCCTCCAATGTGGCATTAAAGAGCTTCGGAGATATGGTGTCACCTTGTCTCACTCCCTTTCCAATTTTTACGTGTGTTGTATTTTCAAACAGCCTAATCTTTGCACTTGCATTTTCATAGATGTTATTAATAATATTAATGTATGCATCTTCAATACCGCAGGTTTTCAGAGCCATTGTAACTGCTGATGGTTTCACCGAATCAAAGGCTTTTTCATAATCGATAAAAGCCATGCACAATGGAAGTTCATATTCCCTCGCTCTTTCAATTAGTTCTCTCAGCACGTGGATATGATCTATTGTGCTGTAGCCACTCCTGAATCCAGCTTGTTCTCTCGGTTGAGCCATGTCCAGTGTTACCTTCAAGCGGTGTGAAAGAACTTTAGTGAAGATTTTATAAACTACTGATAGGAGGCTGATAGGTCTGTAGTTTCCGAGATCCTCAATGTCACCTTTCTTATGTAGCAGGATCATTGTAGCGGTGTTCCAAGCCTCAGGAATCTTTCCTTCATTAAGGCATCGAGTGAAAATTTGGGCGAGTACTGTTTCGATTTCTCCACTTGCTTCTTGTATGATGTCTACAGTAATTCCATCTTCTCCTGGAGCTTTTCTCCGCTTCATGTTCTTGATTGCATGTGCAACTTCTGCTGGAAGGACTGGAGGAACTCTGGTACTGGTATCTTTCATGATGTCTGGAGTGCATGTATCATCCCTTTCATATAATTTGGAGTAGAAATCTTTCACTCTTGTCAAAATTTCGCCTCTATTTCTTGTTACAGAACCATCTTCTTTTCTCAGTGCCATAATCTGTTTTCTTCCCTTACTGAGATGTCCCTTTGCTATCTTTAGGCTTTGGTTGTTTTCAATTGCTTTCCTCACTAGTTCACAGTTGAATTTTCTTACGTCTTCAGTGATACTTTTTCTTACTGTCTTGCATAGCTCTATATATTCCACTTTGGAAGTCACATCTTCTTTAGTTGTCCTCATCTCTCTTCTTTTTTGCATCAACATTTTCGTTTTTCCTGATAATTTGTTTACATGCAACTTGTTCTTAGAACCAGCTAATTTTGTTGCTGTTTCCATAAGAGCTTTGGTTACTTTTCTGTTTACTTCAGAGATGTCCACTTCTTCTGATGTTAGGCCTTCTAAAGCAGAGAACCTGTTCTTCAGTTCCAACTTGAAGGTATTATGGGGTTTTTTAAGGTTGGTTATGTCAATAGATTTTGTTTGTCTTATGAGCTTGCCACGTTCAAGTTTAGTGTTGAGGTGCATCTTACATCTCACCAATCTATGGTCACTACCTGTGTTGAACTTGTTTAGCACACTGCAGTCTTCTATGACGAATTTTTTGTTACACATAATAAAATCAATTTCACTTGTCGTCCCGTTTGGATGTCTCCATGTCCATTTCCTGTGTGGCTTTTTCTTGAAGAAGGAGTTCAAGATGAAAAACCCTTCTGCCTCTGCAAACTCAACGAGAGTATTTCCACGCTGGTTTCTGTTGCCATGACCGAATTTACCTACTGAAGTTTCATTCTGTTGCCGTTGCCCTATTTTTGCATTGAAATCTCCCATAATTATTTTCAAGTGCTGCTTACCTTTATTATTTAGATGACAAATTTCCTCATAAAATTCTTCGATTTCTTCTTCAGGATGACTTGTGGTGGGTGCATAAGTTTGAATAATCTGAGCCTGGTATCTTTTCGAGAGTTGGATAACAAGTCGTGCAGCTCTGTCAGAGGAACTTTCAACTTCTACAACTTTATCCTTCAGTTTCTTGTTTATTATAAATCCAACACCACTAGTTCTGCCAGTATCTGTCCCACGATAGTAGAAGAGATGTCCACTTTTCAGTTCGATGAGATCTTCTCCTTTTCTCCTTACCTCACTTAGCCCCACGATGTCCCAGTTGATCCTTTGTAGTTCCTCTTCCAATTCAAGAAGCCTTGAATCAGAAGATAGGGAGCGTCCATTGTACGTAGCCAAGGTCAGCATCAGATGGCAGCCTAGTCCGGTCCTCCGGGGATTCTTAGCACCCTCTGCCTTCATGTCGCACTGGCCGCTGCCTTGGCCAGGTACATTCCAGCTGCCGGAGACTGAGGGCCAAGATTTAAGTTGTGGAATCATTTTGGAGGGGTTTGGCCATAACTCACCACGCTGGCCAAGCGGGTTGGTGAGTGTGGGATAGAATTTCCTCTAATCCCGATGGTATAGTTATACCGCTATTGGCGGTCGTCAGAGCCCCTTTAGTGGGAACAGGATGCACCACGAGAAGGCGGGGTTGACATTTGTCAAGGAGAGGCTGTGATGTTACGCATCACCTGGCCTTACATCCCACAATATATATATATATCATCATCATCATTGTCAACCATTATCAATCCACTGCTGGACGAAGGTCTCCCCAAGTTTCCTCCACAACGGTCTGTCTTGTGCCAGTCTCCTCCATGTCACCCCTGCATACTTTCGAATTTCATCCACCCATCTCCCATGTGGTCTTCTTCTGGGTCTTTTCCTGTCCCTTGGAATCCAATCTAAAATTTCGGCTGTCCATCGATGATCTGTCCTTCTGGCAGTATGTCCAGCCCATTGCCATTTCAGGGATTTAACTCTGATCATGATGTCTTCCACTCTTGTCATTTTTCGGATCCACGAGTTCCTCTTCTTATCACTCCTGGTTACACCAAGCATGCACCTCTCCATGCTTCTTTGAGTTGTCTGCAGCCTTTGTATGTCTCTTTTAGTTAAGGTCCACGTCTCCGCACCATACGTAAGCACTGGAAGGATGCATTGATCAAACACTTTTTTTTTTAAGACATAATGGCATATTGCTCTTGAAAATTATGCTGTTTCTTCCAAAAAGCTCTCCAGGCAAGTTTTGTACGCCGATTAATTTCTTCATCAATGTGACCCTCACTTGATATCTGCTGTCCAAGATAAACGTACGTGTCTGTTATCTCCAGCTTTTCTCCATCAATCGATAAATCTTCATTTCTTGTGAAAGCATTGAACATCACTTTTGTCTTCTGAAAGTTCATTTTTAATCCCACTTCTTTACTCTTGTCAGCAAGTTCCTGGATCATACTCTGCAGCTCTGATGGGGTAGTTGCAAAAATGACTACGTCATCAGCAAAACGAAGGTGGGTTAGATAATCTCCATTAATCTTTATCCCCTTGTTTTCCCAGCTCAGTGACTGAAAAACACCCTCCAATGTGGCATTAAAGAGCTTCGGAGATATGGTGTCACCTTGTCTCACTCCCTTCCCAATTTTTACGTGTGTTGTATTTTCAAACAGCCTAATCTTTGCACTTGCATTTTCATAGATGTTATTAATAATATTAATGTATGCATCTTCAATACCGCAGGTTTTCAGAGCCATTGTAACTGCTGATGGTTTCACCGAATCAAAGGCTTTTTCATAATCGATAAAAGCCATGCACAATGGAAGTTCATATTCCCTCGCTCTTTCAATTAGTTCTCTCAACACGTGGATATGATCTATTGTGCTGTAGCCACTCCTGAATCCAGCTTGTTCTCTCGGTTGAGCCATGTCCAGTGTTACCTTCAAGCGGTGTGAAAGAACTTTAGTGAAGATTTTATAAACTACTGATAGGAGGCTGATAGGTCTGTAGTTTCCGAGATCCTTAATGTCACCTTTCTTATGTAGCAGGATCATTGTAGCGGTGTTCCAATCCTCAGGAATCTTTCCTTCATTAAGGCATCGAGTGAAAATTTGGGCGAGTACTGTTTCGATTTCTCCACTTGCTTCTTGTATGATGTCTACAGTAATTCCATCTTCTCCTGGAGCTTTTCCTCGCTTCATGTTCTTGATTGCATGTGCAACTTCTGCTGGAAGGACTGGAGGAACTCTGGTACTGGTATCTTTCATGATGTCTGGAGTGCATATATCATCCCTTTCATATAATTTGGAGTAGAAATCTTTCACTCTTGTCAAAATTTCGCCTCTATTTCTTGTTACAGAACCATCTTCTTTTCTCAGTGCCATAATCTGTTTTCTTCCCTTACTGAGATGTCCCTTTGCTATCTTTAGGCTTTGGTTGTTTTCAATTGCTTTCCTCACTAGTTCACAGTTGAATTTCCTTACGTCTTCAGTGATACTTTTTCTTACTGTCTTGCATAGCTCTATATATTCCACTTTGGAAGTCACATCTTCTTTAGTTGTCCTCATCTCTCTTCTTTTTTGTATCAACATTTTGGTTTTTCCTGATAATTTGTTCACATGCAACTTGTTCTTAGACCCAGCTAATTTTGTTGCTGTTTCCATAAGAGCTTTGGTTACTTTTCTGTTAACTTCAGAGATGTCCACTTCTTCCGATGTTAGGCCTTCTAAAGCAGAGAACCTGTTATTCAGTTCTAACTTGAAGGTATTATGGTGTTTTTTAAGGTTGGTTATGTCAATAGATTTTGTTTGTCCTATGAGCTTGCCACGTTCAAGTTTAGTGTTGAGGTGCATCTTACATCTCACCAATCTATGGTCACTACCTGTGTTGAACTTGTTTAGCACACTGCAGTCTTCTAATGACGAATTTTTTTGTTACACATAATAAAATCAATTTCACTTGTCGTCCCATTTGGATGTCTCCATGTCCATTTCCTGTGTGGCTTTTTCTTGAAAAAGGAGTTCAAGATGAAAAACCCTTCTGCCTCTGCAAACTCAACGAGAGTATTTCCACGCTGGTTTCTGTTGCCATGACCGAATTTACCTACTGAAGTTTCATTCTGTTGCCGTTGCCCTATTTTTGCATTGAAATCTCCCATAATTATCTTCAAATGCTGCTTACCTTTATTATTTAAATGACAAATTTCCTCATAAAATTCTTCAATTTCTTCTTCAGGATGACTTGTGGTGGGTGCATAAGTTTGAATAATCTGAGCCTGGTATCTTTTCGAGAGTTGGATAACAAGTCGTGCAGCTCTGTCAGAGGAACTTTCAACTTCTACAACTTTGTCCTTCAGTTTCTTGTTTATTATAAATCCAACACCACTAGTTCTGCCAGTATCTGTCCTTAATGATAGTAGAAGAGATGTCCACTTTTCAGTTCGATGAGATCTTCTCCTTTTCTCCTTACCTCACTTAGCCCCACGATGTCCCACTTGATCCTTTGTAGTTCCTCTTCCAATTCAAGAAGCCTTGAATCAGAAGATAGGGAGCGTCCATTGTACGTAGCCAAGGTCAGCATCAGATGGCAGCCTAGTCCGGTCCTCCGGGGATTCTTAGCACCCTCTGCCTTCATGTCGCACTGGCCGCTGCCTTGGCCAGGTACATTCCAGCTGCCGGAGACTGAGGGCCAAGATTTAAGTTGTGGAATCATTTTGGAGGGGTTTGGCCATAACTCACCACGCTGGCCAAGCGGGTTGGTGAGTGTGGGATAGCATTTCCTCTGATCCCGATGGTATAGTTATACCGCTATGGGCGGTCGTCAGAGCCCCTTTAGTGGGAACAGGATGCACCACGAGAAGGCGGGGTTGACATTTGTCAAGGAGAGGCTGTGATGTTACGCATCACCTGACCTTACATCCCATATATATATATATATATATATATATCATCAACGTGCAATTAGTTTTACCATGAACGTGATTCAGATTTCCGAGTCGTGCTGGCTCAGGGGTTAAGACGCGCGTTATCTGTTAAACCCAGTGGCGTACGGGGGGGGTACACCTCTACATAAGATCTGATCTGAATCAAAGGCCCACGGTGTCTTTGATTCAGATCAAATCATATGTAGAGGATTTTAGGAAGGAGTGTCTGACCCCAGGTCTTAAACAACCCTTAGAAATAGGAAGCTAGGAGATTTGGGCTAGAGTGCCTGATAGGAAAGGGACATGGAAGCGAAGTAGAAAGGGGGAGGAAGACGCACTTATTTATTACCGGGGGGCCAGTACCCGGGGGCCGACGGCTTACGAGCCCATCCGACGCACGGCGGATAATTAGTGGATCGAGCGTTCGTACCTGCTGGGATCGAACCTGAGGTCCTTTCCGTGGCAATCACGAACGTTGCCCACTAGGCCACCCCCGTCTTTGATTTTACGAAGTTTCTGTATAAATACGGAAAAACCCGAAACTGACTTTTCTGAAATTAGCGGAATTTCTGACTACGGGAAAAAATCTGCGAAAATACGGAAGTTAAAAAAAAAAAAAAAAAAGACGGGCGCTTTTAAAAATGGAAATTTCGTTAAAAGAGGGACATTTACCGGCAACTTTGACGCACGTTTTTTCTTCAGAAATTTCCCGTGAATTCACACCATTTATTTTTTACAGTGTATGGCTGTATAGATATGTTAAACGAAAAAGAAAACTGAGTTTGTGTGAAAAACTCACCGAAGGAAATGTACTCTAGGTTACGATACTTTGTTAATTTTCTGAAGAAAGATAGGATGGAAAATTACTTCAATTTGTAAAACTTTAGCAAGATGAATGTGTGAAATCAGTGGCATATAGGGCAAAAACTGCAGGAAGTCCGTGAAACACTATTTGGATCGCGCTTCCCCAGAAAAAATTAATTTTGCTTACTTTCGATGATTAATAGATCGTGATAACTTTTTTATAGAACGTTAAGAAAATATGTAATATTATGAAAATCATGTTATTATATATAATAAAAAATAATCAGATATCTTGGAACGAATGAAAGTCACCCAGACAAAAGGACCAGAGGAGTAATGCTTAAGTGGGAAGGATCGATTATTGAAGAGAAATCTCGAGAGCTTAGTTGCCATCTCTATTCCGGAAGCCGACAAAGATCGTAACTCCTACACAGCGCGGAAATAATGGATATTGCGGTGGAGTCACGGTTCGTCTGGCCTGAGAGCTTCAGCCTGCTGGGAATCAAAGCCAGTGGCAAATTCAGCGGGGGAGTGTTGCCCCCCCTCCCCAAACAGCTTTTTTTTAAACATCCAATATAGTACATAACTAATGTGTTTACTTTTGTAAAATTCCTGTTAGCACAGATTTTCGTTAAAGTATTTATAACAACTGAAATTTCGCATAATTAAATTTAATATAAATTTGGAGATAAAACGTCATGCTCTTCAGCAGAAAAAAAAAAAGCGAAAAAACCCCAAAAAAACTGGCGGTTTAGAAACAGATAAAACTGAGAGCGGAAGTGAAAAGAAATTTTGACTGATCATGAAAAGCAATGGGTGTGGTTTATTCTATTCTTAAGTATTGTCTGGTATCATTAGTAATTGGAAACAGCGTAAGTCGCATTGTGGGGTAGACTTTGGAATATGTGTGAGATAGTGTAGGACAGAGAGTTTATGGCCCTGGTTTGGACCATAAACAAAAACATGTAACAACTGGAACATTTTCCGTTAAACTAACACGTCCGAATAGAAGGAATCAAACTTTATTTTTTTAAGATTTTATAAAGATATGAGATTTGAAAAGTATGAAACTGGTTTTCTCGAAAAGCAGGTATAGTTGAACTCGATGAAATAGTGCTGATTTTTCAGTTTTGTTCGCAGTTTGTGATTTAAAATCTTAGAACAATAATTTTAATGGAAATCTTTTAAAAAGCCTTGCAATTCCAGAACGGAACAGCGATATAAGTATGTGTGTGTTCTCCACAAAGCTTCTCTTTCTTTCTTTTTTTCTATTTTTAGACCAGACCAACCGCCACCCTAAGATAAGTTTCTGGATCCGCCCTTGGTCAAATCATTGATTAAGTGGAAGCAGTCGTATATGCGACAGGGGTTGAAATGGTAGTAAATGCGACCTGCTTAAGGTGGTTCCACCTAAAATCTCTGCCATATGTTTCCAATGGTAAAATGTCCTTACATATTTTCTTCGCAATTAATGTGCCGCCCCGGTGGCGCAGTGGTCTAAGCGATGGCCTCTGATCATTCATCCGAAAGGGATCTGGGTTCGGATCCCGGTGATGCATGGATGTTGTGTTCGTCTTACGGCACTGGCTCTCTCCCTTCCCTTCCCTTCCCTGGAACCGGTGACCCAAAATTAGAGACGGGCGACTGCTTATAGCCCATTGAGTTGCTCACGGTGGTCGTTAAACCTCCGATCAACAACAACAACAACAATTAATGTATTCCCAAGGATGAAAATTTGCACATCAATAAAACTTACTTTAAGTTATAGCATGAGATACTTAATACTTGCTAAAACATAACCATAATTAAACAATCCAATATTTGTTTGTCTACTGACGTCATCAAGATACAGGTCGCGCCATCTATTAACAGGTCTGAACGAAGAAAAATGATAGATTTTTAATATCATTATGTTTATGTTTTAGCGAGTATTAAGTATCCCATGCTATAGCTCAAAGTCAGTTTTATCGATGTGCAAATTTTCACCCTTGGGAATACATTAATTGCGAAGAAATTATGTAAAGAAGTTTTACCATTGGAAACATAAGGTAGAGATTTTAGGTGGAGCCATCTTAATAACGCAGAGGGATGGGGAAAGAAAGAAGGGAGGTCAAATGGAGGGAAGAGAGAAGGGAGTGAGCTGCTAACGATGCGGTGTGACGAAACGGGTAATATTTGCGACCATCACGTGAACTACGGAGATGCGTTTTCTATACACCGTAAAAGAAGTTGATTTGTACCAAAGTACATACTTCAGTTTGAACGCGACAGAACTTCAGTGTTTCGAACGCGTGTCTGGGGATTCGTGGTTTCTCCCACACGATTTTAGTTCTCCAGAAAATATTAAATAATAATATGACTTTAATTCATTTGTCAATTTTAAAAATAGCTTATTTATGCTTTGACTTCATTACAACCACATAATAACAATTGGTTAGGAAATGTAGAAAATATCATTCCCCAGAAAACATTCCTACCTTCATGTATTGCTCTTTTAATTCCTCATAGATTATTTTACACGTATCCGGAATTATTATTCCTAAAAAATCTGCAGAAATAGCTATCGTAAATTTCAGATCTTCATACGAACGCTCAGTATCGGACTGGCGATCCGTAAACAGCCCGGGAAGCAGATTTTTTGCAGCTCACTGTTTGGAAAAAAATCTGCCCCAAACCTAAAATTTGCGGTATGCTGACATCACCATTTCCTGTTTATTATCCAAAGTTCTGTGTGAAAATTCGTGCTACCATTCACAAATATATTAGGTTGTAATGCTGTCTAAAACACGATAAAACTTCATTAAAACCACAGCACACTAGTTGCAAGATGAAATGAAAATTTACGACAGTTAAAACCAGTGTTACAGTTAAAATGATAAAATTACATGAGACGAGATCTTTCGGGTCACCCCTTGGTGCCCATTGTCAAGCCAACTGTGAATACATTTGATGCGGTGACAACTTATATGCCTTATAATAGTCACGTGGTGTCGCCATGGTAACAGTAATGCGCATGTGAATAAACATAGATTTTAAGGTCAACATTAAAGTCATATTAATGATGGAGGTTCCAACGACCGTATAAGACGTTGCCAGGTTAAAGGGAGGGCATAAGGTAGGTCATCGTTACAGCATAATTTGTTAAACCATACTATAAAAAGTGCTTCCGTAAGCAAGATGTCTTTCTTGTATTTGGTGTAAGCGAGATGAGAGACTTCGTTCCAACACGGAGTAAAATGATTGAGGGTTACTGTGCGAGCTAAAGAAGTGGTTGTAGCTTCCCTGGAAATGTCATATTGGTGTTCACGGGATCGAACCGAAATTGTTCGTAAAGTGGAGCCAATGTAACTCGAATTTGGTTGACTAGGGGTCTGGGGGCGTAGAGGAATACAGTATACACCATGTTTTTCACCTGTTGATACAACATCTCGGTCAGAACGTAAATTCTTAAAAATGTTAGAGGTTCTGATCCCGAAATGTAATTTATATTTATTACAAAATTTGTTAAGCATGTTGACAATAGGGAGGTTAAAGGTTACAGAGCCAACAAATTCCACAGTCGGTTTGTCTACTTGTAGTTTTGTGGAGACAGTAACCCTCAATCATTTTACTCCGTGTTGGAACGAAGTCTCTCATCTCGCTTACACCAAATACAAGAAAGACACCTTGCTTACGGAAGCACTTTTTATAGTATGGTTTAACAAATTATGCTGTAACGATGACCTACCTTATGTCCTCCCTTTAACTTGGTAACGTCTCATACGGTCATTGGAACCTCCATCGTTAATATGACTTTAATGTTAACCTTAAAATCTCTGTTTATTCACATGCACATTACTGTTACCATGGCGGCATCACGTGACTATTATAAGGCATATAAGTTGTCACCGCACCACATGTATTCACAGTTGGCTTGACAATGGGCACCAAGGGGTGACCCGAAAGATCTCGCCTCATGTAATTTTATCATTTTAACTGTATCATACTGGTTTTAATTGTAGTAAATATTCATTTCATCTGGCAACTAGTGTGCTGCGGTTTTAATGAAGTTTTATCGTGTTTTAGACAGCATTACAACCTAATATATTTCCAATAGTCTTTTTTTAGCAAAAGTCTGATAATTTTTGTATTGCTTGTATTTACAAAAGAAGGTTTTACTCATGTTTCTGTATTGCAGCTGAAGATACCACTAGTAAAACTTGATCTGTATATAAAAAATAAAACACTTTCTTTTCCCAAGCAATAGCCATAGTACTTTTTCTACGACAAACTGCCGGAGATTTTATTCCAGTCGTGTGGGAATTTTATTGCGATAGCTGCATTCAGAATTAATGGCAAGTTTCTTCGCTTTTTAGTAAGAAAGGAAATCCAAATCTTCCCAAATTTCATTTTTTTTTTTTTTCAAGACTATGAAAAACGAAGTAATTACGAAAGCATCAAAACATTGATGGAAATTTCTGTTACTGCAAGAATTTCAATGGTAATTCATTTATAAAGTGAGAGAAATTAAAGAGTGAGAAAATTGTTTATTCAAAATAATTCCTGATCTGCCGTGGATCTCCTCAGTGCTAAACCGGGTCCCCCTGGAGTTTCATCAAGTTTTACTAGTGGTATCCTGGAGAGGAGATGTGAGTCCCGGGAGCCCCCGCTAAACCTACCTAATATCTGACCTTTCAACCCCGGTCGCATTGACCATTGGAACTTAGACCCCAGGTGGTCAACACCTAATCTCCCTGACCAAAGCCCAAATTTCTTCCCCACTTTTCTTTGCCCCTGCTGGTTGCATTGCTACCATTTCAGCATCGGGGGCATTTGTATGGCAATAACATTCTCCTCCTCTATCTGGCTGGGGTACAAAAAACAAGTAAATCTTGTTTTGTCTGGTTTGTCCTGTTCAACGACAAAAGGAAAAGATTATTAGCTATAGAGCCTGCTGTAAATAAACGTGATTTTGCCGCAGAATGTACTGTTATTTAAAATGTTGCGCAATGATGAAAAAAAAAATTCTTTCAGATGCCATTAATGTTACGAAAAATTATTTGAAGTGATCCCGAAACTCCTGTCCGTCGAAGCACCCCACAATGCGGAGAGTTGCAGGAACCTACGCCAGTGCCTAGAAATTTCAGGAAAATTAGAGAACAGTCAACGATGGGGGGAAGGGCTTCTACGTTTTGTTCAATAAAGGTTTTCGATGTCTTAGTGAATGATTTATTTTAACCAACAGAAAGTTTGTCCTTTCGAGGGGGAGGGGGGGATTGTTCCAGTTACCCAAGTTTAACATGAAACATGCACAAATAGAATTTATTTATTACAATTCAATCGATATAGATGATAAACGCCGCTGCCGCCCGCCCCGGTGGCGCATTGGTCTCGAATCCCGATGACGCATGGATGTTGTGTTTGTCTTACGGCACTGGTTCTTTCCCTTCCCTGGAACCAGTGACCCTAAATTAGGGACAGGCGACTACTTATACCTCATTGAGTTGCTCACGGTGGCCGTTAAATCTCCAATAATAAAAAAATAATAAAAAAACGCCGCCTTGGTGGGCGACTTGTCCTAGCCGATTGGCAGAGCACACCTGAATGAAATCGACATAAGCCAATGCTTTCCGTTGTAGTAGTGGAATAGATACAGATAAACGTTCCTATTGAAACAAATGTCTAGCATACATCATGAAATAATTTATTTACTCATCGAAGTGAATTTAACTGCTACATTGCTTGCGTATGATTAAAATTGGAAAATATTTTATTAAATTACGCAATGCGAATAGAAGGGCTGAAGCTCCGCTTTCGAAGATTTTATTCAGACCTACAAAAAAAAAAAAAAAGAGACTCCTTTCCCAGGGTAACAGGCAACATACCGACAAGGAAATAATATGGACTTTACAGCTGTTGATAGTAAATTTGAATTTAGTGTAACTATTTTGATGAAGAAAGTGTTTCGATGCTGTGCAACTATGCTGGTATACACAGTAAATAAATAAAAGATAGTTTTTCTGTAGTTCCTCTATCTTTCTTTCTGCTCAGAATGTTGCAGCCGTTCTTTTAGTACCGACATATCATTGCATATACACTGTGAAAACCTAATTTTCCCGGTGGCGCCTTCTAAGCCACATCCTTCTGCTCTGGAGCAGAATGCTTTTCCAATTAAGCTACATCGGCAAGCGCTTATCACTGCTACTTGCTATCTTGACATGTGCGTCGCTTCTGTAGCACGTCACATATACCCCCCTTGAGAAAGAGGGAGCACGAAATCGCAGGTTTCAGGTCCTCCGCAAACCATGCTTTAAGTAGAAGGTATTTAGAAGAAGGAATTCTCAGTAATTCTAGATGAGTGTGGAAGCAACATCACACATCTTTCGAAGAATCTAACGGTTAGTAGATACATTTTTATATTCTGATGTTAATGTGAAATCCCAATCTGGCCTCTGCCTGGTTGGAACCCATTTCCCTCTGCTACGGATCCGAATGCTTTCCAAATTAACTACGCCGGCAAGGGCTTATCACTGTTACTTGCTGTCTTGACATGTGCTGAGTTGCTGGTTCTTGGTTGTGAAAGCCAGGGCCCGGTTTTCGCATTCTCGAACCATCAACGATCCACGCTTTCTCCTCGAGTGGGAATTTGTTAATATAACTTAAGCGAAAATTATGGTAATTTTTTTCTAACATTTTTAATAATCCCCACATGTCTGACAAGCCGCGCTATTCCATATGTGTGAATAGGCACATAAAATGAAAGTACAATTAAGTATTTGGAGCTGTGTAAAAGTTTACATACACTTGAATTTTAGGATTGTATGTATTAATATACCGGGAGTACCTAAACGCGAGTACGGAGAACTGCTCACATTGCAATTTCAGTGCCAAAAAAATTGTTAAGAATAAACAAATATTGTGTGGCAGTATTTCTGACTACTTGAACAACTATTGTTCACAAAGCATTTTTTTAATATTTCATTTTCAATAAGAAATTTGGACATTTCCATGATTTTCAGGTCAAAGACAGAGCGAAGAACTGGCACAAAGTGGCCACCCGGAGAACTGGCCACAAAAATTTTAAGGGACCGTATAAAAATGTCGTTTTTGACCACTTCGTGTCCACGTCCCCACCGGTTGGATATCTGAGTCACATAAAGTTTCCATAATTTCGTATTTTCTTAATTGCTATATTTAATGTAATTCCTCATAGCAAATGTTTATAATCGACAACTCAACAAAAGAATTTTAGGATTTATAAACTACAACTCTACAAAATTTCTACGGACATCTGTTACCGTCATAGGGTGTGTCGTGGGGGGGGATTAATACCGAAAATATAAAATATAAAGAATTTCTAGTCCGATCTGGAGCAGACTTTCAACGTTTACAAATTACAGCTCTACTGAGCTAACGCAGGAAACCTGTGTGTGTGTGTGGGGGGGATACATAATTTCTGGTCCGATCGAGAGATTTTCAGCGTTTACAAATTACAGCTCTACAAAATATTTATATTATATATTTCTGGCGATAAGCCCACCTCTCTTCCTCGGATAGGTTTCGTGCGGTAGCAGATGCCTGCAGAAGTTTTGTTGAGTTATAATTTGTAAACACTCAAAATATCTCCCGACCGGACCAGAAATTCTCTGTGTTTTATATTTCGGCATCTCCCCCTCCCTCCCGACAGCTTTCCAGCGTTACACCATGCCCGCAGAGAATTTGTTGAGTTGTATTTGTAAACGCTGAAAGTCTTCCGATCGGACCAGAAATCCTTCATATTTTATAATTTTGGTATTAAAGCCATCATCCCAACAGGTTTCTTGTGTTTGCACATGCCGCAGAAAATTTGTTGAGCTGTAATTTATAAACCCTGGAATTCTTTTGTTGAGTTGTTGATTATAAACATTTTGACGTAGGACTACGTCTAACTCCGCGGATAGTATGGGGCGACTTATGGCCAGCCGCCTGTGACAAGAATAGGTCCCAATTGAAATCAATTAGAGCGTTAAAAATATGTGCCACATAATAATCGTATTAGCATATTCGTAAACAGCATCGAGTCCAATTCACGTACTGCGCAATACATCGTGTACGCGAAGCTCCCCTCGCTCGCTGTGCGCAGGGGAGATGATGCAATATTTCTGGGTGTCCCGCACCGTTTGACTCAGTTTATCTCGGCAACCGTAAACGCAACACGACTGTTTGTGGTATCGTTTTAAAGCTCTCGACGAGATCTATTCAAATATGTGAAGAACATATCGCAGTGGCTTAACAAAATATTTAAAAATTGCTTTCGTGTGAGCGGGTTAACACTTTTGACAATATCGCGGTTTATCTGGATAACTGTGAGTGCAAAACGACTGTGAGAGGTATCTGTTTAAAGCTCTTGACGAGATCTATTTAAATATATGAAGAATATATCGCAGTGGCTTAAACAAAAATGTTTAAAAATTGCTTTCGTGTGAACGGGTTAACATTTTTAACAATGATGCGGAATTCGCAGAATGAACGCAAGCAAAAGTGGATAAAGTCAAAACCAGAGGCAAGAGCAAGCGATGAGGAATGTAAGAAGCCCAAGAAGATAGAGCACCTCGTTGGGTAATTCGTGTATCGATCTAGTTTGTGTTCGCAATGTATCTAAGTTATTTTTAAAAACTATGTGAGCTACTTTTCATATCATGGACGTGTGTTGGCTATAACAAACTAAATAAACGCTTTGAAACTACACTCGACTAGCTCATATCAACTCTCCGATCTGCAAGTGTTTGTCCTACGTTCCAAACCGACGGCTAAATCAGAATTGAGCCTACCTGTATATTTTTTATATAAAAAATTACATTGAATATCGCAATTAAGATAATACGAAATTACGGAAACTTTATGTGACTCAGATATCCAACCTGTGGAGACGTGGACACGGAGCGGTCAAAAACGAACTTTTTATACGGCCCCTTAAAATTTTTGTGGCCAGTTCTCCGGTGGCCACTTCTCCTACACCCACTAGGTCACCCAAACAAAAGAGCACATGATCGTAAACACAATTAATTTTAAGTAAAGTTAAAAAAAATCATATTCATAGGTTTTTTTACACATATTTCCCAGCTACACAATTTTGCAGGAGAGTAAACTTATTTTTTTGCTCACTTTCTTATTTTCTGTTGTGAATTAAATAACACGTGCTATCAAATTTTTCAAGTGCGTGTTTAGCCACACGTATCTCCTGGTGTATTTAATACCTACAATCCTAAAATTCAAGTATATGTAAATTTTTACATAGCTCCAAATACTTAACGGTATCTTCAGTTAATGTGCCTATTCACAATTATGGAATAGCACAGATTTTCGAACAGGTGACCATTATTAAAAATGTAAGAATGATTACATTTTTCACTCAAGTTATGCTAATCTCTCTCGAGGAGAGAGCGTGTTCTTTGATGGTTCAAGAATGCGAAAACCAGACCTTGGCTTTCTCACCCGACAACCAGCAACGCATCACATGTGTGCCACCTTTGTAATACACCGATGGGCCATTAGATTATGACCACGTGACTAATAAGCTGTAGGACCCCCTTTAGCCCGCAAAACAGTGGCCACTCGGTGAGGTATCGTTTCGATGAGGTGGCGATAGGTATCCTGGGGTATCTGGTACCATAATGTCAACAACAGGTCTTCCAGTTCCCGTACATTTCGGGGTGGTGGTGATTTAGCGCGAACCCGTTTTTCCAAGTCGAACCACAAATGTTCGATTGGGTTCATGTCGGGTGAATTTGGAGGCCAAGGCATTAACAGAAAGTCACCAGCATGTTACTCGGACCACTCCTTGACGATTCTGGCAGTGTGTGGCATGGCGCATTATCCTGTTGGTAATGACCATCACCAGCAGGGAACACAGTTGCCATGAATGGGTGAACTTGGTCCTCAACGATGTTCAGATACCTGACAGCTGTCAGGGATTGTGCCATTATGATAACGGGGCCTAAAGTGTCCCAAGAAAACATCGCCCGTAACATAACACCGCCGCCTCCGGCCTGTCTCAGCCCAACACTGGATCCAGGTGCCATTGGTAATCGGCGTATCCGCGCTCGGCCATCTACGTGATGCACCAGGAATCCTGATTAGTCAGACCAGGCCATTTTCTTCCAATCATTCACGGTCCAATCTCCAAAATCTTGGGCCTATTTCATGCGTTGTTGGCGACGACGTACAATGAGCATGGGGACCCGGCTAGGTATTCGGCTACGCAGGACCATGCGCAGAAAGCTGCGGTGAACTGTGTGCTGTGACGCATTGCCCTGATCACCACTGTTGTAGCTACGGGTGATTTGTCACACTGTGGCCTTCGGGTAGCTGTGAACAATGCCCGACAGTCACCGCTTCCCTCTGGCATCAATCAGCTGCGGACGCCACACGGCTGGGCGACTGTTCGTCGTTTGGCCATGTGTGCACCACTTTTGATACGTACTCAGTACAGTGGCACGTAAACAACCCACAAGCCGCGCCGTTTCCGAGATCGTAGTTCCAAGGAGCCGTGCCAACACAACTTGTCATTTATCAAACTCTGATAAATCGGCAGCTTTTTCCCATTCTGACTCCGAACACTCTACTAACCGAAAGCCGGTCCTCGGGTTGTATATATACTGCTCTGTGAACTCCACCTGCGCCACCGTTCGGTCTCCTGGCGAGCTCATTTCGTTAGGCTGGGAGTGTTCATAATGGAACGGCTGATCGGTGTACGTCACAACACTCAGATGCCAGTTTATCAGACACACATTTTCTCGTCAAGTAAATGGTTGACTCAGTGGCATATCGTGGGTCCGAGATCTGGGCTATGTCACACACACCCTCCCCTCACAGTACTGTTTTTTTTTTTAATTGCAAAGTTTAATTTTTAACTGTTAAGTAATAGAAGTAACTTATTTTAGGTACATGCAATTGCTAACATGATACCAAATGATGATGAGGATGATTTATACGCATATGCAACTAATTTGCAGATTAAAAATAAATAAAGAAATATCATTCTTCTAATGCATTTCGGTAACGTAGCTTAAGGCTCTCATGCATTTTCCCAGGTCATTTGAGCGCTCGAATTCCGTAATAATATTTTCGATTCTTCTGTCCAGCTTATCCCCCCCCCCTTTTTTTTTCTCCTACTTGTCCCAAATCTATGACTTTCAAACTCTGTGAAACATTCGTTGCTTCTTACTTTAAAATGTACACTAGCAACTGCACACTTGGTTGATTTTGGTTTACAATCATAATTAATGTTCAAATCCAACCTTCTACGCCGTTATTCGTCCTGTTTCTGGGAAGGGGTGGGTATTTCTAACTCATTGCATTTCTGTCCGCTAATGCCACGTCGGCTAACGCCACAACACCTCACTAAACACTACGTCCAATTTGTTCAGCTTTATGTAACAGGTAATGTCTCTTACTGGTTTGTTTTTGTATTCATCGAGGGAATAAAACACCTTTTGTTCATTTTTTAGTCGAGCTGTATCAAAATTTGAAGCGTAGAGTTCTTAAATTCTGACAGTAGATGTTCAGGAAAGCTTTCACAAAATTTATCAAAATAGTTTGAATCCAACAAAGCCACGAATTTAGGATATCACTGATTTTAATTCATTGACACTTCACACATACTGAAACAACTCTCGCGAGACACCTGCTGTTACAGGAGGAAGCCTGCATTCGAGTGACTGAGGTAGTTGAAGCCTTCTCTTTTCTGAGCGAACCGTTGCCCAAAGCAATGGTCCATTCCCCTCGATATGCACATTCATGTTGTCATGGAAACGCTAAAAGGCGATCGTATCGAAGGTATTCGAATCAGAACAGCGAAGACTCTGGAAGAGCTGCTTGCGTCATGCCGTTGGTCTTCGCTCGCCAGATGAGTCAAAGAAGCGAATCCGCAAGTGTGTGTGTGTGTGTGTTTCGTAGGGAAAGCGTCGACATATCTTAATACCGTTGATAATTGTCTTTTATTTGTGTATATTTAATTGACTTTTATTTGTGCATTCTCTGGGCTTCGCAGCTAACCTAGCTAGCCTCGAATATACGCCACTGGGTTCACTCCCACTCGTAGCTCGTAAGACCACCCATGAGCTTGATATGCGGCATAAATCAAGTAGGTAAGCTCGTTGAATATCAGTTTGCTATTAAGTGAGGGTCGAAATGGGCAAGAAGTGTAATCCGAACGACTCTGAAAATGGTAGTGAAAATGAAATGTGTCGCGAAGCCGCACCAGATGGAGACGTTTCAGTTGCTGAGCCCATCTCTACGGATTTGTGAAGTCAGATAAACACATAGCGCCGTGGATTGTTGGCCACCATAACGTAAAGCGAAAGCACTCGGCTGGTTATCGAGAGATCTGGGGTACGACCCCAGCGATGTACGTATAACAATTTTGCGGTCGCTGTGTGTTGCTTAAAGAAAACGTGGAAAGAGCGATGACTTTGTCTATTCACGTGTCTGTTCAGAACGACTCTGAACGAGGCATGATAGTTGGTGCTAAACATGTCGGTTCGACAATTTTCCGAACCATTCTATTGATGTCACATTCATCGTCTCTCTGATTACTTGTCCTGCATGCCCAATCCAAAACTCAAACACTGGCTGACGCTCAACAAGCTTGTCTGCCCAATTGATACAGCACACCGCGCTCGCGCACTATCTTGCGAGTTAAAATGAGCCATTTATGTTACGAGGACAGGTGTGCCTAATAAACCTGCATTTCATTGTATTACGCAACCTAGCGGAAAAATTGCATAACATCACATTTTTTTTTTAATTTTTTTGTTTGTCTGGAGGTTCAACGATCACCGAGAGCAACTCGATGGGCTATAAGACGTCGCCCGTCCCTAATTTAGGGACACTGGTTCCAGGGAAAGGAAAGAGCCAGTGCCCAAAGACAAACACAACATCCATGCCTCACGGGATTCGAACTCAAACCCACCTCGGACGAATGATCAGAAGCCAGCGCTTAGATTACTGGTCACCCGGCTAAGTGTGTTTGGGTGGTAGAAAATTGACCGCATCCCCAAATTCTACTGCAACGTTAGATTGAAGAAGGAAATGTATGTAAATGTTGGTCACAGTAAAAAACATCCCATGCGGAAATGATTTTTAATCAACGTTTTAATAGAAACACAGAAATGTCTGCATGTAGGGCGTTAATGCTCCCTGGGGGGTGATTAACAAGCAGAGAAATATATGTACACGAAATTTTTATCTTTGGGAAAGCTGTTTGGGGGACTTGACGACAGAGCTGAGTTCGGGCTCAATTTTCGGAGCCCGATCCCTTGGTATATCAGCTCGAGCCCAACCGAGTCCGAATTTTATATATTGCAATATAGAACCCGGGCCAGAACGAGCCCGAAAACTGGCCAACCTGTTCAACCATTAATAAAAAAAACATCTCCTTTTTCACAGTTCCACTCTCTCTCTCTCTCTCCTCTTCCTGCAATTAACCAATGTATTTCTCATATGGTGAGTGGGGAAGGGACCTCTGTTTATTTTTATAGTGTAACTGTACGATTTTTTTGACCGTTCGTTTCAACCTAAAGTGCTTCGGGCGGCCGGGCTTCAAAAAATGATCGATCGGTGTTGCAATTGTATGTTGCTCAAATAATGCTAATATTATCGCGCCATAATGAGCTGCAATATGTACTTTGCTAAATAGAATTATCAGGGAGTTACTGCGTGGAGATGGGGAGTAAATTATTGTCGGCAAGCTATCAATTATCTAATATCTATAGTTCCTGAAAAAGCTTTTTGATCTCTGCAGAAACACACTAATGCGCGGTGTAGGGCCAGACAGATCAATTCTTAGATACTACATTTTGTTTCCCGCCGTATAGCGAGCTACCGCCTCGCCTTTACTATACGATCTGGCTATCAAGGCTGCTGAAGGCGTCCTTGTGTAGAAGAATAATTACCTCGACAAAACTCAGTCCAGTACACGGAAATAAAAAAACAGCAATACTTTATTATTCCGATAACATTTGCTTCACGGGTTTCCGATGACTTTCCGCTCAGGTTCCCCGTGCTGACCACGTGCTACCTTTCCACAATTCTTTTCGCGATACCCGGTGGACGAAGGAATCCTCCTTCGCGTTCACCACGCTGCACGCCTGCGACACCCGCAGCCCTTCTGTCAAGAACCGGTCCAAAGCAGGACCCTCTCTCCTTGACGACCGAAGTTTAACTGTCTCACTCAATTCTCCTCGACCTTTCTGTCCTCTAACACGCATGCGCAAGAAAAACTGGTTTCCCCGGTCAGCACGTGAAATACCTGAACTCAGGAATGTCGTCGGATACCCCACAGGCGATTACAACCTTGCTCGTATACAAAAGCAGTATGACAACTTGTTTAACAGAAGCACTCGAGCAGCTGACTCTTCAAGGTCAGATGCCCCAGGTGTTCATGCACCCTCTCTTAATCCCACATAGGATTAAAATTGTACCACGTGGGTGGTGAAGAATATCAGTTCTTATCTGAAACTCTGAAACAACAAAATGGCGGAATGAAGCGTCCATCCGCAGGTGTTCAACACAACATTAAAATTAAATAAATTCATAATTGACAGTTTGATTGCGGGCGAACCTTTTTTTTTTTTTTTTTGGTTGGAGGTTTAACGACCACCGTGAGCAACGCAATGGGCTATAAGCAGTCGCCCGTCCCTAATTTAGGGTCACTGGTTCCAGGGAAGGGAAAGAGCCAGTGCCGTAAGACAAACACAACATCCATGCCTCACCGGGATTCGAACCCGGACCCCGTTCGGACGAATGATCAGAGGCCATCACTTAGACCACTGCGCCACCGGGGCGGCGCGGGCGACCCTTACACGCGGCTTATGGCATTTTCTACCCAAGCCCAGAATAAATAGCCATCTCGAATGCCCGCACCCTAACCAGAACCACTTGCGCCGAAGAATTCCCTTTTTTTTTTTAATTTTTTTTTTATTGAAGGTTTAACGACCACCGTGAGCAACTCAATGGGCTATAAGCAGTCGCCCGTCCGTAATTTAGGGTCACTGGTTCCAGGGAAGGGAGAGAACCAGTGCCGTAAGACAAACACAACATCCATGCCTCACGGGATTCGAACCCGGACCCCTTCACGGAATTCCCTTTACCAACTATAGAGTGTCTTATTTGCTAAATCATATAAAACCACATTTATACATAAAATAATATCTCGCTCTCCCTCTCTCTAAGAGCCCCGAGCTCGAACCGCAGTAATTATTCTACAGCCCGAACCTGATTCGGGCTTTCGAGCTCAGGCTCAGCCCGTTTCAGCTCTGCTTGACGACCACCGTGAGCAACTCAACGGACTATAGTCGGGCGTCCCTAATTCAAAGTCACTATTTCGCGGGAAGGGAGATAGCCAATGCCGAAAGACATACACACCATCCATGCCTCACCCGGAATTTGAACCAGGACCAATCTCGGACAAATAGTTTGAGGCCGGTGCCTCATACCCCCCGGCCACCGGGACGGCATAAATTTTTTAAACCGGGCATTACGAAGTGGAAGAGATCAGTGAAATACTGTAGAATATACATTTACGTGTTCCAACACGTATGGCGAAACCGTTCATTATCTGAGGCCGAAAATGTGTTTAAAACGGTCATGATGAAAAGTGATATTCCGAGCAAGAAGACTTTTTTTTTAGGTTGAAATGCACAGCTTATGGAGCAGAATTGTGCATTGCGAAGAAGTATAAAATGATCATCCTTCTAGAGCAAATCATCCGACGCAAAAAGAATTTTTCAAATCTGATCTTTAGAAACAGAGATAGCAAGTAAAACAGAATACACATCGAAAATCACAAGAGGAAATAGTGACGCCATTTGAAATGGAAAATGTATCCATTTTAGGCAAAAGTATCTACACATAATATAATGTTTTTTTTTTTTTTTTTTTCTATATCACTTTTGGAAGTAAAACAAAGAAACAATTTATATCGAGGTAAATAAATACCCATGGGTATTTCGACCCGTAGCGTAGTGAACAACAGGAAAACCTAGATCATCGTTCTCATAGCCAACCTACATCATCGCTCTCATAACCAACGAAAAAGAAATTTTTCGGATTCGAATAATAGACGTGGAGTGGTGGTGTGCAGTGATATTTCAACACCAGTACCGAGAATTTTTGCTTCCGTGATGCATCAGAAGACAAGTTAAAAATAGCATAAACATCATAGAGAGTGGATTTTTCTTTTTGATTATGAAATGAAAGAAATTTATTCCAGAGTCTTCGAGAATCAATGGCGTGGCCCCGAGTAATCCGGTAAACGCATTATAGAAACCATTGCATTAAATAATGGACATGGCGACTTCACGCGTGTTGGCTGGCTTGATCGATCCTTTGTCAGCTACTCAGTTTTTTCTGGGTATTCTATGGATTTACGTCATCGCCTTCGTCCCAAGCGGGCTTCGTCAGTGGTACAGTAATCCTATAGTACAACAGATGGTGGGATGTAAGGTCAGGTGATGCGTAACATCACAGCCTCTCCTTGACAAATGTCAACCCCGCATTCTCGTGGTGCATCCTGTTCCCACTAAAGGGGCTCTGACGACCGCAAATAGCGGTATAACTATACCATCGGGATCAGAGGAAATGCTATCCCACACTCACCAACCCGCTTGGCCAGCGTGGTGAGTTATGGCCAAACACCTCCAAAATGACTCTACAACTTAAATCTTGGCCCTCAGTCTCCGGCAGCTGGAATGTACCTGGCCAAGGCAGCGGCCAGTGCGACATGAAGGCAGAGGGTGCTAAGAATCCCCGGAGGACCGGACTAGGCTGCCATTTGATGCTGACCTTGGCTACCTACAACGGACGCTCCCTATCTTCTGATTCAAGGCTTCTTGAATTGGAAGAGGAACTACAAAGGATCAAGTGGGACATCGTCGGGCTGAGTGAGGTAAGGAGAAAAGGAGAAGATCTCATTGAACTGAAAAGTGGACATCTCATCTATTATCGTGGGACAGATACTGGCAGAACTAGTGGTGTTGGATTTATAATAAACAAGAAACTGAAGGATAAAGTGGTAGAAGTTGAAAGTTCCTCTGACAGAGCTGCACGACTCGTTATCCAACTATCGAGAAGATACCAGGTTCAGATTATTCAAACTTATGCACCCACCACAAGTCATCCTGAAGAAGAAATTGAAGAATTTTATGAGGAAATTCGTCATCTAAATAATAAAGGTAAGCAGCACTTGAAGATAATTATGGGAGATTTCAATGCAAAAATAGGGCACCGGCAACAGAATGAAACTTCAGTAGGTAAATTCGGTCACGGCAACAGAAACCAGCGTGGAAATACTCTCGTTGAGTTTGCAGAGGCAGAAGGATTTTTCATCTTGAATTCCTTTTTCAAGAAAAAGCCACACAGGAAATGGACATGGAGACATCCAATTGGGACGACAAGTGAAATTGATTTTATTATGTGTAACAAAAAATTCGTCATCGAAGACTGCAGTGTGCTAAACAAGTTCAACACAGGTAGTGACCATAGATTGGTGAGATGTAAGATGCACCTCAACACTAAACTGGAACGTGGCAAGCTCATAAGACAAACAAAATGTATTGACATAACCAACCTTAAAAAACACCATAATACTTTCAAGTTGGAACTGAAGAACAGATTCTCTGCTTTAGAAGGCCTAACATCGGAAGAAGTGGATATTTCTGAAGTTAACAGAAAAGTAACCAAAGCTCTTATGGAAACAGCAACAAAATTAGCTGGGTCTAAGAACAAGTTGCATGTAAACAAATTATCAGGAAAAACCAAAATGTTGATGCAAAAAGAAGAGAGATGAGGACAACTAAAGAAGATGTGACTTCCAAAGTGGAATATATAGAGCTATGCAAGACAGTAAGAAAAAGTATCACTGAAGACGTAAGAAAATTCAACTGTGAACTAGTAAGGAAAGCAATTGAAAACAACCAAAGCCTAAAGATAGCAAAGGGACATCTCAGTAAGGGAAGAAAACAGATTATGGCTCTGAGAAAAGAAGATGGTTCTATAACAAGAAATAGAGGCGAAATTTTGACAAAAGTGAAAGATTTCTACTCCAAACTATATGAAAGGGATGATACATGTACTCCAGACATCATGAAAGGTACCGGAGTTCTTCCAGTCCTCCCAGCAGAAGTTGCTCATGCAATCAAGAACATGAAGCGGGGGAAAGCTCCAGGAGAAGATGGAATTACTATAGACATCATACAAGAAGCAAGTGGAGAAATTGAAACAGTACTCGCCCAAATTTTCACTCGATGCCTTAATGAAGGGAAGATTCCTGAGGATTGGAACAATGCTACAATGATCCTGCTACATAAAAAAGGTGACATTGAGGATCTCAGGAACTACAGACCTATCAGCCTCCTATCAGTGGTTTATAAAATCTTCACTAAAGTTCTTTCACACCGCTTGAAGGTAACACTGGACATGGCTCAACCGAGAGAACAAGCTGGATTCAGGAGTGGCTACAGCACAATAGATCATATCCACGTACTGAGAGAACTAATTGAAAGAGCGAGGGAATATGAACTTCCATTGTGCATGGCTTTTATCGATTATGAAAAAGCCTTTGATTCGGTGAAACCATCAGCAGTTACCACGGCTCTGAAATCCTGCGGTATTGAAGATGCATACATTAATATTATTAATAACATCTATGAAAATGCAAGTGCAAAGATTCGGCTGTTTGAAAATACAACACACATAAAAATTGGAAAGGAGTGAGACAAGGTGACACCATATCTCCGAAGCTCTTTAATGCCACATTGGAAAATGTCTTTCAATCACTGAACTGGGAAAACAAAGGGATAAAGATTAATGGAGATTATCTAACCCACCTTCGTTTTGCTGATGACGTAGTCATTTTGCAACTACCCCATCAGAGCTGCAGAGTATGATCCAGGAACTTGCTGACAAGAGTAAAGAAGTGGGATTAAAAATGAACTTTCAGAAGACAAAAGTGATGTTCAATGCTTTTTTACAAGAAATGAAGATTTATCGATTGATGGAGAAAAACTGGAGATAACAGATACGTATGTTTATCTTGGACAGCAGATATCAAGTGAGGGTCACATTGATGAAGAAATTAATCGGCGTACAAAACTTGCCTGGAGAGCTTTTGGAAGAAACAGCATAATTTTCAAGAGCAATATGCCGTTATGTCTTAAAAGAAAAGTGTTTGATCAATGCATCCTTCCAGTGCTTACGTATGGTGCAGAGACGTGGACCTTAACTAAAAGAGACATACAAAGACTGCAGACAACTCAAAGAAGCATGGAGAGGTGCATGCTTGGTATAACCAGGAGAGATAAGAAGAGGAACTCGTGGATCCGAAAAATGACGAGAGTGGAAGACATCATGATCAGAGTTAAATCCCTGAAATGGCAATGGGCTGGACATACTGCCAGAAGGACAGACCATAGATGGACAGCCGAAATTTTAGATTGGATTCCAAGGGACAGGAAAAGACCCAGAAAAAGACCACATGGGAGATGGGTGGATGAAATTCGTAAATATGCGGGAGTGACATGGAGGAGACTGGCACAAGACAGACCGTTGTGGAGGAAACTTGGGAGACCTTCGTCCAGCAGTGGATTGATAATGGTTGACAATGATGATGATGATGACAACAGATGGTGTACTTCCAGAACTCTGAGTCATAGGCAAAACTAGACTGAATTTTTAGCGGGTGCCGGAGAACACGGAGAAAAAAAGGCAAGTAATTGATAAATTAACTAATTATATCGATAAAGGATTAAAATGAAAGAATCAGAATGACACGATAATGTAGAATTGCTCGGAAAAAAAGAATGAAAAGTGTAACAATCGAATGTCATCGATAAGCTTGTTTTACAAGTAACAAATAATAAAAAGGTGAATGTCTTCCAAATACGTGGAGACAATGTAAATATTGGGTAGGTGCAAATGGAATGTCCGGCTCGAACGAGCAGTGGAGACAGGCCCCCACCACAGCGGAATGGAACCGCCCACAGGTGTTGCTGGTATTACGTCAGAAAGTTACTACAAATACACTGACGGAAAGTGAAAAGAGAACACCAAGAAGGAATTGGCGGACGATCGTGAAATTTATATATGTTAATGGAGTCGAGTTTACGTAGGTGTGATGTTAATCTCGGGACCAACCGGTGAGCGCTTACGCCACAGCACGGCATAATATGCAAATTATCGTCGGTGGTATTTAAGGAGTACGGCGAAGTGAATGTAATCAGTCGTCGGCGTACGGACACGTGCGAAGACCCTGAAGAAGCTGCAATGCCTGGACATGGAAGACGTGTACGATTTCAGCAGTTATCGGACTTTGAGCGAGGTCGTCTATAGTCAGACTCCACGAGCCCGAGTGGTCGTATCGTCGTATTGCGGAGCGAATTGGGCGGGAAGTATCGGTGGTGGTACGATGGTGGCGTAGATGGTCCGAGGAACATTCCCACACGAGAAGACGTGGAACCGGGAGTCACAGACGGACTGATGAGTGGACCGATCGACGCATAAGAAGAGCGGCGTTGTCAAGCAGAACATCCACTGCGACGCAAATCCGAGCTGCCGTTGCACCTGAGGTGACTGTGTGAACAATCCGCAACCGTCTACTGGATGCAGGACTACGTGCACGTGTGCCTCTGGCATGTGTACCTCTGACTCCAGCCCACCGTCAGGAACGGCTGCAGTGGTGTCGCCAACGTCTGCACTGGAGAACGCAATGGCGATCTGTCGTGTTCAGCGATGAAAGCAGATTCTGCTTGGGAGCCTCCGATGGCCGTATGCATGTTCGCAGACGCACATGGGAGCGTCTCCACCCTTCTTGCATCCGCCAGCGACACACAGGGCCTACACCTGGTGTGGGGAGCAATCAGCTATCACTCCCGTACACAACTAGTGTTTGTACAGGATACGTTAAACAGCACATCCTACATCAACAACATCATTCAGCCCGTTGTTGTGCCATTTGTAAGGTCGGTTCATCGTGGTGTTTTCCAGCAAGATAACGCACGCCCACACACGGCACGGGCAACGCAACATGCACTTCAGGGTGTGAGACAACTTCCATGGCCTGCACGTTCGCCGAATTTGTCCCCCATTGAGCACGTGTGGGATTTTATGGGACAACGACTTATCCGGTCTCCACGGCCAGCCACGACCATCCCCGATTTAAGCGTCCAGGTTGAGGATGCTTGGAACTCAATACCCCAAACTTACATCCAACATCTGTACGACAGACTCCATGCCAGAATTGCACAGTGTGACGCAGTTCATGGCGGTTCAACCTCGTAGTAACCATGTTACATGGAAATGTTGTTTTTCAGTTTACCAGCAAATACAGCTGTATGTTGCCATAATGTTTTGATCACGTTATCCTCTGTATTCCGTTATTATGCTGTATAAATTTCGTTGGTATCAGACGTCTCCTTCTTGGTGTTCTTTTTTCACTTTCCGCCAGTGTAGCTAGCACGTGAGTGAAGAACAAGGTTCAGGCGTGGTTTGTTTGGACGTAACGTGGCTTGCAAAGGAAACATGCAGACGCCGGATTTGAGAGTCATCTTCCTGTATGAATTTAAACTGGGCCGTTCTGCAGGAATTGCCACTCGAAACGTTAACAAAGCATTTGGGGAGAATACAGCCAACGAACGAACCATTCGGCGATGGTTTGTGAAGTTTCGAAGCTGAGATACGGACCTGCAAAACGAAGCACGTGGTCATCGACCTTTTGCTGTTTCTGACGATGTTCTGTTATGTGTGGTTCAGCGGACCTCCGAAAAACGTGTCGCCAGATAACGGCAGACGTAGGTGTCCACCACGCGACAGGTGTTCTGGGTCTGACTACGCTGATGGATAAGGTCAAAAAGCTGGACATATGGCTGCCGCGTGAGCTGATAACTGCCAACATGCCTAGGAGTTTGAAAGTCTGCACGTCGCTACTTGCCAGGGACAAACAGGAACGTCTACTGCATCGAATCGTCACCTGAGACGAGAAGTGGGTCCTTTATGATAATCGGAAACTACCTGCACAATGGTTAAGCAAGGCATAGCCTGATGGACGGCATCCTAAGCCATCCCTACACACCAAGACGGTGGTGCTCTTTGTCTGGTGGCTCACAGCCAGGATAATTCATCGGAGTTTCTTTGCAAGAGGCCAAATCATCACTGCAGAACGTTATTTTGCTGAATTACACCAGATGCACCGGAAATCTCTGCAGAAACAGCCGGCTTTGGTCAACAGACATGGTGTTCTTCTGCTCCAGGACAACTCTCGCCCTTATGTAGCACAACGAACGATGCTGACACTAAGTACCTTGGGCTATGCAACACAGCCTCATCCTGCCTATCCCCCGGACTTGTCTCCGACAGTTTATCATCTGTTTCGTCGCCTGGATCACTTCCTGTCCGGGAAACAGTTCGCGACAGACAATGAGGTTCAACGTGCAGTTGACGATTTCTTCGGATCCCAGCCACAAGACTTTTTTCGTTTCGCGATCATGGCCTCGCCGAACAGATTGTAACTATGTGTCGATGCCGAGGGGTATTATTTTGCCTAGGTGAGTTGTCCTACTTTTCTGTTCTAGCCTTCCACGTGTGCTGGTCCTTTGCCGGACATTTCATTCGCACGAACCCAGCAGACAAGTCATCGCTCTTTCCACGTTTTTCTTGTGCCGTTAAGCCTCAACAGATGGAGATATCTCAGTTACTGAGCCTATCCCTACGGATTTGCGAAGTCAGATGCTGACAGATAAACACACATAGCGCCGTGGATTGTTGGCACCGTAGCGTAAAGCGAACGCACTCTGTAACGTATACTCTATATTCACTTTCCTTTTGATTTTACTATCTCTGGTTATTTTATTTTACTATGTAAATTATCTTCTTACTGAACGAGATGTTATTTCACCCGCTGAATGAGATCTGGCAATGAGTGTAAGTCGTGACGTGGTGGTAGCCAGTATAAATAGGCGCGTTCAACGATACGTAAGGAGAGCGTTGGTTTATGTGAAGGAGAGCGTTTGTTGTTGTATAGCCAGAGCGTTTGTTGTTGGATAGGGAGAGCTTCGTTCTATGTGATTAGGTTGATTCTTCATTATTGTGATACGAATAGTGTGTGTGCGTTGGATGATTCAAGAGTTATCTAATAAAAGAGCTTTTTCGTAAGTACGTCTTTCTCAGTTCATAGTTTTTGTCAGATCTCTGTCTGGCTGTTAGGTTTATGTCATTAGTTGATTATTATTAACAACCAGCGTTAAGACTTTATTCATCTTAATTACTACCACAACATTACTAGCAGTTAAAAGCTTGTTCATTATTGTTACTACACTACTAGCACTTAGCAGGAAAGTTTATTCATGATTTAATTAACAAACAACAACCATTAGAAGAAGCATTAGCTTAGTACAAGCATATAATTCAGTAGCAGAAGCATTATAAAACATTACTAGCTTAGTTAAAAACTTTATTCATTATAACTCGGCTAGTTATAGAGAGATCTGAGGTTCGGAGTCGAAATACAATTTTTGTTTGCTGTGTGTTAAATAAAGAAAAACGTGGAAAGAGCGATGACTTTGTCTATTAGCAGATGGTACATGGCAAAAATTTAGTAACATAAAAGATATTAAATGAATTTAAAAAAAATCTTGAGAAACGAGAAAAAAATCAACCGAAAAAAAAAAAAAAAAGAAAAATAAATAAATTTAAACACACTAGAATTTTATCAACAGTGTAAACGCTGCATATCGTAGGCCTGGGTAAAGTATTCAAAAGAAGTTAACAATTCTGAAGATTCTATACAATGTGGCGCAGTGGTTTAAGCGATGGCCTCTGATCATTCGCCTGAAAGGGGTCCGGGTTCGAATCTCGGAGAGGCATGGATGTTGTATTTGTCTTACTGTACTGACTCCCTCCCTTCCCTGGAACCAGTGACCCTAAATTAGGGACGAGCGACTGCTTATATCCTATTGAGTTGCTCATGATGGTCGTTAAACCTCCAATAAAAAAAAATAAAAAAATAAAAAAAGATTCTACGTTTCAGCTTACAAAAAAGAAAAAGAAAAATACTTGTCTGTGCTCACTATTTGGAGTACATCTGTTCTCAGATTGCCATAAGAAAATGGCCACAAAAACGATGACACCGCTCCAGGGAGGTGAACAGAGCCCACGTGTCGGACAAACATGCCCCCGATGTCTCATCCGCAAATTAAGCCCGACACCAAGTCAACCTAAGAGTGCATTATTGTTGAAGGTAGGGTAGCCGGATCACAGCGTCTCCGGATGAAGCCAAGAATAGCATCAATCCGCGTCACATTTCTACACTGATCTCATCTACGGTTGTATAACCAAACCTCAGTTCATTGAATACTACTTTCTTTTCTCCTCCCTCATTCTCTCTGTCCCCCCCCTACGTCAGCTTAAGTACATCTCTCTCGTATTTTCCCATCTGTAAAATTGTTTGTGTATTGCGAATGTTGGAAGAAGTCTTCTCTCAATGGATAATCAGCAGCCAAAATTTGTTTCTTCCAACTGGACAGTCAGCAGCCGAAACTGTGAGGCTCTCTTGATTGAGTAACTTCTCATGTTAAATGTATTTCAAAAACTCTCTCTGCTATTTTGAAAATTTGTTTTAAATAGCAGTTTTGCCCAGTAAACTCTGAGCAAATAAAAATGAATTCTGAGCAATAATTCTGTTGCTAGCTCTAAACGCTAGCTACTTTTCATAGTGGAGGTAGCTATTCCGTATCTTCCGCAGCAGTACACTTATGTTGACTCTGAGTGTAGGTTGAATGGTCAGAAACCAGCGCTTCATAGACTACTACCCTGGAAACGAGCAGCCCATATGATTTTCTGATAATTTCTTTATGAACTTCGGTTATGCTTATATCATAGCAGAATCTCCATGCCCAACTCGAGAAGTAGAGGGTATCCACAAAGCCTCTTTACAATTTTGCACATTTATTACGAACACCCTGTGCCATGTAAGTTCACGGTATTTGTTGTATAATATACTGTAAATATCAAAGTTTTAATTGACATTATCGTTTTTTGTAATAGGTCCCCCCACTGACGTAGCAGGTGCTGTTTTATGAAAATGTGTTCCCCGCAAAAGAGGGCGCAGTGCGTCGCTTGGTTCATCAAAACAAAATCTGATACACAAACGCAACGACATTTCAGGACTAAGTATGGGAAAACTACGCCATCTTGTCTTTGTATCCGCCAATGGCTTCAGAAATTCGTGGAGACTGGTCCGTGTTGGATCAAGATCGTAGCGGCCGCCCACGGACATCGAATGAAGACATCGAACGTGTTCGTGATTCATTTTCACGAAGCTCGAAGGAGTCCAATCGCTCCGTTTCTAGAGAACTACAAATGTCCCGGTCGACGGTACACAAGGTTCTGCAATTCACATCTACGCTAATACGCATACAAAGTGCAACTGTTACAATCACTCGAGGCGAACGATAGACCAAGACGAAAAGAATTCGCAGTAACGATGCTGGATAGACTGAGTGAAGATTTTGAGTCTCTCACACATGTTTGTTTTACGGATGAGGCAACTTTTCATCTCTCTGGGCAGTTAAACAGACACAATGTCAGGATTTGAGGTTTTGAAAATCCTCGTGCGTTTATGGAACTTGTGAGAGACAGTCCTAAAGTGAACGCGTGGTGCAGTGTTATGCGTAACCGAGTCCTTGGACCATTTTTCTTCAGTGAGAAAACAGTGACGGGATATGTTTACCTGGATGTTTTACGTCAGTATGTTGTGCCACAGTTGGAAGACTTCAACAAAGCGTGATATTCCAACAGGACGGTGCGCCACCACATTGGAAACGACACGTTCGGGACTTTTTAAACACAACATTCCCTGGGAGGTGGATTGGATGGGATGGTCGAATCGCATGGCTACTCCGTTCCCCCGTCGTCACACCTCTGGAGTTTTTTGTATGGGGATATGTGAAGATATCATGTATCGGACAAAGGTGCAGGACATTGATGACCTGAAATCGAGGATCAGCAATGCCATTTCGACCATTACTGAGGAAATTCTGCTGCGCACATGGTTGGAACTGGAGTTTCGGCTAGATGTTCTGCGCGCAAAAAATGGTGCGCATATCGAGCTTTTGTAATGAGGTAGAAAAAACTTTAGTCTTTACTCTATGTGCTCAATCACGTTTCTCTATCTTATACAGTGTATCCATAATAAATGTGCAAAGTTGTAAAGAGACTTTGTGGACCCCGGTATTGTGTTTCATTCAAATATAGGGTATTGGGTGAACGGTCTGGTTAGTTAGTTAGTTAGTTAATTGATTTTAGTGGCGCAAGGGCCACGAAACACTTACATTTAACCAGCATAGAATATTTTGTCTTTTATCAAGATGGGACAAATGCATTAAGGCCCTTGGACATTTAGTGGAAAAGTAATGTACACAGTGCGTAATAAGATTAATATCTAACTAATGTTTTTGTGTGATTGAAGGATTAACGTCCACCGTGAGCAACTCAATGGGCTATAAGCAGTCGCCCATCTCTAATTTAAGGCCACTTGTTCCAGGGAAGGGAGAGAGCCAGTGCTGTAAGACTAACACAACATACATGCCTCATCGGGATTCGAACCCGGACCCATGCGGGATGAAAGGTCATAAGCTAGCGCTTAGACCACTACGCCAAGGGCGCAGCGGTGATGCAAATAAAATAGTTTGCCGTCCTCTTTTTTGATACAGCTCTCATGTGCTATTATGCCGGGAACGACTTTTCGCATTTTCCACGTAACATCTGGCGCTTTTTTTTTTGATGAAATTGCTGTGAAACATACTTAGGAGCCGTCTTCGTGTTTTCCTTCTTATCAAATATTCTTCCCACGGGAGTAGTTTTTCATGCAGTAATGAAGTCCAGATCTCCCTGTTTGGTTTGTCTTCATAATACAGGGCCCACAGCAAACAGCTAAGATCGATCGATATCACCTAGTCTGCTGTGGAAAGACTGACCTAAAAAGATCCTATTTTTTTAATGTGCGCGTGTGTGTGTGTTTGTGTGATGCTTGCAACATTTTATCTCTTAGTAGCATTTGGGCAAGCAATGGTCGCCCATTCGAATTAAGTTATCTAGCTGAGGAATGCAGAAAATGGAAAGGTGAAGAAATACAACCTCATGCATAAACAACTACGATCTCAAGACACATTGGTTTGCAGGCAAAAAAGGGTAGAATTCGAATTGTATTTTGCTTTGGGAGTTGATGAAGATTCACCATTTCGTCGTCTTATATTAAATGTAAGACGACGAAATGGTGAATCTTCTGTACAAGCTCTTTTGCAAACATCTTTATAATGACTCTGTCGGTAGTATCACTACTCCCTACTGTGAGTTAGTGAAAACAAACGGTTGATAAATCCAGCTTAACCGAGTACCATTTAAAATCCAGCGTACACTTTAAAATCCAAAGAGTAATCAGTATCCTAGACCAAGCGTACACTTTAGAATCCTATACAATTCATGACTTGGATTGCAATTCACGGGGATTTGAACTGCAATCCAAGTTATGAAGTGCGTTTTATTCCCTCTTTAATTTTAGAAACAGATGTCTGTCTACAACCCCAGCATTAAACATCACTTTAAAATGATGAGATTTCTATTTCGAACTGGATGGTATTTTAACTGTGAACTACTACTTTTACGCCGCTTAAATTCCAAGTTTCTCCGACTGTGAAATATTTCTTTCGCACTTGAGTTAGTAACTTAGATCAAACCTGAACCTTTCCACGTCGGTAGCCAACTACTCAAAGCACGGACTTGTAGCTAATCATCCAAGCTGGCTGCTGATTGAGGCGTAGGTGATGTGGTTGTCCTACGCCGGTGCACCTGTCTGCCTAGCGCCAGAGCCATCTTTATAAAAAGGCGTGTGATAGTGGGCTCTGCTGGCGCTCACTATCATGCCTCTTCAAAGACGCTTAAACCACAATTACCTTTCGTATTGTCGCTATCACCGCTTTGTTCACCAGTGTATCCTTTGCAGTGAGCTATTTATAAAGCCAACTCAACGTCATAGCTGCGTACGTAAGTGCGGGTGGCACGTATCTGATTACTATTGGATGTTCCTAAGAATTTGGAACTTCATCATATGCATGTCTAATGATACCAGTAGAGTGACTATAAAGCCGAATAAGCCCATTCTTACTTGATACCGTTATGAATAATATAACAGCAAGAATGAGAGAAGCAGCACCGTGGTCCACTTTGTCTTCAGATTGATGATGTAACGCATTGCGCCTAGAGTAAAAGGAGCAGAAGAAAGACTTAAAAACACCAACAACTGGAGAACAGCTTTTGAAAATACAGGGCTGAAGATGAGTTCAACTGTAACTTAAAGTTCGGGTGCTTGTAAAGAAGAAGGGGTTAATCGATTTGGCAAAACTGTTAGTTCAATTTGGTAAAAGAAGAAGGGGTTAATCGAATTTCGGGGAAACTAGTAAAAAGGACCGAAAAAAATTGAGTCTCGGATAAGGCATATGTGGTGTGCTTGTCTTAAATACCTGGTATCTGCTTTGGAGGTATATTTAGAAATTGTGACGTACTAAAGTGGTGAATAACGTGTCAAGACAACAAAACTGAAGCGGTACATTCCGTCCGTGTGTAGCTTAGTTTGGAGAGCAACTTACTCCGGAGTGAGGGGCGCGACTTCGATCTTCTTCACGGACAAATTTGTGTTTTTACAAAATGTAAGAAGTAAGTAGCACTGCAAGCAGGCTTGAGTAACTGGAAGAAAACATTAAGTGTATTCTACTGCATACTTCTGCCACTGGGGCTAAAAAAGCAAAATTATATGACTTTGTTTCAAGGTTTAGCGATCCCGTGAGCATCTTAGACTGTACAGCGTGTTTGTTGTCTGTCTCAAATCTGAAGCCACTGCTTCTGGGTAAGGAGCAAAACTAAAACTGAGCCTCTGACGACTTGGCCCTCGGGGCGGCCTATAAGAGCAGAAATGCTGCACACAGTGGCCTCATAGATTGCGAAGCTGAAAGTGCTCCATTCCATTTTAGAGGTTTGGATCAAAAGTTTTTTTGTTTGTTTTTTTCATATTCAAAATTGTGATCATTTTCTCCCCAATATTTGAGTCCAATGACTGCCCCAGACCATGACGCTTGCCACTGGACAGGTATGACACACTGCAAAACGCCACTGGATAGGTATGACACTGAAAAATGCCACTGGACAGGTATGACACTGCAAAATGCCGCTGGACAGGTATGACACTGCAAAATGCCACTGGACAGGTATGACACTGCAAAATGCCACTGGACAGGTATGACACTGCAAAATGCCACTGGACAGGTATGACACTGCAAAATGCCACTGGACAGGTATGGCACTGCAAAATGCCACTGGGGTTGAGGGTCAATGGAATGTGCTGCAATGGACTGCTAGCGACCAGTCCTCCGTCAAGCGGACGACGTTGAATTGTGATGGAGAGCAAAACCTGACCTGTGAGAGAGCTCCACTGCTGCGCTAATACGGTGGATGTCGCTGTGCGATCAGTGATTGCCATGCGGTAGAGGTGTGTGTCATTCCGTGCAGTCGTGTGATTTTGAGGTCCATTTTCCGAATAAATCAATGAAGGAAGAAACATTCGATCCCCATAACACGGGGAATATTTCTTCCTTCATTGGTTTATCTGTAGATCTTGTGATTTCGGACCTACATCCGTTTCTGGATCCTTCCTCGCTCAAAGTCTGTGAGGTGTTCATAATGCGACCTTCTTCGGGGACGGGTTGTAGTGAGACCCAAGAAACACCCTTTCGACTCAATGTCGGCTCTTCACTGATTGCAACATCTCGTTTGAGTCAGCTCTTTATACCCAAGAATCCTTCCTCGCTCAAAATCCGCCAGGTGTTCATAATGTGACCTTTCTCGGCGACGGGGCATAGTGAGACACAAGAAACACCCTTCCGACTCAATGTCAGCTCTTCACTGATTGCAACATCTCGTTTGAGCCAGCTCTTTATACCCAAGAATCCTTCCTCGTTCAAAGTCCGTCAGGTGTTCATAATGCGCCCTTCTTCGGTCTTCGGGGACGGGACATAGTGAGACACAAGAAACACCCTTTCGACTGAATGTCGGCTCTTCACTGATTGCAGCATCACGTTTGAGTCAGCTCTTTATACTCAAGACTGGGCGAATCAGAGGGTACTGCTCTGAAACCCAATGTACATTTTCATTGACGTTTTAATCATTTGCATGTCCCAACTTGTTGTACATATCTTGTAAGTTTCACATTAATACCAGCAGTTCTTCATGGTGATGCAATTTCACGAGTGTTTCACAGATCAATAGTGACGGTACAAAAGGCCAGTTGTATATCAAAATGTAGCCACTAATATCGTGTATCTAAATCACATTGCGTTGTGTGATTGTGGCTAATGTTTTTTTGATTTCCGGGTCCGGAAGTATGGAGTGTCAAGTAGAGAGGAATGAACATTTCCGACATCTGCTCGTCTGCGAGTTTAACAAGGGATCCACAGCCGCCGAGGCTACTCGACAAAGTTGTGCTGTGTATGGGGAGGAAGCTATTGCTGCGAGGACAGCCCGCAAACGGTTTGAGAGGCTCCGTGGTGGCAATTTTGACCTCAAAAACTCTCCACGCTCAGGTTGTCCATCTCACTTTGATGAGGATCGTGTGAACCATCTGATCCACTTGGATCCACGTCAAACCACACGCGAATTGCCACTGAGATGGACTGTGATCAGGCCACAGTGATGCGACACCTGAAAAACGTATGGGAAAGGTCCAGAAAGTGGGGTCTTGGGCACCTCACGCTCTCACCAACAAGAATCAACCTTTTGTCATATGTGGTTCCTTGCTCGCCCGTTATCGCGAATGTTCTCAGCAACACAAGCCCTTTCTGTCACGTATTGTTACTGGAGATGAAAAGTGGTGCCTGTACGTTAATTTCAGGCATCGGAGGGAATGTTTAAGCCCAAACAAGACGCCCACAACATGCGCAAAACATGACCTTTATCCTACGAAGATCATGTTGTGTGTCTGGTGGAACATGGAAGGCACTGTTCACTGCGAAATGCTACCCACGAATCGGACCATCAACGCTCTTCTCTATATTGTGAGCAACTTCACCGTGTGGAGGGAACAATTCAGCAGAAACGGCCACATCTGCGCCATGGTGTCCATCTCCAACATGACAACGCACGCCCTCACAGTGTAAACATGACCAAAATGACCATTCAGGACATGAAATTGGAGATCCTTCCACATCCGACCGATTCCCCCGATGTCGCCTCTTCAGACTATCGCCTGTTCCGATCTCTCTCAAATGCACTCCGTGGCAGAACGTTCAACAATGATGTTGATCTCCAGAATTTCTTTGATGATTTCTTCGCAACAGAACCTGCACGTTTTTCAAGAATGGCATTGCAGACCTATTCAGACGTTGGGACAACATCGTAAACAATATGGGGGGGGGGGGTAGTGGGAATACATAGTTGATTTATTCCGCTTTCCTTTCTAATGTAATACATTCCGACAGTGCTGTTGAAAAAACTGCATGAACTTATGTATTAACCCAATATTTACATAAGAAATTTGTGTTTGGAAAAATTGCAGCGCATTAAAATCAATACTCTGCTGTACATTTATTCGTTATAAGTATTACCACTTTTTTTTTTTTTTTTTTACTGTAGGAACACGTCTGTTCGACATACCATACTCGACAAATAGTGTTTTACACTATTCCCCTCTGTCTGTCATTAAACGATGGTTAAGATAACCGATGGAATAAAAGCCTGAATATTGCTAGTGTGGAAGGTTTTTCAGAAGGGAGAAAGATGGTGTCCAATAGTTTTTTTTACATATGGGTGGCGAAAATTCTTTTTATGGTCAGGCTCTGTGATTCGGGCTACGCTACTGACCTCAGATGACTGAGATTTGTCCGTAAGAAGAGGTATGTCGAATAATAAACTATGCAAAATTGAAGATGATGAGATGGGTGCAACGGGTAGAACTAGAAATGAGAGAGGAAGAACAACAGTTAAAGTGAAACGTTTAAAAGTAAAAAAAAAATGAAACTAAGAAAAGGATGTTTTGATTCAAGTAAGGAGGGATGAAGATTACGTGAGCCGTAGCACGAACCTTTGAACTACCGGGAAAGCGAAGAAGAGGAAAAAGAAAAATAGAGAAAGAAAATAGACTAAGAATAAGAGAAAGAAAACAGAGAAAGAAAATAGACTAAGAATAAGAGAAAGAAAATAAAACTAAGAATAGAGAAAGAAAATAAAGAAAGAAAATCCGCTACAGCGAACTGCATGAGTAGTAATACTTGTGACGTATATATCAAAACGGCAAGTAGCAGTGATAAGCCCTTCCCGGGATAGCTAAGAAAACATTTGGCTCCGGAGTAGAAGGATGTGGGTTCAAGTTAAAGAGGAAGAGAGCTGATTTGAATTTCACATTGCCACCCGAACGTCAAAACGGATCGACTGGCCGTTAGGTTCTTTGAAGAATGTGTGATGCTTTGCTTCTTTAACACATCGTCTGGAATTAGTGAGAATTCCTTCTTCTACAGAGAGTCGTGACGTACTACAGAGGGTGACGCACATGTCAAGACGGCAAGTAGCAGTGACAAGCCCTTGTCGGCGTAGCTTAATTGGCGAAACATTTGGCTCCGGAGCAGAAGGATATGGATTCAAATTATGCCACTAGCAAAATTGGGTTTCACAACACACACACGCACAACAACAACAACAACCTCTAGATTGCACATGCATCTATTTTTGTGTAAAAATCGCGTCTATGTTTCTATCTGTACGTAACGTCACGTTTGTTTCTATGAGCAGCTATATCAAAATTATGAACCAGCTGTTTTAGCTACGAAATTCCTTATTTGTCACTAATGTGTGTTTGCATTTGCCATGATATTTCTATTTTAAAAGATGGAGTCAAAGCTTTACTTCCCAGTGGAACAGAGTTACAGCCGCGTCTAAAATTCCTCAATTTTTCAGCTCTTTCTAGCGCTCAATGTGCTGCTTAGTACATAACCCTACGTATTTTATCATGTCTTCTGTCATTTTAAAAGTGTATTGCGAAACTTTTAGATTTATCGACCGTGATGTTAATTGGTGATTTTGTAAGGAAGGGGGGGGGGTAATTTTTCTCTGAACATTTTTTTTTTTTTTGCCAATATTTCGTAACTGTGGACATTCCATATTTGAGTCTTTCGTGTTAAAAGAAATACTAATCGAAACCAAATATTTGTTTTATATATTTTTTTAAATTTTGTGCAAAAAGCAATTCAAATATATGCATTTCTTTCTATTGTTATGGAAATTTCCTATGGGATGTAGAATTATCTCTCCTTTTGTTCTTCATCTTTTAATATTAGCTTTACTCCAAGGTACAGCTCCCATTATTCACTACCGCGAAAAAAAAAGCTACGAAGTAAAACAAATAACAGAAAGGTCTTTCGGCAAATTGTGTGGGCTCTTTAGTACAAGCGCGGATGCGCATACAAAGAATCACACCCGTAGTGAGATCAGTAGTGCAATCTGCCTACATGTCTCTTCAGCCGAGAGGAGATCACAAAGACCATTTCGATCAATGTCTTCCATTCAATGACACGCGCACCACAGGGAGAACTCGCCTTTGAATGCTGTCAGCTGTTCTATTATGTCCTCTGACAGCACTAAAGAGATCATGTTATCGAAGACACACATGTTAGCACTACTACTTTTGTGATTTAGAAGCATTGTTTTTATTGAGAATATCACCTCGAGGCATATACTCTGAGCTGTCGAAGAGCGAAATTCTGGGTCATCGCGCGGTTGGGTCTGGGTTTGAATATTGGGTTCTGTCCATTTCTGCATCGCGAGTTTTTCCCTTCTTCTCGGAAACAAGTGGACTAAATTAGGCACAATTCCTCGTAGCTTAGAAGTTGCCCGTTCGTGATGTAGGGAGAATAACACTAAGAAAGGGAGAAAACCAGCGATGCAGTGACAAACAAAACATTCATATCTTGCTCAGGATTTGAATCCAGGCCGAAAAGTACGAACTGCAACAAGCCAATCCCTAGAGCGCTCGACCATGGTTAGTTCAGGGAAGGAGCCAGTTCAAAAGCAAAGGAAGGAGCCAGGTATCATCCCCCTCCCCTACAAAGTTACTGCCTTCAGGAAAGGCAGGAAGCAGAATAAAATAATAACGATAGCAGTCATACATACTCAAATAGATAGACGACACGATCAGGGCGTATCAGTTTGTCGATACGAAGGGCCTGCAATGGGGAAAGGGAATGACTTCCCCGAATTTGAACTCGTCATGATCATCAGAGCTAGGGAGGTGGTGTCGAGAGTCTCAATATAAACTAGAATTTTGCTATTCTAGGACAGCCTCAGTGAAAATGTGGCGTAAGTGGTCAAAGAGGGATACACATTCCCCAATGAGTTTGAAAGCACCACTGGTTGAGAATCGAGGTTAACGCCGATTGGCGCTTGCTGTTTAAGACAGCAGACGCCATACGATCTTTCACTTAATGGCACACTGCAACGAGGACGCACAAAGAAATGTTTCCGAGCCCACAAACCAGTGGAAGCTATTGGGCCCAAGTAAACGACGGCCCCTTCATATGCCCATGTTAATCGACGGTCATCAACAGCTGACGGTTTGTCTGCTTTTGTTCGTGATTGGCCTTCAGACGGCTGAAAAAGGGACGCCTGGTGAGAGGAGACCTGGTTTCCAGCTCCAACATGCCATGTCCACATTCGACACTGCGCGCGTGAACAGCTACAACCCGACTGCACGGTTGGACAGGAAACAGGCAGGCTGTTGCGATATCATGAGGTGAGTATTATTACATGAACGCCATAGGGACCTTCATCCTTGATGAACACACCCTCAACACCGGATCCTGTCTAAGTATTCTTTCGAACCAAATGTTACCCTATACATGGTGACCTTATATTCGTTAGGCACTGGGTTTTTTCAGACAGACAATAATCCGTGTCACAAGACCTGCATTTTGCATGAATGGTTCAAAGATCACGCCTGACTATTTCGTATGCTCCCCTGGACTCAATTTCCCCCGACTTGAATAACATTGAGCATTTGTGTGATGCATGGATCGCATATTTTCCCAGTCCACTCCAGAATCTTGCACCATTGACGAACTCCGGGATATTACTCTGTCCATCTGACATAGAGTACTGGTGATCGATTCAGCAAAGTCGATGCTACGCTAAGTAGAAGCGGTTGTTGCGGCGGAAGGCCGCCGAGCACGCTATTAGGTAGGTGGTCATAGTGGTACGACTCATGAATGTATCACATATGTAATCCAGAGCCTAGGAGGTTGCTTATCCGAAAATTTGGCCGCTGCCCATAGGGAATTAGGGAAAGAACTAGCGCCATAACTGCAAACATAACACCCATGTCATACCCACGGGTGTCGAGACCAGCGGAGTAGCAAGACGCCCGAAAAGCCGCTTTCTTTATCATTCGATTTCGATTAACTTAGCACTGGACTCTGGAAGACGTCCGCCACCCCTCGTTGCTAACTCTAGAAAAAGCAAAATGTAAGAACAAAGAAAGCAGTCATACATTATCGGATCAAAAGTATCAGGACATTTGCCTAAATCTTCAAACTCCCAGTAATGAGAAAGGAATTCATTTCTGGTTGGTCCAGTCCAGGCTGCTATCACAGCCTCCACTCTACTGGGAAGGCTTTCCACTAGAATTTGGTACATTGTACGAGAATTGCCTTCCATTCTGCCTCAAAAGTATTTTGTCAGGCTGGTCACCGATCTTGGGAGGTTCGGCCTGGCTCACAGTGTGCGTTCCAATGAACCCAAATGTGTTACACGAGGTTGAGATCAGGGCTCTGTGCAAACCAGTCAGGTTCTTCCGCACTCATTTCACCAGACCATTCCTGCATCAAACTGTTGCCATAATGTTGGGAGCACAGAATTGTCAAGAATGTCGTTATAGGATGCAGCGTTAAGATTCTAATGTACTAGTAATAGGGGCCCAGCTCAAACCTTGAAAAACCACTCCACAACATGACACCTCCTCCACTAAACTTCACAGTTGACACAACACAGTCAGCGTTCACCTGACATCCTCCACACCCAGACTCGTCCGTCGGACTGCCAGATGGTAAAGCATGATTCATCATTCCAGAGAACGCGTTTCCACTGCTTCATAGTCAACTGGCGCCGAGCTTTACACCACTTCAACAGACGCTTGGCCCTGATCTTGTTGACGTAGCAAGTGTACGGCCGCTCGGTTATGGAATCCCATTCTCTTCAGCTGTCGACGAAGTTACTGGCGTAATTTCTAGCGGTGATGAGTGTTGTAACCGGTGACAGACGATTTGTTACACCACCCGCTTCAGCACTTAATGGCTCAGCACTGCCATTATACGTGGCCAAATAGATAACGATTGTGCTGTTGTTGCTTTTAGGTGTTTCCAATTTGCAATTACATCACGTAGTTGATCGGGGCACTTGCAGCAAGGCAGAAATTTCACGAACTGACTTGTTACTAAGATGGCACCTTATAGGACCGTGCCACGTTGAAAGTCACTGAGTTCTGCCGTACGGTCCATTCTACTGTTCATGCTTGTTTATGAACTGACTTGTTGCTGAGATGGCATCCTGACCATGCCAAGATGAAAGTCACTGAGCTCTGCCGTACGGCCCATTCTACTGTTCATGCTTGTCTATGAATTGACTTGTTGCTAAGATGGCATATTACGACCATGCCAAGATGAAAGTCACTGAGCACTGCCGTACGGCCCATTCTACTGTTCATGCTTGTCTATGAACTGACTTGTTGCTAAGATGGCATCCTAGGACCATGCCACGATGAAAGTCACTGAGCTCTGCCGTACGGCCCATTCTACGGTTCATGCTTGTCTATGAACTGACTTGTTGCTAAGATGGCATCCTAGGACCATGCCAAGATGAAAGTCACTGAGCTCTGCAGTACGGCCCATTCTACTGTTCATGCTTGTCAATGAACTGACTTGTTGCTAAGATGGCATCCTAGGACCATGCCAAGATGAAAGTCACTGAGCTCTGCCGTACGGCCCATTCTACTGTTCATGCTTGTCAATGAACTGACTTGTTGCTAAGATGGCATCCTAGGACCATGCCAAGATGAAAGTCACTGAGCTCTGCCGTACGGCCCATTCTACTGTTCATGCTTGTCTATGAACTGACTGGTTGCTAAGATGGCATCTAGGACCATGCCACGATGAAAGTCACTGAGATCTGCCGTACGGCCCATTCTACTGTTCATGCTTGTCAATGAACTGACTTGTTGCTACGATGGCATCCTAGGACCATGCCAAGATGAAAGTCACTGAGCTCTGCCGTACGGCCCATTCTACTGTTCATGCTTGTCAATGAACTGACTTGTTGCTAAGATGGCATCCTAGGACCATGCCAAGATGAAAATCACTGAGCTCTGCCGTACGGCCCATTCTACTGTTCATGCTTGTCTATGAACTGACTTGTTGCTAAATGGCATCCTATGACCGTGCCACGTTGAAAGTTACTGAGCTCTGCTGTACGGCCCATTCTACTGTTCATGCTTGTCTATGAACTGACTTGTTGCTAAGATGGCATCCTAGGACAATGCCACGGTGAAAGTCACTGAGCTCTGCCGTACGGCCCATTCTACTGTTCATGCTTGTCTATGAACTGACTTGTTGCTAAGATGGCATCCTAGGACCATGCCATGATGAAAGTCACTGAGCTCTGACGTACGGCCCATTCTACTGTTCATGCTTGTCAATGAACTGACTTGTTGCTAAGATGGCATCCTAGGACCATGCCAAGATGAAAGTCACTGAGCTCTGCCGTACGGCCCATTCTACTGTTCATGCTTGTCAATGAACTGACTTGTTGCTAAGATGGCATCCTAGGACCATGCCAAGATGAAAGTCACTGAGATCTGCCGTACGGCCCATTCTACTGTTCATGCTTGTCAATGAACTGACTTGTTGCTACGATGGCATCCTAGGACCATGCCAAGATGAAAGTCACTGAGCTCTGCCGTACGGCCCATTCTACTGTTCATGCTTGTCAATGAACTGACTTGTTGCTAATATGGCATCCTAGGACCATGCCAAGATGAAAATCACTGAGCTCTGCCGTACGGCCCATTCTACTGTTCATGCTTGTCTATGAACTGACTTGTTGCTAAATGGCATCCTATGACCGTGCCACGTTGAAAGTTACTGAGCTCTGCTGTACGGCCCATTCTACTGTTCATGCTTGTCTATGAACTGACTTGTTGCTAAGATGGCATCCTAGGACAATGCCACGGTGAAAGTCACTGAGCTCTGCCGTACGGCCCATTCTACTGTTCATGCTTGTCTATGAACTGACTTGTTGCTAAGATGGCATCCTAGGACCATGCCATGATGAAAGTCACTGAGCTCTGACGTACGGCCCCTACTGTTCATGCTTGTCTATGAACTGACTTGTTGCTAAGATGGCATCCTACGACCATACCAAGATGAAAGTCTCTGCCGTACGGCCAATTCTACTGTTCATGCTTATCTGTGAACTGACTTGTTGCTGACATGGCATCCTACCAACATGCCATGATGAAAGTCACTGAGCTCTGCCTTACTGCCCATTCTACTGTTCATGCTAGTCTGCATTTGCACTTGTTTGGAGTAGTTTTAGGAAGTGAGTGTTTGACCCCAGGTCCAAAACCACCCTTAGAAGTTGGAAGCTAGAAGATTTCAGTTAGTGAATTCTACAGAAAAGAGGAACAGAAAAAAATTTAGAGACGTGGGAGAGAGCTGATCTTCGAAGCAAACTGTCACATTTGTCCGGAGGAAAGGGAGAGAGGGGAACGGGAGGGGGGGGGGGTCAACTGCCACAGGTGGATTACCCATAGCACATTACAACCATCTAGACGCCGACACCACCGGGGAGGAGCGAAATCATTCTAGTCTGAAATAAAATGAAACTACTCGGTAGGTTTAGAAGCCAATTTGCCTGCAGTTTTATGACTTGAAAAATGAAATACAGCGTGATTTATAATTATTTTCGGGGTTTCCGTGGCTTGGCATGGTCAAACTGTAACCGACCAAATAAAACTGCCTACAGCATAAACAAGTTTACCGCGGAAAGTTTTATGTGGCGAAACGGCACCCGCTGGATTGACGCCATACTTCAAAATAGCGAGTGTTCAAGAAAAAGCAATGTGCATACTCTGGTTCTTCGAAACAAAGTCAGCCGTCCCGGTGGCGCAGTGGTCTAAGCGATGGCTTCTGATCATTCGTCCGAAAGGGGTCAGGGTTCGAATCCCGGTGAGGCAAGGATGTGTGTTTGTCTTACAGCGCTGGCTCTCTCCTTTCCCTGGAACCAGTGACCCTAAATTAGGGACGGGCGACTGCTTATAGCCCATTGAGTTGCTCACGGTGGTCGTTAAACCTCCAATCAAAAAAACAAAAAAAAAACAAAGTCAGTCATCACAACGTAACGTCGTTACAGAACGCAGTATGGCAAAGCTTCACCTTCCCGATATTGCTATTCGACGATGGTTAAAGCAGTTTCAAAAGACTGGTAAGTCTTTTGAAACTGCTTTAACCAAAAGACTTTTTTCGAAGCTATCAGAAGTCAACGAGACGAGCTGGGTCGCGGTTAGGTATGTCACAAATGACTGTTTGGAGGGATCTGCATAACTGCCTAAAACTCCGTGCGTACAAACTGAAGATTTTACAGGCTTTTCAGCGGGTCGATAAACCCCACCGTTTCCAATTTGCCCAGGACATTTTGTTCAAAGTCGAAGCTGATCCGGACATGGATATTTAGTGATGAAGCAACGTTTTTCGTCTCAGGGAGGATATGTCGGCATAACTGCAGAATATGGGGCTCCGAAAACCCTCACGCCGTTCGAGAAGTTAAACGAGATTGTCAAAAGGTGAACATCTGGTGCGCTTTGTCATGTTCGGAAGTGTTGGGGCCCTTTTTCTTTGCGGAGAAAACAGTGACAGCAGTGACTTATCTGGACATGCTACAGCTGTATCTGCTGCCTCAGTTGGAAGATCGGTAGCCCAATGTGGTGTTCCAGCACGATGGCCCACCGCCGCATTGGGCTGTTATTGTCCGATAATTTCTTGTCTTGCATATTCCTGGGAGTTGGGTTTGGCGTGGTGCACCCATTCCGTAGTCTCCGCGCTCACCCGATAATACGCCACTGGATTTCTTCCTGTGGAGATACGTGAAAAACGTCGTTTACCAGACCCCTGCGACCTCCCTCGATGACCTGAAGACCAGAATTGGTGCTGCTATAGCAACAGTAACGCAGCAAATGCTGGCGAACACTTGGCGGAAAATTGATTATCGCTTGGATATCTTACGAGCCACGAAAGGCGCCCGTGTCGAGGTGGTTTAGAAATCTAATGTATCGATTGTATAGGTAATAACACTTTTAGTTGTTATGTGTCATATTCTGTTTGCGGTTTTAGTTTGTTGTTTCCCGTTTTCCGATTACATGCCACTGAAGCTCCGGCAATAATTATGAATCACCCTGTATTTAGGAAGCGGGCGAGGGTGCCCTGATTCGAAAGTGTTTTAAAGGGAAATGTGAAGTATTAGAGTTTTAGGAATATATAACAAGGGGAAGCGATAAATATATTTTTATTTCTTCCCGGTGTAAGTAAGAAAACAGCACCAACACCTAACAACTCCTTACCAATTTTGCATCAGGTCTGGCGTGAGAAAGGAGGCCAGGAAAAGGGGTTGTAGAAGAAGAAAAAATCTTTAATTAAATTGTTAGCAATATTTTGACTGTTAGTGGGGGAGACCAGGCCAAGCATGATGAAAAATCCAGCGACGACAGTGGAAAGAACGGCTAAGTCCTTAGTAGAGTACGATTCATGCTAGCCTGTGATGTTTGCCAACTACTTATACCTGCATGTGTCATGGCTGTGACGTGGGCAAACGCACTACCCAAAGGGGATATCCGGATACTTTTGATCATATAGTGTATATCTCATACGATAAGAATCCAAATCCGAGCTGCGAGATTGGTATCCCAACCCCTGGGAGACTGTACTCTCGAATATTAATGATGGACTATCGCTCGTGCTGCAGTATGCATTGATCTTTGTTAAATCAGAGATTCCTATTGTACAATTCCGTTTATTTTGTTTAATCCTTGTACATTTTCTTTGAAAATAATAATAATAATAATAATAATAATAATAATAATAAAGTTCGTTGTTGGAAATATCTTTTGGATAGCATGCATTGCAACGTAATTTTGGAAAACTTGTGTTATAAAAAATATGCAAAACGCCACACAAATTCTATTCTTTTTTTAATTCTCTATGAAAGTGGATTCGTAGAATAACAGAAGTCATTACTGCGTGTTTGAAATAACGTTGCATCATAATTAAACAATATTGCATCCTCTTTGTAGCAGAACTTAATTGTCATCACTAGGGCTAGGATTTTTATGACATAAAATTGCTAGAAAATGTCCTATAAAAAATGCATTTATGACCCAAAAAACTAAAAAAAAAATGCAGTATAAAACAAAAATTTATTACCTAACAAACGCACATTTCGTTTTTTATTTCCTTCCAAAATTAATTAATTAAAAATAGAAGAAGAGGTGCATGAAACAAAACAAAAAGAACCTAAAAAAATATAATTTAATCTGTTGACTGTTGCTGTGTCAACTGAAACTATTTTTTACTAACCAACATATGACCTATAGAACAAAACAAAAAATAAACAGGAAACACAACTTACTTGTTTCGCAAATTTTTTTGCAAAACTAAAAATGTATTGCCCCAAAACATGAAAAAAAAAATAAATATATTGCCCCAAAATAAGACAAAAAAAAAAACCCAAAAAAAGCCCCCTTAAAAATACAGTTAACTTTTTACAGTTTCTGTCCTAAACTGAGTCTTTTTTTTGTTAACAAAAAATGTGCCCTATAAAAAAACACACAAGAAAAAGACAAAATTGCACACTCGTCCCCATAACGAATCTCGCCTTCCGACACAATGACAACGGTCGTACTCCAAATGAGAGGAATTGGCGGCCCTTGCGTGCATTATCAAGGCGTTCCCAAATCTAACAGGTAAAGCATAGGAAAAGAGGTGACACTTGCGTACAACATTAGATTTCCCCTGTACATAATCTTCACTGAAATTCACTTTTTCAAAATTTACTCTAATTTAGCAATACAAGCTTAAAGACTTCAAACACTTAACGTCTTGGGTACTTTCGTAATGTTGCAGAGTTCTAGAGATTCGCTGATCCAGTTTGGACCCGTCTTTATAGAACAGGACAGACGCCTTGGTCATACAAACCCCTCCCTTCAGCTTACCCTTTCACCCCTCACAGCTAGTATAGTAGGATTTTTTTACTTGGCACTTGATGATAATGGAATCGCCTATTTTGGGAGGTGCAAACATTTTGGGTGCGACGGTGTCGAAGGAGGTGATTTCCGATGCTCAGAGAGAACAGCACAAAACTTTCCAGTCACTTGTTCCCTGAGGGGCTAAGATTTTAAGCCCCATTACCGCGGCAGTCCCGCCCTCTTGTTCATTCTCCACCTACTCCATTCTTGTCTCCCCCATTGTCTCACACGGCTTGCTGGGGACATAATCGCTGGAGAGAGAGATCTCACCGTTCCCTTAAGAAGGATCACTTAAGAGACAAAGAAGTCCCCTTTCAGATTTCAGATCGAGCAATGTTTCTGCCACGCTTTCCACAAGAATTCCGCCCTAGGGTGAGATTACAACGGAGCCCTTCGTCTGCTCCCTTTTTGCTGCAAATTCACATCTGTTTAGACCCGGGAAGATCAGATCAGATCAGATCAGATGTAGATAATTTTTGGAAGGGAGTGCCTGACCCCAGGTCTTAAACAACACTTAGAAATAGGAAGCCAGGAGATTTGGGCTAGAGTGCCCGATAGGAAAGTGACCCGGAAGCGAGGTAGAAAGGGGAGGAAGACGCCCTTATTTATTACAGGGTGGCCAGTACCCGGGGTCCGACGGCTTAACGTGCACATCCGACGCACGGCGGGTACTTAGTGGTTCGAACCTGAGGTTACCTCCATGGCAGTCACGAACGCTGACCACTAGGCCACCCGCGGCACTTAGACCCGGAAGTACTTGCTGCTGAAATAAGTAGATTTCGATTGTCATTCGAAATTTGAAGGTCGCCTCCAAGGACTATAGGTCCCCTGGGTACAGGTTTATCAAAATCGCGCGCTTGGGAATTTGATAAACCTAAACCCTCCTGAAGGAAATGGGTTGACCGACAACCAAGAGCGTTCCAGAACGCTTATTGCCGGACTATTGCAACGCCAAAAATCTTAGCCTGTTTTATCATTGCTTCTTTTGCTTCTTAACGAAAAGGTCATTTGAGTATTTTTGTAAGTCCTTTGAAAATTTGTATCACAGTGAGCAGTTAGATGGATATGAAAGAAATCATAGTCTACCATCACAAAGAAGAAACTTTCTGCCATACATGTATATGATGGACACCAATATAGTAAACATCCAACTAACAAAGAAAATGTTATTAGTTGGTTATGCATCAGTGAGAAAACTGCAAAGTATCGTGGCTCCTTAAAATCAAAAGATGGGAAAGTACTTCAAGATTCTAATCACATTTGCAAACCAGCCATAGCAGTAATTGAAGTTGCAAAGCATTTATATTAACACAAGAAAACGGGCTCGAGAAGAAGACTTCCTCGTATCAAAAATTTACTACCAAGAACTGAGTCTTCTGCTTAATCGCGCATACGATATTGTTAATAACATTTCTATTTTGCCCTCAGTAAAATCACAAATACATTATCTATCAACAAGTAATTGGACACCCCTGCAATCGACGATATCTGCGGTCCTGATACACGTCACGGCCGTCGCCGTTAAATATCGTGTGGGACACAACAACGCAACCAGTCCGGGTACTGGCCCCCGGTAATAAATAAGGGCGCCTTCCTCCCCCTTTATACTTCGCTTCCGTGTCACTTTCCTATCGGGCACTGTAGCCCAAATCTCCCTAGCTTCCTATTTCTAAGGGTTGTTTAAGACCTATGGTCAGACACTCCCTTCCTAAAATCCTCTACATATGATCATTTGATCAACGCAACCAGTCGCATGCAAGATGCCACGCAGTTCGGAGCTCTCTGATTTCGAGAAAGGTGTTATTACACCTTTCTCGAAATCAGAGAGCTCCGAACTGGGTAACACAGAAATGGCCGATCCATACGTGACATATCCAGCGAGTTGAAGTACCCAAAATCGACAGTGGCCTACGTGATTGGCAAGTGGAAGATGAGAGGTGACTGTCGGAATGTACCCCGACCAGGCAGACCCACAAAACTGGGAGTTAGAGACTGATAGGTGCTGGGCAGAGAAATTCGGAAGAACCGCACCAAATCGATGGGCTACATCCGCGAGGAGTTTCAACAGGCATCCGGGAGTGTTCTTTCGATGAATATCATTCGTAAGGAAGCCCATCTGCTCGATTATCATGGACGTGCTGCCGCCCACAAGCCTTTGATCACCAAGTCCAATAGCACTGCTCGGCTAACGTGGTGCAAAGAACGTCGACAGTCGACCGTTGAACAGTGGAAACAGGTTCTCTGGAGCGACGAATCAAGGTTCACCCTCTACCGTTCGGATGGCAGGGTCTGGGTTTGGCGTCTGCCTGGAGAACACCTCCTGCCAGAATGTATTGTGCCAACTGTGAAGTTCGGCGGCGGTGGAATTATGCTATTGGGGTGTTTCTCCTGGTATGGCACGAAACCCTTGGTCGCAATTCCTGGTAGACTCAACGCCGAGACCTACTGCACCATTATGGATGACTATGCGCTTCCTACGTTGTGGCAGTTTTACTGGGTGGACTCATGTTACTTTCAGGATGACAATACCACCTGTCATGTTGCGAGGTCCCCCATGGCTTGGTAAGGTGACAATGGGGTTAATCGAATGGACTGGCCTGCGCAGAGCCCGGACCTTAACTCTATCGAGCACCTCTGGGACGAGTTGGAGCGTCGACTTAAGGGGTGCTCCCACCGTCCGAAATCGGTGAAGTAATTGACCTGTCTTCTCCAAGTCGAGTGGAAGAAAATAACGCTAGCCGTCGTACAACGCCTGGTTGAGAGTATGCCCCAGAGGGTCGCAGCTGTAATCGCCACTCGTGGAGGCTCCACCTACTATTGAAGGTGAATAAACGTTGTTTTCTTTTGCTACCACAGGTGTCCAATTACTTGTTGGTAGATAGTGCATATCGTATTAGACGCAAAGAACAGGGATTGACGAAATAGCCAAAGACATCACAAAGGATCCAGATTCCTGATGATGTATTGGCAATGGAAGATGGAAAAGTTTTTTGCTGGCTGATGATGGTTACGAAGTTAGAAGTTTAGTGTTTGCTAGCGAAAAAGGACTGAGCACCCTGAAAAACTGCAAAAACTTTGCTGATGGAACTTCCAAAGTTGCAGTAAGCAGTTTTACCAGACAGTGCGCGCTGATTTAAGTAGTAATGAGGATGAAGTCATTATTGTTCTAATAATTTTCGCCCTACGTTCAAAGAAAAATGAAGATACATATGTGAAACTTTTCACAATTTTAAAAGAAGCAGGATGGAATCCACATTCAGTGACTGTGAACTAAATAGCCTTGGGAAGTCTATTTCCGTTAGTGAGGATTTCAGAATGAAACTTTCATTTTAACCAACGTCTGTGGCTGCATGTTAAGTCACTTATTAGCAGGGATTATAAAGAAAATGAAGAAATTAGACTTCATGTGCGCATGTGTGCAACATTAACACACCTTCCAGATGCAGACATACATAGTGGATGGTTATCAATTCAAGAAAGTTCACGGCAGCAACCAAAGCTGCAGGAATTTTACGATTATTTTATGAATGAATGGCTAGAAAATTCTGTCTTTACAACTAGCATGTGGAATTGTCATAATCTACAGCACCGAGCCAGTAATGCGGTAGAGGGCTGGAAATATAAGTTTTTTTTTTATTTTGGAGGTTTAACGACCACCGTGAGCAATTCAGTGGGCTATAAGCAGTTGCCCGTCCCTAATTTAGGGCCACTGGTTCCAGGGAAGGTAGAGGGCCAGTGCCGTAAGACAAATACAACACCCATGCCTCATCAGGATTCGAACCTGGACCCATCTCGGAAGAATGGTTACATGTCAGCGCTTAGATCACTGCGCCACAATAATAAGTTGCCTTAATGAGTAACCCACAGCCTAAAACCAAAACCATCATTCGAAGCTTAAAAGAAGAATGTAACTACAGTGACTTTCTTATACATCGAACAGACCTTAATCTTGAAGAAAAGAAACGATCTAAAAGGTACATCAAACTGGATCAGCGAATCTCTAGAACTCTGCGACATTACGAAAGTACACAAGATGTAAATAAGTGTATGAAGTCTTTAGCTTATATTGCTAAATTAGAGTAAATTTTGAAAAAGTGAAATGAAATATCTATAAAGAAAAAAAATAAATAACAAGAAAGATGACACCGAATTTTCGGGTGTAATAAGCACGTCTTTTGAATCCGTCCTAAGGCAAATTAAATTTATCAAAGCTATTCAAAATCAATGGAACCGGTATGGAAAACAATAGTATCTGACGGAAGAAAGAAGTTTGAGAAACATTTCGCACCGGAAACGCTCTCCAACATAGAAAGAATTTTTCAAATCGGACTCTTAGAAACAGAGATATCGACAAAAATAAGATGTGACTTTACGTCCCCTGGTGGGAAAACCATGCATTATTTTAGAAAGAAAGTATTCTCAAAAGGTTTTTCTATGTGAGCACTATCGGTCCAAGAAAAACAAAAATTTAGTCAAGTTTTCAGGAGCCCAGATTTTGCTACAAATACACCAGAAGCAGAAATTAACACTTATGCCCCCTGGTGGCCAAACTATTCTTTACCAAACATTAGAAATTATGTGAAAAATATTTTCCATCAGGTCTTGTATGCGATACGGGAAGAATTTTTTTCAAATCGGAGTTTTAGTAGCAGAAATAACGCAGAAAACGCAATTTACCATTGTGCACCCTAGCGGAAAGTCTATGATTTACTTGAAAATTTTGAATTTATAGGAAAAACATTTCGCATCGGAAATGCTATCCAACAAAAGAAGGAATTTTTCAAATCGGACTCCTACTTAGAAGTAGAGATATTGACAAAAATAAGATATACATCTACGCCCCCTGGCGTGGAAACCATGCATTATTTTAAGAAGAAAATGTCTCTAAAAGGTTTGTCGACATGAGTACTATCGGTCTACAAACGACGAATTTTTCAATCGAGAATTTAGAAGCTCATATTTTGCTGCAAATACATCAGAAGCGGAAATAAAGATTTACGCCCCCTGGTGGCCAAACCATTTTTTTTTCGAAAATTAGAAATTATGTGCAAACGATTTCCCATCAAGAGCTGTATCCGGTGCATTAAGAATTTTTCAAATCGAAGATTTAGAAGCAGAGATATAAGGGAAAACGTAATTTACCTCTACGCCTCCTAGCGGAAAGTCTATGAATTACTTGAAAATTTTGAAATTATATGAAAAACATGTCACGCTGGAAATACTATCCAACAAAGAAGGAATTTTTCAAATCGGACTCCTAGAAGTAGAGATATTGACAAAAATAAGATATACGTCTACGTCCCTTGGCGGAGAAACCATGGAATATTTTAAGAAGAAAATATTCCGAAAATGTTTATCGATGTGAGTGGCATCAGTCCACGAAAGAATTTTTCAAACTATATTTTAGAAGCTCAGATTTTATGGCAAATACATCAGAAGCAAAAATTAACGCCTACGCCCCCTGGTGGCTAAAGTATTTTTTACCAAAAATTTGAAATCATATGCGAAAGATTTTCCATCAGGAGATGTATCTGCTGAAGAATTTTTTTTCAAATCGGAGTTTTAGAAGAAGAGTTATCGGGAAAAATGTAATTTACTTTTACACCCCCTAGCGGAAAATCTATGCGTAATTTGAAAAAATAACTATATCTAAAATACTCTTCGATATAAATGGAATCGAAAGATAAACTACTTTTTTCAATCGGATGCTTAGAAGCAAATATGTGGAATAAAACGTATTTTTGAATTGGACATCATCTGCATTTACGACCCTTAGTGGCAAAATTGTACATCGTAAAAAAACAAAAACAAATAAAGGACCATCATTCGCATATTTTAAGCTTCCCAATGCAAAAAGGATTTTTCAAATCGGACTAATAGTTGCAGAGATATCGTGGGTACAGACGGACGGACGGACAAACCTGTAACATAAGCACGATCTTTTTTTACAAAAGACGTGCTAAAAAAAAGGCGAATTTCGCCTACAACTTTTAAACACTCCAGCATAGATGCTGCCAGTCCTAAGCCTGGATAAAGTGTGAAGGAAAGTTAAAATGATTCTAAATATGGGTCACAGTGACAGTGGTGTTCGGGGATCATTGCAAAAACATTTAATTATCCCGGAACATAGGAACTTGACATGTACGCAATGGCCACCAAATTTGACATGTACGCAAGTGTCACTACACCATACGGCGCGGGGATACAGGTCTGAACGGGCCTTATTTGGTGAGCATGGCCCGGTTCAAGCCCGTGCGTTTAAGGCCCGGCCGGTGATATGCTGTTCTGCGTTATTTTGTCTGGCTTTCTATTGTATTTTATCAAATTGTGAACATTAAATAATGAAATGAAATATTATTGAAAATATTTATTAGTTGCATGTAAGCCTAAAAATATTAACTAAACTTTGTCAATTATCGAAAAATATAATCTTAAAAGAGAGAAAAAAAGGCTAAGCGTGTTCAAAATAAATTTTCAAAGTATAGTGCATTAAATGAAAAAAGGCTCTTCTTTGAAATGCTTCCAACCCCTAGTCTAAACACTAGTTAATTCATAAACTTGAAGTTTTAATAAGATTAAACGATTTAATTTTTTATACAAACTCCGAGTAAACATTAGTACATTAACATACCTGATTGCAGCAGGAAACATTTCCTCTTATGCAGTATATGAACAGAAAAATTGGACGAGCAACTTGTAGCAGCAGAAACGCATTTATGTCTCTTAAGATAAGATGTTCCAGAATTTGAACTGTCATAGCTTAAAAAAGTTGTTGCGCTTAATACACTGCACGAAGTTTTGTGGCTGAAGGGTTTCTGCATTGCCAAGCCTTTAAAATGCGCCCAAATATCACTTATCTCGCTTACATTATCTATTAGGATGTATTCTCCTGCCACAATGTCTTCGCGCAGTTCTTTTGATTTCTTAAATTCCATGATAAAAGAAGTCACATGTGCAACTATGAGTATAGTCAGATTTTTTTTTCTTAGCACTTGACGATAATGGAATCGCCTGATTTTGGGGGTGCAGCAAGCACTTTCCAGGCCTAAACACATGTAAATTGCAGCACGAAGGGAGCAGGCGAAGGGTTCCGTATAATAGTCTCACCCTAGGGCGGAATTCTTGTGGAAAGCATGGCAGTAAACATTGCTTGACCTGAAAGGAGGAAGAGGGCTCCTTTGTCCCTCAGGGGTCCTTCTTAAGGGAACAGTGAGATCTCTCTCTCCAGTAAGCAATGTGAGACAGAATGGAGTGGGTGAGGGATGAACCAAAGGATGGGACTGCTGTGGTAATGGGTCTTAAAATCTTAGCTCCGCCGGGAACAAGTGACTGGGGAAGTTTTCGCTTATTGTCTCTGAGCATCGGGAATCACCTCCTTCCACACGTCACACCCAAAATGCTTGCACCCTCAAAAATAGGCGATTTCCATTATAACCGCAAGTGCCAAGTAAAAAAAAATCCGATTATACATGAAGACATCGACATGGGCATGATGCGGGTAAGTTCTCCGAGTGAAATGCCACGGGAGGAAAATAAAATGTCCCTTTCTCCGAAGTAGCAAGCGGTATCACTATATAGGGATTAAAGATAGGAGAAACAATCGATGTCGTCCCATTCTCTCATACGAACAGACACAAACACACACTACACACCACTGCAGACACCCCATCCCCCACTCCACACAAAACACACACTGGCTCAGAGTAGAATCTTTTTGTTGTCAACAAGCCCCAAAGTGTCTTTACCATCTTAATACTTAGAGATGGTAGAAACACTTAAAATAGTATAACGATATTAGTAATCCGAATTTCTTGGCGTACATTATAAATCAAAGTTTCCATGCTTTCACACATCAACCAGATGACTTTTTCAAGGAAGGTAGACTGTAAACTGTGAATAATAGAACGCTTCAACAATTTGAACGCGGTGACTTGACTTGATAATAAACGAACAGATGCTAAGTAATTATTCATTCAAAGACTCGGGACGTCGTGTTCGTTTAGCACGCGAAATCATGGAAGGAAAACAAAAGGCATTACCTATTTGAAAAACTGGTTCCAAACTCATGACAACTCCAGGGAGACGCTATCATTGCATGATTCGCTGGTGGTGAGGATCTTCAAAGTTTCGCGAATGGCAGTAGATTTTGGGGTGGAGTAGGAAGCTGATTTCTTCCCGTCATCCCACATAGGAGTATCTGGACCTCTCTGGATAGGGCCGTTGTTACTTAGCCGTTCTTTATGTCCTTTTTATGCTCGTTGATTCCAGTTCTAAATCAACGTTTGGTCATTGGACGTTTCAAGTGAACGTTGGGTCACTGAAATGACCAAACGTTCATTTAGAACTGAAATCAACGAGCATAAAAGGGACATAAAGAGCGGTAAAGTAACAACGGCCCTATCCAGAGAGGTCCTGATACTCTTATGTGGGATGACGTAAAGAAATTAGCTTCCTACTCCACCCCAGAATCTACTTATTCCAATGACCAAACGTTTGGTCATTCGACGTTTCAAGCATTTAAAACGTTTGAAATGAACGTTGGGTCACTGGAATGACCAAACGTTCATTTAGAACTGGAGAGATGTACAGAGACTCTTCTGTGGGATGACGTAAAGAAATCAGCTTCCTACTGCACCCCGAAATCTACTGCCATTCGCGAAACGTTGGTGATCACCACCAACAGCGAATCATGCAATGACAGCATCTCGCTGGAGTTCCACCAGTGGGACGCTGAGGTATTCCACCTCTTCCTGAGGTTTTTCTCTTCCTTCCGGGACGGGTACGACGTACCAAGTCTGGGAAGTGGTATTTCTTTCTCTCAGTTGTCCAGGATCTTCCGTACTATCCTACAAGTGCTCAGGATAGCTGTCTTCTGTAGTTCCATGTAGGTGTTAGGTTGGAGATCTAACGTCTGTATAGAGCTGGGAATGGTCTTAGGTACAAACTCCTGTGGCTGATATTACTATGGGGACGGTGGTGACGTTCTCCATATGCCACATTTCCTTGACTTCGTATCGCAGGTCGTTATTATTATTATTATTATTATTATTATTATTATTATTATTATTATTATTATTATTATTTTTCGAATGACAAAACCGATCTATCTGTTAAGTCTTTCCAAACATGGGGTACCCTCTGTTGTGTACACGTCAGAAAAACACCGAAACTGCGTCATAGCAAACTCAGGATAGGATAATTTTTTTAGAACTCATTATATTTATCCTTCATTTGCATGTTGTAAAATGCTAATTACAGTGAAATACCGCAACAAAAAATACGACTTTTTTTTCAAATTATTTTAAATGCGAATTTAATCCTCACAAGAAATTCGATTATTAAAACCATTCTAAATGCTTTTCTTTCCCTCCCCTTCCCCCTTTTCTTTTTCGTATTACACAGAATTGAATCCAAACTGATTACTCTCAGCATGACATTCACATTTTGGCGAGATAATGAGTTTTTGGATTCGCTAAAATTAATTAGAATTCCTATGCTGAACTGAACAAAATGAAATGAATCCTTTCTCTTGCCTCCGAATGACACAATACATCACTAATTTAAGTTTCAGAGAAAAATAAAAATGGAAAAATAATATTCGGATGAATATCGCACAACAGATTATTCGCATTGGATGCAAATTACGAATTCACGTCGTGAAATATGTATTATTTTAAGATTCTCGTTCATCATCCGAGGGTAATTTCGGTAAATGCAAATCGACTGCTGATATCGGGGATGCCTGCCTCCCAAACACGGGGGAGTTGACGTCAGAACCTACGCAAAAAAATGGGTTTTGTTTCAGATTCGTTTAAACTGATCAGCGAAAACAAGGTAGAGACAGCTCTTGCGTCTCGTTTTATCTCCTCGTTTAAATTTCTATCTGTGGAACCGATTAATAAGAAAAAGTTCCTGTCTTCTGATGACTGAACAGAGTGTGGTCTTAAACCAGCACAAATTGTAAACATCCAAACACAAAAGTACTGACAAGATGGTATGTTATTGTGATGTTATTATCTTATACAGGCCAAAATTAAGTCTTCCACTATAGTTAGGCCCGATTTAAACAACTAGTCCAGAGAGCTAAGTTTAGAAGGGAAGTGATTCCAAGCTGGAAGATTTTTTTTAATGAATATTTTTGCACAACCACCTCTGAAAAAAATTATTTCAATAATTTCAAGAAATCATATTTTTTATGACATCTGAAATTTGGGATTACCGCAGTTCTGTAGTAAGGTCTGTCGCAAAAACTTCAGGCATAAAGAAATATAGACGTAAAAACTTAAAAATACGAAGGAAAGGAACAAAACAGTGAAAAGAAAGTTAAACACTTTAAACCACGTCACACTACGCAATGGGAAACTAACATTTATACACTAAGCCTATTGTAATTCGGCTAATTGTGTGCATCAGACACCAACAGGCGTAAACATGCTGATTTTGTCTGCTCTGCCCGAAAATGGTGCGAACAAAGAAATTCCACGTGAGAATGTACGTCATCATCATCATCATTGTCAACCATTATCAATCCACTGCTGGACGAAGGTCTCCCCAAGTTTCCTCCACAACGGTCTGTCTTGTGCCAGTCTCCTCCATGTCACTCCCGCATATTTACGAATTTCATCCACCCATCTCCCATGTGGTCTTTTTCTGGGTCTTTTCCTGTCCCTTGGAATCCAATCTAAAATTTCAGCTGTCCATCGATGGTCTGTCCTTCTGGCAGTATGTCCAGCCCATTGCCATTTCAGGGATTTAACTCTGATCATGATGTCTTCCACTCTCGTCATTTTTCGGATCCACGAGTTCCTCTTCTTATCTCTCCTGGTTATACCAAGCATGCACCTCTCCATGCTTGTTTGAGTTGTCTGCAGCCTTTGTATGTCTCTTTTAGTTAAGGTCCACGTCTCTGCACCATACGTAAGCACTGGAAGGATGCATTGATCAAACACTTTTCTTTTAAGACATAATGGCATATTGCTCTTGAAAATTATGCTGTTTCTTCCAAAAGCTCTCCAGGCAAGTTTTGTACGCCGATTAATTTCTTCATCAATGTGACCCTCACTTGATATCTGCTGTCCAAGATAAACATACGTATCTGTTATCTCCAGTTTTTCTCCATCAATCGATAAATCTTCATTTCTTGTAAAAGCATTGAACATCACTTTTGTCTTCTGAAAGTTCATTTTTAATCCCACTTCTTTACTCTTGTCAGCAAGTTCCTGGATCATACTCTGCAGCTCTGATGGGGTAGTTGCAAAAATGACTACGTCATCAGCAAAACGAAGGTGGGTTAGATAATCTCCATTAATCTTTATCCCTTTGTTTTCCCAGTTCAGTGATTGAAAGACATTTTCCAATGTGGCATTAAAGAGCTTCGGAGATATGGTGTCACCTTGTCTCACTCCCTTTCCAATTTTTATGTGTGTTGTATTTTCAAACAGCCGAATCTTTGCACTTGCATTTTCATAGATGTTATTAATAATATTAATGTATGCATCTTCAATACCGCAGGATTTCAGAGCCGTGGTAACTGCTGATGGTTTCACCGAATCAAAGGCTTTTTCATAATCGATAAAAGCCATGCACAATGGAAGTTCATATTCCCTCGCTCTTTCAATTAGTTCTCTCAGTACATGGATATGATCTATTGTGCTGTAGCCACTCCTGAATCCAGCTTGTTCTCTCGGTTGAGCCATGTCCAGTGTTACCTTCAAGCGGTGTGAAAGAACTTTAGTGAAGATTTTATAAACTACTGATAGGAGGCTGATAGGTCTGTAGTTCCTGAGATCCTCAATGTCACCTTTTTTATGTAGCAGGATCATTGTAGCATTGTTCCAATCCTCAGGAATCTTCCCTTCATTAAGGCATCGAGTGAAAATTTGGGCGAGTACCGTTTCAATTTCTCCACTTGCTTCTTGTATGATGTCTATAGTAATTCCATCTTCTCCTGGAGCTTTCCCCCGCTTCATGTTCTTGATTGCATGAGCAACTTCTGCTGGGAGGACTGGAAGAACTCTGGTACCTTTCATGATGTCTGGAGTACATGTATCATCCCTTTCATATAATTTGGAGTAGAAATCTTTCACTCTTGTCAAAATTTCGCCTCTATTTCTTGTTATAGAACCATCTTCTTTTCTCAGAGCCATAATCTGTTTTCTTCCGTTACTGAGATGTCCCTTTGCTATCTTTAGGCTTTGGTTGTTTTCAATTGCTTTCCTCACTAGCTCACAGTTGAATTTCCTTACGTCTTCAGTGATACTTTTTCGTGCTGTCTTGCATAGCTCTATATATTCCACTTTGGAAGTCACATCTTCTTTAGTTGTCCTCATCTCTCTTCTTTTTTGCATCAACATTTTGGTTTTTCCTGATAATTTGTTTACATGCAACTTGTTCTTAGACCCAGCTAATTTTGTTGCTGTTTCCATTAGAGCTTTGGTTACTTTTCTGTTAACTTCCGAAATTGCAATTTTTTGTTTGACCTTGGGGCTAGCGAATCTTATAGTTAGTCCTGCGTTTTACTCGATAAGGGACTACGATCGAGTTCTTTCGATAAATATTTCACTAGGTAATATTTGGAATAATAAGGTAACTCCGTGTCCGGAAAAATTTTCCTTTCAGAATTTGTTCATCATGTTCTATCAAATATTGATAAACAACTGAGGTCGCAAGAGCCTTTCGTGGTTTTTTTTTTTTTTAGGAGTTATAACACTGTAAGTATTTCTTTGTCTACCGAATAGTGAATCTATGAATCTAACAACTCAAGAATTTCTTTGAAAACATAAAATAAATTGCTTTCTATGTTCGAAATAAGATCCAGGCAGACGCATCAAACAAAACAGACGGGTCAAATCATCTGGTCACAAAGGTCGACGACCTCAAATTTACACTAGGAAAATTGGTCACGACTCATCCTGCTGAAGGCAACACAAACAAAAATCAGAGAAGTAAGGGTATTTGGCAAATATTCAACACTACATCGCAGTCTGTCTGGTCACGGTCTGGTGGAGGAGAAATAAAGTTTCACATTTTCATAAGAAAATTACTCTGCACCTTCTCGACTAAGTCTGATACATAAGAGATTAATGTTTTCGTGCAGAGAAATATTCCGGTGATATGAAAACAAGACTTGAATAGCGTTCATTAACTATTTATAAATTCTCTTGAAGTTTGAAATGAAATTATACCAGAGAAGTTAATCAAGAATTAATCCAGAAAAGCGCACAGTAATAAGAACAAAGTCAATACGGTTATAAATATGGTCATAGAAATGGCATCATTTCTATGAGTGTATGATTCGCTAAACCCTAGTTCAGGAAAAATAATTATAAATATGAATGCATATATTCATTCCCACGTGGAATTTCTTTGTTCGCGCCATTTTAGGGCAGAGCGGACGAAATAAGCATGTTTTAAGGAATGTATGAAAGAATGCCCACGAAAAAAATGCCCACTTCACAAAAATATGTCAGCTGTCGACTGACATGCCCTTATGTCTGGTAAAAACATGAGGTCTTTTTTTCTTTATTTCATTAACAAACGCCTTAATTTCAATTAAGCAGCCGACAAAGCTGGTCAGATCTGGGTTCGGACAACTGGGTGTAGGAGAACCAGGGCTTCCACTCAGCTTCTGTAATTTTTCCCTCTCAAGGAACAAAATATCTCTTTTTTTCCTTGTATCAAAGTACGAATTCCTTAAACATTTCTCTGCCCAAATTGCGTGGGAAAATTATGCTATATATCTATAACACTTTCTAGATATTAATTTTGTAACAGCAACATAAAAATCATGGGAGAGTTGGTGCACATAGCCATTTCATAAGCAAACCTTTTTTTTTCTTTTCTTGATTGGATGTTTAACGACCACCATGAGCAACTCAATGGGCTATAAGCAGTCGCCCGTCCTTAATTTAGGGCCACTGGTTCCAGGGACGGGAGAGAGCCCGTGCCGTAAAAAAAAGACAACATCCATAACTCACCGGGACTCGAACCCGGACCCCTTTCGAACGATCGATCGATCAGAAGCCATTCAATCCTATTTAGAAATAAATAAAAGCAAATGAAAAGCATTTCATTCCTTTTCTTAGCTTTCTCTTGAAAAAGCATTAAATTAAATGTGAAATCAACACGGAAGAGCGAAAAACAGTTGCTCATATTTTGAATTCTCTTCAGTTATTGAAAATCAAAAAGCTTGGGTTTCCAGCACCCAGTATTCATATTTCAAATTTGTGTAACAAGTAAATATATCTTCTTTTTTGTTTTTGTTTTTTTTCCAGCGGGTTCCTTAACTTTGGCAACAATGGGCAAGAATATATTTCATAGTTAAGAATTCATATTCAATTTTGCATTTTGTGTGTGATAAAGGTATCACAAGCAAAAAATCTGTTACACAGAAAAAAAAAAGCAGTAGATTATTGCTTTGATCCTTCCTTCATGAGTTTAATAATGGAAAAATCAACTAACATGCATAACATTTAAAATATATACATTTTATTAAAGCAGTTATTTATCTTAATTATTTAAATATATGTTGCACATGGTTCAACCAAAAGTGAAAGCTGAGATATATTTCTGACTTTCCTATTTTTGTGTTCAGGAACAAGAAGTTTTGCGTAAAAGTTTAAGGTATTTCCATCGGAAATCAGGCAGGAGTATCCTACATGAAATCATACCAAATTTTTGTGGAATGTAACACAGCCTCTCAGATTTTATAGATCTCAGTTTTTAAGATCTTTTTATGTATCTCTGCAAAGCAGCAGTCAAACTAATTTTTAACTAGCATAAGAAAAAGGAATTTCATTTTTTATTTTATATGTATTCATCATTTCTTACTTTTCTTATAAAAAGAAAGAAATGATGAATACATATAAAATAGAAAATGGGACAACATCTAAGAATTTCCCCTTTTTTTCTTTCTCAGGAGCAAATTTTCCCTAAAAACTGAAAATTTCCCTGAAAATGGAAGCCCTGAGGAGAACACCCGGAGAACCGGCCACAAAAATTTTAAGGGGTCGTATAAAAATTGCGTTTATTGGCGCAAGGGCCTCAGTGGGCCAAAACGCGCCATGCCGAATAGTTTACGTGGTTGGAGTTTATTGGCACAAGGGCCTCAATGGGCCAAAGAGCACCATGACAAACGGTTTGCGTGGGTGGAATTTATTGGCGCAAGGGCCTCAATCGGCCAAAGAGCGCCATGCCAAATGGTTTACATGGTTGGAATTTATTGGCGCAAGGGCCTCAATCGGCCAAAGAGCGCCATGCCAAATGATTTACATGGTTGGAATTTTTTAGCGCAAGGGCCTCAGTAGGCCAAAACGCGCCATGACGAATGGTTTACGTGGTTGGAATTTATTGACGCAAGGGCCTCAATGGGCCAAAGAGGGTTATGCCAAATGGTTTACATGGTTGGAGTTTATTGACGCAAGGGCCTCAATGGGCCAAAGAGCACCATGACAAACGATTTGCGTGGTTGGAATTTATTGGCGCAAGGGCCTCAATCGGCCAAAGAGCGCCATGCCAAATGGTTTACATGGTTGGAAATTTATTGGCGCAAGGGCCTCAGTGGGCCAAAACGCGCCATGATGGTTTACGTGGTTGGAATTTATTGACGCAAGGGCCGCAATGGGCCAAAGAGCACCATGCCAAATGGTTTACGTGGTTGGAATTTATTGGCGCAAGGGCGTCGATCGGCCAAAGAGCGCCAAGCCAAATGGTTTACATGGTTGGAATTTATTGGCGCAATGGCCTCAATGAGCCAAAGAGGCGCAAGCCGAATGGTTTACATGGTTGGAATTTATTGGCACAAGGTCCTCAATCGGCCAAAGAGCGCCATACTAAATGGTTTACATGGTTGGAATTTATTGGCGCAAGGGCCTCAATGAGTCAAAGAGGCGCAAGCCGAACGGTTTACGTGGTTCGAAATTTACTGGCGCAAGGGCCTCAGTAGGCCAAAACGCGCCATGACGAATGGTTTACGTGGTTGGAATTTATTGACGCAAGGGCCTCAATGGGCTAAAGAGGGTTATGCCAAATGGTTTACATGGTTGGAGTTTATTGGCGCAAGAGTCTCAATGGGCCAAAGAGCACCATGACAAAGGGTTTGCGTGGTTGGAATTTATTGGCGCATGGGCCTCAATCGGCCAAAGAGCGCCATGCCAAATGGTTTACATGGTTGGAATTTATTGGCGCAAGGGCCTCAATCGGCCAAAGAGCGCCATGCCAAATGGTTTACATCGTTGGAATTTATTGGTGCAAGGGCCTCAATCGGCCAAAGAGCGACATGCCAAATGGTTTACATGGTTGGAATTTATTGGCGCAAGGGCCTCAATCGGCCAAAGAGCGCCATGCCAAATGGTTTACATGGTTGGAATTTATTGGCGCAAGGGCCTCAATCGGCCAAAGAGCGCCATGCCAAATGGTTTAAATGTTTGGAATTTATTGACGCAAGGGCCTCAGTGGGCCAAAACGCGCCATGATGGTTTACGTGGTTGGAATTTATCGGCGCAAGGGCCTCAATGGGCCAAAGAGCGTTATGCCAAACTGTTTACATCAGAAACAAAAGCAGCATTAAAACTATAACAAAAGGTAAGGTACAAAACAGAAAGTGGCGAACAACGATGTAAATGGCAGACAATCAAACAACGGACTGCACAAAACAAAAAACACCACACGTAACTGACATGTGACAGTGTCCAAGAGCATTTTACGATTTATACGAAAACACAGAACATAAAACATAAGTAAGTAACAATTAAGAACTGTGGCACAAAAAAAAAAAACCAAAAAAAGAAAAACCTTCTTAAATTATTTATTTTTTAATGTAAAAAACGCATTTAACACCATGCCACATTTTGTATCTAGTAAAAGGTCCCCGCGAAGAACATCTTTTAGTTCACGATGTATTGAAGGATGCTTAGGTATGTGCTAACTACACTGCTGGCCACCCAAAATGCAACATCAAAAAGAAAGCGTCCGATTGGCCTGAAATTCGCAGCATGCGTCGCCCGCCAGAGGACATGCAAACGATTAACTTTGCAGGGCATATGCAAATCATGTGCGCCCGACACGCTACTGAGAAGCACTATAAGAAGGGTGCACAGAAAGCGGAGTGTAAGTAGTAGAAGTGTGTTGCGTGCTGCCGGACCAGTGCGTGGAAAACTTCCTGATGCCTCGTCGCAGAATACGGCAGTCATTCCAGCACGTTTCGGAGTTCGACAGAGGACGAATAGCGGCTTATCGCGACAGCGATTTATCGTACCGAGACATCGGTGCCCGGGGGACGACATCCAGCCACAGTGAGGCGAGTATGGATTCGGTGGGTGCAGGAGGGACGGACGGACCGACGTGAGTGATTGCCGCAGCCGCGGCACACCACCGAACGAGAGGACCGGCATGTTGTGCGGCGGGCATTGACGGCTCGCACCGCCACATCACGAACGTTAGCGCAGGAATTAGGGTGTTTTGCACAACAACCTGTGTCAGCACGTACCATTCGACGTCGTCTGCAAGAGCGGGGACTTGTCGCACGGCGCCCATTGCTTCGATTACCATTGACGTTACACCACCGGCGAGTGCGGTGGCAGTGGGCCGTTGAACGCCGCACCTGGACTACGGAATGGCACGACATTGTCTTCTCCGACGAATCCCGCTTCTGCCTGCAACACCACGATGGTCGGGTCCGCGTGTGGCGGCACCGCCGCGAGAGACTGTATGATGCCTGCATTATGCATCGCCATATCGGTCCGTCGTCTGGCGTTATGGTTTGGAGCGCAATTGGTTATGACACCCGCATCCCTCTGGTACGCATCGCCGGTACACTCAACAGCCACCACACCACCTCCGACGTTTTGGAGCCTGTAGTCCTCCCTTACCTGCAGGACCTGTCAGCGGCCACGTTTCAACAGGAAAATGCGCGTCCACAAGCAGCACGCATCGTGTAACAATTCTTCACGGCCCACCAGGTGTCAGTGCTATCGTGGCTCGCCTGTTCTCCCGATATGTCGCCCATCGAACACGTCTGTCGCTGATCGGCAACAGAGTGGCCCGGCAAGCACCACCCGCGGCTACGCCTGATGAACTGTGGCAACGTGTGGAAGCAGCCTGGACCGACATACCCCAAGCCCACATCCAAAGCCTCTTTCGTTCGATGCCGCGGCGTGTAGCGGCCGTTATTGCCAGCCATGGGGTCCACACGAACTATTGATGTCTGCGTGTTCCGCAAGTCGCACGGGCATGTAAGCTCAATCGTTTCATCTTTGTATCTGTTGTTATGTGTCCAGTAAATCTGGCTTTGCTATCTCGTGTCCTATAAGGAATTATGTATTATAATACACTGCTGGGTGGCCAGCAGTGTATTATAATACATAATTCCTTATCCTTATTGGTATAAAAATTTCATTCATTGAGCTGACGTTTCTTTCACATTTGCTATGGCTGTGAAAAGGGACCTCAGGTCATCTGGAGCAGCTGCTTTCCCGTCATGCAGTTTTTATGAACTAAAAGCGCGAAACTTTTTCTAAATATTTTACTTTATTTACTGAAAAGAAAAATGTGATTTTCTTTTTAACACTTCTTTCAAAGCTACCGCCAAACTTCCCCGCGATTCCCTAAACCAGCTTCATACGAAATTTCCGCCAAAAATTTTGTGAAATATTTTTGCTGAGTCAAGAGGCCGTCTTAGCCGTAAGGCCCCTTTCCCCAGCACTTCGGGGGTTACGCGGGCTATCAGTACGCCCTGTGTATGTTCCGATGAGAGCTGGAAGATATATAAAGTGTGAGCAGCAACAAAGTTGTGCGGAGAGCCGCGGAAGGCTTAGTAATTAGCGAGTCAGACTATCGATGCAAGGTCCTCAGGTTCGAACCTGGGCTGATCTTTCAGAGATGGTGTGATTTATTAACAATCGCTGAATATCCGCCGTGCATCGGACGAGCACGTTAAGTGACGGTCCACCAGGCTGGACCCACTGGTTAAATGGGTATCCTATTCCGCAACCCTGAAATTCTCTCACCCCTCTGTGTGCAACATCGTACTTGTACGGTGGCGCCATCTACTGTACTCTAATCGCACTACAAACTGTTCTGTCAAAGTCGCTCTCGTTCCTTCCGTTTCTGTGTCCTGCCCAAAAGGCGATCTCGCTGTAAGTGGCTGGGACCTAAACTCTACTCACTGTGGACGGAAGTCCTACAAGAAAATGACAAATACTGTATAAAGGTGTGCGGAGATGGTAGTATGATGATATAATAGTAGTTGCGGGAGTTGAGTTACTTAAAGTTGTGATTTCTTGACGTCTGCATATTATACAGTATATTTAGTGTTGATGTTTTGTTTTTCGTAAATGTTCTCTGACAAGTAATTGGGATTACTTCACTAATATAGTTGAAGACTGAGTTGTGCTTAAGGAGTTTAGGCTGAAAAAAGACCAACTATGAGTACAGATTGTAACTTTTTCTTGACGTTTTCTTGGGTCACTCCTGCTTCACTGTAAGTGAAGTTTTTGAGAACTGATTTATGTAATGTTCAGTCAGCTATACTTACACGAACATTACAATATACAGAAGTCTTCGATTAAAAATTCCTAGTTACATATAATAAGTTCTTTTTACTTCGCCATTCTGGTGTTTCCATGCGCTTTTTATGTACAGTCTGTATATAATCATCATTGTCAACCATTATAAGTCCACTGTTGAATGAAGGACTCTCCAAGTTTCTTTCACAACTGCCTGTCTTGAGCCAGTCTCTTCCAGGTCACTCCAGCATGCTTTCGAATTTTATTCACTCATCTACCATGTGGTCTTCTTCTGGGTCTTTTTCTGCCCCTTGGAATCCAGTCTAAAATTTCGGTTGTCCATCGGTGGTCCGTTGTTCTGGCAATATGTCCAGCCCATTGTCATTTCAGGATTTTACTATGATCATGATGCCTTCCACTCTTGTCATTTTTGAGTTCCTCTTATCTTTTATCACGTTTCGTTCTTGAAGACGTAGCTTACACACACAAAAAAAAAAAAAAAAAATTATACTTAAAGCATTATCTTTTACTTAAAACATTATCTTATACACACTTAAAACCTTACCTTTTTCACGTGTTCTTTCTTGAAAACGTAGAAAAGTTTTTAAGCTTCTGAAAATTCATCATGTTTTTATCGTGACTAAATCGATGAAAACAAATGAACTGCAAGAAGGTATAATAAAGAATTAAACCTTAGCGGAGTTAGACACTACTTTCCTAGGCTTAGCGGAAGGAACTTTTCGTGGTTGGATAGTTGCAGAAGCTGGGAAAAAAGATTCTTTTTTTATTTTAGGTGACCAAATATCCTAAAAAATAGGGGATACCGTGTTTTACATGCAGTCCATAACAGCTTAACTAGATGACTGAGTTGCAATGATGAGACCAAACAGTCACATAGTGCAGTGGGTTGTTTCAGGTATCATAAGCGTTCTAGTCTAAAGAAAGTATCAATTCCTTTGTGTAGACGGCAGACTTCAGGAAAAGGTTTAAAGAAGTGGCTTCAACATGGTGTAAGGTTGCACCGCTGGGATGGAAAACAGCAGAGAACAATTTTACAGGCATGAAGGATGAATGACAAGAGTTTTATAATTTTGGAAGGAAATATATCCTAAACAACTCACCACCAGCTACCGGTTATATAAATAAGTTATATAAATAGTTTTCTAAATAAGTATGTGTTTGCACGTCCTTTGAAGCTAGCACTAAAAGTTTTTAATTTTACCCTCCGGATCTGATCAGATTTAACACCTAGACGAACCCTTTTTACGGATGCCCCTCCCTGTCCGATAGGTCGTGCTCAATGAAGGGAGATTAAGACACATATTAGGTGTGCAACTTAATTCTCGGCCACAGGCACGACACGTTGACAGCAAATTATAGCAAATCGAATACGTACCTAATCAGGGAAATGATCCCTGTCGTGTTGGATACATTTGAGCCATCTGTCAGGGAGCTGCCGAATGCCACTGCGGAAAAAAGGACTGTTTCGAGTTGATAAAATCATCAATACTTGTGCGGACCTCCTCGACAGAAGTGAAGTGCGTATCACTCAGGTGATGTTGCAGGGAGCGAAAGAGGTGACAATCCGACGGGGCGAAGTCTGGAGAATACGCCGGTTGGGACAAAATCTCCCATCCCAGGTCGGTGATCGTCTTTAAAGTCGTTTTCGCGGTGTGAGGACGCGCGTTATCCTGAAGCAACAGGGCCGACCTTCTGCCCTTGCCGGTGTATGGCCTTTCCGACTCCATTTCGTCACTCACACGAATGAGTTGCTGACAATAACGTTCAGCATTGGCCGTTTCACCAGGTTTGAGCAACTCATAGTGCACGACACCGCGCTGATCCCACCATATACACAGCAACAACTTCCTGGCATGAATATTCGGTTTGGCGGTACTGGTGGTAGGCTGACCTGGATAAACCCACGATTTGCGCCGCTTAGAATTATTATAGAGGATCCACTTCTCATCACGGGTCAAAATCTTGTGGAGGAAATCCTTCTTCTTGAATCTGCAGAGCAAGGGCACAGCAACATCGGAGCGCCTAGACTTCTTCGCAGCTGGGGAGTTGGTGGGGCACCCAACGGCCCTCCTTATAAATCCGTTCAAGCTTGTGCAGGCGCTTTGCAATGCTGTGTTACTCCGAGTTCCTGAGCGAGCTCTGACTGTGTGCGACAGTGATCCTCGTCCAACAGTTGTTCCAGTTCCTCATCGTCAACTTTCTGTGGCTGTCCCGGACGTTCTGCATCACGGATATCGAAATTTCCCCCTGCTTAAACCGCTGGAACCACTTCTTTCACGTACTGTAGGACACAGCAGCCTCACCCAAAGCCGCACAGATCATTTGCTGGGCTTCCGCGGCACTTTTTTCAGCTGAAAAGCGAACAGGAGGAAGTGCATCAAATGTTGTCTCTCGAACGACATTGCTTTCACCGTCAGCTTTCGTCCCTTCTGTCACTACAACTGTGAGCGGTTACGGTTGCCTGGGAAGCTGTTGGATGGCGCTGCAATCAGCCATTATCCCACACAGTTATTTGCATTTTTTTTTTTTTTTTGACGTTCTATGATCGCTTGCGGTTATTGGCCGATAATTAAGTTGCACACCTAGTATCACAAGGAGACGCAATTGCGTGACATCGCGACTACAGTTCTTAATACATGCAGGTCGTGTTTGTCTTACGGAAATGACTCTCTCCCTTCCCTCGAACCGGTGTTCCTAATTTAGGGACAAACGGCTGTTTGTGGTTCATCGAGTTGCTCAAGGTGCCCCCCCCCCCCAAAAAAACATTTTTTTTCTTAGCGTAGCTTTTGTCATGCTTTTTGCATATTTTTTTTACTTTTCCATTATTAAATTATTTTGCTAGCGGGTAAATTAATATTATGTTTTCCTTTTTACTTGTTTTTTTAATTGTTTGATTTGGAAATCGCTGTATTTCTGATACAGCTAAGAGAAACTTTTTGCGCATAATTTTTCAATTTACGCAATAAACTTTTCGACAGCTATGGAGAAAGTAGTTTATTCTGTTTCTAGATGTTTTATAGATTGTAGAAATGTGGTTGATTTTTATTTTGTATATTTATTTATTGATTGATTTGTACAATATGTTCAACTGGCTATGAATAACTCTGAAATATTTTTTCGTGCCTGAAAATATTCAAAAAACGTACTCATTACAAACCTAAAATTCGGTGTTTCATGTTTTGTAATCCGTTCACCGCTAAGGCATTTTTTCATTCAGAACTACATCACTGGGGAAGCGAACAGAAAGGAGGAACTGATGTGTGTGATTAAGCAAACGGCAGTGGTTGGTTCCTTTGTTCTTGTGTTGTAATAACTACATGTATTTTGTATTAGTGTTTAATCATACGGTCCAGATATTAGATATTAAAATATTGCTGTTTCTTAAATCGAGTACTCATTCTGTTTCTTTTGTGAGACGTAACAGTGGTTCATGCAGATTGGGCTTATGAATAATAGTAGCGTTGAAAGCCGTATATTTGAATTAGTTACGAAACAAAATAAACAAATTTTCACGATGTATTCCTCTACTGACTTTGTATTAGGTGTACAGATAAGTTTTAAAGCATTTTTTGTGTGAGTATACCACTAATTTACATATCCGACATTCCTCCGCGTTGTTGTCATGTGACTGTATGGTCCAGAATATAAAATGTGACACAGAAGTTTACCCAACAGTCAAACGCACTTGCACATCGGTAGGTGAAAGATGGCAAACGATACTGCATTTATTCGACACTGCATTCGTTATGAATTTAATCAAGGAAAAAAGTGTTCCAAAAGCATTTGCATCGATCTGTTCTGGGGAAGAATATTGTATCGAAAAGCACGTGTGAGTTTTGGTTTAGACGGTTTAAAGCAGGTGATTTTGATGTTAGCGATCGAAAACGTAGCGGTGCCAGGCAGAAGTTTGCACATGAGTTACTGCAAGCATTGCGGAATGAAGATTCGTCTCAAACGCAAAAACAAAAACAAAAAAACTAGCTGAACAACTGGGGGTAATTCAACAAACCATTTCCAATCGTTTACGCGCAATGAGAAAGATTCAGAAGGAAGGAAAATGAGTGCCACATGATCTGAGCCAGAGGAACAAGGACGACCGTGTCCGGAAGTGCTTGAATCTGTTGAATAAACAACACGGAAAGCCTTTCTTGTGAAAAACCGTTACGGGTGATGAAAAGTGGATATGGTACGACAATCTGAAACGCAAGAAACACTGGGTACACCCCGGTGAATCAACGACTTTGAAACCGAAACTCAATATTCACTCCAAGAAAGTTCTGCTGTGCATCTGGTGGGATATTAAGGATGTGCTCGATTATGAACTATTGGAACAGGGTTAAACTGTTAGTGCTGATCGCCGCAAGCAACAATTGCTACGATTGAACCAGAAAATCTATCGGAAACGTCCATTCACAGGCAAAGGATTGCGTCCTGTGAAATTACTGCATATGACAAGTCTAGGCCGCATGTCGCGAGATCGGCCAAGGAAACGTTATTGACGCTTGGCTGGGAAGTTTTGGAGCACCCGGCGTCTAGTCTCGACATAATCCCTTCAGACTATCATTTGTTCCTATCGATGCAACATGGTTTGTCTGCTGAACGGTTCCGGACATGTGACGAAGTGCAAAAATGGTTTGACGACTTCATCGCGTCACACAACGAAGTATTCTTAGTCGTGTGACACGATTCAGTATTATTATTATTATTACTATTTTTCTTTTAAGTATTCTTTAGCTGCCCGACCGATGGCGGAAGGTGATATATAACGACGGCGCATATTTTGATACGTAAAGGTATTGTTATTTTCTCTCAAATTACATGTTGCGTTGTCTTAAAACGCTTTAAAACTTCTTTGTACACATAATATATTAGTAGCGTACGAACACATGTTCCAACAGGCATTGAAAAAGTACAAGAAATTACTTTAATTTTTTTCTGATATTCATTTAACACTTCTGTTAAGTCATGTTTGTGTAAATTGACGACAATCAACGAAAATTGAAGCTGTTTGAATTAATACTGTGTGCAGAAGCTTTAGATTTCAACAAAACTACCTACTGTCAGAGAAAACTCATAATATTAATAATAATAAAAATAATAATAATAATTATAAAGGCTCGATAAGGTGAAATCATACGTCTAACATAGCGTAGTCCTGCAATTTGCTGATTGCCCCCCCCTTCCCCCGGCGCAGCTGCGTAAGTGATGGCTTCTGATCATTCGTCCGAAATGAGTCCGGGTTCGAATCCCGGTAAGGAATGGATGTTGTGCTTGTCTTACGGCACTGGCTCTCTCACTTCCCTGGAACCAGCGACCTTAAATTAGGGATGGGCGACTGCTTATAGCCCATTGAGTTGCTCACGGTGGTCGTTAAACCTCCAATCAAAAAAAAAAAAAAAAAAAAAAGAAAATGCTGATTGTTAAAAATGCAATAAAAGTGGGAAGTATTTACGCTTCAGAGTAGACTCATCAATGTATCACAGCTAAACCACGTCCCTGCGGCAAAACTCGGTGGCGCAGTGGTCTAAGCGATGGCCTCTGATCATTCGTCCGAAAGGGGTCCGGGTTCGAACCCCGTGAGGCATGGATGTTATGTTTGTATTACGGCACTGGCTCTCTCCCTTGCCTGGTATCAGTGACCATAAATTAGGGACGGGCGACTGCTTATAGCCCATTGAGTTGCTCACGGTGGTCGTTAAAACTCCAATAAAAAAAAAAAAAAAAAAAGAAAATGCTGATTGTTAAAAATGCAATAAAAGTGGGAAGTATTTACGCTTCAGAGTAGACTCATCAATTTATCACAGGTAAACCACGTCCCTGCGGCAAAACTCGGTGGCGCAGTGGTTTAAGCGATGGCCTCTGATCATTCGTCCGAAAGGGGTCCGGGTTCGAACCCCGTGAGGCATGGATGTTATGTTTGTATTACGGCACTGGCTCTCTCCCTTGCCTGGTATCAGTGACCATAAATTAGGGACGGGCGACTGCTTATAGCCCATTGAGTTGATCACGGTGGTCGTTAAACCTCCAATAAAAAAAAAACTCGGAAATAATTTCAGCTGTCAGAAAATTTCTGAAATGTGTGCAATCACCAATCACACTCCCCTAAAAATAGCCGATAGCAATTCAAACACCAGTGCTCTGGTTTCTGGTTGCAATCAATTTCCTCAAGGACCCACGATTAACAACGAAGCGTTCGTTTCAAATTTAATTCGGAAATTTTTGCTAAGCCGAAAACTTACTTCCAAATAATTAGATCATATGAATGTTCATTTGCCGTTGAAGACAAAAGCTTCAACGGCAAATGAACATTCATATGACCTTTCTTACCACAGAACGGAAAGAAAGCTTTATAGCAAAAATCAAATTTTAATCGGAATCGAACGGAATTAATTTTAACATATCAGCACGTTTACGTGGAACCGTACTTGGAGTCACTGGTTCCAGGGAAGGGTGAGAGCCCGTGACGCAAGGCAAACACACTACCCATGCCTCGCGAGATTTGAACCCAGACACACCTCGGACGAAGACTCAACGCTTCGCACCGATCGGCCTCCTCGGCTGCCGACACCATTATAATGCTACCTTCCTTTCACGTTAAATTCCAGAATTATGAACCGACAGAAATACCTGGCTTATTTTGGAACGATTGTGGAAGAGGATTGTTCGTGTCAGGCCTGAGTATAAATACGAGTAATGGTTCCCTCATGAACGTAACGCACCCGCACACAGAGCAGAGTACAGCAATTTCTGGCACAAAAATGGGTGTGTGTATTCATCCAGCTCCCCCCATTCTCCAGATCTATCACCGTGCGACTACTTTCTATTCCCTAAATTAAAGCTGCGTTTAAAAGGAACAGTTTTTCAAGACATACAAAGAACTGTAACACCAGCTCTTCACTCCATACCAAAAGAGGTCTTCTGCAAGTCCTTTCTTTCGTTGGCGGACCGTGTCACATCATGTATTAATACAGGAGGAATGTACCTCGAATAAAATATATTTATGTAAGTTCTCCTGCTTTTCCATTTTTTCAAAAAAATCAGTCTCATTACTGAATTGCCGCAATGTGAATACAACAACGTCGTCAAAAATAAATAAAATAAAAAGTAGAGGGGGGGACGTAGGTGGAAGCACAGTTGTGTAATACGGATGAAACATTGTTCGGCACTTGGTAAATGACTGTGAGATGCTAAGCTGCTGTTTAAAAAACCTCCGTGTTAATTGCCTGCAAGGAAATATTGTCCTGAGTATGTTTCAGCTAAATGCACCCATCTAGGCGATGCAAACAGTGCTAAAGAGAAATCTTTGTGCGGGAGAGAGAGTGAGAGAAAGCTTGAGTTTCTTCCTGCTCATTGTTTTGCGGTCAGTAGGAATGGTTTTGTGATGCATGTGTGGAAGAAGTTTTATGGGCGGAAGACACTCAGAGCTAAACAAAGACATCGCTCTTTCCACGTTTTAGCAAAACACAGTAACCGAAAAATTGTTATTCGGTCACCGCCGTGGAATTGAATCCCGGATCTCTCTATATCTAGCCGAGCGCGTTAGCCTTACACCAGGGTGGCCAACAATCCACGGCGCTATGTGTGTTTTTCTGTCAGCTTCTGACATCATAAACCCACAAGATGGGCCCAGCTACTGAGACGTATCCATCTGGTGGGCATTAACGTCACTGGCTATAAATTAATTATAGCAGTTAATCCGTGGTGTAAGACTAACGCGCTCATCTAGATATCGAGAGATCCGGGATCAATTCCCCGGCGGTGACCGAATAACAATTTTTCGGTTGCTTTGTGTTGCTAAAACGTGGAAAGAGCGATGTTTTTGTTTGTTCGCTGACGCCACGTATTTGGAGGATTTTCATTTTGGATCTCTTCCTTTAGATTTAACTGCTACAATTAATTTATAGACAGTGCTGTTAATACCCAACAGATGGAGACGTCTCAGTAGCTGAGCCCTACTTACGGATTTATGATGTCAGAAGCTGACAGAAAAACATACATAGCGCTGTGAATTGTTGGCCACCGTGGTGTAAGGCTAACGCGCTCGGCTAGATATCGAGATATCCGGGATTCAATTCCCCGGCGGTGACCGAATAACAGTTTTTCGGTTGCTGTGTGTTGCTAAAAAGTGGGAAGAGCGATGTCTTTGTTTATTCACGTATTTGGAGGATTGACACTCAGAGCTTTTGGTTTTGAGTTTGGCTGTTGACCACAATAAGAAGAGGCTGCCGCCTAGCAAAACACCGGCGAAGGAGAATGCGCGATTAAAGATGGAGAAGAAAGAGTTCAACATCAATAACTCCTCGATGCCATTGCGTGGATCCGCGGAAAGGAACTAGAATAATAAACTAAAACATACATTGATGGTTTTTTTCGTGCTAGTTAGGAGTTGCCTTTCCTTCAACGATAACGACTCTGCCACCTTCAAACAAATTCTGATAATGCGATTTATTTTTTACATTTTTAGAGAGTTCAGTTCCTTATCCCTCCCCCTTTGATATTTTAAATTTCATTTTCTTTTTTTTAAACTTTTCGGCGTGGAGAAATTGTTTGCTAGTGAAATAAATTAACAAAAGGAAGGAAAATACGAAGCACAACTTGTATCTGTACTCGTAGATGAATATAGTTTGTCGTTTAACACAGAGCTCTTCAGCCACCCACACCCATCCCTTTCGGTTCTGAGACCTATAGGACCCCGGCTTCAAACAGGGCACATTTCCGTGAAAGTCCTTTCCTTTACCAACAAAACAATACCTCCGTTGACAAAGCGAGGTCCACGCAGGAAGGGTTTGATGAAATGGGTGTAGAAGAACTTGAATGCCCTGCCCAGAACTCCGATCTCAACCCCATAGAACACCTTTTTCATGAACAGGAACGCCGACTGCGAGTAAGGATGAATCAACTGGCACCGGTGACGGACCTGATAAGTGTTTGTGTGGCAAAACGGAAGACAATTTTCCCAACAAAGTACCAAAATCTAATAGAAAGCCTGTGGTATCTCCTTCCTATCACAGGGAGTTTGTAGATGGGCAAGTGTCCGGATAATTTTTATCAGATAGAGTCCAGTCGGTCAACCTCGTAATATAATGATTCTTATGAATGCTAAAAGCTCGTTAGAAATTTTGTGCTTACTGGGGGACATGGGAATGCCCAAAAAGAAATTATACACGAACCAGTTTTAGATATTACTCAACGTAGCGAAATAAATTCCAAAATAGCAGATTTTCACCATTAAATGACGTCGCTAATAAAACCTATATAATAGGCTGCGCCTGTCCGTAACGCTCAGACGTCATTCAGTACTTGCAGCGCCATCTGTTTTTATCCGGTGGCCGAAATTGCAACTAAGCTCACCGCTATCCCACGATACGTAAAATTAAGGAGAAATATCGGAAAATAAACTAAAGTTAGTAACATAAACAACTTCATCTGTGGCAATACGCACGTGCTCGAACAACTATCTGTGACGTTTGTTCTGTTACGTAGGTGTTGTGTCGTGTTTTATTTTCTTCGCATTGCAGAGTAATTTCATAAAAAGGTGTCAGCGTTATTTTATTTCATAAGAAGGAATTCATCAAAAAGAATCAGCGTTATTTTATTTCATAAAAAGGAACACGTAAAATTGTATTATAGTTATGTACATGTATTTTACGATTCGTGTTATAAAAATTTCAGTCACAGCTTTTCCACCCGTGCATGATGATGATCATATGTAGAGGATTTTAGGAAGGGAGTGTCTGATCCCAGGTCTTAAACAAACCTTACAAATAGGAAACTAGGAGATTTGGGCTACAGCGCCCGATAGGAAAGTGACACGGAAGCGAAGTAGAAAGGGGAGGAAGACGCCCTTATTTATTACCGGGGGCCAGTACCCGGGGTCCGACGGCTTAACGTGCCCATCCAACGCACGGCGGGTATTTAGTGGATCGAGCGTTCGTACCTGCCTGGGATCGAACCTGAGGCCCTTCCCGTGGCAGTCACGAACGTTGCCCACTCGGCCACCCGCGGCCCCACCCGTGCATGACACTGGCCAGAGCCCATTTAAGAGGGTGGCTAGGGGGGCTGCAGCCCCGGGTCTTGCATTTTTAAGGGGCCCCATAGTGCTCAAAGAATTGACGGAGTTCTACAGGTTTTTTTGTTTGTTTGTTGTTTTTGCGAATAGCACGGCAAAAACTATACTTTTTCACAACTGCCTGTGAAAAAAGTTTTTATTTTTTTCCGCTTTTTAGGAATAGTCCGCAAAAATCCTAGTCGCCCCCAGTCCATCCTGAAATCCTTCGAAAGCATTACAGATGGGTTGTAAATGGAGTATATTTTGATACATTAACAATTCGTTTGAATCATGATATTTGAATCATATCATTTTGCCCACTACCTCGATATAATTTTAACAAGCTGAACCCGAGAGGGGGGGGGGGATTAAAGCAGAACTGAACTAGTATCCATTTTTCAACCATGCATGTGTACATTTTCTTGCTACCACTGATTCGTCCATGAATAATGGGATACACACTTCAACACGGAGGCGACATTTTTATGGCTTCCTTCTCATATTTTGAGAATGTTTTCTCCTGGGTATTTTTATTCATCCACCTATAGTGAAATCCTAGATGTTCCACTAATACCGGGGCCCCAAAAACTGTCCAGCCCCCTGGCCCTCGTTTCCTTAAATGTGCTTTGGCACGAGCTATGAGATAGTAATAATAATAATAATAGTGATATTATTAAAGGCGGTCCTGACCTTGGCAAACTTTTCTGTCGAACATTTTATTTTTATCAATATCCTTCTTGCCGGACATAAAATGTTAAGACAGGCGATACCGCAACGGAAGTAAGCAAGAATTGCCTTCATCGCCAGTTACTCATGAGTCATTCACTTTCTTGTCAGAGTTATCAGGATAGCTGTCTGCCGTGACAGCTGAATCAGCGGGAAAACTGAATTGCAGAAAAACGATCTCTTAAGTGGACGATCATTTCCGATGGGCTCTAGAACGTGCTATGCTGCACAGCATTTTTAACAAAAAAAAAAAAAAAAGTCCGAATGAAAAGTAGACGCACAGCAAGTGGCGTCGGAACAGCGGGGGCAGAGGGAACACCTGCCCCCCGTATTCGTTTGCATGCAGGGGCGAAATATCACACCTCCACCCTAACTTTTCTTCTTTTCTAATTATCTCCGTTTTCGGAAATCGGTTAAATATCTGCATTTTTTTATTTCCTACTATTTGAAATTTATCCTGAAGAAACTAAGTATTATTTTCTATTTTAATTGTTAACCATCTAAAACTCTGAATTTTTAAATGCCACTCCTGAAGTGGGTTAAACTCTCCTTATTTATCGAGTATGAGAGTAAAAAAAATATACCTCACGAAGTACCAGATATTAACAAGAAAGATGACACCGAATTTTCGGTTGTAATTAGCACGTCTTTTGAATCCGTTCTGACTCAAATTAAATTTATCAAAGCTATTTAAAGTCAAAGTAACCGGTATGGAAAACATTAGTATCTGACCGAAGAAATAAGTTTTTCAATCAGGTTTTTAATCCTGCAGATATTGCTGTAAACAGAATCGTGAACTTACATCATCTGGTGGCAGACTTGCGCGTTAAGAAAAATTTGAAATTACATGAGGAACATTTCGCAGCGGAAACGCTCCCCAACAAAGAAAGGATTTTATAAATCGGACTCTTAGAAGCAGAGATATGGACAAATATAAGATATGCATCTACGCCCCCTGGCGGGAAAAACATACATTATTTTAAGAAGAGAGTATTCTCGAAAGATTTTTGGATGTGAGCGGTATTGGTCCAGGAAAGAATTTTTTCAGTCGTATTTTCAGGAGCTCAGATTTTGCTGCAAATACGTCCGAAACAGAAATTAACACTTACGCCCCCTGGTGGCCAAACCATTTTTCACCAAAATTTAGAAATAATATGCAAAAGATTTCCCATCAGCAGCTGTATCCGCTGATTAGAAAATTTTTCAATCGGAGTTTTAGAAGTAGAGATATCGGGGAAAACGCAGTTTACTTTTACGCCTCCAAACGGAAAATCTATGTGTAACTTGAAAAAATAACCGCACTTAAAATAGTCTTTGACATAAATGGAATCGAAAGGTAAAATAATTTTTTCAATCGGATGTTTAGAAGCAAATACTGTATATGGAATAAAATGTATTTTGAATTCGATATCATCTGCATTTACGTCCTCTAGCGGCGAAATTAACCATCGTAAAAAAAAAAAAAAAACGAAAGGAAGGATAATCATTCCCATATTTCAAGCTTCTTAATGCAAATAGAATTTTTCAAATCGAATTAATAGTTGCAGACGGACGGATGGACGGACAAACCGATAACATAAGCACAATCTTTTTTTACAAAAGACGTGCTAAAAGACAGATATCCTGAAATTCCTGAGGGTATTGTGTCTTTATAAAAAAAAAAAAAAGTAGAAACGTTTTCCATTTCATTTAAGTATGATGAAATCAGTCTTTCTTTAAAGAAAGAAAATTAGGAAAAGAAAACGGAAGGGCCAGGGATGAAAGGAATGAGATATATCTTTACACATATGTTGTTTAACGTATAACGGTTCTCGTGGAATTCATAGTCATGCAGAAATGCCCAAATCAATCTAGTTTGACATCATTTACAGTGTAATATGAGTATTATGTTTTATATGAACCCCCCCCCACCACCAAAAAATCCTGTAACATAGATCTGAAATTCAAGTTATATATTTACTTATGTTTTATTTAATTAATCATTTTATTTGCAGCATGTCCTAATGACGTCATCATGTCCTGTTTTACAATAACACAAAAAGTTTTATGATCTTGACCAAAAAATGCATATCCTCTGATATCTTGCTCCAGTTGTCAAAAAGTAATTCCGGGCCTCTGTGCACAGCAATAAATTATAACAAACCTTTAGTCTAGGCAATAAATGCTGAAATTTACAGTAATCATCAATATATCTCTTCTATTTTACGTCATATGGATACGGAAAAACTGAGAAAGGAGTTTCTTCCGTTATTATAAGAAAGGAATTGCGGAAAGGTTTCTGGAAATTCAGAATTTGCCGTTAACACATCTTGAAAACAGTAATTTACCGTCAACATAAAACAAGTTAGTAAAATCATGCAATGCATTGATTATGATACGCTTTCCAACATACCAGAAATCATTACTCAAGCTATGAGGATAATGGCTGTGGAATAAATCTCGCTCATGTGCCCTTACTTTTGATCCCATTTCGATGATATTCAACAGAACTGGTTCAGTATACCTCCGAAATAACATGATAAAGTTTTGTCGCAATCGAAGCAATTTTACGTAAGTTATGATGCATAAGATAAGGACTGTGGAATAGATCCCGATCCTGTGTCCTAACCTTTGACCCCATTTCGCCCATTTTCAATAGAATTCGTCCCCAGGCAGGCCCCTACAACATACTAACATTTCATCAAATTCGAAACATTTTTACGCAAGTTATGACGCATAATGGCGATGGAAGTGAGTCCACTCCTATGTCCTGACCTTTGACCCCATTTCGCGCATTTTCAATAGGGTTTGTCCCCAGGTGGTCCCCTACCACATATTTAATCGAAATCGAACCTTTTTTACTTTGGTTATGACGCATAAGAGCAGTGGAATGGATCCCGCTCCTATGTCCTGACATTTGACCCCATTTCGTTCACTTTCAATAGGGTTCTTTCCCAGGTGTTCCCCTACCACATACTAAAATTTCATCGAAATCGAACAATTTTTACGCGCGTTATCGTGCGGACGAACATACGCACACAACGCGTGACGTAATGAGGCAGATGGGATTCGCGACCATCTGCTCACAAGAGTGTGACGTCATAAGATTTCTGAGCATGCATAACATTAACGGGACGACGCCATGACACTAAAAACTTGGTAATTCGAGCTGGTTATTTAACCCACTAAACGTATTTTCCTAAAGTCGAGATCAAGCTAAATCGATTTCTAGTACCAAAAAACGGTAGGTTAACGACTTTCATCAAAATCCTTAGAGCCGTTTTCAAAATAAAATTTACATACATACAAGAATTGCTCCTTTAAGGTGAACGTCAAGTAATTTTGCTACCTGTACTTCGAATGCAAAAAAATTCTGTACGCATTTTCTTCCCAATTAATGCGTTCCCAAGGATGAAAATTTTGAACATCGATTAAAATATCTTCATTTCATAACTTGGAATACTTAATATTTCCTAAAACAAAACCATAATTATGCAATCCAACATTTGTTTGTCTACTGACGTCGTGAAAATACAGGTCGCGCCATCTTTTTTCTGGACAATTAATGCGTTCACAAGGATGAAAATTTTAACATGGAATAAAATAGCTTCATTTTGTAACTTGTAATACTTAATATTTTCTAAAACATAACTATAATTATGCAATCCAACATTTGTTTGTCTACTGACGTCATCAAAGTACAGGTCGCGCCATCCTTTTTCTGGTTTCAACACCACCAAAGGAAAAGTTATTGATTTTTAATATAATTATGGTTATGTTTTAGAAAATATTAAGTATTCCAAGTTATAATATGAAGTTATTTTAATCGATGTTCAAATTTTCATCCTTGGGAACACATTAATTGTGAAGGAAATGTGTACAAAAGTTTTTTCATTGGAAGTATAGGAAACAAAATTACTTGACGTCCACCTTAATAATATGGCATAAGGGCCATGGAATGGATCCCAGTCCTATGTCTTGACCTTCGACCCCATTTTGTTCATTTTCAATAGGGTTCGTCACCAGGTTGTCCCCTACCACTTGCTAAAATTTCATCGAAATCGAACCATTTTTACGCACGTTATGACACATAAGGGCAATGGAATGCATCCCATTCTTATGTCCTGACCTTTGACCCCACTTCACCCATTTTAAATAGGGTTCGTCCCCAGGCGGTCTCCTACCACATAACAAAATTTCATTGAAATCGAACCATATTTACGCATATTATGACGCATAAGGGCAATGGAATGGATCCCGCTCCTACGTCGTGACCTTTGACCCAATTTGTCCCATTTTCAATAGGGTTCGTCCCCAGGTGGTCCCCTACCACATACTAAAATTTCATTGAAATCGAACCATTTTTACGACAGTTATCGAGCGGACAGACTGACGAAAAAGCTGGAGCATGCATATACGCCTCTTCAACCTACGGTTGGAAAGCGTAAAAAAGAATTGCGGAAACGTTTCTGAAAATTCAGAATTTTTCTGGCGTACGAAAAATCCGTGAAATTCAGAGTTTTCCCCGTCATTTCCCAGAAAAAGTTGTATCAGAAATATGTTTCGTAAATTCCCGGAAAAAATCACGGAAAACGGCTCGTGAATTTCCGAATATTTTTACAGATTACAGATATATACAGGGTGTCCCACTCGCTACCGAACCCGGCATTTCTTTAATAATATTAACACCATTGAAGATATTGCAATGAAATCTGAAGTAGACTTACCTCATTTCGTGCGAAATGTGATGACATCACAGCATGTGCTGGAAGTGCCCACCACTTGCGTCCAAACAGCATTGAACTCGGCGCAACATATTGTGGAAAGTCCTTGCCAGTACGTCCGCCGTCACTGCCTGAATTTCTTCGGTGATGTTTGCTTTCGAGGCATCTATGGTTCACGGTTTCTTTTGGTAAATTCTCCCTTTTAGATATCCCCATAAAAAAGTAAACAGGAGGCGTCAGATCGGGCGAGCGCGGTGGCCATAGACCCTTCGAAACGACACGGTCGCCGAAAAAGAACTGAATTTCAGCCATACTGGTGTGTGATGTGTGTGATGTCGCTCCATCATGCTGGTAATATCCAATGGAGAGTTCTTCGCCGTCCAATTGATTTACAAAGGAGTTAAGGATTTCCATATATGCAGCTGTTGTGATGGTTGTATCGAAGAAGATGGGACCAATTATTCGGTGCTGGGTCATCCCACTCAAAACACCAATTTTCTGTGAATGGAGGGGTTCTTCATGTACCGCGTTGGGATTTTCACTGGCCCAAATATTGGAATTTTGAGAATTGGCGTATCCGGGGAGGTGAAACCACGCGTCACCCGAGAACCACGTGTAGTCCAGAATGTGTCTGCCACTAAAGAGCACTCCGACTGGCTAACGGACAGCGCCGGGTTCAATGCTGTCTGGACGCAAATGGTGACCACTTCCAGCACATGTTGTGATGACATTACATTTCGCACGAAATGAGGTAAATCCACCTCAAATTTCGTTGCAATATCTTCATTGGTGTTAATATTATTGAAAAAATGCCGGGTTCGGTAGCGAGTGTGACAACCCTGTATATAATGCTATCCACTTTCAGATAATGCCATCTGGCCGTTATCTGAAAGTGATATTAATTTGTACTTAAGATTGCAGAATTTCAGAATTTTTTTATAGTGCTGTAGACGTAGATGCACTCCAACACCTTGTCGAATCTATGCCAAACCGTATACGTGCGGTAATTCGGGCTAAAGGAAGTCCAACTCGGAATTGAATGACAGTTTCTAATTCATTGGCCAGTATGAGAAGGTACACCGTGCGTCTTGTTTCCTAAAACATGGACGAAATCCCAAAATCTGTTTCACGGGAAATAGAGAAATATCAGCTCCAGAGGCGAATTGGCCCACCGAAACATATTCTGTGGACCACTTGAGAAATGGCCCACTTTCTCGTATGTTTTTTATTTGGAACGAATGAATAATTATTTTGGTAGTTAGGAATGATAATCGTCAATTCCACTAGAGCTACATTTCTCTCTAAAAGGTTATTTACTTAAATAAACATTTTCTTTCTATTTTTGTTGGATATTATCTCTGAAATACAATGGCAAAATTTTCTGTACTTATATAAAAAAAGTACCGCAGGACCAAGAATGCCGTCATAAATTAATGAAGCTAAAACTAACTACAGTTACACATAAGTCATTAGGCTTTGGGCCCAGGGTCATTGGTAGGGCCCAAATCCTGATCCATGGGTTAGATTAATGGGCCTGTATCAAAAATGCGTCAACTCAAGGAGGCTGTGCAAATACTATGGCGCAGATAGCGATGAGTGACCAAATAAATATAAAAACGAATTGTGTATAAACTGCTGCGTGCCATGTGCTCTTATCAACTTTAGGAATGATCCCATGATGTAATTCAGTTGGAAATCACGAGACTCGTGATTTTGGTCTTGTCAAAACCATGTTTTTTAAAAGAAAGTTATTAACTGATACCACAACCCATTTTGAGCGTTGTTTGATCATGAGCGGAATTTTAAAATTTTTTCACAGTTAAATTGCTAAAAAAAAACAAAAAAAAAAAAACAAACTAAATTTCACGACTGAATTCGTTTTACAATGAATATTTCAGTCGTTCTCTTTCACCCAGAATCAAACAGGGTTTTCATGAGGCGTTCTCCTGTATAGTTAAGTCTGTTTTCTTTTTATAGTGAACCACGAAACAAAAGTTCCCTGTCTGGTTTGGACATTCCAATCCGCCCCTGAATAGTTCATACGTTTCTCTTAATTAGAGCGTGTTTTCGTAAAACCTGGTAATGCTAAAGAAATAAATTTCACAATATTCAATTCATAAAGATTCCGACTCCCAGCTTATTTATGAGAAAAGAAGATAAAAAAAGTAAATACATTCATATCTATCTTTGATACCAGATTTCATTTACTTCTTAATTTTCGAACTCTATGCAGGTACGGTTGCGTAATACACATTACGTTATCGTGTAGTAAAGCATAAAGAGGCTATCTGCTGATTTTCTGCTGTCCCATGGAAATTTAAAGACTGAATGAAACTGACAGACATTATAGTATGACTTTAACCCCCCCCCCATTCCCCCTCAAAAGCATTTACTCTTTTCTTTCTCTCACTTGCTTTTCTTTGCAGGATCAAGTCTAAGCATTTCATCCGACAGTCAATTTCTCATTGACGTAGAACTACCGTCGTATGGTACGATACAGATTAACGATGGGCGCGACATAATTGTGTGACCAATTTCAACTCGCAATAACTCCGAGGTTATGGGGGGGGGAGCGTGACAACGGCGCTAGTATCGTTTGATAGCGCATAAATGACATTTAGTGACAATTATAAGTGGTGGGGCCGGCGGATCAATGGCAGCTTAGGGCCGCGAATGGCCTAGTGGTCAACGTTCCCGACTGCTACGGAGAAATCTCAGGTTCGATCCCAGGCAGGTACGAACGCTCGAACCACTAAAAGTCCGCCTTGCATCGGATGGGCACGTTAAGCCGCCGGACCCCGGTTATAAATAAGGGCGTCTTCCTCCAACTTTCTAACACGCTTCCGTGTCACTTTCCTATTGGACACTGTAGCCCAAATCTGCTAGCTTCCTGTTTCTAAGAATTGTTTAAGACGTGGGGTCAGACACTCCCTTCCTAAAATCCTCTACATATGATCTGATCTGATCAATGGAAGTTCGTGACAGCGCGCCGAAGTGGATGGTCGTTTTTGTGCTGTGCGCCGCGAGTATACTTTTATTTTCGTTTTCAATACTTCTGAACTAAATGTGATTGAGCATTGCTTTTGGTATGTATAGTCGGATTTTTTTCTTGACACTTGACGATAATGGAATCGCCTGATTTTTGGGGTGCAGCAAGCACTTCCCGGTCTAAACAGATGTGATTTGCAGCAATAAGGGAGCAGGTGAATGGTTCCGAAATAATCTCATCCTAGGGCGGAACCGTGGCAGTAAACATTGCTTGATCTGAAAGGGAGTTTCTTTTTCTCTTAAGTGATCCTTCCTAAGAAAACAGTGAGATCTCACTCCCCAGGGATTATGCCCGCCAGAAAGTAATGTGAGACAATGGGGGAGACAACTATGGAGTGGGTGAGAAATGTACCAAAAGGAAGCCCTGACCAAAAGGTGGGACTACCCTGGTAATGGATCTTAAAATCTTAACCCCGCGGGAAACAAGTGACTGGGGAAGTTTTCACCTGTTGTCTCTGAGCATCGGAAATCACCTCCTTCAACATGTCACACCCAAAATGCTTGCACCCCCAAAATAGGCGATTCCATTTTCATCGGGTGCCAAGTAAAAAAAAAAAAAAAAAGACTATAATTAATGTTAACCTAGTGGACTAGTCGAGTGAATTGAAAAAAATAGAATTGCAACTGTTAGCGATAAGAGTAGATGGTAATATAACTGTCCTTTATTATTATTGCTTTGCTTAAATACTTTTAAATGATGCCGCCAAATCCGATGATCTTGCACGTCACTTATATCATTGATGTTCCATAGACCATAAAGGTAGATAGTGGAATCACTACCACCAACAGCAACAATTTTAATCAGAATTTTTTTAAATTCACGATCTTATCATAGACACAAGACAGGACGTACAAAGTTCTACGTTTAAACACAGCAGACGAATCCACTTCGACTCCATCAGTTTTTTCATACGTCAAGGTATATTAGACCAGCAGTCATCAGTCACGGGATACTTAACCCTAATTATCACATTTCAGAAGAATAAAGAACTGTCTTTGTCGATGGCTACGCCTTTTGTAATTTTATTTTTACTTCTTAGAAACAAATTACCTTAAAGTGCTAATGTCCTCCCTTTAAATCTTAGTAAAGCGTGACTTCTCTGAAAAGACCTTGATTTTGCTTTCCGGAAGAACAGTTTTTGAATAATAATAAGCCCCAGCGACGAACTGCGCTGAAGGAAACGAGTTTATCTGAAGACATTAATATCTACGGAAGTCAAGTAATAATCGTAAAAATGAAGTAAGCAGAAAAATTTGTGCTGAAAGCAAACAGCTGTTTAAACAGCAGGAAGTGGTCTCCGAATTAATATGCCATGAACTAGCACACTTACTCACCACCGTACGCACAATTGAACACATGTCTACAAATTCGCTTATTGGAAAAAAATCGAAAGGAAAAAAAAAGATAATAAAACAAAAATCAAGTGTTAATAAGATAAGGTGAAAAAGTTTTGGTTGATCGGCTATTTGCTTAAAGTTCCAATGTTTGCTCTATTTGCGGTAGATAATAAGGCGAACACCCTCATCGTTCTGCGTTGGGTTAACATGGGAAACCTATTTTTAAGCAAGGTGAGTCATGTACGCCAAAGGAAATACTTTTTAACCATTAAGTTTAACTTAACTGCTACTAATCATTCTGAGTATGCCTTCCATTTCTGCTGAAAATTCTGTTCTACCTCGAAACAGCGTTACATGTAAATCGGAATATATGAACATATAAAACTGTGCATAACAATAACAGTTTAGAAATCGTTTAATTCCAAAGCATTATAATATACACAGTCGAGTCATCTTATCGTGATCACCTCCTACTTTTGACGTCAACAGCGCGTAGCCAATGAAGGAAGGCACGTGTCGTGAGCTGGCTTGGAGGTTATATAAGGTGCACTGTACGAAATCTGAAAACATATCAGGCCGCGGGTGGCCTAGTGGGCAACGTTCGTGACTGCCACGGAAAGAGCCTCAAATTCGATCCCTGGCAGGTACGAACGCTCGATCCACTAAATATCCGCCGTGCGTCGGATGGGCACGTTAAGCCATCGGACCCCGGGTACTGGCCCGGGGTCCGACGGCTTAACGGTAATAAATAAGGGCGTCTTCCTCCCCCTTTCTACTTCGCTTCCGTGTCACTCTCATATCGGGCGCTCTAGCCCAAATCTCTTAGTTTCGTATTTCAGGGTTGTTTAAGACCTGGGGTCCGACGGCTTAACGGTAATAAATAAGGGCGTCTTCCTCCCCCTTTCTACTTCGCTTCCGTGTCACTCTCATATCGGGCGCTCTAGCCCAAATCTCTTAGTTTCGTATTTCAGGGTTGTTTAAGACCTGGGGTCAGACACTCCCTTCCTAAAGTCCCCTACATATGATCATGATCATCTGAAAACATATCATTCGTTGCTGTCATGGAAAAAAAGAATGATTTATCAGATTTGCAAAAAGGGATGATTATTTGCTTCCAGGCCAAGGGTGGCAGTATTTCAGTTTGTAAACTGTTCGCGTGCCGCTGTGGTTAAAGTGCATCGTGATTGGAGAAGTGGCACCATTGCGAATAAGCGACATGGGAATTGTGGAGCACCACGTGCTATTAATGTGAAAGGTTAACGTCGGCTTCGAAAGTGTGTGAGGGCCGATCGACACGCTACAGTGCAGCAACTCACTGGCCGAATGAACCAGGGCGCTACCGGAAGTGTGTCTAAAATTACAGTTAAGCGAACCCTGCTACGTATGGAGCTCCGAAGCAGACGGATGGTCCCTGCACCTATGCTAACGAAGTTGCATCGGCAGAAAAGACTTACATTTGCATGGCAGTATCAGAACTGGACCTCCGCTGATTGGCAAAGATTTGCCTTCTCCGATGAGTCACGTTTTCTGCTTCATCGAACGAATGGACGTTGGCGTATAAGGCGAGAAACATTGGAGGACAAACACTCTTCAACCTTTGCTGGCAAAACACAAGCTGGTGGGTGCAGCGTTATGGTCTGGGATATGTTTTCGTAGTATTTCCTGGGTCCACTCCTACCTGTGGAAGGAACTATGGACCGAATTCGTTATGAATTCATTCTTGCAGACCACGTACACCCATACATGCTGATTATCTTCCCTGGGGCGGATGGGATCTTCCAGAACGATAACGCACGTGTTACACAGCAAGAAATGTCCGAGAGTGGTTGGAAGAGCAGGATGAATACTTCAAAGTACTTCCCTGGCTCTCTAATTCCCCAGACTTAAACCCAATTGAGCATCTGTGGGACCACGTCGATCGTGGTGTTCGCTCTATGGATCCTCCACCACGCAGCCTCCAGTATAGCTGTCAGATGTACTGCAGTCAGCATGGCTCCACATACCTGTGAACACCTTCCAGCACTTTACTGAGTCACTCCCAGCCCGTCTAACTGCTGTCCGCCAGCGCTGCACACGGCGGTTACTCTGGATTAGAGATGAGCTCGGGCTTGGAATTACACATCTTGAATTTCATCACTGTAATTAATTCAACACATGTAATTCCGAGCCCGGTTGAATTACACGTGCTGAATTTCATTGTGGATTTGTTACCATGGTGGAAGGATTTTCAATTTCCAAAGCTAGCTGCCATTGCAAGACAAATTTTGCTTAGCAAGACTTGCATTATGCATTGTCCAAAACTATGGCCCAAGCAAAGACTAGTTTAAGGAGGTCTGGTATCGAAAAACTGGGAAAAAATCACATTCCCATTTTTTGTATTTTATTAAAAATCAAGAATCTTATCTTTAAAATGATGTATTAATTTCCAAATTTTGTGCAGTTAGAAGTATTGTTATTTATTTTTTTAAATTTCCTCACTCCCGCGATTTTTGGGGTGACATTGGTTTTTAGTGCAGCAGGTCGAGTTTGAGTTTTAGAGAAAATAAGATCAAGTTGAAGCGCTGAGGCAGTAGATGGAATTTTCTCTCTCTCTTTTCATGATGAACTTGATCTGGAAACAGCACACACATATGTAAATATTGTGATTATTATACTATCAAGCGCAAAGCTTTGTTAATGCTACAAAATGTAGAATAATCTGGTCTGGAATGCTTTTACGTTCTTTTTTTTTTTTTTTTAATTTTGGAAATTTCCCTACATGCTTTTTTTTTATATTCTACTACATCACTTAGCATATATGTAAATCATATTGCAAAGATTAGTTTTCTAGAGTCAAAATTTCAAACACTTGCAACTGTCTGTACGGCGTTGTACGTTTTATAATGCAATTTATTCAAAATAAAAGTAAATTTAGAAATCAAAAAGAAATAACGAATGGAATTTTTTGTTTCTAAACGATTTTCTTTTCTTCAGCTTTTACCAAAATTACTGATTCCCCTGATACGGTCGAAGGGCACGTTGATTATTTATTTATTTTCAAATCCCCATTTTAGAACATTTGGATTTTTGCGTAGTATTTCTAAAAACATTAATATTGTGAAGTGGATTAACTGAGCTAAACTTTTTAAACTAATGATTTTTAAACTCATCCTTGCTTGGGCCATATCTTTGGCCAGTGTATAATGCATAAATGCAAGCCTTGATAAGCAAAATTTTCCAAGAATGCGACCCCGGGCTCAGCAAACACATGTAATCAAAGAAAGCGGGCCGGGCCCGGGCTCCTAAAATTGAGTCCGAACTTATCTCTACTCTGGATATCAGCTAGTGGTCACAGTAATGTGACTCGACCGTGTATTTACACACACACACACACACACACACACACACACACACACACACACACACACACCGAGTGATCATTGAATTATTACCACTCTATCAAAAGTAGATGCAGCCCGTTGACTACGTGACTTCCGAGAGGGCGCGATTGATCGACTAACGTGGCATATACACTATCTACCAACAAGTAATTGGACACCCCTGCAATCGACGATATCTAAGGTCCTGATACACGTCACGGCCGCCGCCGTTAAATATCGTGTGGAAAACAACAACGCAACCAGTCGCATGCAAGATGCCACGCAGTTCGGAGCTCTCTGATTTCGAGAAAGGTGTAATCGTCGGGTATCACAGAAATGGTCGATCCATACGTGACATATCACGCGAGTTGAAGTACCCAAAATCGACAGTGGCATACGTGATTGGCAAGTGGAAGATGAGAGGTGACTGCCGGAATGTGCCCCGACCCGGCAGACCCACAAAACTGGGAGTTTGAGACCGACGGGTGCTGGCCAGAGAAATTCGGAAGAACCGCACTAAATCGATGGGCCACATCCGCGAGGAGATTCAACAGGCATCCGGGAGTGTTCTTTCGATGAATACCATCCGTAAGAAAGCCCATCTGCTTGGTTATCATGGACGTGCTGCCGTCCACAAGCCTTTGATCACCAAGTCCAATATGGCTGCTCGGCTAACGTAGTGCAAAGAACGTCGACAGTGGACCGTTTAACAGTGGAAACAGGTTCTATGGAGGGACGAATCAAGGTTCACCCTCTACCGTTCGGATGGCAGGGTCTGGGTTTGGCGTCTGCCTGGAGAACGCCTCCTGCCTGAATGTATTGTGACAACTGTGAAGTTCGGCGGCGGTGGAATTATGCTATGGAGGTGTTTCTCCTGATATGGCACGGGACCCTTGGTCGCAATTCCTGGTAGACTCAACGCCGAGATTTACCGTACCATTTTGGATGACCATGCGCTTCCTACGTTATGGCAGTTTTACGGGGTGGATCCGTGTTACTTCCAGGATGACATTGCCACCTGTCATGTTGCGAGATCCACCATGGCTTGGTATGGTGACAATGGGGTTAATCGAATGGCCTGGCCTGCGCACAGCCCGGACCTTAACCCTATCGAGCACCTCTGGGACGAGTTGGAGTGTCGACTTAAGGGGTGCTCCCACCGTCCGAAAATGGTGAAGGAACTGACTTGTCTTCTCCATGCCGAGTGGAAGAAAATACCGCTAGCCGTCGTACAACGCCTGGTTGAGAGTATGCCCCGGAGGGTCGCAGCTGTAATCGCCGCTCGTGGAGGCTCCACCAACTATTGAAGGTAAATAAACTTTGTTTTGCTTTGCTATCACAGGTGTCCAATTACTTGTTGGTAGATAGTGTATAAGGGTGTGAGTGAAGCAGTAGTAAAATTCGGAGCGTGATGGGAAAACGGAAGAATATATCTGACTTTGAGAAAGGACAGATTGTGGGAGCTCGAAGAGCGGGTGCCTCGATTTCCCAAACGGCTGAACTGGTGAGTTGTTCACGAGGGAAAGGACAGATTGTGGGAACTCGGACAGCGGATGCCTCGATGACCCAAATGGCTGAACTGGTGGGTTGTTCACGAGAGAAAGGACAGATTGTGGGAACTCGGAGAGCGGCTGCCTCGATTTCCCAAAGGGCTGAACTGGTGGGTTGTTCACGATGGAAAGGACAGATTGTGGGAGCTCGGAGAGCGGCTGCCTCGATTTCCCAAAGGGCTGAACTGGTGGGTTGTTCACGATGGAAAGGACAGATTGTGGGAGCTCGGAGAGCGGCTGCCTCGATTTCCCAAAGGGCTGAACTGGTGGGTTGTTCACGAGGGAAAAGACAGATTGTGGGAGCTCGAAGAGCGGGTGCCTCGATTTCCCAAACGGCTGAACTGGTGGGTTGTTCACGATGGAAAGGACAGATTGTGGGAGCTCGGAGAGCGGCTGCCTCGATTTCCCAAACGGCTGAACTGGTGGGTTGTTCACGGGGGAAAGGACAGATTGTGGGAGCTCGGAGAGCGGCTGCCTCGATTTCCCAAAGGGCTGAACTGGTGGGTTGTTCACGAGGGAAAAGACAGATTGTGGGAGCTCGAAGAGCGGGTGCCTCGATTTCCCAAACGGCTGAACTGGTGGGTTGTTCACGATGGAAAGGACAGATTGTGGGAGCTCGGAGAGCGGCTGCCTCGATTTCCCAAACGGCTGAACTGGTGGGTTGTTCACGGGGAAAGGACAGATTGTGGGAGCTCGGAGAGCGGCTGGAGCTCGGAGCGATTTCCCAAAGTCGGAGAGCGCTGCCTCGATTTCCCAAACGGCTGAACTGGTGGGTTGTTCACGGGGAAAGGACAGATTGTGGGAGCTCGGAGAGCGGCTGCCTCGATTTCCCAAACGGCTGAACTGGTGGGTTGTTCACGAGGGAAAGGACAGATTGTGGGAGCTCGGAAGAGCGGGTGCCTCGATTTCCCAAACGGCTGAACTGGTGGGTTGTTCACGGGGGAAAGGACAGATTGTGGGAGCTCGGAGAGCGGCTGCCTCGATTTCCCAAACGGCTGAACTGGTGGGTTGTTCACGGGGGAAAGGACAGATTGTGGGAGCTCGGAGAGCGGCTGCCTCGATTTCCCAAACGGCTGAACTGGTGGGTTGTTCACGGGGGAAAGGACAGATTGTGGGAGCTCGGAGAGCGGCTGCCTCGATTTCCCAAAGGGCTGAACTGGTGGGTTGTTCACGAGGGAAAAGACAGATTGTGGGAGCTCGAAGAGCGGGTGCCTCGATTTCCCAAACGGCTGAACTGGTGGGTTGTTCACGGGGGAAAGGACAGATTGTGGGAGCTCGGAGAGCGGCTGCCTCGATTTCCCAAACGGCTGAACTGGTGGGTTGTTCACGGGGAAAGGACAGATTGTGGGAGCTCGGAGAGCGGCTGCCTCGATTTCCCAAACGGCTGAACTGGTGGGTTGTTCACGGGGAAAGGACAGATTGTGGGAGCTCGGAGAGCGGCTGCCTCGATTTCCCAAACGGCTGAACTGGTGGGTTGTTCACGAGGGAAAGGACAGATTGTGGGAGCTCGGAGAGCGGCTGCCTCGATTTCCCAAACGGCTGAACTGGTGGGTTGTTCACGGGGGAAAGGACAGATTGTGGGAGCTCGGAGAGCGGCTGCCTCGATTTCCCAAACGGCTGAACTGGTGGGTTGTTCACGGGGAAAGGACAGATTGTGGGAGCTCGGAGAGCGGCTGCCTCGATTTCCCAAACGGCTGAACTGGTGGGTTGTTCACGGGGGAAAGGACAGATTGTGGGAGCTCGGAGAGCGGCTGCCTCGATTTCCCAAAGGGCTGAACTGGTGGGTTGTTCACGAGGGAAAGGACAGATTGTGGGAGCTCGGAGAGCGGGTGCCTCGATTTCCCAAACGGCTGAACTGGTGGGTTGTTCACGGGGGAAAGGACAGATTGTGGGAGCTCGGAGAGCGGCTGCCTCGATTTCCCAAACGGCTGAACTGGTGGGTTGTTCACGGGGGAAAGGACAGATTGTGGGAGCTCGGAGAGCGGCTGCCTCGATTTCCCAAACGGCTGAACTGGTGGGTTGTTCACGGGGGAAAGGACAGATTGTGGGAGCTCGGAGAGCGGCTGCCTCGATTTCCCAAACGGCTGAACTGGTGGGTTGTTCACGGGGGAAAGGACAGATTGTGGGAGCTCGGAGAGCGGCTGCCTCGATTTCCCAAACGGCTGAACTGGTGGGTTGTTCACGGGGGAAAGGACAGATTGTGGGAGCTCGGAGAGCGGCTGCCTCGATTTCCCAAAGGGCTGAACTGGTGGGTTGTTCACGAGGGAAAAGACAGATTGTGGGAGCTCGAAGAGCGGGTGCCTCGATTTCCCAAACGGCTGAACTGGTGGGTTGTTCACGGGGGAAAGGACAGATTGTGGGAGCTCGGAGAGCGGCTGCCTCGATTTCCCAAACGGCTGAACTGGTGGGTTGTTCACGGGGAAAGGACAGATTGTGGGAGCTCGGAGAGCGGCTGCCTCGATTTCCCAAAGGGCTGAACTGGTGGGTTGTTCACGAGGGAAAGGAAAGATTGTGGGAGCTCGGAGAGCGGGTGCCTCGATTTTCCACGGCTGAACTGGAGAGACTCTAATTTGAACATGTTTCTGTATTTGCTTTTTGACTTTAATTACTTCTTTTACTCTTAATGTAAATGGCATCACTTGTATAATTTTTATGACGTATATCACCTTAGTCACGAATACTATTGTATATAGTCGTTGCCTCTACGTGTTCCGGGGCTTTTGGGCTTGAAAATGGGGCCATGTGAGCCCCGAAAGTGCTAGCTATGTAAATAGGTTTCTAGAATTGTAAATAAATTGAGTTTTATTTGGCAGTTTTAGGGATTTGTTTTAACTTATGATACTACAGACAGCAAACTTATGTTCCTCATTTTCATCTATTAAGTACGAAATCTTCATATTCAAACAACAGAAAAGTTGTTTATTTTTTTAACGAAGGTTTCGGGTCGTTAAGGTTTAAAATAAAAAGGGAAAAATTTAAATAAAAAAGACATTTTCTGGAAGTAAATAAAAACCGGACTCCCTCCCCCGACACTAAACGGAGATTGCCGCGTTAGCAATTTTATCAACGGGGGATGGCAGAAATTTAAACTACTTTTTAAAAGATATGATAGCACGGCAATTCCTAGTTTCCAAATATTTCGGGATGCTTAAGTGTATTTAATAATTATCTGATTGGCATTAAATATTCTTTGTGTTTTAGTACGTGACTAGCTTTAATGTTCTCAATTTTTCGATGCGTGAGCAGATTTCAATCTTCCTTGTCTTTCAATACGTGACTGGGTTTAATCTTTCGTTGTCCTTTATTTATTTATTTATTTTGGCACAACGAATTAAAATGTAAAACATACCTACACAGCAAGCGTGACTTCATGACTTGCGAAAGATTTTGATCTATCGATGACCCAAACAAGAATGCTTTCAGATTAAGTTTTCATTTTTTTTTCGGGGAAGGGAATGGGAAACGGGCTATTAAAATAAGCAGACTTCCGCTGTTTTAGTTCAAGGGCCGCGGGTGTCCTAGTGGCCAACATTCGTAACTGCCCAGGAGCAACCTCAGGTTCGATCTCAGGCAGGTACCAAAGCTCTAACCACTCAATATCTGCAGTGCGTCGGATGGGCACGTTAAGCCGTTGGACCTCAGGTATTGGCACCCTTGTAATAAATAAGGGCGTCTTCTTCCCACTTTCTACCTCGCTTCCGTGTCACTTTCCTATCGGGCACTCTAGCCCAAATCTCCTACCTTCCTATTTCTAAGAATTGTTTAAGACCTAGTGTCAGACACTCCCTTCCTTAAATCCTCTTCATCTGATCTGTTTTAGTTCAACTTAATTCGTAGTGTTCGGGTTCCTGCCGCAAGCCACCGAAAGAAATCATCTGCACGTAAACCCTGCGGCAATGTGACGAAAGGTTTCGTGAACTTTCTGTCCCTAGAAAAAGTACAAACATACAGAATTAAAAGAAAAAAAACCTGACTTGTTTCAGAAGTTGATGGTAATTTAAGCTGAAGAAAAAAAAAACAAAACCTTTTACTGAGAGTTGAATATAAATTGAATCGCAGTTGTTTTTCTGCTTGACACACAGGTTTAAAAGAGCACATCTCAGTGCTATTGAAACAAACTTTAGTACATTTACACCTACAATTCAAGGTCATTAGATGCAAATTATGATAATGACTTTGAGAATTCTGAATGCACTTTTACTTAACATACGCTGACAGTTTGAAGTAGAAACTCTAAAGATATATAATCTGGATCAGAGGTGGGGAACCTTTTCATATTGGAAGTCCTCATTAAGTTATCTGTAATGTAACAAGGCCGCATTCAAGAAACTTCAATTAGACATTAGAAGTGTGCATTATTTTGTAAAAATATTACTACATATACTAACTTCAAAAATGAAAAACAAAAATTTATTTCTAAAGTTAACTAACCTTTTAATAACTTTGTTGTGACTATTTTTTGTTGGAAAGCATTTGAATATTTGACTGCAACATAGAGATCAGTAGTTTTAGCTGATCCTTCAGATGGGTATCCGTCATTTTTGACCTTTAGGGCATATTGATTTTGGTTAGGTAGGAGAATGTAGATTCGTAGCAATAAATTATTGAAAAGCAAGAAAGCATTTTTCATGCGTGTTGCCGAAAGCGCGGGTTTTCTATTGCATTTTTCCACATTTCAATTGGATCTTTCTTAGCGTCAAATAAGGACTTTAAAATGTCATCTTCTGAGAGCTCAATCAATTCCATCTGTAGTTCTTTAGGAGCCACAGAACAAAATCATGAGCGTAGCAGGTGTCAAAATAAACCTTATGTCTTAATTGTGGACGTCAGTCGGGGGGCATTATTTGGTTAAATCTTTGTTTAGTCTATGGTATTTTAAATACGGTCATTTTGAGATTAAAATAAAAAATAATAAAAGACGAATAAAAACATATTAATAAAAATAAAAAGATTTCATCAGCAAAATTTGGATTCACTCAAAAGGCCGCACTTAATGGCCTAAAAGGCCGCATTTAATGGCCTAGAATGCCGCATTTAATGGCCTAGAATGCCGCATACGGCCTTAAGGTCGCAAGTTCTCCAGTCCTGGTCTGGATCATCAAATATCTTTTCATGTGATGCTCCCAGAAATAGCCCAGAAATTGATTTCATACTTAATTATAAGCATCTCGTACGTAATCAAGTAGATAAATACTTAGAGGGAATTAATCTGAAAAGGCGATTACCGATTCACGAAATATATATATATATATATATCATCATCATCATCATCATTGTCAACCATTATCAATCCACTGCTGGACGAAGGTCTCCCCAAGTTTCCTCCACAACGGTCTGTCTTGTGCCAGTCTCCTCCATGTCACCCCTGCATACTTTCGAATTTCATCCACCCATCTCCCATGTGGTCTTCTTCTGGGTCTTTTCCTGTCCCTTGGAATCCAATCTAAAATTTCGGCTGTCCATCGATGATCTGTCCTTCTGGCAGTATGTCCAGCCCATTGCCATTTCAGGGATTTAACTCTGATCATGATGTCTTCCACTCTTGTCATTTTTCGGATCCACGAGTTCCTCTTCTTATCTCTCCTGGTTACACCAAGCATGCACCTCTCTATGCTGCTTTGAGTTGTCTGCAGCCTTTGTATGTCTCTTTTAGTTAAGGTCCACGTCTCTGCACCATACGTAAGCACTGGAAGGATGCATTGATCAAACACTTTTCTTTTAAGACATAATGGCATATTGGTCTTGAAAATTATGCTGTTTCTTCCAAAAGCTCTCCAGGCAAGTTTTAAACGCCGATTAATTTCTTCATCAATGTGACCCTCACTTGATATCTGCTGTCCAAGATAAACGTACGTGTCTGTTATCTCCAGCTTTTCTCCATCAATCGATAAATCTTCATTTCCTGTAAAAGCATTGAACATCACTTTTGTCTTCTGAAAGTTCATTTTTAATCCCACTTCTTTACTCTTGTCAGCAAGTTCCTGGATCATACTCTGCAGCTCTGATGGGCTAGTTGCAAAAATGACTACGTCATCAGCAAAACGAAGGTGGGTTAGATAATCTCCATTAATCTTTATCCCCTTGTTTTCCCAGCTCAGTGACTGAAAAACACCCTCCAATGTGGCATTAAAGAGCTTCGGGGATATGGTGTCACCTTGTCTCACTCCCTCTCCAATTTTTATGTGTGTTGTATTTTCAAACAGCCTAATCTTTGCACTTGCATTTTCATAGATGTTATTAATAATATTAATGTATGAATCTTCAATACCGCAGGTTTTCAGAGCCATTGTAACTGCTGATGGTTTCACCGAATCAAAGGCTTTTTCATAATCGGTAAAAGCCATGCACAATGGAAGTTCATATTCCCTCGCTCTTTCAATTAGTTCTCTCAGCACATGGATATGATCTATTGTGCTCTAGCCACTCCTGAATCCAGCTTTTTCTCTCGGTTGAGCCATGTCCAGTGTTACCTTCAAGCGGTGTGAAAGAACTTTAGTGAAGATTTTATAAACTACTGATAGGAGGCTGATAGGTCTGTAGTTTCCGAGATCCTCAATGTCACCATTCTTATGTAGCAGGATCATTGTAGCGGTGTTCCAATCCTCAGGAATCTTTCCTTCATTAAGGCATCGAGTGAAAATTTGGGCGAGTACTGTTTCGATTTCTCCACTTGCTTCTTGTATGATGTCTACAGTAATTCCATCTTCTCCTGGAGCTTTTCCCCGCTTCATGTTCTTGATTGCATGTGCAACTTCTGCTGGAAGGACTGGAGGAACTCTGGTACTGGTATCTTTCATGATGTCTGGAGTGCATGTATCATCCCTTTCATATAATTTGGAGTAGAAATCTTTCACTCTTGTCAAAATTTCGCCTCTATTTCTTGTTACGGAACCATCTTCTTTTCTCAGTGCCATAATCTGTTTTCTTCCCTTACTGAGATGTCCCTTTGCTATCTTTAGGCTTTGGTTGTTTTCAATTGCTTTCCTCACTAGTTCACAGTTGAATTTTCTTACGTCTTCAGTGATACTTTTTCGTACTGTCTTGCATAGCTCTATATATTCCACTTTGGAAGTCACATCTTCTTTAGTTGTCCTCATCTCTCTTCTTTTTTGCATCAACATTTTCGTTTTTCCTGATAATTTATTTACATGTAACTTGTTCTTAGACCCAGCTAATTTTGTTGCTGTTTCCATAAGAGCTTTGGTTACTTTTCTGTTAACTTCAGAGATGTCCACTTCTTCCGATGTTAGGCCTTCTAAAGCAGAAAACCTGTTCTTCAGTTCCAACTTGAAGGTATTATAGTGTTTTTTAAGGTTGGTTATGTCAATAGATTTTGTTTGTCTTATGAGCTTGCCACGTTCAAGTTTAGTGTTGAGGTGCATCTTACATCTCACCAATCTATGGTCACTACCTGTGTTGAACTTGTTTAGCACACTGCAGTCTTCTATGACGAATTTTTTGTTACACATAATAAAATCAATTTCACTTGTCGTCCCATTTGGATGTCTCCATGTCCATTTCCTGTGTGGCTTTTTCTTGAAGAAGGAGTTCAAGATGAAAAACCCTTCTGCCTCTGCAAACTCAACGAGAGTATTTCCACGCTGGTTTCTGTTGCCGTGACCGAATTTACCTACTGAAGTTTCATTCTGTTGCCGTTGCCCTATTTTTGCATTGAAATCTCCCATAATTATTTTCAAGTGCTGCTTACCTTTATTATTTAGATGACAAATTTCCTCATAAAATTCTTCAATTTCTTCTTCAGGATGACTTGTGGTGGGTGCATAAGTTTGAATAATCTGAGCCTGGTATCTTTTCGAGAGTTGGATAACAAGCGGTGCAGCTCTGTCAGAGGAACTTTCAACTTCTACAACTTTATCCTTCAGTTTCTTGTTTATTATAAATCCAACACCACTAGTTCTGCCAGTATCTGTCCCACGATAGTAGAAGAGATGTCCACTTTTCAGTTCGATGAGATCTTCTCCTTTTCTCCTTACCTCACTTAGCCCCACGATGTCCCACTTGATCCTTTGTAGTTCCTCTTCCAATTCAAGAAGCCTTGAATCAGAAGATAGGGAGCGTCCATTGTACGTTGCCAAGGTCAGCATGAGATGGCAGCCTAGTCCGGTCCTCCGGGGATTCTTAGCACCCTCTGCCTTCATGTCGCACTGGCCGCTGCCTTGGCCAGGTACATTCCAGCTGCCGGAGACTGAGGGCCAAGATTTAAGTTGTGGAGTCATTTTGGAGGGGTTTGGCCATAACTCACCACGCTGGCCAAGCGTGTTGGTGAGTGTGGGATAGAATTTCCTCTAATCCCGATGGTATAGTTATACCGCTATTGGCGGTCGTAAGAGCCCCTTTAGTAGGAGCAGGATGCACCACGAGAAGGCGGGGTTGACATTTGTCAAGGAGAGGCTGTGATGTTATGCATCACCTGACCTTACATCCCTATATATATATATATATATATATATTCTACACCGATTTTATATCTCGGTTTCTATTTTAAAAGTTTTAATAATTTATCAATACATGCAATTGCGTGGCAACATCAGACATTATCTAATATAACTTGATTTGTTTTTATGAGGACATGAGATGATTGAAGAAATCTGTATGTTTTATGAGGAGGTATTGCAAGTAGCGTGGTGATTATCGAGTGAAATAAAATTTATTAATAATTATATAATAAGTTAATATAAATTCCGGAGCACACGAGCCAGTAATCTGGGCGTGGGCGGCCATATAGGGAATCAAGATGGGCATTTGCCATCCCCTTTCTGTTCTTGGAAGGTAATACAGAGGTTTTCGCGATAACACAAATTATGATGCCTGTCTTCCCTGAATAACTTCTGGATGCTTTTGTATATAGTAGAAATAGGAAAACCGTTAGGAATATTCCTAGTAGAAAAAGCGGAAATTTTCAGTCGAAAGCACCAATGAAATTTCGTAATGCATTTTGGAGAACATTGCACATACGTACAGTATGAAAAAGGATGAAAAGAAGAAGAAATGAAAAATAAATCATTCTCTGCAGCAACTATTCAGCGATGAACAAAGATCTCTCGAAAAATTTCCTAGAAATTAGTCTTGAGGGTACTTTTTTCCTTCTTGACGACTAACTGAATAATCCCTAGGGTTTCGTGACGCATGTGACACAAGCGGACAAAAGAATCGAAGAAGTCCTTATTGTCCTAACGCTGTCTAATTTCATTCATTCATCTTTTTTTTATGTAGTTTTGGGATCTTCTTTTCCAATTAAATTTATGCGTTGAGAGTGCGGTAAAATCAGCCAGATAATAAGAAGGCACATTTGAAATCTGCATACAGTGTTCGTATATGTTATTCTTAGTTACAATTTCAGTTTGCCCCCTCCTGAAAACTAAGTTATGAGGCGCCCCTGAATGTGGGTGCTTCGGGGCTCAGACACCCATAGAAATTCTTGAATAAGTGCTGAGTCACTGGAAATAAAATAAGCTTTACAAAATTATGTTCTGTAAATCCGCCATTTTAGAATTCTCAAAGACTAAGATCAATTCTTTCCACTTAAGTCCTTTACAGTAAACACCTCACTCATTGTGAAGAAAAAAAAATCATTGTGTGAACTTTTATTTGGTCAAGTTAAATATGCAGCTTTTAGGGTAGTCGCGAACATTCAACCAACGTGAATAAGCGTCAGTTATGAAGAGGAGAATGGCAGTATACACACGTCACTTACATTAAAAACCCTCACTTTGAGACAACATAAAAACCGTAAAGCTGTCAGGAGTGAGGTCCGAGCCCACGCTCTCTCACGAGAACCACAGCTTAAATCTGGCGCCTTAGACCACTCGCCCATCCTAATAAAAGAAAAATCCCCAAACGAACTTTATTATCATGCTCAATCCTTGTTCAGCCGAAATACGTGAAACCGCCGCTTTACCTGGAAACCCGGGTGATAAAACGATGATTATGAAATTGCAACTAACTGAAAAATAAGGATAAAAATAAAAGCCAACGTGCTGTCAAAAAGGGATTCCAACATACGCTCTCTTCCGAGAGCCAGCTTAAATCTAGGGCCTTGCACACCACTCGGCCATCCTGACACGCCGATCTCCTATTTACGGGCTTTGTTACAATCGTTAGGCGAAAGATGTGATGCTGTCGCTTTGTGCAGAATAAAACATGCTATATTATTATGCTGAATTGTTGATCTGGCGAAAGATGTGAAGCCGTCGCTTTGCACAAAGTAAATGGCAAGTAATACCATATTTCCAATACAGATCAATGAAAAAGTGAGACCTCATAAGACACCGCCAAGCTGTCTAGAGAGTGGGTCGTACTCCCGTTCTCTTACGAGAACAAGAGCTTAAATCTGGTGCTTTAGATCACTCGGCCAAATTCACATATACTTGATGAAGGATGATTCGTGTTAAAAATGTTGAAAGTTAAAATATCGACTGAACACGATAAAACACATATGTAGCACACATACATTACATGTACTTAAGCTTTGCTGATGAAAACACACACCACATGAGATCTTTCGAGGATCACAACGTCCCCATCCTCAGTTGTTACATTCACGAGTAAGACCAAGATATATATATATATATACATATATACACAACACCATCGTCACAAACCAGCAATAACACAACGCCATCTATGATTTACACAGTGCAATTAAAATAAATCATGAAAATGTTTAAATAAAATAGTCCATGGTTCCGATATAACTTTAGGGACATAATCATTACAGCAACGAGATCCGAATGATGTAATATATAGGTTCTTCATAAATAATAACAGTGAATGCTTACCTGGAGATTTTATCATGGATACCTCATTCCATTTTGTTGTATAGGAACCGGTCGCAACCAGACGAGACAAGGCGGTTGTTAACTTGCCATTACGTACATCATATTTATGCTCCCTGACTCTGGCACTCAAGTTCCTTTTTGTAGAACCAATACATACAGTATCCTTAGTGTCTGGAACACCGGCTTTTAGAGGAATGGTTTATACGACGTGTCTAGTATGTGGTGGCACCTTGTCCCGATCCTTCTTGATTAATGCATAAATATTTCAAGTCGTGAGACCAAAGTCAATATAATATGGTTTACACTTATTTCTTAGTACATTAACAATCCTGGGCACATACGGAAGTGATCCCACAAAACGGGGTTTACGAAAGTCACTAGAAAGAGTCAAAACATTAGACTTCTTAATTTGCCGGAGCAAGCGATCCACCACCGAGGGCTCGTATCCATAACGACAGGCAATTTGTTTAATCTTGACCAGTTCCAAATGTCGTAATCTAGGGTTGGACGAGTGTGAAAATGCTCTACGTTATAAAAACCGAATAGATGCAAATTTGTAATTAGTGGATCGCTCGGTGGTGGATCGCTTGCTCCGGCAAATTAAGAAGTCTAATGTTTCGACTCTTTCTAGTGACTTTCGTAAACCCCGTTTTGTGGGGTCACTTCCGTATGTGCCCAGGATTGTTAATGCACTAAGAAATAAGTGTAAACCATATTATATTGACTTTGGCCTCACGACTAGAAATATTTATGCATTAATCAAGAAGGATCGGGACAAGGTGCCACTACATACTAGACACGGCGTATACACCATTCCTCTACAAGCCGGTGTTCCAGACACTAAGGATATTGTATATATTGGTTCTACAAAAAGAAACTTGAGTGCCAGAGTCAGGGAGCATAAATATGATGTTCGTAATGGCAAGTTAACAACCGCCTTGTCTCGTCTGGTTGCGACCGGTTCCTATACTCCAAGATGGAATGAGGTATCCATGATAAACTCTCCAGGTAAGCTCTCACTATTATTATTTATGGAGAGCCTAAATATTGCATCATTCGGATCTCGTTGCTGTAATGATTATGTCCCTAAATTTATATTGGAACCATGGACTATTTTATTTAAACATTTTCATGATTTATTTTAAATGCACTGTGTAAATCATAGATGGCCTTGCGTTATTGCTGGTTTGTGACGATGGTGTTGTGTACATATGTACATATATCTCGGTCTTACTCGTGAATGTAACAACTGAGGATGGGGACGTTGTGATCCTCGAAAGACCTCATGTGGTGTGTGTTTTCATCAGTAAAGCTTAAGTACATGTAGTGTATGTGTGCTACATATGTGTTTTATCGTGTTCAGTCGATATTTTAACTTTCATCACATATACTTGTTTAGTCTCAATTTTTGATTGATCTGACTGCAAATCAGTTATTAATCGCCATGTCTTACGTTGCCGACTTTTTTATCCTGCTCAAGCAAAAAAAAAAAAAAAAGGGGGGAGGGGGAGAATGGTAATAGTAATTTATTATAAAACCTGTACCGCCAATTGGCTTCACGAGGATTAATTAACAGAACCAATTACATGCGGGGGAAAAGTACCGCTAATCCAAATACACATATTAATGCAATCTTTCAAATAAAGGACGTTAAAAAAAAAAAAGTGTTCAAAAACGCACGCCTAAATTCCACATAATCACACCAATAATTTAAAATCAACATTTTCCAACTCCCGAATCAGCTGATATCATATAGAAAAAAAAAAAAGAAAAATTAATAACAAATCTTATAAATTAAGTTAAAAGTCAAACCCAAAATATTATAAAATCAGTGATATATTAAAATCAAAGTTATGTACACCATTGATATATTACGTGATATATTTCACTAAAAATTACAACATAATTCACTAAATATTACAACATAATTCACAAAAAATTACGACATAATTCACTAAAATTGCAACCTGATTCACTAAAAATTACAACAAATTTACTAAAAATTACAACATAGTTCACTAAAAATTACAACATAATTCACTAAAATTACAACGCAATTTCAAATGACACAAACAAACAACCCAAAATGAAGGTTCCCAGTCTTCCTCCGATTCCTCTGCAGCATCAAGATTAATAGGCGAATCTCTGCGGAAAATGTTCAACACAGTCCCCTCCTCTTCCACAAGTCTCCCGATCATGTAGGAAACTGCAGCACGGTTAGTTTAAAAAAGTGAAGCCATTTCTTTTTGCCAAACAAAAATGGCGATTAATACTTCACTTGCAATCAAATGAATCACAAAATGAGACTAAACAAAATACCGACATGCTGTCAGGAGTGGGGTTCGAACCCACGCTCTCTTACGAGAACCAGAGCTTAAATCTGGCGCCTTAGACCGCTCGGCCATCCTGAGACAAGACAGGCTTTCATGCAAGCTTTATTATAATTCTGAATCCTTGTTCAGCCGAAACGTGTGAAACTACCGCTTTCCCTGGAAACCCGGATGATAAAACCATGATTAAAAAATTGCCACTAACTGAAAAATAGGGATAAAAATAACTGAAAAACTAACTGAAAAATAGGGATAAAAATAAAAGCCAACGTTCTGTTAAAAAGGGATTCCAACCTACGCTCTCTTTCGAGAGCCAGCTTAAATCTAGCGGCTTACACCACTCAGTAATCCTGACACGCCAATGACCTATTTACGGGCTTTGTTACAATCGTTAGGCGAAAGATGTGATGCTGTCGTTTTGTGCAGAATAAAGCATGCTATATTATTATCTTGAATTGTTGATCAGGCGAAAGATGTAAAGCTCTCGCTTTGCACAAAGTAAATAGCAATTAATACCATATTTTCAATACAGATCAATGAAAAACTGAGACCTCATAAAACACCGTCAAGCTGTCTAGAGAGAGCGGTTCGTTCTCACGTTCTCTTACGACTTATGAGAACAAGTAGACGCAAAACTTGCTGTTGTGCTCATTCTTCCAATCTTGGTGAAGATCATTTGCCTATCTTTTGTAAAGCTGTCAACTGTGTTTATTTGATTACTTGCGAAACCTGTCAATGTGGATATGTTAGCCAGAGCAGTAATCCATTACACATCCGTATAAATGGTCATAGATCTGACATAAGAATCTTCAAAAGGAAATCTGATCGTGAGATGCAACATTTTTAATCTCACGATTTGAGAAATATTTCCATCAGAATTTTGTTCGTTGAGTCCATGTTGGAGAACATGTTATTACTATAGAATCTGTGCATGATACAGTTTGAAACTCTCTTTCCATATGGGCTCAACGAACTATTCAATGGTAAACAGTTAAACCAGGAGGCTTGTGCCCATTTTAAATTCAAATTTAAACCATTTATTGTTTCCCATGAAAAACTGAGGGGGAGGAGGGGCAGTGGAAGAAACTCATGTGTCCAGGTGAGCTTTGATTAACTGGTTCAGGAGCTTGATTGTTCCGAGGGTTACTTCGTTAAGCGTTGCCGATCCAGAATCTTCGCCCTGAACAACAACAAAAATCAGGGTTCTTGATCAGTTGTTTCGGAACTATGCATTTAGCTCTGAACACATTAAAATTCTGATTGGCGACCTTCTTGAGTACCGTCTTTCTACCTTTTGTTCTAAGTTCTCGGGGGGCTCACCTTGTCAGGAAGTATTGCGTAATTGATTTTTGCCATAAGGCCATTAACTACATTGGTTTAAAGTCAATTCTGCGTAGACATTTGGATTGAATTCTCCTTGGAAATGAGGAAAAATTGGTGACCTGTTATCGTTATGAAAAACCACTTGGTCGCCGAATTTTCAATTACAGACAAACCGTAGCAAATTTCAAAACTTTAAACGATAAAGAGGATGACAGTTGTCACTGTCATTCCGATAGATTTAATAAATTTGTCGATCCTCACCATGGTCAATGGTGACCTCGATATCGTGCCTTTTCGAGAGCTACGTTCCCTTATGTCTTTGGGCACCAAATACAGGTTGGCCCTTCGTTTCAATATAAAGAGGTGTGTTTCCATTTTGCGTAGTAATTTTTTGCAATGCGCACTCAAACTTTCCTATGAGTTCGGTCTGCTTCTCGAATCCTTCAATGAGTGGCTGTATTGTGTGCTTTGTGACATTCGTCACGAGCTTGGTAAATTAAAAAGCTCTAAGGTTTGCACCCAGCAACCACATAACCTTTCCTTGATTACTTCACAAATTCGTGAACTTCAAGATTTATTCACTGTTTTCCCAGTGGATAAAACTTCTAATAATTTTGCCATTATCTGTAAACAGTTTTATCAGAGTCTCCTAGTACAGGAGATGAACACTACGGATACATACACTCCGGCGTTTCAAAACCGTAAGGATGTTGTTAAAAAAATTATTGCTCTGCATAAAAGGATTAAGCTTACAGTATCTAACTTAAATTTTCCTTTCGTTTATGCTATTCCTAAGTTCCACGAGAAACCTGTTTCTTTTCGCTTCATAACCAGTGGACGCAACTTTTACAATAGTAAAGCGTGTGGATTGCTTCAGAGATACTTGTCTGCAATGCTTCACAGACTAGATTCGACCTGGATTATCGGGAACAATGACTGAGTTTTTGAGGCGTTGAACTCAACAACTGTCTCATCTGTTGATACCTACGATTTTAAAAACCTTTTCACTTCAATTTCGTTGAAGGGTTTATGGCGGGTCTCCTTGAAACTACACACAAAGTTTGAGTCCGATGTTACAGAACAGTTCTGGCACTTTTAGTGGACTTCTGTATTAATAACAATTTCGTTACCGTGGGCGATGGGCTATACCTCAAAACTCGCGGTATTCCGATGGGCAGTCGCTAATCAAGTACTTAGCCAATCTCTATTTGCACTTTTTTGAGGATAGATATACAGCTACTTGCCCTTTGTCTGGTATCGTTCTGAGGTACGTTGATGACATTATTGTCATTAACGTGCCGGACGTTTTGCGATGCGCTGTTGACTTGTATCCTGAGGATCTCACCTTAGAAAAAACTAACAGCTCGTCTACTAACGTTTGTTACCTCGATTTGGAGGTACAGGTGGACGAGGGAAGTAGGAGTATGGTAAATCTTTATGATAAAATAAATGCTTTTGATTTCGATATCATTTACTACACTCATTGGTCCTCCAGTATTTCTAAAGAAGTACATCGTAATCTACCCCTTTCTCAATTTCATAGAACAGCAAAAATATGCTCCACACAGTTTTTATTTGTAAAAAATCTTAAAACACTTCTATCTAGACTGCATTCTAACAACTTTCCCAATAATTTTTTAAAGCATTATTTGAAACACTAAATTTCGAATTTTAATTCGGTTTCAAAGAGTTTCAAATAGCGCATTGACACGCTTTACTAATCTAGGACCTTACAATATTAAGTAAGTCATGCAATATAAAGTACCACTTGGTGGATCCCTAGTGGTTGAAGACTTCTATTTACACACACACAGTTTTGCATCGCGTCATTTTACATATTGTTCTGGCTTGCTAGGGTGTTATCTAACCGCGACCACTTTAACGTTAGCATATACACTGAGTGGCCACTTTATTATAACCACGCGACAGTTTTAAGAAAATGAGCTATGGCTGCACGCTGTTGTCGCCAGACAGCGAGGCTAGTATAACAAGTTAGTAAAATCATGCAATGCATTGATTATAATACGCTTTCCAACATACCAGAAATCATTACTCGAGTTATCACTCAAGTTATGAGGATAATGACTGTGAAATAAATCTCAGTCTTGTGCCCTGACCTTTGATCCCATTTCAATGATATTCAACAGAACCGGTTCAGTATACCTCCGAAATAACATGATAAAGTTTTGTCACAATCGAAGCATTTTTACGTCCGTTATGATGCATGATGGCTATGGAATAGATCCCGCTCCTATGCCCTAACATTTAACCCCATTTCGCCCATTTTCAATAGGATTCGTCCCCAGGCAGTCTCCTACAACATACTAACATTTCATCCAAATCGAAGCATTTTTACGTTAGTTATGACGCATAAGAGCAGTGGAATGAATCCCGCTCCTTTGTCCTGACCATTGACCCCATTTCGTTCACTTTCAATAGGGTTCCTTCCCAGGTGTTCCCCTACCCCATACTAAAATTTCATCGAAATCGAACGATTTTTACGCGAGTAATCGTGAAGACGGACATACGCACACGACGCGGGACGTAATGAGGCAGATAGGAATCGCGACCATCTGTTCGCAAGAGTGAGACGTCATAAAACTTTAATAGGATCCACACACAACGCGCGACGTAATGAGACAGATGGCGTAACCGCGCGCCAATTTCTCAATCGCGAGATTGTGACGTCATAAGATTTCTAAGCATGGGGGACATTAATGGGACGACGCCATGACACTAAAATCGTAGTAATTCGGGGTGGTTATTTAACGCACTAAACAAATTTTCTTAAAGTCGAGATCAAGCTAAATCGATTTCTAGTACCAGAAAACGGTAGGTTAACGACTTTCATCAAAATCCTTAGAGCCGTTTTCAAAATAAAATTTACATACATACAAGAATTCCTCCTTTAATACACTGCTGGCCACCCAAAATGCAACACCAAAAAGGACACGAGATAGCAAAGCCTGATTTACTGGACACATAACAACAGATACAAAGATGAAACGATTGAGCTTACATGCCTGTGCGACTTGCGAAACACGCAGACATCAATAGCTCGTGTGGCCCCCATGGCTGGCAAAAACGGCCGCTATACGCCGCGGCATCGAACGAAAAAGACTTTGGATGTGGGCTTGGGGTATGTCGGTCCAGGCTGCTTCCACACGTCGACACAGTTCATCATGCGTAGCCGCGCGTGGTGCTTGCATGCCAGGCCACTCGGTTGCCCATCAGCGACCAGACGTGTTCCATAGGCGACATATCGGGAGAACAGGCAGGCCACGGCTGCAGTGACGCCTGGTGGGCCGTAAAGAATTGTTGCACGAGGCGTGCCACGTGCGGGCGTGCATTGTCCTGTTGAAACGTGGCCGCTGGCAGGTCCTGCTGGTAAGGGAGGACTACAGGCTCCAAAACGTCGGAGATGTAGCGGTGGCTGCTGAGTGTACCAGCTATGCGTACCAGATGGGTGCGGGTGTCATATCCAATTGCGCCCCAAACCATAACGCCAGGCGACGGACAAGTATGGCAATGCGTAATGCAGGCGTCATGCAGTTTCTCGCCGCGGTGCCGCCACACGCGGATCGGAACAGCGTGATGTTTCAGGGTGAAGCGGGATTCGTCGGAGAAGACAATGTCGTGCCATTCCGTAGTGCAGGTGCGGCGTTCAACAGCCCACTGGCGCCGCACTCGCCGGTGGTGTAATGTCTATGATAATCGGAGCAATGGGCGCCGTGCGAAAAGTCCCCGCTCCTGCACACGACGCTGAACGGTACGTGCTGACGCAGGTTGTTGCGCAACACACCCTAATTAATGCGCTAACGCTAGTGATGTGGCGGTGCGAGCCGTCAATGCCCGCCGCACAACATGCCAGTCCTCTCGTTCGGTGGTGTGCCGCGTCTGCGGCAATCGCTCACGTCGATCCGTTCGTCCCTCCTGCACCCACCGAATCCGTACTCGTCTCACTTTGGCTAGATGTCGCCCCACACGAGCGCCGATGTCTCGGTACAATAAACCGCTCTCGCGATAAGCTACTATTCGTCCTCTGTCGAACTCCGAAACGTGCTGGAATGACTGCCGTATTCTGTGACGAGGCATCAGGAAGCTTCCCACGCACAGGTTCGGCAGCACAACACACTTCCACTACTTACGCTCCGCCTTCTGTGCACCCTTCTTATAGTGCTTCTCGGTGGCGTGCTGGGCGCACATCATTTGCATATGCCCTGCAATGATAATCGTTTGCATGTCCTCTCGCGGCCGACGCATGCTGCGAATTTCAGGCCAATCGGATGCTTCCTTCTAGGTGTTGCATTTTGGGTGGCCAGCAGTGTAGTATGGGATAAGAGCGATGGAATGAATTCCGATCTTTTGTCCTGACCTTTGACCCCATTTCGTCCATTTTCAATAAGGTTTGTCCCCAGGTGGTCTCCTACCAAATACTATAATTTCATCGACATCGAACCATATTTACGCAAGTTATGACTCATAAGGGCAATGGAATGCATCCCGCTCCTATGCCGTGACCTTTGATCTCATTTCGTCCATTTTCAATAGGTTTCGTCCCCAGGTGGTCCCCTGTCACACACTAAAATTTCACCGAAATCGAACCATTTTTACGCGAATTATCGAGCGGACAGACGGACGGACAAAGCTGGAACATATACGCTTCTTCAACCTAGTGTTGGAAAGCATAACAAGAAAGATGACACCGAATTTTCGGGTGTAATAAGCACGTCTTTTGAATCCGTTCTGACGCAAATGAAATTTATCAAAGCTATTCAAAGTCAATGGAATCGGTATGGAAAACAATAGAATCTGACGGAAGAAAGAAGTTTTTCAATCGGGTGTTTAATCCCTCAGATATTGCTGTAAACGGAATCGTGAGCTTAAGAAATCTTAGAAACAGAGATATCGACAAAAATAAGATGTGACTTTACGTTCCCTGGTGGGAAAACCATGCATTATTTTAGGAAGAAAGTATTCTCAAAAGGTTTATCCATATAAGCGGTATCGGTCCAAGAAAAAAAAATTAGTCGGGTTTTCAGCAGCCCAGATTTTGCAACAAATACTTCAGAAGCAGAAATTAACACATATGACCCCTGGTGGCTAAACCATTCTTTACCAAACATTAAAAATTATGTGAAAATTATTTACCATCAGGTCTTGTATGCGATACAGGAATAATTTTCCAAATCAGAGCTTCAGGAGCAGAAATAACGCAGAAAACGCAATTTACCTTTGTGCCCCCTAGCGGAAAGTCTATGATTTACTTGAAGATTTTGATTTTATAGGAAAAACATTTCACATCGGAAACACTATCCAACAAAGAAGGAATTTTTCAAATCGTACTCTTAGAAGTAGAGATATTGGCAAAAATAAGATATATATCTACGCCCCCTGGCGTAGAAACCATGCATTTTTTCAAGAAGAAAATTTTCCTAAAAGGTTTGTCGACATGAGTAGTATCGGTCAACGAACGACATTTTTTCAATCGAGATTTTAGAAGCTCATATTTTGCTATAAATACAACAGAAGCGGAAATTAAGACTTACACCACCTGGTGGCCAAACCTTTTCTTACAAAAACTAGAAATATGTGCAAACGGTTTCCCATCAGGAGCTGTATCCGGTGAAGAAAGAATTTTTTCAAATCGGAGATTTAGAAGCAGAGATATAGGGGGAATGCAATTTACCGCTACATTCCCTAGCGGAAAGTCTATGATTTACTTGAAAATTTTTAAATTTTATGAAAAAAATATCACACGGAAAACACTATCCAACAAAGAAGGAATTTTTCAAATCGGACTTCTAGAAGTCGAGATATTGACAAAAATAAGATATACATTTACGCTCCCTGGCGGAGAAACTGTGGAATATTTTAAGAAGAAAATATTCAAAAAAAGGTTTATGAATGTGAGTGGCATCAGTCCACGAAAGAATTTTTTTTTTTTTTTTTTTTTTTTTTTTGATTGGAGGTTTAACGACCACCGTGAGCAACTCAATGGGCTATAAGCAGTCGCCCGTCCCTAATTTAGTGTCACTGGTTCCAGGGAAGGGAAAGAGCCAGTGCCGTAAGACAAACACAACATCCATGCCTGACCGGGATTCGAACCCGGACCCCTTACGGACGAATGATCAGAGGCCAACGCCTTAGACCACTGCGCCACCGGGGCGGCAAAAGAAGAAGAATTTTTTCAATCGATATTTTAGAAGCTCTGATTTTATGGCAAATACATCAGAAGCCAAAGTTAACGCTTACGCCCCTGGTGGCCAAAATATTCTTTACCAAAATTTTTAAATTATATGTAAAAGATTTTCCATCAGGAGATGTATCCGCTAAAGAAAAAAGAAATTCAAATCGGAGTTTTAGAAGAAGAGCTATCGAGGAAAAGGTAATTTACTTTTACGGCCCCTAGCGGAAAATATGTGCGTAATTTGAAAAAGTAACTATATCTAAAATACTCTTCGACATAAATGGAATCGAAAGATGAAAAAAAAAAAATTCAATCGGATGTTTAGAAGCAAATATGTGGAATAAAACGTATTTTTGAATTCGACATCATCTGCATTTACGCCCTCTACCGGCGAAATTGAACATCGTAAAAAAAAAACGAAATGAAGGATCATCATTTGCATATTTCAAACTTCCGAATGCAAAAAGAATTTTTCAAATAGGACTAATATTTGCAGAGATATCGTGGGTACAGACGGACGGACGGACGGACAAACCGATAACAGAAGCACGATCTTTTTTTACAAAAGACGTGCTAAAAAGGGAAAGCTTACTTCTTGCGACAGTAGAAGAAGTGATTTTTGGGTAACGAGATGTGTAAAAAAATCCGATTTGATGGACTATCAACGTGGGATGATTGTAGGAGCCATGGAGCGAGCATGAAAGAAACCGCCGCATTCGTGAAATCTTCCAGAGCAGCTGTTGCTAAAGTGTTTAAAGACTGGACTGTCAGCCAAAAAACTGGCTCTCTACGTGCAACGTTAGGTCGTCATTGACTAGTGACTGCTCGGGCGGAACGGAGAGTGTCCAGTCTGGTAACAGACAACAGAAGGGCAATAGTGCAGCAAATTACAGACCATCTTAATCAAGGATCTCCTCAAATGATCTCTGCACGCACTGTTCGCCGTACCCTGCATCGGATGGGATATGGCAGCCGAAGGCCTGTTCGAACACCTTTGCTGTCTGCAGTTAACAAGAGAAAACGTCTCCAGTTCGCACAAGAGCACAAGGATTGGACAGTCGATAATTGGAAACAAATTTTGTGGTCCGACGAATCACGTTTTCAGTTGCACCATGCCGATGGCAGAGTGAGAATTTGGCGAAAATAGCACGAAAGCATGGACCCCAAATGCATTGCTATAACCCTTCAAGCTGGTGGAGGCAACATTATGGCGTGGGGAATGTTTTCCTGGCATGCTTTGGGCCCTTCAATTCGTGTTGATCAACTTCTGACTGGCTCATCATATCTAAACATAGTTGGGGACCAAGTGCATCCTGTCATGTGGATGGCTTATCCCAATGGCGATGGCTACTTTCAACAAGATAATGCGTCCTGCCACAGTGCTCGTATTGTACAGGATTGGTTTCAGGAACATGCCGGTGAGTTTACTTTGCTTAGGTGGCCCCCACAATCTCCAGAACTGAACCCCATTGAGAATTTGTGGGACGCAGTTGAACGAGCCATCAGACAGCTGGATTCACAACCCTGCAATCTCACACTCCCGGAAAGTGCTATTCATCAAGCATGGTCTCAGATTCCAAAAACCACGTATCAACATCTCGTGGAGTCCATGCCACGAAGAATCGACGCAGTATAAAGCAAAAGGTAGCCCAACGATGTACTGAGGGTGTGGTCATAATAAAGTGGCCGCCACTCAGTGTATATTTGGGTTCTTGTGGGTTGTTGGTCTAGTTTAGTTTGATCTTCATTCATAGCGTTGACCGGTTTGGTCTGCCGGTAAGCCTTCTTTTTCATTTTTTCAGTGTTTATATTCTTGTTTTTTGAATTTCAATGTCTGTTTTGGCGTTTGGTCTGGTGGCCAAAGGAGCATGACCAACCGACATTTTTGGTTCTCCTTGTTGTTTGTTGGTACTAGAAAGGCCACTCCCGCAAGTTGATGCTCTCCTGATGACGGCAACCTTTTTGTTCATTTTTTGGTTTTCAATTTTGAATTTCCATTATTGAGTTTAATTCGGTATTCTTTATGGAAATTAATTTTTGCAATTCTTATTTTCTACAATTCTCTCTCTCTCTCTCTCTCTCTCTCTCTCTATATATATATATATATATATATATATATATATACTCACCAACCCGCTTGGCCAGCGTGGTGAGTTATGGCCAAACCCCTCCAAAATGACTCCACAACTTAAATCTTGGCCCTCAGTCTCCGGCAGCTGGAATGTACCTGGCCAAGGCAGCGGCCAGTGCGACATGAAGGCAGAGGGTGCTAAGAATCCCCGGAGGACCGGACTAGGCTGCCATCTGATGCTGACCTTGGCAACGTACAATGGACGCTCCCTATCTTCTAATTCAAGGCTTCTTGAATTGGAAGAGGAACTACAAAGGATCAAGTGGGACATTGTGGGGCTAAGTGAGGTAAGGAGAAAAGGAGAAGATCTCATCGAACTGAAAAGTGGACATCTCTTCTACTATCGTGGGACAGATACTGGCAGAACTAGTGGTGTTGGATTTATAATAAACAAGAAACAGAAGGATAAAGTGGTAGAAGTTGAAAGTTCCTCTGACAGAGCTGCACGACTCGTTATCCAACTATCGAGAAGATACCAGGCTCAGATTATTCAAACTTATGCACCCACCACAAGTCATCCTGAAGAAGAAATTGAAGAATTTTATGAGGAAATTTGTCATCTAAATAATAAAGGTAAGCAGCACTTGAAAATAATTATGGGAGATTTCAATGCAAAAATAGGGCAACGGCAACAGAATGAAACTTCAGTAGGTAAATTCGGTCACGGCAACAGAAACCAGCATGGAAATACTCTCGTTGAGTTTGCAGAGGCAGAAGGGTTTTTCATCTTGAACTCCTTCTTCAAGAAAAAGCCACACAGGAAATGGACATGGAGACATCCAAATGGGATGACAAGTGAAATTGATTTTATTATGTGTAACAAAAAATTCGTCATAGAAGACTGCAGTGTGCTAAACAAGTTCAACACAGGTAGTGACCATAGATTGGTGAGATGTAAGATGCACCTCAACACTAAACTTGAACGTGGCAAGCTCATAAGACAAACAAAATCTATTGACATAACCAACCTTAAAAAACACCATAATACCTTCAAGTTGGAACTGAAGAACAGGTTCTCTGGTTTAGAAGGCCTAACATCGGAAGAAGTGGACATCTCTGAAGTTAACAGAATAGTAACCAAAGCTCTTATGGAAACAGCAACAAAATTAGCTGGGTCTAAGAACAAGTTGCATGTAAATAAATTATTAGGAAAAACGAAAATGTTGATGCAAAAAAGAAGAGAGATGAGGACAACTAAAGAAGATGTGACTTCCAAAGTGGAATATATAGAGCTATGCAAGACAGTACGAAAAAGTATCACTGAAGACGTAGGAAAATTCAACTGTGAACTAGTGAGGAAAGCAATTGAAAACAACCAAAGCCTTAAAGATAGCAAAGGGACATCTCAGTAAGGGGAAAAAACAGATTATGGCACTGAGAAAAGAAGATGGTTCTGTAACAAGAAATAGAGGCGAAATTTTGACAAGAGTGAAAGATTTCTACTCCAAATTATATGAAAGTAATGATACATGCACTCCAGACATCATGAAAGATACCAGTACCAGAGTTCCTCCAGTCCTTCCAGCAGAAGTTGCACATGCAATCAAGAACATGAAGCGGGGAAAAGCTCCAGGAGAAGATGGAATTACTGTAGACATCATACAAGAAGCAAGTGGAGAAATCGAAACAGTACTCGCCCAAATTTTCACTCGATGCCTTAATGAAGGAAAGATTCCTGAAGATTGGAACACCGCTACAATGATCCTGCTACATAAGAAAGGTGACATTGAGGATCTCGGAAACTACAGACCTATCAGCCTCCTATCAGTAGTTTATAAAATCTTCACTAAAGTTCTTTCACACCGCTTGAAGGTAACACTGGACATGGCTCAACCGAGAGAACAAGCTGGATTCAGGAGTGGCTACAGCACAATAGATCATATCCATGTGCTGAGAGAACTAATTGAAAGAGCGAAAGAATATGAACTTCCATTGTGCATGGCTTTTATCGATTATGAAAAAGCCTTTGATTCGGTGAAACCATCAGCAGTTACAATGGCTCTGAAAACCTGCGGTATTGAAGATGCATACATTAATATTATTAATAACATCTATGAAAATGCAAGTGCAAAGATTAGGCTGTTTGAAAATACAACACACATAAAAATTGGAAAGGGAGTGAGACAAGGTGACACCATATCTCCGAAGCTCTTTAATGCCACATTGGAGGGTGTTTTTCAGTCACTGAGCTGGGGAAACAAGGGGATAAAGATTAATGGAGATTATCTAACCCACCTTCGTTTTGCTGATGACGTAGTCATTTTTGCAACTAGCCCATCAGAGCTGCAGAGTATGATCCAGGAACTTGCTGACAAGAGTAAAGAAGTGGGATTAAAAATGAACTTTCAGAAGACAAAAGTGATGTTCAATGCTTTTACAAGAAATGAAGATTTATCGATTGATGGAGAAAAGCTGGAGATAACAGACACGTACGTTTATCTTGGACAGCAGATATCAAGTGAGGGTCACATTGATGAAGAAATTAATCGGCGTACAAAACTTGCCTGGAGAGCTTTTGGAAGAAACAGCATAATTTTCAAGAGCAATATGCCATTATGTCTTAAAAGAAAAGTGTTTGATCAATGCATCCTTCCAGTGCTTACGTATGGTGCAGAGACGTGGACCTTAACTAAAAGAGACATACAAAGGCTGCAGACAACTCAAAGCAGCATGGAGAGGTGCATACTTGGTGTAACCAGGAGAGATAAGAAGAGGAACTCGTGGATCCGAAAAATGACAAGAGTGGAAGACATCATGATCAGAGTTAAATCCCTGAAATGGCAATGGGCTGGACATACTGCCAGAAGGACAGATCATCGATGGACAGCCGAAATTTTAGATTGGATTCCAAGGGACAGGAAAAGACCCAGAAGAAGACCACATGGGAGATGGGTGGATGAAATTCGAAAGTATGCAGGGGTGACATGGAGGAGACTGGCACAAGACAGACCGTTGTGGAGGAAACTTGGGGAGACCTTCGTCCAGCAGTGGATTGATAATGGTTGACAATGATGATGATGATGATATATATATACTATATTGACAACACTCACCGGACACCTAGAAGAGAAACACAACATAGCATTTATTGACATACATTAGTACGGTGTCGGTCCACCTTTGGCCTTAATGAACGCACTGATCCTTCGAGATAGGATTTCTACAAGGTTTTGGAACACAGCGTTAGATATGCGCTTCCATTCAGTACATAATGCTGCTGCTAACTGTTGCTTAGTAGTAGGCCTTGGTTCCAAACTTCTTATGGGGCGCTCTAATTCATCCCATAGAGGGCTCTGTGCTAGCCAGTCCACACACGATCCGGAATTATCGTCAAACCACGCCGTAACAGTCCTTGTTTTTTGTCTCGGTGCATTATCCTACTGGTACCAAGTTTCGGTTCCATAGTATTGCCACAGAGTTGGTAGGACACAATTGTCCAGAATATCGAGGTAGACTTGCTGGTTAACAGGTTTGTCGACGATAACCAATGGGCGTTGACCATACTACGAAAAACACCCCCAACACGAGTACACTACCCGCTCCAAACTTGACCGTAGGAACAGTGCACTGTGGTAAATAACATTCCCCCGGCTGCTGCCATACCCACACACAGCAATCAGACTGATGGATCGTGTATCTGAATTCATCAGTCAATATGACCCGTTTCCATTGATATACGGTTCTCGATAAATGTTCTTTACACCATGCTGAACGACGGATAGCATTGCGAGTGGAGATGAAAGGCTTATGAGCAGCCGCACGTCCACGGTAACCCATGGAATGAAGTTCTCTGCGAATGGTACGTGTACATACCGAGGTTCCAGCTTTTTTACTCATCTGTACACTGAGCAGTACTCTCTCGATTAGCTGTAACGACTCTCCTGAGGCTTCGACATCCTCTAGCACTGATTTTCTTTGGTCTGCCGGTACGTGTTGCTGCTTCAGGCACGCCATGTGTCTTCCACATATTCAGTGCATCCAAAACAGTTGACTTGGGTATGTTTAAACGCCTGTCGGTTTCTCTTATGGACAACCCACTAATATAACACCCAACAATCTATCCTTTCTCAAAGTCAGTTCTCTCCCCCGCGACATTTGCACTCAACCTCACAGTACGATATGATCGCGGTCAGCTGCAGACTTGTTTTTATACCATTTGCAGCTGTACCGCGCATCTTAACAACGCAGCGGATCCGTTCATTGGCTTTTGAAGGGGTGTCCGGTGACTTTTGTCAATATAGTATATATATTATATATATATATACACACAATGTATAAGCATTTTTGAATTGCTGTGTACATTTTGACAATCTTTCTTTTGTGTGTGTGTGTGCGTGTGTTTTTCCAGGTTTTGTTTTGCGCTTCAATTGTCTAAATTCTCCACATGTCTGGGTACAGTTCATTATTTTTTTGCTCATGGATTCTGTACTGGGTTTTCCTGGATTTGTGGGCGATGAGTCGTTATGGGTTGTGTCATATATGTCATGAATGCATAGCTAAGTTTATTCTTAATTTTTACGTTTCCGTGGCTTAGAAGGTGTTTTTAATTTATGGGGACATTTGCCTAAAATACATTTATGACATAGCATAAGCCCATGTTCAACAGGTTCTTTGTAGAGATGAGTTAATGCTGTGTTTTGCTGATCTTGATGGAGGCAGGGCTGGGCATTTTCAGGGCCTTCAGCATTCTTGCATGTTTTTCCCTGCTCGTTTGCATTGGTGTTTTTTTCTCCTGTTTTTGGCTCCTGTTGAAATTGCTTCTTTGCTTCTTCATGTAGTAGGTTTTGTTTCTGAGAATTCTTCTCTGCTGCTTATGCGCGTTTGGGTTTTCAAAAAATATTTTTTTAGGGATTTTTTAAGATTTAAATTATATATATATATATATATATATATATATATATATATATATATATATATATATATATATATATATATATATATCATCATCATCATCATCATTGTCAACCATTATCAATCCACTGCTGGACGAAGGTCTCCCAAGTTTCCTCCACAACGGTCTGTCTTGTGCCAGTCTCCTCCATGTCACTCCCGCATACCTTCGAATTTCATCCACCTATCTTCCATGTGGTCTTCTTCTGGGTCTTTTCCTGTCCCTTGGAATCCAATATAAAATTTCGGCTGTCCATCGATGGTCTGTTCTTCTGGCAGTATGTCCAGCCCATTGCCATTTCAGGGATTTAACTCTGATCATGATGTCTTCCACTCTTGTCATTTTTCGGATCCACGTGTTCCTCTTCTTATCTCTCCTGGTTACACCAAGCATGCACCTCTGCATGCTTCTTTGAGTTGTCTGCAGCCTTTGTATGTCTCTTTTAGCTAAGGTCCACGTCTCTGCACCATACGTAAGCACTGGAAGGATGCATTGATCAAACACTTTTCTTTTAAGACATAATGGCATGTTGCTCTTGAAAATTATGCTGTTTCTTCCAAAAGCTCTCCAGGCAAGTTTTGTACGCCGATTAATTTCTTCATCAATGTGACCCTCACTTGATATCTGCTGTCCAAGATAAACATACGTATCTGTTATCTCCAGTTTTTCTCCATCAATCGATAAATCTTCATTTCTTGTAAAAGCATTGTACAACACTTTTGTCTTCTGAAAGTTCATTTTTAATCCCACTTCTTTACTCTTGTCAGCAAGTTCCTGGATCATACTCTGTAGCTCTGATGGGGTAGTTGCAAAAATGACTATGTCATCAGCAAAACGAAGGTGGGTTAGATAATCTCCATTAATCTTTATCCCTTTGTTTTCCCAGTTCAGTGATTGAAAGACATTTTCCAATGTGGCATTAAAGAGCTTCGGAGATATGGTGTCACATTGTCTCACTCCTTTTCCAATTTTTATGTGTGTTGTATTTTCAAACAGCCGAATCTTTGCACTTGCATTTTCATAGATGTTATTAGTAATATTAATGTATGCATGTTCAATACCGCAGGATTTCAGAGCCATTGCAACTGCTGATGGTTTCACCGAATCAAAGGCTTTTTCATAATCGATAAAAGCCATGCACAATGGAAGCTCATATTCCCTCGCTCTTTCAATTAGTTCTCTCAGTACGTGGATATGATCTATTGTGCTCTAGCCACTCCTGAATCCAGCTTGTTCTCTCGGTTGAGCTATGTCCAGTGCCACCTACAAGCGGTGTGAAAGAACTTTAGTGAAGATTTTATAAACCACTGATAGGAGGCTAATAGGTCTGTAGTTCCTGAGATCCTCAATGTCACCTTTTTTATGTAGCAAGATCATTGTAGCGTTGTTCCAATCCTCAGGAATTTTCCCTTCATTAAGGCATCGAGTGAAAATTTGGGCGAGTACTGTTTCGATTTCTCCACTTGCTTCTTGTATGATGTCTATAGTAATTCCATCTTCTCCTGGAGCTTTTCCCGCTTCATGTTCTTCATTGCATGTGCAACTTCTGCTGGAAGGACTGGAAGAACTCTGGTACTGGTACCTTTCATGATGTCTGGAGTACATGTATCATCCCTTTCATATAATTTGGAGTAGAAATCTTTCACACTTGTCAAAATTTCGCCTCTATTTCTTGTTACAGAACCATCTTCTTTTCTCAGTGCCATAATCTGTTTTTTCAGCTTACTGAGATGACCCTTTGCTATCTTTAAGGCTTTGGTTGTTTTCAATTGCTTTCCTTACTAGTTCACAGTTGAATTTCCTTACGTCTTCAGTGATACTTTTTCGTACTGTCTTGCATAGCTCTATATATTCCACTTTGGAAGTCACATCTTCTTTAGTTGTACTCATCTCTCTTCTTTTTGCATCAACATTTTGGTTTTTCCTGATAATTTGTTCACATGCAATTTGTTCTTAGACCCAGCTAATTTTGTTGCTGTTTCCATAAGAGCTTTGGTTACTTTTCTGTTAACTTCAGAAATATACACTTCTTCCGATGTTAGGCCTTCTAAAGCAGAGAATCTGTTCTTCAGTTCCAATTTGAAGGTATTATGGTGTTTTTAAGGTTGGTTATGTCAATACATTTTGTTTGTCTTATGAGCTTGCTACGTTCGAGTTAGTGTTGAGGTGCATCTTACATCTCACCAATCTACGGTCACTGCCTGTGTTGAACTTGTTTAGCACACTGCAGTCTTCTATGAAGAATTTTTTGTTACACATAATAAAATCAATTTCACTTGTCGTCCCATTTGGATGTCTCCATGTCCATTTCCTGTGTGGCTTTTTCTTGAAGAAGGAGTTCAAGATGAAAAACCCTTCTGCCTCTGCAAACTCTACGAGAGTATTTCAACGCTGGTTTCTGTTGCCATGACCGAATTTACCTACTGAAGTTTCATTCTGTTGCCGTTGCCCTATTTTTGCATTGAAATCTCCCATAATTATCTTCAAGTGCTGCTTACCTTTATTATTTAGATCACGAATTTCCTCATAAAATTCTTCAATTTCTTCTTCAGCATGACTTGTGGTGGGTGCATAAGTTTGAATAATCTGAGCCTGGTATCTTATCGAGAGTTGGATAACGAGTCGTGCAGCTCTGTCAGAGGAACTTTCAACTTCTACCACTTTATCCTTCAGTTTCTTGTTTATTATAAATCCAACACCACTAGTTCTGCCAGTATCTGTCCCACGATAGTAGAAGAGATGTCCACTTTTCAGTTCAATGAGATCTTCTCCTTTTCTCCTTACCTCACTTAGCCCGACGATGTCCCACTTGATCCTTTGTAGTTCCTCTTCCAATTCAAGAAGCCTTGAATCAGAAGATAGGGAGCGTCCGTTGTACGTAGCCAAGGTCAGCATCAGATGGCAGCCTAGTCCGGTCCTCCGGGGATTCTTAGCACCCTCTGCCTTCATGTCGCACTGGCCGCTGCCTTGGCCAGGTACATTCCAGCTGCCGGAGACTGAGGGCCAAGATTTAAGTTGTGGAGTCATTTTGGAGGGGTTTGGCCATAACTCACCACGCTGGCCAAGCGGTTTGGTGAGTGTGGGATAGCATTTCCTCTAATCCCGATGGTATAGTTATACCGCTATTGGCGGTCGTCAGAGCCCCTTTAGTGGGAACAGGATGTACCACGAGAAGGCGGGGTTGACATTTGTCAAGGAGAGGCTGTGATGTTACGCATCACCTGACCTTATATATATATACATATATATATATACACTATCTACCAACACGTAATTGGACACCCCTGCAATCGACGATATCTGCGGTCCTGATACACGTGCCAAATGTCAACCCCGCCTTCTCGTGGTGCATCCTGTTCCCACTAAAGGGGCTCTGACGACCGCCAATAGCGGTATAACTATACCATCGGGATCAGCGGAAATTCTATCCCACACTCACCAAACCGCTTGGCCAGCGTGGTGAGTTATGGCCAAACCCCTCCAAAATGACTCCACAACTTAAATCTTGGCCCTCAGTCTCCGGCAGCTGGAATGTACCTGGCCAAGGCAGCGGCCAGTGCGACATGAAGGCAGAGGGTGCTAAGAATCCCCGGAGGACCGGACTAGGCTGCCATCTGATGCTGACCTTGGCAACGTACAATGGACGCTCCCTATCTTCTGATTCAAGGCTTCTTGAATTGGAAGAGGAACTACAAAGGATTAATTGGGACATCGTGGGGCTAAGTGAGGTAAGGAGAAAAGGAAAAGATCTCATCGAACTGAAAAGTGGACATCTCTTCTACTATCGTGGGACAGATACTTGCAGAACTAGTGGTGTTGGATTTATAATAAACAAGAAACTGAAGGATAAAGGGGTAGAAGTTGAAAGTTCCTCTGACAGAGCTGCACGACTCGTTATCCAACTATCGAGAAGATACCAGGCTCAGATTATTCAAACTTATGCACCCACCACAAGGCATCCTGAAGAAGAAATTGAAGAATTTTATGAGGAAATTTGTCATCTAAATAATAAAGGTAAGCAGCACTTGAAAATAATTATGGGAGATTTCAATGCAAAAATAGGGCAACGGCAACAGAATGAAACTTCAGTAGGTAAATTCGGTCACGGCAACAGAAACCAGCGTGGAAATACTCTCGTTGAGTTTGCAGAGGCAGAAGGGTTTTTCATCTTGAACTCCTTCTTCAAGAAAAAGCCACACAGGAAATGGACATGGAGACATCCAAATGGGATGACAAGTGAAATTGACTTTATTATGTGTAACAAAAAATTCGTCATAGAAGACTGCAGTGTGCTAAACAAGTTCAACACAGGTAGTGACCATAGATTGGTGAGATGTAAGATGCACCTCAACACTAAACTTGAACGTGGCAAGCTCATAAGACAAACAAAATCTATTGACATAACCAACCTTAAAAAACACCATAATACCTTCAAGTTGGAACTGAAGAACAGGTTCTCTGGTTTAGAAGGCCTAACATCGGAAGAAGTGGACATCTCTGAAGTTAACAGAAAAGTAACCAAAGCTCTTATGGAAACAGCAACAAAATTAGCTGGGTCTAAGAACAAGTTGCATGTAAATAAATTATCAGGAAAAACGAAAATGTTGATGCAAAAAAGAAGAGAGATGAGGACAACTAAAGAAGATGTGACTTCCAAAGTGGAATATATAGAGCTATGCAAGACAGTACGAAAAGTATCACTGAAGACGTAAGAAAATTCAACTGTGAACTAGTGAGGAAAGCAATTGAAAACAACCAAAGCCTAAAGATAGCAAAGGGACATCTCAGTAAGGGAAAAAAACAGATTATGGCACTGAGAAAAGAAGATGGTTCTGTAACAAGAAATAGAGGCGAAATTTTGACAAGGGTGAAAGATTTCTACTCCTAATTATATGAAAGGGATGATACATGCACTCCAGACATCATGAAAGATACCAGTACCAGAGTTCCTCCAGTCCTTCCAGCAGAAGTTGCACATGCAATCAAGAACATGAAGCGGGGAAAAGCTCCAGGAGAAGATGGAATTACTGTAGACATCATACAAGAAGCAAGTGGAGAAATCGAAACAGTACTCGCCCAAATTTTCACTCGATGCCTTAATGAAGGGAAAATTCCTGAGGATTGGAACACCGCTACAATGATCCTGCTACATAAGAAAGGTGACATTGAGGATCTCGGAAACTACAGACCTATCAGCCTCCTATCAGTAGTTTATAAAATCTTCACTAAAGTTCTTTCACACCGCTTGAAGGTAACACTGGACATGGCTCAACCGAGAGAACAAGCTGGATTCAGGAGTGGCTACAGCACAATAGATCATATCCATGTGCTGAGAGAACTAATTGAAAGAGCGAGGGAATATGAACTTCCATTGTGCATGGCTTTTATCGATTATGAAAAAGCCTTTGATTCGGTGAAACCATCAGCAGTTACAATGGCTCTGAAAACCTGCGGTATTGAAGATACATACATTAATATTATTAATAACATCTATGAAAATGCAAGTGCAAAGATTAGGCTGTTTGAAAATACAACACACATAAAAATTGGAAAGGGAGTGAGACAAGGTGACACCATATCTCCGAAGCTCTTTAATGCCACATTGGAGGGTGTTTTTCAGTCACTGAGCTGGGAAAACAAGGGGATAAAGATTAATGGAGATTATCTAACCCACCTTCGTTTTGCTGATGACGTAGTCATTTTTGCAACTAGCCCATCAGAGCTGCAGAATATGATCCAGGAACTTGCTGACAAGAGTAAAGAAGTGGGATTAAAAATGAACTTTCAGAAGACAAAAGTGATGTTCAATGCTTTTACAAGAAATGAAGATTTATCGATTGATGGAGAAAAGCTGGAGATAACAGATACGTACGTTTATCTTGGACAGCAGATATCAAGTGAGGGTCACATTGATGAAGAAATTAATCGGCGTACAAAACTTGCCTGGAGAGCTTTTGGAAGAAACAGCATAATTTTCAAGAGCAATATGCCATTATGTCTTAAAAGAAAAGTGTTTGATCAATGCATCCTTCCAGTGCTTACGTATGGTGCAGAGACGTGGACCTTAACTAAAAGAGACATACAAAGGCTGCAGACAACTCAAAGCAGCATGGAGAGGTGCATACTTGGTGTAACCAGGAGAGATAAGAAGAGGAACTCGTGGATCCCAAAAATGACAAGAGTGGAAGACATCATGATCAGAGTTAAATCCCTGAAATGGCAATGGGCTGGACATACTGCCAGAAGGACAGATCATCGATGGACAGCCGAAATTTTAGATTGGATTCCAAGGGACAGGAAAAGACCCAGAAGAAGACCACATGGGAGATGGGTGGATGAAATTCGAAAGCATGCAGGGGTGACATGGAGGAGACTGGCACAAGACAGACCGTTGTGGAGGAAACTTGGGGAGACCTTCGTCCAGCAGTGGGTTGATAATGGTTGACAATGATGATGATGATGATGATATACACTATCTACCAACAAGTAATTGGACACCCCTGCAATCGACGATATCTGCGGTCCTGATACACGTCACGGCCGCCGCCATTAAATATCGTGTGGGAAACAACAATGCAACCAGTCGCATGCAAGATGCCACGCAGTTCGGAGCTCTCTGATTTCGAGAAAGGTGTAATCATCGGGTATCACAGAAATGGTCGATCCATACGTGACATATCCAGCGAGTTGAAGTACCCAAAATCGACAGTTGCCCACGTGATTGGCAAGTGGAAGATGATAGATGACTGTCGGAATGTGCCCCGACCCGGCAGACCCACAAAACTGGGAGTTAGAGACCGACGGGTGCTGGCCAGATAAATTCGGAAGAACCGCACCAAATCGATGGGCCACATCCGCGAGGAGTTTCTACAGGCATCCGGGAGTGTTCTTTCGATGAATACCATCCGTAAGAAAGCCCATCTGCTTTTTTATCATGGACGTGCTGCTGCCCACAAGCCTTTGATCACTAAGTCCAATAGCGCTGCTCGGCTAACGTGGTGCAAAGAACGTAGACAGTGGACCGTTGAACATTGGAAACAGGTTCTCTGGAGCGACGAATCAAGGTTCACCCTCTACCGTTCAGATGGCAGGGTCTGGGTTTGGCGTCTGCCTGGAGAACGCCTCCTGCCGGAATGTATTGTGCCAACTGTGAAATTCGGCGGCGGTGGAATTATGCTATGGGGGTGTTTCTCCTGGTATGGCACGGGACCCTTGGTCGCAATTCCTGGTAGACTCAATGCCGAGACCTACTGCACCATTTTGAATTACTATGCGCTTCCTACGTTGTGGCAGTTTTACTGGGTGGGCTCATGTTACTTTCAGGATGACAATGCCACCTGTCATGTTGCGAGGTCCACCATGGCTTGGTTTGGTGACTATGGGGTTAATCGAATGGCCTGGCCTGCGCAGAGCCCGGACCTTAACCCTATCGAACACCTCTGGGACGAGTTGGAGCGTCGACTTAAGGGGTGCTCCCACCGTCCGAAATCGGTGAAGGAACTGACCTGTCTTCTCCAAGCCGAGTGGAAGAAAATACCGCTAGCCGTCGTACAACGCCTGGTTGAGAGTATGCCCCGGAGGGTCTCAGCTGTAATCGCCGCTCGTGGAGGCTCCACCAACTATTGAAGGTGAATAAACTTCGTTTTCCTTTGCTATCACAGGTGTCCAATTACTTTTTGGTAGATAGTGTATATATTATATATAGGCAAAAAGACGAGCTAGTAGAAAAAATAAGCAGGATTAGAATGCAGAAATTACAAGAATGCTAGCCATGGCTTTGTCAAGGAATAACATTCTCTCTTTCTACAAAGACTTAGAAATTGAGTTTCTGATACGTCATGCTTGTATTAGACCAATTAAAACTATTAAAAGTAACGCAATAAACCTCACTTCTGAAAGAACTCACAACTCTCAGAAACCTTAAAATATAATTACTTAAAACAAAAAATTGCAATCCAAGCATGCCCACTGGCCCTTTTAATAGCTTTAATTGATCTAATACAAGCATGCCGTAGCAGAAACGCAATTTCTAGGCCTTTGTAGAAACGAGAGAATGTTATCCATACTGGCCCTTGATAAAGCCATGGCTATCATTCTTGTAATTTCTGCATTCTAATCCTGCTTATTTTCCTACTAGCTCGTGTTTTTTTTTTTTTTTTTTTTGAATGAGATCTGCCTCTGATTTACTACATTTTGGGCCTTAAGGTTACATGAATTCTTGAATTGTAGTCCTGGAAAGTCCCCTTCAGCTAAGCAAAACTGTTTTTTTTAATTTGAAAGTAAATAAATAAAAAGTTTCTATTTTTTTTTTATTTCTCTCACTCTATGAATTTAATTTGCACTGACATTCCTTCAATTCTGGATATTTTCAGTTTTTTCAAAGATTTTTCGGAATTATTTTACGAATGACAGGCAAGTCTTGAAAAAAAGAAATTAAGTTTTGGCGCATTTGGATTTCCGTTTTCACTGAAAGCCAAGAAACTACAAGCAATTTTTAATTCAGTTAACGTAGTAAAATTCATGAATAGAACAAAGTCTTCGACAGCTTTCTTCTCAGCAACGAGAAATAAAATCATTTCCGTTGCTGAGAAGTAAAAAAGCACACACCTTGTCTTTTGCTTCTCAGCAACGGGAATGATTTTATTCTTACATTAAATTGTACTAAAAAGAATCTGCGTTCCAGGAGAATGGATAAAATGTTGTTAATTATTGCCATAATACAAAGCAGTGATTGGTAGACTTATGCTGAAAAGATGTTTAAACAGTAAACGGTGATGCTGACATACCGTTTTTTTTTTTAAGGATGGGATACTTCGGTAATTATTCCCAAAGCGGGCCGCAAAAGAATAGTTTCCAGGGCCGCTTATGGATCGGCAGTCCGCCATTTCTTGGAAAGAATTCAGGGGTATTCTCAGATTTCGAAAAGTATTTGGGAGGAGCCGCGGGTGCACCGAATAGGATTGAAAATGTACAGTGAGTAATAAGTTGAAGGAATTGGTCGAGCGAGCCGTGCTATTTGAATAAACATTTACAGATATGGCCAGCTAAATAGCCAGATTTAGCTGGCCATATCTGTAAATCCAGGGTTGCCAAATGGCTTTGCGAATCTTCCACTAGATTTAGGAAAAAAATCCGCTAGATAGCTCAAAATTCCGCCAGATTTCACTTAATGCTAGTAAATTTATAATAATTACCTTGTAATTAGAATATTATAAAATAAGTTTGAAAGCTTGTTTTGACTTCCTTGCAATCCCCAAAACTTAAGCTTTCAGATGAACAAAATTGAACCATGAGTATCAATATGCATAACATTGCTATTAAGTTCAACAGGCAAATGCGACTAACCGTTATAAATCTGAGAGTTAAATATAAATATAGGGTTATGCAACTTATTCTCTAATTTTTACCAACTTTTCCATTTGCTCATTCATTCTGCATTTTTTTTTTTTTTATTGTAGGTTTAACGACCACAGTTAACAACTCAATGGGCTATAAGCAGTCGCTCGTCCCTAATTTAGGGGCATTGGATCCAAGGAACAGATAGAGTCAGTGCCGTAAGACAAACACAACATACAAGCCTCACCGGGATTCGAACCCGGACCCCTTTCAAACGAATGACCAGAGGCTCATTCTGCATTCCGGCACAATCCAACGGTACTTTTAATTTCACTTCAGCGCTTGTTTTAAAATTTTCATTTGCATTCTTGCTGTGCTGGCTATTGTTTTATTGCACAGTGATGATTTAAAAGTATGAAATACATCAAAGGAACCTAACCATTTATTTGGAATTATAAGAACAATTACAAAAAAAAAAAAAAATCAGGTCATCATTGAAGGTTTCATCTTCTTCATTGATGTTATACTTGCAGTGCCAGCAGCAGAGTATACGTAGCCATTGTTCCAATTTTCTGTAATACTTCTTCTGGAACTTCATAACTATGACAACATTTGTCAAGACGTTTGAGTCCATATCGAATAGTTAAAATAGATTCATATCGGATAGTTAAAATATTGCATTTACACCTCCTGATTTGGCAACACTACTAATCACTATTCAAATGTCCGTCCAACTGTATTTGCCCGTCACTGGTACGGCTAGGGATACCGCTAATTCTATTACGATAGTTACCAATTGCCGAAGGTGTAAATGCAATCGAAAATTCCGCTAATATTGATTCATAAAAATTCGCTAGAAAAAAAAAATTCCCTAGGTTCTTTTTTTTTTCTCCGCTGCCTGCGTCAAAATTCCTTGGGTTTCAGTGGAATTTCCGCTGATTTGGCAACACTGTTTATATCCCATCGAGACTTTATGGAACCACCCTGCCGCGGGTGGCCTAGTGGGCAACGTTCGTGACTGGGGCGGAAAGAACCCCAGGTTCGATCCCAGGCCGGTACGAACGCGCGATCCACTAAATATCCGCCGTGCGTCGGATGGGCACGTTAAGCCGTCGGACCCCGGGTACTGTCCCCCCGGTAATAAATAAGGGTGTCTTCCTCCCCTTTCTACTTCGCTTCCGTGTCACTTTCCTATCGAGCACTCTAGCCCAAATCTCCTAGCTTCCTATTTCTAAGGGTTGTTTGAGACCTGGGATCAGACACTCCCTTCCTGAAATCCTTTACACATGATCATTTGATCATCATTTATGGAACCACCTAGAACGGAAGCAGTCGTAAATTCGACCGGGGGCAAAATGGTAGCGAATGCGACCGTCAGGAGCAAAGAGGAGTGAGGAAGAAAGGAGAGAGGCAGGGTGGGGTGATAAGGTGTTGACCACCTGGGGTCTTCCAACGGTAAATGCGACCGGGTTGAAAATGGCAGTAAATCCGACCGGGTTGAAAATGGTAGTAAATGCGACCGGCTTAACGCAGAGGGATGGGGAAAAAAGAAGGTAGGTCAGATGGGGAGTGGGGAGGAGGAGGGAGTGAGCTACTGCCGATGCGGTGTGCTTCCTGTTTAATAGTCTTTTCTGCAAAAGTTTTTAATTATTGTATTGTTTGTATTTACAAAATAAGGTATTACTCATGTTTCTGGATTGTAGCTGAAGATACTCCTGTTAAAACTTGATCTGTGTATAAAAAAAAAACACTTTCTTTTCTCAAGCAATAGCCATAGTACTTCCTCTACGACAAACTGCCGGAGATTTTATTCCACTCGTGTGCCAATTTTATTGCGATAGCTGCATTCAGAATTAATTGTAAGTATCTTCGCTTTCAGTAAGAAAGGAAATCCAAATGTTCCAAAATTTCATTTACTACCACTTGAACCCCGGTCGCATTTACCGTTGGAAGATCAACACCTAATCTCACGTCGGTGATCAAACACTAATCTCCCCACCCTACCTCCCTCCTTTCTTCCTCACTCCTCTTTGCTCCCACCGGTCGCATTTGCTACCATTTCACCCCCGGTCGCATATGCGACGGTGGCTTTTGCGACGACACCCTTGGACGAAGTGTAAAAACCAAACTTCAGCATCCCAGGAATCTTAATGAATTGCGAGACAAACTATTCTTAGAATGGTAACGAACTGCTGACTCAAGTAATTTAAATCTTCTTGTTGAATCTCTTCCAGCAAGAATGAATGTTGTGATTTCTGCACGTGGTGGTGGAACTAAGAATTAAACGTAAATTTTTGGAGGTGGTTAATTTTTTGTCCAGTTTTGTATATACACTGAGTAGCCACTTTATTATGACCACCCCTCAGTACTTCGTTGGGCCACCTTTTGCCTTTAATACTGCGTCGATTCTTCGTGGCATGGACTCCACGAGATGTTGATACGTGGTTTGTGGAATCTGAGACCATGCTTGATGAATAGCACTTTCCAGGAGTGTGAGATTGCAAGGTTGTGGATCCAGCTGTCTGATGGCTCTTTCAACTTCATTCCACAAATTCTCAATGGGGTTGAGATCTGGTGATTGTGGGAACCACCTAAGCAAAGTAAACTCACTGGCATGTTCCTGAAACCAATCCCGTACAATACGAGCACTATGGCAAGACGCATTATATTGTTGAAAGTAGCCATTGCCATTGGGAAAAACCATCCACATGACAGGATGCACTTGGTCCGCAACGATGTTTAGATATGATGTGCCAGTCAGACGTTGATCAACACGAATTAAAGAGCCCAAAGCATGCCAGGAAAACATTCCCCAAATCATAACGTTGTCATCACCAGCTTGAAAGGGTTGTAGCAGTGCATTTGAGGGTCAATGCTTCCGTGCTGTTTCCGCCAAATTCTCACTCGGCCATCGGCATGGTGCAAATGAAAACGTGATTCATCGGACCACATAATTTGTTTCCAATTATCGACTGTCCAATTCTTGTGCTCCTGTGCTAACTGGAGACGTTTTCTCTTGTTAACTGCAGACAGCAAAGGTGTTCGAACAGGCCTTCGGATGCCATATCCCATCCGATGCAGTGTACGGCGAACAGTGCGTGCAGAGATCATTTGAGGAGATCCTTGATTAAGATGGTCTGTAATTTGCTGCACTGTTACCCTTCTGTTGTCTGTTACCAGTCTGGACACTCTCCGTTCTGCCCGAGCAGTCGCTAGTCTATGACGACCACACGTTGCACGTAGAGACCCAGTTTTTTGGCTGACAGTCCAGTCTTTAAACACTTTAACAACAGCTGCTCTGGAACATTTCATGAATGCTGCGGTTTCCAAATAGCAATTTTTACCCATCTCGTCACCCAAAAATTCCTTCTACTACTGTTGCAAGCACTAAACTTTCCCTTTTTTACGCTTTCCAACCGTACGTTGAAGAAGCATATATGCTCCAGCTTTGTCCGTCCGTCCGTCTGTCGGCACAATAATTCGCGTAAAATGGTTCGATTTCGATGTAATTTTAGTATGTGATAGGGGATCACTGGGGACGAACCCTATTGAAAATGGACGAAATGGGGTCAAAGGTCACGGCATAGGAGCGGGATCCATTCCATTGCCTTTATGCGTCGTAACTTGCGTAAATATGGTTCGATGTCGATGAAATTTTAGTATATTCTAGGGGACCACCTGGGAATGAACCTTATTGAAAATGGGTGAAGTGGGGTCAAAGGTTAGGACATAGAAGCGGGATGCATTCCATTGCCCTTATGCGTCATAACGTGCGTAAAAATGGTTCGATTTCGATGAAATTTTAGTATGTGGTAGGGGACCACATGGGGACGAACGCAATTGAAAATGACGAAATGGGGTCAAAGGTCAGAACATAGGATCGGGATCCATTCCATCGCCCTTATCCCATATTATTAATTCTTGTATGTATGTAAATTTTATTTTGAAAACGGCTCTAAGGATTTTGATGAAAGTCGTTAACCTACCGTTTTCTGGTACTAAAAATCGATTTAGCTTGATATCGACTTTAAGAAAATTCGTTTAGTGCGTTAAATAACCACCCTTAATTACTTCGTTTTTAGTGTCATGGCATCGTCCCATTAATGTCACCCATGCTTAAAAATCTTATGACGTCACAATCTCGCGATTGAGAAATTGGCGCGCGGTTGCGCCATCTGTCTCATTACGTCACGCGTTGTGTGTGGATCCTATTAAAGTTTAATGACGTCCCACTCTTGCGAACAGATGGTCGCGATTCGTATCTGCCTCATTACGTCCCGCGTCGTGTGCGTATGTCCGTCTGCACGATTACTCGCGTAAAAATCGCTCGATTTCGATGAAATTTTAGTATGGGGTAGGGGAACACCTGGGAAGGAACCCTATTGAAAATGGGCGAAATGGGGTCAAAGGTCAGGACATACGAGCGGAATCGCTGCCAACGCCGTAATGCGTCATAACTTACGTAAAAATTCTTCGATTTGAATGAAATGTTAGTATGTTGTAAGGGCCTGACTATAAAATTGGCGAAATGGGGTCAACGAATCCTGATAACTTGAGTAATGATTTCTGGTATGTTGGAAAGCGTATTATAATCAATGCATTGCATGATTTTACTAACTTGTTATACTAGCCTCGCCGTCTGGCGGCAACAGCGTGCAGCCATAGCTCATTTGCTTAAAACTGTCAGGTGGTCATAATAAAGTGGCCATTCAGTGTATATGTATATATTCGTTTTCAAAAGTTTCTTTTCGCTCTCCTCCCCCATATGTACTGGAGTCGATAACGTTTAGGCAGGTCTTCGGAACGCCTAGACACTTCTTTCTTTAGAACTGCACTAGTAATCATAATATCACGCGATACGCTATACACAGTATTAAGTCTCGCTACCTACGGAACCGGGATATTAGGCCCGCTGATTGACCAATATAATTTATTTGTTAATCAAATCCCAAATATTCCCGGGAACCACACTTATTAACGGTAATTTTCTGTCATAAGGATAGGCAAGTACGCCCCCCCCCCCCCGGCTCTTCGGTCTCGCGCACTCATACGCATACACGAAATTCCCCCATTTCCTCATCTAAAAACTAAAAATATTGCTAGGTATATCTTTTCCTTTTCATCTCAAGAAAATAATAAAAAAAATTTTGCAGTGTATTTTAGCAATACGTACATTTTCATATGTAATTGATATATATACTATTACGTTTATGTAAAAACTCCGTCATATAAATAAGACGGGAAAAGAGAAAATATTTACGTGACATTAATCCTGGACCTGGAAACAATGGAGGCTAAGTAGAAGCACGTAGTAAAGTGAAGTGCAACGTACTGGTGCAGTTTTCTGATTTTCAGTACATCCACAATAAAATAATCAATATATGTATTTATCGTAAATAAAACAAATAAATAAAGAAGTAAATGAATTTCCAAAAATATATTAAGACAAACTTTTCTCAACAAAGGCATCTGAATGTCTTCAAGTATGTGGCACCATCGGTGGTATGATTAATTTAGTGACCCAAACGAAATCCACGAGTTTTAGAAGGAGGAGAATAATGTAAGGTTCAAGAATGGCTTTAAACTTACCGTTTTTCTTCTTTCTGTTTGTTTGTTTGAGCGCCAAATACAGTCAAAAAACAGTTACGTGGTCAGCTAGGGCCGTGGGGGCGCCATCCCTCAACCAGCTGGAGCTCCAGCTGACCCCATGCGAGTTTGCTCATTTTCTACAACCGTTGTCCATAGAGCAGTTGATTGCGTTGCATCTTGTTTGTTGTGGAATGAGATCGCCAGTAGACCTACAAAACACCCGAGCACTGTGTATAAATTTGCTTTAAACTACAAGTGTTTTTTTTTTTATTTATTTATCTCCTTTACGTATTTCTTTGCCCCTACTCCCCTCTTTTTGATTCGTCAAATCTTAAAAGGGGAATACACCGCAGAGCCAGCATTCCATTAATGTGACCACCCCCAGCCTAGGCAAATGAGCGCGCCTGGAGACCGAGCGGTGGCGCAAGTGAAGTTCACAGAGCAGTATGTATACACAACCCAGAACCGGCTTTCAGTTAGTAGAGTGTTCGGAGTCAGAATGGGAAAAGCTGCCGATTTATCGGAGTTCGATAAAGGAAGAATTGTGATGGCTCGGTGCCTCGGAACTACGATCAGGGAAACGACGGACTTGTGGGTTGTTCACGTGACGCTGTAGTGGAGTACGTATCGAAAGTGGTGCACAGATGGTCAAACGACGGACCGTCGTCTAGCCGTGTGTCGTCCGCAGCTCATTGATGCAACAGGAGAGCGGAGACTGTTGCGCATTGTTCACAATGACCGCAGGGCCACAGTGCAAATCACCCGCAGCTACAACAGTGGTCATCAGAACAATGTGTCACAGCCCACTGTTCATCGCAGCCTTCTGCGCATCGGCCCGGAAACCTAGCCAGGTACCTATGCTCACTGCACGTCATCGCCAATAACGCATGAAATGAGCACAAGATCATCGAGATTGGACCGTGGATGATTGGAAGAAAGTGGCCTTGTTGACGAATCAAGATTCCTGATGAATCACGTAGACGGCCGAGCGCAGATACGCCGATTATCAAAGGAGGTTATGGCACCTGGATGCACTGTTGGGAGGAAACAGGGCGTCGGCGGCGGTGTTATGCTATGAGCGATGTTTTCTTGGGACACTTTAGTCCCCATTACCCCATACGGATCCACGACCCCTGAATAAGCTCCCACAGTTCACGAAGATTTAATGGAAGGGGGTCAGAGCCACGAACATCTCTCTCGATGGCATCCCAGATGTGCTTGATGGGATTGAGGTCAGGGGACGTAGCTGGCCAAGGAAGCGAGGTCACGTCGGTGGAGTGTTCATCCAACCATTCGATACAATTCGGGAGCGATGGCACGGTGCATTGTCTTGTTGCAGAATGAGGTCCCCAGTGGGATGTTGAAGACCCACAAACGGGAGCAAATGGTCGTCCAGGATATCCCAGTAACGTTAAACTGTGAGGGACGATGTTACACGTACCAGGGGTCCCATTTCAGTGCACGTAAACAGTCCCAAGACTAGAATGCCACCCCCTCCAGCTTGAAGAGTACCCTGCTGGCAAGAAGGATCCATCGATTCATGTGGTTTGCGCGGTACTCGTATTCTGCCATCCGCATGTACCAACGTGAATCGCGACTTATCTGTCCAGGCAACATTTTCCCACATGTCTAGTGTCCAGTGGCGATGTTCTCGCTCCCATGCTAATCTTTGCACCCTGTGATGTGCGGTCAGCAGCGGTACCTTCGTGGGACGATGGCTTCTGTACCCCATAGCGAGGAGATGGTTCAGGATGGTGTGGCTGCTTACACGTTTTTGTGCACCAGCGTTAAATTGCCGAGTGATTTCTTGCACTGTCCCCCGTCTATCCGCTGTTACAATGCGAGCTAGCCGACGATGACCCCGCTCATCCACACGCTGTTGTCCACGGCAGTTGGCCCTTGCAGGGATGATTTTACCGGATTCGATGTACTCACGGTGCACCCGTGACACAATGGCTCGTGAAAATCCCAGTGCCTGCACGACTTCCGAGATGGAGTGACCCATTCGTCGGGGCCCCGACAATTTGCCCACGATCAAATGCGCTTAGATCCTTCGTCTTACTCATACTGCGTCCGACTCTTGCTGATTCTTTTTTTTTTTTTTTTTTTTTTTTATGTAGAGGATTTTAGGCAGAGAGTGTCTGAACCCAGGTCTTAAACAACCCTTAGAAATAGGAAACTAGGAGATTTGGGCTAGAGCGCCCGATAGGAAAGTGACACGGAAGCGAAGTAGAAAGGGGGAAGAAGACACCCTTATTTATTACCGGGGGGCCAATGCCTGGGGTCCGACGTCTTAACGTGCCCATCCGACGCACGGCGGGTATTTAGTGTATCGAGCGTTCGTACCTGCTTGGGATCGAACCTGAGGCCCTTCCCGTGGCAGTCACGAACATTGCCCACTCAGCCACCCGCGGCCTCTCTTGCTGATTCCCGTCGCATCACTCCTTATATTGTCGGATCGCTGCATACGTCATGCCGTTTCCGTTTACGGGGCCGCCTACAACGCCACATTTGCATAACGCCAGCTGTCTCTAATTCAATTACTCTTCAGTGTAAATAAGTTGTGCAAAACTAAAAGCAGAATTCGAAACAACTGGTTTTTGTATTAAACAAAAATATTTTTTCCTATATAAACTAAAAACTGAGGTTTCAAGAAAGCACACAGATATGCGTAGTTTCAGCTAAAATTAACTTTCATAGGTTTTTTTTTTTTTTTTTTTTTTTTTGTTGCAAACTTTTTAGCAATGTCCGAATTGTCTAAGTCTGTAGCAATTTTGTTTTCAATACTAACGATACTTATACTTGAAAGTCGTTCCTGTTTCATATTTAATCAAAGGTAAATTTTCATGATTTTAAGTTTGGGGAACGATCTTTCCCGGTAAACTACTGTAACAGGCAGTAAAAATTTGAAAAGAGGGGTTTTTTTTTTTTTTTGTACCTTATTGCTATCAGTTCTATGGAATGGAAAAGGGGATATAGTAATTTTAAAGACCTATTTCAAGCTTAACAATAAAAAAAGAAAGGTGTTTATTTTTCGGCAGTGTAAAAATCGACAAAATTCGAAAAAAAATTCGTTTATAATTTAACAAACGTATTTTTCTATACAGGCATCATCATAAATATTCTTAAAGCTGCTGAATTGTTTGGAAAACATATGAGTCATTTGAAAATATGTATGCTAAAGCACTTTATGAGTTCATGTGATGCTTAGCACAAGTCCAAAGAATTTTAATTCGTCTCACAAATCTTAAGCAATTATATTCTTTTTGTTCAAAACCTGACAGTTTATTTGGTAAGTGCATGCAATATTTTATTCTTATGTCTCTGTTTAGTGTCAATCAAGAATAAAGGCCACTTAAAAAATTTTAAAGTCGTGTTATGCGTGTTCAGATGCTCGAATCGTTCTTATCGTTGTATCAAAGTATCAAAAAATAGGATTATTTCTTTTTCTTATTTCTTTTTGGAAGACCAATATCTCATCCGTATTTTGGTACCAAAAATCCCTTTTTTTTTCTTTTTTTTTTTTTCTCTTGCATTTTTTTTTTTTTTTTTCAATTTTTCTTACGTGGTCTAACCTGTTTAACAGTTGGAAATTCTGTTTTGCAATCTATTTCCTCGGCAATTGTTTTATCTTCAGCTAACATGCCTTTAAAACCCCCATGTGCTCTACATTCTTTTAAACAGCCATTTACTTGTTTTAACATTTCTATTATGGTTGGTATAACTACAACAGATTTTGACATTCATTTGCTACTAACATTAATTTTTGAAGAAAGAGTGTGCCAAATCTTTCTGGAACAAATAAACTTGCATGTTTTTTTGTTTCTATTCTTTTTTCTGAGAAAGATCAGTTAAATTTCGTGAATCACTGTCTTTAAAAGATTCGTTAAAGCGCTAATACAATGCATTGTGGATTACATCCAAATTGTACCCCAGTCGTCGTTACCCTTATTGCATCGATCTTATTTTCTTGTTTCACAGCACGGTTTTACGGTCAACGCTGGAAGTAAGTTCTTTATTTGCCAACGGTAAAGTAATTCCGAAAAGAAAGCACATATTTCTTGAAAAATGCTGAAAATGTTCACAATTTCTAGAGAAATGCTTTCGTCGTTATTTATGACCAGATTTAAAGTATGATCCGCTCAAAGTACAGTTTTTAGGTCGAAAAATTATGATTTTTCGACCTTAAAACCGTTGTAACAACAAAATATTTCTCTAGAAATTGAAATTAAATCATTGTGTTTTACCTTCACACTGGCTTCATTGTCATAGCTCTGGCCCCGTATATCATGAATGCTGAAATCTTCAAGATTTAAAAAAAATTAAGAAAAAGAATCATTAGTCGTTACCAGCGTTGCATTCAGAGAGTTTTTTCCGGAGACGGGGGGGGGGGGATTACAAAAATTGAGGGGCTGTAACTTTTTGACTGATAAATAATCACAGTTTTTTTATTTATGTAACTTATGCATTAATACATATAAGAAAATTGTAAATAAAGTGCAAACATTTTCTTATGCTCGTATATCGCAAATGCAAATTCCAAGAAATCTACACATACACGATTAAAAATGTAAAAAGGTTAACCTGTACTTTAATTCAGTAATGCACCACGGATTTCACCATGGGGGTAGTGTAAAATATTGAGGATACTAGTAAGATAGCGCTGTACTGGAAAAAATCTTCTCCCACCCTAAAAGCACTTTAGGAGTGGTAAAAATGTCCTCACCTTACTGTTATCATGTTTCTGATTATTAAGCAATCATTACAGTGTTGCTAAAACGAATAGTGTAAACCACTCTCCTGCCACTTAGTTTCACCTCTTCTAGATTATTTAGATTAGCGCATAGTAGTAAAAAACAAACTAACTAACCAACCGTTTGAATGCCAGTTAGAGGTGTCTCGATTTTTTTTTTTTTTTTTTTTTTTTTTTGTCGTAGAGTGTAAACCACCCACCGACAGGAAAAACAAACTTTTGATGGGAACAATTTCTAATATAATTTGCTATTGCTAAAAATTAGGTAACAAATATTTTGTTATATTGAAAACAGTTTAACGTTTTACTGAAGGATGACAGAAATTTCAGATTAAAGTCCATGTGGATGTGTGTTTTTTTTTTTTATTTTTATAATATTTTTCCTCATTTTCTTAAGTTTTTAAATTAATTTCTCCAAATATTCAGCTATAAACGAAAATAATTAGACAACATATAAGGGGAGATCACCCAAAAACCTACAGGTTCATGGATTTTCGGGGGCTAAGCACCCTTGAGAAGATGCCTGAATACACCACTGTCCGTTACTGAACAAAACAATAAAATTTATTCTGTGATTTGAAGTCGTTTTCTATTAAATTACATGATGAATTATTTTTTTTACTAAAAAGAAAATAAACGTGCCAAATAGCATTACGATTTCTCACACTAAAACATTTCCTGAACTTCTGCCACGTCACTGATATTAATTTATCAACCGTAAAATTTGATTGAGGTGTCTTGCCGCTCAGGTGCTTCGCATCCATACATTCCCGGTTGGCGCGTCCCTGGTGTGAGAAGTCGCAAAATTTAAGCTTGTGTTCACGAAAAGACAGTGGTTTGAGGCTCGAGATTTATGTTGTAGTTCTTGTAAAAGAGCGTTGGTTCGAGCACATTCCCATCACATTGGTGTTTCCTTATTTTGCCCCAGTTTTTCAGTAAGTGACGAAATATTCATATATCATCATTTTGCAATCTACACTTTTGCAGGAAATGACGGCTTTACATCTTTCGCCTGAGGAACCGCTCATCAAAAAGCAACCAAGAGCTGGGTGAGGTGAGGACTGTGGACTGCACCCCTTCCCGTTTCTTGGTTGGGTGGCCCAGCTGTCCAATGTGGCACCTCTGGTTCTTGTAAGAGAGCGTGTGTTCGAACCCCACTCCTCACAAAGTCTCTGTGGTCTCAGCTTTTGATTGATCTGTATTGCAAACAGTGGTCGAAGTGGCACAGAGCTACTGCCGGTTGGTGTCGACCATAGATCAACATAGTATAAATAGATGGTTTCGAAAGAAATACACAGTGCGTCAAAGAATTTTTAAGACTGGCGCTAGATTTCAGCCTACAGTGGCGCCACCAGTGTAATCGCGATTGCGTTATAAACCGTGACCATCTGCTTGCTTTCTGCCAAAAGTACTGCGCAGTTGTCAAAGTAACTCAAACGAAACGGGCGTTCATTAGAGAAGTAAAATTTTTTTCATGTTGAATTATTAAGATGGAACGAAGGGATGTTATTAAATTTAACGCAAAACTTGGTAAAAGTGTCTCGGAAACGTACCAAATGATGAAACAAGTTTACGGTGAGTTTTGGTTAAGTAGATCAGATGTTTTCCTGTGGCACAAACGCTTTTTGGACGGAAGAGAGACGCTAGAAGATGATAAGCATACCGGAAGACCAAGTTCATGTAGGACACCTGAGATTATTGAAAAAGTGTGTGATTTCGTGGCAAACAATCGAAGTGCGTCACTAAGAATGATAGAAGAGTCTTTAAACATCAACAAAGAAACGATTCGAACCATCCTGCATGAAGATTTGGGCAAAACAAAAGTCTGTGCTAAATTTGTTCCACACACGTTAACCAATGAACAAAAATCAAGGGGAAGTGCACATTGCAGAGACATCATTTCAGCCGCTGAAAATGATCCAAACTTAAAATCGATTGTTACTGGTGATGAAACATGGTGTTTTCAATATGATCCTAAAACAAAGCGACAAATGCGGAATGGAAGTCAAGAAACTCGCCACAAGCCAAAAAAAGCAAGAAAAGTTCCATCGAAAATCAAAACAATGCTCATCACATTCTTCGATATTAAGGGTATTATCCACAAAGAATTTGTTCCAAGTGGACAAACAATTACTGGTGAGTTTTATTTCAATGTTTTGAGGCGTTTGATGGGCAGAATTCGTCGAATTCGTCCAGAATATCGGGATGAAAACAGTTGGTGTTTGTTGCACGATAATGCACCCAGTCACACCTCCCTTCTTGTTCGTAGATTTTTGGTGAAAAATAACGTCTGTGTGTTTAATCATCCACCGTATTCGCTTGATTTAGCACCCTGGGACTTTGTTCCCAAAACTTAAAATGACATTAAAAGGGTGGGTTTTTTTAATGATATTTCGATACAAACAGCTTCGACGCGTGCTTTGGAAGCAATTCCGCAAAGTGAACTAGAACAGGCATTCGAATCATTATTAAATCGCTGTAACAAGTGTATTGAAGCCGGAGACTTATTTTGAATAACAAACCAAAACAAATTATAATTTCTTGTTTCTATTTCATTTTACAGACCCAGTCTTAAAAATTCTTTGACGCACTGTGTACATATCATTCCACATAATTGTTTTTTTTGTATTAAAAATTAATGTATATAATATTAAAAAAAGTTATATAATATAAGAAAAATTAATGTATATATTATTAAAAAATCAATGTATGTAATATTAAAAAAATATGTATATATATATAATTATGTATATAATATTAAAAATTAATGTATATGATATTAAAAAATAATGTATATAATATTAAAAAAATAATGTATATAATTAAGAAAAACCCCTTCATTGAAGGGTTTGTGGTCTCTTTCAGTTACAGCTTAATTTCCAACATTAATTAAATTACAGTTTCTGGATTATTGGACCACTGCACAAATAAATCAATAAATTAAATTCTGAACATATTTTTACCCTTTTTCTTTTTTTAACAGAAAGCGCCTTTTCAGCATCTTTACGCTTTTTTTCTAACTTCCCATTCTTTAACCAAGATTTTAAATTGGAAGTCATTCTGCTTCAGTATGTTAAGTGCTCTGCTGCTACACTAAAACTGAAATGATAGACATGCGCACATGCAAAGGATGATCATCAGCTTTGAATCCTGCAACTAGTCTAGCAGCAGGTCAAACAACGGTCAAATTCCTTGCAAATGTCTCTTTCGGTCAGCAAACTCAACAACAGGCGGATTAAGCTGGGCCCATTTAAGGAGGGACTAGGGAGAAGAAAGAAGTGTTGTTAAGGAGAGAGAAAATGAGATTAACAATTTAATCCCCTTATTGCACTTTTACATGACCCCATGCGACGCCCCACCCACAACGGTGAGCAATTTACAGACTCCTGTTTTGTGCTGAAAATGGTTTTCACTGGGGCTTAGAAAATATCTGAAAAGTCAGGATTCTGGGAAGTGCCTCTGTTGAGATACCCTCCTTGCCACGCCTGAGGTTATGGTCGCGCCGAATGAGCCTTGTGTGTTTCCCTTCTCCGCAAAATGAAAAACTAAATGAAGTGTTTTTCCTGAGGGATGTACTGTTTCACTTTTCACCCCACCCCCCTTTTTGTATTAACAAGAATTCTGACATCATGCTTCTGCTTCCTATGTCTTTTCAGTTCCAGCTGTTAATCATTTATCAATTTTATCCATTAAAAATGTCATTTGCCGATTTTTGCGCTGAAATTTATGCTTTCAAATTAATTTCTTTACGTAGTTTGTGACGCGTTTATAACTTATTACATACCGGAATGGTGAGTAATGTTTTTTAAACTGCCGGTATGCTCACTTCCGTTTTTCTTAACTACCGGTATGCCATACCGGCCCTGCCGCCCTGGTGGCGCAGTGGTCTAAGGCGCTGACCTCTGATCATTCGTCCGTAAGGGGTCCGGGTTCGAATCCCGGTCAGGCATGGATGTTGTGTTTGTCTTACGGCACTGGCTCTTTCCCTTCCCTGGAACCAGTGACCCTAAATTAGGGACGGGCGACTGCTTATAGCCCATTTGAGTTGCTCACGGTGGTCGTTAAACCTCCAATAAAAAAAAAATACCGGCCCATTTCGAACACTGATTGCAAATATGCCGGTGTTGATTAATTACGGCGACAGCCACGGGTGGTCTCCAACTCCATACGTAAATTGCGACTATGGCCTAAGAGAAGGGTAAATGACAGCGGCTTAGGATTTAGCTGGGACTCCATAGGTAAATTGTGGCGAGTAGGTACCGATTCATCCTTTCCCGTTTCATCCTCTGCTAAAAATCGTGCGGTTTCATCCTCGGGTTTTAACAGCTGTGGCGATTCGTCCCTTGCACACAGGAGAGTCCTTTCCCGTTTTTTTTAATACATAGACTGCGAAGTCAAAGATTGTTTTTACCATTACAACCAATCTCTATGGCGTAAAGTTCAATATCTAGGCCTAACATCAGAATACATAAACAATGAAGACATCAAACGTCATATACGTATGTTTGCAGCTCTTGCATTCATTCCACTCACTTGTGCACTAGTGTGGACGATGGATGTTTAGCCATAATGGAGGATGCGCCCACAAATGATACTGTTCAAGAGTTTAATAATTTTATGGTAGATCAGAGGATGGGCGGATGTAGATAAAAATACCGCCGGAGAAAATACCCCTGAAAACTGAAAAGCGGTAAAAATACCCCCGGAGGAAATGCCTCCAGAACAAAAGGTTCACTGTAAACTGCCACACATCTTTCAGCAACTTGGCTACAAAAGTTCAAGGAAGGGGGGGGGGCTATAAAGATTGCCGTTTCTGGGCCTATATTGAGAACTGAATTGGGAACTCCAAACAAATTTCGAGAAAACGTCCCATATAAGCCAAGCGAGATTTGTACTTTAATTTGAAGAAATAAATTGCCGGGGATACACTTGGTTTGGGAGGGCTCTACCCCCAATTTCCGTAATATTATATTCTGGGCCGCTGGAGTCTGTCAGTGTATCCAGGATGTTCCCCTTGGAGCGACCGCGAGGTCCGTGAGCTTTGGGGGAGGCTTCCCCAAAATGTTAAAATTTACGTAGAGCTGTAAACATTGGTACCATGCTTTATATAATGTTTCTGTACACGACCACGAATTTTCAGGAGGGTGGGGTGACCCCCCCCCCCCTCAGTTTCTAAGAGCTCTTCAGGGATAACATCGAGGATACACTGACCGACTCTAGAGGTCCAGAATATAAAATTACGGAATTTGGGATTAGAGCTTTCCAAACGAAGCACCTGGTATCATTTTTACATACATCACCAAATTTCTGGGGGAGGGGAAGGGCATACATAGTTTGCCACTAAACACAACATGAAGCATAGAAATAGCAAATCCCTTACCTTGAATACTTGTCTGTGCTCTTAGAAACTTGGGGAGGGTGAATTCATCCCACCTTCCTGAAAATTCGTGGTCGTGCACAGAATCATTATACATATAAAGCAAGGTTCTAATGTTTACAGCTCTACGTCCATTTTACTCCCCCCCCGAAGCTCACGAACTTCGCGGACACTTCAAGGGGAACATCCTGGATACACTGATGACATGACAGACTCCAGCGGCCCAAAATATAATATTGCGGAAGTTGGAGGTTGAGCCCCTTAATCCAAGTGTACCTCGGATCCTCGGCAATTTATTTCTTCAAATTAAAGTACAATTCTCTCTTGGCTTACGTGGAACGTTTTCTCGAAATTCGTTTGGAGTTCCCAATTCAGTTTTCAATATAGGCCCAGAAACGACAATCTTTATACCCCCCCCCCCCCCACCCCTTGAACTTTTGTGACCAAGTTGCTGAAAGATGTGTGGCAGGGTTGCCGGTAAATCGCCACACCGGAACATTGCCACACATCAGTGTTCCTGGGTGGCAGTTTACAGTGAACCGTTTGTTCTGGAGGTATTTTTACCGCTTTTCAGTTTCCAGGGGTATTTTCTCCGTGGGTATTTTTCCCCGGGGGTATTTTTACCGTTTACCAGGATGGACAACCCTGCTATTGGTCGAATATGGAACTGTTATAAAAAGCGTTACAGAACGACAAATTCCCTAGAATTGTGGCTCGACAGATGGAGATTAAATAAATCTGTAAGAAAATCACATCCAAATATATTAGAACTTTTGATTAAGTTAAAAGATCTATGACATTCAAAGAAAACAACATGAACTTAATATGCCTACAAAAAGAAAAAAACACAGAAAATATAAATAAATTTGGATAAAATAATTGAGAAAACTTTTTGGTTCATGATTTCGAAAGCGGAAAGATGACACTAACTGAATGCTTCCGTGCTCTGACATACACAGTGAAACTATATACAACAATATGTTAGATAAGTTCTTAAAATTGAGAAAGTGCTACCAATCACAGCTATTTTCACTGCATTTTTCTGACAAAGATTTTTCCTGTATTTGTGACAAGAAAAATTAAAGAAGACGAAAAAAAATCACGATAATAATTTTTGGGGAACGAAGGCAGACTACCTCCTCGTGGTGTTTCTGGAAACGCAATACGCGGCTAAAACTCTGAGCAAAACTAAATAACGAGTAAATAACACGAACTCAAATAACACAGTTTATTAAGCGACTGGGAAAATGTGGGGGGAGGGGGCGTTGAAACGAGGACGAATCGCCACTCCTGTTAAAACCCGAGGATGAAACACACGTTTTTGAGCAGAGGATGAAATGGGAAAGGATGAATCGGGACGTCATCATTGCGGCTAAAGCTTATGGGAAGGAAAGACAACACAAAATACACCGAGTGGCCACTTTATTATGACCACCCCCTCAGTACTTCGTTGGGACACCTTTTGCCTTTAATACTGCGTCGATTCTTCGTGGCATGGACTCCACGAGATGTTGATAGGTGGTTTGTGGAATCTGAGACCATGCTTGATGAATAGCACTTTCCAGGAGTGTGAGATTACAGGGTTGTGGATCCAGCTGTCTGATGGTTCGTTCAACTTCATCCCACATATTCTCAATGGGGTTGAGATCTGGTGATTGTGAGGGCCACCTAAGCAAAGTAAACGCACTGGCATGTTCCTGAAACCAATCCTGTACAATACGAGCACTATGGCAGGACGCATTATCTTGTTGAAAGTAGCCATCGCCATTGGGATAAACTATCCACATGACAGGATGCACTTGGTCCGCAACGATGTTTAGATATGATGTGCCAGTCAGACGTTGATCAACACGAATTAAAGAGCCCAAAGCATGCCAGGAAAACATTCCCCAAACCATAACGTTGCCTCCTCCAGCTTGAAGGGTTGTAGCAATGCATTTGGGGTCCATGCTTTCGTGCTATTTTCGCCAAATTCTCACTCGGCCATCGGCATGGTGCAACTGAAAACGTAATTCGTCGGACCACATAATTTGTTTCCAATTATCGACTGTCCAATCCTTGTGCTCTTGGGAGAACTGGACACGTTTTCTCTTGTTAACTGCATACAGCAAAGGTGTTCGAACAGGCTTTCGGCTGCCATATCCCATCCGATGCAGTGTGCGGCCAACAGTGCGTGCAGATATCATTTGTGGAGATCCTTGATTGAGATGGTCTGAAATTAGCTGCACTGTTGCCCTTCTGTTGCATGTTACCAGTCTGGAAACTCTCGGTTCCGCCCGAGCAGTCACTAGTCGATGACGACCACACGTTGCACGTAGAGACCCAGTTTTTTGGCTGACAATCCAGTCTTTAAACACTTTAACAACAGCTGCTCTGGAACATTTCACGTATGCGGCGGTTTCGGTGATACTTGCTCCATGGCTCCGAGCTCCTACAATCATCCCACGTTGAAAGTCCGTCAAATCGCATTTTTTACCCATCTCGTCACCCAAAAAGCACTTCTACTACTGTCGCAAGATATGATATGATATTTGAAGAAGTTTCAGGAAGGGAGTGTCTGACCCCAGGTCTAAAACTGCCCTTAGAAATGAGAAGCTACGAGATTTGAGTAAGTGAACTCAATACGAAAGACAAACAGAAAAATGTAGTGAAAGGAGAGGGTGATCCGTGACACAACTCTGTCTGGAAGGTGGCAAAAGGGAACGAAGCACCGCACAACACCGCAGAGAACCAGAACACCAACCAGCCGCCCGACGCACCAGGGTGCGACTGAAACTCAGCGATACCAATTTCAAATGCCCAAGCAGAATGCATTTTCGCCATCTCGATGCCAGTCTGAAAAAGAAGGGTGTGGTGGTCTGTCTAACACCCACCAGTGTTCACATACTTACTCTCTCTGTCAAGGGGGTCAACGATCGCCGCCTTAGTTCTGGGATACCTAAGGATTTCGCTGGGATTGTAATCAACCGCGCCCCTAACAAGTCCATTTGGATGGGTTTCCGCTTTCTTGAAGAACTTTCTGGCGAGTCTGATGGAAAACACGTGTACCTTCTCGATTCCAAATCTGTTCCTCAGGTTACGAAGTGAGGTCCAAGGGGGAGCTCCAGTGATCATTCGAAGTGCTCGGCTCTGCACCCTCTCAATTCTCTCTCGCTGATTCCTTCTTATACCAATCCAAATGGAGGAGGCGTAGGTAATCACCGGCCTGACGACCGTCTTGTACAGCAGTACTGTGTGCAGTGTTGTAAGGAAGCTTCTCTGGCGGAGTAGTGGAGCTAGCTGTCCAAGGCATTGTCTAGCTTTATTCGTGCGGTAGCTGGTGTTCGCCACCCACGAAAGTGGACAATCTAGTTGGAGCCCTAGGTACTTAGTGGAGGTAGCCCAGGGGATTATCTCTTGAAACATAACGAGTTTCGGTACTCCTTCGAGAGATACAAAAAACATCAGCGCACTGCTCTTAGACGGATTGATCTTTATCCGCCAGTGAGTGTAGTAGGTTTCCAGCTGAGAGAGAAAGTTCTGGAGGAGCTTCACTGCTCTGCTTTTGTCCAAGGACCTGATGACAACAGCTGTATCATCTGCGTACATCATGACCTGCCCTTGTTTGGCTCTGGGTAAATCGTGCAGATAAATGGAGAACAGCGTTGGTCCAAGAACCGAACCCTGAGGAACGCCAGCCCGAATCTTCTTTTCCGAAGAAAGCTCACCGTTAATCTTAACAGTGAACCTGCGGCTGTTGAGGTACGAGCCAATCAGCTAAACAAGTGCGCGAGGGCATCAAAGCTTCCGCAACTTGTGCAGGAGACCATCATGCCAAACGTGATCAAAAGCCTCGCTGATGTCCAGGAAGACAGCGGTGGAATACTCGCACTTATCTCGTCCTTCAGAAACAAATTCCGTAAGTCTGGTCAACTGGTGGGACGTAGCGTGCTTCGCCCGGAAACCACCCTGTTCGTCAAGAATCACACCATTTGCTTCACAGAACTCAAGAAGCCGAGAGAGGATGACCCTCTCAAAGAGCTTACCCAGGACGGGCAAGAGAGATATTGGACGGTAGTTATCAGGTAAGGTATGATTGGTTCCAGGTTTGGGCAACACCACTACCACTGCTTTTTTTCCAGTCCCTAGGGAAATACTTCAGCCGGAGATACCCGTTGAAAATCTTCACCAGTACCAGAATCCAGCTCTCAGGGAGCAGTTGAACAGCTCTTGCCGAAACTCCATCTTTTCCGGGAGCTTTCTTCACCTTTAGCTTCTTGATGTGTCGAGTTACCTCGAGGTAACTAACAGGCGAGATGACCTCATCTGTATCATCAAGATCGTATGCAGCTAAAGCCTCCATGACCATATCCGTGTGACTAGGATTTTGGATGTCATGAGGTGAGAACTGCTCCTCCAGGGAATTAGCAAGGACCCCAGCCTTCTCGTCATCACCGTACACCAAACCCTGTGAAACGAGAATGGGCGGTATGACAGTCTTAGTACACCGGAGTTTCCGAAGGATGGTCCACACATCATCCTGACGAGGTTGACCCGCGTTGAGAAGGTACTTGTTCCACTGGAGTTCCCTGAACGCACGGATTGCCGCCCCAGTGGCACAGTGGTCTAAGCGATGGCCTCTGATTATTCGTCCGAAAGGGGTCCGGGTTCGAATCCCGGTGAGGCAGGGATGTTGTGTTTGTCTTACGGCACTGGCTCTCTCCCTTCCCTGGAACCAGTGACCCTAAATTAGGGACGGGCGACTGCTTATAGCCCATTGAGTTGCTAACTGTGGTCGTTAAACCTTGAATCAAAAAAAAAAAAAACCGCACGGATTTCTGCCCTGACGAGATCGCGACACGAGTTATATCGATCCCTGTCGTCGGCGGATCTCGACCGCTGCCAGGTCCTCCGGAACTTGTTCTTCTCCCGGATCATCCGGACAATGCGGGGAGGAAGTGCATAAGGGTCTCGGGCAGGAGCTGAAAGCTTCCTGCATTGATCCAAGATTGCCTGTATGCAACGAGTGAGTTCCTCCACCGCACTATCGACGTTCGAGCGAGTACTAGTGTCCACCGTAGGCGGATCAACCTGAGCAATAATTTGCTGGAACAACTTCCAATCAGTATACATCATCGTCCGCCGGGTGGCTGCTACTCCGTTTAATCTCAGTAGGACTGGGTCATGATCAGAGTCAAGCCCAGAAATCACAGAGACCTGATGAAAGTGCCTCACGAACTGGAGGACAGAAAAATCAATGACATCGCCAACCCCGCGTGACGGGGTGCAAGTAGGATGGACCGGACTTGCAACTGTAAGATCCAGCTTGTCAATTTATTGCGATAGTGCCACCCCAGCACTATTAGTTGAACGACAAAACCAGTCAGGATGTTTAGCATTCCAGTCACCAGCCACTACCGTGGGAATGGGGTCCCCAAAGAGGATGTCAAGATCACCGTCAGAAGGTATCTTCCCTGTACTGTTATAAATAGAAGCTAATTTAATCAAGCCTGAGCTTGTTTTTAGCTTAACAGCCAGTGCCTCAACATCCTTGAGATCCTTGAAGGGTGCGATGGATGCAGTTAAACCATTTCTGACTAAAATGACATTACCTCCTGCTGCTGGCCTATAGAGGGCCGGATTTCTGTCCTGTCGGAACACCTGGTAGTTCGCAACACTGACTCGCTTGACCCTAGGTGTGAGTTTGGACTCACAGATAAGAGCAATGTCATGATCCTTCAGAAAGCTTGAAAGTTCAGTAAGTTTATTCCTGATGTCATTCGCATTCCAAAACATTATGTTGAGACTGTCCATAATGCGCTACTAGGCACGGGAGCTCAGGTTTGAGCCGCCAGACAGGCAACCAGAACCCGTTTAGGGACAAAGGGATCAATGCGCTCTACAAGCTCTGAGAGCAAATTTTGATCCGTGACCTCGGTAGTGGCAGGGTGGGTAGCCACTTCTGTTATCGCCTGAGGGGCAGGCGTAACTTTTGCTGGTTGACCAGCAGTCTTGTTTTTGTTCTTTTTGCCTTTCCTTTTCCTCCTCTTGGAGCTTGTAGAAGAGGTGGAAGGCATGGAAGCAGCTGGGGTACTGTCCTTTACCGGTTTGGGATCAACAGCAGTAGGTTTAGTAGGGGCTCTACATTTTGTTAGCATATTCTTCTGCTTTGGCTCTGGCTTTTGCCTGTTGTTTTTCAGCAGCTTGTTGGCAAGCTGCTTGTAAATGGGGCAACCACGCCAGTTAGCCCCATGTTCACCACTGCAGTTGACACAGAAACGCTGTGTCTTCTTGTCAGCAGTGCACTCCCTGCTGCAATGATCCTTGCCGCAGTGTACACATTTTGGCTTCTGTCTGTAGTTGGACATGGCATGACCAAAGCCTTGGCAGTTGAAGCACTGCTGTATCCTACCCTTAGTTCGGTAGGGTTTTTTTTTTTTTTTTTGGAGGTTTAACGACCACCGTGAGCAACTCAATGGGCTATAAGCAGTCGCCCGTCCCTAATTTAGGGTCACTGGTTCCAGGGAAGGGTGAGAGCCAGTGCCGTAAGACAAACACAACATCCATGCCTGACCGGGATTCGAACCCGGACCCCTTTCGGACGAATGATCAGAGGCCAACGCCTTAGACCACTGCGCCACCGGGGCGGCTCGGTAGGGTTCAACCGAGATTGAAACGCCAAGGAGAGATGCCAACCGGAAGATGTTCCTGCTCTGTTCAGTGTTAACGAGCTGAACCATGACAGGTGGAAGGTCCTGTTTGCGGCTGTTTTGAAGCCGACACACCTTTGTGATGGCAAAGGAATCCTCCAACTGTTCCCTAATGCTATCTACTGGGACACCCAATCCCAGTCCTTTAATGACAACACGGAGCGGTTTTTCTGTCGGCAGGGTGAAAGTGAAAAACTCAACCTTGCAGTTTTCAAGGAGAGATGTCAACCGCCGATAGTCTTCACTTTTATGGTGGTACGATCCTCCACCATTTTAACCGACGCCGTCTCCTCAAGCTCTTTTTCTATCCTCTCATAGATCAGAGACCAGTTGCTAATTCCTCTGCAAACCACCGGTGGCACCCTTTTGGACACGTTAGTTGGCAAACATGTCTCGGGGTCTTTGGTGACATGGACCTGTTCCGCGATCACGGAGACGCTTGAGTTGACCTCTTGCATCTCTACGCATTGTGGATCTGACTGGTGTTCAATGACGGCCTCGGTTAGGTCAGCCCATTTCCCATTTCCGATGGGTGAGGGAGACCTTTCCTTCCTTGACCTCTTGACGCCACCATTTCTTTTTGCAGGAGCATCAACAACCGAGGAGATTGACTCAGTCAAAACTTGGGGCTTTGCTGTCCCTTTTCTTCCCAGCACCGTCAACCTGCTGGGAGGTTTTCCGGATACTTTGGGTTGGGAAGGGGGTTTAGCTGTAGCCTCAGCATAGGTTGGCCTATGCTCTGGATCAGAGACTTCAGTACCATTCCTCGGCTCTTCCGCAGGATTACGGGAGACATCCTGTCCTGAGTCGTCACTGCCACTCGCAGGATCATTCGACTCTGTAGACTCCTGGGACCCACTTGGTCTGCCAGTTGTCCGAAAATTCTCACGAACAGGGTGTTCCGTGCTAACGGCTGAATTCCACAGTTGGTCCTCTTCGCTCATAGCATGTGCCATCTTGCTCTTCTGCTGAACTCCTTCTGCTAGAAATCCAATAGCACCGCAGAGGGAAGCCAGGATAGTGCTCATCAGACCACGGCAGTCCGAGCTTTCATCCAGGGAGGAGAGGAGGTCCTTAGCTTTATTCGCGATAGCAAGGGCACTCACTGCTCTCTGGCTGCAAACAGTTGAGATTCGCTCAAGTGAGGTCATCATCTCTGATTTGTCTTGGGAAACAGCCATAGTGAGCAAAGTACAAAAGAAATCACAATTCAGAAAATAAAAGCAATGAAATACACCTAGAACCTAACAAAACCTCAAATCTTTTGAAAAGGACTAACTGTAAACTAGAAGCTAGAACACTACTGTAGAATCTAGATTTGAAACCTGACGCTAAACAGATAATACACTACGGCATATAATGAACAAAGACAAGATACACTATACACTACTGCCTAACTCCTATCTAATTGACGTAGAGAACAATTGCACTGAGCACTAGCCCCTAACGCAACAATGAGCACCTAACTTCTAGACTGAAATAGATAACCAGCTAGACAAGAACCTGACTAACTGCCTGTCAAAAACTGGTTCCTGTCACTATATGAAAAACTAACTCCTAACTAACTCCTAAACACAAAATTAGCAAACAACGAAAAAGTTTTACAAAAACCTTACCTTGCTGACGACGTCTTCTCTTGTCTTGCGATGAGAACTAAATCAGCGAAGCACAAAACACACAGGAACCATCACACGAGGCGTACCCTTCACGAAGATTTAAAATATCGTACTGTCGCAAGCACTAAGCTTTCCCTTTTTACACTAGCCTCGCCCTCTGGCGGCAACAGCGTGCAGCCATAGCTCATTTGCTTAAAACTGTCAGGTGGTCATAATAAAGTGGCCACTCAGTGTATAACATCCTACATCTTCATCTTTATAGCAATGAAAATCAACTAATATTTTCAAGTTAAATGTCAGCTTATATGGTTGCTATAAGAGGAATAAAAAACTTTTGCCTTACCGATCCTGAACAAAAATAAAAAAAATATGAAGTAACAACACTGTCTTCACATATACAAAACTTGAATAAGCACTCTTGATTACACTTTTGAGGAAAGTTGAGTATAGATAATTTCATTTCTCTTTCAGGAGTCAACCCCTCAGCTTACCCAAAAATTAATATTTTGAAAAATATGATACAAATTTCACCAATTCAAGTATTGTTATACATCCTCCTCCAAATTGCTTACTTTCTTAGACAACATTGCTTTCCTTTGCATGGCAGTTTTGGATTTCCTTCTCCGAGTGACATCCCTTGAGCTTTGGATTTTAATATACTGTATGTTTGAGTTTGAAAAAGTTACAGAACTGCTATAAAGTTATATATAAGCTTGGATGGGGATGATAAAAGTGTATATTAAATCGAGCATGAAAACACTCGCATGCATTCGTCATGTGTTCTGTTGATACCTGGCATTCAGGATTTTTTTTTTTTTTTTTAACGCAAGAAATATTCTTTTCTGTGAGAGTCGCCAAAGCTCCAGAATTTTCTTCAACAGCAGAGTTTATTATCTTTGATGGTCATTCAGAAATATCCTCTTCAGCTTCTCGCAGCAATTTTCTTGTGAGGTTGCAATGGCGTAGAACGTCTAAGGATTAAAGGGGAGTGTTGAGCCGCAATTTGCCTACACTCCAAATATGCATGATACAAATCCCCATTTTATTCCAGGCAAAGTAAAGGCTTCATACCTATTCCCTTAGCAAGGATTAAGCATGATAACCAAGATCGTTAAGAGGTACGTGGATGTGTCAGGATGGCCGAGCGGTCTAAGGCGCCAGGTTTAAGCTCTGGTTCTCGTAAGAGAGCGTGGGTTCGAACCCCACTCCTGACAGGTTGGTTGATTTCCCACCTTTTGATTAATCTGTATTGCACGTAATCGCCATTTTATTCCATGCAAAGCGACGACTTTATATGATTTCCCTAAGCACGTATTGATTAGGATAATAAAGGCCCTTTAGGGGATTCGAAATTTGTCAGGATGGCCGAGCGGTCTAAGGCGCCAGATTTAAGCTCTGGTTCTCGCTCTCTTCCCACCACCCGGATCTCTCCAACCTCGAACTTCTCTCTGAACCTCTTTTCTTCTCCTGTACCCTTCACCCCCCTCACCTTCCATTCTTTCACTTTCCCACATGGCTCCGAGCGGGGGTGGTCACGGTACGCCAGCTCGTACACACCAACCTCGCCTGGAAACATGTCTCCGAGCTCTCTCCCACCCTCCCTGGATCCACCTCAAACAATCATAAGTTCACCCTCATTAAAGAAGCTCTTCGCCTCCTCTTCCCCTCCCTCACCTCCCCCAATGGGATCCGCACTGTCCAGGCAGCGCCAATCCCCCTCCCCTTCATTCTCAATACTCCCTCTGCTGCTCTTCACATACACTCTATCAGTGTAAAACAACTATACTACTTCCTCAAGAACTCTACCCTCACACCTTACCCTACTCATTCACTCACTCCCTCCCAATCCACCACAGCCTGGTCCACACTCACCACACTCACCAACCACCCACACGAAATCAACATTCAGTGGCAATTCCTCCACTCACGTCTGCCAGTTCCAAACACCCTACACCAGATGAAGATTCTATCTTCCCCCTCTGCCCCCTCTGCGCAGAGCCTGGCTCCATACAACACACATACATCCACTGCCCAGCTCCTTCTCCCGATGTTCCATCTGATGTTCTCCCTTGCCTCCAAAGTCTGCCCTATCACACACAAGATGGAACACTACCAATTCCTCAACACTACACCCACCACACCACACATTTCAAGCACATGCGCATACTTCTTCGTCCTGGCGAAGTATGTCATTTACCAACTTTACTTACAACACACCAACACCACACCACTCACAGACCCACCAGCAAGCACCAGCCTGCTCCACCACTTCAGGAACAGGGTCGTCGCCCGCCTCCAGGCAGACTACACAGAAGCACACAGGACGGCGACCCTCAGCGAGTTCTGGAAGCGGTGGAACCCACACATCAGCTGGTTCACCATCACCAGCGACGACCAGGTCCGTCTCAACTAAAAGCAGCTCAAGAAACTACAGCAAAACCCCACGCTGTGCACCACTCCAAAGAGCCACCAGCCAGCACCTGCACCAAACAACTGGAAGCAACCCTGCAAACCAGGATTGGAACTATGACACCGACTGTAAAAAGCATCTTTCCTTCTGTCAACAATTTGCACCATCTTTTTCAGATCTCACCCAAAAAGACTCTGGACTCACCAACCAACGCACCACTCCCAACTCTAACAACAACTAAATCATCCTCTGTAAATTTTGTATGTTCATCTGTCAAACTGCACCTCAACACACCTATTCTCATGTTATAGCTCAGCCAACGTACACACATGCTGCTCAAATGAGCAAAACAACTGTAAAAACTCACCACATTTGTAAATATTCACCTTACTCTTACCATCATCAATTTCCTGAGGAGTGAAAGCTCTCTCGCCTTGTCAGCCACAAATGTAATTCATCTTTAAATTGTAAATAAAGTTTGTTTTGAAAAGGTAAGAGAGCGTCGGTTCGAACCCCACTCCTGACAGCGTGCGTGCGTGTTGGTTGGTTGGTTGCAAACTTTTGATTGATCTGCATTGCACGTAATCGCCCAGAGGCGTAACTAGGGTGGCTGAACCGTGAGTTTCAGCCGCCCTCACTGCTGGCAACCTGATTAAAACTGTAATTGAAATTTTTGCACCAGTTTCTGGAACATTTTTAGCACCATACTTTGTCATTTGTCTATTTACAGAATTTGTTCATAGGTGCTGTTCGGTAGCCTTTACAGAGTAAAATCCGTATTTCTTCGAAATATTTAGGCGATGTTAGATGCTTACATAAAGGAATGGAGGTGCGGTTGTATAGTCCGTTCAACCAAAGAAGAACCACGGCCTTCGTCGACAACAATGAAGCCTGCGATTTTTCTTTAGTTGGTTGCGTTGCAAGATAATGATGTAGTTCACATTGTTGAAGATTCTCTGGGGGCTATTCGATAATTGCCATGGCTTTGAGCCTCGACTGCCAACTGCATTAGGTTCGTTTGATGTGGTGCCGAAGGTCTGAACACTGAAATATTAATCAAAAGTTGTTTGATATGACGTCAATTTGATTTGAGTTTGATATGACTTCAATATGATTTGAGTTGGATATGACGTCAATTAGATTTTTTTTATTGGAGGTTTTTAACGACCACCGTGAGCAACTCAATGGGATGTAAGCAGTCACCCGTTTTTAATTTAGGGTCAAAGGTTCCAGAGAAGGGAGAGAGCCAGCGCCGTAAGACAAACGCAACATCCATGCCTCACCGGGATTAGAACCCGGACCCCTTTCGGACGAATGATCAGAGGTCATGGCTTAGACCACTGCGCCATCTGGGTGGCGACGTCAAATTGATTTGAGTTTGATATGACGTCAATTTTGATTCGAGAGAAAGAGTTTGGTATGACGTCAATTTTGATTTGAGAGAGAGAAAGGGAAGGAACTGTTAAATTGGTAATGAATGCATTTGCGTAAGAGGGAAATGCGGATGGGGGCGAAATATTTATGGTTGCCTCGAGCGTAGAAATGCCTTGTTACGCCTCTGTAATCTCCATTTTTTTGTCTATGCAAAGCGAAGACTTGAAGTCACTCACAACGAATATGTGACCCCGAGATCTTCAATTTTAGGTTTAATTTTAGCTCAGGATTAACATTTAAATCTTGATTTTTTCCTCATCTTCAGTAAATTTTTGAAAATATGGGGATGGTCCGCAATCGCATTTCTGCGGTGAAGGGTAGTGTACAATGCTGCAGGGGAGTTAAGGGTAATTAAGAGCCATAAAGAGAGAAAAATACACCACAGGGTCAAAAAACTTGCCTTGTAACAACAAATTCAGCGTACGAGCCACAAAATCTCTGAGCTTCCAGTAGATCTGCACGACCATCAAGCGCATAGTGTTGTTGCCAATGCTGAAAAGAATCTATGGCTAAAAAAGTAAAAAAAAAAAAAAAAATGTGATAACAGCTTTATACACCAGGCTATCCGCGGGACGTGTTCTTAAGCAAAAACGTGTTCTTCGGTCGCATGTACACTGAAAAGCAATTGAATTACAGATACCTGTCTAGTAACGTGTAGCACCACCTTTCATCATGATGACGGCGGCGATTCGTCTCGGCATGGATTAGACAAGACACCGGAAGCGTTGGGAAGCCATACGGATCCACGACCCCTGAACAAGCTCCCACAGTTCACAAAGGTTTGATGGAGGGGGTCAGAGCCTCGAACATCTCTCTCGATGGCATCCCAGATGTGCTCGATGGGATTGAGGTCAGGTGACCTAGCTGGCCAAGAAAGGGAGGTCACGTCGGTGGAGTGTTCATCCAACCATTCGTATACAATTCGGGAGCGATGGCACGGTGCATTGTCTTGTTGCAGGATGAGGTCCCCAGTGGGATGTTGCAGGCGCATCAACGGGAGCAAATGGTCGTCCAGCATATCCCAGTAACGTTGAACTGTGAGGGACGATGTCACACGTACCAGGGGTCCCATTTCAGTCCACTTAAACAGTCCCCAGACGAGAATGCCACCCTCACCAGCTTCAAGAGTACCCTGCTGGCAAGAAGGATCTATCGTTTCATGTGGTTTGCGCTGTACTCGTATCCTGCCATCCGCATGTACCAACGTGAATCTCGACTCATCAGTCCAGGCAACATTTTTCCACATGTCTAGGGTCCAGTGACGATGTTCCAGCGCCCATGCTAATCTTTGCACCCTGTGATGTGCGGTCAGCAGCGATACCTTCGTGGGACGATGGCTTCTGTACCCTATAGCGAGGAGATGGTTCAGGATGGTGTGGCTGCTTACACGTGTTTGTACACCAGCGTTAAATTGCCGAGTGATTTCTGGCACTGTGGCCCGTCTATCCACTGTTACAATGCGAGCTAGCAGACGATGACCCCGCTCATCTACACGCTGTTGTCCATGGCAGTTGGCCCTTGCAGGGATGGTTTTACCGGATTCGATGAGCCACTGATTTTCACGAGCCACTGCGTCACGGGTACTCACAGTGCACCCGTGACACAGTGGCTCGTGAAAATCCCAGTTCCTGCACGACTTCCGAGATGGAGTGACCCATTCGTCGGGCTCCGACAATTTGCCCACGATAAAATGCGCTTAGATCCTTCGTCTTACCCATACTGCGCCCGACTCTTACCAATTCCCGTCGCAATACTCCTTATATATTGTCGGATCGCTGCATACGTCATGTCGGTTCCGTTTACACGGCCGCCCACAGCGCCACATTTGCATAACGCCAGCTGTCTCTAATTCAATTTACATGTCAAATGTAAATTTTCCATTGACTTTTTTGCCTGCTTTATGTTTTGATGACTGATCACTAATTTGAAATGACAGATACACCCGTTTCAATTGAGCATAATGGGATTCGCTTGTCGAATGATACCGCGGATATTGAATTTTTCAATGATTATTTTGTCGAAGTACCAGGTAATTTTATTTCTGATATACCTACTTGTTCCAAAAGTTATAGAGATTACTTGCCATTTCTCTTTTCTCCTTCATTTTTTCTTAAGCCTGTTGCAGATGATCTATTGTCCGTTATGAATGAAAAGTCTGCTGGACCTGATAATGTTCACCCAAGGGTAGTGAAATTCATATCTCCTGAATTATTAATTCCACTAATTCATATTTTTAATAGTATTCTACGTACGGGTATTATGCCTGCCCCTCTAACATTCAGTAAAGTCAGTGTTATTCATAACAAGTTAGAAAAATCATGCAATGCATTGATTATAATACGCTATCCAACATACCAGAAATCATTGCTCAAGTTATCATTCAAGTTATGAGGATAATGGGTGTGGAATAAATGTCGGTCCTGTGCCTTGACCTTTGATCCTATTTCGATGATATTCAACAGAACCAGTTCAGTATACCTCCGAAATAACATGATAAAGTTTTGTCGGAATGGAAGCATTTTTATATAAGTTATGATGCATAAGGGCTATGGAATAGATCCCGCTCCTATGTCCTAACCTTTGACCTCATTTCTCCCATTTTCAATAGGTTTCGTTCCCAGGTAGGCCCCTACAACATACTAACATTTCATCAAAATTGAAGAATTTTTACGTAAGTTATGACGCATAATGACGATGGAAGTGATTCCACTCCTATGTCCTGACCTTTGACCCCATTTCGCCCATTTTCAATAGGGTTTGTCCCCAGGTGGTCCCCTACCACATAATAAAATTTAATCGAAATCGAACCTTTTTTACGTTAGTTTTGACGCATAAGATCGGTGGAATGGATCCCGCTTCTATGTCCTGACCTTTGACCCCATTTCGTTCACTTTCAACAGGGTTCCTTCCCAGGTGCTCCCCTTCCACATTCTAAAAGTTCATCGAAATTGAACGATTTTTACGCGAATTATTGTGCGGACGAGCATACGCAGACAACGCGTGACGTAATGAGGCAGATGGGAATCGCGACCATCTGCTTGAAAGAGTGTGACGTCATAAAACTTTAATAGGATCCACACACAACGCGGGACATAATAAGACAGACGGCGTGACTGCGCGCCAACATCTCAATCGCGAGATTGTGACGTCATAAGATTTCTAAGCATGGGCAACATTGATGGGACGACGCCATGACACTAAAAACGTGGTAATTCGGGGTGGTTATTTAACGCACTAAACGAATTTCCCTAAAGTTGAGACCAAGCTAAATCGATTTCTGCACTGCTGGCCACCCAAAATGCAACATCAAGAAGGACACGAGATGGCAAAGCCAGATTTACTGGATACATAACAACAAATACAAAGATGAAACGATTGAGCTTACAGGCCCGTGCGACTTGCGGAACACGCAGACATCAATAGTTCGTGTGGCCCCTATGGTTGGAAATAACGGCCACCACACGCCGCGGCATCGAACGAAAGAGGCTTTGGATGTGGGCTTGGGGTATGCCGGTTCAGGCTGCTTCCACACGTTGCAACAGTTCATCAGGCGTAGCCGCGGGTTGTGCTTGCCGGGCCACTCGGTTGCCGATCAGTGACCAGACGTGTTCGATGGGCGACATATCGGGAGAACAGGCGGGCCACGGCAGCAGTGACACCTGGTGGGCCGTGAATAATTGTTGCACGATGCGTGCCACGTGCGGGCGCGCATTGTCCTGTTGAAACGTAGCCGCTGGCAGGTCCTTCTGGTAAGGGAGGACTACAGGCTCCAAAACGTTGGAGATGTAGCGGTGGCTGTTGTGTGTACCGGCGATGCGCACCAGAGGGGTGCGGGTGTCATTTCCAATTGCGCCCCAAACCATAACGCCAGGCGACGGACCGGTATGGCGATGCCTAATAGTCTTCCGCCGCGGTGACGCCACACGCGGATCCGACCATCGTGGTGTTGCAGGCAGAAGCGGGATTCGTCGGAGAAGACAATGTCGTGCCATTCCGTAGTCCAGGTGCGCGCTCAATGGCCCACTGCCGCCGCACTCGTCGGTGGTGTAACGTCAATGGTAATTGGAGCAATGGTCGCCGTGCGACAAGTCCCCGCTCTTGCAGACGACGTCGAACAGTACATGCTGACACAGGTTGTTGCACAACACACTCTAATTCCTGCGCTAACGTTCGTGAAGTGGCGGTACGTGCCGTCAATTCCGGGAGCACAATGATTTGCGTATGCCCTGCAATGCTAATCGTTTGCATGTCCTCTCGCGTGCGACGCATGCTGCGAATTTCAGGCCAATCGGATGCTTCCTTCTTGGTGTTGCATTTTGGGTGGCCAACAGTTTAGTATCAGAGCAACTAAAAAAATATTTGCTAACAAACTAAAATATAAAATTCCATGGTAAAATTTATTAATCAGACCACATATGCGTAAATTTTATATGCGCAGGACGTTTGACTTGACTACGTACTTTAAGGGAATTGGGATACAATGGCCTGGACATACTGCCAGAAGGACAGATCATCGATGGACAGCCGAAATTTTAGATTGGATTCCAAGGGACAGGAAAAGACCCAGAAGAAGACCACATGGGAGATGGGTGGATGAAATTCGAAAGTATGCAGGGGTGACATGGAGGAGACTGGCACAAGACAGACCGTTGTGGAGGAAACTTGGGGAGGCCTTCGTCCAGCAGTGGATTGATAATGGTTGACAATGATGATGATGATGATGATATAGCCTTTTACTCAATTTCCTGTTCTGAGGTTACCCTGTACATAAGTATTCATATATGTTTTTTTTTTCTTAATGTTATATGTTATAAAATTAATTTTGAAATGTATTTTTTTTTTTTTCGGTCATGCGGTGTCTGACTTGATACCTCGTGTTCACCACTCTTTACGGAAATATCAGACTTGGTTTCGCTGTAACTTGTTAACTCTTAAAATTATAAAAACAAAATGTACATTTTTTTGCTAGCAGAAAGGTTCGAGCTGAGGCTATTTCGAAAGTGATTCCAAATGATATTCCTTTGGTTTTTCAAGAAAGAGTAAAATTCTTAGGTGTTCTTTTCCAAGAGAATCGAAAGTAGGACACCCATATTGAAATTATTTCACCGGACTTGGGATCTCGAATAGAAGTTTTATCTGGAGTTTCGAGTCTATTTACCACTAAAGATTAAATTAACACTTTATTATTCTTTCATTTATCCTTAACTGTCTGATTGTCTGCTTGCTTGGGATAGGACAACTAAATGAAATATTAACATAACTTTTTTCTTTACTGAAAAAAAAATATTCGTTTGTTGTGTGCTTGAATCCATGGGAAAATGTGGAAATTCTATTTAGTCGTTATAAATAATTGATCTTTGAGAAATTATATAGTTATCGACTGATACTGTTAATGCATGAGCGTATTTATACCAATAAACATATCAATTTAATAAATTTATATTATCCTGTACATAGTTATCAAACTCGTAATGATAACTTTTTTATTCCTAGGGCTTGTACTAATGCGCAGTATTCTAATAATAATACTCATTGTCCCCGGCTCTGGGCGGGTTGCTGATTTACATAAAATCACTTGCAAGTTTTGCATCGTTCAAATGAGCCCTGAAGGAATATTATGTTTATAGTTAAATTATATTCACTTCAATCATATTGTATAGCGATTATGTGTATATACAGTGGCGGAAAGTGAAAAAAAGAAAACCACGAAGGAATTGGCGGACGATCATGAAATTTACATATGTTAATGGGGTCGAGTTTACATAGGTGTGATGTTGATTTCGGGACCAACCGGTGAGCGCTTACGCCACAGCACGGCATAATATGCAAATTATCGTCGGTGGTATTTAAGGAGTACGGCGAAGTGAATGTAATCAGTCGTCGGCGTACGGACACGTGCGGAGACCCTGAAGAAGCTGCAATGCCTGGACCTGGAAGACGTGTACGATTTCAGCAGTTATCGGACTTTGAGTGAGGTCATCTAGTCGGACTCCGCGAGGCCGGGTGGTCGTATCGTCGTATTGCGGAACGAATTGGACGGTAAGTATCGGTGGTGGTACGATGGTGGCGTAGATGGTCCGAGGAACATTCCCACACGAGAAGACGTGGAACCTGGAGTCACAGACGGACTGATGAGCGGACCGATCGACGCATAAGAAGAGCGGCGTTGTCAAGCAGAACATCCAAGAGCCGCGGATGGCTTAGTGGTTAGTGTTTCAGACTATCGATGCTGGGTCCCCAGGTTCAAGCCTGGGCTGATCTTTCAGAGATGGTGTGATCTACTAACAATCGCTGAATATCCGCCGTGCATCGGACGAGCACGTTAAGTGACGGCCCCCAGGCTGGACCCACTGGTAAAATAGGTATCCTTTTCTATGTCCCCCCTGAAATTCTCTCAACCATCTATGTGCAATATCGTACTTGTAGGGTGGCACCATCTACTGTACTCTAATCTCACTACAAACTGTTCTGTCAAAGTCGCTAGACTTGCTCTCATTCCTTCCGTTTCTGTGTCCTGCTCAAAAGGCGATCTCGCTGTAGGTGGCTGGGACCTAAACTCTACTCCCTGTGGACGTAAGTCCTACATGAAAATCACAAATTCTGCATCCTCACTGTGTCTGACTGTATATATAGCAGAACATCCACTGAGACGCAAATCCGAGCTGCTGTTGCACCTGAGGTGACTGTGTGAACAATCCGCAACCGTCTACTGGATGCAGGACTACGTGCACGTGTGCCTCTGGCATGTGTACCTCTGACTCCAGCCCACCGTCAGGAACGGCTGCAGTGGTGTCGCCAACGTCTGCACTGGAGAACGCAATGGCGATCTGTCGTGTTCAGCGATGAAAGCAGATTCTGCTTGGGAGCCTCCGATGGCCGTATGCGTGTTCGCAGATGCACAGGGGATCGTCTCCACGCTTCTTTCGCTAAGCCTGATAGGGGTAGGGTTCACAAATTTTAAAGGGATTGGCAGAAATTTTGGCAAAAAATTCCGTTCATGTAGATTTTACCCACACGCTGGTGATGTTATCTCTCTATTCTAAAAAAAGTAACTGCCGCCGCTGCTGCTGCTGCTGCCGCTGTTTTAGAGATTCCGCTACACTCTTGCTTTCCTAGCTCGAAGCGCAAAACGTTTGAACACAAAAATATGAAATTTACATCGTTTGTAAAGAATTGTTTGGAGAACACGCTGAAATAAACCGTTTCTCGATTCTAGCGGTACTTCAAGAGCTATTATATTTCAAAGTTAAGGTAAGCAAAAAAGTGCTATCAGGTCGCGTTCACTAACAGCAACAGAACCACGAAACTTTGTAGGCATGTAGTGCCATGGCCGAACTTTTGCACCTCGCCGCTCTTTTTTTAAATTTCGATTTAGTTTACGAGAAATTAAATTTCTAAATTTCACAAAATTCTCTATTACGCGATGGGATCCATTTAAAAAAACGGATATATGGCAAACTATAAATCATAACGTATTGAAATTTTTACAGCATAAACTCACAACTATCGTCCCTCTTTTACAAAAAAAAAAAATTAAGAAAAAGTCATTTTCTGATTTTTAAGCATTTTTTAAAGACGCAAAGGAAAGAAACGAACGGCTGTCTTCGCAATAACCACAGAGTAACCTTCTGGTCCCGTGACCTGCTGTCATGGTGAAGCAGAGAATTTGTTATGCATATGTTTTTATATCGGTGAAGCTATCTCAGTTGTTTAAGGTGGACGTCAAGTAATTTTGCTTCCTATACTTCCATTGGAAAAACTCCTGTACACATTTTCTTCACAATTAATGCGTTCCCAAGGATGAAAATTTGAACATCGATTAAAATAGCTTCATTTCATAACATGGGATTACTTAATATTTTCTAAAACATACCATACTTATGCAATCCAACATTTGTGTGTCTACTGACGTCATCAAAGTACAGGGCGCGCCGGATATAATCTGACTTACCATCTTTGTCATATTTACACCAAAAAACGGATTTTCATCTTCAAAATTTGTTTGTATGCTATAATCCCGCATTCACGATGGTACCTTTCTACTACACATTCTCTCAAAGAACTGCCTCCATTTCCCCGAAGCACAAACACTAAATTCAACAAAAAAAGTCGTTTTATAAAACAAAATTTCTGTGAATTCGAAAAATTCACGTACATTTATTCAAATTCCCCAAAATCTTAGATGGTTCTACTCGCCTTGTGTTCAAACTGCTTAAATGTTTTTCAGGGCGGCTAAAGGATGGCTCAAAAAAAAAAAAAAAGTTGGGCCCTATCCCACCCGTAGCGTTGCGCCTGGTTCGAATCGCATGAAGCATGGATGGATGCTGTGTTTGTCTTACGGCAGTGGCTCTCTTCTTTCCCTAGAACTAGAACCTGCGGCCCTAAATAATTAGGGACGGGCGACTGCTTATAGCCCATCTCGTTGCTCTCAAAAGACTTAGTAAAGTTTAGAAATTTGTTACTTAAGGCTCTACGAGACCCGCCATCTTGTATTGCTGCCTTCTCTTATTAACCAACGAGCAAGGGTATTTCACAAATTGCTCGGGCAACTTTGCACATTTTGGAACACCGTTTGTGTCTAACGCAAGATATATGATAAATAAAGAATTTCCTGGTTTCAGATTTTCATTTTGGACCCTCTAAGTATTTTTTATTAATTAATAACACTAGGAAGGAGGCCTTGGTACGACTTTCGCTGCAGATAAAAAATGAAGGGAAAGGTCAGTAAAAATTCTGAAACCACGGAACTCTTTATTTATCATATATCTTGCGTTAGCCACAAACGGTGTTCCAAAATGTGCAAAATTTCCCGAGCAATTTGTGAAATACGCTTGCCCGTTGGTTAATAAGAGAAGGCAGCAATACAAGATGGCGGGTCTCGTAGAGCCTTAAACGAAAAGCTTATTTGTAGAATAGTGTTAGGTTATTGGGGGAAGGGCTTCACCGCCTTGAAATAATCTAGCGACGACCCTGGGGATGCAACCTAAAAACTGTTATGGTTATCAAGACGAAATTTAGCATTAAGGGGTTTTGCATAACCAGTTGAGGAAAAAAGAGAAAGTTACACAAGTCGGAAAGTCGTTGTTAAGGAAGAAAAGTCAGAATTTTTTAAGGATGGTCACTGAAGCACAACACTAGCAATTGACATGTTGCATGCTGTTAGTTTAATAAGGTACTGCTTTAATTGATACTTATATTAGCAGCGTGGAATTTTCTGTGTAGCACATCATCAGGCGCGGACTGTGGGCAGACAGGTTGCTCTGCTCTGGGCCGGTAGGCCTTGGCTAATCTCCTCAAAATAAATATTAGCAGAAAATCCAGTTATGTTGGAAAGGAAAAATTGGTTTACCACTTTGATAGCTTCGAAAAAATAAATAAATAAATAAATAAATAAATTATGCACCCTTAATATTCTGTTAAACCAAAAAACTGTTTTTAATGTGATCCATTTCTTATTTAAGCTCCGCTCCTTTAGGCTGATTTTCTTTATTAAAACGATTTCGCTGATTACAGTTAAATAACCCGTACAATCAAATATTCTATCATTTTAACCGCATGAAAACAATAAAACTACACAATTTTCCTTTTGTAATCTCATCCATGAATTTCAGAAATTTGGGATAGAAACTGGAAATTTGCTGTATACGTTATCGCATTGAAGTTGACCTATATGGTAAAATTTTTCTGTTGCTTCACGTATACGAAGTGTATGCGCATATTTGCTTTTCAATTATGTTTTTTGTTTAAAGTGGTTTGCACTTGATTCACTTCTTTTCGAGCCTTACACAAACTTACGTTTCAGCTAGAATGCTTTTTCATTTCAAAGTAATTAAAAAACCTCAATTTCCGCACTCTTTGATTTCTCTGACTTTATAAATTTGCACTAAAATTCTTGCAATTCTCAAAATTCATGATTTCGTGAAGATCATTTTTCGTAATCATTTTATTCATGACAGGCAAACCTCAATTTTTTTTTTAATTTTTTCTTGCACGCTTGGGTTTCGCTTCTCTGTAAATGCGAAGAAATTATTACAATTTTGAATTCAGCTATCACTACAGAATTCGTAAGAGTGGAATAAAATCTTCAACAGTCTCTCTCAGAAAACATAATACCCTGTCTACTGCTGAAGAGATTAATGTTTCCGTGGCGTACATTCGAGGCTAGCTAAGCTAGCTGCAAAGCCCAGAGAATGCACACAAAAAAGTCAATTAAATATACACAAATAACAGTCAATTATCAACGGTATTAAGATATGTCGATGCTTTCAGTGCGAACAAAACACGAGCGGATTCGCTTCTTTCGAGAATCAGTCTGGCGAGCGATGACAACGGCATAACGCAAGCAGGTCTTCCAGAGTCTTCGCTGTTCTGATTCGAAGAAATTTGATAGGATCGCCTGCTAGCGTTTTCATGACAACGTGAATGAGCGTATCGAGGGGAATGGGCCAGTGCTTTGCACAACGCTTCGCTCAGAAAAGAGAAGACTTCGACAACCTCAGTCCCTCCATGCTTCCGCCTGTAACAGTGCGTGTTTCACGAGAGTTGTTTCAGTTGTGTGAAGTGTCAATGAATTAAAATCAGTGATATTATATCTTAATTTCGTGACTTTGTTGGATTCGAACTGTTTTGATAAATTTTGTGAACGCTTCCCTGAACATCTACTGCCAGAACTTAAGAAACTATATGCTTTAAATTTTGATACAGCTCGATTAAAAAATGAACTGAAGGTGTTTTATTCCCTTGATGAATACAAAACAAATCGGTAAGAGACATTACTTGTTACATAAAGTTGAATAAATTGGACATAGTGTTTAGTGAGGTGTACAAATTAGCAGACCTAATATTAAACTTTCCATCAACAACTGCAACTGCCGAAAGAAGTTTTTCCGTATTAAAAATAATCATGATGTATCTTAGAGCCACACAAGGACATGCACATTCGAGCAACTTGGCTGGTTTGTCAATAGAGAAAAACATTATGTTTAAATATGAAGGAGTACTCGGAAGAAACGTTTTTGTAAAAACGTAACACTCAAGTTCACACAAAATGAAAGAAGAACGGAGTTCATGTAGAAATAAAGCATTCAGAAGAAGAATGCCGTTCATGTACAAATAAGTGTTCAAATCCTAATCCTCATAATTATTTGGTATCATGTTAGAAATAGCATGTACCTAAAATTTAGAAAAAAAAATTTACTTCTATTACTTAACAATTAAAAATTACACTTCGCAATTAAAAAGAAAAAAGTACTGTGGAGAAGAGGGGAGGGGGGGGGTTAGCCCAGGTCTTGGACCCAAGATACGCCACTGGGTTTTTTTTACATTAAACTTACTCGGATGTCATATGTTGCATCCTAAAAAAAAAAAAAGGGGTAAAATTCTAATTGATTGCTGCTTCAATAAGAATTCGCAGACTTGCGTTGGAAAGACTTTAAATAGGAAATAGTGACGTTGACATACCTTTACTTTTAGGGATGAGTGCCTTGATAATTTTTGCCAAACATTGGCAGCGAAAAATCAGCTTCCAGGGCCGTTTATGAATCGCCAGTCCACCACTGCACATCATCATATTTCAGTCCACTGACAGTTCGCCTAAAGATCCTGAACATTGTTGAAATCTATTAGCTTGCCTCATAAAACCAGCTTTTTTAAACGCCATTTTACTCGTATATAGTAACAGTCTTGTGATTGTCTCTTAAACTGGTCTAAATGAAGTAAAAGAATTTGTAAGCGAAAGATGGGAAGTCATGTTAAATACCGAATTAAAGAATAAAATGTTCATTATATTCTAGGCAAATCGGCAAGATATGAAGCCCCGATCTCTGAGCGCAGTTGTGTATTATTCAGTAATATTACTCTCAAAATGAATTTTAGTCAGCCTACACTTGAACTAGTAAATTGATATTTATCGATGGCATCCTACGAATTAAGGTGGAATCTTGCTCTCAAACCCCAGGGAAGCGAATTTGTCCCTCTTCTGTGCTTTTTTATTTTTTTAAACAGCAAAATGAAAAAAAAAGAAAAGATAAAATCATTATTTTGGGACCACTTCAGCATCGCGAGGCCCGCATCCGGACTTCGTGGGCTTCTCTGTTTACCGCCCCTGGAGGCAGATTTAAACTCTGGTTTTCCGTAAGAGAGCGTTGGTCCGAACCCCACTCTTGACAGAGTACCTGCGGTCTCAACTTTTGATTGATCTGTATTGCAAATATGATTACTAATGGTCATTTTATTTCACGCAAAGCGACATCACCTCAACTTTAGTCAGAGCAAGGAATGAGTAGGATAATAAAGTCTGTAAGAGGCAGCGGGATGTGTCAGGATGGCCGAGCGGTCTAAGGCGCCAGATTTAAGCTCTGGTTCTCGTAAGAGAGCGTGGGTTCGAACCACACTTCTGACATACGCCAAGTGGGCTTAATTTTTCATTGGTCTGTACCTAAAATACGGTGCTAATCACGATTTATATTTCGCGCAAAACGACGACTCATCGTCTTTAGTTTTGAACAAGGACTAAGTAGGATAACAAAGCCCGTAAGAGTTTCGAACTCTCACAACCACTATGCTCAAAACAAGTCTCCGTAAGAGTTTTGAACATAGTGGTTCGAACCAAACTCCGGCGTTCTGAGATGCGCCGGAGTTTGGGTTCGAACCACGCTCGTTGCATGTTCTCGGTGCTTAATTTGATCTCAATTTTTGATTGATTTATGGCGCAATTATGGTATAAGCGCCATTTTATTCCGGGCGAAGCGACTTCAGATTTTTTGCTTGAGAAGGACTGAGCATGATCAAAGTGGCTTTGTCAAAGGCTGCAGGAGACGGCGCGCTGTGGTAGAACGGCCGAGAGGCTTGATGTAAATATTACAAAATAAAAAATGACCCTTTTCGGGGTCTTTACACTCCAATCAAGGGTAAATAAAAAAAGAGCTCTTTTCAAAACATAAACATTACACCTGAGGGGAAAAAAAAAAAAAAAAAAGGCCCTTTTTAGCACATAGGTATTTAAAATTTAACTAGTCATGTAAATAATCTTCCTCAAATATAAGAATATTCACCAAATGTAATTGTTTGGCTCTTAGGGTTTAATACAAGATTTAATAAAATAAAGCGTCCAAATCCAACTCGACTCAATTAAATTAATAAATATTCGACTGGTCCGGGTTCGAATCCCGGTGAAGCATGGATGTTACGTTTGTCTTACGGCACTGGCTCTCTCCCTTCCCTGGAGCCAGTGACTCTAAATTAGGGACGGGCGAGCTCATTGAGTTGCTCACAGTGGTCATTAAACCTTCAGTATATATATATATAGACCTTCGTCCAGCAGTGGATTGATAATGGTTGACAATGATGATGATGATATATATATACTTAAGAGCATAGCCGAAAACATAAGAAAAACTTAAGAATTTAAAACGAAAGTTGCAAAATAACCTGAAGATCAAAACGCTCTTAGGGTTTAATGCAAAAAAGCAGCAGTTATGAAAATTCAGAATTCACATTCTATTAAGAACAGACTGAAGCAAAAAAAATTTTTGACTCATACCAAGTACAACATAGAAAAGGTTATGTACTGACCGGTGTGAGTAAAAAGAAAAAAATAGAACAACTGAATGTAGAAAATGTCGAGAATACTGAGCCTTGGCTTTATCAAGCACCAGCAAAAACTCTGCATTTTCTCACTTCCACAAAGACCTATACGGAAATGGGTTTCTGCAAAGTCATAGATGCAAGTAATAAGCCCAACAAATTTTTTTTTTAAATATATATATGTCATAACCTCCATAGAGTTGTATGACCAAGCTTTAGTTAACAATTTAGCTTGCATCCATAACTTTCGTGGCCCGATCCATGCTCTTCATCCTTTTTTATTGCAATGTTTAAGAATTTGTAGTACTTTAGTATTGCTATTCAGGTTTAAATTCTCTCTTAGGCGACTAGGTAACTTGGCAATTTGTTATTGCTGAACATTATTTCTGATTCATTATGTCACTCTTACAACTTGAGTTTTCTATAATCATCTTCTTTCTGTTTATTAGTAACAGATGAAGAGCATGGGTCGGGCCAGGAAAGTTATGGATGCAAGCTAAATTGTTAACTAAAGCTTGGTCATACAACTCTATGGAGGTTATGACATATATCATCATCATCATCATTGTCAACCATTATCAATCCACTGCTGGACGAAGGTCTCCCCAAGTTTCCTCCACAACGGTCTGTCTTGTGCCAGTCTCCTCCATGTCACTCCCGCATATTTACGAATTTCATCCACCCATCTCCCATGTGGTCTTTTTCTGGGTCTTTTCCTGTCCCTTGGAATCCAATCTAAAATTTCGGCTGTCCATCTATGGTCTGTCCTTCTGGCAGTATGTCCAGCCCATTGCCATTTCAGGGATTTAACTCTGATCATGATGTCTTCCACTCTCGTCATTTTTCGGATCCACGAGTTCCTCTTCTTATCTCTCCTGGTTATACCAAGCATGCACCTCTCCATGCTGCTTTGAGTTGTCTGCAGCCTTTGTATGTCTCTTTTAGTTAAGGTCCACGTCTCTGCACCGTACGTAAACACTGGAAGGATGCATTGATCAAACACTTTTCTTTTAAGACATAATGGCATATTGCTCTTGAAAATTATGCTGTTTCTTCCAAAAGCTCTCCAGGCAAGTTTTGTACGCCTAATATATATATATATATATATATATATATATATATATATATATATTTAAATTTTTTTGGTGGGCTTATTACTTGCATCTATGACTTTGCAGAAACCCATTTCCATATAGGTCTTTGTGGAAGTGAGAAAATGCAGAGTTTTTGCTGGTCCTTGATAAAGCCAAGGATCAGTATTCTCGACACTTTCTGCATTCAGTTTTTCTGTTTTTTTCTTTTTACTCACACCGGTCAATACATAACCTTTTCTATGTTGTACTTGGTATGAGTCAAAAATTTTTTTTGCTTCAGTCTCTTCTTAATAGAATATATATATATATATATATATATATATATATATATATATATACTTAAGAGCAAAACTGAAGACTAAGGAAAATCTTTAGAATTTAAAACGAAGGTTGCAAAATAACCTGAAAATCAAAACGCGCCACGCAGCAGTTTTGAAAATTCAGAATTCACATTCTATAAAGAAGATACCTAAGCAAAAAAAATACATATATAATTTTGACTCACACCTAGTACAACATAGAAAAGGTTATGTATCTACCTGTGTGAGTAAAAGGAGAAAAGATAAAAAAATAAAATAAAACAACTGAATGTAGAAGGTGTCGAGAATACTGAGCCTTGGCTTTATCAAGGACCAGCAAAAACTCTGCATTTTCTCACTTCCACAAAGACCTAGTTGGAAATGGGTTTCTGCAAGGCCATAGATGCAAGTAACATTCCCACCTAAAATAGTTTAAAAAATATATATATGTCATGTCCTCCGTAGAGTTGCATGACCTAGCACTAGTTAACAATTTCGCTTGCATCCATTAACCTTCCTGGCCCGACCCATGCTCTTCATCTGTTACTATTAAACAAAGAGAAGAAGATTAAAGAGAACTCAAGCTGTGAGAGTGACATAATAATTAGAAATGATTTTCAGCCATAACGAAATTCCAAGTTCGTTTGAGAGAGAATTTAAACCTGAAAATCAATGCAAAAGAAATCCAAATTTTTACATTGCAATTAAAAAAGGAAATATTAATTTTTAACGAACAGATTTTTGAAAGAAAACTTGAGTCTAAAACCCCCTACTCTACAACTTATGACAGCACGAAAACGAGAATAAGTTAAAGATAATAATTAACTAAAGAAAACTTTGTGAAAGTTATATACCTTAAACAGTTAGTTGCAATATGTACAAAGTATTTCAGCAGTGCTTTAAGTGCATAATTAATTAGTTATTAAGAACTTAACTACTTTGAAAAAACAGCGCATAGACAGCGCATAGAAAAGGAACAAGCTTAGCCATCTTCTGTTCCTAGGTACCCCAAAAGACGCTCAAAGTTACAAAGAAAAGAAAGAGTTAAAACCCGCAAAAATGTTAACAGACAAACCAATGCCTAAAATCTGAAAAGCTAAAAAACGACAGAGTAAAAGTACATGAAGTACAGACATTGAACTTATAAAACCTAGAACCCAAAAACAAGGAAGAGAGCTTACCTCTTGTGTGACAAAAGCTTTTCTCCTCACAAGAGAAGAACATGGCTGACCTCTTCCGCCACTCCCTAGACGCTGGGGGGCAGTGTGGGTGGGGCTGATGGCCACCTCATCCGGCAAGTAACCAACGCGCGGAGATTTTAACCAGAGAAAAAAATATATAAACTTAAGACTGTGGATCTGTATGATCAGAAAGAGCAGAATTAACTCTCCAGAATACATGAGAAATATTATAAAATACACGAGCAGTGTATTTAATAATCTTTGCATGTATTAAATCACCTTAGTGAGCTTCTATAGATTAATCAGAATCTTATTAATTTTAATGTTGGTTTTACTATTTTTAGTATAGCTATCCTAGTGATGAATAACTAGTTTTCTTTTTTATTTGTTTTTATTTTCTTTTATAAACAGATTTTTAAGCTTTTTTGTGATTTTGTTTATATTATTTAATTTTTTGTTTTAATAGGACCGTCATATCCATAGCACTAAGGTTCCTTTAGGTAGTTAATAGGCATCCTCTAGCCAACTTCCTTACGGCTTTGATTGGTCAGAATCATATTATTAACTGTGTAGAAAATTAAAGCAGATCTGCCAACCTTACTCTATTATTCAGAATAATTTTTCTTAAAGTTCTTTTGATGAAAGAAGAAGGAATTTCGTTCTCTAGAAAACTTTCTAATAGTATATTAATGTGGTAATTGAAGTCCAAATTGTTGCTGCAAATTCTTGAAATTCTTAGGACCTGAGAAATTAGTACATTCTCAATTACTTTGGTTGAAATGTTATTATTCCAGTGTAGATATTTAATTACTTTGAAAGGAAAATTAACTCTTTTATCAAAGAGGCTAATAGATGGGTTACCTCTGTTGAGCTTAATGCTTAAGTCTAGGAACTCAAGTTCCTGATTACTGTGGTTGGTTTTACATAAGTTAAGAGAGCTAGGATAGATATTATCAAAATCACTCTCTATAACTTCTGAATTATTGATACACAGCAGATCATCAATATATCTAAAAGTGTAAAGGTAGTTATCTGAGCAGGTGGGGTGATTTTTAATGAATTTATATTCCTTAAAGAACAGGAATAGATTAGCGATATTCGTGGACGCTGATGTTCCCATGGGAATACCGTTCACTTGCTTATAGAGAGTATTATTATATAAGATATGGTTATTTTTTATGCAGCAATTGAGATAAGAGTTCCAAGTTCCTACATCAACAAATTGGTTAAGTTTAAATTCTGCATACAGCTCTTTAAAGGTAGTGATTATATCTGATAGAGGCAGATTAGTATATAGGTTTTCAAAATCATAACTGAAACACATTAGAAACTGTTCTAACTTGTTGTACAGAGATTTTTGGATAATTAATAATAATGCAGAAGTAATTTCTACTATACTCAAAGTTTGTCCCCTAGATATTAATAGTTATGATTTTGAAAACCTATATACTAATCTGCCTCTATCAGATATAATCACTACCTTTAAAGAGCTGTATGCAGAATTTAAACTTAACCAATTTGTTGATGTAGGAACTTGGAACTCTTATCTCAATTGCTGCATAAAAAATAACCATATCTTATATAATAATACTCTCTATAAGCAAGTGAACGGTATTCCCATGGGAACATCAACGTCCACGAATATCGCTAATCTATTCCTGTTCTTTAAGGAATATAAATTCATTAAAAATCACCCCACCTGCTCAGATAACTACCTTTACACTTTTAGATATATTGATGATCTGCTGTGTATCAATAATTCAGAAGTTATAGAGAGTGATTTTGATAATATCTATCCTAGCTCTCTTAACTTATGTAAAACCAACCACAGTAATCAGGAACTTGAGTTCCTAGACTTAAGCATTAAGCTCAACAGAGGTAACCCATCTATTAGCCTCTTTGATAAAAGAGTTAATTTTCCTTTCAAAGTAATTAAATATCTACACTGGAATAATAACATTTCAACCAAAGTAATTGAGAATGTACTAATTTCTCAGGTCCTAAGAATTTCAAGAATTTGCAGCAACAATTTGGACTTCAATTACCACATTAATATACTATTAGAAAGTTTTCTAGAGAACGAAATTCCTTCTTCTTTCATCAAAAGAACTTTAAGAAAAATTATTCTGAATAATAGAGTAAGGTTGGCAGATCTGCTTTAATTTTCTACACAGTTAATAATATGATTCTGACCAATCAAAGCCGTAAGGAAGTTGGCTAGAGGATGCCTATTAACTACCTAAAGGAACCTTAGTGCTATGGATATGACGGTCCTATTAAAACAAAAAATTAAATAATATAAACAAAATCACAAAAAAAGCTTAAAAATCTGTTTATAAAAGAAAATAAAAACAAATAAAAAAGAAAACTAGTTATTCATCACTAGGATAGCTATACTAAAAATAGTAAAACCAACATTAAAATTAATAAGATTCTGATTAATCTATAGAAGCTCACTAAGGTGATTTAATACATGCAAAGATTATTAAATACACTGCTCGTGTATTTTATAATATTTCTCATGTATTCTGGAGAGTTAATTCTGCTCTTTCTGATCATACAGATCCACAGTCTTAAGTTTATATATTTTTTTCTCTGGTTAAAATCTCCGCGCGTTGGTTACTTGCCGGATGAGGTGGCCATCAGCCCCACCCACACTGCCCCCCAGCGTCTAGGGAGTGGCGGAAGAGGTCAGCCATGTTCTTCTCTTGTGAGGAGAAAAGCTTTTGTCACACAAGAGGTAAGCTCTCTTCCTTGTTTTTGGGTTCTAGGTTTTATAAGTTCAATGTCTGTACTTCATGTACTTTTTCTCTGTCGTTTTTTAGCTTTTCAGATTTTAGGCATTGGTTTGTCTGTTAACATTTTTGCGGGTTTTAACTCTTTCTTTTCTTTGTAACTTTGAGCGTCTTTTGGGGTACCTAGGAACAGAAGATGGCTAAGCTTGTTCCTTTTCTATGCGCTGTCTATGCGCTGTTTTTTCAAAGTAGTTAAGTTCTTAATAACTAATTAATTATGCACTTAAAGCACTGCTGAAATACTTTGTACATATTGCAACTAACTGTTTAAGGTATATAACTTTCACAAAGTTTTCTTTAGTTAATTATTATCTTTAACTTATTCTCGTTTTCGTGCTGTCATAAGTTGTAGAGTAGGGGGTTTTAGACTCAAGTTTTCTTTCAAAAATCTGTTCGTTAAAAATTAATATTTCCTTTTTTAATTGCAATGTAAAAATTTGGATTTCTTTTGCATTGATTTTCAGGTTTAAATTCTCTCTCAAACGAACTTGGAATTTCGTTATGGCTGAAAATCATTTCTAATTATTATGTCACTCTCACAGCTTGAGTTCTCTTTAATCTTCTTCTCTTTGGTTTAATAGTAACAGATGAAGAGCATGGGTCGGGCCAGGAAGGTTAATGGATGCAAGCGAAATTGTTAACTAGTGCTAGGTCATGCAACTCTACGGAGGACATGACATATATATATTTTTTAAACTATTTTAGGTGGGAATGTTACTTGCATCTATGGCCTTGCAGAAACCCATTTCCAACTAGGTCTTTGTGGAAGTGAGAAAATGCAGAGTTTTTGCTGGTCCTTGATAAAGCCAAGGCTCAGTATTCTCGACACCTTCTACATTCAGTTGTTTTATTTTATTTTTTTTATCTTTTCTCCTTTTACTCACACAGGTAGATACATAACCTTTTCTATGTTGTACTAGGTGTGAGTCAAAATTATATATGTATTTTTTTTGCTTAGGTATCTTCTTTATAGAATATATATCATCATCATCATCATCATTGTCAACCATTATCAATCCACTGCTGGACGAAGGTCTCCCCAAGTTTCCTCCACAACGGTCTGTCTTGTGCCAGTCTCCTCCATGTCACCCCTGCATACTTTCGAATTTCATCCACCCATCTCCCATGTGGTCGTCTTCTGGGTCTTTTCCTGTCCCTTGGAATCCAATCTAAAATTTCGGCTGTCCATCGATGATCTGTCCTTCTGGCAGTATGTCCAGCCCATTGCCATTTCAGGGATTTAACTCTGATCATGATGTCTTCCACTCTTGTCATTTTTCGGATCCACGTGTTCCTCTTCTTATCTCTCCTGGTTACACGAAGCATGCACCTCTCCATGCCTCTTTGAGTTGTCTGCAGTCTTTGTATATCTCTTTTAGTTAAGGTCCACGTCTCTGCACCATACGTAAGCACTGGAAGGATGCATTGATCAAACACTTTTCTTTTAAGACATAATGGCATATTGCTCTTGAAAATTATGCTGTTTCTTCCAAAAGCTCTCCAGGCAAGTTTTGTACGCCGATTAATTTCTTCATCAATGTGACCCTCACTTGATATCTGCTGTCCAAGATAAACGTACGTGTCTGTTATCTCCAGCTTTTCTCCATCAATCAATAAATCTTCATTTCTTGCAAAAGCATTGAACATCACTTTTGTCTTCTGAAAGTTCATTTTTTAATCCCACTTCTTTACTCTTGTCAGCAAGTTCCTGGATCATACTCTGCAGCTCTGATGGGGTAGTTGCAAAAATGACTACGTCATCAGCGAAACGAAGGTGGGTTAGATAATCTCCATTAATCTTTATCCCTTTGTTTTCCCAGCTCACCGACTGAAAAACACCCTCCAATGTGGCATTAAAGAGCTTCGGAGATATGGTGTCACCTTGTCTCACTCCCTTTCCAATTTTTATGTGTGTTGTATTTTCAAACAGCCGAATCTTTGCACTTGCATTTTCATAGATGTTATTAATAATATTAATGTATGCATCTTCAATACCGCAGGTTTTCAGAGCCATTGTAACTGCTGATGGTTTCACCGAATCAAAGGCTTTTTCATAATCGATAAAAGCCATGCACAATGGAAGTTCATATTCCCTCGCTCTTTCAATTAGTTCTCTCAGTACGTGGATATGATCTATTGTGCTGTAGCCACTCCTGAATCCAGCTTGTTCTCTCGGTTGAGCCATGTCCAATGTTACCTTCAAGCGGTGTGAAAGAACTTTAGTGAAGATTTTATAAACTACTGATAGGAGGCTGATAGGTCTGTAGTTTCCGAGATCCTCAATGTCACCTTTCTTATGTAGCAGGATCATTGTAGCGGTGTTCCAATCCTCAGGAATCTTTCCTTCATTAAGGCATCGAGTGAAAATTTGGGCGAGTACTGTTTCAATTTCTCCACTTGCTTCTTGTATGATGTCTACAGTAATTCCATCTTCTCCTGGAGCTTTTCCCAGCTTCATGTTCTTGATTGCATGTGCAACTTCTGCTGGAAGGACTGGAGGAACTCTGGTACTGGTATCTTTCATGATGTCTGGAGTGCATGTATCATCCCTTTCATATAATTTGGAATAGAAATCTTTCACTCTTGTCAAAATTTCGCCTCTATTTCTTGTTACAGAACCATCTTCTTTTCTCAGTGCCATAATCTGTTTTCTTCCCTTACTGAGATGTCCCTTTGCTATCTTTAGGCTTTGGTTGTTTTCAATTGCTTTCCTCACTAGTTCACAGTTGAATTTTCTTACGTCTTCAGTGATACTTTTTCTTACTGTCTTGCATAGCTCTATATATTCCACTTTGGAAGTCACATCTTCTTTAGTTGTCCTCATCTCTCTTCTTTTTGCATCAACATTTTCGTTTTTCCTGATAATTTGTTTACATGCAACTTGTTGTTAGACCCAGCTAATTTTGTTGCTGTTTCCATAAGAGCTTTGGTTACTTTTCTGTTAACTTCAGAGATGTCCACTTCTTCCGATGTTAGGCCTTCTAAAGCAGAGAACCTGTTCTTCAGTTCCAACTTGAAGGTATTATGGTGTTTTTTAAGGTTGGTTATGTCAATAGATTTTGTTTGTCTTATGAGCTTGCCACGTTCAAGTTTGGTGTTGAGGTGCATCTTACATCTCACCAATCTATGGTCACTACCTGTGTTGAACTTGTTTAGCACACTGCAGTCTTCTATGACGAATTTTTTGTTACACATAATAAAATCAATTTCACTTGTCGTCCCATTTGGATGTCTCCATGTCCATTTCCTGTGTGGCTTTTTCTTGAAGAAGGAGTTCAAGATGAAAAACCCTTCTGCCTCTGCAAACTCAACGAGAGTATTTCCACGCTGGTTTCTGTTGCCGTGACCGAATTTACCTACTGAAGTTTCATTCTGTTGCCGTTGCCCTATATTTGCATTGAAATCTCCCATAATTATTTTCAAGTGCTGCTTACCTTTATTATTTAGATGACAAATTTCCTCATAAAATTCTTCAATTTCTTCTTCAGGATGACTTGTGGTGGGTGCATAAGCTTGAATAATCTGAGCCTGGTATCTTTTCGAGAGTTGGATAACAAGTCGTGCAGCTCTGTCAGAGGAACTTTCAACTTCTACAACTTTATCCTTCAGTTTCTTGTTTATTATAAATCCAACACCACTAGTTCTGCCAGTATCTGTCCCACGATAGTAGAAGAGATGTCCACTTTTCAGTTCGATGAGATCTTCTCCTTTTCTCCTTACCTCACTTAGCCCCACGATGTCCCACTTGATCCTTTGTATTTCCTCTTCCAATTCAAGAAGCCTTGAATCAGAAGATAGGGAGCGTCCGTTGTACGTAGCCAAGGTCAGCATCAGATGGCAGCCTAGTCCGGTCCTCCGGGGATTCTTAGCACCCTCTGCCTTCATGTCGCACTGGCCGCTGCCTTGGCCAGGTACATTCCAGCTGCCGGAGACTGAGGGCCAAGATTTAAGTTGTGGAATCATTTTGGAGGGGTTTGGCCATAACTCACCACGCTGGCCAAGCGAGTTGGTGAGTGTGGGATAGAATTTCCTCTAATCCCGATGGTATAGTTATACCGCTATTGGCGGTCGTCAGAGCCCCTTTAGTGGGAACAGGATGTACCACGAGAAGGCGGGGTTGACATTTGTCAAGGAGAGGCTGTGATGTTACGCATCACCTGACCTTACATCCCTATATATATATATATATATGATGATATATATATATATATATATATATATAATATATATATATATATATATATATATATATATAATAAAATATATATATATATATGATGATATATATATATATATATATATATATATTTTATTTTTAAAAGCCTCCTCTAGCCACATTGAATATTGCCCGCCGGACATAAAATGATTAAACATAAAATAAATTAAATTAAACCATTTAATTGAAAGCCAATTGTTCAGGGTATGAAACATAGCTCTTCATCATACTTAGCATTCAACCTAAGGCAATGCATATTTTCTACAACTCTCTATATTCTTCACTGCTTTCCCTTTTTGACCTTCCTATCTCCCGTCACGTATTTTCCGTCATCCAGGTGATTCGCGATCCCTAATACTGCTTCTTATAAAAAAGCGGGATGGGTTAGAACGTCACTATTGAAAGATTGTCAATGCTAAATTTTTATTGTTCTTTTCAAAGTCGGCCTTTATCCTGGGCAAGCAAGGCCACATCCTAACACCGCGGATTTTAATCATATGTTGATTTTTATCATCATCGAATTTTAGGTTCGTATTTTACTCAACATACCAGCATCATCAGCCCAGCTTAAAAGTTGTTCACTAACTGGCCGTACACTCATAACGCAACAAGAAACAACTAAGCTTTGAAAATTCTAAAAAAACTGAAGCATACATATTGCACACTAAAACTAAAAGATCAAACCATGTGATGATTATTAAAAAGTGCTAAGAAAAATAAGAATGAATGAAATTATTAGGCAAGTGGCAAATTGTATGTAGACAATATGTGACGCCAAATGTTATTTTAGTTTGAATTTAGTTTTGACAAAATTATTAACAATGTAACATTATTAAAGTAAAACACAAAGCAACAATGACGCCTGAATATAGTGAATAATTCATTAATAAAAGCATTGGATCATCAAAAAGTGTATGAACAATTCACAGGTTAATAATCTTTCAATTTCACAAAAATGACAGTGAAAAGTGTGGAACTTTTTAGGCCGCCCGGTGGTGCAGTTGTCTAAGCGATGACTTCTGATCATTCGTCCGAGATGGGTCCCGGTGAGGCATGGATGTTGTGTTTGTCTTACGGCACTGGCTCTCTCCCTTCCCTGGAACCAGTGACTCTAAATTTGGGACGGGCGACTGCTTATATAGCCCATTGAGTTGTTCACGGTGGTCGTAAAACTTCCAATAAAAAAAAAAAAAATTATTCGTAAAGTTTTATTTTCTGTTTATTTTCCTTAGAATGAAATTAATGTCACCGTATAACGCAATTATTGTCATAAAATGCGCAATTCTAGTTTAACTGAAGAGACGTTTAATTTTTCTGGTTACTTTGGATAAAATGAATGGCACTGAAGTTGTTAAGAGTGATATTAGTTTAGGTGGGTAATCATGAACATTAACAACAAGTGCCAAATTAAAAGAAACGTTAATCTTTTTGGAAAAAATGTTCTGCCATTCGCATTACCTATGTGTGTTTCTGATATTTCACCACAGTAAATATTTTCATTTCTGTGGTTATAAACTAAACAATTAAAAAAATGCTTACTTATAGTTGGGTTAACAAGGTTATTTATTAATTTAGTTTCATGTGAATAAATTATTACGCCGCGTAGAAAATTGTGTAATAAATTAGCTTTCTACGCGACGTAAAATACGAATAAATGACGCGTAATTTATGTAAAATATGCCATGTAATTCACGCTCCCAAGCGTAAAGCTATTCTACCATATCACCCAGCTTCACTATCAACTACAGTGTCATAGTTTTCTTACGATTCGTATTTCTTGAGGGGAGTAGACATTGCTGTCGTTATCTATTGAAACACAAAAGATAAAATAACTGAAAGTATTTTCAAAAAAATTTCAAAATAACCAATAAGAAAAAAACATAACTTATTGTCAGAAGTGGGGTTCGAACCCACGCTCTCTTACGAGAACCAGAGCTTAAATCTGGCGCCTTAGACCGCTCGGCCATCCTGACACGGTAAGGACGGCTTATCAATCTTAATCTCTGCTTTGCGCATAAGCGAAGATGTGAAGTCATTGCGGAAACCTAGATCGTAATTTTTTTTTTTGCAATATAAACATTGTTTTCACTGGACTATGAAGCAGATTGACTCCAGGACTTTAATGTTCAGGCCTTCATATGGCACCCATCACGCCTTTTGGTGTTCCGCAAGATCACCGTGTTTTAGATTTGTTTTTAATTGACTTCCTGTACATAGCTTGTTAATACTGTACATAGTTTGTTCGAATTGTTGCACATTATTTTTACGTTTTGTTGTTTCGTTTCTGTACACGTGTGCTTGTTCAATAAATACCTATTTTGCAATAAAGATACAGCCAGGCCTTACCTTAGAACGTCGGTAGCACTGTGCAAAAATTACCGTTGCCGTCCGTAATGGTATAATATTTTTGTATGAAAAACATACATGGTTCTTAATCATTATAATATCAATTTTCAGTCACATTTTTTTCTCAATGACTCGAAAGAAAAATTAAAAAGAAAATGCACATGGGTCATTGGATATAATATATACTCCGATCCGAATGTTGTCTACAGTGTGTTTATTTGTAAATGTCATTGTACATTTCTTTCGTGATTAAAAATTAGGACTGCATAAACTTTTGGTTACATACAGGTCCGTGGTCAGACAGAGAAGTTGGGAAGGGCGGTAGACAAGGGCGCCCATAAGCAGGGCCTGATTTAAAATGCACGCGGTGCACGTGCACAGGGCCTCAGAATTTGGATGGGCCTCCAAACTACCTTAATAATAATATAGATTTTCAGAACCAAAATATAGCTCGAAATTACTATATGGTTTGGTTTCAAAATTTCGGATGAAATTTTTTAAACCAAATTATTACTATTTCATATAATAAAGCTCAAGCGTTGTGCTGCGCTGTGATCGGCCAGTGTAACATCTTAACCAGACCCTTATTTGTAACAATCAAAATGCAATGGGAACAGCCTAAATTCGGAGCAATATATTATAGTATACATGAAAAGCATTTCAAGCAAACATGTATAATTCACTAAAAATATTTTTAGCACGTCTTTTGTAAAAAAAGATCGTGCTTCTATTATCGGTTTGTCCGTCCGTCCGTCTGTACCAACGGTATCTCTGCAACTGTTAGTCCGATTTGAAAAATTCTTTTTGCATTCGGAAGCTTGAAATGTGCTAATGATGATCCTTCACTTCGTTTTTTTTTACGATAAACAATTTTGCCACTAGAGGGCATTAATGCAGATGATGTCGAAAGCAAAATTACGTTTTGATCCACATACTTGCTTTTAAACATCCGATTGAAAAAATTCTTTTATCTATCGATTCCATTTATGTCGAAGAGTATTTTAGATATAGTTTCCTTTCAAATTACGCACAGATTTTCCGCTACGGGGCGTAAAAGTAAATGACATTTTTCCCGATAGCTCTTCTCCTAAAACTCCGAATTGAAAAAAAAATTTTCAGCGGATACATCCATCTCCTGATGGAAAATCTTTGGCATATAATTTCGAATTTTTGGTAAAGAATACTTTGGCCACCAGGGGGCGTAAGTGTTAATTTTTGCTTCTGATGTATTTGCCATAATATCTGAGCTTCTAAAATATCGATTGAAAAAATTATTTCGCGGACTGATGCCACTCACATCGATAAACCTTTTCGGAATATTTTCTTCCTTAAATATCCCACAGTTTCTCCACCAGGGGCGTAGATGTACATTTTATTTTTGTCAATATCTCTACTTCTAGCAGTCCGATTTGAAAAATTCCTTCTTTGTTGGATAGTGTTTTCCGTGTAGCATCTTTTTCATATAATTTCAAAAATTTCAAGTAATTCATAGACTTTCCGCTAGGGGCGTAAAGATAAATTGCGTTTCTCCCTATATCTAAATCTCCGATTTGAAAAATTCTTTCTGCACCGGATACAGCTCCTGATGGGAAATCGTTTGCACACAATTTCTAATTTTTGTAAAAAAAATGGTTTGGCCACCAGGGGGCGTAAATCTTAATTTCCGCTTCTGATGTACGTATTTGCAGCAAAATATGAGCTTCTAAATTCTCGATAAAAAAGAAACGTCGTTTGTAGACCGATACTACTCATGTCGACAAATCTTTTAGGAACATTTCCTTCTTAAAATAGGGCATGGTCTCTACGCCAGGGGGCGTAGATGTAAATCTTATTTTTGTCAATATCTCTACTTCTAGGAGTCCGATTTGAAAAATTCCTCCTTTGTTGGATAGTGTTTCCAGTGTGACATGTTTTTCATATAATTTCAAAATTTTCAAGTAATTCAAAAACTTTCCGCTAGGGGGCGTAGTGGTAAATTGCGTTTCCCCCTATATCTCTGCTACTAAATCTCCGATTTGAAAACTTCTTTCTGCACCGGATACAGCTCCTGATGGGAAATCGTTTGCACATAATTTCTAATTTTGTAAGAAATGGTTTGGCCACCAGCTGGCGTAAGCCTTAATTTCCGCTTCTGTTGTATTTGCAGCAAAATATGAGCTTCTAAATTCTCGATTGAAAAAAACGTCGTTTACAGACCGATACAACTCATGTCGACAAACCTTTTTGAAACATTTTCTTCTTAAAATAGTGCATGGTTTCTACGCCAGGGGGCGTAGGAGTATATCTTATTTTTGTCAATATCTCTACTTCTAGGAGTCCGATTTGAAAATTCCTTCTTTGTTGGATAGTGTTTCTAGTTTGACATGTGGTTCATATAATTTCAAAATTTTCAAGTAATTCATAGACTTTCCGCTAGGGGGCATAAATGTAAATTGCGTTTCCCCCATATCTCTGCTTCTAAATCTCCGATTTGAAAAATTCTTTCTGCACCGCATACAGCTCCTGATGGGAAATCCTTTGCACATGATTTCTAATTTTTGCAAGAAATGGTTTGGCCACCAGGTGGCGTAAGTCTTAATTTCCGCTTCTGTTGTATTTATAGCAAAATATGAGCTTCTAAAATCTCGATTGAAAAAAACATCGTTTGTTGACCGATACTACTCATGTCGACAAACCTTTTAGGAAAATTTTCTTCTTGAAAAAATGCATGGTTTCTACAACAGGGGGCGTAGATGTATATCTTATTTTTGTCAATATCTCTACTTCTAAGAGTACGATTTGAAAAAGTCCTTCTGTGTTGGATAGTGATTCTGATGCGAAATGTTTTTCCTATAAATTCAAAATTTTCAAGTAAATCATAGACTTTCCGCTAGGGGGCACAAAGGTAAATTGCGTTTTCTGCGTTATTTCTGCGTTATTTCTGCTTCTGAAACTCCAATTTGAAAAATTCTTCCTTTATCGCATACAAGACCTGATGGAAAATATTTTCTACATAATATTTCTAATGTTTGGTAAAGAATATTTAGCCACCAGGTGTCATAAGTGTTCATTTCTGTTTCTGAAGTATTTGTTGCAAAATCTGGGCTCCTGAAAACTCAACTAATTTTTTTTTTTTTTTTTGGACCGATACCGCTTATATGGATAAACCTTTTGTGAATACTTTCTTCCTAAAATAATGCATGGTTTTCCCACAAAGGGACGTAAAGTCACATCTTATTTTTGTCTATATCTCTCTTTCTAAGAGTTCGTGAGCTCACGATTCCGTTTACAGCAATATCTGAGGGATTAAAAACCCGATTGATAACCTTCTTTCTTTCGTCAGATCTATTGTTTTCCATACCGGTTCCATTGCCTTTGAATAGCTTTGATAAATTTAATTTGCGTCAGAACGGATTCAAAAGACGTGCTTAATACACCCGAAAATTCGGGGTCATCTTTCTTGTTGTTATTAATATTAGTCTTGTGAAAACAAAAATTGTGAATCACTATTCATAATTACGTAGGGTTTGATTTTACATAAATAAAAATGCAAAAAAAAGTTTAACCGACACTACTTTATTTAAAGACTATTGTAATAATTTACATGGAGTACTGCAATAATTTCTTACAATGTGTGTGGTCAGCTGTAAGACTGTGAGGAATTGCTTCTTACAGCTTAAACTACCATGGGTCCATCGTTTCCATTAAATTTATGGGAAACTAGGTGTTTTAAATTATATCTCTGGGAGGATAGTTATTTGTTTCCGTAAATGATACTATAAAACAAAAAGAGAATTCCAGAGTAATTAATGTTACACAGAGGAGACTTTAGATCTTTTGGGGCCCTAGGCGCTAAAAGGTTCAGGGCCCCCTCCCCTTCTTATCCCTTCAGAAATTTTCATCCGTCAGATTAACAAAAAAAAGGGATGTGGAGAGTCAAGAAAAGGTTTTTTTTACTTTTTTAAAATGCCATTGCTTCCTATTATTAGAGCGTTCTGTAAGAAACAGTGCTAGTGTAATAATTTTGTCTCTCCGTGCACATCGAACTTTTTGATTTCAGAGATATTTCAAAAATTATTTTTGCGGCTAATAGGAAATCAATGGATATTAAGTTTGGCAATTTTAATATCCCATATACGTCATGCACAGCAGTTGTCATAAACAGAATTTTGAGGCTAATAGGGAATCAATGGAGGTTAGGTTTGGCATTTTAAATAGCCGTATCTCATTTATACCTGCACTACAGTTATCAGAAACAGAAGCATACAAATTAAATGCAAAAGATCCGGTTTACAAATGGAAAAGTAGGAACTGCAGGTTTTTGAATAAGAGTATCGTTGAAACTTTTTATTGCTTTTTCAAAAGCTACTTTTAAGTCGATTTAAGGAATAGAAAAGGTGAGAATACTTGATAATTATCAGTATTAAACCAAGGGAGCAGAAAGTAATGAAAACATGTTGTTGCAATACAATATAAATTACTTTCAACACTATTAAATAAGATAGTGTGATGTTCTCAAATTTCTTTATTTTTTCAGCCTAAACAATAATAACTCTTTTAGTTTAAGATGGTTTAAAGGGATTAGGGTCGAGGAAGAACTTGATTGTCCTAAGAAGAGTTATCCTGAGAAGAATATTTCTTTCTTCATTGATTATCCTACCACGAAGGAAATAAACTATTAACAGCAAACATGCCCGATCATCAGGAAATTTTTTACAAGTACTCCTCATCGTAACTCGGGAAGAAGGTGGGAAGGTTCCAACACAGATGTGTTCCTTTGGCTGGAAGTAGCATGAAAGCAATTTATAGCACAGCAGGCCAGTTAAGAATTCGCCTTAAACAATGAAAAGTGTGGGAAGCGTGAATACCTTCTTTAACAACCACTACAAGGAACTCAAAATTATTTTAACCGTTACTTTCAAAATACGTACATCGAAAAGAACTCGAAAATTCGGAATATCACAACAGCAAGAAAAAATTTGTTATTATTAATATGAGAAAGTAAAATATCAATTGACAATACAAAGTAGTCGCTTTAAGAATTGATTTGCTTCAGTCCGTGAAAACCAAAACTGAAAATCCAATTATATGTTTTCGGGGCCCCTCAAACAGCGAGGCCCTGGGCGCGAGGCCCTGGGCGCGCGCCCAATGCGCCTAGCCGGAAATCCGCCCGTGATGTTACAGCTGTAAGCTCTGCGGGTGCGAGGAAGTACAAGCGGTGTGAATCCTCATCTCCTCGTCTATTACATGCCACATTGACTGTAAAGTTGACGAGCATGTGGGATGTGTTTTATTGTTTTTACTGCTAGAAAAACTGCTTGCAAAAAAGTATTTACCAGTAAATATTCTTTTCGACTGTTTGACTGAAAATGTTAATCAAGGGGGGGGCAGACATAGGACGTGCACAGGGCCTCAACTGACCTAAGTCGGGCCCTGCTCAAGCCACCCTCTAGCCGTTGGTATAGCCAAAATTTTTATAAATTTAAAACACTAAAATAGACAAACCATTTTTTAAAGCATTTTTAAAAATAATAAGGTATTAATGATTGATTGTATCAATTATTTTTATCGTTTTTCAGCATCTTGTACATTTACTAAAATGTTTGACAACCTTGATGGAGGTAAGGATTTTTCTTAGCCCCCCCCCCCCCCCTCCCTAAAAAGTACTCATATGGGCGCCACTGGCGGTAGATGATTCAGGTCGGGCAAGAGATGACAAGTTTTACTACTGAACATTATTATGTAATTTCTACGAAGGTCAAAAATAAATATAGGTCCCCCCCTATGAACTTGAATACATAACTGAAATATTAACACTGAGCACACTGTTGATGACTGTACTGCAAAATTCAAACAAGAAAACATGGTTGTTGTTGTTTTTGATGGGTTGTTTAACGACCACCGTGAGCAGTGGCGGATTAAGAGTTTTGGAGGCCCCAAGCGCAACCTGATTTTGAGACCCCCTCAAAATATTTATCTTTTTTAAGGATGTTATACCAAAATGCATGCTTGAATTGAGAAATACATCTGATCTTGTTGTTTTCCATTAAACAGAAACGCATACATGAAAAATTGTATATTCGTGCAATAGAATAAATCACACTGCACATTCCATTCAGTAACATTAAATAATAAGTATATAAACAGAATCGGTTCTTGTTTTGAACAAAAATGAATGAAATATCTTAGTTATTTTGTATACATTTATACATAACAGTCATATTAAAGACAAACTTTTCTCAATTTTAATTTAGCGAATTTGTCAATAATTTATTCATAATCTAATGATTGGAGAGTTTTCCATAAACATATGTGCCAAATGGCATAAATGTAACTTATTTACTGCATTACGTAAATAATAATTAACCCGTTAAAGTACAAAAAATGAAGGTTCACCGTTAGCGTTACGAAAAGTTTTGTCGAAAAAAAATTCATTTTTTTCTTTGTCTTCATTCTGCTTTCTTTGAAGTTCCGATTTTCTGTAAGCAAATTTGCATCGGTCTCAATATCTTAGAAGTTGCTTCTGACATCTATAATGAATTCAGAAATAGATTTGATAACAGTCGTTCCTTGTATTAAATTGGATTGTACATGTTGTAGCGATGTGCTCTTGCCGTTTATGCGTTGTAACAGTTTGTCCCATAAAACTGTTAATAAAGCTATTTCATATTCATTAAAATATTGTGATAATTTTTCTGCCTCTAATTTACCTACTCGTTTTTCATTGCCATTCGTACTAATTTGAATTAATGCTTCCTTGATGTTCTTGTAATTTCATCTTAAAGCTGAAACTGCTGTCAGCTCTTGCTTCCCATCTGCTATCGCCTATTCTCTTTATATGTTTGGATTGAGGGTCCGACAAACCATTTATGAGAATATTCCATCGTCAAGTTGACAAAGAGAAATATACTTATAAATTCTGAATAAAGTTAAAATAATGCAACGCTTGTTAAAAAACGGCACATAGGTTACTTTTCAATACGTTGTCGATTGTAATCCACTGTATTTATCCGTCAAGTTTGCAGCATTACCGTATGTTTGGTCTCTACAGTTTTTGATTTCAATAGATAGATCCTTTAATGATTACAATACAATCTTTTCTAAATACGCGGAATCATGATTCTCGATTTGAGGAAAACCAAAAACATTTATCTTATATCTCCTTCTTTTTCAAAAAGACTTACGATTAAAGTGAATTAGACCATGTACATTCGACTCCCGATATCCCCCAATATCGGGAGTCGAATGTACAATTATTGAATAATACAAAAGCGTCTTGACTTGAACTTCAGATATTAAAAATTTCTTCAGTTCATTTCCCATTAAACTTATTACTACTTATAAATTCGTCACACAGTGTGTGATAATAATTTGCATTGTATTGGAATTGGATCAGGCTACTGAATCTTTCCAAATGTTTTTATATTCCTGCCTAACATTGTACCAATGGCTTGGCATATTGTCATCTAGGAAGACACCGTCTCCATTCAGGACAAAACGCAACAATGCTGGCTGTACAAAGTCAGCAAGCAAGTCACGATATAGTGTGGGCACCAGTCATAGGTTCCACATGTACCAGGAATCCAAGTTCCTGCCAGATAAACATGCCCCACACCATACAACCCCTCCACCGGCTTGCAGTGTGGAGGCGATGCATGATGGATCGAGCGCGTCTTGCTCTTGGCGCCAAATAGGTAAGCGACAATCCACGGAGTGGAGCAGATAACGAGACTCGTGAGACCAGAACAAGTTTTTTCAGTCATCCGACGTCCAACTTGCAAGATCTTTGCTCCGTGCGAGTCTTTTGAGCCGATGCATCGTGGTTAGAAATGGATGTCGTCGGGATCGTCTGCATTTATAGCCCATACGTGCAAACATGCGACGCGTGGGCATGACAGATATTGTTCTGGGTTGACCTATGTTATATTGGGTATTATGTTGTATTGGGTATTAAACTGTTGAACAGTGTTGCGTCTGTTGGACTGTACGAGTCGTGGGACACTGCGCTCACCTCTCACATCATCACATCAACCTTTCGCTGTCCTGAGCAATTTTGCCTTTGAGTCATTGTTTGACCAATCTCACCCCAGTCCTGATGCACTTTAACTACGACGGATCATGAACAACCAACCAGTTCAACCGTTTGGAGAATCGAGGTACCTGTTCTCCGAGCTCCCCCAATCTGCCCTTTCTCAAATTCCGATAAATCCTTGCGTTTACATCACACTCCTCTTTATTTTCCTACCTACACTGGTGCGCAAAAATTAAGGATGAAGAGGAGAAATTAGCATAACAGCGGAACGAGCAGGCAGAACGCACCGAAAGTCCACTCACGAGATAGACTAGGGTCCGGTACGGTAGGGAATGCGCATATATGCAGCATGACGTAAGGGGGGGTCGGAACGGTATAAAACCCACAGGCGGTGTACGCTCAGCAATTCGGTGTAAGCTATTGCACGGTGTACATCGGTTTGAACGACGTCGAGTTGCTGCCACCGTGTGATATGGCCAACAGGCAATCCAGTAGACGACATCCGGATGACTTTACCCGAGGTCACGTCTTTGGGAAGTTGGAAGAAGGTTGAAGTGTGACTAGTGTGGCCGAGGAGTTCGGGATCGCTCACAGCATCGTTTCATGAGCTTGGAGAGCATTTCAAACGACAGGACGAGCTGTCCGAGAGTTTAGCAGTGGTCGTGTAGCCGTACTGACCTCCACATCTTCCAAGGAGGTTCAGTCACTGGTGTCCGCTATTGTACCGAGGCTCTCCTGCCTCACGTGCGTCTGTTTAGAGGCGCTGTATGTCCCGAGTTCTTCTTCATGGACGACAACGCTACACCTCATCGTACAGTGGCTGTCGCAGAGCTGTTGGAGAGTGAAGATATTCAACGCATGGATTGGCCCGCAAGGTTCCCGGACCGAAATCCAATCGAACACGTGTGGGACCTTCTCGGGAGACGCTAGGCAGCACGTCACCAGCCGCCAGCAACGATTCCACAGCTGCGATTGTCGCTACAAGAGGAATGGGCCGCGATGCCTCAACAGCTCCTTGACAATTTCGTCCTCAGCATGGACAGACGTTGTAAATCCTGCAACGCAGTCAGGGGTGATCATATCCCTTACTAAAGACTGGATTTTTCTTGGCAGCTGCCTGTCACATGGACGTTTCTGCCTTTTGTCCAGTTGTGCTCGAAGCTACCCTTTCAGTAAAGTGCCTTTGTATCCTTTGGATTCCTTGTTTGGACGGTTTTGCTCACTTGTCCCATATTCTTACATCTTGGGGATCTTATGGTATGCTTTGAGTCGATGTGGAGCACTTCTGCACGACGTTACATTCGAAAAACTGTCTCGTCCTTAATTTTTGCACGCCAGTGTATTACTCACACCTTATAAATGCTACCTCAGTGTACTAATCACGCTCTCTCGGAAATCACGTGGTCAACAGGCCGCATCCTGTTTTGATAGGGGAGGTCATAATTCAGTTTTCACTCGATGTGTGTGTGTGTGTGTGTGTGTGTGTGTGTGTGTGTGTGTGTGTGTGTGTGTGTGTGTACACATATGTAACCCATATGAGTTGTATACCAAATAATGAAAGTAGTCGACTCGAGGCCTGAATAATATGCAACAAATCCCAACCATTCATTATCTTTACGAGAACGCTGGTTGGGCGAAGTGGCTTTTCTGTGTGAGCAAAATAAGCTGGCCAGAGCCAAAAGCCTCGCTGAATGCGTTCTCGATGCCACGAGACCATAGGAAATGCTAAAACGACATGCCAGAGACGACTTGGTGAACACACCCAACATACACATACCTGTACTCCAAAGGTAAAAGATGAAGCAAACGGCTATGGTTAACGCAAACAGCAAACTGTAGAGAGCAAGACCTAGAAGGAATGTCATGGGACTGCTACGTGCAAACTATAGTCAAATACTTCAGACGTTAATGCCCCATCAAACGGCACTTAGTAAACCGTAAGTCTTGATGGAATTAAATTTCAAAGTCAGCTGTTTGAAGTATTTGTGTACGAAATAAAAAGAAAATAATTTGCCAACAGTTGTTTAAATAACCACCCGAGGTTCCTATTAATAGCAGACAATTCACTGCAGATTCTACAGATACGCCAAAACTGTGAAATTATTGTATTGCTATGTACATTATTTGAGATGTTTGAGTTCTAGTGAGTATAACAAATGATGTTAAACCCGAAGTCTCTTCTTTTGTCGTAGATTTTCGTCACAAACCGTTCGTTAGTTAGTTAGTTAATTGATTTTTGTGGCGCAAGGGCCAGGCATGGCCAAATAGCGCCAGACACAGAACTATCAGTTAAAGATTTTTAAAAGCGGGGTGAAATGATTAAGAGCAGACAGGCTTGGTAAAAGTTAGAAAGGAGAATGATGAAAGTTGTGAAGACTAGTTAGCTAATTAGGTTTATATATAAATTTATAAATTTACTAATATAATTATTATAAAACTTTTTTTTAAATAAGTTTTAAAACGTTAATCTGTTTTAAAAAGGAAAATACTGCGAAAGTGTCGCAGTGGTCGCCCAAAAGCTTTTGAAGCGTAGCTGCGCCCTCGTCCAGCAGATGAGACTGAAAATAGTGAAACCGATGATAACGAAAACGAACACAACTGCGCAAAACATGAGAGACGGTGAGTAAACAATCGCATGTCTCACACACCGGGGCTGTGTCGTCACACAGCAAATAGCTATGCGTGAAGCGACAATGCACTAAATTGAAGTTATTCCTCACACGTGGGAGGAAAGCAAAAAATTGAATATCAGTTTGGGGGGCATTTTAGGAGCAGAGCAAAATGTTGCATAAAAGATTTATCTTTTTTGTACTAAATATCTCTGCCCCTAAAAAACAAGGTGTTGTTGGTCTTGTCTTTTATATTAAAACTTGTTGTTTTTTCCTGATTAAAAAAAAAAAAAAAACGGCTCTTTTAAGAGCCGAGCAAAATGTTGCATAAAAGACTAATCTTTTTTGTACTGAATATTCTGCCCCTAACCAAACAAGGTGTTGTTGGTCTTGTCTTTTATATTAAAATTTGTTGTTGTTTTTTCCTGATTAAAAAAAAACGAAAAAAAAACCCGGCTCTTTTAAGAGCCGAGCAAAATGTTGCATAAAAGACTTATCTTTTTTGTACTGAATATCTCTCCCCCCAACTAATTAGGTGTTATCATGAAAGAAATACGGGATTACGCCATATAATACAAATTTTGAAGATGACAATCCGATTTTTGGCGTAAATGTGACAAGGATGGTAAGTCAGATAATATCCGAAAACTTGAATTTTTTTTTTTTCTTCAAAATTTGTAATAAGGTGTTGGTGGTCTTGTCTTTTAAATTAATTTTTTTTTCTTACGCATTAGTTCTGACAAAAAATAAATAATAATAATAAATAAGCAAAACAGGACTAAATTGTTTCCGCTGTTTGCAACAAGCAGACAAGTAGCGAAGAAAAAAATGATGAATGATTGGCCCTTATACTACCGGCTCCCTAAATAAGGAATAAAAAAACCCTGGTTGTGGCTTTTTTTATTTCTCGGTTGTTTACTCAAAATGAGTATCTTAAACATCGATCGGTGTAATCTTGTGATCACACCACCTCTGCTATGGTTACGCTGCCATGTCTGCAAGAATCAACAAAAGTAAACCTGAGAAAAAATCCTTTAAACCAATGGGGAAAAATCGCTTCTCTAATTGGCTGGCGAGTAACGAAGCAATAGCGGACCCGTGAGACACACTGAGCAAATGGCCAGTTTTGTCTTATCCAGTGTTGAACGTGAATTTTCCTCTGGGAAACTTATTCTGTGTGTGATGGGTTTTTTTTTCAGGTTTCCCTTACCCGTGTCCATTCCTTCCTTTCCCCCTATACTCATCTTTGGCACAGGTGTACCGGGCATTTTCCTGCGGAGAGAAATATTGCTTGGAATGGCTTGTTGTTACAGGTAAGTATGTAGGGCAGCTTACAACTTCACTTATTAACGGGTAACCGTCTACTCCTTCTCCTCTAATATTTCCATACTTTTCTGTCGTGCTATTCTATCAGGGCAATCTGCTCCTAACTCTCTTAGATTCTCTTTCACCTGCCAAAAGGCGCATGGCGCTGTGGGTTCGGGTTTCTCAACCTAATTTAGGAACTCCTTTTTCGTTTTCGACAATGCCCAATGCGGAGACGCGCAAGAACAACTTCTTCCCAACGGTTCCGGCGACACGATGATTTCCAGACTCCAAGGTTAGGTTTTATACGGTGCAGTTTATTCTCCACCTGTTGGTCCCACAGACTTCGCCACGTTCGTCTGATATGATCGTGAACAAGAAAGCGAAAATCACGGTGGAACAGTGGCAAGGGTGTGACGACCAAAGAGGAGGCAGATCTAGCAGCAGCATCAGCAGACTCGTTCCCTGGGATCCCAACATGCCCAGGAATCCAGCAGAACCGAATCTGGACATCAGCCTCGAGCAAAGAACGAAGAAGTCTCCGTACGGTAAAAAGAAGTGGGTGGCCACTGAAATCCAAAGATGACAATGATTGCACAACACTCAACGAATCAGTGTACACAATAGCACGCTGATGAGAGCTCGACTGCACGTGAACAAGTGCAAGATACACAGCATGCATCTCCGCCGAAAACACCGTGGCCTCAGTAGGAATGCGGGCAACAGAAACTTCGTCAACGCGACGGCGGCGGATCCAACAACACCAGCCGCCTTAGACCCATCGGTGAAAACAGGAATAAGCGTTCACCAACTATTCCATTAATCTTGGTGTTCAGAAAGTGTAGGTTTTCGCTATAAAGGTTCGCTTTTCTATTGTTAGTTCTTCTATAGAATAAATTTCTTAGGCTTGCTCGAAGAAATATCTATTGTTGAAAATAGCACCAAAACAAACCCACGCAGAAAAATGCAGCTACCTGTGTCGGAACACCTGCAAGATCAGTCACGTGACGACACGTGGTCACAGCGCTCCGCTAGTTCATTCCGTAGTAGACAGCATAGAGTTCAGACGTGTTTCTGTAACCCAGTATGAATTTAAAATTGGAGCAAAGAGCAGCTATAAAATTTTGCGTGCGTTTGAGTTAAACCGCCACAGAAAAGCACGAAATGAGTAAAACAAGCTGTAAGGAAGATGCTTTGTCGCGTGCAAGAGGTTTTGAATGGCACAAGAAATTTGTGAATGCTGAAGTGTGTCTGGAATATGCGCAACGCTCCGGTAGGCCTTCGACATCGACTACGGTGGTTAATATGAGTACCATCGAGGCATTCCTGCGCGAAGACCGTCGAGTGACCATTGAGATGGTTACTAATGCTGTGCAAATGTCCGTAGATGACACTGAAAAACCGGTTGGGGTACCAAAAAGTTGATGCCAAGTGGATTTCCCACTTGCTCACGGATGAACACAAGGCAAATCGTGTTATCACTTGTAGCCAATGGATGTGTCAGGTACGACGTGAGCCACACTATTTGGATCGAGGCGTCACATGTGGAGAAAACGTTTTTCATCATTTCGATCCAGAAACAAAACAACAGAGAACCCAATGGAAACACCCACAGCGTCCTCTATCCAAGAAAGCAAAGGTTCATGCAAGTACAGAGATGATATATTCCCTTCGACGTAAAGGGAATTTTGTATGACCCTGCTGTTTCACAAGGAAAAACTGTTATTTGTGCCTGTTATTTTGAAATTTTTAAAGGTCCTCTGAAGAAAAAAAATCCCCAAAAGGACCGGAATAGGTACAGACTGGTTAGATTTTGCATCAAGATAATGGCCCTGAACATCATGCTTTGCTTATCCAGCAGGTTATCCAAGATTTGGGCATCGAAATGATAACGCACTCTCCGTATTCACCGGACTTGGCGCCGTGTGACTTCCACTTATTCCCTGAAGTAAAGAAATAACTTCGTGGGGATCGGTTTGCATCAAATATTAAGATGAACAATGCTGTAATGGGTATCCTTAACTACATGTCTAGGAAGGGCTCCGAACACACCTACCGGAAGTGGATAAAAAGGTGGGACTGGTGCATTCAGGTAGAGGAAGAATACTTCGAAAGTGTTTAATTGAAAGTTAATTTATTGCATTACACTTCTGCCCCTTGTAAAATCAGTCTCATTATTTTTTGTACGACCCTGACATACTAGCAGTTATGCCCGCTCTCCGGACGGTAAATTAATGAAAACATTTTTGAACATAAAATTAGAGAAAGAGGAAAGTAATTACGGAATAGCAAAGTAATTTAAGATCCGTAATTGTTTCACGATTTAGAACAGGGTTCGTGACGTCAATGCATATATGTTTTGACGTAAAACGGAGCAAGTTTTGGCACCCCTTAATTTGAAATCAAAATCTCATGGAATTTTTACAGCATTTCAACGTTTCTGGTATAATTGTATTTTAAACCTATCAGCATTTTGAACAGTAAACCTAAGCCTCACTTTTGAATTTTTTGGTTTTGAGACTTTTGTAGTTGCAGAAGTGACGGAAAAATTCAAGCTGACAATATTCCAAAGCCGCATTTTTTATTTTATTTTTCCTGACTTTTGCAGGTATCAGGACCTTGACTTCTCAGCATGCCAATTTTCAGATCTCTGGTTCATTTAGAAGTGGTCGAACAATTCGCGAAAAGTTCAAGCTCACAATGTTCCAAAGATGTCATTGTGATTTCTTTGAGTTTTTTTTTTTTTTTTTTTTTTTTTGGACTTTTCTAGGTATATACGGACTTTAAGACCTATCAGCATACTAATTTTCAGATCTCTAGGTCATTTACAAGTGATCGAACAATTTGCTTACGGAAACACTCACATTTTTCTATTTTGTTTTATATAGAGAGATTCTAATATATATATATATATATATATATATATATATATATAGAATCAGAAGATAGAGAGCGTCCATTGTAAGTAGCCAAGGTCAGCATCAGATGGCAGCCTAGTCCGGTTCTCCGGGGATTCTTAGCACCCTCTGCCTTCATGTCGCACTGGCCGCTGCCTTGGCCAGGTACATTCCAGCTGCCGGAGACTGAGGGCCAAGATTTAAGTTGTGGAATCATTTTGGAGGGGTTTGGCCATAACTCACCACGCTGGTCAAGCGGGCTGGTGAGTGTGGGATAGAATTTCCTCTAATCCCGATGGTATAGTTATACCGCTATGGGCGGTCGTCAGAGCCCCTTTAGTGGGAACAGGATGCACCACGAGAAGGCGGGGTTGACATTTGTCAAGGAGAGGCTGTGATGTTACGCATCACCTGACCTTCAAGGCTTCTTGAATTGGAAGAGGAACTACAAAGGATCAAGTGGGACATCGTCAGGCTAAGTGAAGTAAGGAGAAAAGGAGAAGATCTCATCGAACTGAAAAGTGGACATCTCTTCTACTATCGTGGGACAGATACTAGCAGAACTAGTGGTGTTGGATTTATAATAAACAAGAAACTGAAGGATAAAGTTGTAGAAGTTGAAAGTTCCTCTGACAGAGCTGCACGACTTGTTATCCAACTCTCGAAAAGACACCAGGCTCAGATTATTCAAACTTATGCACCCACCACAAGTCATCCTGAAGAAGAAATTGAAGAATTTTATGAGGAAATTTGTCATCTAAATAATAAAGGTAAGCAGCACTTGAAAATAATTATGGGAGATTTCAATGCAAAAATAGGGCAACGGCAACAGAATGAAACTTCAGTAGGTAAATTCGGTCATGGCAACAGAAACCAGCGTGGAAATACTCTCGTTGAGTTTGCAGAGGCAGAAGGGTTTTTCATCTTGAACTCCTTCTTCAAGAAAAAGCCACACAGGAAATGGACATGGAGACATCCAAATGGGACGACAAGTGAAATTGATTTTATTATGTGTAACAAAAAATTCGTCATAGAAGACTGCAGTGTGCTAAACAAGTTCAACACTGGTAGTGACCATAGATTGGTGAGATGTAAGATGCACCTCAACACTAAACTTGAACGTGGCAAGCTCATAAGACAAACAAAATCTATTGACATAACCAACCTTAAAAAACACCATAATATCTTCAAGTTAGAACTGAAGAACAGGTTCTCTGCTTTAGAAGGCCTAACATCGGAAGAAGTGGACATCTCTGAAGTTAACAGAAAAGTAACCAAAGCTCTTATGGAAACAGCAACAAAATTAGCTGGGTCTAAGAACAAGTTGCATGTGAACAAATTATCAGGAAAAACCAAAATGTTGATGCAAAAAAGAAGAGAGATGAGGACAACTAAAGAAGATGTGACTTCCAAAGTGGAATATATAGAGCTATGCAAGACAGTAAGAAAAAAGTATCACTGAAGACGTAAGGAAATTCAACTGTGAACTAGTGAGGAAAGCAATTGAAAACAACCAAAGCCTAAAGATAGCAAAGGGACATCTCAGTAAGGGAAGAAAACAGATTATGGCACTGAGAAAAGAAGATGGTTCTGTAACAAGAAATAGAGGCGAAATTTTGACAAGAGTGAAAGATTTCTACTCCAAGTTATATGAAAGGGATGATATATGCACTCCAGACATCATGAAAGATACCAGTACCAGAGTTCCTCCAGCCCTTCCAGCAGAAGTTGCACATGCAATCAAGAACATGAAGCGAGGAAAAGCTCCAGGAGAAGCTGGAATTACTGTAGACATCCTACAAGAAGCAAGTGGAAAAATCGAAACAGTACTCGCCCAAATTTTCACTCGATGCCTTAATGAAGGAAAGATTCCTGAGGATTGGAACACCGCTACAATGATCCTGCTACATAAGAAAGGTGACATTGAGGATCTCAGAAACTACAGACCTATCAGCCTCCTATCAGTAGTTTATAAAATCTTCACTAAAGTTCTTTCACACCGCTTGAAGGTAACACTGGACATGGCTCAACCGAGAGAACAAGCTGGATTCAGGATTGGCTACAGCACAATAGATCATATCCATGTACTGAGAGAACTAATTGAAAGAGCGAGGGAATATGAACTTCCATTGTGCATGGCTTTTATCGATTATGAAAAAGCCTTTGATTCGGTGAAACCATCAGCAGTTACAATGGCTCTGAAAACCTGCGGTGTTGAAGATGCATACATTAATATTATTAATAACATCTATGAAAATGCAAGTGCAAAGATTAGGCTGTTTGAAAATACAACACACGTAAAAATTGGAAAGAGAGTGAGACAAGGTGACACCATATCTCCGAAGCTCTTTAATGCCACGTTGGAGGGTGTTTTTCAGTCGCTGAGCTGGGAAAACAAGGGGATAAAGATTAATGGAGATTATCTAACCCACCTTCGCTTTGCTGATGACGTAGTCATTTTTGCAACTAGCCCATCAGAGCTGCAGAGTATGATCCAGGAGCTTGCTGACAAGAGTAAAGAAGTGGGATTAAAAATGAACTTTCAGAAGACAAAAGTGATGTTCAATGCTTTTACAAGAAATGAAGATTTATCGATTGATGGAGAAAAGCTGGAGATAACAGACACGTACGTTTATCTTGGACAGCAGATATCAAGTGAGGGTCACATTGATGAAGAAATTAATCGGCGTACAAAACTTGCCTGGAGAGCTTTTGGAAGAAACAGCATAATTTTCAAGAGCAATATGCCATTATGTCTTAAAAGAAAAGTGTTTGATCAATGCATCCTTCCAGTGCTTACGTATGGTGCAGAGACGTGGACCTTAACTAAAAGAGACATACAACTCAAAGCAGCATGGAGAGGTGCATGCTTGGTGTAACCAGGAGAGATAAGAAGAGGAACTCGTGGATCCGAAAAATGACAAGAGTATAAGGCATCATGATCAGAGTTAAATCCCTGAAATGGCAATGGGCTGGACATACTGCCAGAAGGACAGATCATCGATGGACAGCCGAAATTTTAGATTGGATTCCAAGGGACAGGAAAAGACCCAGAAGAAGACCACATGGGAGATGGGTGGATGAAATTCGAAAGTATGCAGGGGTGACATGGAGGAGACTGGCACAAGACAGACCGTTGTGGAGGAAACTTGGGGAGACCTTCGTCCAGCAGTGGATTGATAATGGTTGACAATGATGATGATGATATATAGAATATATAGAACGTTTCTAGAACGTTTATGAGACTCCCATGATCGGGAATCAGACGTAGATTTGGAAGGGTGGATTCTTGCAAATGGCGCACTCGAAGTGTGACCCAGAAATCCGGGCCCACCCACATGAGGTATCACTTTGTTATAGGTGTGCTTATTTTTAATATATTTATTGAAATTTTAAAATATGCATTTTACCATAATTGGAAATGGCCTTTAAACGTCGAAGATATTTTTATTGGTTCGCATTATAGTTTGGGAGATATTTTCTTCAGGGTATTTTTATTTGCATCTTCAATATTTTGGGATACCCCATAAAGAAATCCGGAAAGCGCCACTGAGCTCTTGGTATCACGTGATTGACCCAGGTACAGTACTTTTATATGTCGGAACAAAGCGTTTACAAGGCTCGTTATGATTGATAAGGAAATTTTATATCAATTTTTTTAAAACATATAAAATTCTGTTAAAAAAAAACAGACTTACTCTGCCGGTAATAGGTATAATCAATATTTGATTCTAGCTGCAATACATCGAATATTTTTTTTCCCGTTATTAAAAGAAAATATTCTGCACACGACTTCTTGCCTTTGTACTAGAGCCGGATGGAGGGAGCTTTTGCAGGGCCCGGGGAGAAATTTTCTTGCGGGTCCCGGGACCAAAAATTCATTGCTGGCACTAGGAAATAAATCTCATATTTTAATAAAGTCGTTACGTGAAAAATGTCCTCAAAGAACACACACGATGTGAAATTCACAAATTTTGACGGTGACGACGAATCTCGTCCCTCTACTCCAGAGCCGAATGCTTCACAGATAAGCTACACCGAAGGAATTGATTGTTGCAACTTCTCCGTCTTGACATGTGCTTCACCTCTGTAGTATGCCATAAAGAAAACAATCATAAAGACGAAATGATTATGTCAAAGAAATATTCGCTTTAAGCTTAAGAAAAAGACCATAATATGATTGAAAGTTCAGAGAGATAGAGAGAGAGAAGAGGGAGGGAGGGAGAGATAGAGATGCAGAGAGAGAGATAGAGGGAGAGATAGAGATACAGAGAGAGAAGAGGGAGAGAGATAGAGAGAGAGAAGAGGGAGGGAGGGAGAGATAGAGAGGCAGAGAGAGAGAGAGGGAGAGATAGAGATACAGAGAGAGAAGAGGGAGAGAGATAGAAGGGGAGGGAGATATAGAGGGAGAGATAGAGATACAGAGAGAGAAGAGGGAGAGAGATAGAGAGAGAGATAGAAGAGGGAGGGAGAATGAGAGAATGAGAAGAGGGAGGGAAAGATAGAGATACCGAGAGAGAGAGAGAGAGAGAGAGAGAGAGAGAGAGAGAGATAGGAGAGGGAGGGAAGAATAGAGAACAGGGAGGGAGGGAGGGAGGGAGGGAGGGAGAGAGATAGGGAGGGAGGGAGGGAGAGAGATAGGGAGAGAAGAGGGAGGGAGGAGAGGGAGGGACAGAGATAGAGAAGAGGGAGAGAGGGAGGTTGAGAGATAGAGGGAGGGACAGAGATAGAGAGAGAAGAGAGAGAGAGAGAGAGAGAGAGAGTAAAAAGTGTTGAAATCTACGATTTTCTTTCCGGCGAGATATGGTTGAGATTGTATTATGACTCTTATAAAAACTTCCTTACAAAATGATAAAAAAACAACCTGCATGGCGAAAGTTTTTGAAATGCGAATATTTTAGTGTAGGAAGTATAAGGATCCCTCTAAAATAAATTCGTATAAGTAGTTGTTTTTCGCCTGATACATTTTTTAAACTTTTTTATACGCGCACATATATGATTTTTTTGTTGATTTCTAGTAATGTTTTTAAAGTCACTGAATAAATGGCCTCCATATGTAGAACGAAATCAACTTTGATATTGTTCTTTTATTTACGCTTTAAAACCGAACAAACATTTCTCATCAGGAGTTTTATCCGCTGAAGAAAACATTTTTTAAATCGGAGTTTTAGAAGCACAGATATCGGAAAAAACGCGATTTAATTTACCTAGCGGAAAATCTATGCGTAACTTGAAAAAGTGACTGTATCAAAAATACTTCTCCGACATAAATGGAATCGAAAGGTAAAACAATTTTTCCAATCGGATGTTTAGAAGCAAATATATGGAATAAAATGTGATTTGAATTCGATATCATCTGCATTTACGTCTTCTAGCGGCGAAATTATACATCTTAAAAAAAAAAAACAAACCCCAAATGAAGGATCATCATTTGCATATTTCAAGCTTCCCAATGCAAAAAGAATTTTTCAAATCGGACTAATAGTTGCAGAGATATCGTGTCCACAGACGGACGGACAAACCGATAACATAAGCTCGATCTTTATTTTTTACAAAAGACGTGCTAAAAAGGATAAAAAAATTCCAATCCGTGACTCGTAAAACAAATAGATGTTACCCAAAACATAAAAAACATTTTTCCGCCATCTAGCGGGAAAACTGTGCATCGCAGAAATTTGAAAGTGCTATTCGCTGCACAGGGAATTTATCGAATTCGACTTATATGCCCTCAGAAATCGTGGCTACGCATGCTCAGATGATATACAGTAGGACAAAGTCAGTTATACTCCACCTCTATATCCGGGTGGTATGATAATTCGTCCGAGATGGGCCTGGGTTTGAATCACGGATGGGGTATGGGTGGTGTGTCTGTCTGATCGCGCTGGCTCTGTCCATTCTCTGGAACCGGTGGCACTGTATTCCGAGTCAACTTAAGAGAGTACCACTATGAAAACTATGGAACAGCTTCCTCCGCTACGAAAAGTAGTTCCTAGCGTTTAGAGCGAAAAGCAGTAGAGTTATTGCTCAGAATTCAGTTTTGTTTGCTCAGTAGTTTATCGGACTAATTGCTACATAAAACGAATTTTCTAAAAGTCAGAGCGTTATTAGAAATGAATTTGCTGTGAGAAATTACTCAATCAAGATCCTCGAACTTTGGGCTGGGCCTGTCCAGCTGGAAAATAACTTGGAGACGGGGGAATGGGTGGAGTGGAAGACCTCTCCCGACATTCACAACACAGAGACAAAAAACTGACAATCGGGAAAACTCAAGGGGAAGGTTACTTAAACAGGCAATAGGGGAAGAAGTTCGGACCAACCACACCCCCATTCACAATCCCCACTGTTTGTGTGGTGGGGGTGGGTGGGGGTCAGTGCGAGAGTAATTGCCTGACAGAAAGGAAACATCAGGAGTGCACTGTAACGCTGATTGATACTTTTCTTGCATTCCATGGAGAGTCGTGATGAGGCTCTTCCGCCTTTAACAACAGTACACTCTAAGGAAGACTTGTAGTATAAATTAGGTACGGTGACTGCTTATAATCCTTTGGGGCCGCGAATAGCCTAGTGGGCAACGTTCGTGACTGCCACGGAAAGGACCTCAGGTTCGATCCCAGGCAGGTACGAACGCTCTATCCACTAAATATCCGCCGTGCATCGGATGGGCACGTTAAGCCGTCGGACCCCGGGTACTGGCCCCCGGTAATAAATAAGGGCGTCTTCCTCCCCCTTTCTACTTCTCTTCCGTGTCACTTTGCTATCGGGCACTCTAGCCCAAATCTCCTAGGTTCCTATTTCTAAGGGTTGTTTAAGACCTGGGGTCACAGACACTCCCTTCCTAAAATCCTGTACATATGATCATCTTATAATCCTTTGTTCCCCTGCGGCGACCCCTTCCCCAGCTTGTGTGGCTGTCGCTCCAGAAATCAGTTCTCTCACATCTGTCCCTACGATAGCCTCCCATTTCCGTACTTGCCATTTCCGTACAAAAGGAATTTAGCAGATCGGTTTGTGCCATTTCCGTACAATTTTACCTCACCGCGTATCCGACGCCACAGAGATCCAGGGCTTTATCCAGGGCATTCTTTGTTTTCGTCAACCGATTTGCGCTCATGGTTGGGTAAGCGGGAACAAAAATAAAACTGAAGGGCAAACAGACTGCCCGTTAATGCCATCTTAACGGTCTTCAGCATTCGTCGCAGATGTTTAATTTCAAAACCGCGAAAAAAAAAAAATGTCTTTTCTTTTTAATATTTCGTCCAAAGCTGCCGTCCAAAATTCGGCTATTTCTTAACCAGTTTCGTATGAAGTTTCCGCAAAAGATTTTAGAAAATCTTTTTCCTGAGGCTACAGACTCTTATAGCAGTGACCCCCACCCCTTCCCCAATGGGGCGGGAATTGCGGGGCTATCAGTACGCCCCTGATCCTCTGTCTTCCCTCACGCATATCTTGCTGCTTACGGATCATCTACGGACGGAAATTGCACTAGATGATCTGGATGTCTGCGGAAATGGGACAAAAATTAATTTATATGGAAATGGCATGTACGGTCCCTACATTTCTTTTGCTTTTCTTTCCTATTGAGTTCACTTACTCAAATATCCTAGCTTCCAATTTCTCAAGGGCAGTTTTAGACCTGGGATCAGACACTCCTTCCTAAGAATTGGTGGCACTTGCGCACAACATTAGATTTCCCCTGTACATAATCTTTACCGAAATTTACTTTTCAAAATTTACTCTAATTTAGCAATATAAGCTAAGGACTTCAAACACTTCTTTACATCTTCCAAAGCTGCAGGAATTTTACGATTATTTTGTGAATGAATGGCTAGAAAATTATGTCTTTACAACTAGTACATGGAACTGTCATAAATCTGCAGCACAGAACCAATAATGCGGTAGAGGGCTGGAATAATAAGTTTAACACCTTAAAGAGTATAGACCACATCCTAAAATCAAGACCTTCATCGAAAGCTTAAAGAAGAATCTAAGTACAGTGATTTTCTTATAAATCGAACAGACCTTCACCTCGAAGGAAAGAAATGATCTAAAAGGTATTACATCAAACTGGATCAGCGAATGTCTAGAAGTGTGCGACATTACGAAAGTACGCAGGATGTAAAGAAGTGTTTGAAGTCTTTAGCTTATATTGCTAAATTAGAGTAAATTTTGTAAAAGTGAATTGAAATACCTCTAAAGAAAGAAAATAAAAAATCAGAAAAAGGGGAAGGGGCGAATATCGTATACAGAAAGAAAAAAATGGCGAATATTGCCTACAATTTTTAAACACGCCAGCATAGATGCTGCCAGTCCTAAGCCTTTATAAGGTGTGAAGGAAAGTTAAAATCATTCTAAATATGGGTCACAGTGGCAGTGGTGTTCGGGGATAATTGCAAAAACATATAATATAATTATCCCCGAACACAAGACCTCGACATGTACACAAGTGTCACGGTACGCCTTGATATATACGCAAGTGTCACCAAATTTGACATGTGGGCAAATGTCACTACACCCATCCTAAAACCACTTGGATTAATCCTTAATTCCTTATAATCCTTTGTGTTGCTCGTGATGGCCATTAATCCAGGAGAAAAAAGTTATGCTATATGCACGTACGATTTCAAAAATATGTGTTAGACATTTTCTAAATTGCTCATAACAACGAAAATGTCTCCGATCGACTCCTTTTTTTACTACCGTTAAATAAAGCAACAATGTATAAAAACTATATCTAAGTTTCTACGAGCGAGAAAATTTATTCGTGTATCGCCTCCTTGCTTACGTTTAAAGAGGTTAATGAAACAGACATAGCCGGCCCCGGTGGCGGAGTTGTCTAAGCGATGGCCTCTGATCATTCGTCTGGGTTCAAATCCCGGTGAGGCATGGATGTTGTGTTTGTCTTACGGCACTGACTCTCTCCCTTCCCTGGAACCAGTGACCTTAAATTATGGACGGGCGACTGCTTATAGCCCATTGAGTTGCTCACGGTGGTCGTTAAACCACCAATCAAAAATAAAAAAGAAACAGACATAAGATTAAGTCAGAGTCGTATATATCACGGTTAAAAGAGATGGATGAAATTGTAGTAAACATAAGCCTGCGTCAGTGGCGTATATTCGAGGCTAGCTACGAAGCAAGCCCAGAGAATGCAGAAATAAAAATAAATTAGATACACACTAACAAAAGTCAGTTATCAACGGTATTAAAGATATGTCGATGCTTTCGCTGCGAAAAAAAAACATGTGCGGATTCGCTTCTTTTGACTAAAGGAATCAGTCTGGCGAGCAAAGACCAACGGGGCTCCTAGTGGAGGGATGACGTCATCGTGACGTAACCAGTCGCTCTACCAGTCTTCGCTGTGTGATTCGAAGACTTTGGATGCGATCGCCAGGTTGCGTTTCCATGGCAACTTGAATCAGCGGGTGAAGGGTAAATGGGCCATTGTTTTGGGTAAAGGTTCGCCCAGAAAAGAGAAGACTTAGATTTAGGACAACATTAGTCACTCGCATGCTCCCGGCCGGAACAGGGCGTGTTTTGCGAGAGTTGTTTCAGTTTGTGTGAAGTGTAAATGAATTAAAATCAGAGATCTTAAATTCTTAAATTCGTGGCTTTGTTGGATTCGAACTGTTTTGATAAATTTTGCGAAAGCTTTCCTGAACATCTACTGTCAGGACTTAAAGAATCCTGCTCTTCAAATTTTGAAACAGTTCGACTCGAAAATGAACCGAAGGTCCCTTGATGAATACGAAAAGAAATCAGTAAGAGACATTACTTGTTAATAAGGTTCAATAAATTGGACATTGTGTTTAGTGAGGTATACAAATTAGCAGACCTAATATTAAAATTTCCATCAGCAACTGCAACTGCTGAAAGAAGTTTTTCTGCATTAACAAGAATCAAGACATATTTTAGGGCCACACAAGGACATGTACACTTGAGCAGCTTTGTCATTAGAAAAAATATTTTTTTTAAATATGAAAAAGTACTCCGAACGAACTTTTAATGAAACGTAACAGTCAAGTTCACACAAAAGGAAAGAAAACACTAAGGAATTCAGAAGAAGAATGGAGTTCATGTAGAAACAAGTGTTAACATTCTAATCCTCATAATTATTTGGTATTATGTTAGCAATGGCATGCACCTAAAATATAGAAAAAAAAATGCTGCTCCTATTAATTAACAACCGAAAAATAAACTGCAGTTAAAAAAAAAAACAGTACTGGGAGCGGGGGGGGGATACTCAGATCTCGGGCTCAAGATATGTCACTGGCTTACGTGTATCTCTCTTTTATATATGCAATAAGGAAAGCGTTGCGAAATGTCGAGAGAGAGAGTGAGAGAGTTGTTGATGTGAGAAAACCCTTGGGAGCTTCCTTTCTTCCCTATGAATTTCGAATCGATCTTTTAATACCCCAAAGACCACGCGCATTTCATAGATCATTTCAAAGCAGACTTCAGATGGACGAAATGTTAACAGTGTCTCGCTTTTATAAATAGCTTTGATCGTTTTTATTCGTCAGCTCGGTCAAACTACTGTCTGTCAAGGGAAATATATCAATAACTTTCCTCTGCAAGCGTAACACACTGTACACCACAGCACTCCGCCCGCTTTATACGTATAATCGTTTGATTTTTCTTGTACCTACGTTTGTGGAGAACTTGATTCCAAATGACGCTGGTAAACGATCTGTTTTAACTTCCAATCACCTAGCATTCAATGACCTCAGCTGCATTTTACCACCATGTCGTCCTTCCTATTTTTATTGTCCCGTGAGATCAATAAGTCATTCCGGAATCGTTCCTGCTGCTCCTAAAACTATTGCGTCCGACAATTCCATCATTATTTTGCGTCCGCTAGATGAATTTTCCTGACAACTGGTCTTTTTCTACCTACCGGAAATTTTATTTATGTACTCGTTTATCTATGAAAAAGTCAACAAATGCAATTTCTGGTAGTCATAACTGTTAACCCCCTGTCAGACTTGGTATGCATTACAAAGCTGTTATTGGTTAGAACTTGGTCGCAAGCGTAATATGTGAAAGCGCAAGCATCTCAGCAAAACCCTCGGAGGGGGATTTACAGGGAAGCCCACAATCCCCCCCACAACCCCCACCCCCAACACACATATACACTGCGCTATGTTGGTAGGTCACAAAAATAACGAGCTTTTCACATTTTCTTTTTCATTTTGCTTCTAAGTAAAAAAAAAAAAAAAAGAAAAAGAAAAAAGAGGCATAGAATGAGAGAAATTTGCTGTTCTTGATTTGAGAACGTGAATCCCCCAAACTATGTCGTCTACAAGTATGAATTAACTATTGAAATAGTTGAACTACAAGCATTGCATAATTATATTACATTTAATTCAGAAAACAACGTTGTTTTCTGAAATAAATGTAATATGAATTAACTACTTTAAATGCAGGTTCACCGAATTCATTTTGGGAGTAATATTGCTTAACGCAGGGTGTTTCATTCGCTCACAGCCCCTGATTTTCCCTTATAACTTGCAAACTAATGGACGTAATTCAGTGAAATTTGACATGGACCTACCTCGGTGTAAGAGAAGCATGGTCAGCGAACTGCCGAGGATTGCGAACACGCAATCGGCCTTCACATCGCGCAGGCGCTACACACTCTCTAACCCGTGTGTCGCACCTGCGCGAAGTGAAGGCCGATTGCGTGTTCGCTGTCCTCGGCAGTTGGTGTGCCGTATCTGACTGTGCTGTTATTACAGAATCGTCAACAGTCATCGTGCCTTTGTATTACGAGCAATTACAGTATGTATCGGTACACCCGGTACACAGTGGAACAGAGCGTGTTTATTGTCCGCACGTACTGGAAAACTGCTTCGATAAAGGAGTGCCAAAGACAATTTATTGCGCAAGTTAGGGCTCTTTTATTGCACTTAGGATCGTTAATGGTCGAATTTCCCCGTGGCTTCACATTTCATAACAACAACAACAAAAAAAAAAGAACGCATTAAGAAAAGTTACAATGCTAAATCATTAAAAAGTCCAAGACGAAATCAAAGAATCTTAAGCTTTTAACTGATGTTTTTGTGAGAACAATGGAAAATACAGTGACTTGTTATGAAAACTGTAGATAATTTATTAAATTGAAGAATGCACTACGTGTTAATTATCACAATCATATGCTACAGTTTCATGTTTCTACGGACTTCACAATGATTCTCCGTCATAAGTTCTTTGGGGCCCCCTCAGATGTCTTAGCCTACGGGCCCACTCAAATGTCTTAGCCTAGGTGTCCCTAAGGCTTCAACCCGGCCCTGTATTAAGGTCAGTAGACTCGAAGGTTATGATTATCTCGACTCTTTCGCTGGTCACTGTCTCAGGGGTCCTCTTCGTTAAAACACTGTGAACATTCCTGCTGCGTGCGCGATAACACGTGTCCAATTTATTATTAAAAAAAACCAGAAAGAATGGCAATTCATTACCATGGGTTTCCGATAAATGAAGTTTTGCGTAAAACGTGGATATTAAGGTGCTAACGAGCTGGCAGTTTCAATGACGAAAGGAAATTATATAAAAAAATTTGAAATCCATAATTTCAGTTTTTCTATTAAGCGATTAATTACAAATAACAGAACATTTAGGAAAATTAATTTCCAGCGTTTTAATTAAGACAGTTCCTGGATGTTCCTGAAATTCTTATTTGTTCGGCATACAGAAATTTCTTTACGAGGTTCTAGTAACATAATCTTATGTAGTACTTTTTTTTTATACTTATTTTGAATTTTTTTAAACACAATATTACAGTTTCATTTAATTAAACTTAAAAGACATGATCACTATCTCTGCACTTTTCCTTAGTGCCATGTCAATATCCTAATTAGATTAAACAAATTAAAAAAAATGCGTACAAAGTTTCTTTAAAATCTCGGTTTACTCTAAATAAAATATTCACATAGCTGTCAGTTTTTCTGCGTGTATTGCAGATGTGCTTTTGCATTGCCTCATGGTTGTAAGTTTTCATATTCAAAGCGTATTTGAATCAAAATTTGTTGACATTTCTCCCCCAAGTGCTTCAGTTGTATCAACCGTCCGTCTAACCGTCCTGTTGGATGAGCGTCCTGATCTACAGTGACGTCACTACGTAAAAGACTCGTACTTCAGCTGTAAGCAGCGGTATCGGAACCACGGGGGCAGTTGCCCCCGCACACAAATTAGTGTGGGGGCAAAATATCACATTTGCCCCCTCAGTTTTCTTCTTTTTCAAATTACATATGTTCGTGATTGGAGATTTCAAACATTCGGTTGTTGTTTTTTACGCTTCTTCAACCGTAGGTTGAAGAAGCGTATATGCTCCAGCTTCGTCCGTCCGTCCGTCCGTCCGTCCGTCCGCACGATAACTGGCGTAAAAATGGTTCGATTTCGATGAAATTTTAGTATGTGGTAGGGGACCATCTGGGGAGGAACCCTATTAAAAATGGGACAAATGGGGTCAAAGGTCACGACGTAGGAGCGGGATCCTTCCATTGCCTTTATGCGTCATAACTTGCGTAAATATAGTTCGATTTCAATGAAAGTTTACTATGTGGTAGGGGACCACCTGGGGACGAACCCTATTGAAAATGGGACAAATGGGGTCAAAGGTCAGGACGTAGGAGCTGGATCATTCCATTGCCCTTATGCGTCATAACTTGCGTAAAAATGGTTCGATTTCAATGAAATTTTACTATGTGGTAGGGGACCGCCTGGGGACGAATCTTATTCAAAATGGGTGACGTGGGGTCAAAGGTCAGGACATAAGAGTGGGATGCATTCCATTACCCTTATGCGTCATAACGTGCGTAAAAATGGTTCGATTTCGATGAAATTTCAGTATGTGGTAGGGGACAACCTGGGGACGAACCCTATTGAATGTGGACGAAATGGGGTCAAAGGTCAGGACATAGGATTGCGATCCATTCCATTGCTCTTATCTCATATTATTAAGGTGAACGTCAAGTAATTTTGCTTCCTATACTTCCAATGGAAAAACTTTTGTACACATTTCCTTCACAATTAATGTGTTCCCAAGGATGAAAATTTGAACATCGATTAAAATAACTTTATTATAACTTGGAATACTTAATATTTTCTAAAACATAATCATAATTATATTAAAAATCAATAACTTTTCCTTTGGTGGTGATGAAACCAGAAAAAGGATGGCGCGACCTGTACTTTGATGACGTCAGTAGACAAATAAATGTTGGATTGCATAATTATGGTTATGTTTTAGAAAATATTAAGTATTCCAAGTTATAAAATGAAGCTATTTTAATCGATGTTCGAATTTTCATCCTTGTGAATGCATTATTGTCCAGAAAAAGATGGCGCGACCTGTATTTTCATGACGTCAGTAGACAAACAAATGTTGGACTGCATAATTATGGTTATGCTTTAGAAAATATTAAGTATTCCAAGTTATAAAATGAAGATATGTTAATCGATGTTAAAATTTTCATCCTTGGGAACGCATTAATTGGGAAGAAAATGTGTACAAAAATTTTTCCATTCGAAGTACAGGAAGCAAAATTACTTGACGTTCACCTTAAAGGAATAATTCTTGTATGTATGTAAATTTTATTTTGAAAACGGCTCTAAGGATTTTGATGAAAGTCGTTAACCTACCGTTTTCTGGTACTAGAAATCGATTTAGCTTGATCTCGACTTTAAGAAAATTTGTTTAGTGGGTTAAATAACCACCCCGAATTACCAAGTTTGTAGTGTGGTGTCATGGCGTCGCCCCATTAGATGTTGGCGCGCGGTCATGCCATCTGTCTCATTACGTCACGCGTTGTTTGTTGATCATATTAAAGTTTTATGACGTCACACCTTGGTAGCAGATGGTCGCGATTCCCATCTGCCTCATTACGTCACGGGTTGTGTGCGTATGTTCGTCCGCACGATAACTTACGTAAAAATCGTTCGATTTCGATGAAATTCTAGTATGTGGTAGGGGAACACCTGGGAAGGAGCCCTATTGAAAGTGAACGAAATGGGGTCAAAGGTCAGGACATAAGAGCGGGATCCATTCCACTGCTCGTATGCGTCATAACTAACGTAAAAAAGGTTCGATTTCGATTAAATTTTAGTATGTGGTAGGAGACCACCTGAGGACAAACCCTATTGAAAATTGGTGAAATGGGGGTCAAAGCTCAGGACATAGGAGCGGAATCACTTCCATCGCCATTATGATCGAGTCATAACTTACGCAAAAATGTTTCGATCTGGATGAAATGTTGGTATGTTGTAGGGACCTGTCTGGGGACGAATCCTATTAAAAATGGGCGAAATGGGGTGAAAGATCTATTTCTTAGCGTTTATGTATCATAACTTACGTAAAATTGCTTCGATTGCGACAAAACGTTATCATGTTATTTCGGAGATATACTGGACCAGTTCTGTTGAATATCATCCAAATGGATCAAAGGTCAGGGCACAGGGGTGAGATTTATTCCACAGCCATTTTCCTCATAACTTGAGTAATAGCATGAGTAATGATTTCTAGTATATTGGAAAGCGTATCATAATCAATGCATTGCATGATTTTACTAACTTGTTTTAAGTGCATTTTTATAAAAACTGAGTATTACTCTTCATTTTTTACCATGAACTATCTAGAAATCTGAATTTTTTTTTTAATGTCACTCACTCCTGAGATGTCAGAAATGCTAGTAGCCCCATTAAGCAGTCCAGAGGGCTGGTTCCCGCTTGAAGACCAGCAGTTTTGTATCATTAGGTGTAAAAAATTAGTCTTCCTCTAAAAAAATGAGTAAAACTAAATAGGGAAATAGAACTAGGGTAAGGAATGAGTTATAAGTTCCTTCAATGTTTAATTATAGTGTCTACGTCTACAATTCCTGCGGAATTTGTACCAATCCGGAAGTATCAAGATTTATAGTTTAACGCCGTTCATGTGTACAGTTAGTTTACATTGAGAAACTATATGGATATGAAAAGAGTTTTTTTTTTATATAGATGAATGTTTAATCGAAAAAAAAATGTTTTTTAGCAAATTTTTGGAATGAAGTCAGCACGCCTTCTTTTACAGTAGTACGATAGATTTTATGCCAGGATAAAATATTTTGTTCTCCGACATCTTGCCCCCGCTGTCAAAAAAGACTTCCGACGCCACTGGTTGTAAGGGACCGGTACTTCCGCTGCAAGGGAGGCGGGATGGCCAAACCTTACTATTATTTACATATTAACCTTGGAAAGCTAAGAAATTGGGCCAGAGTGGGACAAGCAGGAAATTCACACGGAATGGGGGTAGGAAGGAGGAGGAACACACCCTTATTTACAACTGGGAGCCCTAAATTAGGGACGGGAGACTGCTTATTTAGGAATGGGCGACCCATCGAGTTGCTCACTCCTGGAGAGGGTTATCCTCTCTAGGCTTTTGGAGTTCTGTGAAGCTAATGGTGTGATTCCGGACGAACAGGGTGGTTTCCGGGCGAAGCGTGCCACGACACACCAATTGATCAGACTTACGGAATTCGTTTCCGAAGGTCGTGATAAGAGCGAGTATTCCACTGCTGTCTTCCTGGACATCAGCAAGGCCTTCGACCGAGTTTGGCATGGTGGTCTCCTTCACAAGTTGCAGGAGCTTCGGTTTCCTCGCCCACTTGTTGAGCTGATTGGCTCGTACCTCACCAGCAGCAGTTTATGGTTAAGATTAACGGTGAGCTTTCTTCGGAAATGAAGATTCGGGCTGACGTTTCTCGGGATTCTGTTCTCGAACCAACGCTGTTCTCGATTTATCTGCACGACTCACCCAAACCCAAATACGGGCAAGTCGTGATGTTCGCAGATGATACAGCTGGTGTCTTTAGGTCCCTGAACAACAGCAGAGCTGTGAAGCTCCTCCAGGACTTTCTCTCTCAGCTGGAAACCTACCACATTGACTGGCGGATCAAGATCAACCCGTATAAGAGCAGTGTGTTGTTGTTTTTTGGAAATCCCCAAGGAGTACCGAACTTGTTATGTTTCAAGAGACAATCCCCTGGGCTACCTCCACTAAGTACCAAGGGCTCCAACTAGATTGTCGACTTTCGTGGGTTGCGCACACCAGCTACCACACGAATAAAGCAGCTAGACAATGCGTTGGGCAGCTAGCTCTACTACCTCACCGAAGAAGCTTCCTTACAACACGGCACAAAGTACTGCTGTACAAAAGGGTCGTCAGGACGGTGTTTACCTACGCCTCCCCTATCTGGATTGGTATTAGTAGGAACCAGCCAGAGAGAATCTAGAGGGTGCAGGCCGAGCACTTGGTATGACCACTGGGGCTCGCCGTTTGTAACGTATACTCTAGATTCAGTTTCCTTTTGATTTTACTATCTCTTGTTATTTTATTTTCCTATGCAAATTATCTTCTCACTTAACGAGATGTTATTTCTTCCGCTGAATGATATGTTGCAACGATTGTAAGTCATGACGTGGTGGTATGCAGTATATATAGGCACGCTCAACTATACCAAGCAAGCTTCGTTTTATGTGATAGGTTCTTCTTCTTAATTATTGTTATGCGATTCTACGAAATTAACGGATATTCAGTAGTCGTGTGATTTGTTGAGTGTGTGTTTGATAATACCAGGAGCTCTCCAATAAAAGGTTTAAAGTGAGTACATTTTCTCAGTTCATATTATTGTCAGACCTCTGTCCGGCCGTTAAGTCTCTTTCATTAAGTGTCTCCATTAAGTCCAGGGTATATTGTGTTTACTGCTCTAATAAGGAGCCTTCAAGGTACTAATGTACTAAAACCGAAGTTATAGTACTGATATTCAAGATAATGAGGAACGCTGAGTAAAAAGAAGTTCCACATTCAACGAATTTATTGCACGTGCGAGTCTTAATTAAACAAACTCTAGCACTTTGAAGATTAGGTACACTTTAGCTACGTCAAGTAACCTTCCAATAACCCTAACGTGACTTAACGTAAGTTTCCCTGCACTACACGTCCAGCGGAGGATTTTATTCATTATACGTTGGACCCCACTTCGGAACCTGAGGAACAGACTTGGAGTTGAGAAGGTACACGAGTTTTCCACCACCAAGCTCGCCAAGAAGTTCTTCAAGGAAGCGGAAGCGCACCCTAATGAACTTGTTAAGGGTGTGGTTGACTACGATCCCAGCGAATTCCTTAAGTTTTCCAGAGCTAAGGCGACGATCGTTGTTCCCCCTGACCAGTTGCGGCGGAAAGTGAAGTTCGTTGACCGGGCCCGAAATTTCGAATCGTGGTGTACCCGAGGAGGTTAGAATAAGATATCTGGAAATGCCCTTGTTAATGGAGCAGTACTACTTTGCTTGATGCCTATAACCGCGAGCGACACTGTTCAAAGTGTGGGAAAGCTGATGGTTCTCAAGGTTGTTGCAATGCATTTTGTGTTGGCCGAATAGCCTACTTTCGTCGCAAATGTTTCCAATTTCGCATCGTAACTTGCTGGCGATGTGTGAGAAAATGCTGAATTAACAAAATTCTTAATTATTTTGAGGTTTCTTCCCATTTTTATTTTAAATTCAAATACACGAACGTAAGTGCGAAATTCGAAACAAAACATAACGTTTTAATTGAAAACTTCATTCTTATAAGAAGTATAATTCATTCCGGTTTGATATTAACACTATTCCTACAACCAAAACCCTTGCACTTCCGAAATACATACAGTTGAAATTACATAGGTATCATGTAAACAAACATCAAATTCCCACATTTGCGGCTTCACGGTTAAGAGGCTTAGGGCATCTCCAGAAATATTATTCTAACCTCCTTGGGTGTACCCCATCCCTTCCCGCTTCCCAGAGCAAACAGAAGAAAGACAAAGCCTCAGGAGCTTTGTTGGGGATTAGAACCACCCGACCACTTACCTAGAGGAACTTTCTAAGGCACATCACAACAATCGCACATATACCAAATAAAAAAAAATCTTGGCTGAAATTATTGACCGGGCCTGGACCCTGGCGACCCGGGTGGTTCCGCCGCCACTGCCCCTGACAGGTACTTGGAGATAACTGTTTTCTGGGCTGAAGGAAACAGTTCTCTCTGTTGAGAACAATTTCCTGGGCTAAAGGCCTTGGATCGGATGGAGTGTGGTGAACTTTGGTGGGTGTTAGACAAACCACCATTCCCTTGTTTTTCAGGTTGGCATGAGATGGTGAGTACTGATTGCTGCTCAGTCTTCCGGATTGGTTTTGTTGTGTTTCACTGTGATGAGTCTGTGATGCTTGGTTCCCCCTATTCTCTCCCTGACTGGTGAGGCGGTTTCGGTTCGAATGATATGCCCCCTTTACTTTCCCTGTTTATCTTTCCTATCGAGTTCCCTTACTCAGATACCTACTTTCATAATTCTAAGTAAAGTTTTAGACCTGGGGTCAGACACTCTCTTCCTAAAACTTCTTCAAATGTCGTCGTCGAGTTGCTCGCGATGGACGTTAAGAAAGATCATTAGTGAATTTCCCCGTCCGAAAAAAACGGCGGCAATTCATTAATCTTTCTATTTAATTCCGATTTCATAAGAACGTTTTTCTTTTTCAGATAAATACTAGACGAAACCCGTCGGAATCGACGGTTAGTTTTTTTTTTTTTTTTACTGAAGGTTTAACGACCACCGTGAGCAACTCAATGGGCATATATATATAAGCAGTCGCCCGTCCCTAATTTAGGGTCACTGGTTCCAGGGAAGGGAGAGAGAGCCAGTACCGTAAGACAAACACAACATCCATGCCTCACCGGGATTCGAACTCGGATCCTTCACGAACGAATCAACCTAAGCCAGCGTTTAGACCACTGCGCCACGGGGGCGTTAGGCTCGTGATCAGCATCACGACTGCACCCTTTTTCAGTCGTAAAATGTGAAGTCCACTCATGTCGATCGTGTGCAAAAATTCAACTGGATAGCGCACTCTTGCACTCTCATCTTCAATCACAACTGTGTTTGTAAATGTTGTTGCTATGAGATTCGCGTTGCGAATACTTTTCACCCGTCGGAATCGACGGTTAGTTTTTTTTTTTTTTTTTTTTTTTTTAGAAGAATAAACTCATATGAAACAACAAATGTAAACTTTATTTGATTGACAAATTCATTCAGCCACTTCAGTAATGACAATAAATAGTCCAGGTTCGCGATTTTTTTTTGTTTGTTTTTTTGTATGAAGGTTTAACGACCACCGCGAGCAACTCAATGGGCTATAAGCAGTTGCCCGTAATATTTTCACTAAATATGGTCAACGGAATATTTATTTACATCTTTACATAATGGGAAACGTCTTACCTACGTGAATAAACTGGATCGAATGAATGTTAAATTGTATATATATACATCACACAGTCCAACTGCATAACGCAATCAGGTCTTCGAGAGTGTTCACTGTTCCGATGAGAAGAACTTTGATACAAATGCCTGCTAGCGTTGCTTTGCGCAACGGTTCGCTCAGAAAAGAGACTTCGGACTATCTCAGTCCCTCCATGCTTGTGCCTTCAACAGCGCGTGAGTCAACCACAGGTGATCGAATGTCAACCGCGCGCTTCCGTCATAGACTTTACATGGGAATTTTGCCGCCCCACAACGCCCGAACCGTTGCCCCAATCTCATTTTTCTCTTCGACTGGCACATCTACATGGTAAGACCTTTATTTTGATACCCCAACCATACGTTCAGCCGTTCTCTCAAAATAGGACTCACAATAAAAAACCTTATAGAATTAATATATAGATTGTATCGATGTGTAATGCTTTCGTTTAAGCAAAAGCCACTGTCTGAATCTTGTACCGCTTGCAGTTTCGAGAAGTTCCATTTCATGTACACTGACTGCTCTTGGAGCAGCAGTAAGCGATTTCCACAGATATCAGATTCTCACCCCTTGCGACATTTGGTGCTATGGCATCAATTTATTTTATTGGAATCACTAACAAACAACCTTTCAGGATTTTTTTCTTTTGAAGTTCTGACCTTCAAACTGTACTGTAACCGTAATACAGTAACATTAACTTTCTAGGGAAAGATATATATGCACGTGGACAAAACTGCAAACATTATCTCTCTGTCTGCTGGGCTCGGATTCAGAAAACCGCTGCGGTGTTCGTTGTTCGAATTCTTTCTGCTCGCATCGTCGTGTTTTGTCTGCAGCTGTGACACTGGAGACCTAGCTATCGCACACTGAGTGCGTTATTATTGTGTCTTATTATACTACGTATTTGTGGGTTAAAGTACATTTGCGGAATCTCTTATCTTCACTGAACAAAAGAAAAAAACAACAACTCGAATTTATCGGGGAAAAAAAAAAGTGCCAGCAACCCACATTCGCTGAAACAGAAAGCCCCGCTTCTAATTAAAAGAAAAAAAAAAAAACAGCAAAAAAGATCGAGTGACAAGTGTTGCCAACTTCTTTAACCGAGAAACAGCTACCGGAAATCAGTTAAATATCAACCATAGGCAGACAGGAAAACTGAAGGAAGAAATGCACTCGCTTAAAAAAATAATTTCACAAAAAATAAGTGAATGAAAATACACAGGATTGTTCCTATTTGTCTTCGCCATTACGTGCATGGAGTGATGTAGAGGAGCCTCTTATTACAGCGGCACATGGGCACTTTTTTTTTTTTTTAAGCTTAGCGACGCTAAGGCTCTTTTCGTGGCTGGCTGGAAAGAAAGGCAGGGCGAAGGATTATCAGATGTTCATGTATGCATTAATAAGGTATACTGTGCTTTATACGCAAGAATACCCACATCTCAACATAATGTTTGATTTTGGGGTTAACGACCATCGTGAGCAACCAGATGGTCTATAAGCAGTCGCCCGTCCCTAATTTAGAGCCACTGGATCCAGGGAAGAGAAAAAGCCAGTGCTATAAGACACGCAACATCCATGCCTCCCTGGTATTCGAACCCAGACCCATCTCAGACGACTGGTCAAAAGCCAACGATTATACCACTGCGCCAGCTTGGCAGCATCTTAACAGAATGTTCGTATTTCAAGGATGAAATTAAATATCCGCATGGGAGTTTAGTTTTCAGGAGGGGGCAAAACTGAAATTACGTGTAAATAAAATAGCATACACAAACATCATAAGCAAATTTCCACTGTTGTCTAACCAATTTTACGACACACAGACACATTTAGTTGAAAAGCAGAAGATCCAAAAAAGAGATGGATAAATGAAATCGGACAGCATGTTGAAACAAAAACGAAATTTCTTTGTTGTTCTTTTGAGTTTTGCGCCTTTTGGATACTTTTATCCCATACTCCCGCGAAATCCCAGGAATCACTCAGTCGATCATCAAGAAGGAAAAACAGCACACTCAAGACAACATTCTCGAATAAACTTTGGAAGATTTTTGTCAAGCAGTGAATGGCTGCTGCGAAGATGATATAATTTTCATTTCTTTGTCCTTCATACATTTCCATGCCGTACTTAATACGCTGTGCTCCAATATTCAATAGGAAGTTTCAATATTATTACTTTCGTTTGTAAGTTTCTGCATCTATAAATTCCTAACGTTTCGACTGTTTCAACTGCTCAGATACGTCCAAACGTTCAACAGAAAAATAGCAATTACAACTTGTGTTTTCGTAAAGAACTTTTGTAATACCTCCCCAAAACTGAAATGGCATGAGCAGATTTCCAGGGGAGAGCAAGTGCCATTTCTTGCTCCCCCCCCCCCCGCATTTGGGTGCCTATGAATACTCGGATCACGCAGGTGGGCGTCTTACCAGCACACAGGTTCTATTCTAAAGAGAATGGCAACTCCTTTGTCGAGATGGCAGTCCTCAACATAAAGTTATAGGTGGTGGCTTCTCTTTTACTATGATGGAAATTAAGTCAGAAAAACCAAACAGGCAAGCAGTCTATGTGACAAGCCCTTTAAGGTCAGGAAAGACATTTCTACTAAACTCCCGAATAGCGCCGACAACAGTAATCTCCTAATCCAATTCTCTGATTCCTTATAGGTAACACAAAAGGACGCTCCTGCGACCGAGTTGTCAGAGGCGCGGACTACAGGCTAATCTCTCGAGCTAGGTCCGAGCACCAGAAGAGGCATCGGCGGCGCGGCGGCATACAGGAGTTTGTCGTTCTTTTCCCCGAAGCCAGTGCCTTCAAATCATGCTTACGGTGATCGTTAAAACACTTAGCAGGCAAAAATTTCACAGACTTACACGCCACTTTTGCAACGGATAAGTCACATGTATTCAGTGTGACTAATTTCAATTATTCACACTGTTGAATATTTGGAATCGTGTGGAATTACAGAGCAGTATTTAAAAGAAAGATTCAATATTTTTAGTATCTGACATCCACCCAACATTCGGTTGCCCAAATTAAAAAACTTTGATGAAATTCGATAACAAAAAAAAAAAAAAAAAAAAAAATTGGCAATAAAAACTGAATGGAAAAGGCTGAAGGATAAAAGAACAAATAATCTTTTAAAGTGTTTTAAAAATTCTGCGGGCCTTCTTTCCGGATTGTTTTTACCTAGTACGCTCACTACTAAGCAGTTTTTTCCTTAGAACTACATCACTGCAGGCATGTTCATAGAAACTTAATTTTATTTTTTTAAAGCGCCGATTTTCTTCCTCTTTCTCTATGCATCACCCTCACTTCCAAGTTTTAATGAATTTTCGATGTTTTTTCTGAACCCAGCTAGGTTTACAGATGACACCGAAGAAAATGAACTAGAAATCAAGACACAACCATTTGTTTTATTTTATTTTATTTTTTCGGGTACTCGAATCTTTTTCCTTAGAGTGATAAGTATGGGCTGAGCGTGGTTGCAGATGGAGGATGGGGAAGAGGGATGGTCCCAGATTAAACCGCTTTCTCGACTGTAATAGTGAATCTTTGAAGGTTTAAATCTTCTTGGGTGGCTTAGCCGTCCCAAGTAGCCCTCATCCGTCGCTTATCGTGGTAATAAGCTGCCATCCTCCGCACTCATACACATCTTTATGAAGGTTCACCATAAGTGCAAATTGTATTCATCTTCAACAATAATGCAAAATTCTGATCTTCACAGTTGTGCGTATATCATATTCATCTTCATGACTAAAAATTAACACAGATATCCTGTGCTGTAGGTTTTATTTGTCTTCGTGATTGAAGCGGAATACAAACTATGAATAGGCTTGCCAGATTTTGGAAAACCCAGACCGGGACGTTTTTTGAGCAGGCCAAAACTTGCCCCCCCCTGCTCTCCACAAATTAAATACTACAGCATACGGGCGCAGCGTGTGTTTTGTGCTTATAATAAGCAATAACAATCAATAAATATAAATTATACAATAATATAATTGTTGCAAATATTGTTTCAGAGGTCATTGTAACAAAAGTAGTATTTGTGATTATGAACAAACATATATGCACATTTATTATAAAAACTGTACAAAGAAATATTAAATGCAAAAAAATCCAACATCACTTGCAATGCTAATACAATAATTAATTAATTGTTTGTAATGCAATACCAGTTGATTTGTCACAATTTCACTTGAGTGAATTTTTCTTAGAAACACTTCGTTGGCCTTGATTTTGTCATAAAAGTCACTACAGTCTAGTCCGAAGTTTACCTTGCAAACCATCAGGCCTCGTAAAGTAGATTCATTCATTAAGTCCCCTGTCATCCGACTAAGCATTGTTCATCAGTGAGAAAACTCTTTCTACTGGAGCTGACGTTCCTGGCATAGAAAAGGTATTGTGGCGTCTTAACAATCATCACGAATACTCATTTATGACTATCATAAAGTCACAAAAAACGTTTAATTTAATAAACAAAAAAAACAATACGATTCTTATGCCCCGTCACCCTCCCTACAAATCAAAACAAACCAACTCTCTTCCCACGTTCTTCACTCCATCTCTTGCTTCTCTGTCCACCTCAAAGCTCTCCTGTCAGCTCTGACGTCAGCATTGGCGTCAGTAATGAATATGTACTATCCAGGACTGGGAACTGCACAATATACTGCATTATTAATTGCAGGTTTGTAACTAAAATGTCGTTATCTTTGAAGTGGCGGAGGAGCTGAATCCACTCCTCTTCACTAGTTATTCTTCTCTCTTCTTTTTTTTCTTCCTTCTGCCATGTTTCAACTTTTGATGACCGAAATTCTTTAGCCAATACAACGTCATCGAAAAGCTGATCTTGGTTCACGATATTCTTGTTCGTGTTGAGTCTCCCGTTTATCGTCTCTGATGCCTTTAGAAAACCTTCCCATACGATGGTATTTTCATTCCCCAAACAAATGTAAACGCATCACCACAACTGTTTTCCCACAGTTCAATATAAGCTATACATCGATCGTAAAACAGTTATAAGTCCTCTTCTATTTGCACACCATCGAATCCCTCATGTTTTCTCAGAGAGTTCAAGATGCTTTTTGCACCGAGGAGGACAAGCTTAGCATCCCTTCTTTCTTTTAGATTACTTTACAATTTTGTTAGAGCTTCCACCCCTCTTCCTTCCCACAACCTCATCACCGCTGGAAGTAGTGTGACTCATTGCCATGACAGACGTGGAAACGGTTCTACTCCTATTCATATACTATCATCAGCGTTGATGATTCATCGATGAGTAAAGAATAAGCTCACTCCTCACCTGGCTACCAAACTGTACATAAATTTCATTTCAGTTTATGATGACCGGGGCAAAATTACATACCAGCCGGGAAACTGGGACATGCATCTGAAACCGGGACGTCTGGCAAGCCTAACTATGAAGATTTAATTTTTACAGTATATCTATTAGCCTATTAATAAACAGGGAAGGAAGGCATTTGTCTACCTTCCTTGAGAAAGCCATCTGGCTGATGTGCAAAAGCTTGGAAACTTTGATTTTCTATTCTACACCAAGAAATTCGGATTATTAGCATAATTATACTACAGGGTGCTTCACTCGTTCTCGGCCCCTAAATTTCCCTTATAACTTGTAAACTAATGGACGCAGTTCAGCGAAATTTGACATGGACTTTAATGCTTCCCTAAATTTTTCAATTTCGAAAGATCGTTATTTCGAGAATTTAAATTAAAATTAAGAATAATTGATTACTAAATTTCTCTAACACCAAATGTATCTTTGTGAGGTTAGTCTTCATGAGTAATACAATCGCACGAGAACGGGATTTGCTGGATGACGTGGGTGGGCAGCTCATGGTCTAAGTATCCGCCCTCCGGCATTATACCCTTCTTAATCCTCGTTACTGCTCCGGATGTCTTAGGAAATCTGCCCACCCAGAGTGAGTCCGCCTATTTTAGGGCTGTGATTTCTTTCTGTTTAATTAAATAAGTTTTTGTTTTTTGTGTATGTGGTTTTCAAATTGCGTGAGTTGAAATATTTCTGTAGAATTTTTTTTTTCTCGTGGTATTCAGGCTACAGCGTGCTGTGCTAATAGTGAAAAAAAATAATTTCTTTTTATATAAACAAGAAAAGTTACACCGAATTTTCGTATGTAATAAGAACGTCTTTTGAATCCGTTCTGACGCGAATTAAATTTATTAAGGCTATTCAAAGTGAATGGAACCGGTTTGGAAAACAATAAGCCGGTTTTTACTGTCGATAAAACATCCAGAAATAGAAACAGCTACTTGGTTCCACCAGCAGCTAAAAAACATGCTACGAAAATTAACATATAGCGAACAAAAAAGTTTCTCATAGGACAAGAAAGGTACCAGAGAAAAAAGAGATTTTCAAATTGAACTGCTGAAAGAAGAAATATAGAAGGAAACATGATATAACTCTACGTCTTCAGCGGAAAAATTTTGCATAACGAAAAAAGTTGAAAATAGGTGAAAAATATTCTTCATGGGAAAAGCTATGCTAAGGAAAAAGAACTTTGCAAATACGTCTCCCGGGAGCAGAGATAGCAGGGGAAAAAAAAAAGGTTTCGGCCTCTGCGCAGCTAGCGGGTAATCCTTGCATTATTTAAAGAGGATAATGCTCCACCTCCCTATTGTAGCGAATAGCATACATTTCTTAACAGCGTTTTTAAAAGCGGAGATACAACTGCAAACTGAAGTACACAAACACCACCTACCGACAGGACAGGACTGTGAACTACAAAATTCCTCACATACCAGCCTAAAGTATTCTACAAGGTAAATGGCATCCAGTGTTGAAAGAATTTTTTAAATCGCACATGAAGAAGCAGCTATATTGAGTAAAACAGGTTTAGCATTTGCGCTCCCTAGCGGGGAAATTGTGCACTAATATGGTAAGAAAATGCACACACAGAGTTTGAATGGTTAGTAGTATCTGTCGCTGTAAACGGAAACGTGAGCTCACGCCTTCTGGTGGCAGACTTGTGCGTTAAGAAAAATTTTAAATTACATCAGAAACATTTTGCACCGAAATCGCTCCCCAACAACAACAACAAAATTTCAAATTGAACTCTTAGAAGCAGAGATATCGACAAATATAAGATATGTATCTACGCCCCTGGCGGGAAAACCATGCATTATTTTAAGAAGAAAGTATTCTGAAAAGGTTTTTGATGTAAGCGTTATCGGTCCAGGAAAAACTTTTCCAGACAAGTTTTCAGGAGCTCAGATTTTGCTGCAAATACATCAGAAGCAGAAATAAACATTTAGGACCCATGGTTGCCAAACCATTCTTTACCAAATATTACAAATTATATGAAAAGCATTTCCCATCAGGAGCTATATCCAGTGCAGAAAGAAATTTTCAAATCGGAGTTTTAGAAGCAGAGATATCAGGGAAAACGCATTTTACCTCTACGCCCCCGGCAGAAAATCTATGAATTGCTTGAAATTTTTGAAATTATATAAAAAGCATGTCGCACCAGAAACTCTATCCAACAAAGTACGGATTTTTCAAATGGGAACATTAGAAGCAGAGATATTGACAAAAATAAGATATACATCTATGCCCCCTGGAGGAGAAACCATGCATTATTTTGAGAAGAAAATATTCCGAAAAGGTTTATCGGCGTGAGTGGTATCGGTCTACAACGTATTTTTTTAATCGAGATTTTAGAAGCTCAGATTTTGCGGCAAATACATCAGAAGCAGAAATTAACACGCTCCCTGGTGGCCAAAACTATCTTTTGCCAAGCATTAGAAATTATATGCAAAGGAGCTATTTATATCCTCCGCAGAAAGAATTTTTTAAATCGGAGTTTTAGAAGCACAGATATCGGGAAAAACGCAATTTAATTTTACACCCCCAGGTGGAGAAAATCTGTGAGTAACTTAAAAAAGCGACTATACCTAAAGTAGTCTTCGACATAAATGTAATCGAAAGGTAAAATAATTTCTTGAATTAGATGTTTAGAAGCAAATATATGGAATAAAATGTATTTTGAATTCGATTTCACTTGCATTTATGCCCTCTAGCGGCGAAATTATGCACTGTAAAAAAAAAAAAAACAACTGAAGGATTATCATTCGTTTGCACATTACAAGCTTCCCAATGCAAAAAGAATTTTTCAAATCGGACTAATAGCTGCAGAGGTATGGCTTCCACAGACGGACGGACAAACCGATAACATAAGCACGATCTTTTTTTATTTTATTTATTTATTTTTTTTTGCAAGAGACGTGCTAAAAATGTTTTAATCTTTATAAGACTGACCAATCTCCACTTTATTAGGCCAAAGTGATTTATTTCCAAAAAATTAATAATTTGATAAAAAAAACTGGATTGTTTTTGACATGTTCTCGTGATATATGGCAAATGTTTAAAACAATTATCAAAAATAAAATTAAGAAATAAATAAAAATACAGGAACGCATAATCTGCCTTTATTTATCAATTAATTTTTTGCGCTTCTCGTTCTTTGAGTAACCCCCCTAATTTCTCATATTTTTACAAACGTTTGGAAACAAAATCTCTTTGGATATTTTTATGAAATCAGAGGCTGAATTTTATTTTTTTAATATTGATATTCAGCAACAGAGTATTTCTGCTTCCTTCTTCATTTACTAATCAGCATTTACAATTGCGGTTTTAAATTATACGTCGAGCCACGTAATTTATCTTTTCTTTTCTTTTGATCACTCTAGAGCCCCTTAATGGGCTTTGTTATTATCCTCAATTCTTGATAAGGGAAAAGAGATAAGGCTTAGCATAGAATAAAAAGTGCGATTAATACCATAAAGCAATTCCTCTGTCATGAGTGAGGTTCGAACCAACGCTCTTTTACGAGAACCAGAGCTTAAATCTGGAGTCCCGGTTCTGTTGAATATCATCGAAATGTTGTTTGATGCTTCGACTGCGACAAAACTTTATCCTGTTGTTCCCAAACTTTATCATGTTTGATACTGAACCGGTTCTGTTGAATATCATCGAAATGAGGTCAAAGGTCAGGGCACAGGAGCGAGATTTTTCCCACAGCCATTATCCTCATAACTTGAGCAATGATTTCTGGTATGTTGGAAAGCGTATCATAATCAATGCATTGCATGATATTACTAACTTGTTTAAGTCTACCATTATTTTGACTCATGATTTGCCGTTTTGATACATGAACCAGTACCGGTAAGTTTTTTTTTTTTTTTTTTTTGAGGTAAATATGGATGGGACACGGATTTCGGAACATCTATGCCGGATAATCGTTTTGTGCTCTATGTCTGTACGTGGATAAGGGTGTGGCGATGATAGACCCTCACAACTGTTACTAGTGCCTCCTTCAAGATTATAAAAGGAGGATAGGATCTACTTATGATCATTTGGCTCCATGTGCAACGACCTACGCTTAATCAGAGTTAGCTTAATTTATTTATAAGAGCGTACTGGTTCCGGCAGCACAATTTTCACTGAAGTAGAGATAATTTTATTTTGCCATTTCAGAGCAAACACCCATAGATAGATAGAAGGAAACGACATTTTTTTTAAGACAATAATGTCTTAGACAGATAATAAAGAGCTCAAATGAAGTTAATGATCCCTATTCATAAGTACCAAAATAATTATTCGTTCTTTCCAAACAATCCAGATAAAAATGACACGAGGAAGTGGGCCATTTCTCGGGTGGTCCACCGGGAAATATCCCGGGGGCCAATCCGCCCCTGTGTGAAGCCCTCGCTTTGCACAAAGTAAATGGCAACTAATACCATGTTTACAATACAGATCAATGAAAACCTGAGGCCTCTTATCGGAGATGCCCTAAAACACCGTCAAGCTGTCTAGAGAGAGGTTCGTACTCACGTTCTCTTACGAGAACAAGAGCTTAAGTCTGGTGCTTTATATCACTCGGCAAAATTCACATGTACTTGTTTAGCCTCAATTTTTAATTGATCTGACTGCAAATCAGTTATTAATCGCCATGTCTTACGTTACCGACTTTTTTATCCTGCTCAGGCAAAAAAAAAAAAAAAAAAATGAAGCCATTTCTTTGTGCCAAATAAAATGGCGATTAATATTTTATTTGTAATCAGATCAACCAAAAATTGAGACTAAAAAAAAATACCGGCATGTTGTCAGGAGTGGGGTTCGAACCCACGCTCTCTTACGAGAACCAGAGCTTAAATCTGGCGCCTTAGACCGCTCGGCCATCCTGACACAAGGCAGAGTCCTATGCAAGCTTTATTATTATGCTCAATCCTTGTTCAGTGGAAACTTGTGAATCCGCCGCTTTCCACCGAAACCCGGATGATAAAACCATGATTAAGGAATTGCCACTAACTGAAAAATAGGGATAGAAATAAAACCCAACGCGATGTCAAGAGTGGGGTTCGAACCCACGCTCTCTTTCGAGAACCAGAGCTTAAATCTGGCGCCTTATACAAGAATGTTGGAATAATTTTTCTGGAGATGCCCTGAGTCTCTTAACCGTGAAGCCGCAAAGTGGGAATTTGACGTTGTTTACATGTTACCTACGTAATTTCAACCGCTTGTATTTTGAAACAGCGTGGTTTTGGGTTGCAGAAACCGTGTTAATATCAAACCGGAATGAATTATATTTCTTGTAGGAGCGAAGTTTATAATTTTAACGTTACGTTTTGTTTAGAATTCGCACTAACGTTCGTGTATTTCAATTCAAAATAAAAATGGGAAAGAGCCTCAAAATAAATAAGAATTTTATAAATTCAGCATTTTCTCACACATCGGCAGCAAGTTACGATCCGAAATTGGAAACATTTGCGACGAAAGAAGGCTATTCGGCCAACACAAATGCATTGCAATAGCCTTGAAAACCATCAGCTTTCCCACACTTTGACAACCGTCTCTCGTGGTTATAAGCTTCACGCAAAGTGGTACTGCTCTATTACCAAGGGCATCTCCAGATATCTTATTCTAACCTCCTTGGCCTTCTACCACTCTGCCGTTCTGAAACACTACTAAGTCAGATCAGATCATAGGTAGATGATTTTAGGAAGGGAGTGTGCGACCTCAGGTCTTAAACAACCCTTAAAAATAGGAACCGAGTCGATTTGGGCTAGAGGGCCCGATAGGAAAGTGACACGGAAGCGAAGTAGAAAGGGGGAAGAAGACGCTCTTATTTATTACCGGGGGACCCGTACTCGGGGTCCGACGGCTTAACGTGCCCATCCGACGCACGGCGGATATTTAGTGGATCGAGCGTTCGTACCTGCCTGTGATCGAACCTGTGGTCCTTTCCGTGGCAGTCACGAACGTTGCTCACTAAGCCACACACGGCCTAACACTACTACTAAGTCACTTACAGGCTTTCTCACCATCATCAGACGGAAGATGTGGTGCTGTCGTTTTATGCGGAATGAAATGGCGATTAATTCTAAATTGCAATACAGATCAATCAAAAATTGAGACCACATAAAACGTGTCATCAGTGGGGTTCGAACCCACTCTCTCTCTCATCTGGCGCTAGGCCATCCTGACACGCTTGAATCCTGCTTACAAACAAAGGCGAGTCCAGAACAATGAAACAGTGCTGAAGGGGGGGGGGGTAGTCTATCAATAAAAGGCGAAAGCTTATCTAAGATATATACACATATATATTTTCGTGCGCGTGTGTGTTTGGGTATATACGTATATTATATACAGTGTAAGACTAAGAAGTACTTTAAAAGTTTCGGCTTACTATGAAGGACTTTAAAATTTTCAAAAGCAATTCAGAATTTTATTTGTTGTTTTCATCTGTTAGTATTTTTATTAAAGTTTTATTACTATTAATTTTATCATTTTTAATTGAAATTGCCTAATTGGAGCAATTTTAAATAAAAAAGATAAAAAAGCTATGTGGGAGTCAGGTGATAAGAATATTAAGTTTCCCCTTAGATACTGTTCTGTCGTTCAGTTCGGATCCAAATAATCAGTGTGAATGATATGTGTCAGTCACACTGAATGCATGTAAATTATATGCCGCTCTTGTTAAGATTATGGGATGGGAGTGGCGGATATCTTTTGTGTTGCTTTTAGTTTCTTTCCAGGTATAATGACCGCCGCGGTCATCTAGAGATTTGGAGTCATTGGTTCCGGAAATGGCCATCGCTATGGGACGGGCACTCCGCCCATTCCTATCCAGTAGCTCAAACGATTGGCCAGAAGCTAGTGCCTCTGACCACTGAAACTCCCGGAGAGTCCTTTTTGCGTTACTCATACGGAATTACAGAATAGGCTCAAGGAGTTACTTTTGTTGGAGCCAGTGATGAATTTAGATGAAATGCTCTTTTCACCTAGAAGTACTTGTCACCTTCGGAGGCGTGGGGGTGGGAGGAGGTGGGTGTGAACGGCCGCTATGAGGAACTCTAAGGGATATAAGCAGCCGTTCGTCCCTAATTTAGGGTCGCTGGCTCCAGGGAAGGGAAAAAAGCAGTGCTGTAAAACAAGCACACTACCTGTACCTCCACTGGGACTCGAACTCAGGTTCACCCAGACGAATGGTGGGTGGCCTACGCCACAGTAGCTGCCACTCGTTGCTCTGTCTACATGGATGATCATGCCTTATTGCGTGATCCGACAGTTTAGTATCGTCCTTGCAGTACCAACGTTCTGTTAAGGTACGAGTATGCTTTCATATAAATAAGTGTTTCTTTTACATTATCATTAAAAAAATCCTTTGCCCTGCTGTTCTTCCCAACTAACCACGAAAAGTGCCTTAGCGCCCGCTAAACCTAGAGAAAACAAGAAAGATGACACCGAATTTTCGGGTGTATAAGCACGTCTTTTCAATCCGTTCTGATGCAAATTAAATTTATCAAAGCTATTCAAAGGCAATAGAACCGGTATGGAAAACAATAGTATCTGACGTAAGAAAGAAGTTTTTCAATCGGATCTTTAAACCCTCAGATATTGGTGTAAACGGAATCTTGAGCTTACGAATTCTTAGAAACAGAGTTATCGACAAAAATAAGATGTGTCTTTACGTCCGCTGGTGGGAAAACCATGCATTATTTTAGGAAGAAAGTATTCGTAAAAAGTTTATCCATATGAGCAGTATCGGTCCAAGAAAAAAAAAATTTAGTCGAGTTTTAAGGAACCCAGATTTTGCTACAAATACATCAGAAGCAGAAATTAACACCTATTATCCCCGGTGGCCAAATCATTCTATACAAAACATTAGAAATTATGTGAAAAATATTTTCCATCAGGTCTTGTATGCGATACAGGAAGAATTTTTTCAAATCGGAGTTTTAGAAGCAGAAAACGTAATTTACTTTTATGCGCCCTAGCTGAAAGTCTAAAGGATTTACGTGAAAATTTTGAATTTATAGGAAAAATATTTCGCACCGGAAACACTATCCAACAACGAAAGAATTTTTCAAATTGGACTTTTAGAAGTAGAGATATTGACAAAAATAAGACATACATCTTCGCCCCCTGGCGTAGAAACCATGCATTATTTCAAGAAGAAAGTGTTCCTAAAGGTTTGTCGACATGAGTAGCATCGGCCAACAAAAGACTTTTTTTCAATCGAGATTTTAGAAGCTCATATTTTGCTGCAAATATATCAGAAGCGGAAATTAAGACTTACGCCACCGGGTGGCCATACCATTTTTTTACAAACATTACAAATTATGTGCAAACGATTTCCCATCAGGAGCTGTATCCGGTGCAGAAAGAATTTTTCAAATCGGAAGTTTAGAAGCAGAGATATAGGGGAAAACGCAATTTACCTTTAAGCCACCTAGCGGAAAGTCAATGAATTACTTGAAAATTTTGAAATTATAGGAAAAACATGTCACACTAGAAACACTATCAAACAAAGAAGGAATTTTTTTAAGTCGGACTCCTAGAAGTCGAGATATTGACAAAAATAAGATATACCTCTACGCCCCCTGGCGCAGAAACCATGCACTATTTTAAGAAGAAAATGCTTCTAAATCGTTTGTCGATACGAGTAGTATCGGTATACACACGACGTTTTTTTCAATCGAGAATTTAGAAGCTCATATTTTGCTGCAAATACATCAGAAGCGGAAATTAAGATTTACGCCCCCTGGTGGCCTAACCATTTTTTTTACAAAAATTAGAAATTATGCGCAAACAATTTCCCATCAGGAGCTGTATCCGGAGCAGAAAGAATTTTTCAAATCGAAGATTTAGAAGCAGGGATATAGGGAGAAACGCATTCTACCTTTACGTCCCCTAGCGGAAAGTCTATGAATTACTTGAAAATTTTGAAATTATATGAAAAACATGTCACACGGAAAACAGTATCCAACAAAGAAGGAGGTTTTTCAATCGAACCATTAGAAGTAGAGATATTGACGAAAATGAGATATACATCTACGCTCCCGGGCGTAGAAACCATTAACTATTTTAAGAAGAAAATGTTCCTAAAAGGTTTGTCGACATGAGTAGTATCGGTCTACAAACGACGTTTTTTTATCGAGAATTTAGAAGCTCATATTTTGCTGCAAATACATTAGAAACGGAAATTAAGATTTACGCCCCCTGGTGGCCAAACCATTTTTTTTACAAAAATTAGAAATTATGCCCAAACGATTTATCATCAGGAGCTGTATCCGGTGCAGAAAGAATTTTTCAAATCGAAGATATAGAAGCAGGGATATAGGGAGAAACGCAATTTACCTTTACACCTCCTAGCGGAAAGTCTATGAATTACTTGAAAATTTTGAAATTATATGAAAAACATGTCACACGGAAAACACTATCCAACAAAGAAGGAATTTTTCAAATCGGACTCCTAGAAGTAGAGATATTGACAAAAATAAGATATACATCTACGCCCCCTGGCGGAGAAACTGTGGGATATTTAAGGAAGAAAATATTCCGAAAAGGTTTATCGATGTGAGTGGCATCAGTCCACGAAAGAATTTTTTCAATCGATATTTTAGAAGCTCAGATTTTATGGCAAATACATCAGAAGCAAAAATTAACACTTACGCCCCCTGGTGGCCAAAGTATTCTTTACCAAAAATTCGAAATTGTATGCAAAAGATTTTCCATCAAGAGATGTATCCGCTGAAAAAAAAAGTTTTCAAATCGGAGTTTTAGGAGAAGAGTTATCGGGAAAAATGTTATTTACTTTTACGCCCCCTAGCGGAAAAATCTATGCATAATTTGAAAAGGAAACTATATCTAAAACACTCTTCGACATAAATGGAATCGAAAGATAAAAGAATTTTTTCAATCGGATGTTTAGAAGCAAATATGTGGATCAAAACGTAATTTTGAATTCGACATCATCTGCATTTTCGCCCTCTATCGGCGAAATTGTACATCGTAAAAAAAAAGAAAAACGAAATGAATGATCATCATTCGCACATTTCAAGCTTCCGAATGCAAAAAGAATTTTTTGAATCGGACTGATAGTTGCAGAGATACCGTCGGTACGGACGGACGGACTGACGGACGGACGGAGAAACCGATAACAGAAGCACGATCTTTTTTACAAAAGACGTGCTAAAAAGTGCGTTAGCGTCGCTAAGCCGCGCTAAGGCTCTTCTACATCACTATGTATATATATTGTATCTACATATATCTGATTTTACAACCATTGTGAGCTACTCGTTGGTCTATAAACAGTCGCCCGTCTCTAATTTAGTGCCACTGGCTCATTGGAAGAGAGAGAGCCAGTACCGTAAGACAAACACAGAATGCTTGCAGCACTGATATTCGAACCCGGTCCCATCTCGGACTAATTGCGCCACCGGAGTGGCATGCCGTTTTGCAAGACCGGTCACCGCTCATCACACAAGCTCTTTTTTTTTTTTTTAATATTATATTAATAAAATTTTGTTTCAGTTGATTTTTTATCAGAAAAATCAAACATTTTGTCTGCATAATTTTGAAAAAAAAAAAAATCAAGTCTTTATTATTTAAAAACGGAGGGGGAATTGTCTTAATCACCCCATGCTGGATCCGCCTTGCTCAGGAGAAATACGTGAATCTGCTGCTTTCCACGAAAGCCCAACTTGCAAAATGGAGGAGATTAATAATTTACCACTAACTGAAAAAAAAAAAAAAAAAAAAACCTATTCTGTCAGGAGTGGGGTTCGAACCCACGCTCTCTTACGAGAACCAGAGCTTAAATCTGGCGCCTTAGACCACTCGGCCACCCTGACACACAGAACAACTTTGCAACATACTGTTATCTCACAAATTGGCTTTGTTTAATCAGCGGGCGTTTCTTCTTTTCTTTAGGTGAAGGATGTGTGTGGGCGCGTGTGTGTATGTGTGTGAAGCTATTGCTTTGCACAGAAGTTCTGATCGTTAAACAGTGATTAATTTGTTAATGTCAGAAATATTGGGATAAAGTGGACAACTTCGCATCTGTCAAGGACGGAGCTCGAATTCATTCTCGCAAGAATTCACTAGGGCTTAAATCTCGTGTTTTTTCAAACTAATCATTCGGATACGTAAAATGTCGCCGATTCAAAAATTCTAAATTTCACTTAATGTTAAACTTTCTCTGTTTCGTTTATACGTTTTTTCAATCATATAAGTTCATTTTATTTGGTCCCTTGAAAAACGCATAAACTACTATATGTATACATAAAATACTATAGCTGCAGAGGTATGGTAGAATTTCTTTTTGTTTTGTTTCTTTTTGAAGCAAATGTACTGAGTAAGATCAGGGCCGGTGCTAGGGTGTCTGGCGCCCTGGACTAGCCATCAGCCTTGCGGCTCCAAAAATTTTTTATTCTTCGTGTGGCCAAACATATTGCATTTATTCAATAATTATTTCGAGGTACAAAAAAAAACAATGTAAACTAAATGGAAAGAAACTAATGGAAACTTCATCATTTACTTACTGGTCAATGAAAATAAAATTAAAATTTCATTTTGAGTGCTCTATTTTTCGCAAAAATACCAACAAGTGTCTTCAAATCTATGTCACGGGCAATTTTTTATTCGATTGATAATGCATATAACCCAATAAGGTTCTTTCCTCCTGCATTCCCCAATGGAGAGAGGGGGAAAAAAAGAGAAAAGAATTCTAGCGGAATGAATACACAGTAGTAGCAGAGCCTGTTTTACTCTTGCCCTTGTTATTACTAGAAAATAGTCTGAGTGACACATTTACTAACCTTTAGTCAAGCCGCTCCGGTAACGCAGTGGTCTAAGCGCTGGCTTTTGACGATCTGACTGAGATGGGTCCGGGTTCGAATCCCGACGCGGCGTGTATGTTGTGTTTGTCTTCCCGCGCTGGCTCTCCCTCTTCCCAGGAACAAGTAGCCCTAAATTAGGGACGGAGACTGTAGCCATCGAATTGCTCGGTTTGGTCCCAATTGCGGACGTCCCAGTTGTGTTCAGAGAGAAAAACAGTGCCAATCCGCAACTGGGAAAAGGGGAAGAGTTTTAGTGAGAGATCAGGTAAACATCCCCTTTGGCGAAAAATTCAAGAACTCGATTTAGTGAATGAATATAACACTAATGAGGAGATAAGGCAACGCCTCCGAATGTGCGCTTCACTGGCCTATCTTTCTGTAGAAAATGTAGACGATGGCTGTATATGCATTCAAGAATCCAAATGAAAACCTTCAGATATTTTATGATTATTTCTTAAATAACTGGCTAGAAAATCCGGTAATAATTGTAGAAATGTTGAATTGCAACAGCAAACGACACAGAACAAATAATGTCGTCGAAGGTTGGAACCATCGGTTAAATGCAGCTATTAAAAATCCTCATCCTAAAATCGCGAAGTTAATAACGTGCTTGAAAGATGAAGTGAGGCACAGCGACTTCTTGTACGGCAGGAAGTGCCTAAATCTCGAGGGCAAGAAAAGACAAAAAGCAACAATCAAATTGGATAAGCTGATCAGCAGAACTATGGCAGTTTTATACAACGGCGATATCAGACGTTGTTTGAAGAACCTATTGTTCATTCAGAAGTTGGAATAATGAAGAAGAAATCAACAGCTACCTTCAGTTTCGTAATTAGCACTTCTTTTGTAAAAAAAGATCGTGCTTATGTTATCGGTTTGTCCGTCCATCTGTCTGCAGACACGATATCTCTGCAACTATTAGTCCGATTTGAAACATTCTTTTTGCATTGGGAAGCTTGAAATATACGAATGATGATCCTTCATTTCGGTTTTCTTTCTGTGATGTGCATTTTGCCGATAGACGGCGTAAATGTAGATGATGTCGAATTCAAGATTGTGTTTTATTCCACATATTTGCTTCTAAACTTCCTACTGGAAAAATTATTTTATCTTTCGATTCCATTCATGTCGCAGAGTATTTTAGGAATAGTTACTTTTTTCAAATTATGCATAGATTTTCCGCTAGGGGGCGTAAAAGTAAATTACGTTTTCCCCGATATCTCTTCTTCTAAAACTCCGATTTGAAAAATGTTTTCTTTAGCGATACAGTTCCTGATGGAATATTGTTTGCATACAATTTCTAATTTTTGATAAAGAATATTTTGGTCACCAGGGGCGTAAGTTCTAAATTTTGCTTCTGATGTATTCGCCGTAAAATCTGAGCTTCTAAAATCTCGATTGAAAAAATTCTATCGTGGACCGATGCCACTCACGTCGATAAACCTTTTCGGAATATTTCCTATTTAATATATTTCATGGTTTCTCCGCCAGAGGCGTAGAAGTATATCTTATTTTTGTCAATATCTCTGCTTCTAATGGTCCGATTTGGAAAATTATTTCTTTATTAGATAAAGTTTTCGGTGTGACATGTTATTCAAAGAAATTCAAAATTTTCAAGTAATTCATAGACTTTCCGCTAGGGGGCGTAAAGGTAAATTGCGTTTCCGCCTATTTCTCTGCTTCTAAATCTCCGATTTGAACAATTCTTTTTGCACCGGATACAGCTCCTGATGGGAAATCCTTTGCACATAATTTCTAATTTTTGTAAAAAAATGGTTTGGGCACCAGGGGCGTAAATCTTAATTTCTGCTTCTGATGTACTTGCAGCAAAATATAAGCCTCTAAAATCTCGATCGAAAAAAAAAGTCGTTTGTTGACCGATACTACTCATGTCGACAAACCTTTTAGGAACATTTTCTTCTTGAAATAATGCATGGTTTCTACGCCAGGGGCGTAGATGTATATCTTATTTTTGTCAATATCTCTTCTTCTAGGAGCCCGATTTGAAAATTTTTCTCCTTTGTTGGATAGTGTTTCCGATGCAAAATGTTTTTCCTATAACTTCAAAATTTTCAAGTAAATCATAGACTTTCCGCTAAGGGGCACAAAAGTAAATTGCATTTTCTACATTATTTCTGCTTCTGAAACTCCGATTTCAAAAATTCTTCCTGTGTCACATACAACACTTGATGGAAAATATTTTTCATATAATTTCTAATGTTTGGTAAGGAATCGTTTGGCCACTAGGGGGCATAAGTGTAAATTTGTGTTTCTCATGTATTTGCAGCAAAATCTGGGTTCCTGAAAACTCGACTAAAATTTTTTTCTCTTGGAACGAGACCGCTTATATCGAAAAACCTTTTAAGAATACTTTCTTCCTAAAATAATGCATGGTTTTCCCACCAGGGGACGTAAAGTCACATATTATTTTTGTCGATATCTCTGTTTCTAAGAGTCCGATTTGAAAAATCCTTTCTGTGTTGGAGAGCGTTTCCGGTGCGAAATGTTTCTCATATAAATTCATATTTTTTTACGCACAAGTCTGCAAGCAGAGGGCGTAAGCTGACGATTCCGTTTACAGCTATATCTGAGGGAATAAAAACCGGATTGAAAAACTTCTTTCTTCCGTCAGATACTATTGTTTTCCTTACCGGTTCCATTGACTTTGAATAGCTTTGATAAATTTCATTTGCGTCAGAACGGATTCAAAAGACGTGCTAATTACACCCGAAAATTCGGTGTCATTTTTCTTGTTTCCTTTATATTCAGAAAATTTTGACAGTAAGCTGTATACGCTCAGTTAATCAGAGAAACAAACTAGTTATTTGCTGATGTAACTAACAATAAATTCCAGAAAATTTACGTGATTTGTTTTATTTTGAAACTGATATACAGTACATTGTTTTTTATGAGAATATCATTTCTGTAATCTATTTTAGTATTTGTTTTGAATTAAAGGAGAAATAAAATAAAACAGATCAATAAAAAAAAATCACTTTTTCAGAAATAGGGGTTGAAAAAAGTTATAGCTACACTGGGAGTTCATTCTCATGATGGACTGACCGCGGCTATATATTGTATAAATTTATGTTCATACACTCTACGGTTTTCTGTTGATGACCCACGTAGCGTGAAAAAAAAAAAAAAAAAAAAAAAGCAAGACCCGTACTTTTTTAAATAGGCTGATGAGAAGATATTCAAATAGAATGAAATAAATCGCCCATTTGTCCGTATACCACTCTTCCAATATTTGAATGACTTCACGTATATCACTTTTACAATATTTGAATGACTTCAAATAAATTCAACCCTTCTGGTGAGGGATTAAGAATGGGGTGTGTTTTCCTGTTTCCTTAATCCCTCACTAAGTCTTTTCCCCTTTTCCAGTTGCGGACAGAATGGGGATCTGTCCGCAATTGGTACTGTTTTTCTCCCTGTCCGCAATTGGAAAGACACCAGTTGCTCATGGTGTTCGTTAATTCCCTCCCCCTCCCTCTCCGCTCCCAAAGAACTTTAGACATTGAGCATTGCTACTATTAATGAGATATATCTAAAGACCTTGGCTACTATTTGTGACAGAAGCAGTCGTAGGTCTACACATTTCCATTGAATGCCGAATTATACAGAATCCATTTTCTTAAAAAAAAAAAATCTTGTGTCGCCCTCAGGCGTCGCCCGACTTCCCTGCGGCATGGAGACGAGCTTGGTTTACGGCAGTTTTTCGACAGACGAGCGCTTTCCTGGCGTGGTAAAATGGAAGGGGTGGGGGTTACCACAAGCTGACATCCATTCTGAAGAACATGTCTCCGTTTCTCAATGAATAAGAATTCACAACTTACGTCTAACGGACAGCAGAAAAAAAAAAAAAACGAGTCTATACGACCTTACCCAGTCCATAATAACAGGTCTCCGTTTCTCGATGAGTAAGAATTCGCAAGTTATATCGAATATCGAATGGACGCTGAAAATAAAAATGTCTTTGTTTTTACTTTTTTTTTCTCATTAACTCATTTGATTTTACCAACTCTAAATCTTAGTGCCCCTCTAATTTTGGCGCCATAGACAACTGCCTAGTTCGCCTAATGGTTGAACCGGCCCTGAGTAAGATATATTTTTAATCCACCTCGCCGCTAGGGAACATAAATGCCTGTGCATTTATGTTCCCTAGCGGCGAGGTTTTGCATTGAGAAAAGATCGAAACATATAGATCATCGTTCTTACTGTCAGGCTTGGGACTGCAAACGGAATTTTTCAAATCGAATGAATAGCTGCAGAGATATGGTGTCCACAGACAGATGGATGGGCATAATTATACTCTAAGCGCATATATATATAAAGGGGCTCTGGCGACCGCCAGTAGCGGTATAACTATAACATCAGGATCAGAGGAAATGCTATCCCACATTCACCAACCCGCTTGGCTAGCGTGGTGAGTTATGGCCAAACCCCTCCAAAATGACTCCACAACTTAAATCTTGGCCCTCAGTCTCCGGTAGCTGAAATGTACCTGGCCAAGGCAGCGGCCAGTGCGACATGAAAGCACAGGGTGCTAAGAATCACCGGAGGACCGGACTAGGCTGACATTTGATGCTGACGTTGACTACTTACAACGGACGCTCCCTATCTTCTGATTCAATGCTTCTTGAATTGGAAAAGGAACTACAAAGGATCAAATGGGACATCGTCGGGCTAAGAAGAAAAGGAGAAGATCTCATTGAACTTAAAAGTGGACATATCTTCTTCTATCGTGGGACAGATACTGGCAGAACTGGTGGTGTTGGATTTATAATACACAAGAAACTGAAAGATAAAGTTGTAGAAGTTGAAAGTTCCTCTGACAGAGCTGCACGGCTCGTTATCCAACTCTCAAGAAGATACCAGGCCCAGATTATTCAAGCTTATGATGCACCCAATACAAGTCACCCTGAAGAAGAAATTGAAGAATTTTATGAGGAAATTCGGAATCTAAATAACAAAGGCAAAACAGCACTTGAAGATCATTATGGGGATTTCAATGAAAACGTAGGGCAACAGAATGAAACTTTGATTGGTAAATTCGGTTACGGGAACAGAAATCAACGTGAAAATACTCTCGTAGAATTTACAGAAGCAGAAAGGTTTTTCATCATGAACTCCATTTTCAAGAAAAAGCCACACAGGAAATGGACATGGAGACATCCGAATGGGATTACAAGTGAAATTGATTTTATTATGTGTAATAAAAAATTCGTCATTGAAGACTGCAGTGTGCTAAACAAGTTCAACACAGGTAGTGACCATAGATTGGTGAGATGTAAGATGCACCTCAACACTAAACTCGGACGTAGCAAGCTCATAAGACAAACAAAATGTATTGACATAACCAACCTTAAAAAAAAAAAAAAACATAATACCTTCAAGTTGGAACTGAAGAACAGATTCTCTGCTTTAGAAGGCCTAACAAAGCAAGAAGTGGATATTTCTGAAGCTAACAGGGAACGCACCAAGTATCTTATGGAAACAGGAACAAAAATAGGTGGTACTAAGAACAAGTTACATATGAAGAAAATTTCAGGAAAAGCAAAAATGTTGATGCAAAAGAGAAGGGAGATGAGGACAAATAAAGACATAACTTCCAACGTGGAATATTAGAGCTATGCAAGACAGTGCGGAAAGGTATCGCTGAAGACATAAGGAAATTCAATTGTGAAGTAGTGAGGAAAGCAATTGAAAACAACCAGAGCCTGAAGAGAGCAAAAGGACATCTCAGTAAGGGAAGAAAACAGATTATGGCTCTGAGAAAAGAAGATGGTATTGTAACAAGAAATAGTAGCGAAATTTTGACTAGGGTGAAAGATTTCTATTTAAAACTATATGAAAGGGATAATATATCTGTTCCAGACATTACGACAGGTACCAGTGCCAAAGTCCCTCCAACCCTCCCTTCATAAGTTACATATGCAATTAAGAACATGAAACGGGGAAGAGCTCCAGGAAAAGATGGAATTATTGTGGACATTATAAAAGAAGCAAGTGGAGAAATTGAAACTACACTCGCCCAAGTTTTAACCAGATGTCTTAATGAAGGGAAGATTCCTGAGGATTGGAACAATGCTACAATGATCTTGCTCCATAAAAAAGGCGATATTGAGGATCTCAGGAACTACAGGCCCATCAGCCTCCTTTCAGTGGCTTATAAAATCTTCACTAAGGTTCTTTCACATCGCTTGAAAGTAACACTAGACATGGCCCAACCAAGAGAACAAGCTGGATTCAGGAGTGGCTACAGCACTATAGATTATATCCATGTACTGAGAGAACTTATTGAAAGAACAAGAGAATTTGAACTCCCATTATGCATGGCTTTTATTGACTATGAAAAGGCCTTCCATTCCGTAGCAATGGCTTTGAAATCCTGCGGTTTTGAAGATGCATACATTAGCTTTATTAATAACATCTATGAAAATGCAAGTGCAAAGGTTCGATATTTGAGGATATAGCACAAATAAGAATTGGAAAGGGAGTGAGACAAGGTGACACCATATCTCCCAAGCTCTTAAACGCCACATTGCAAAATGTCTTTCAATCATTGAACTATGAAAACAAAGGGATAAAGATTAATGGAGATTACTTAACTCACCTTCGTTTTGGTGATGACGTAGTCATCTTTGCAACTACCCCTTCAGAGCTGCAAAGTATGATCCAAAAACTTGCTGACAAGAGTAAAGAAGTGGGATTAAAAATGAACTTTCAGAAGACAAACGTGTTGTACAATGCTTTTACGAGAAGCGAAGATTTATCGATTGATGGAGAAAAGCTTGAGACAACCGATACCTACATTTATCTTGGGCAGCAGATATCGAGTGAGGGTCGGTCACATTAATGAAGAAATTAATCGGCGTATAAAACTTTAATGGAAAGCTTTTGGAAGAAACAGAACAATTTTTAAGAGCAGCATGTCAGTATATCTCAAAAGAAAAGTGTTTAATCAATGCATTCTTCCAGTGCTTACGTATGAAGCCGAGACATGGACCTTAACTAAAAAAGACATACAAAGACTGCAGACAACTCAAAGAAGCACGAAGAGATGCATGCTTGGTGTAACCAGAAAAGATAAGAAGAGGAACTTGTGGGTAAGGAAAATGACAGGAGTGGACGACATCATGACCAGTGTGAAATCACTGAAATGGCAATAGGATGGACATGTTGCCAGAAGAACGGACCACCGATGGACAACTGAAATTTTGGACTGGATTCCGAGGGACAGGAAGAGACCCAGAAGAGGACCCCATGGGAGATGGAAGGATAAAATTCGAAAGTATGCTGGAGTGACGTGAAGGAGACAGGCCCAAGACAGACAATTGTGGAAGAAATTTGAGGAGACCTTCATCCAGCAACGGATTTATAATATTTGATGATGATGATGATGATATATATTAAAAAAAAGTGCTAATGTTATCACATTGTCTGTCTGCCTATGGTCACCATATCTCTGCGTCTATTAGCTCGATTTGAAACATTCTTTTTGCGCTGGGAAGTTTAAATTGTGAGAACGGTGATCCTCGCGTTTTGGTCATTTGTTACGGATATTTAACACAGGAATTTTTGGCAAAAATATTGAATCTCATTCACAACATTTTTTTTGCCTCGTGTTCCTTTTCCTTTGCCTTCGGGCCTGGGAAAGTTTTATCTTTGTCCCCTAGTCAAGAAATATGGTACTTTAGGCGACGCCATGCATTCGCATTTTAGATTTCTTTACCAAAGGTATCACAGTGGTGAAAGCCATTTGCAGACATCGTTTTTGTGCTTGAAGCTTCGTCCAGGACAATTAGCACCCTTTGCTATCTTTATTTCAAGAGTTTCCGAAAGGAACGCGGAAAACGCTTAATATCAGCTTTGAGTTTTATGCCGCCTTTAATCCTTGGGAAATACCTCAGTGTTTGTTGGAGCGAGGGGAGTGAATTTTCCTGTGGACAAAGGGAAGAGCAGGACAGTCATCAACAAGTACATCAACAAGTACAAATCAAACATGGTACACAATATGTCAGATCACCAATATACAGAGAGAGAGACGGTGTAGGGTGGCAGAGTGGTCTAAGCGTTGGCTTCTGATCATTCGTACGAAAACGGGGCTGGAGCCAGTGGCCCTAAATTAGGGACGGACGACTGCTTATAGCCTATTGAGTTGCTCATGGTGGTCGTTAAACCTCCAATCCAAAAAAAAAAAAAAAAAAAAGCAAAAAAAAAGCCTGTGTAGATCAAGTGGCACATAGAGAACTAGTACATATGAAACATGGTACATAGTATGTCAAATGATCAATGTGCAGCGAGAGCCAATGTTGATCAAGGAACACAATGAGATACAGTGCCGAAAAACAAACACAAACTTCCATGCTTCCCGGGACTCGAACCCGGACCCAGCACGGATGAATGATCAGAAGCCACTGTGCCACAGGGGGGGGGGGGAGCGTATCAACTTACCGTCACTTTTTATTTTCTGGAGAGTTGTTCACGGAGGGTAAACCACCAGGAGAAATATTTTGTTTTCCTTTTGCATGTCGTAAAAAAAAAAAAAAAAAAAAAAAAAAAAAAAAAAAGGAAAAAGTAAAAGCTGACGAAACCTCTTTGACGTCCAAACCCCTTTGGAAGGTACTTTGAGAGGCTTCGTAGACGTTGAAGCTAATCACAGTGTTTTTATGCATCAAATTAATTATCCAACGTGCTAGCCACCGATCTGACGATTAACTCTTCATTAATGTTGTTTTGTTCTGCTATGTGTGACCAAAAGCAACCTTTATTTTTATATTTTTGTTTCTTTTGTATGACACTGAAATCAGTGCCTGCACGGGGTTAAAATCGCCGCAGTTTCTTCAAAAAGGTCTTTCACCTCTTTATGTACAGTTGCAGAAACAGAATTCAATGCGATGTGCATGGCTGAGAAACTCCAAACATCGATCAAATAAAAGCAGAAAATTTACTGACCTCGGTTACAGATGCTGAGCACGTTGAATGATCATATCACTACACTTTGTTTCTGCAACTTGATTTCGTTTGTTCGTTAGTCATTGTTTTTAACAGTAAACATTTGCAGCTACTAGTATTCATTTATCTTTTTATTTTTTCAAATATCAGTAGCACGAACGTAACAAAACATTTCTTATCTGGGAGGGCAAGTCTTGATATTACGTCCCTCGAGTTCAAAAGTTCCTTACTTCCGCTCCGATAGACAGTAAACATTTCTTAGTTTCTCATACTTTCGTCATAGGGAAGTAATATGATCGTTAAAAAATTTCACTTCCAGTTTTCGACATAATTTTACTCAAAATTTAAAAATTAGGTGAATACTTAAGAGACAACGGTTTTAAATATCAAGTGAAACATAAGAGTCATGTGGACAACACAATACGTGCAGAAGTGCAGAATGAAAACAACCCTGGTAGCACAAACACGTAGAATTTACATTGAAGTTAAATTCGGCATGAGGTTGAATTCGCGGCGAAAAGTGTGGTAAGACTTACGTTGAAAATGTCCAAACCATTCACGCGAATTCAACCCTATGGTTTCAACTGCATTTCCACCTGATTTCAACTGCCAAATGTCAACGACTATTCTAAGCCTTATTTCAGGGTGTTTTATTTCTACGTTAATTCCACCACATTTCAGATGTTTTTCGATTATGCACTAAAAGGCGTGGGTGTATTATCTAATATGCTACACAATTTAATTGTAATTTTTTCCTAATAGTTCGCTTTAGTTTATGAGAAATATAGCTGTAGGACCAAACATATTATCAATTCTTAAATCTTTGATTATATCTTAGATAATACCTTTTGATTCCCGCCTCGCCTTTACTATGAGATCTGGCTACCGAGGCGCCTGAAGGCGTCCTTGCTTAGAAGAATTATTACATCGACCAAACTCAGTCCAGTACACGGAAATAAAAATTGAAACAGCGAAACTTTGTTATTCCATTAACCATTTGCTTCGCGGATTTCCGATAGCCTCCCATTCAGGGTCCTCGTGCTGACCACGTGATGCCTTTCCACAATGCTTTCCGCGAAACCCGGTGGACAAAGGAATCCTCCTTCCCGTTCACCACGCTGTACTTCTGAGATACCCCAGGGTTGCCAGATGAAAAATTGTAAAAATAGCCAAGCTGTTCCTTGAAAATAGCCAGAATTAGCCAAACCCAAACCGCTACTGCGCCACCTACCGGATGTTTTAAAAACCTTGGACAATATATCTAGCAGGATAATATAACTGTATAAGTATAGAATTGATCTACAGTTAGTTGTTTTTAATATTTTCACAAGTTACATACATAGGATTAGTAATTTTACTTAATATTTCTTACCAAATGCAGAAACACTAATTATGCAGCAATAATACTTAAAATAATAATATTCCACACAAAAAAATCAAAACTTTGAAATAAATTCGATACAAATTAGAATCATTTTTTGCTTGATATTGATAAAAGAAAAAGAGAAATAAATATCTCCACAAGTTATATACTTCCTGTAATTTAATGAAAACACACCATTCTTAAAATATCTACTTAGAATGTCATTTTAATAATATTTTCAAGACCTTCCTCTTCTTCAGTATTTACAGAACTTGGACCTGGTGTACTTATTAATGGTCTAACATTGTCATACATCTGGTGTGTGAATAATTTCAACATCCTATCTGTAATTTTAAAGTTTTTACAGCATTGATCATTAGTAATTAGATGACATCTAATTCTTAAAATGGCATCTAAAAATAAAACATTTATTTTATTTCGCTGTTTACTTTTAACATTGGTCACGAAAGAAAACACACGCTCCACAAAAGCATTACTTATTGGTAATGAAAAAAGTGTAAGAGCAATCTCTGCCAGTTCCTTGAAGCATTTCACTCCCAAAGAGTTTTCATATCTAATAACTTTTGCCCAAAATAATACTGGATCAGTTGGAATTTCTGTTTCCGGAAATTCTTTCTTCCTGTCCACAAACGGTATCATATTGTACTGCTTTTCGATTACGTCCAAATTTTCTTTAATTAAATTCAGAAATATAGGGGAAATTCTTTCAGTTGTTTCCTAATCTGTGACAGGCATTTCTTCGAGTGAAAAAAAGTCAAATTTGTAGCCATATTGAATTTGTCTGTCAATCTTTTTTTAACTTGAATATTTGCCTCCACTATAAAGTCAAAACATCTTTCATATATTACTGTTTTGTCTGAATCACTCAACCCGGATTTCTTCCATTCGTATTCAAATTTTGCACCCATACATTTTTTTCAACTCTATTTTTCAGAGATTTGTTAGAAACATCCAAATCACTGAATAATTTGCATGAATCTGCATCTGTTGCTTGGAATAATGCATTGATAGATTCAAAGTCTTGCAAAATGGGCAATATAAATGTAAAATAGAGAAAATTTCTATTATCGGAAAGCATTTCATTATAATTCGAGCATGGTAATTTCTGTCTTTGTCCGCAATGACATTAAAATAACCTTTTAGTTCTTCCCACTGTAATAGAATTGCATAAATACACTTGCTCCTAACTAGTCATCTTGTGTTACAAGGAGAAATGAATTTGGATGGTTCTACACAACCATCATTCATCAATAGATAAGTGGTTTTAAATTCTTCCTGTCGAAGAGAACTAGATTTAAACCACCGGGCTATTTCCGATATTAAATATTCAATATTTGATGGCAATGTTTTCATAGCATATTCACAGCACAACTCCAAACTGTGACAAGTAAATTTCAAAAATATCAAATTAGGATTTTTTATCTTAAGTCGGGACAAGACAGAATTATATGCCCCACACACATTATTAGCACCATCAGATGAAAAGCCAATGCAATTTCTTATATTTAGATTATTTTGTTCCATGTATTTTTCAATCTCTTCAAAAAGAGTCGAACCAGTTGTAGATGTAACTGCTACAACACCTAAGAATTCAGTTTTAACTGTATTATACAATGAAGAAAAATACCTAACACATAAACATAATAACTTTGTAGCAGATATATCTGTTGATTCATCAATTAAGATAGAGAATTTAGCATCCTTCAAATCTTCAATCAAAGATTCTTTTAAGGATACGCTTACTACATTTTTTATTAAACTGGAGCATTTGGTTCTATGTAATCTGATATTTTCAAGTTCGTTGCCTTTTCCATGCTCTTTAATAATTTCAGTTAAGTGGTCAACTGCACGTATACTGCAATGGCAAGCCATGGACACACTAAATTTGATCTCAAAAATTTTCAGTTCTTCTTTATAATTTGTTTTAAAGAAATTATCAACAGGTTTCACATATTGCAAGATTTTCTCATTCTTTTTATGTTTTTCAGTTTTTTCATGAGTAATTAAATTATGCTTTTTGAATTTTGAAATTGTACGTTGACAAAGTTTGCAAAAACATGCATCATCTTTTAACATTAGCCAACCGTGATCTTTTTCCCAGTCTTTATGGCATTTCCTTGAATCGTAAGTTGTATTCCATTTACCCATTCTTAGTACCACTATAAGTATCTTTAGAAATACACAATATAACAAATAACATACACTGCTGGCAAGATTGGATTTCACATGCTCTCACCAACATCATTATAAAATGTATAACAATTAGCAAATAATATATCACCAGCGAACAGCAGAAAAAAAAAACAAGATTAGACTACTTTTCGCGTGTTCTGGCCAAACAATAAGTTGCTGCCAGAGCTAGATAAGAAATAGTAAAAAAAAGGGGGGGGGGGGGGTGTCACGGTTACAGTTGCAAAATAAAACCTTCTATTCATCTCTGGAAATATAATGTAAAATTAATTTGTAAAATACAAAAAAATCAGAAAAACATTTAAATGTTGTTGAATAGCCAGAATTAGCCAAAAACAGTTTGGCTAATGATCCAAAAATGCTTTTGCCGGGTGGCGCATTGGTCTAAGCGATGGCCTCTGATCATTCGTCCGAAAGGGGTCTGGGTTCGAATCCCGGTGAGGCATGGATGTTGTGTTTGTCTTACGGCACTGGCTCTCTCCCTTCCCTGGAACCAGTGGCCCCAAATTAGAGACTGGCGACTGCTTATAGCCCATTGAATTGTTCACGGTGGCCGTTAAACCTCCAATAAAAAAAAAAAATGTTTCTAGCCAGCCGTGATCAAAAATAGCCAAATTGGCTAATATTAGCCAAATATGGGAACCCTGAGATACCCACAGCCTTTACGTCCAACTGGTGTTCGAATTTGGACCCTCTCCCCTTTGCGACCGAAGCTCCGACTGTTCTCCGCTAGACTGACTTGGCCCTTCCGGTACTCTCACCCAAAGAATCGAAGTCAACAGAAATACGCATGCGCACTCTGCTCCGATATCAGCCGATCAGCCTGTATGTTGACTGCTGTGCACTGCATGTTTTCCCTGAAGATATAGCTGCGCTAGTTACGTCTCGCTGAGCCTTAACTTCTTCTCGTTAGATATTCTTTGACTCTCCTACGCATGCCCCCCAAAAAACTAAGTTACCCCTGCAAGCACGTGAAATACCTGAGATGAGCCGCGGTAAGACAACTTCTGTAACATAAAAAATCGAGCAGCTGACTCTTCAAGAGCAGGTGCCCTAGGCGTCCATGCACCACTGATATCGGCGCCGTGCGGTATGCAGTGCGATCAACGATGGTTGAAATTGTAACGTAAATTCGATGTGGATTCAGTGCTTCCCAAAATACACAGTTTCAGTTGAAATTTTGAAGCATAAAATCGACATTGAATATACGCATTAATTCTCAGCGTTAATGCCATTTTTTCTGTCCATGTTAATTCGAGGTCGAATTTCCATGAAAAATTTCAACGTTTTCTCGTTTCAACCTTTTTACTAAATTTCAACATTGAATTTACGTAGCTGTGCTACCAGAGAAACCAGCATGGAGCGAATGAACATTAGATAGTAAACGTAACAATAGGAACATGCTTTCGGAGTGGGGCTTGGAAAAACTCCCTTCAAGGTTAAACGCTCAGTGGAACTTTCGGCGACAGAGGATAAATGACTAATTAGCTCTTCATTCCTATGACGTATCGGAAAGGTCATGGAGGCTATAGGCATGTCAGCATATTGTTTTACCTACCTCCATCCACTGTTTCAGACAATTCCATACATCCATATGAGGTTGTCCACAACTCACAGTGTAAATTATGTGTGCTGGTTAGCTGCACGTAATAGTGTATGCAGCTAACTAAAATATTTGCAGAAGAAGATATTAAAGTGTATAAACTCTGTGTTTGAGCTAAAATGTTCGACAAATTTATTCACACCCTGTTCATTTCTACTTCTTACGCTTCTCGGAGTATGAAATTATGCTCCTGATATGACCTTCGTGGGAGAGCAGCCTCCCTTCCTGCCCTCCTGGTAGTTACGCCCCTGATCAGAAACAAAGTCAGTCTCGGAAAATACTTTCGCATTCTTTGCTATCTGTATTCCGGGTGCTTCTAGGTATATTAATCGGTAAAAATACCACCGAACGATCGATTACCTTACAAAGGAACTGTGTTATATTTCCCCCTCCAGGTGGAAATTCCTTCAAGACAATGTCGCAGATAAGACCTCTCGCACTTTGGTGCGATGGACCCCATGAGTCAGGGCAAACCAAGACAATGGCACTGTTCAAAGCTAGGTACTAATGCACAGAAGGTAATGTCAGAGAAAGACTTACAAGTTCTCCAGTCCAAAGCTTTTATTGGCTCTCTTGTTGAGTGTATACTAGTATAGTTATGCTGTTTTAAGTATAATTGATGTGCAGTTCCTTGTTATTAATTATACGTGGTTTAATCCATCTCAGTGTTGCATTCAGGGAGTTTTTTTCCGGGGGGAGGGGCAATTACAAATTTCGAGGGAGGTACAACTTGTTGACTGATTATATACATACTGTATAATCACAATTTTGTTATTTGTATGTATATATATATATATATATTTTATATATATATAAATATATAAATGTGAAACCAATGAGCAAAGTTTGAAAGAAAAAAAAATTCTGGGTACGAGCAGGAGAACAACAATCACCAATTTCCAACCCTCCCGAAGCAGGCGAGCTTCAAACGATGGAAAATTAACGAACAGAAGAATGCAGGGAAGCATATTAATGACTGATTCTCTGATGGCTTCGTCAAGGGCAAGCATTAAGAAAATCATTCATTAATCTACCGAGACCAGCGAATTGTGGGTTTCTGCTAATTTAGTTTGCTATAAGGACAAATTAAATTTAGGGATAAAATTGTCAAATTAAAAGGGATTTTTAAGAAAACCCAACTCAGCAAACCAAAACACATTGTCCGACCACACAACAACCAAACTCATCACTCTTAAAATAAAAAGAAAGGGAGCCGAGCACCCCAAAAAAGCAAAACCAGGGAAGAAATTAGTATTGAAATATGAAGAAAAACCTAACAAAGGATATCTTTAAGCTTGTCACAGAAAAAATGAAACCTTTATCCTACCAGATAAAAAGAAAAGCAGGAAGCATTGTTCTTGGATTTTGCTTTTTTTCCTTTGTATGATTTTGCTATATATATATACACTGACGGAAAAAAATCCCAACACCAAGAAGGGGTTGTGTTAGATAAACGACAGTTAATAGGCGGTGAGAGTACATCTGCAAGATGACGTCTATGCAAATTTCGCGCTCAGCGCATACGTGTGGCGCTAGTAGCGCCCCTCGGAACATGCAAAGCAGGTTTGCTGTAAATACGCGCTGTAACGTTCGTGAGCGTCAGTTATCGTTGAGATTCGACGTAGGGTGTTGATGTTTGTCTATAATGCCTTTAAGAAGATGAAGAAGCCATTATCAACAGCTCACAGAGTTTGAACGAGGTCGTATAATAGGGCTACGAGAAGGTGGATGATTTTCTTTCCGCAATATTACAGAACGACTTGGCAGGAATGTAGCCACTGTGCATGATTGTTGGCAACGGTGGTCAAGGGAAGGTACTGTCTCAAGAAGACCGGGCTCCGGCCGGCCACGTGGCACTACTGAGAGGGAAGACCGCCGTGTACGGCGTATGGCCGTGGCGCATCGTACCGCGTCTGCGGCAGCAATTCGAACTGCAGTTGCTACCACAGTGACACAACGAACTGTTACAAATCGGTTACTTGAAGGACAGCTCCGAGCCAGACGCCCTGTAGCGTGCATTCCACTTACTCCAAACCACTGCCGTTTGCGACGTCAGTGGTGTCAAGCTAGAGCTCATTGGAGGACGGAGTGGAGATCTGTTGTGTTTTCTGATGAAAGCCGGTTCTGTCTGGGTGCCAGTGATGGCAGTGTGTTGGTTAGAAGGAGGCCAGGTGAGCGCCTGCAACCAACCTGTCTGCGGCCGAGACACACTGGACCTACACCTGGAGTTATGGTCTGGGGAGCAATTTCCTATGACAGCAGGAGCACTCTTGTGGTTATCCCACGCACCCTGACGGTACAGTTGTACGTCGGTCTGGTGATTCAACCTGTTGTGCTGCCATTCATGAACAGCATTCCAGGGGGCGTTTTCCAACAGGATAACGCTCGCCCGCATACCGCTGTTGTAACCCAACATGCTCTACAGAGTGTCGAAATGTTGCCGTGGCCTGCTAGATCACCAGATCTTTCACCAATCGAGCACGTATGGAACATCATTGGAGGACAACTACAGCGTCACCCCCAACCAGCATTAACCGTCCCTGTATTGACAGACCAAGTGCAACAGGCATGGAACTCCCTCCCACAAGCTGACATCCAGTACCTGTACGACACAATGCATGAACGTTTGCGTGCTTGCATTCAACATTCTGGCGGTTACACAGGTTATTAATGTACCAGCATTTCACATTGAAAATGGCTCTTCTCGCGCTTACAATAAGCTGTGATCTTGAAACCTTAATCGATTAAATATGTTACCTATACAAATGTATTGCCGCCATTTCATTCCTCTACAACTATTTTTTCGTGGTGTTGGGATTTTTTTTCCGTCAGTGTATATATATATATACTGGCGGAAAGTGAAAAAGAACACCAAGAAGGAATTGGCGGACGATCATGAAATTTATATATGTTAATGGGGTCAAGTTTACGTAGATGTGATGGTAATTTCGGGACCAGCCGGTGAGCGCTTACGCAGCAGCACGGCATAATATGCAAATTATCGTCGGTGGTATTTAAGGAGTACGGCGAAGTGAATGTAGTTAGTCGTCGGCGTACGGACACGTGCGAAGACCCTGAAGAAGCTGCAATGCCTGGACATGAAAGACGTGTACGATTTCAGCAGTTATCGGACTTTGAGCGAGGTCATCTAGTCGGACTCCGCGAGGCTGGGTGGTCGTATCGTCGTATTGCGGAGCGAATTGGACGGGAAGTATCGGTGGTGGTACGATGGTGGCGTAGATGGTCCGAGGAACATTCCCACACGAGAAGACGCGGAACCGGAACTCACAGACGGACTGATGAGCGGACCGATCGAAGAATACGAAGAGCTGCGTTGTAAAGCAGAACATTCACTGCGACGCAAATCCGAGCTGCCGTTGCACCCGAGGTGACTGTGCGAACAATCCGCAACCGTCTACTGGATGCAGGACTACGTGCACGTATGCCTCTGGCTCTGACTCCAGCCCACCGTCAGGAACGGCTGCAGTGGTGTCGCCAACGTCTGCACTGGAGAACGTAATGGCGATCTGTCGTGTTCAGCGATGAAAGCAGATTCTGCTTGGGAGCCTCCGATGGCCGTATGCGTGTTTTCAGACGCACAGGGGAGCGTCTCCACCCTTCTTGCATCCGCCAGTGACACACAGGGCCTACACCTGGTCTCCTGGTGTGGGGAACGATCAGCTATCACTTCCGTACACAACTAGTGTTTGTACCGGGTACGTTAAACAGCACCTCCTACATCAACAACATCATTCAGCCCGTTGTTGTGCCATTTATAAGGTCGGTTCATCGTGGTGTTTTCCAGCAAGATAACGCACGCCCACACACGGCACGTGCAACGCAACATGCACTTCAGGGTGTGAGACAACTTCCATGGCCTGCACGTTCACCGGATTTCTCCCCCATTGAGCTCGTGTGGGATTTTATGGGACAACGACTTATCCGGTCTCCACGGCCAGACACGACCATCCCCGATTTACGCGTCCAGGTTGAGGATGCTTGGAACTCAACACCCCAAACTTACATCCAACATCTGTACGACAGACTCCATGCCAGAATTGCACAGTGTGACGCAGTTCATGGCGGTTCAACCTCGTACTAACCATGTTACATGGAAATGTTATTTTTCAGTTTGCCAGCAAATACAGCTGTATTTTGCCATAATGTTTTGATCACGTTATCCTCTGTATTCCGTTATTATGCTGTATAAATTTCGTTGGTATCAGATGTCTCCTTCTTGGTGTTCTTCTTTCACTTTCCGCCAGTGTATATATATATAAATTTTAAATAGAGTACAAAAATTTTCTTATGCTCTTATATTGCAATGCAGATTCCAAGAAATCTACACATTCAAGTGATTAAAAATGTAAAAATGTTTTATACCTTTACTTTAATTCTGTAATGGACTACGTATTTCATCATGGGGTGGTTTAAAATATTAAGGACGCTAATAAAGGTAAGGCTATGCTGGAGGAAATCCCCCAAGACATTAGGAGTGGTAAAAATGTCCTCGCCTTACTACAAGCGTGTTTCTGATTATTGAGGAATCATTACAGTGTTACCTGCAAACGTATGGTGTGAGCCATTCTCCAGCCATTTGGTTTCAGGCCTTTTAGGTTCTTTAGATTAGCGAATAGTAGTAAAAAAACCAAAAACTAACTACCCGTTTCGATGCCAGTTTAAGGTGCCTCGACTTTTTTTTTTTTTTTTTTTTTTTTTTTTTTTGTCGCAGAGTGTAAACCACCACCGCCAGAAAAACAAACTAACAAAAAACAAACACACCTTATTATGGGAACAGTTTCTAATAATATGCTATTGTTAAAAATTAGGTAGCAAATATTTTGTTGTATTAGAGGCACTAACGTCGCGTTAGCTACACTGAGGCTTAACCATATACATGGAACGTTGGCATTCAGAAGACTGAAATAAAGCTAAATGCCAGCTTCCAAAATATGATGATGTATTACAGTGCAAACATCTCTACTGTGTGGAATTAGGTTTTTATTGCGGAACTACTACCCGAGTTGTCAGTGCTTGAAAAATTGCCCCCTTCAGCGAGGACTGTTTTTTGTTGAAGGATGACAGAAATTTCAGATTGAAGTGCATGTGGATGTTTTTTTTTTTAATATTATAATATTTTCCCTCATTTTCTTAATTTTTTTTAATTAATTTCTCTAAATATTCAGTTATAAACGAACGCAATTAGATTAAATATAAGGGGCGATCACCCAAAAACTTACGGGAGGGGGAGGGATTGATAGATTTTCGGGGCCTAAGCACCCCGGAGAAGATGCCTGAATGCATGACTGATCCACATTATATTATAATCCCTCTGCGCTGAACAAACGTGAGTTTACAAAACTTGCAAGGTGGCGCAGTGGTCTAAGCGATGGCCCCTGATCTTTCGTCCGAAAGGGGTACGGGTTCGAATCCCGATGAGGCATGGATGTTGTGTTGGTCTTACGGCACTGGCTCTCTCTCTCTCTTCCCTGGGACCAGTGACCCTAAATTAGGGACGGGCGACGGCTTATAGCCCATTAAATTGCTCACGGTGGTCATTAAACCTTCAATCAAAAAAAAAAAAAAATCTTGCGGTCGCTTTTTTCTCACTACTGAATTAGTTTACGGAAACATAGAACATTGCCTTAAAGTAATAGAGTGAATCGTGCTCTCGAAATTAGAATAAACAGTGATTTCGAATATAGTACTAAATAGTGCTATCCAATATCGTACCTAAACAGTGTTCGACCATAGTGTGCACAACAATGCTAAACTTAATAGTGTCTTCGAAAAATTGTGCCCTTAGCTGTTATCTCTCGAGTCTAACCACGTAGGTTTCATTTTCACCTGCTGTCAGGTGTTACCAACTTGAATTTCATCGGAAGGAATTCTGTGGCGTTAAGTGAGAAAATATTTAACGAGGAGAAACCAATCAAAGAAGCAAGAAATATTCCTCATAATATATGGGAAACCAATAAAATATTCAAAGGAAACAGAATATGAATTCTGAATTTCCTTGTACCACTTACTGGTAATCTTAATTGTCATCATTTGCTTTGAATATTCTAGGACAAACCAAATTTAAATAAGAACACAGAAACTCGAAAGGAAGGCTAAATTAGAGTTATACGTCACAACCTCATTTATTCTCGCATTTCCGAATCCTTCCGTGGGCTACTTGGATCCTGATCGGGAGCCGTATTTTGCCCATCGCTGCCCAAGAACCTCTACCTAAATAAATGCCTCGCTGGGTTTCCCTTTCCATAATTTTTGCTTTCGTATTTGATATAAACACAGCTTCTCGCTAGGGATCACAAAAGAAAATTCACATCGTGAATTCTTGTGTTTTGTTACGAACTTGTCAACCGCTTTCATTTCCTGCTTGGCAGCGTCAGAGATTACGATTGCCTTCAATACAAAGCAAAATGAAGTGGCTGATTGTCATCGTAGAGGTTTCGTTTTTGATAAGTACAAATGAACCCGTCATATTTCCTGGTAAAATAAGAAAAAAAGGAAATGCCAATTATATTGCGAAACTGTAAACGAAACAAACGCAACTCTCGGGAGTGATTTGAGCGAGAAGGTGTTGTTGCTTCTCCCTCTGTTCCTCTGGTATACTAGATCAAGTTGGATCGATTTTGAGCTTGTTGCTAGGGCGACGATCCCATTTGGAACATCTTTCTAGTTGAAATTCTGCGATCTGCGAGAAAAAAAAAAAAAAAAGAATAAGAACATTATTATTAATAATGACACGGTCTGGAGAACAGAGCTGCTTCAATTAATTTTAATAGCTACATGACTTTTAACTCACATGCCCATAAATTCTGAATCATCGCGCGTATATATCCCTGTTTAAAGCAATTTATTGATAATTTCTAATTGAAAGATGCTTAAAATATCTCAAACGTTGCAAAATAAAAATGAGCTGAATGAAAATCAGCTGTAATAGTTAACAGAGGGTATCTAAATATCTCAACTGAGCAAGTTTTTTTATTTAAAAATATGAAAGTTAAAAAGAATGAGATTTGACTGTTACCAGGTAATTTACGCTTTCGGAGGGTATCAATATATAACGTTAAATTAACGAATGGAATAAAGTTTCTTTAAATAAAGAAAATTTTTGGAAGATTTCTTCAGTTTTTTAAGATTGCTAAACTGCCTCTTCCACTGTTCTGTGGAAAGGAACATTCACATGCAATGCAGTTAGTGAAATAACAGTTGCATGCCAGAAATGTGTCTAACGAATATTGAACCACGCAGAATACATGTATAATCAAATTTTTTATGCTTTGCTACTTTTCAAGAATACTGAAACTTACGTATAACAAATCAGATCTCTGTTTCACAAAATCTGTCACTAAAATTTAATTAAAATTGGGAGGATTAGGTCTGTATGAATTCAAGGCATGTGAATGTCTATGGATGCATATTTAAAAAAAAGTTTTATTTAAAAAAAGGGTCGCCTTTGTGGCGTAGTGGTCTAAGCGCTGTCTTATGACCATAGTAGTATAAAATGGGGGGTCCGGCGCCAAGAATACATCCTTCTAGAGAAGGATGGGTGTGTGGCACGGGCAGAAGGAGCAGGGGGCGTGGCCAGGTGCCGAAGGATGGGGGTGTCGCATGTGCGTGGCTTGTGACAGGAGGATGTGGAGGCGCGGCAGGTGGCGCTAGTGTATAGGGTCGATGCTGATGTGCTGCCCCCTAGCGGTGCTTCTTGGAACTTCATTATTACGTTGGACTTTTGTTTTTGAGGGATGGCAACGACCGAGTGGGGAAAGGGCGTGGCAGATGGCGCTACTGTGTAGAGTCGATGCTGATGGGCTGCCCCCTAGCGGTGCTTTTTGGAACTTTATGTTTTTCTCGGGAGATTTATTGGACTTTGACAAATTTTTGGGAAGTCTTTCCAATATGTTTTGTTTTATTAAATTTATTTTTTTTAGAACTTCCGTGAGGTGTTAGGAATTTTTTATATGCGTTGCATTGTTTTTTTAATTCTTATATTTTTCTTCCCTCCAATTTTAATTTAGATGAGGAAATGCTTTGTTTGAAAAGATTTCGCTCCTGTTGATTCATGTTCCGCATCAGGTTTTCTCCCCTTTTAAAGGAATGGTTCTTTTCCCAGGTCACATGATCGTTGTGGTCCATTCATAACAAGGTGGTTGATTGACGTATGGGTTTAATATTCTCTCAGTTGAACTCGATCGATCGAGGAGAGTGGTCGCCTTTTGTGTTTCTTGAAAAATTTCTAATGGAATCGCCCATAGCACCATACGATGAAAATCGCGTCATCTTTAGAAAGAACGAAATACCTGAAAATTGCTTTCCTTTAGGAGACGATCAATTCATTCGGATATTTTGTTTTGATGGAGAATTACAGATTCATGTCCGAAAATATATTTGCATTGGTGACTTATACGTTCCTACAGCTATGGGAATCGCTTTGAAGGGTGTTGAATGGCTTGAACTTCTAGACAGCTTTGTCTTTCTGCGTGATGTTGTTCAAAGTCGCGAGCCTGCGAAATATGATTACGTTTCCAGTGGAAATATTACAGTGGCTCATCGTTTAGAACCGTTGACTCCTTTCGTGAGAATGAATCCCCACTATGTGGAATGCATAAGTCGAGATTTTCACCATGTATTGGATTTCACTCTGGAAAAAGTGGGTGAGGATGGTGAAATTTTGAAAACTGAAATTTCTATGTGCGGAGAACATTGGACTAAAGTGGTTGATAAGAAATCTACTATGTTAAGAGCCATCATCATACAGCCGAAATCCTTCTTTTGGGGTTTGTAATGCTTCCAAAGTCAAATTATTTTTTTCCAATGCTTTCTTAATTAAAGCGGAAAACGAAATGGAACGAAGAAACGTCTGTTATATGACTCTTAACATAGTAGATTTCTTATCAACCACTTTAGTCCAATGTTCTCCGCACATAGAAATTTCAGTTTTCAAAATTTCACCATCCTCACCCACTTTTTCCTGAGTGAAATTCAATACATGGTGAAAATCTCGACTTATGCATTCCACAGAGTGGGGATTCATTCTCACGAAAGGAGTCAACGGTTCTAAACGATGAGCCACTGTAATATTTTCACTGGAAACGTAATCATATTTCGCAGGCTCGCGACTTTGAACAACATCACGCAGAAAGACAAAGCTGTCTAGAAGTTCAAGCCATTCAACACCCTTCAAAGTGATTCCCATAGCTGTAGGAACGTATAAGTCACCAATGCAAATATATTTTCGGACATGAATCTGTAATTATCCATCAAAACAAAATATCCGAATGAATTGATCGTCTCCTAAAGGAAAGCAATTTTCAGGTATTTCGTTCTTCCTAAAGATGACGCGATTTTCATCGTATGGTGCTATGGGCGATTCCATTAGAAATTTTTCAAGAAACACAAAAGGCGACCACTCTCCTCGACCGATCGAGTTCAACTGAGAGAATATTAAACCCCTACGTCAATCAACCACCTTGTTATGAATGGACCATAACGATCATGTGACCTGGGAAAAGAACCATTCCTTTGAAATTGAGAAAAACCTGATGCGGAACACGAATCAACAGGAGCGAAATCTTTTCAAACAAAGCATTTCCTCATCTAAATTAAAATTGGAGGGAGGAAAAATATAAGAATTACAAAGACAATGCAACGCATATAAAAATTCCTAACACCTCACGGAAGTTCTAAAAAATATAAGTTTAATAAAACAAAACATATTGGAAAGACTTCCCAAAATTTGTCAAAGTCCAATAAATCTCCCGAGAAAAACATAAAGTTCCAAAAAGTACCACTAGGGGCAGCACATTAGCATCGACCCTACATACTAGCGCCATCTGCTACACCATTTCACCCACTCGGTCGTTGCCATCCCTCAAAAACAAAGGTCCAACGTAATAATGAAGTTCCAAGAAGCACCGCTAGGGGGCAGCACATCAGCATCGACCCTACACACTAGCGCCACCTGCCACGCCCCTTGCTCCTTCTGCCCGTGCCACACCCTCATCCTTCTCTAGAAGGATGTATCCTTTGCGCCGGACCTGCCATTTTATACTACTGACCATTCAGATGGTCTGAGATTGAATTCCGGTTAGGCATGGATGCTGCGTTTGCCTTACGGTACTGGCTCTCTCCATTCCCTAGAACCAGTGGCCATAAATTAGGACGGGCGACTTTTTATAGCCCATTGTGTTGCTCACGTTGATCATTAAACCCCTAAACAAGTAAGCAAGCAAACCTAAAAAAAGGAGAGAAACTGCATCCTTGAGAAACAGTGATCACATACTGGAGCTCCTTATTGCTGCAATATTATAAATAACTTTTCTATTTCGGTGCTTCAGGTATAGTTTGCATTAACACCCAGCTATCCTTCAGAATACAGCCCCAAGACCTTTTAACTCCAACGTTTTTATACTTCAGGTAAAAAAAATGGTTTTAAAGTCCCTATAGTTCTCGAGTTTTTGTGCAGTGAGGTACTTATACAAGGGTGGCACTTCGGGAGCAATAGTTACAACATAGCTCTCCATAACTATTGGGATGATGCACATGAAATGCCAAAAATGAGAGTGTCACCTGCAAAACCTCATAAAATTAGGAAACGCCTACCTTTCTCGTCAAAGCAGTTTCTCTCTGCATCGATACACTTTTACCAACGGGCTGCCAGGCGGTGGATCCCACGGGGATATAAAACTCTGATGTCTGTGAGGCACAGAGGGTTGCCGCTGCCTGACACACAGCTTGCTCGTTTGGGAGGTCTTCTTCTCCAGGAAATTGTTCAAATGCTGGAAGAGGTGATAGTCCGCGGGAGCAAGGTCTTTGTAATATGCAAGATGCGGTAGAGATTCGTAGTCCATCTGGTGAATCTGTTGGACGGTCTTTCGAGAGATATGTGGGCGTTGTTGTATAACACAAGGACTCCCTGCCTGTGAAACCAATTGGCTGCTTGGTACGGAGCTTTTTGTGCAAGTGCTGTGTTTTAGCATAGTACCGATCCAAACTGATGGTCTCACCTTGTCTTGGAAATGAATGATGAAACAAGCTGGAAGCAGACCACCATACGAGAAACCAGCACTTTCCGCTGTTGTATTGATGGCTTTGAACAGTATTTAGGTACCTCGGTGGTATCCAACCACTGCCCGGATCGCTTAAGATTGTTTTAGAAAACCACTTTTCATCGCAGATTACGATCCGATGCAGGAATTCCTCCCGTCTGCGCTTGGCAAAGAGGGAAATGCACAACTCCAGACGACGTGTCTTATTGGCTGCGGTCAATTCGTGTGGCAAACACAAATCCAGCTTTTTCACCTTCCCTAGGGTATTCAGGAGTCAAGCAATTATCGAATGATGTATAATATATATACACGGACTTTCACTGCGATCCAAGGATTTATACACCCCGAATACCCTCCCCAAATTTCTTCAGGCACCCCTCATAAAAAAACCTAAACACCCCTTCATCTGAGGGCATGCAACGCACACACAGATATGTACATATATTTTTTTAAGTATTAGTTCTTTTATTATTTATTTTCAAGTATTAGTCATTTTTATTATAATATAACAGCGCTGTCAATAGCAGTTAGCATTTACATGAGCTCCTCAGTTCTACCTTGATGTATGTTATACCATAACACAATTTTTTCCTTAATTTTAAGTTCAATGGTTTATGTTTTGCAACTACAGTCATTGCAACTGCAAAGTGTACATACCTATCTCTTCATTTTAGTCTACTGCAGATTTTGCAGATATACTTCTGAATTATATCATTTCAGCATGCATAACATTTGTACAAATATCAATATCTACTGTTTCAGAAACTCATGTCAATGCTTCTATGCTCTAGTCTTGTTTAGGGAAGCAATTAGACATGACAGATAATAATAAAAAAAAGGACAACAGCACAAAAACGAAACAACCATGTGTAGTTTCGGAAAAAAATATCCTGGTTTTAACCATTCTTAAATATAACAAGAATGATGACACCGAATATTCGGGTGTAATGAGCACGTCTTTTGAATTCGTTCTGACGCGAATTAAATTCATCAAAGCTATTGGAAGTCAATGGAACCAGTATAGAAAACAGAAAGAATTTCAACCGGGTTTTTAATCCCGAAAATATTGGTGTAAATGTAATCGTGAACTTGCGCCTACTGGTTGCAGACTTGTGCTTTAAGAAAAATTTGAAATCATATGAGAAACATTTCGCAGCAGAAACGCTGTCCAACAAAGAAAGAAATTTTCAAATCGGACTCTTAGAAGCAGAGATATCGACAAACGCTTGGCGGGAAAAGCATGCATTATTTTAAGAAGAAAGTATTATCAGAAGGTTTTTCGATGTGAGCGGTATCGGTCCAGGAAATAATTTTTTCACTCAAGTTTTCAGGAGCTCAGATTTTGCTGCAAATACATCAGAACCAGAAATTTATATTTACGCCCCCTGGTGGCCAAACCACTTTTTACCAAATATTGGAAATTATATGAAAACATTTCCCATCATGAGTTGTATGCGATACAGGAAGAAGTTTTGAAATTAGAAATTTAGTAGCAGAAATATCGGGGAAAACGCAAGTCACCTTTACACCCCCTAGCCAAAATTCTATGAATTACTCGAAAATTTTGAAATTCTATGGAAAGCATTTCGCACTGGAAACGCTATGCAACGAAGAAGGATTTTTTCAAATCGGACTCTTAGAAGTAGAGATATTCATCTACGCCTCCTGGAGGAGAAACCATGCAATATTTTAAGAAGAAAATATTTCGAAAAGATTTATCGACGTGAGTAGTATCGTGCCACAAACGAATTTTTTCAATCAAGATTTTAGAAGCTCAGAATTTGCTGCAAATATATCGGAGACGGAAATTAGGACTTGCGCCCCCTGGTCCCCAAACCATTCTCTACCAAATATTACAGATTATATGTAAAACATTTCCCATCAGGAGCTGTATCCGGTGCAGGAATAATTTTTTAAATCAGGGTTTTAGAAGCAGAGATATCGGGGAAACTTAATTTAACTTTACGCCCCCTAGCGGAAAGTCTATTAACTACTTGAGAATTTCGAAATTATATGAAAAACATGTCGTACTGGGAACACCACCCAATAAAGAAGGATTTTTTCAAATCGGACTATTAGAAGCAGAGATATTGACAAAAATAAGGTATACATCTATGGCCTCTGGGGGAGAAATCATGCAATATTTTAAGAAGAAAATATTCCGAACAGATTTATCGACGTTAGTGGCGTCAGTCAAGGAACGAATTTTTCGATCGAGGTTTTAGAATCTCAGACTTTGTGGCAAATACATCAGAAGCAGAAATTAACACTTACGCCCTCTGGTGGCCAAAACTTTTTTTACCAAAAATTAGAAATTACATGCAAAAGATTTTTCATAAAGAGCTTTATCCTCTGAACAATTTTTTTTGCAAATCGGAGTTTTTTCAAAATTTCACAAAATTTTGCACAAACGTCTTCATCTGTATGCTTATAAGGTACAGATCGTTCAACATTTGCGACGGAGATGTTACAGTGCATCTGAGCCGTGTCTGTTTTTCAGATGAAGCCACATTCCACGTCTCTGGTACAGTAAATAGGCACAATGTGCCAGTCTGGGGATCAGAAAATCCCCATTATGACATCGAAAAACAGAGGGCTAGCCCGAAAGTGAACGTATGGTGCGGCCTGATGCATGACAGAATCATCGGTCCCTTCTTTTTTACAGGGCCCACGGTGACATATAACGTGCACCTGGACATGCTGTAACTTCTTGTAGCACCACAGTTACATGCACTCCAACCTTCGGTTATTTTCCAACAAGGTGCACTGTAAAAAAATTTCTGTAGATTTTACGGTTTTAAACCGTTTTCCAGGGTGCCAACACAAAACCGCAAAATCTACAGTTTTATGCCGTGTTGGAGCAAAGCTATAGCTTTGCTCCAACGCAATCAACACATTCGTTCCAGCCAAATTTTGGGGTTTTCGTGATTATTTGGACTGTGACTCGCTCCAGCCAAATTCTGGGCTGTTTTCTTCATTAAATGCGATGTTGGAGCAAAGCTATAGCTTTGCTCCAATACGCCATAAAACTGTAGATTTTACGGTTTTGTGTTGGCACCCTGGGAAACGGTTTAAAACCGTAAAATCTACAATTTTTTTTACAGTGTGGTGCCCCACCACATTTCTCAATAATGGTTCGGGAGTTCCTGAATGCCACATTTCCGGACAGATGGATTTACCGCTACGGTGCCATGACATGGCAACCTCGATCGCCCGACATAACCTTTTTAGAATTTTTCCTGTGGGGTTAGGTGAAAGACCCAAGTTCACTCTAGCAGTGTTCCGGATGTCGAGACTTTGAAAGGCAGAATAACGGGCGTCATTAGTTCTGTCTTTGCTGAGATGTTAAACAAATCATGGCGTGAAATCGAATATCGCTTAGATGTCCTCCGGTCCACAAATGACACAGGAAAAAAAAAAACTTTACTTGCGCACCATCATTGTCGTGCAATCTTGTACCTGTTTTACATTTTTATATTAATTTTATAATGTGGGAAAGACTTTATGGACACCCTGTATATTTTTGTGTTCTTGTATTCTGAAAAAACAAAACAAAAAACAAAACAAAACGAACATTGAATAATCTCCACTTTACTCGAGAGGTACAGAAACTCGTTACTGCTTTTGCTTGCGGATGCTGCAATTGGCTTTGATCCTACAACTAGCTCTGCTTAAAGCTTGCGTCATCCTCGGGTTAGATTCGAACTTGTATAAAAGAATATCTAACTAGATATTCTTTGCCTGTATTACCCAATTCCGTGTGACCACTCTATCGGTGCACCACTATACAGGTGCACCACTCGGTTCTCATTCTTGAATGATGCGATTTTTAGATTTCTAAAAAGCTGACTACATGGTTTTAAGCAAACGCCCGCATCTTTACGTCATAAAGAAACGAATAAATGGTTTTATCTTGTCTCAAAATCTGGCATAAAATCAATTACTGCTGATGAACTAAAAATGTTATGTATATGCTTTAAGCAAAAGTAGTAGAAATTATACAAGCTGGGTTTTGCTGCTATTAAACGAATTTCTTGAGATCATGCATTTATTGCTATACATAAAGAGCTTGGTCTGTTCCACGCGGCTGACGCGTTCTTATTATTATTATGCTGCCCCTTTTTATCTTTGATATTGTGAAGGAGCACGTGTGGTACGAAATACCTCCACTCCATCCATATCTTGATAGATGAGTGTCCAGCAGAGCACGCTGTCATACACACAGATTGTGTGTATTGCTTCTGTGCCTTAACTACGTGAAGTATGACACAAAGGAAACGCTCTGGGAGGTCCATTTTCATCATGGATTGATCGATATCCTAGATGCTGCGCAATTTCTAGTACTCTTTGATGAATAACAGTGCTAGACCAACACAGGAATTGAGAAGAATCTCTTAGCGTAATCTTATTCGGATTCGCCAAATCCCAAAGTGATTTTTCGTTGTGACTTATTAAGGAAATTAAATCATATACAGCAAGGAGTGTGGTTTGTGGTTCTCATTCCGCGAAGCTGTAGGGATTCCTAAAGATATTTCATTAGGCAGTTTTGATTGTTGGCACACTTAAAAATAAATTCATTCACATTTTTGAAAAATAACACGCTGCTCCGACTGTTTATACGACTGACACGCTGCTCCGACACTTTATACGCTATAACGAAGTAAATTTCTCCGTCATTTTTGTCCACGCTGGGGCTCGAACCCGGGTCCCCTCTTTCCGGAATAAGTCACTCTACCAATTGAGCTACGCGGACGTTCATTCTGACTGCTATCTGCCTTTATGCCGTGTACATCCTGCTGGCAGGCACGTCACATTTCCCCCTATCCCCCGAAAAAGGGCCGGGGGCATGGCCCACGGGTCAGCCGTGACCATGAATCCTTGCAGGCAGCCATCCACTGTAGAACGTGCACTCGAGAACTCCCAGTCAATCTAGTGTGTGGAATGCAACGTCACACATATATATTTTTCGATGCGCTGGAGAAGGGATTCTCTGATTTTTCCTATCTCGCGGTGTGGAAATAACATCACACCATTGCGAGATTTTGAACGGCCGGGTCATCCGGAAAGTTCGGGCGCCATTATAACGAAGTAAATTTCTCCGCCATTTTTGTCCACGCCGGGGCTCGAACCCTGGTCCCCTCATTCCGGAATAAGTCACTCTACCAATTGAGCTACGCGGACGTTCGTTCTGACTGCTATCTGCCTTTATGTCGTGTGCGTCCTGCTGGCAGGCACGTCACAACGCTGCTCCGACTGTTGCAAAATTATTATCAATGCTCTTCGGGGAAGTAATGTATAGTTCAGTGAGAAAACGTTTAACGAGAAATAACTAAGTTTGCATAAGAGAATAGAAATTCAAAAGGAAGGTTAAATTGGGATTATGGCCCATGAGTGGCCATTCCCGCTTCCGTTTCCACTGTATAAAAAAATTTCAATTTTTTCCTACAGGATACTCAAAATATTTTCGAACAGGGTTCAGTGATTTATTTCAAATCTGACACGGATGGAAGAGGAGGAGCATAGAATTCAGTCAAATTTCCCCACCCCCACCCCCCATGAACTACTATTCTGTGAAGGGAAATCATCATATTCTGTAAAAAGTTGAAACTCTTTGAGCAGATAATGGCAAGGGCAAATCAATAATGCCCTATTTTTCGTAAAATCGTAAATCACTCCATTTTCATCCCAAGCGTTTTTGTCATCATTTGTCATGTTTCCTTAAGACAAAATTCTGGGATTTTTGAAAACGCTTCCTAATCGTCTGAGAGTATTGCATACTTAGAAAACCTGGGAACCGTGCTCAAACCTTTGCCCCCTACCAGAATAACTCAGTCTGATTTATTGTTACAGACTACGAAGTTTTCTATCCTTTCTGAGGAAGTAAAAAGACAGAAAGAAAAGGAAGAATGCGTGGAACAAGATCTGCTACATGTTCAAATAATTTTTGTGATTTTACCGGGTCTATTTGACAAAACAGGGAATTTAGTATTTGCATGGGTGTTGGTCAACTGCACTGACCCCCATTACGAAAAGAGTCAGCTGCCCTGAACACAGGCTACTAACCTTGCCCTGAACACAGGCTACTAACCTTGCCCTGAACACAGACACCCTACTCCACTCACCCCACCCCTATCCCCCAGAGATTACTGCATTCAGAGACCACCGAATTTGAGGTGTGTTTCAATTACCTTTTCTTGCGGGTCTGCGTTCCTCTTCCGAATTAAGATGAACATTGTGATTTGAGAGTAATTCCCGGAAAGTAAACTTGATGTAAGAGGTTCACAGTTTATCAAAACTTAGCATACGGTTCACAGAAAAATACGTAGATTTCTTTGCCTTTTTTTTTCCGTTTAGCAAACTTCCGGTACTTTCATTATCTATTACTGCATGTTTTATATTTTTAAAGATCGGACATGTCTTGAACTATTGATAAATCTGTTGCAATAAAGAACATTGATATTTTTACTAGTTGTGGAATCTGAGGAAACATTTGCTGGAACAGTGAATCTCGACAGAGTCTATGGTAAAATCGACAGAGTCTATTAGCGTTACCCAGGGGATAACCACGTGACGGTTCATCCCCCAAAAATGTTTTTTTTTATTTCATTTTATATATTTTTTCTTTTTTTTTTAGCGTTTTTACTTTTTCTCTCATTTTAATTTTTTTTTATTCTTTTTATTTCTCATTCTATTTTTTTTTAGCTTTTTTTATTTTCTTTTTCTAATTTGTTTCGTTTTCTTGGAACTAATATTCCATTGTTGCTATTTATTTTTTCAATTAGTAAACAGTCATTTCCCGTAGTAGCATGATCAGTTAAATAAATGGCCTTTCCGAAATATCCTCTGTTGCTTTTCGCTTAACACTATTTATTATGATTTGACTGGAGAGAAGTTTTGGTGTGTCATGGTTGTGACACAAATCGGATTGTACAATAACCGAGGCACTAGTATCCAGGTATACTTTTGCCAAGCATTTGCGTTCAGTACAACGCCACTTCCACCATATCTCTGTTTCGACATCTTAATAGAATTTGTATCCAGTGGCGTATGAAGGGGGGGGGGGGGGGTACACAGGGGTACAATGTACCCCCCAATTTTGGAGAGGGGTACATTAATATCTACTGTACCCCCCCCAGATATGAGCAAACACAAACCAATCATTCATAAAGAGTGAATGCTACTTATTTATTTTTTATTCTCTTTTTTTTCAAAGAAATATCACTGGTCATCTGGTTTTTTTTTTTATATCCGAAGCTTGTAGTGGGAGGCTTTTCATCCACCAAAAACTGGCCAACCATCTGGGAAACTCCAGCAAATTAGTTCTGCAGGGAAACGACGAGTGCGCGGTTTTTGTTAATAACTTCAAACAGCATGTGGTAGGGCTAGGGCTTGATAACATACTTGTGATCAGCGTTTCTTTCCTCTTAAAATTCCATGCATCTTGATCAGGTCGTCCTTTCTGCACTTTAAAGAAAAAAATTTAATACACAAGTGGACATTTCAGCGCCCGCAGCCCCGGCACTAAAATTGTTTTCTGTCTTAAGATCTGTAGCAATACAACAAGTGCATTACGGATTTCACATACCACTCATAGAACTCCAATTCCTCGATATCTCCACCTTTGCACCAAACTAATGTGCTTTTTACATCAATTGTCAGCCTATGTATCGTTCAAAGTTTTTAATATAGACTTCATAATGCTTCAATGGTACTATCTTCGCAGGTAGAGCAGTTTTTATCTTACTGCGGTTTTACTTTATTAACGTTAACAAAAATTATAAGAAATTTAATTCGTTCTTGTAAAGAGTTATATAACATTTCCTGAGAAATCCCTCTTTTCCAAACCCTGTTGACAGAAATTCATCCTAATGTTGACTTGTCCCTGCTCAATATTTTAATGGAAAAAAAAAGTACAAAAATTAAAAAGAGAGAGAGAAAAAAAAAAAAAAACTTCTCCATTTATTTTCTGATGAGAAATTAATAAGGTGAACTTTTTGTCAGCAATAAAAATAATAATGGTAATAATTAATAATAATATGATGATAACAATGTTCATTAGGATGAATTCCTGATCAGTATACGTATTTTATAAAAACTCCAATATACCCCCCCAAAAAAAAATTCGGAGGGGGTCATTCATAGATGGCTTAATCCTTGAGATGTGAGGTTCATGAGCTTGAACCCCCTAAATCAAAAGCGTTCCTACGCCACTGTTTGTATCCTAAATGTATCAATAGTTTTTCCCCCTCTTTGGCTGTACATAAGCTCCATGTTACCTCTGTAATCGCTGTCTGAAGAATGATGCATACGCAATGCAACCAAACCACTGTTTTGCAAAGAGTCGGTGGCGCTTTGTCCAGCAGAGAACATCTAACGCCGAAAGCTCTGTGTTCCCCCCCCCTTTCCCTAGAAGGGGAAGGAAAATGTGTGGGTCTTCTGTTTCTCCCTCTCCCTTCTTAAGTGCAGCTGACCTATCAGATAAGGATCACAGATTAGGCAAGGAATATGAAAGTTAGGTATTCTTTGGATTAGGGTCAGTGCAGAAGACCCATGCCCATTTGCATTATGAAGACAGGTTTTGTAGTGAGGATTTTTATGCATAATAGCTTTATATGCGCTTATCAGTTGCCGAATTAAGCAGGGTTGAGTATTGTTAATCTTGCATCGTCTAAGCTTCTGGTGAGTACAGCTTTCCTCAGTATTTATTCTCCCCTCTTCAAGAGGATTAGGAGACATATCCACTGAGGCTTAGATGATGCAATGAATGATCGATGTCAAATCGATCAACATCGACATCCTCTCCCACAGAGAAGACTAGATGGTAGTAAATTTAACAAATTTCACACATATTCTGTTGGAAGCAGGATATATAAATAAATCATATTTTCTAGTCATTATGGTTTTTATCAGATCACTGGAAGCCGTAAAAAGCACGAAGTTGATTGATTTGATTACAAATTTGATTGATTTTTTTAAATAATTTTTTTCTCAGTATTTATAGGTTGTTACGTATATGGTTATTTCAATTTTCCATTTTAGTTTCCATTTCTTACGTAAATTTTGGTTATCTGTTCTTAACGGCATATCGGATTTTTCAAGAAGTGTGTTGTATCCAGTATACGTCGTGGTTCTGCCAAATTGATTTGTATGATATTTCAACATCATTATTGAATAAAGCTGCGATTTATTTGTCAAGATGCAAGTGCCATTTCTTCACAATTTTAATCACGTGACCGTTAGGTTGTTCATTGAAGTGCTGGTGGTTTTAAGCATTTAGTGTTCTAGCGGCTAACACACTTCTTGAAAGATCCCATAAGACGTTAAGAACAGATAACCAAAATTTACATTAAAAAACAATTAACGCAAGTAAAAGAATGTTTAATTTAAATACTACTAACTACTACAAGCTTATTTATCTATGTTTTTAGCGCATATTGTGATGCATATACACTCAGTAAATAAAACACATATACACTCAGTTGATATAACTTTAGAGATAGGGGTGATGGGCAGTTGACTGATTTGGGTCCGTTCCCCCTCGCAGAGTGGAACAAACCCAAATCGAACGAGTCGATAAATAGGCGGACAGTATGGCTTTCTAACAGTGGAGCCGCGGATGGCTTAGTGGTTAGTGTTTCAGACTTTCGATGCTGGGTCCCCAGGTTCTAGCCTGGGCTGATCTTTCAGAGATGGTGTGATTTGCTAACTAACGCTGAATATCCGCCGTGCATCGGACGAGCACGTAAAGTGACGGCCCCCAGGCTGGACCCACTGGTTAAATGGGTATCCTTTCCTATGTCCTCCCTGAAATTCTCTCACCCATCTATGTGCAATATCGTACTTGTACGGTGGCGCCATCTACTGTACTCTAATCTCACTACAAACTGTTCTGTCAAAAGTCGCTAGACTTGGTCTAATTCCTTCCGTTTCTGTGTCCTGCCCAAAAGGCGATCTCGCTGTAGGTGGCTGGGACCTAAACTCTACTCCCTGTGGTCGGAAGTCCTACATGAAAATGACAAACCTACTACTTTCCAACAGTGCCTTGCAGTAGAAGAACATGAGTAAACGTGGTGATCTGAGCCAAGGCCGTAGCCAGAAATTTTTTTCGTGGGAGGACTAAAAATTTTTTGTCCATGAGGTATTCATTCCTTTTGATGACGATGAAAATTTTCAAGTTTTCTGAACTGAAAGTTTACATGGTGTACAGTGAAAAATATTAAAGGATTGAATGGAAATTAATTTTTTTTTGTTTACAATTTAAAAAGCTATACCAACTTTTCCCTCCCCCACCCATTTTTGGGATTAGTAATGGTAAAATTTTCCTCATAAATTTGCCTTACCTGTAAAATTTCCGCCTATAAATTTGCAATAAACATAGATCAAACACAACAGGAGGTAATTCCTGTAGATAACTGTTTTTAATGACTTAAATATTATGTTGAACCAATGTTTTGATACAAGCAATAACAATTACGGTATGTATCGATAGAAAATTTTAAGGCAAACATTAAAACATTTAACATAGGTATAATACATTTGTGCAAATCAGCAAATTCAAGACATTTTTATATTAAGAATAAATAAGGTTTACATTTTAACTCACCTTATAAAAAATTAACGTGCCTTTAAAATTTAACAAACCGATTTAAAATTTCGTCCGGTTGTACCTCAGTATTGCAATAGGTTGCTAAAAGTGCTAATCTACTCAGTCTGTTTTCTCCCGTTGAGTTTCTTAAATATATCTTCAATCGTCTAAGTGTTGAAAATATCTTTTCCGGCGTAGCTGTGGAAATCGGAATCATAGCAAGAATCTGTAACACCGTGTGTGAGTTAGGGAAAAGATTTCAGTCGCATTGTAAAAGGTCCTCCATTGCGTTACCAGGTCTTGTACGTTGATCCATTTGTTTCCCCAAACGGACAATGAGAGTACTGCTCTCTGGAGGTATGTTTTTATAAAATTCTTTGCAAGTCGTTAGTTCTTTTTCGTAGTTTAACGTAACATGACGAGAGAGAAATATTTGAAGCGCTATGACTAATGTTTTGTGAGTCTCTAATCAATCATCAATTTGGATTCGCACGCGATCAACAAATGGAACGAAAAGATTTTTCCGGAAATATTCTTCTGGAGTTCCTGATGAAATATTCCATCTTTGAATCATCCCGGATGTAACTCTTGGCATTGTGATAACTCCATCAACTTATGCGATCAGTTTTGACGCTGCATTAAAAATAACACTGAATTTATTGATGGCGTTACTTCTTAGCTGGTCGAGGGAAGTTGCCACGAGATCAATATGTTCCAGTGATGTCGCCAAATCGCAGTCAACGTTTTGAAGAGTTTTCGACAGTGGTAATGTCCACGAAAATACAAGGTCAAGCGTGCAAAGTGTGACTACAAACTGGCCTTGGGTAATAGCACGTAATAGCTGATGAGCTTTTTGGGAGGATTCGCGATTTTTTACATCTTGCAAATTTCTTAACGATAGAACTATTGCAACGTAGATTTCTCGGCATCTCAATAAAGCTTCATGCTTGTACACCCAACGTGTTTCGCACATTGATATTAACGTCGTGTGCCTGGAAGCTGGTAATACTTGCTTGATGAAACCTTTTGAGAACTTCGTTATTTTTCACAGATGAGCTAAAAATAGTTCCAACAGACTGAATTGTGCATATACAGTTCCTTATACATGAAATTGTCAGCAAGCTCTGATGGGGTAGTTGCAAAAATGACTACGTCATCAGCAAAACGAAGGTGCGTTAGATAATCTCCAAGCAGATATCAAGTGAGGGTCACATTGATGAAGAAATTAATCGGCGTACAAAACTTGCCTGGAGAGCTTTTGGAAGAAACAGCATAATTTTCAAGAGCAATATGCCATTATGTCTTAAAAGAAAAGTGTTTGATCAATGCATCCTTCCAGTGCTTACGTATGGTGCAGAGACGTGGACCTTAACTAAAAGAGACATACAAAGGCTGCAGACAACTCAAAGTAGCATGGAGAGGTGCATGCTTGGTGTAACCAGGAGAGATAAGAAGAGGAACTCGTGGATCCGAAAAATGACAAGAGTGGAAGACATCATGATCAGAGTTAAATCCCTGAAATGGCAATGGGCTGGACATACTGCCAGAAGGACAGATCATCGATGGACAGCCGACATTTTAGATTGGATTCCAAGGGACAGGAAAAGACCCAGAAGAAGACCACATGGGAGATGGGTGGATGAAATTCGAAAGTATGCAGGGGTGACATGGAGGAGACTGGCACAAGACAGACCGTTGTGGAGGAAACTTGGGGAGACCTTCGTCCAGCAGTGGATTGATAATGGTTGACAATGATGATGATGATACATGAAATTGCACAAGAATCCCCTAGTGCCAAATGTAGAAAATGATCTCCACAATGGACGTATAAGGCCAAATAAAGCACAAAAACATTATTTGTTGAAGTTCAATTGCCAAAAATGATGGATTGGGATTTTGGGAGGGGACCAGATCCTAAGATCCCTCCATTTGGCTACGGCCATGACTGAGCGACTTTGATCGTGGACGCATAGTTGACAGATTAGTCATTCCATCGCACAAGTGGTAAGAATTCTAGGGTTCACCGAGGGCAACCATATCAAGAGTGTACTGCGAGCATGTCATCGATGGACGTACCGCGCCCAAAGAGCAAGCGGTGGCCGGCCATACGCTATTGATGACCTGGGTTGATGTAGACTCTCCAGGTTCGTACAGACCGACCACTTAGCAACGGCGGCCCAAATAACATATAGGTTAAATGTCGGAGTCCCACGCAACGTCAGCGAGCGAACGGTAGGACGCACGCTGCACACTCTACTCGTGTGCCACTGCTGACTGCTCGTCATCGGATATTATGACTCGCCTGGTGCCGGGAACATCGAAACTGGACCTCTGCAGAGTGGCGCCGCGTCGTGCGGTCAGATGAGTCCCGCTTTCAGCTGTACGGAACTGGCGGGCGGGTGTGGCGTCGACAGCATGAGACCATGGACCACCTCGTTCCATGTCAGCTTTGCAATGTGGTGGTGGCTCTGTAATGATTTGGGGAGCCTTCTCATGGGACACATTAGGTCCCTTAGTGTGTCTGGAGAGGTACTTAACCACTGCGCTCCACCAGTATGTGCTGACTGATCGCCCACGCGCATTTTGCAGCCGATGGTCTGTTTCAGCAGGAAAATGTGCCGCTGCAACCACCCAGGATGGCTGGAGGAACACCCATCTGAGTTTGGAATCATCCAGTGTCCCCCAAGGTCCCCGGATTTAAACCCTATGGATGCTCTCTGGGATGCCGTGGAGCGGAACATCAGATCCATGGATCCTGAACCGACGTCTAGGGCGGAGTTGTGGACAATGCTGAGAACATCAGATCCATGGATCCTGAACCGACGTCTAGGGCGGAGTTGTGGACAATGCTGAGAACATCATATCCATGGATCCTGGACGGACGTCTAGGGCGGAGTTGTGGAAAATGCTGCAACATGTATGGCTGAGAACATCAGATCCATGGATCTTGGACCGACGTCTCGGGTGGAGTTGTGGACAATGCTGCAACAGGCATTGCTGAGAACCAAGGTGAAAATCCTCCAAATACGTGGCGCCAGTAAATAAATAAATACATCGCTCTTTCCACGTTCCAGAAACACATAGCAACCGAAAAATTGTTTTTCAGCCGCCGCCGTGGAATTGAACCACGGAACTCTCGATAACTAGCCGAGCGCGTTAACTTTACACCACGGTGGCCAACAATCCAAGGTGCTATGCGCATTTTTAAGTCAGCTTCTGACATCATAAATCCGTAAGATGGGCTCAGCTACGCATAGTACCGTGGATTGTTGGCCACCGTGGTGTAAAGTTAACGCGCTCGGCTAGTTATCGAGAGTTCCGTGGTTCAATTCCACTGCGGCGACTGAAAAACAATTTTTCGGTTGCTATGTGTTTCTGGAACGTGGAAAGAGCGATGTATTTACTTATTTGCTGAGAACATCAGATCCATGGATCCTGGACCGACGTCTAGGGCTGAATTGTGGACAACGCTGCAACAGGCATGGCTGAGAACATCAGATCCATGGATCCTGGACCGACGTGACGTCTAGGACAGAGTTGTGGACAATGCTGCAACAGGCATGGCTGAGAACATCAGATCCATGGATCCTGTACCGACGCGACGTTTAGAGCGGAGTTGTGGACAATGCTGCAACAGGCATGGCTGAGAACATCAGATCCATGGATTCTGGACCGACGTCTAGGGCAGAGTTGTGGACAATGCTGCTACAGGAATTGCAGGCATTACCTCAATAATTCATCCCGCATTTGGTAGAGTCGATGCCTTGGCACGTACAGGCTGTTATTCGCGCTAGAGGACGACCAACAAGCTATTAGGTAGGTATCTTTAATTTTTTGCTCAGTGAGTGTACAGTATATATGTGTGTTAAAAAACTAGTGCAGTTACACTATACTGACAGAAGTCACCAGACATCTAGAAGAGAAACACAACATAGCATTTACTGATATACATTAGTACGGTGTCGGTCCACCTTTGGCCTTACTGCTTGCACTGACTCTTTGAAACATGCTTTCGACAAGGTTTTGGAACACAGCGGTAGGTATGCGTTTCCATGCAGTACATAATTCTGTCGCTAACTGTTGCTCAGTAGTAGGCCTTGATTCTAAACTTCTTATGCGGCGCTCTAATTCTTCCCATAGGTGCTCTGTGGCAGTGATGTAGAAGAGCCTTAGCGGCGCTAAGTAACTTTTTCTTACGGATCAACGCGGTAAGGCGTTATTATCCATGTAGACAGAGCGGTAAGGCGTGATTATCCATGTAGACATAGTGGTGAGGCGTGATTATCCATGTAGACAGAGCGGTAAGGCGTGATTATCCATGTAGACAGAATGGTAAGGCGTGATTATCCATGTAGACAGAGTGGTGAGGCGTGATTATCCATGTAGACAGAGCGGTAAGGCGTGATTATCCATGTAGACAGAGTGGTGAGGCGTGATTATCCATGCAGACAGAGCGGTATGGCGTGATTATCCATGTAGACAGAGTGGTGAGGCGTGATTATCCATGTAGACATAGCGGTAAGGCGTGATTATCCATGTAGACAGAATGATAAGGCGTGATTATCCATGTAGACAGAGTGGTGAGGCGTGATTATCCATGTAGACAGAGCGGTAAGGCGTGATTATCTATGTAGACAGAGTGGTGAGGCGTGATTATCCATGCAGACAGAGCGGTATGGCGTGATTATCCATGTAGACAGAGTGGTGAGGCGTGATTATCCATGTAGACATAGCGGTAAGGCGTGATTATCCATGTAGACAGAATGGTAAGGCGTGATTATCCATGTAGACAGAGTGGTGAGGCGTGATTATCCATGTAGACAGAGCGGTAAGGCGTGATTATCCATGTAGACAGAGTGGTGAGGCGTGATTATCCATGCAGACAGAGCGGTATGGCGTGATTATCCATGTAGACAGAGTGGTGAGGCGTGATTATCCATGTAGACAGAGCGGTAAGGCGTGATTATCCATGTAGAAAGAGAGGTGTCGTATGCAGCTCACCATTCGTTTGGCAGGGGCTAAGTTCGAGGCATAGGTTAGTGTGTTTGTCTTACAGCCTTTCTCCCCCCCTTCCTTAGAGCCAGAATTAGCGAAGAGCGACTGTTTATATCCCATAAAGCTATTCATATTGGTTGTTACCCCCCCCCCCCGCTTCCAAAGGTGACATCTGCTTTATGGTTGAGAACGGCATTTCAGCTAAACTTGCCATCGACTCCAACAAAAGTAATCCCCTGAGCCCGTTGTATGATTTATTATGAGTAGCGCAAAAGGACGCCCCGAAAGTTCGAATGGTCAGAGGCACTGGCTTCTGGCCATTCCCGGAACCAATGGCTCCAAATCAGGGTTCGAGGACTATGACCCTAAACGACTGCAGTGGTTTATACCCAGAAAGTAACAGAAATCAACGCAAAAGATATCCGCCACTCCTACCCCATAATCTTAACAAAAGCGGCATCTAAGTTACATGTATGTAGTGTGACTGACACATATTATTTATACTGAATATTTGGAACGATACAGAATGGCAGAACAGTATCTAAAGAGAAACTTAACATTCTCAGAATCTGATTTCCACGTAACTTTTTTCATTACTTAAAATTGCGCCAATTAAACAATTTTAATAAAAGTTGGAAAAAAATTAGTGATAAAGCATTAATAAAAAAATGCCAACTGATGAAAACAACAAATCAAATTCTAAATTGTTTCTGCAAATTTTAAGGTCCTTCCTTTTGGGTTTGTTTCACCTATTCCGTTCACGGCTAAGGCACTTTTTTTAGAACTACATCACTGCTCCATGGGATTAAGATCAGGTCTCTGTGCTGGCCAGTCCACATACGATACGGAATTATAGTTAAACCACGCTGTAACAGTCCTTGCTTTATGGCTCGATATACTATCCTGCTGGTATCAACAAGGATCGGTTCCATAGTATTGCCACAGAGTTGGTAGGGCATAATTGTCCAGAATATCGAGGTAGACGTGCTGGTTAGCAGGTTTGTCCACGATAACTAATGGACCGGGACAATTCCACGAAAAACATCCTCATACGAATACACTGCCAGCTCCAAACTTGACCATATGAACATTACACTGTGGTAAATAGCGTTCCCCCGGCTGCCGTCATACCCACACACAGCCATCAGACTGATGAATCGTGTATCTGCATTCATCAGTCTATAGGACCCGTTTGCATTGATCTACGGTCCAGCATAAATGTTCTTTACACCATGCTAAACGATGAATAGCATTCCGAGTGGAGATGAAAGGCTTATGAGCAGCCGCACGACCACGGTAGCCCATGGAATGAAGTTCTCTGTGAATAGTACGTGTACATACCGAGCAGTGCGGACGCCAGAAGCTCGGGAGGGGGGGGGGCTATCCAGGGGGCTAAGTATCGTACCAGGAGGGCTCAAACTTTAAAGTGCCTGGCAGAAATTTTGGCAAGAAAAGTCCCTTCTTGTAGATTTTACTCGACTCTGATGATGTTATCCCCAGTAAAAACAAAAGATGTTTCGAGGTATATATACTGTACGTAGTATTTGTTCAATGTTTGTAGTATTGGGAACCATGGATACGAACCTACACATCCTTTAACATATTTTACAATTTTAGCTTACTTACGTTATTTGTTTAATATTTTCTGCTTATGAATTTGAGTTTGTAACTTAACAATGCATCTCTCTCTCTCTCTCTCTCTCTCTCTCTCTCTCTCTCTCTCTCTCTCTCTCTCTCTCATGGTATTTTCTACTACTCTCTTAGAGATTCGGCCAGAGAACTCCCTCCATTTCCCAGAATAGTACAATGCTAAATTTATACATTTTATACACTCTCTGCAAAAAAAGAAAACAAAAAAATATCGAAGAACCCAGAGGAAGTCATTCGATCCTGATGAAACTCCGCATGCAAGTACCTCAGGGACGAATATGCAAACGATTAAAAAATAACGGCCAATGAAGAAATAATGGCCCGCCATAGCGCATGGGAACTGCGCATCAAGGAGTGTATATCAAGAACAAAGCTCGCACGCAGGGACAATTGTAACAACGGATTGCTGCTGCATTCACTTCCACGACTGTGAGGATGTCCCGACTTTGAATCTGTGCACACTACGAGCAGTTGAGCGAGTTTGAGAGAGGCGTATAACTGAGCTGAGAGAGTCCGGTTGGTCAAGTCGCCGCATCGCCAGGCATTAGTGTCGGAGAGACGTGGCAGTCGAAAAAGTTTATGCCAATGGGTCGAGAAGGGCACATCCCAGTGGCATGCGGGCAGTGGACGTCCGAGTGCAACGACAGAAAGCGAGGTAAGAACAGTCCACTTCCCGCAATTGTGAAAGCCGCAGGAACAGAACCGAATTCGTCGCTATTTACCATCCGTCACGATGTTGCGTCGTCTACAAGTACGGAAGTGGCCATCCAGACCGTTGCCAAACGACTTGCGGCACGGGGACTACATTCAAGGAGGCCACTCCGTCGCCAACCACTGACCAGCGAGCATCACAGACACCGGTTGCAGTGGTGTCGGGCTCGATCAACGTGGGATAGTGTCTAGTGGCGTGAGGTTGAGTGAAAATGTCGCGTTGGTATAGAGAACTGACTTTGAGAAAGGAAAGATTGTTGGGTGTTATATTAGTAGGTTGTCCGTAAGAGAAAATGAGAGGTGTTTAAACATACCCAAGTAAACTGTTTTAGATGTACTGAATAAATGGAAGACACATGGCGTGCCTGAAGCAGCAAAACGTACTGGCAGACCAAAGAAAATCAGTGATAGAAGACGGCGAAGCCTCAGGAGAGTCGTTACAGCTAATCGACGGAGTACTGCACAAGACCTCAGTGTACAGGTGAGTAAAAATGCTGGAACCTCGGTCTGTACACGTACCATTCGCATAGAACTTCATTCCATGGGTTACCGTGTGGTCGTGCGGCTGTTCATAAGCCTTTCATCTCCACTCGGAATGCTACTCGTCGTTTAGCATGATGTAAAGAACATTTATCGTGGACCGTAAATCAATGGAAACGAGTCCTATGGACTGATGAATTCAGATACACGACCCATCAGTCTGATGGCGGTGTGTGGGTATGGCGGCAGCCGGAGGAACGCTATTTACCACAGTGTACTGTTCCTACGGTCAAGTTTGGAGCTGGAGTGTACTCGTGTGGGGATGTTTTTTGTGGTATATTCCCGACCCATTGATTATCGTGGACAAACCTATTAACCAGCACGTCTACCTTGATATTCTGGAGAATTATGCACAACCAACTCTGTGGGAATACTATGGAACCGAAAGTTGTTGGTAACAGCAGGATAATGCACCGAACCATAAAACAAAGATTGTTACGGCGTAGTTTGACGTTAATTCCGTATCGTATGTGGACTGGCCGGCACAGTGTCCTAATCTTAATCCCAGCATAGAGTACTTATGTGATGGATTAGAGCGCCGCATAAGAAGTTTGGAGCCAAGGCCTACTACTAAGTATCAGTCAGCGACAGCATTATGTATTGAATGGAAGCGCATACCTATCGCTGTGTTCCAAAACCTTGTCGAAAGCATGTCTCGAAGGGTCAGTGCATGCATTAAGGCCAAAGGTGGGCCGACACCGTACTAATGTATGTTAATAAATGCTATGTTGTGTTTCTCTTCTAGGTGTCTGGTGTTTTTTGTCAATATAGTGTATGTATAACTATTAGATTAAATTAGTAATATATATATGTAACTTTTGAATTAGTAATGCATATATACAATATATAACTATTAAATTAGTAATGCAGACACACAACACATATACACGCCCGCACATATTTAATATATTAGGTAGAAAGACAGATGGAGGTGCATTATATTGTGGTTTGCCCCTGGCACAGAAATGCGTAATTACCCCTCTGCACTACCGTTCCGTGCTCAGTTTTTCCTCTTCCGAAAAAACCTCTTACAGACCCGATTTGCCTGAATGAAAATAAAGGACACTAACTTTTTAAAACAATATTATTGTAAAAACCAGCTTAGAGAAAATTTTAAAATATTTTTTTTTCTGTATCTCAATACTTCTATTAAAAAAATTACTCTGAATAAAATTTAAATACTAAATTTATACTGTGGATGCATAGTTTTTCAGCCCTTCAGCGCTCCTCAAAGAGGAAAATTTGTAATGTGTACAAAGCAAATATTATTATTTTTTGTATAAAGGGCAGACAAACACTCGTACAACTTTGGGTTAATGGAAATGCAATAACTTTCGAACCCCGTCACACTCAATACTGTAAACAATTTTCTGAAATTTGTGAGCCATTTTTCGTGATTTCTTTTCTGAATTAACAAAGCATATTTCTGATACAATCTTTTCCGTGAAGTGACAGAGAACCCCTGAATTTTTTGTACACCAGGAAACTTCTGAATTTTCAGAAATCTTTCCGCAATTTTTTTCGTATATTAACGGAAAAATTCTGTTCTAAATTTTTCCGTATTCACAGAGGGAAAATTTCCGTTAATATTAGGTGCACAAATAAGTTTTAAAGCATTTTAAGACAAGGCAACATGTAATTTGAGAGAAAACAACAATACCTTTACGAATCAAAATATGCGCCCTCATTATCTATCCCCTTCCGCCGTCTGTCGGGCAGCTGACGGATTCTAGCCATGAAGAATATACTTCGCCGTATGATGTGATGAAGTCGTCAACCCATTTTTGCACTTTGTCACATGTCAGGAACCGTACAGCAGACAAACCATGTTGTATCGATCGGAACAAATGATAGTCTGAAGGGGCTATGTTGGGACTATACCCGGGTGCTCCAAAACTTCCCAGCCAAGGGCCAACAGCGTTTCCTTGACCGATTTCGCGGCATGCGGCCTAGCGTTGTCATGCAGTAATTTCACGGGACGCAATTCTTTGCCTCCGAATGGACGTTTCCGACAGATTTCCTGGTTCAATCGCAGCAATTGTTGCTTGTAGCGATCAGTAGTAACAGTTTCCCCCTGTTCCAATAGTTCATAATAGAGCAAACCCTTCATATCCCACCAGATGCACAGCAGAACTTTCTTGGATGAATATTGCGTTTCGGTATCGAAGTCGTTGCTTCATCGGGATCTACTCAGTGTTTTTTTTTTTTGCGTTTAGGATTGTCGTACAATATCCAATTTTCATCACCCGTAACGATTTTCAAGACTTTCTGTGTTGTTTATTCAACAGATTCAAACACTTCATGACACGCTCGTCCTCGTTCCTTTGGCTCAGGTCATGTGGCACCCATTTTCCTTTCTTCTGAATCTTTCCCATTGCGCGTAAACGATTGGAAATGGTTTGTTGAGTTACCCCCAGTTGTTCAGCTAGTTATTTTTGCGTTTGAGACGAATCTTCATTCAGCAATGCTTGCAGTAACTCATGTGCAAACTTCTGCCTGGCGCCGCTACGTTCTCGATCGCTAACATCAAAATCACCTGCTTTAAACCATCTAAACCAAAACTCACACGTGCTTTTCGATACAATATTCTTCCCCAGAACAGATAGATGCACATGTTTTTGCAGCAGTTTTTTCCTTGATTAAATTCGTAACGCATGCAGTGTCGAATAAATGCAGTAACGTTTGCCATCTTTCACCTACCGATGTGCAAGTGCGTTTGACTGTTGGGTAAACTTCTGTGTCACATTTTCTACTCTGGACCAGTTGCGGTCACATGACAACAACGCGGGGTAATGTCGATATGTATATATGCGGTATACATCACACAAAAAACGCTTTAAAACTTATTTGTTCACCTAATAAGAGCGATTCGTGGAAATACTTGCGGTTTGATTAACTATAAAATTTCGCTTGTCTGTCGGAGAAACTGATTTTGAAGCTCTATAGCGAGATCAGACAGTGTGGATGGCATATCGCATGAAATTTTAGCTATGGGTGGCACCGGATATTATTTCCCCTCCCACCCAGTTTTTACACCATCTATAGTGTTATCGTGAGAAATCGGGTTCTGAAATTATTATATACAGGTGACTGTAAGATGCCTAAGTATTAGTCTGTGGACCTCTTAAGACAAAAGCTATCAAGAGTAAATTTTATATTTAAGCGTTTTGTTAAATAATACTATAAAGCAGTAATTGCACCTTTTCATTAAAGCTAATTGAAAGTCATTGTCGGTTTAAAAAAAAAAAAAGCTTTGTCAAGTTCCAAAGCGTTTTATTGTTAGAAAAATCACGATGAAAGAAAAAATACGTAATGTGTAATAAGTCCTCCTACAGACAAAAAAAAAAAAAAAAAAATATTACGAACCTATTCAGAAAAATAATGTGCTCCAACAGAAAATAAAATTACTAATTCACCCGTATTAATAGCAAAAAAACATTTCATCATTGCGCGACTTGAGTTCCACCCAACACGCGGCTGCGCTTGCATGGCTTTCTGGTCAATGGTAGCACGCGCGTCTTCCGGTTGACGCAGAACAGACTGGTTTGATACCCACCAAGTATCTGAAAATGTTGAAATTGAAGATTTTGCGAAATTTCTGTACAAATACCGAAAAACCGGAAACAAACTTTTTTGAAATGGACGATGTCATCACTCTGTCTACCTTATTTTATAAGAGAAGCATAGCAACTGAAAAATTGTGTTCCGACACCGCTGGGATCGAACCCCAGATCTTTCGATAACTAGTCGAGTGCGTTCGCATTTACGCTACAGTGCCAACAATTCTCAGCGCCATTCCTGGTTTATCAGTCAGCACCTGACTACCCAGCAGTGTTAGAACACAATTTTTCAGTTGCTATGCGTTGCTTATGAAATAACGTGGACAGAGAGATGGCATCGTCCATTTGCATTATCTCCAACAATTTGATATTCAAACTTTTCTGAAATAAAAGGAATAACCGACTACGGAAAAAATACGAAAAACTGGAACTTTTAAAAACGCAAATTTCGTTAAAAGACGGATGCCTATATACCGGCAATTTTGCTGAACGTTATTTTCAGGAGTTTTCCGTGAATTTATAGACCACTTATAACATTCACAGTGAAGGTTCTACTTAGTCCGAGGCAAAACGATGAAGCAGAGGTCATTTTCTCTGCCGCCAGTCTCTTGCCTTTATATACGCATGCGTCATTGGCCTCATATGTTCTTTCAAGCATTCCCTTTGATTAATATGTGTTCTTGAATGAAATAAGTTTCGTTTTTACTGCGATGTTTAATTAAATTTTGCAACATATCGTAACAGTGAATCTAAAAGCAAGAGAAAACATGTTCCGTTGGAAACTAAGCTTGTAGCCATTAAATGGTTGGACAAAGGAGAAACAATTAGAAAGTCGGCACTATTGGTGCGGGAGAAGCAGCTGTGAAGGAGGTTGGCGTCAGAATAAAGATAAAATTGAGAAAAGGTGCCAGGAAAATTGTTCAGGAGATGCCTGGAATTCATAAAAAACCATGAAGAACGCTGAATAATAAAAGTGATAATAAAAACCAATGTGATTTTTCCCTGCGGTTTTCACGGCAGAGATCGAAAAGAAGTTTAATGATTCAAGAAATAGCGTTCAGTTTCCAGAAGGAATGCAAGACGGGTATAATGACTTACCTACTTAGAGAAAATGCAATACTAACTGTTAATCTGCTTCTGGACAGATGGCGTGATTTTGCAGAAAAGAAACGATTGCACTTTTAAAAGCAAATTAACCTAAATAACTGGGAGAGAAAATTAAATCTTAACACGAAATAGAAGTAATCTCGCTTTCCACGTTTATAAATGAGTCTTACTGACACTGACTCATAGAGACACGAGAGCATTACTGACTCAGCAAACGTGACTCATAGAGACACGGTACCGACTCAGCAAACGTGACTCATAGAGACACGACACTGACTCATAGAGACACCAGAGCATTAAAGAGATTAAACTGACTCACAGAGACACCAGAGCATTAAAGAGATTAAACTGACTCATAGAGACACGACACTGACTCATAGAGACACCAAAGCATTAAAGAGATTAAACTGACTCATAGAGACACGGCACTGACTCATAAATACGCGAGAGCATTAAAGAGATTAAATCTTAAATTGTAGGTCCAAAAAAACAATAAAGCATCGTAATAATTGATAAGGCATTGAAATCCTACGAATCTGCAAATGGTGCAGTAACAAAGATATTTTATAATATTTCTCCTAGCTTTCGCCAGCTAACTGGAGGCTTTATCAAGATAAGTTACAGGGGTTGGACAGAATAAAGTGAACACCACACTCAGAGAAGTGACTTTTAATGCAGATGCGTACGTCGCAATACGCAAAGGTATCCACCAATTTTTGCTTACAATAGCTTTGTTTAGAACCTCAAGGTCCTGTTTAAGTGCATTTAAAGTGTCTTGTTGCAAAGTTTCCTTCGGGGTGACGACGAAATGAGCGACGTAACGGTCTTCGAAAGAGAGCTAAATGTTAGTGGCCAGCTAGTTCGAGTGGGGGTATCGAGAGCTACCGTGTCTAGCGTCATGACAGCATACCGTGTTTGTGGCAAAACCTCGTCTGCGAAACACACGAGCGTCCGGAAAACGACCCTGACTGATAGAGACAGGAGAGCATTAAAGAGGATTGTTACCCGTAATAAGAAGACCACGGAGCCGAAAATTAGTGCGGAGCTCAATCTGCATCTCCAGACCCCAGTATCAACGAAAACAGTGCGCAGGGAACTGTACAAACAAGATATTCATGGCACTATTGCAAAATCTCTGGTGACCCGGGTGAATGCACAACGGCGACGGCAGTGACGCCAGGAGTATACAACGTGGACTGCCTATTCATGGAAGCGTGTAATGTGGTCGGATGAATCCACATTCACACTATTCCCCACCGCAGGACGTGTTTACGTGAGGAGAACACCGTCAGAAGCGTACACCCCAAACTGTCTGCTCCCAACAGTGCAGCATGGTGGTGGTTCTGTCATGATCTGAGCGGTCATATTTTGGTTTTCAGCAGGTCCCGCTGATCACCTTGAAAGGACGGATGACTTACCGGGCGTATGAAACCATTTTGGCCGACCAAGTCCATCCAACGGCTTAGGAATTGTTTCTTGAAGGGGATGCCATCTATCAAGATGATAACGCCCCAGTTCACAGATCTCGGAATGTCCAATCATAGTTTGAGGAACACGAGGACAAACTTTCACTCTTTCCCAGGGGCTCCCCAATCACCAGACTTAAACATCATCGGGACACTATGGTCTGTGTTGGAAAACAAAGTAAGATCCCGTTACCTTCCTCCTGCATATCTCAAGGACATGGAGCAGTTTCTGCATGAAGAATGGTGTAACGTCCCCTTAACCACCATCCAGGATTTGTACGCGTCCATTTCAAGGAGAATTCAGGTGGTTTTGAATGTCAAATGTGGTCCTCACCCTATTAGGTACGTAAACCTTCTTTTCCTACGTGTTCACATTATTCTGTCCAACCCCTGTACATTAGACGAACATACAATTCGATTGGAGGTTAGAAATTCGGATTTTACTTTTAAACTCCAAATGGGTTCATCTAATTAACTTGCCTTGAAAGCCTCCTTTTGGCAGGCGAAAGCTCCGTGAAATAAAATCTTTGTTGCTACACCACTTGCGGATTCACGAATCTTCATTGTCTTCTTAACTAAATAACTATGTCTCTAAATCTTTTATTTTTCTGTTTCTTTGCTTTCAGTTCCTTTTTGTAATGCAAGTAAATATGCGAAAAATATACCTGATACTATTGTTACCGCGAAGATTCTTCTAATTTCGGGCACATTGCTTTTGGTAAAGAAATACCAAAATTCTGGATTCAAATACCCAATTAATTGTTTTAATTATGTTAATTAATTAACATAATTAATTATTTGATTTCTTAGTTGGAGAAATTCGTAATTAGGTGCAAGAAATATTATCCCGACCTAAGCCGCATAAGGATTCGCTGGTTTCTTTTTTCTCTTTGCTTTCCCTTCACGTGGGAAGGAGATCGAAAACGTAAACGCTAGGCCAGGTGCAAAAGCCCGCAAACGAAGCGAAAGGTATTTTCATTTATTTCCCAGCATTTGGGAAGCAACAGCACTGCGAATTACATAATGCAACCTTAACTAACAATAGAGCAATGGTGACTATACGGGGAAGTCTAAGAAAGAATCTGGTAAGAAGGTAAGGCTAGGCAATAAATGTCACCCAGGCTCGGTGTCGGAGAACATATTTCAGTCGGGCATACGTGCCTTCGAGCATGCTTAACGTTTTAAAAAGGGTTTTCTCGGATGTTCCGATAATACAACTCAATAACGAGGTGACAGTTACAGCCAAATAAATGTTTAAAGGGCTTAGCTCAGCAGATGGTCAGCTGTGCCGGAGAACATCTGCTCGAAGTAGCCACTGGCTGGAAGCAACTGGACAGCAGTCCACTTGCGAACGAAGGGCGGGGGGATCCAGAAACCAGTGAAGGGGCAAGGGACGTCTTCACGAGGTAAGGACACGCCTCGCAGCATGGCTGTAGGCGAAAGCGAAACTAAAATAAAATGAAGAACTTGGAGAAATCGTGGTCGGTCGCAGTGTTGTGGTTGGACTTAGTTTGTTGTTGTCATCGGTAGGAAGTCGCAGCTCGACGTCGGCAGTTGGAAAGAAATGCCTAGATTGACGTGGGTCAAGAAGTCGGTCGTCACCGAGTCAGGATATTAGATACCGCAGAAAATTAGAGGAAGCATCTATAGAGAGCTACCGGCTGTGTTTTATCCACGGAGGATACCAGCCAAAGACCACGGCTGGAAGAAGACAAGCAGTTTCCTCAACGCCGGATCGGTGCAGCACAGCAGAAGTTTTTTTTAGGGTAAGACATTATCCAATTATTTCAATCCCTTGCATGCTGAGTATTCATTGAAAGTTTAGAAATGAAATATTATTGCTCACCTCGTACTAGTTGGATTGATAGGGACGTTTGTCGTTCTATAATTCTCAGGCTAAACCATAACTTCTTTTTGTAGAGATGTCTTATTATAACTTAATCTGGTCCCACCATTAAATTGTACCTAAATTAAGAATTATACACAAAATAAATTTTATATTTGTTTCTTTAAACAACGTGTTTTTCTTCTCGCTGCTCTGCAAATGAGTACGTGTGTCGGGGTTCTAGTTTAATTTAAAGTAATAGTTTTCTTTCTTCAAAGATACCCCCATTCAAGCATAAAAATGAAATGTTAGCTTTTAAATTTAATTTCTTTGTGGCATATGAGTTCTTGCGACAACCTCGTACGAGTTCGTATGAAACACAACGCTTTCAAGTCCCAACGATGAGACTGGGTCGCTTATACTAGGAAACCCAATGTCATTGTTGCCATCTAGTCGATAGAAAATCATTAACAAAGTGTATGCCCTCAAGTTCCCCAACGGGGCTTGGCGCGGTAACATTATTATAGAGGTGTCAGAAAAAAAAAAAAAAAAAACAGCGTTTTTGCATAGGACGGCTCCACGAAGTAAATATGCATATTTTCCACGGTGCAATTTTCCTGTACAGCAGATGACTGAAAGCTCCTACTGTGAGGAATCAAACAAGGCAGGTAGCACATGTCACGACCCATGCATTGAACTTGTATACTACGGTCAGTTGCTATGGTTACAAAGTTTAAAGTATTGGTTTTATTGCGACATTATTGGAAACAGGAGGGGGGGGGGGTTCAAGTTGCTGATGCAGTCCGAAAAATTAACGAAGTTGAAGGGGAAGGCCTGGCAACGTTTACTCGGACCGCGCAAACATGGTTCAAGAAATTTGCGGCAGGTGAATTGAACTTGAAAAGATAGGAAGTTTCGTGTAGGCCATTTTCTGTTGATTCGGACGCCCCCGCAAGTTGCTGTCGAAGACAATCCATGAACAAGCACCCGCAAATTGTCAGAAGCCCTGGGAGTTACTAAATCTACCATCGCTGAGCACCTGCACAAAATCGGAAAGATCTACAGACGATGCAGTGAGGTACCTCATGAGCTAACCACTAGCTCAAGCTTCTCAGAAATCCACGCGATACTCAGTTTATCAAACGAATAGTTACTGGGGATGAAAAGTAGCGTATCTTAAGTCCGAGACCTGGGCTATCTCTACCCCCCCCCCCGCCCCCACCCCCCAGAACTGTAGAAGTAACTTTTTTCTAAATTTTAGGTAAATGCCCTTGCTAACATCATACTAAATAAGTATGAGGATTAGGATTTGAACACTTATTTGTACACGAACTCCATTCTTCTTCTGAATACTTTATTTGTACATGAACTCCATTCTTCTTTCCTTTTGTGTGAACTTAAGTATTACGTTTTCGTAAACTGTTTCTTCCGAGTATTTTTTCATATTTAAAAAGAGTGTTTTTCTCTACTGACAAAAGCAGCCGAGTTTTTCGAGTGTGCATGTCCTTGTGTGGCTCTAAGATACATCTTGATTCTTTTTAATGCTGAAAAACTTCTTTCGGCAGTTGCAGTTGTTGATGGAAAGCTTAATATGAGGTCTGCTTGTTTGTACACCTTACTAAACACGGTGTCCAATTTATTCAACTTTATGTAACACCTAATGTCTCTTACTGATTTGTTTTTGTATTCATCAAGGGAATAAAACACCTTCAGTTCATTTTTTAGTCGAGCTGTAACAAAATTTGAAGCATAGAGTTCTTTAAGTTCTGACAGTAGATGTTCAGGGAAGCTTTCACAAAATTTATCAAAACATCTCCAATCCAACAAAGCCACGAATTTAAGATATAATATTTCTGATTTTAATTCATTGACACTTCACAAAAACTGAAACAACTCTCGTGAAACACTTCTCTTATGAGCGGGAGTATGCGAGTGCCTGAGATAGTGTAAGTCTTCTTTATTCTGAGCGAACCGTTTCCCAAAGCAATTGCCCATTCCCCTCTACCAGCTGATTCATGTTGTCATGGAAACGTTAGCAGGCGATAGTACGGAAGGTTTTCGCATCAGAACTGCGAAGACTCTGGAAGAGCTGCTTCCGAATCCGCACGCGTTGTTTTTCGCAGCGAAAACATCGACATATTTTAATACCGTTGATAATTGACTTTTATTTGTATATATTTAATTCAGTTTTATTTGTGCATTCTCTGGGCTTCGCAGCTAGCATAGCTAGCCTCGAATATACACCACTTAAAAGTAGATATATCTGTGTAATCTAGATTCTTCACAACAGTGGTTGAAGCTAATGCTTTTGGGAAAAAGTTCATACTGCGTGTCTGGTGGAATTATGAAGGCGTAATCCACTTTGACCTCATTCAAAATGGTCGGTCTATCAACGCGGACCTGTATTCTCAGCAGTTGGACTGGTTGTATGACAAACTTCAGGAGAAGTATCCTGCGTTTGTCGACCGAAAGCAGGCACTATGCAACAAGACAGTGCAAATCCTCATACCGCTAATCAGGCCGGATTAGGAGGGGGGAGGGTTCTGTAGGAGCTATAGGCTTGGGGCCCACTATGACCAAGGGCCCAGGAGCCATGACTAGGCAAATAATAGATACACAGGTAGAGGGGTTTATAAAATAGTTTCACTTTTGTTTCGTATGGTTTCCACTTGATCAGAAACAAAGGCTGGAAGCGAAACAGATTCATGATAAAATCTAAGAATCTTAAGGTTTTAACTCGTGTTCTTATGAGTAATTAAAACTACCGTGACTTATTATGAAAACTCTGCAGATATTTTATTAGTTTGAAGAATGTACTACGTATTAAATTAATTATCACAAGCATATTGCTACCGTTTTGTGTTTTAACGGACTTAATGTAATGATTCCCCGTCATGGGCCGCGGGTGGCCTAGTGGTCAACGTTCGTGATTGCCACGCAAAGGACCTCAAGTTCGATCCCAGGCAGGCACGAAAACTCGATCCACTAAATATCCGCCGTGCATCGGATGGGCATGTTAAGCCGTCGGACACCGGGTACTGGCCCCCGGGTAATAAATAAGGGCGTCTTCCTCCCCCTTTCTACTTCGCTTTCGTGTCACTTTGCTATCGGGCACTCTAGCCCAAATCTCCTAGGTTCCTATTTCTAAGGGTTGTTTAAGACCTGGGGTCACAGACACTCTTTTCCTAAAATCCTCTACATATGATCTGATATGATTCTCCGTCATAAGTTCTTTGGGGGCCCACTCAAATGTCTTAGCCTGGGGCCCACTCAAATGTCTTAGCCTAGGGGCCCACTAAGGCCTCAATCCGGCCCTACCGCTAATCTGACCCAAGTTAAACTTCAAGATCTCCAAGGAATCGAGATGCTACCTCATGCAGCATACAGCTCCGATCTTGCTCCCTTGAGGTGGTTCCACCTAAAATCTCTGCCGTATGTTTCCAATGGTAAAACTTTTTTACATATTTTCTTCGCTATTAATGTATTCCTAAGGTTGAAAATGTGCACATCGATAAAACTAACTGTAAGTTATAGCATAGAATACTTGCTAAAACATTACCATAATTAAGCAATCCAACATTTGTTTGTCAACCGACGTCATCAATGTACAGGTCGCGCCATCTATTAACAGATGTGAACATTACTCAAAGAAAAATTATTTTTAATATAGTTATGGTTATGTTTTAGCAAGTTCAAAGTATCCCATGCTATAACTTAAAGTTAGTTTCATCGATGTGCAAATTTTCATCCTTGGGAATACATTAATTACGAAAAAAATATGTAAAGAAATTTTACCATTGTAAACATAAGGCAGAGATTTTAGGTGGAACCACCTTAAGACTACCACTTGATTTGGGCGATATCGCATTTTCACCGTGGCAAGCAGTTGGCGACTTTAGACGAAGTCGAACGCTAGCGCCCAAGAGTACTTTGCCTTCAAGGTGGTTCCACCTAAAATCTCTGCTTTATGTTTCCAATGGTAAAACTTCTCTACACATTTTCTTCGCTATTAATGTATTCCCAAGGACGAAAATTTGCACATCGATAAAACTAACTCTAAGTTATAGCATGGGATACTTAATACTTACGAAAACATAACCACAATTATATTAAAAATCATCAATCATTTTTTTAGTAATGTTCAGACCTGTTAATAGATGGCGCGACCTGTACATTGATGACGTCAGTAGACAAACAAATGTTGGATTGCTTAATTATGGTTATGTTTTATCAAGTATTAAGTGCCCTATGCTATAACTTAGAGTTTGTTTTATCGATCTGCAAATTTTCATCCTCGTTGAATACATTAGTTGCGAAGAAAATACGTACAGAAGTTTTATCATTGGAAACATAAGGCAGAGTTTTTTCTTTTTTTTTTTTTTTGGTTGGAGGTTTAACGACCTCCGTGAGCAACTCAATGGGCTACGAGCAGTCGTCCGTCCCTAATTTAGGGTCACTGGTTCCATGGAAGGGAGAGAGCCAGTGCCGTAAGACCAACACAACATCCATGCCTTACCGGGATTCGAACCCAGACCCCTTTCGGACGAATGAACAGAGGCCATCGATTAGACCACTGCGCTACCGGGGCGGAAGAGATTTTAGGTGGAACCACTTTAAGCCGAAAGCTTGGTACCGTGTAGGAATTGAACAACCCGCAAAGCAGATGGATTCAAACTATTGAACACGATTTCATGTATTTTGAAATTTAGCTTTAATTCTTCCGAGGATTTGGGTAAGTGATTGTTCTAAACGCCGTTTTTTTTTCTCAGGACACCCCAATCATAAACATTACACATTTCAAGTTGCTTATTTCTTTTCGGGGGACGCTACAAGAGAAGTAGATCCCTACAGAGTTCGATTTTTTTAAATATTTCAAGGTGGACACGGTTCTATTGACGTAAAACTATTGGTGCCCAAAAAATAATAACAACAACAACAAACAAACAAAAAAAAAAGAAGTCTGCGAAGAGAAACGGGTGAACGGAGAAACTAAATTGCTAGATTTGTATATTTTTTTTGCTGTGGCTTTATATCTTAATCTGGTAAAAGGTCATCATTGTATTGTAGTTATTTACCATAATGCATGATTGAACAAAACAGAAATAAAAAACAACAACCTTTTTTTGCTAATCGGTTAGATGATGTATAATGGCTGCTGTTCGTCACGACTCATAAGTCTGGTGAATGATGAAATTTCTTCGTGAAAGATATACTGCACAGAACATTTTTTTTTTTTAAACAAATACTGAGCCACGTACAACTTGCAATTTCATATCTTATCGAAGCTGAATTAGCCAGCAATTGATGAACACACATGAGAGCGCACAAACACTTGCATAGAGTGGTTTACAAGACAGGAAACAATTACCATTATTATTTTGTCGGGAGGGAAAAGATTTTCAAAATCCCGCAGAAAAAAAAAAAAAAATCACTGGGCCGTTTTGCGTTGGAGAGCACCTTGTATTGTGAAACCAAAGGAGTAAGAGGTGTGTTCTTTTCACAAAAATGGATCCAGGATGATTAGGTACTGGGAGATTGGTATCCGGCAAACTCGTACACAGAAGAATGGTACAAACACAGTTTTATACCCTTCTGTTTGATTTTAATGTCTGAATTTCCGGCGTTGGCATCAGCTTCATCGCTTCTGATTATTCCGTACATTTTTTTCTTCAAGTTTTTAAAGTTGCATTTGATGATTCTACAAATTTGATTGGGATTTAAGAATCTGGACTTTACTTTTACTTAAGCAAAACAAGATACGGCATTTACTTGAAATTAACTTTTCAGAAAACTCGTACCCGGGAAATTGATACACGGGAAACTGGTATCCAGTGAACTCGTACACGGAAGTCTGGTATCCAAACATGCTTGTCGAGTTAATGTCCACCTGTCCAGCCAAGGGAGCGTATACTTATTGCATTAAAGGAAAACCATTGCTCTTAGGATGCGTTGTTGATAGCTGTATTTTCGATCAAAATATTAGTTTTTAAACTGGCCAACTTTACTGATTCTGGCTCTGGTACTAAATTTAGATTTCGGAGCGTTGTTTCTGCTGCTTGATTTGATTGGATGAGTAGATGATGGTTAGACCATATAATGCGATATATTGCCTTTAAACTAAAAATGGAAACGCGCATGCAGACATTTTTTTCACTGTTGATTAGAGTGACACAAAGGACATTTTTAAATGTTATATGCCTTTGCAGGGCATAACGGGGAAAGGTGGACCCAAAAGTCACTACTGATGTTGGTAACGATACTTTCGATCAGAAATATGATTCCATTTAAATACTTGTATGATTTGTTACCTGGAAGAAAATTTGCATTTTCGACGGGATTCAGTAGGAAGCGGACAGACTCTTAGAATCAAATCTGGTCACGCTAAGTAAATTCTGACAGTCTAATAGAAATCTGGTGTATCGTCTTTCAGTTGGATGCAGTATGCGTTCATTTGGGTCTATCTGCCCCCTCCCCCGTCGAGATAATTTGTTCCATTTTTCAAAACGAGCATTGGTTCACACTGAAAAGGCCTTCAAAATAACGTGGATACAGCAGCGTATTTAGAGGGTGGCAAGGGGCCTTTCACCCCCGAAAGTGTTTCACTTTTTTGTTAAAATGCGAGGTACATTATAACGGTTTTTACAAAAAAATTGTAAAATGCGTTATTGTAATAAAAATGCATCAACTTACATTAAAAAATAATGCTTTAATTTTTTTCTTCTATTTTTCATTGACTTTTATTTTGTTCTGATGGATTTTAAAACATTCCTTTTCTGTCGGCAACTCCCCCCCCCCCCCCTCCGAATAAAATTCTATATACGCTCCGGCGTGGATGTTATACCTGGCTGCCATTTCGGATTTACAGTTAGCAAACGACACTCGGAATGGGAAGGGTATGGGCAACCCCACTTTTCCGCAGAGTCCAGTTTGTTAGAATGCTTTTTTGAAATATTTATTGGATCACACTGAGAAAACCATAAAAATTTCAACGACATCCCAAATGATATTTATTGTTCAGTTACAGCAAATTTGGTAGTGAACTAAAGTCGTTCTTTAGTTATGACTAATCTGATTGAATTCACTATGTGGGGTAGTGAGCTGTTAATGCAGTTTGTGTACGCTCCCCTAACGTCATAGAAACATCGGCGATTTTGAAGACTACCAGTTCCTGGGGACGATTTTTTTTTAATTATTTATTTGACTTGGTAGTACAGATACAGTGATAAGATAAACAGATACACTACAGTTGTTCAGTATTGTCAGGCAGACACAGACAATATATTCAGTTTACATCAACAATGTACATAGCCAACATGGTATACAGTATGCCAAATGATCAAGTTACGCAGAGAGAGCCAGTGCTGATCAAGTAACACATTGACATAGCAAACATGGTATAGAGTATGCCAAATGATCAAGTAAAACAGAGAGAGCCAGTGCTGATCAAGTAACACATAGACATAGCGAACATGGTATACAGTATGCCAAGTGATCAAGTAACACATAGACATAGCGAACATGTTATACAGTATACCAAGTGATCAAGTAACACATAGCGAACATGGTATAGACTATAGAGTATACCAAATGATCAAGAAACACAGAGAGAACCAGTGATGATCAAGTAACACATAGACATAGCGAACATGGTATAGACTATAGAGTATACCAAATGACCAAGTATAACACAGAGAGAGCCAGTGCTGATCAAGTAACACATAGACATAGCGAACATGGTATACAGTAAGCCAAATGACCAAGTATAACACAGAGAGAGTCAGTGCTGATCAAGTATAACACAGAGAGAGCCAGTGCTGATTAAGTATAACACAGAGAGAGCCAGTGCTGATCAAGTAACACATAGACATAGCGAACATGGTATACAATATGCCAAATGTTCAAGTAACACATAGACGTAGCAAACATAGTATACAGTATGCCAAATTTTCAAGTAACACATAGACATAGCGAACATGGTATACAGTATGCCAAATTATCAAGTAACACACAGAGAGCCAGTGCTGATCAAGTAACACATTGTCATAGCGAACATGGTATGCAGTATGCCAAATGATCAAGTAACAAAGAGAGAGAGAGCCAGTGCTGATCAAGTAACACATTGTCATAGCGAACAGTATGCCAAATGATCAAGTAACACAGAGAGAGAGCCAGTGCTGATCAAGTAACACATAGACATATAGCGAACATGGTATACAGTATGCCAAATGATCAAGTAACACACAGAGAGAGCCAGTGCTGATCAAGTAACACAGAGAGAGCCAGTGCTGATCAAGTAACACAGAGAGAGCCAGTGCTGATCAAGTAACACAGAGAGAGCCAGTGCTGATCAAGTAATACATAGACATAGCGAACATGGTATACAACAGTGGCGGCTCGTGGCAACTGAAACAGGTGGGGCCAGTAGCCGAAATCCAACAATGAAATAAAAAAAAACTGTCATTATTAGGCCAACTATTCAGACCCCCCCCCCCCCCCAAGATTCCTTTACTTTGCCTCTGTTTACCCCCTTGACTCACAATAATGCCCAAATCAGGTAGGAATGTGTGAACTATTGTATTGCACACGAAAAAAATGTCCTCGGAATAGAATGCATAACTATTAACAGAAAAATGTTAAAACTCCTTAAATAAATTTTTTACCTTAAAACATATGAGCATTAACTATGTTAGTTGTGCTTTGTGTTTCTTCAGATTTCTCAACTGAGGAATAATAATCACAGGATTCACAGGATAAAACCATGTAGGGAAAAAATAATAACTCCAAATATATGCAGGGAGGGAATGTTTCATGAATTTCGTCCCATATAGAATGAGTACCATACTACCATTTGCATTATTTGAAAGGTTTAACCTTTTTTTTAAAGAACTTGTGAAACCTAAAAACATATATGTACTCATGTGCAAATTATACTTACTGGTTTTCTCATTTATTTGTTTATTTTTAACATAGAAAATCATCTTAGTTAAAATTGAAATTAGTTCTGCAAAGCGCTTTGTAAACTTCATACTCTTGGAAACTCAAATTCTTGGGCTGATAAGCACCGATTTTTTTCAAGTGAAGCTTTTCGACTCAAATTCTTGGGCTGATGAGCACTGTGTTTTTTTAAGTGAAGCTCAAACTAAAAATTCTTGGGGTGATAAGCACTGAGTTTTTTTAAATGAAGCTTTTCTTCCAGATTTAAAGCAAAGAACGGAGATATTAACAAAATATCCACTCCATTCATTGTACTCGACAAGCAAAAAAGTCACGACACAAAGGAACAACACATCACCGAGAGAGACACACACAGAAAAAAAAACAACTAACTGAACTTTGCTACGACATTTGAAAATCTTCCGCCACCCTTGGGTTTGGTCGGGGTAAGCTTCTCTGTCAACCCACGGCGTTAAGGAAATGAATACTCTCCCAGCCAATCAAATTAGCGCGGGGCGAGATAGATCTGGCCCCACAGCTTTTCTTCCACACGCGGTTAAGACAGTGTTGTATGTAGGTCTTCATACTGAATGAGACGGGGGGGGGGATCGTCTCCTCTTTACTTGCGTAGTGATGTTACTGGGGCCTGTTGGAGCTGGCCCCAATAACCTCACACTCTGAACGTGATCTCTTTCCTCAGGGAATAGTTTTTCGTTTTTGAAGGAAACTTTTCCCTTAGGCAATGGTTTTTGAAGGGAAAGGTTTATCACCATGTAGTTAAGAGCGAGAATAAGAACCAGGGCAAAAAAAAAAAAATATATATAATATTTCTAGAAATAGAAATTTTCAGGTGGGGCCCGGCCCCTCTGGCCCCTAATGACGAACCGCCCCTGGTATACAGTATGCCAAATGATCAAGTAACAGAGAGAAAGCCAGTGCTGATCAAGCAGCACATTGAGAGCTAGTGCAGAAAGACAAGCACAAAGATCCATGCCTTAAACGGGATTCGAACTTGGCCAGACCCCTGCCTGGGCGAATGCTGAGAAACCATCACTTAGAACACTGAGCCATCGGGGCTGCAGGACGAGTTTTCCTGGTACCAGTCCGACGGGTACCAATTTCCCAGGTTAGAGTTTGTCGAATACCAATCATCCGTTTCCACATAAAAGCAGAAAGGGAGAAATAATTAAATTTTTTTCAAATGGAAAGTTATCAGATGGCAAGCACTAGAAGAGTTTGAAGAAAGTAATGCTGCTGCATTTTTTTTTTTTTTTTCATGTTTGCGGCCTGTAACTCGCTGAAGCCAAAAATGTGTTTAAAGCTTTCCTCAGTAACAACAAAAGAACTCCGTGAAAAGTGCAAGTAGATTTGTAAAATTCGTCCTTTGGGGTCTCATCGTGTTATGATACTCATACAACCTTGAGCTGGACAGCAGTAAAAGGAATATAAAAAAATCCGTCCAATGTAACATGTCGTCAAGAATTCTGTTCGATGGGACGTTTCAACATCATAATTTTCATATTCCTCCTACCTAGGGTCAAGACAAAACTAAGGTCGTATGATTAGCTCAACGCGGTGACCGGCAATATGTGCAGAACCAGTTTTACAAATTCACTTGCGTTTTTCGTTGATTTTTAGCTATTCCTGAAGAGCAAATCACAATATTTTGCGCTCCAGCGTTTTGTCAGTCGTAAGTATGGAATAGGGTATTTAAAAGAAATCCCTTTAAATGAGGGGACTTTTCATAGACATGACACTCAACCCTGTTTCCACCTCAAAATTTCGTTGCTAATTAAAAGCCCTCGAGAGTAGGCCGCTTTTATGGGAGGGACCCTGGATTTTGCTGAAAAAGAGGTGCGAGCTGTGGAATTTTCTGCCAGGAAGAATGGTCCAGGTACCAGGTATTACAGAGTTGATGATTGCTTTAGCTTCAGCTAGCATCATGCCTTTAAAATCGTCAGCCGTTCCACAATTTTTAAATAATCATTTTCTACGTTTTCATTATAGTCGTTATAATAACTTCGGATTTTTACATTAATGATTAATATTTTTAAATATTATACCAAATCATTATGGGACACATCAATTAATATGATTTCAGTTTTAACTGTAAAAAAAAAAAAAAAAAAAGAAATCTGCTGAATTTATTTTATACACTGCTGGGCAATTGCTAAGGACGGATCATAAACGGCTATATAGCGCATAAAAAAGTAAGTGTGGTTGGATGCCAAGTGAAATAAAATAATGTCAGAACGCCATAACATCACAAGAAAGACAATTTATTGTGCTCTGAAATCCAGAAGGCTTTGGAACGTGTTCAAGGGACAAACAGGCCATTTTGTGCAGAATACGTAAACGTGAAAAAAATGCAATTACCGTCCGCAGGCGTTCCGGCGTAAGATGTCAATACGGGATATGGCCACCATTGAGGGCGATGCAAGATTCCACACGTCGTGTCATGCTTTGCACAATATTATCAAGCAGCTGTTGGGGTAATTAATCCCATTCCTCTGTCAGTGCACGGATGAGGGTGTCCTTGTTTATTGGAGGGCATTGGCGACCAGCAAGACTCCTCCCCAAAGCATCCCACACATTTTCAATGGGATTCAGATCTGGAGAACGTGCTGGCCATACGAGGCGTTGAATATCCTCGCTCTCAAGACACTCCTGGACAGCGACTGTTCGAAGACATGTTGCGTTGTCGTCCATGAAAATGAATCTATCACCGACAGCACCACGGAACATGCGAACATGAGGTAGCAGAACATGATTAATGTATCGTTGGCCAGTCATAGTCCCAGTTGGAAGCACATAGAGGGACGTACGGCCATTGATCATGATGCCAGCCCATACCAGGACACTACACGTCGGATATCGGTCCCTTTCCTGTATGTTTGCTGGACAATATGCAGTACCACTATCACGCCAGATCAGTTGTCGTCGACAATCAGACGATAGACTGCATCTACTCTCATCTGAGAAGAGGACAGCAGACCAGTCGTTATCAGTCCAATTGCGATGTTGATGGCCCCATTGCAAACGGGCGGTACGGTGACGTCTGGACAATGGGATGCACACAACAGGACGGCGGGCGTATAGTCCTCCTTCATGCAAACGTCTGGCGACAGTTTTTCGGGAGATCCGCTTGCCAGTAGCAGCCATAAACTGATTTGCTACCTCACTAGCTGTGCTGCGCCGGTGTCTTTTTGTTGATAGCACTATGTACCGATCTTCTGCAGGTGTCGTACGGCGAACACGACCTCCCCCAGTGACGTTTGCTACACTCTCCATTTGTTTGAAATGATTTCCAAAGCCTTGAAGCAACACTGTGGCTGACGTCGAACTCCCTGGCAACATCTGTTATTTTTCGCCCTTTCTTCAATCTTGCCAATAATACGGCCACGCGTAAAATCATCTAGGTGATGTCGGGAAGACATACTGAAAATTGCAAGTTCGTCAATTGATTCTTTCCCTTTCAACTTTGCATTTGAACAACAACGGTCAATTCGCGTCAAATCCGTTATATCTCTTATCAGTGCTATGACGTCACGAACAAGTTCGGCAATCCAAAATTTGCATACGCACAACACGTCTTACTGTATCCCGCACTTATGCTGATTTCCACATTTTCCTGCCTTCCATTTTATGATTGCTATCGTTGCTATTGTCATCTGTCCTTAGCAATTGTCCGGCAGTGTAACTATCTCCAGAAGTATCGCCAATGATATTGTGTAAGGTTACATCGAAATTTTACCGCCGCCCCGGTGGCGCAGTGGTCTAAGACGCTGGCCTCTGATCATTCGTCTGTAAGGGGTCCGGGTTCGAATCCCGGTCAGGCATGGATGTTGTGTTTGTCTTACGGCACTGGCTCTCTCCCTTCCCTGGAACCAGTGACCCTAAATTAGGGACGGGCGACTGCTTATAGCCCAGTGAGTTGATCACGGTGGTCGTTAAACCTCCAATCAAAAAAAAAAAAATTACCTCAGTGCTTTGTAAAAAGTTTTCTGAAATTCACGAGCCATTTCCGCGATTCCTTTCGTGAATTAGCAAAGCATATTTCTGATACAACCTCTTCCGTCAAATGACGGAAAGAAACTCGAATTTCACGGATTTTTAGTACCAGGAAAATTCTGAATTTTCAAAAATCTTTCCGCAATTCCTTTCCGTAAAGGAAAAACCCAGTTCTCAGTTTTTCCATAGCCATATGACGAGACATGTCCGGTGATAGGAACGATTCGTCGAAATACTTGAGGTTTGATTAAATATTAAACTTCAGTCGCCTGTCGGAGGATCTGAATTTGAAATTCAGCAGTGATTGGATATTGCGGACAGCATATCGCTTGAATTTTGGTTACTGTGGCACCAGGTGCGGACTGGGCCACCGGGACACCGGGATAATTCCAGGTGGGCCGCCATATTCTGGGCCGGTAGACCTTACTCTAACTCAAGATAGAAAAAAGTAAATACAGGGTGTTTCAGAAAGAATGACCCGATTTCAAAACAGTATATTTAATAAGGCAAATGTGGTATAGTTACGAAGCCAAGAGCCAAGTATGAAGGAAGGTCTAAAGTTTCACTCACCACAATTACAAATGCTCAATGTGCCCTCCATCTGCTGCACGGACAACATCAAGCCGATAGCTGAATTCATCCCAAGCGCGTCGGGCAGTGTCTTCAGTCACAGAATTTACCGTGGCCGTGATTCTCGTTCGGAGCTCATCCAAGTCAGCGGGAACATAAACACGGTCTTTTACATAGCCCAATAAAAAAAAGTCACATGGTGTGATGTCTGGAGATCTCGAAGGCCAAGCGTGTAGTGCCAAGTCATGGGGTCCCCTGCGTCCAATCCAACGCTGAGGCAATTTGTCGTTTAGAAACCGACGAACTTGGAGGTTCCAATGTGACGGTGCGCCGTTCTGCTGCAAAATGTAATCTTCAGAGTCGTCCTGCAGCTGTGGAAGTAGCCAGTCCTTCAGCATTGCAAAATAGGAGTTGCCCGTAACCGTGTTGTCCGCAAAAAAGAAAGGGCCATAAACCTTTCTAACAGAAACCGCGCAAAAGAACATTTAGTTTTGGTGAATCACGTTCATGTTGGTGAGTTTCATGTGGATTCTCCAGTCCCCATATGCGAACATTGTGGCGCGAAACTTTCCCGCTTACATGAAAGGTTGCTTCATCGATAAAAATCAACTTTTTTACGACAGTGTCGTCCTTCATGTCCTCTAACAGAGTTGCACAAAAATCTTTTCATGTCCTCTAACAGAGTTGCACAAAAATCTTTTCATGTCCTCTAACAGAGTTGCACAAAAATCTTTTCGTTGTTTTTTTGTCATCTCCACGAAGAGCTTGCACCAGTTGCAATCTGTACGGCTTCAGCAGCAAACGTCGTCTTAAAACACGCCAAACAATCACATGAGGGATGGCAAGTTCGCGGCTGGCACGACGAGTAGACTTCCGTGAGCTTCGCTGAAACGCCTCGTGAATTCGTTGCACATTCGTCGCTGAGGTGGTTGGTCGTCCAGGACTCTTTCCTTTACATAAACACCCTGTTTCTTCAAATTGTCGATACCAACGACGAATGTTTTTGCCCAATGGTGGAGCATTGCCGCAACGCCGTTTAAACGCACGCTGCACCGTAATCACAGACTTGGTCTTTTTAGCATTCGAGCAAACAAAACGCCTTCTGTTGCATCGACGCCATCTTCTCCCTCACTAAGCGTAGCGGCTGTATGGACGCTCGTGCTGCCATCTAGCGGTAGTCATAAAAAAACTCTGGGCCACGCTCGTAGATATGATACGAGTTGCATTCATAGGTGGTTCGTGGTTGCCGAGATATCCACTTTTCAAATAGCGACATTCTTTATGAAACACCTTGTATATATTTGTACTTCAATAATCTTGTAGAAGGAAATCAAATAATACTAGAAACGACAAAGTTTGTCAACGACTTTGACGGCTTCGAAAAAAAAAAAAGAAAAGAAGAAGAAGAAACTAACGTAGCAAATTTTCTGTTGAGCAGAACCCTATTTTGTGTGTAGTAAACCACTTTTTGGAATTCCTAATTTAAGCCCCGTCCCTTTCGGCTGATGTCCTCTAATTCAGTTCGCTTTTGCCAATAGTTAAATAATTAACACAATCTAAGCAAATATGCTGCCAATAGTCTGGGATAGATACTCAAATTCCATTGTGTACGTTAATGCATTGAGGTGCACCAACGGTAAAATTTTGGGGTTGTTATTTTTTATGTATGTACATGCTTTTTCTTTTTTGTACGATATCTGCATCTGATTTACTACTTTTGGGCCTTCCAATTAAACGAATTTTTGAACTGCTTTTCGGCAAGTTCGTTTCAGCTACAGCAAAAGGACTTTTTCTTGTTGAAAGTAATTAAATAAAAATTAATTTTCGCATTGACTAATTTCTCTCACTTTATAAATTTGCACTGAAATTCTTGAAACTCCGGACACTTAAAATTTTCTCAAGATGTTTTTTGTAATCATTTTATTAATGATAGGTAAATACTGGAAAATAAATTAATTTTTGGCCCATTTGGATTTCCGTCGACACTAAAAGCGGAGAAACTGTTATAAATTCTGATTTCAGTACCGCAATAAAATTCAAAAGAATGGAATAAAATTTTCTACAGTCTCTCTCAGAGAGCTCACAGAACGTCTGTTGCTTCCTAGCAACGGAAGTCATTTTTCTCACACCAAATTTTTCTAACAAAAAAACGTTATGTCAGCATCATCAGTAAACGGTGATGCTGACATAACGTTTTTTTTTGTTGTTTTGCTGGAGGGGGGGGGGGGCGTTACCATGATAATTTTTTTCTGAAAGGACTTTCCAGGATTGTTTATGGATCGCCAGTCCGTCACTGTGTGGAACAGGATATTTCTTGTCCTCTACCCCATTTTGTACACCAGCTATTGTACATGTGTATATTGTGTTACCCTAAGAAACCTGGTACTTAATTTATTGTACAGGTGATTGTACGATGTCTATGTATCAGTTTGTGGAGTCTTTAAGATAAAAGTTACTATAGCTATCAAGAGCAAATTTTAAATTTTGGAGTTTTGTGAAATAACACTATGAAACAAGGCATTTCACTTTTTCTTAAAAATGATTGAAAGTCATTATCCGTTTAGAAAGATTTCAAGTTCCAAAGCATTCTGTTGCTTGGAAAAATCATGATGAAAAAAAATACTAAAAATTATATATGATAACACAAACGTCTGCCTGAAGCAGCAAAAACTCTCGAACGCCGAACTGTGGCATCGTGAAATTTGCATAGCTGATTAATACTGGAATTTCTAGGTCAACGCAACTATTTTAAGATCTCTAAGTTGTTCCGTTCGCGAGTTATAAATTAATTAATAAGCTAATCAATAAAGTCAGCGTCGTTTGCTACGTCATCGTTATCTGTTCCAAATCTGAAACCACGTGACTGCATTTATCCACAGGTGTTTCTATTCTTTAAGAACTGTGCATAAAAAAATGCAAAAGCAAACTTCGCGAAGTCTTAACGAAACGGGCTGAATTTTTTTATCAACACCATAAATTAGTAATAAGAGGAGTCCCTCAAAATTTCACCGGAATCCGGTCAAAATTTTTTCAAATACGCATGGAATTTTTAATTCATCAGTAAACAGAAATACGTACGCAGAAACGGTTAATAAAATTTTGACGGCTAATTTAAAAAGTTATTTACCTATTCGGGCGAAATTTGGAGGTCATGTTCCTATTAACGATTTACGGTGTTCATTAAAATTTCAGCCAGTTTCATAAAATATTCGCAAAGGTTCGTTTTTAACTTTTTTATCCCAGAGATTCGCCCCTCAAAGACGTCTGAAACTGAAAGCACGTGTTATGGTGAGAATGAGGAGTTAAGGTTATCTGGGTAATTACTATTTAAACCTATGCAAACAATAAAATTGAGGTAAAAGCTGAATTTGGGTGAAAATTAAAATTTGGGAGATGGGTGGATGCATTTCGAAACAAATAGAAAATTCAATTATCTTAGGGCCATGATAAATGAAAATATAAATAAAATGCAACACTGATGTTTGAAAATTCTCAAAAGTTATTAAGGTTTGCGTTGTTTGAATATGCGATGAGTTGAGGCACCTGCAAGTGTAAAATAAGTAATTATGGTTTATATGAGTACAAAATTTGCAAACACTAAAAATTAGATGGTATACAATGTACACGTGTAATAACTTTTGGAGGCAGTGGTGATCAAATTAGTGGTTTGGACAAAATACATTAATTAAATAAACAAACTTCCCGAGTCGTTTCCGGCCTTAGGCAAGCCAAGGTGGATTAGCATGTGACCCCATTAATTAAATAAACAAACTTCCCGAGTCGTTTCCGGCCTTAGGCAAGCTAAGGTGGATTAGCATGTGACCCTGCGATGAACTTCAACTGAGTCAACTAATTCTTCACTGCACAAGGTTTGGGTTTTTGAAAGGCCACTTGGCCTGCATTTATTTTAAAAACTTAACCAAATAGTAACAAAAAAAAAAAAAAAAAAACAACAGGGTGTTTCCATCAATCGAAAAAATACTCAAATCAACACTTTGTTTCTTATCAAACACAATCAGTATTTCACATTTTTGAAATTTCTAACCTTTGGCAAACAGGCCTTATAAAATGATAAAAAAAAAAAAAAAATCAAATGACGCGCACACTTGATGTATTTCTATAATTCAGAAAGGAGGAACACATATTTCTGCCAGCGAATACTAATTTGCACCCTGAATTTCACATTGGCCACTTTTACAGGCAATAATCTCACTTAAACTCAAATCTAGTTGTTACAGCACTATTTAGATTTTTTTCACAACACTTCTATGACGTAAGAATAAAATTTATCCCTTTGGGGTGGTCTGCGAACATATTTCACCCAGAAAATCAAGATTTGCAAAAACACATAGATAGTCTTGACTTAGGGAACATAACATAAACACTGTGGATAAGTTTGGACAGCTGAAGTGCAATCTCTCCCTATCTTTATGAATTTATAGCTTATTGTATACACAATACAGATTTCATTTCCTTTCGAACACACCCCTGAAACCAGTTTCCTTAACCAACATTAATTTTAAAATTACAATAACTGAGCGAAAATGTATAAATAACCAAAAGTTATGTTAGTAAACAATCCTACACTACCAGGAAAATTTGCATTAAAATTTAAATATACTCAACCTTCTAGCATTACTTGATACAAAATCACTCTCAACACTCTACTAAACATACTGCAATAAATACCTTACTCAATTACCTCAAAAGTTATCATTACACAATAATGCTGACAAATATACTTAAAATTCACCCCATCATCTGGAAAATTCCAAATACTTCACTATACAAACTTGCTCTGAGTATTCAATATCCCACCATGTAATTAAAAGGAAAACACTAATTCTCAACAATCCTGAACTTGAACTTATATTTATATGTACTCTTACTGCTCACTAAAATTTTAAAATACACAACTACACTGCCGGACAATTGCTAAGGACGGATGACAATAGCAACGATAGCAACCATAAAATGGAAGGCACGAAAATGTGGAAATTAGCATAAGTGCGGGATACAGTAAGACGTGTTGTGCGTATGCAAATTTTGGATTGCCGAACTTGTTCGTGAAGTCATAGCACTGATGAGAAATATAACGGATATGACGCGTATTGACCGGTGTTGTTCAAACGCAAAGTTGAAAGGGAAAGAATCAATTGACGAACTTGCAATTTTCAGTATGTCTTCCCGACATTACCTAGATGATTTTACGCGTGTCCGTATTATTGGCAAGATTGAAGAAGGGCGAAAAATAACAGATGTTGCCAGGGAGTTCGACGTCAGCCACAGTATTGTTTCAAGGCTTTGGAAATCATTTCAAACAAATGGAGAGTGTAGCAAACGTCACTGGGGAGGTCGTGTTCGCAGTACGACACCTGCAGAAGATCGGTACATAGTGCTATCAACAAAAAGACACCGGCGCAGCACAGCTAGTGAGGTAGCAAATCAGTTTATGGATGCTACTGGCAAGCGGATCTCCCGAAAAACTGTCGCCAGACGTTTGCATGAAGGAGGACTATACGCCCGCCGTCCTGTTGTGTGCATCCCATTGTCCAGACGTCACCGTACCGCCCGTTTGCAATGGTGCCATCAACATCGCAATTGGACTGATAACGACTGGTCTGCTGTCCTCTTCTCAGATGAGAGTAAGATGCAGTCTATCGTCTGATTGTCGACGACAACTGATCTGGCGTGATAGTGGTACTGCATATTGTCCAGCAAACATACAGGAAAGGGACCGATATCCGACATGCAGTGTCATGGTATGGGCTGGCATCATGATCAATGGCCGTACGTCCCTCTATGTGCTTCCAACTGGGACTATGACTGGCCAACGATACATTAATGATGTTCTGCTACCTCATGTTCGCATGTTCCGTGGTGCTGTCGGTGATAGATTCATTTTCATGGACGACAACGCAACATGTCATCGAACAGTCGCTGTCCAGTAGTGTCTTGAGAGCGAAGATATTCAACGTCTCGTATGGCCAGCACGTTCTCCAGATCTGAATCCCATTGAAAATGTGTGGGATGCTTTGGAGATTAGTCTTGCTGGTCGCCAATGCCCTCCAATAAACAAGGACACCCTCATCCGTGCACTGACAGATGAATGGGATAAATTACCCCAACAGCTGCTTGATAATGTTGTGCAAAGCATGACACGACGTGTGGAATCTTGCATTGCCCTCCATGGTGGCCATATCCCGTATTGACATCTTACGCCGGAACGCCTGCGGACGGTAATTGCATTTTTTTTCACGTTTACGTATTCTGCACAAAATGGCCTGTTTGTCCCTTGAACACGTTCCAAAGCCTTCTGGATTTCAGAGCACAATAAATTGTCTTTCTTGTAATGTCCTGGCATTCTGACATTATTTTATTTCACTTGGCATCCAACCACACTTACTTTTTTATGCGCTATATAGCCGTTTATGATCCGTCCTTAGCAATTGTCCAGCAGTGTATTTCTGACATGCAACTCCTAAATCAGCTTAACCTACATTTGCAAACGTACACCAAGTTTTTCACCAATTTGACAGATCCATATAGTAAATCCAGGAACTAGCTAGACAAACATCTCATTCAAATCACTCAATTTCACTGAAAACAAAATTCTCACTGTGAGGAAGTATTATTTCGGCTGAAGGTGAGATTGGGTCGTGAATTCAATCAGGCCTATGCACCGAAATGGAAGAATAAGTGCGACATATCACCCTGTATTGTTTTCTTCACTTACTGTTTTTTTGACAAAGCTAGTGCACTCGCCTTTGCTCGGGATAGCTTCCTATGGGTCTTCGGCTTACCGGTGGGGTGGGGGTGGTGTGTGTGTGTGTGGGGGGAGAGAACAATTCCCCAATTGTTTCCATCTTATACCCTTTCAGACGCGAAGCATTTTCCCCATAGGGAAAGCACCCTGCAAGAACTTTCTTGTCCCCAAATTATTTTTCTCTAGTACACACAGCTTCCAGAAAAAACACCATACGAAAATTTACATTATTTCCAGAAATACCCTTATCTTTTTCATACACTAGGCACACAGCTTCTAGGAGAATTAACATTACTTACCAGAAAAATACACTGTATCACTCATTTCCCAGAAAAATTACACCTATCGAAGAACTATCTATTTCCAGAAATCATCAGCTCATGAAGAATTCCAACATTATACAAAGGCAATAATATACATGCCAGCACTTTATTAACCTAGTCTGCATGCATGCCTTTTTAAAGTCTCCCACTCATGAAAATTCATTTTCCAGATTCACCGACTGATATTGGAAACTAGTCCACCCTACTACAAAATGGTATAGACAATTTTTTTTTTTTTTTTATTGGAGGTTTAACGACCACCGTGAGCAACTCAAATGGGCTATAAGCAGTCGCCTGTCCCTAATTTAGGGTCACTGGTTCCAGGGAAGGGGGAGAGAGCCAGTGCCGTAAGACAAACACAACATCCATGCCTGACCGGGATTCGAACCCAGACCCCTTAGGGACGAATGATCAGAGGCCAACGCCTTAGACCACTGCGCCACCGGGTCGGCCAGACAATTTTACACCCATTACTTGACAAACTAAAAAATCACCATACCCTGCCTCCAAAACACAAATTTTAACTACATGGCCCTATAAGTGTATAAATATAAATGCAATTTAAATATTATTAAAACCTCCGAAGCACAAAAAAGTTAAATCTCCTAAAAAAATTTTTTAACTGTTTTACTGCTTTGAGAGGTTGTTCTTCAAAATAGCTAACAACACAATTGTGATACTACGTATATACTCCTTACACATGCAAAAATTACACATTGCCTTTCCCCTTTAATATAGACTTTCTCACTTATAGAAAACGACATGGAGGTTTCTTTACACTGCATAACACTACCATACAAAAAAAAAAAATAAATAAATAAAATAAACCTGAATGAAAGAACATTTAAATTTTTATTTTTTTAGCTTTTACTGATCCAAGCATGGATTACAACTGAAACCTGACCTGCCCCACTGTCGTGCTCAACGATACAAATTCTCCAAGGAACTACATGATATATAAATTATATATCATGACAAAAATTTGCTTAAGTTGAATGCATATATTTATATATACACTTTTTTTTTTACACTGCCTCACTGTCAAAAACCCACATGTTAAATATTTTAGTGTAACCCTAACATAATATAATTTTCTTTTCCTTTTGAAATGCCAAAACAAAAAGTTTCTTTACCTTTTTCACTGTACACAGCACTGCCTTTGAGTACATTGACTCACCTCACACAAATGAAAAAAAATTGTACACTTCCCAAAACAGAAGGGGAAAAAAAAAACACTGCCTCTCCTGGAGAAAGTTTCCAACTCTCCCTGTAGCACTGGTTTAAGGAGGGGGTCTTGGCATGATTTGACGACTTTTTCAACACCACCGTCAGTCTCCTTCGGAGAGGGGCTGATGGCTTCTTCCAAAATACGACGGCCATTGATGACTTCTCCCGTGATCTCGGGTTCAAAAATAACCCTGGAAGTGTTTCTCCAGGTACATTACATGTTGAACAGAGCGGCGAAAGCATTCGGGTCTGCAGGCTCACTCAACGTGCAGGTGGGCAGGAAGAAATTCTCCTGCTGAGGCCATTTTTCCCATGCAGCTCAATACTGCAGGCGTCCACTATGAGAGGGATGAATCAGTGAACACTTCATCTCAGGTAATGAGTTCTTTGTATCTTTTCGGCCGTCTAATTCGGGTTGCAAATAAAAAACCCGTCCCCACGCCTCGAGAACAAAGTTGCACGCCATTCTTAATGCCGGCCTAGCCAAACGTCACCGGATTTTTTCTTACGATCTTACATCGTGGTCAGCACAACGAGTGAGTCAAGAGTGACGCTTTCTAAAAAAAAAACTGGGGTGCTTGAAAACCGCTGACTCACCCCCATTGGCTAAACTCTTCCCCTAGTAACCAACGAAGTCGCTGGCCATTGGCCAACAGGTTCCCGCCAAAACTCTGATATTGACCACATGGCTTCCTCCCATGCCAGCCAGAGTGACCTCTGACCTCCACGCAGGGGAAACGCTATACCCACCTGCATGCTGTTGATCTAAAAATAGCCTGACGCTCGCTTAGAGAACTTCTGGTGACACATTTTAGGGGCTTCTAAAACCTTCCTAAAAATGGCGGACTCTAAAAAGAAAGATATTGGGTTTTGCACCAATTTACAAAAACGCTTTCCCTTCATTCCGTGATTAATAGCGAATAATTTTGTTTTCTAAAAGGGTTGATGGTAACTTCTTGCTCGCCTTTTCTATCTAACTTACAAGAGTAAAAAGTAAATTAATCCAAAAGAAAAGAAGTTTCATTCTTATTGTTCTCCCCTTTTTTCCTATGAAATTTTGCTTGTTTGGTCAGGGCTGAGAAATGAACGAACATGGCCATTATTCCCTCACTTCACCGCCTCCTCCAAACAAAATTTAGAAACGTAGACTGTAGAGGATTTTCATTCTATTTTTTTCCCCCGTAAATCTCAGCGAATTGATTAGTTTCCCCAAGATTTACGAACATGAAAATTCTCGACAGAACACACGTGATGCATTTGATCGTCGATAACAAATTGTTAACGAAATTTGTTCAGTCAGTGTTCCAATGCTGTGTCTCCTGGACGCGTGTTAAATAATTCGTAACGCTTTTGGTCCGTTTGATTCTACAGCTGTATGTTGGAATGTCAAGAGCAAAGGATCCAATAAAATTATATATTGTCGCCGATGAAGGAGAAACCAAAAATGTTGTGTAAGGCCAAGTGCTGAAATAATCACATTATGAATAAATAATTTGTAATGACCGAATTTGTGAAATCAGCTTTTTTCTTTCTTGCAAGCATCATTTTTTTCCCCGATTTTTTCAGTGACATATAAGGGAATATGAAATTAATAAGCCTAAATCCCGGGCAAAGCCGGGTAGTAAAGCTAGTTTGTTATAAATCCTCTTACAGAAAAAAATATTACAAACCTATTCAAAAGAATAATAATCTCCAACAGAAAATAAAATGACTCAATCACTTGCATTAATGTAAAAAAAAAAAAAAAATTATCGTCGCTTAATTAGCTCAAAAAAAAATTTTTTTTTCGCTGAAAGAAAGACTCGAGAATCTGGATCCATGAAAGTGATCCAGATTCCCGAGTCTTTCTGGCTGAGTGATTAAGGTGCGCCTCATCTGTTGAAACAACTCAAACGACGTCGACTCCATCCCCACCGCTGCGAAAAGATCATTTGTTGTAAGGGCTGAAAAATTCTGCGTCTTCAATTCTGTGAAATTTCTGTATAAATACGGAAAAAGCCGTGAAACGAACTTTTCCGAAATAAACGGAATTTCTGACTACGGAAAATCTGTGAAAATACGGAAGTTAAAAAATAAAACGGCAGCATTTAAAAACAGAAATTTCTGAAAAAGACATACACCTACCGGAAACTTTGCTGCACATTATTTTCAGAAATTTTCCGGGAATTCACACCACTTATTTTTTGCAGTGTATACCTATTAATTTCTTTCATGATGTGGCTCTCTCTTGATATTTGTTTCCAAGGTAAATAGACTATTACTTCAAAATTTTGCCCATCAACCTCCAAATCTTTAGTCCTTGTAAAAGCATTGTACAACAATTTTGTTTTCTGTAAGTCCATTTTTAAGCCCACTTCTTTATTCTCGTCAGCAAGTTCCTGGATCGTACTCTGCCACTCTGAAAAAGGTATTTACAAAAACGTGTGTGTTTTCGCCATAAACCAGGCGAAATGGGCAATTTTTAAAATCTTTTTTCTTCTAATAAGAGTGCCAAAAAACTCTTGAATTCCTTGCTCAAGAGGCACTGATCTTCCTTACTTTTACAATAAAACGTTTAGCATAAAGAAACAGAAAACCAATTTTCGTTTGTGTTTCTAAACACACTTCACAAGAAACTTCAAACACATTCGTTTTACTCTTATGGATCAAATTGTGGGAGCGCTCGTGATTTATATTTAAATATTTCGACCTACGCATATGTGCACACACATCCTATTCGAAAATCCCTATCTAAATTCCAACAACGTGCGACATCAGAAGCAGTGGAGAATGTATGATTAGCCCACAGTGACTGGAATCTAACGAAAAAAAACTTTTTTTTTAAATTATTGGGAGTTTAACAACCACCGTCAGCAACTCAATGGGCTAAAAGCAGTCGTCCATCCGTAATTTAGGGCCACTGGTTCCAGGGAAGGGTGCCGTAAGACAAACACAACATCCATGCCCCACCGGGATTTGAACCCGAAACCATCTCCGACGAATGGTCATAAACCAGCGATTCGACCACTGCGCCACCAAGGATTTTTCCAATCTGGGCTTTAGGAGTGATATAAAATAAAATTAATGCCGAGGCAAATAGCCGTGTGCAATTTACACCCCCTATCGCGAAGATGGTGCATCACAGATATAAAAGTTGCAGATCATTGTTCCTTTATCTCAAGCTAGTCGACGGAAAAAGAATTTTCGTTCAAATTTGAATAATAGCTGTTGAGGTACAGCACCCACAGGAGGACGAATGGACTTACCAATGCTAACAGCATGCACATTTATGTACTCCAGATGACAAAAAGCGGTAAAGTTAAAAATGTATGCGGTGCCATACGCTTATTTTCACTTTCGACATAAAATTAACGATAAATTAACTGTTGCAGTGCTACATGTAAGCACACTAAGTACGTGTATCTTTTTGCAAATGTTAAAGAAAGAAGTTTATACATAAGATGATTTCCCCAGCACGGGATTGTACAGCTCAGTATAAATTTACTCGGAATATAAATTATTAGGTTGATACACTGCGTGCGTGTAACCGGAAATAAGTGCTTGGTGCGTTCGGGTGTGTCGATCTCGTTTTCCATGAAGTGTAAAGAACATGCTTTTAGTTTTGTTATAAGAAATTTCAGCACATTAATCATTAAACTGTAATCAACCGAGACCTAAGTTTTGCAGTTTATAGACCTTCACTTAACCTTCGCGGTTTCATTTCGCTAAAAGGTTATGATTATTAGTAGACGTTTTGTGTGGGTGTGCGTGCCATTCGCAGTTTTTACCAGAGTTGGCAACTGTTTTCCCTATGAGTATTGTAATCAGCGAGTTTTGCACGTCTTTTGAAATGAAACGAACTTACCACTTTGTTCGTTCGTCCTTTTCTACATTTTCATTGCAGAATTCCAGTAGAAAAGATTATATAGCATCAAATACAAGTGGGCAGCACTTTCAAGATTTTCCATTCGTTTTTTACTCTCAAGGAAAAAGTGTAAAAACTCTCTTCGTGTAAGAACGTGACCAATATTTTGCATGCTTCCAGTACTGTAAAAAATAAGTGGCGTGAAATCACGAAATATTTCTGAAAATGACGGGCAGCAAAGGTACCGGTAGGTGACCGTCTTTTAACGAAATTTCGGTTTTTAAAAATGCTCGGTTTTTTTTTTTTTTTTTTTTAGTATTCAGCTTCCGTATTTCACAGATTTCCCGTAGACCATTCATTTCAGAAAAAGTTCGTTTCAGGTTTTTTTCGCATTTATACAGAAATTTCGCAAAATCGAAGACACTGAATTTTCCAGCCCGTACATCAGATATGTTTTCTCAGAGGAGTGGATCGAACCAACGTCATTTGTGTTGGTTCAACAGAGAACGCGCGTCTTAACCACTGAGCCAGAAAGACTCTGAAATCCAAATCACGCTCATGGTAAAACTAATTGCGCGATGATGATTTTTTTTATATTTTTTGTTACTAATGCGAGGGATTTAGTCATTTTACTTTCTGTTGGAGCTTATTATTTTTTTTACGTTTGTAATCATTTGATTTTTTTTTTCTGTAGGAAGACTTATCACAAATTAAGCATTTTTTTTTTCATCGTGATTTTTCCAAGCAACAGAATGCTTTGGAACTTGTGATCTTTTTAAACAGATAATGACTTTCAATCACCTTTAAAAAAAGTGAAATGTACTGTTTCATAGTGTTATTTCACAAAACTCCTAAATATAAAATTTACTGAATAAATAAATACATCGCTCTTTCCACGTTGTAACCACACACAGCAACCGAAAAATTGCAAATCGGCCGCCGCCGGGGAATTGAATCCACAGATCTCTCGATGCCTAGCCGAGCGCGTTAGCTTTATACCTCGGTGGCCCAAAATCCATGGCGCTATGTGTGTATTTCAGTCAGCATCTGACATCATAAATCCGTAAGATGGGCTCAGCTACTGAGACGTCTCCATCTGGTGGGCATTAACGGCACTGGATATATATTAATTATAGTAGTAAATCCAGCTTCTGACATCATAATCCGTAAAATGGGCTCAGTAGCTGAGCCCATCTTACGGATTTATGATGTCAGAAGTTGACTGAAATACACACATAGCGCCGTGGATTGTTGGCCACCGTGGTGTAAAGCTAACGCGCTCGGCTAGATATCGAGAGATCCGTGGCTTCAATTCCCCGGCGGCGGCCGAATAACAATTTTTCGGTTGCTGTGTGTGGTTACAACGTGGAAAGAGCGATGTATTTATTTATTTAACTGATGCCACGTATTTAGAGGATTTTCATAAAATTTACTCTTGATAGCTATAATTGCTTTTGTCTTACGGGGTCTAAAGACTGGATACATAGACATCTTACTCACCTGTAAAATAATTTAAGACCTGGTTTCTTACAGTAACACAATATATGCAAAATGGAGGAAAGGAGAATAAATACCCTGGGCCACAATAACCAAAATTCATGCGATCCACAATATCCGATCTCGCTACAAAACTTCGAAATCAGTTCCTTCGACAGACCTCAAGTACTCCCACAAATCCCTCCTATTACTGGAAATTTCTCGTCATGTGGATACGCAAAAAGTGAGAACGGACTTTTCCCTTTATTATATAAAAGGACTTGCGGAAAGTTTTCTGAAAATTCAGAATTTTCCATTAACACATCTGAACAAGAGAGATAACACCGAATTTTCTGTTGTAATTAGCACGTCTTTTCGGATACAAATTAATTTCATCAAATTTTGAAGATGACAATCCGCTTTTTTGGTGTAATTGTGACAAGGATGTTAAGTCAGATAATATTCCAAAACTCGAAAATTTCCTCGTCTTGGAGCGGGAATCGAACCCAAGTCTCCCAGATAGTGCCCATTAACCACTACACCACCCAGAACGACCAAGTCTCAAGTTTCCGATTAATTTAAATGCACAAATTAATAACCCACGTCTCCCAGTTACCCGGGAGCTATCTGGGAGACGTGGGATCGATTCCCCTTCCAGGACGACGAAATTTTCAAGTTTTCGAATATTACCTGACTTATCATCCTTGTCATATTTTCACCAAAAAAACGGATTGTCATCTTCAAAAAGGTCTATTGTACGGTGTAATCCCGTATTCCATTCATGAAAATTCCTCAAAGTTATTTAAAATCGATGAAATCGGTTAGGAAAACAATCAACCGGGTTTCTACAATCGATAAAACATCCAGAAACAGAAGGAGCTACTTAATTTCACCAGCGGCTGAAAAGTTTGCTATGAAACTTAACAAAAGGAGCACAAAAAGTTTCTCAAAGCATATCAGGGACAAAGAGATTTTCAAATCGAACAGTTAAAAGAAGAAATATATATAGAAGGAAACATGATATAACTCTACGCCTTCTAGCGGAAATGTTTTGCGTAACAGAAAAGTTTAAAATAGGCGAAAGATATTCTTCATGCAAAAAGCTATATTAAGGAAAAATAACTTTTCAAATACGTCTCCCGGAAGCAGAGATAGCAAGAAATAGGTTTCGACCTTTACGCCCCTAGCGGGAAATTTCCTGCTTTATTTAAGGTGGACGTCAAGTAATTTTGCTTCCTATACTTCCAATGGAAAAACTTCTGTACACATTTTCTTCACAATTAATGTGTTCCCAAGGATGAAAATTTGAACATCGATTAAAATAGCTTCATTTTATAACTTGGAATACTTAATATTTTCTAAAACATAACCATAATTATGCAATCCAACATTTGTTTGTCTACTGACGTCATGAAAATACAGGTCGCGCCATCTTTTTTCTGGACAATTAATGCGTTCCGAAGGATGAAAATTAGAACATTGATTAAAATAGTTTCATTTTCTAACTTGGAATACTTAATATCTTCTAAAACATAACCATAATTATGCAATCCAACATTTGTTTGTCTACTGACGTCATCAAAGTGTAGGTCGCGCCATCTTTTTTCTGGACAATTAAGGCGTTCCCAAGGATGAAAATTTGAACATCGATTAAAATAGCTTCATCTTATAACTTGAAAAACTTAATATTTTCTAAAACATTGCCATAATTATGCAATCCAACATTTGTTTGTCTACTGACGTCATCAAAGTACAGGTCGCGCCATCTTTTTTCTGGTTTCAACACCACCAAAGGAAAATTTACTGATTTTTAATATAATTATGGTTATGTTTAAAGAAATATGAAGTATTCCAAGTTATATTATGAAGTTATTTTAATCGATGTTCAAATTTTCATCCTTGGGAACACACTAATTGTGAAGGAAATGTGTACAAAAGTTTTTCCATTGGAAGTATAGGAAGCAAAATTACTTGACGTCCACCTTAAAGAGGATAATGCTCCACATCTCTACTGTGGCGAATGGATACAGGAGAGAAGAAATTTCTCAATAAAGTTTTTATAAGTGGTGATACAGCTGCAAATTAAAATATACAAATACAACCTAGCAACAGAACTGTGAACTATAAAACTGCTCATATACTATCCTAAAATGTTCTACAAGGTAAATGGCATCCTGTGTTTAGAGAATTTTTTAAATCGCACTCGTAGTAGCAGAGATATTGCAAAAAAAAAAAAAAAAAAAAAAAAAAAAAAAAAAAACAGACCAAGCATTTGCGCCACCTATATAACAGCGGCATTTTCGCCACCTATACAGAAACGGTATTTGCGCCACCTATATATAAGCGGTATTTGCGCCACCTATTTAGACGCAGCATTTGCGCCACCTATCTAGACGCGGCATTTGCGCCACCTATATAGCAGCGAAATTAGTCATTATTTGGAGAAGAAAATATACACACAGATTTGCATAGTTAGCAGTATTGATCAAAAAAGAAGTTTTTAAACGGGCTTTTAGTCCCGCACATATCGCTGTAAACGGAAATTTGAACTTACTCCCTTTGGTGGCAGACTTGTGCATTGAGAAAATTTTTAAATTATACCAAAAACATTTCGCAGCTGAAACGCTCTCCAACAAAGAACAAATTTTTCAAAACGGACTCTTTTGCTACAAATATATCAGAAGCAGAAATAAATCCTTGCGCCCCCTGTGACCAAACCATTATTTACCAAAAATTAGAAATTATATGCAAAACATTTTCCATGAGAAGCTGCCTTCGATACAGGAAGAATTTGTCAATCGGAGTTTTAGCAGCAGAGATATCAGGGAAAACGCAATCGCAATTTACCTTTACGGTTCCTAGCGGAAAGTCTATACTTTACCTAAAAAATTTGAAATTATATGTGAAACATTTCCCACCGGAAACAATATCCAACAAAGAAGGAATTTTTCAAATCGACTCTTAAAAGCAGAGATATTGACAAAAATATGTTATGCATCTACTCCCCTGGCTGAGAAACCATGCATTATTTTAAGAAGAAAATATTCTAAAATGGTTTATCAACATGAGCGGTATCGGTCCACGGAAGAATTTTTTCAATCGATCTTTTAGAAGCTCAGATTTCGCTGCAAATACATCAGAAGCAGAAATTAATACTTACGCCACCTGGTGGCCAAACCATTCTTTACCAAAAATGAGAAAGTGTGTGAAACACATTTCCCATCGGGAGCTCTATCCGATGCAGGGAGGATGTTTCAAATCGGAGTTTTAGAAGCAGAGATCTCGGGGAAAACATCATTTACTTTTACGCCCCCTAGCGGAAAATCTATGAGTAACTTGAAAAAGTGATATACCTGGAATGATCTTCTACATAAATGGAATTGAAAGGTAAAATAATTTTTTCAATCGAATATTTGGAAACAAATATACGGAGTAAAATGTATTTTGAATTCGATATCATTTGCATTTACGCCCTCCTAGTGGCGAAATTGTACATCCTAAAAAAAAACAAAAAAAAAAAAAAAAAACACACACACACACACACAATGCGAGGAACATTATTCGTACATTTCAAGCTTGCTAATGCAAAAGGAATTTTTTCAAATGGGACTAATACACTATCTACCAACAAGTAATTGGACACCTGTGTTAGCAAAGGAAAACGAAGTTTATTCACCTTCAATAGTTGGTGGAGCCTCCACGAGTGGCGATTACAGATTTCGACACTCCGGGGCTTACCCTCAACCACGCGTTGTACGACGGCTAGCGGTATTTTCTTCCACTCGGCTTGGGGAAGACAGGTCAGTTCCTTCACCGATTTCGGACAGTGGGGCACTCCTTAAGTCGACGCCCCAACTCGTCCCAGAGGTGCTCGATAGGGTTAAGGTCCAGGCTCTACGCAGCCCAGTCCATTCGATTAACCCAATTGTCACCATACCAAGCCATGGTGGACCTCGCAACATGACAGGTGGCATTGTCATCCTGAAAGTAACATGGGTCCACCCCGTAAAACTGCCACAACGTAGGAAGCGCATGGTTATCCAAAATCGTGCAGTAGGTCTGGGCGTTGAGTCTACCAGGAATTGCGACCAAGGATCCCGTGCCATACCAGCAAAAACACCCCCATAGCATAATTCTACCGCCGCCGAAATTCCCAGTTGGCACAATACATTCCGGCAGGAGGCGTTCTCCAGGCAGACGCCAAACCCAGACTCTGCCATCCGAACGGTAGAGGGTGAACCTTGATTCGTCGCTTCAGAGAACCTGTTTCCACTGTTCAACGGTCCACTGTCGACGTTCTTTGCACCACGTTAGCCGAGCAGCGCTATTGGACTTGGTGATCAAAAGCTTGTGAGCGACAGCACGTGCATGATAACCGAGCAGATGGGCTTCCTTACGGATGGTATTCATCGAAAGAACACTCCCGGATGCCTGTTGAAACTCCTCGCGGATGTGGCCCATCGATTTGGTGCGGTTCTTCCGAATTTCTCTGGCCAGCACCCGTCGGTCTCTAACTCCCAGTTTTGTGGGTCTGCCGGGTTGGTGCACATTCCGACAGTCACCTCTCATCTTCAACTTGCCAATCACGTAAGCCACTGTCGATTTTGGGTACTGCAACTCGCTGGATATGTCACGTATGGATCGGCCATTTCTGTGATACCCGACGATTACACCTTTCTCGAAATCAGAGAGCTCCGAACTGCGTGGCATCTTGCATGCGACTGGTTGCGTTGTTGTTTCCCACACAATATTTAACGGCGGCGGCCGTGACGTGTATCAGGACCGCAAATATCGTGGATTGCAGGGGTGTCCAATTACTTGTTGGTAGATAGTGTAGTTGTAGAGATATCGTATCCACAGATGGACGGATTCACTGTGTTCATGCTAGCGAAGTTTTACTGTATTGTAGTCTTTTTTTTTTTTTTTTTTTTTTTTGATTGGAGGTTTAACGACCACCGTGAGCAACTCAATGGGCTATAAGCAGTCGCCCGTCCCTAATTTAGGGTCACTGGTTCCAGGGAAGGGAGAGAGCCAGTGCCGTAAGACAAACACAACATCCATGCCTGACCGGGATTCGAACCCGGACCCCTTACGGACGAATGATCAGAGGCCAATGCCTTAGACCACTGCGCCACCGGGGCGGCATTGTAGTCTTCAAGAAGCTTTTTATTATTACTCCAGGTGCAAGCGCTAAACTTCTAGCGTTGTCTTTACATAATTTATTTTAATTGTTTTTAATGACGAGACGTTTTGCTTGGGTCAGGACGCCTTTGGAGTGATAGCTGAAGCGCTCTGCGTTTGCCATCCATTCCTGGAAAACATACGGAAAAGCAGAAACAATTCGCCTCAAACTCCTTTGTTTTGGCTGCGTTTTGTACTAGACATACGCGTGGAATAACATGCAAAACTGGCTCCCAGCTGTTTATTATTATTCTTTTTTTTCTCTTGAAAGTATGCCGGAGTTCTCCCGTCTGCCGCGCAAAGGTAACGTTCGCCTTAAGAGGTAAAGCACTTATTCTGACAGACCGACGCATCAACAAGAAAAATCTAGTTTCCGAGGTTTGTTGGCACTGAGGTCACGCACGTGTCAGACGTTGGCGCCGAGCGATGGTGCGGGTGGTTCGCAGAAAAAATGCAGAAGAGACACGTTTGCATCTGCTCTTTGGAGTGAAGCTGCATCCATTTGCTGAAGCCGCATCGAACTGCTAGAGTAACGCTGCGCGGAAGATGACGGCACGGCGCTGGAAGGAAACGGAAACGCAAAGGGTTGAAAAAGCAAATCGTTTTTCCTTCAGAGAGACAAACGCATCAGATTTATCATTTACGTTTCAAGAAACTGTTTTTGATCGTTCATCCAACAAACATATTATAAAGCAATTCCGAAAAATATTAATTTTAATCCTGTCTTTTGACAGATATAAGCCAAAGTAATTAAGTACTTTACCAACGGCGAATTTAACCACAGATGAAACATTTTCTACATATTCCCTTACCTAATACTGACCCCCCAATAACAGGCGACGACTGTGGGGATGCTTAGGAACTTCAGCACCCCTTAAAATTTTTTGAGTGGTGTTTCTGCAACCCTCAAAAGTTTTGTTGTTGTAATGCACTGAATCCATACTTAAATACTGTATTTTTTGAAACATAAGGCGCACCCTTATTGAAAAAAAAAAAAAAAAAAAATAAGGAAAAAACTGAAATGGAATTTTAAAGAGTTACATTAAGAAAAATATTAAATTTTGTGCGTCAAAACAGCAGCTTATGAATCACTGTGATTTGCAAAATTAGAAATGTCTGATACCTTTGATGAAATACAACCTATAGAAACGTCACTCAGTCCATCAGCCAATGGTGTACATGTGCTGCAGGATTTGCCCTCGACGTCACACCTTTGTACATCCAATGGCCTTCATTGATTCGAATGGTCATTCTCGCTTATGGCTGATGCATCGGAGTATTCTGTAGCGTACTAGCAATTCCTGGGACCGACGAATTTTATTTTTTAATCTAAAGCTTGTCCAGAACCGTTCGAAAAAAAAAAAATATATTGCCAAGAAGCGAACGGGCTAACTTCTGCACATTGTTGGCGAACAGCAAGGAAGCGAGACCGTTGGATATGGCGACATCTTTTGTCGTAAACTGCAAATTAAAGTACGTTCCCCAAGCTAAAGTTGTTACCCGTATGTCCTCCGGAATATCGTGTAACATTGGAGGACCATGATTTCGTAGGTATGAATTTCGGAAAGGGGGCCTACAAATTAGTAAGTGTGGGAAAGCAATATATTCACCAAATAATTCCTACGGTATCGCATAGTACGAGGAAATAGTTAAACGAGGAAGAGTAGTTACCAAGTAAACAATTTAGAGAGCGCGGGAATTGGGAAAGAAAATCCGAGAAGCATAATGTGGACAGGCGTTCTAAGAGGATAATTATAATACCTATTTCATAATTTTTCTAAGACCTGGCTGAGCAGATTTCTTTCTTGAGGAGGAAATTCCTTATTTTTTTTTCATCATTCTTTTGAATTGTTTTTTTATTTTATTTTGTGTTCCCCGAGCTCTCCGGAAATTCCAGTAAGAATACGCACGAAACACACCCCTAGGTTAGTAAAGAGAAAACTCGGAGGTTTTAGCAAGCAACGCTACGAGAATGAAATGCTCGCAATCACAGGTGGGGGCCAATTTACTGGACCTTTCGCTATTAACGAAGTCACGTTTTACGCACGCTAGCGGGCAACGAACAGGGCATATTTCTCGTAGTGGGCGTAACTGGTTGACACCAACAGAAAGAGTCATACAGGAAGCGTACGTGAAAATTCTAAGGCAGCGCGGACATCCCGCGGAGCAGTTGACAAGATAAAGGAATATTCATCTTCAAGAAAACTCGATGTTCTCAAGCCTTTGCCAACGAATCGGAGGGATTCCCATACAGGGATGTAAACCAATGCCGAAGCGAGGAAAAGCGGCCCAACCAATAAGGGGAGAACCATTTGGGTAGGACAGGAACACCCCCGAACCCCTTAAACATAGACGAGAGAAAAACGTTTTTGAAGGGTTCTCAGCAGATATAATTTGGAGAGAACACGGAATGGAATGATGACTGGAGATTCGGGGTGAACGCATGCAAAAGGTTTGACAGTCTAATCGAGGATAAGATATCAGTTCTATATTCCGGGCGATCGAGAGGAGAGAGAGATGCGGTCCACTGGCATAGCTGAGAAGGACGTTTTCGCAGTATCGAGGATGTTGACACGATAGAACAATCTTTCAAGAGGCGTAAAAGGACTCACGATTATGGCAGCGAGGGCAAGATATACAATTTTATAGCCGAGTGATCTCATGCGGGCAGTGTGCATCCAGCAGGACCGGATGAGGTCCCAACAATAGACTTTATACCTATAAGTAATACCGGACGACAACGAAGGTGATGAAAAGAAAAGAATTTGGTGAGAAAAATTTCATAATTCCCAATATCTCGTTAGCATGATCATGATTTTGTCTCCTATACATCCTCGGTAGAAAAGATATTTTTAATCTCTTGCAAGTGCTGAATAACATAATGTGTCTTATATTTTGCGAAAGGTGAACTTTAAAAATATGATTACGAATATCAAAAAGCATAATGAACTTAAAATATATTTTGGTTTAAATTAATAGAAATCTCCACCGATCAGTGTAATAGATTTTAAGGAAACACAAATGAAAATAAATTCTGTATTTTATAATGAAATTTACCCGAGTTTCTCAAATCTTTGAAAATTCAAAATAAGTGAATCTTTGTTTATTTTAACCTGAATAATTAAGTAGAACAATCGTAAAGTTTTGGTAGAGTAACAACTCCAAGATTTTAAGAAGAAAATAACTTTTAACATTTAGCAAACCCAGTCGCAGGAAAATAAAAGGTCCAAATCTGACATGAGTTTATTAAATTTCAAGCGGCATATGGAGGAATATGGGTTTCCCATGTTCTCCCATATGAAACACAACGCAATGCACCCGTCAACCCTGAACTTGGAGACCCTCCATTAGGGAACCCAACTTCACGGTAGACACCCATAGGCGGAAGATAATAGAGAGTAAAGAGTTACGAAAATTAACGGCCTTCTTAATAATTAATCCCACTGCAGCGAATAGGACGCAGCAGATGGTTCGCCCTCACATCGAGTAGGGGGTGGTAATATAAAACTGGTGCCGTGACCAGGATTTTTCAGTTCTTTGGTTAATTAATATAAAATTTGTGCTAGGACCAGGATTTCTTTGATCCTGTGGTTTAAAAAAAAAAAAAAAGAATATTTGTTTTCGGTGGTCAGGATAATTAATCAAGTATACAGAATTAGCAGAATAATGCGATGTGTTTCTATTATCTCCCCTTCAATTCTGAGTAACAAGATGCAGGTTTTATAGAAAAATTAAGGAAATTGTAGCAAGATTTTAACTTCAAAAAAATAGTGAAGGTGAAATGCAAGTAAATAAGTTGCAGGAAATCAGATTATGCTGAAATAAATTTAAATTTCTAAGGAAATAGGCAGAAAAACAAATAAGAGTTATACTGCTAATTTAGCAAATGAATAGATGAAATCTTACAGAAAATACATGAAAATTAATAGTACGGAGAAAATAAATTTATACAAGTGTAATTCATGAATAATTTTGATTTATCGTTGAAAATCAAGGGAAAATTCCTTGCAAATCAAAGTGAAATTATTTTTGATGTGTTGTTTATTTGTGCATTTGAGTGTTGTGATTTTAAATCGGTAACTAGGAGGAATAATAGGTTCATTGATAACTTGGGGAATGTATAATTTAACGGTGAGGCACTGATAGAAGAGTAGTGATGAGAAGTTGTGGTGATATATATTTTAAAATCAAAAGTGCATTATTATTGAAGTGTGATTTTATTATGTGTGTTGATGCATTGATAAGAAACTGATAATTTAAGAAGGAATAGGCAGGTTAATTATTGATAAGAGGAATTAATTTTTTTTCTGCAAGATATAGGAGCTAATAGAAGGTTAAGCAGTAATCTTGATTTGTTTTGGAAGACTAAAAGGGAATGTAATATCTAAGTGTGTGTTTTATTGTGCATTTAAATGTGTAGAGGTACTTGGGAGTGTAGACAGAGAGTAGTTAAGTGGATTAATATTTGGAAAAGAGTAACAAAAAGGACTAGTGCAAAAATAATTGGTAGGAGTAATAATTGAATAATGCTGGAAAAAATTTTTGAAATGAAAATAGTGTTTATTGAAGTGTGATTTATTGTGCTTTAAATGTGTGATTTATATGCATCCAGCAAGGGAAGTAGACAGAGGTTATTGCTAGTATACTAAAATTTAATGAATTTAGGAAGTCAGCATAAGTATTTGAGGTGTGGTTCTAATTTCTTGAAAAAGTGGTTATCGTATTAATTTTGTTACAAGTGCATAATTTGATCTCAAATGTTTCTAGTGTATTTATATATATATTTAAGACGTTCAAATTTATTACATATCTTAGTGTGAAGTGCTGGTTGTATATGTGCATATTTTGAGGGAATTTTGTTTAGTGTGTCGCGAGTTAGGTAGAGTTAAGTTGAAAGCCGAATGCAATTTAGGAGTAAGCTAGGAACGTTAATCATCTTATTCGTAGACAATTGTTTTCTGATCATAAGTCAAGTGGGTTAGCAGACGAAGCAGCGAGTTACGTTAGAGTGAATTTTTTATTTTTACGTGGTAGCTTCACCGGAATTTTTCTAATTTTATGCGACTTTACGAGATTACGAAGCATATAGTAGAAGCCGTGGGAATTTAAGTTAGTAAGGTTAAAGAATAAATATATGGCTAACCAACAGAACGGAGAACAGAGCAACGGTGAACAGAATTTTGTTTCGGAAAATTGCATAGTTGATCAACAGAACCAGGAGAACGACCTTCAGGGCACTCTAGAAGGGGAAGCCGTGTCAGAAAATTGTGTAGTAGCCCCGCAGAACGTACCAATAATGGCGGGAATGTTGGCGTATATCCCCACATTCAGCGGATCGGATGAAAATCTGACCGCACGTCAATTTTTCGAAACGTTGGAGAGCACCGCCGAACTGTCAGGATGGAACGACGCCGTTAAAATTTTATCAGCTAAAGCAAAATTCAAAGGAGCCGCCAGTCACTTTCTTTCGGAGGCCGTCGATATTAGGAGGGAGACCGAGTACGAACGATTTAAGCAGGCGATAGTACAAAGATTCGACGCATTGCAACCGGTTACCGTGAGAATGCAGAAATTTACGACTTGCCGACAAAAACCAGGAGAACGGGTGGCCGAGTATGTAGCTCGTCTTAACGGCTTAGCTTATTCCTACATGGAGACGATGGATTTAGAAAATGAGCAAGTGCGAGGACTGGTAGACAGCACTAAAATGTCGCAGTTTTTGAATGGATTAAACCCCAAATTGAGGCGCACGGTTTTATCCTTCACCCCAGAAAATTTTCAGGCAGCAGTTCAGAGAGCGCTGGCCGAAGAGTCTCACAATCTCTTATTAGACCGGGACGTTAACGCTTACGATGCCCAGCAGGAATCGAGTTCGATCCCAGGGACTTCACAAGGGCAACAGAGCAATTCAACGGACCAGATAGCCGATTTGTGTTCTATGATGGCGAAGCAGCTAGCAACTCATGAGATGCAGGTGAACGCTCTGAAAAGTGAGGCAGAAAATTTGAGGGAAAGGCTAAGGAAAGCAGAGAATTCGCACCGGACGCACGTAAATCGCATTAGAAATTTCCAGAGCGCTAATTATGAATCTAGGGGAAATTTACCCGACGTAGACATTACTTCGGCCATCTGCTATAACTGCGGCGATTTTGGCCATATCAAGCGATTTTGTTATCGGAAAAATCGGGAAGGAGCAGTTTATACGCAACCATCGCAGCAAGCTCGAAGAGGTTCATGGGACAGGGCACCCAACCCTTCGTACCCGCGACAGCAGAATAACTTCTCCCCTGGCGACCGCCGCGGTAATCAGTATCGCTCCTACAGGAACTACAGCGCCACTTACCGAGAGGACGCTCACGTCCCACAGAATCCAAGGAACTTAGGAAACAGAAGAGAAAACCGCGTTCGTTTTGAAGAGGATGCACCAGGAAGAGATTGCAATAGGTATTCCAGGCAAAATTCGCGTCCTTTAAACTAATTTCGGGTCAAGATAAGGGGACCGCCCTTGGCCGGAATTATAATAAGGTCCGTGGAGTTACTTTAACAAACTGTTACGTCCGAGGTGATGGAGCACTCCCGTTGGTGAAAGTTAGGATAGGAGATACTCACGCGTTTGCACTCATCGACAGCGGAGCTTGTATCTCAATCTTTTGTGCTTCACTATTAAAGGAGATAAAGGGAAAGATTCGTATACGTGACTTAGGATCAGCAGTTTTAGTGAAAGGCATTACTGGAAACACTTTACCTACATCTCAGTGCTATGAGATACCGGTAGAAATCGGAGGAGAAAACCATTTTACATCCCTATCACGTTGCTCAGCGGAAGTTGCATCAAGATTATTCTCTAATCTTAGGCTGGGATCTATTGAAGGAGCACGGATACATATTCGACGCAGGAAAAGGAATTTTGAAACGGGAAAGCAGAGCAAATTTAGCTAGAGCAGAGTACGGTAGAGGAAGGAATAACCGGAAAAGAAATTTTAAAGGAAAAGCACGTCAGTCGAAAATTCGAACCCAGGTCTTGTCCGTACCTTCAGCGGAAAGGACCAACCCCATTAACTCCGACGTAACCAAGATAGGAAGGACCGTCCATAAGGAGCTCATCCCACCGTATTCGGAAAAGGTTATTCGGATCCGATGTGGGAAATTTTCGGGATGTCAGGTTAGCCAAGTGCTAGTACAGCCGTTAGAAAGATACGCCCAGGGAAAAGTACGCTTGGGTCGTTCAGTAAATACGCTGGACAAATCAGGCATCATACCCGTATTGATAGCTAACCTCACAAATCGCCCCATTCACTTCAATAAGAAGACCAGATTAGCGAAAATTCAACCAATTGTATACGGAAATTTGCAAGAAGCTGCGGCGAAACAAGAGAAGTATGCAGACAGGCACGCTGCTGAAAAGAATCTACATTTAGGTGACAGAGTATTTTTGCACACCCCTTTTTCACAGCCACATTTATCACGTAAGCTAGCTCGAACTAACTGCGGAGATTGGGAGATAGTTTCGTTCCCCACCCCAGTAAATGTTCAGTTGAGGTCAGTCGAAAATCCGAACAAATATCAGACCGTGCATAAAAATCGAGTCTTCAAGCGGACTGAACGCCTACCCCAGCTTATAGCAGAGTCACCGGTACAGGACAATATAGAGGTACAAGTACCCAGACAATCGCAGGATTTCTCTGACGACGGATCGGAAAGCACACAGGACTACGACTATCTGGATTGGGTCGATTTTCCCAGAGTAGTCATGCCGCAACCGACAAGCAGTAGAGCAATGCCGCCCGTAAGTCAACCGCCCAACATCGGAGTACCGATAAATTCGCCGCCCGCTACGTCGAGTTCAGCGCGAAGGGAGACAAGCAGGGAAGTACCGCTGCCCTCGCAACATGTTGAAGAGCCGAGGCGCACACAGGCAATCGCGGAACCAACGGAGGAGACCATGCCGTCACAGGATTCCTATCAGGAAAGTAGCAGCCGACAAACACAAGAAGCAACGCGCCAAAGGGTTATTAGAGATCCATATCTACTACGTTCGCAGGACAGAATTCAGCTGACAGCAGCAATACACCCCACAGCAAATTCACAAGGGCCCAACACTTTGGAAATAGGCCTGAATCGCACGTACCCAAAGGAAATTGTGGTCAGCGACTCGACCGAAAGACTTGAGCAGCCGGAAGATACTAGCTTTGTAAATAGAATGTTGAAAAGTCTCAGTCAACCCAGTAATCCAGAGGGAACCTCTTGGTTCGATTTAGCCGACCGCTATTTGTCGCAGCGCATTCAAGAAAACCTAAGCGCAGGGACACCAGAAGGAGCACCCGTCAATAATCTTTATCCACACTGGAGAAAAATCGTGGCGAAACCTCAGGAATCATTGGTTTAAGCCGAGGAAGTAGGAAGAACGCTGGGCGAAGAAAAAAAAAATTGTGTGTGTTGTGAAAAAAAAAAAGAAAAAAAAAGGAAACAGCGATGCGGAATAAGTGGGAAGATCCCTGAATTTTCACGGTAAACGTTTAGCAGAAAATAAATTTGATAGGTGAAAAAAAAAAAGAAAAAAAAAAATAAAAAACAAATTTTGCGATCTGATCAGTAATCGAAAATAATTCGTAAAAGAGTCTAGCTAGAAAATGGTGTATAAACATGGAAGAATATGCAGGAAGTAATTAATAATATTCATAGCAGGACCGCAGCCTAGTACGTGCATCGCAATCTTTCCAGTTTTGAGTTCGCGAACCACGGAAAACTAGATTTAAAGTTTTTTTTTGCTACGATAAGGGGAAAATTAATATTAAGTAAGGAAAAATACATTACGTAAGAAAAAAAAAAAAAAGGAGGAAGAATGGGCCCGGGATTAAGCGCCCAGCAGAGAAAAAAAAAAAACCTGTGGAGGAAGCAATGTTTTATTTCAGAGGAAAGACTGAACGGTAGCAATCATTCCTTTTACAAAAAAAAAAAAAAATTTTGTTCGAAGAGAAGAAAAAAAAAAGAGAAAAAATAATAATTTTCCGCTCAAATTTTATTAATGATAGGCAGTAGGAGGATAAGCGAAGGTAATCGTAGGCAGAATGACGTCGCTCATGCACGGGGCTTGCAAGAGTAGAGGAACGGACGGACCGTGTTTCCAGTTTGAGAAACCCCGTACTCAAACTGGCTGGCAAGGAGCAAAAGGAAGAATGGGAAGGCGCCATCTTGGGCCGCCATCTTGAAGCAAGAATGCAAAGAAGGAAAATTTATCGGTAAAAGAACGGGAACGCTCAGTAAAATAATTTGTACAGCAAAGGCCGAGCATTTCAAAGGATGGAAACTATAAACGGGAGCACAGCACGACGGAAAAAAAAAATACTTTTTTTTCCCTCTCGAAACTTTCTGTAGCAGAAGCATAAGTCGGAGTAATATATCACTAGAAAAAAAAAAAAAAACGTAAGCACTTTCTGCGGAGAAATAGCCGTGCGGAAACACCGACGGAATGCAATAAGATTAGCAGCGTATCGGATAATGCAGTGGTTCAAAATTAGTATCCATGGCAGGTATTCAAAGCAATTAAAATACGCGAACCTGAAACAAAACATGGTATAAGAAAGTAGCAACAAACATGATCGACGCGTAGCCTAAACGTCACCTTACATAGCCTAACCATAGCCTATCGAAATGACAGTAAAAAGCACTTACCTTGAAGAGAAATATCCAAAGGTACTATATTTTTTTTGTTTTGTTTTGTGGATAGTAGGAAAATTCAGTTTTAATTGATAAGGAAGGCAAGTATAACGGAAGGAAAAGTATAGAAATGAAATCGAGGTAGAAATGCACTAGGTACATCGTGAGGTTAGAGGTTGAGTAAAGCAGAAGAGGAAATTTGAATGACAAGTGCACCAGACGAAAAGAAGCGTGATGTTTCAATGAAATCCGTCAGCAAACTGAGCACTGACCGGCAGAAATTAGAGGGGTGGTTTTAGCCCCAGGTAACAGAATACTAAGTGGATGCTTCTACATAGGCTAAACAAGAAGCCTCCGATGTAAGCAAAACATGCAAGAGGCTACGCTATTGTGCGCTCACTTACACCCACAGGCATCAGCGCAGGTGTTTCAGATTTCGAGCCGTGAAGAACGGTCAACACAGGAACGACCCAAAATTTTTGGATCGACGAATTTGCAGGGGTGACATCGCCCAAAGGGGACCCTCGCAAGCATTTTCGAGGAAATCCCCTAATTTCCGAAATCATCGGCGTTCCTTAAATGGTCGCCGCACACCTGCGAATACACGAGAAAAGCATCTGGTCGTGAAATCAGAAATAGCCAGGAATGAGAATACAATGGTAATACGCGAGAAAAAAAGAGAGAGAAGAAAAAAAAAGAGTAAAGCACTAAAGATAAAATGGCAAGAAATAGTTCAGCAAAGAACTAACGATTAAGTTAAACAACGTAAAAGGGAAATAAGCGACTATACGCGGGTACTATCTGGTAGACAATACGACAAACACGAAAAGGGAAATTAATAATTTTTCTTTTAGAAGTAGTAGACGCACCAGCGAATGGAAATAATAGCTGCAGAATAGATAAATGGGAAGGAAACAACCGTTATTTAATTATAATTTAGTAAGCTTAAGAAACACGAGTGATGAGATTTTTATTTTTGTTGTTGTTGGAGAAAACCTACAAGTAGGAAGAAAAAACAATACAATTAGAGAAAAGGGAAGCCTGGGATGGAATGCGCTTCGGAATTTCGAAAAATATATATATATATATATATATATAAATATGCACATAAAAACCCCTCACTTCTCGTAGGTCAGAGTGAAACGAGCTTTTCGAAGGAAATATTACTAGTTCTTAATGTAAAGTGTATATAATGCATGTGCAAGAGAAATACCGAGGTGATAAGGAGTGATTTCATGTGTATGCTTGTTTTGAGATAATTATGGCCGACAAGTGTCGACAGAACCATTACCACTTTTAGGGTATTTGAAGAGAGTGACATTCGTCAATAAAATGGACAAGATGAACGTGATTGCGTTCGCCGTGGTAATCTGGACAGTTAGCGGAGTAGCTGCTAATCACGAACTTTGTCATTTCAAGGGAGATAAATATCAGTGCACTGTAGCATCTCGTGCCGAACTTTTGAAACTAGGAATGCCGCGGAGTGCTTGTCATGCACATTCATGCGACGAGTGCGTGAAAGCCTGGAGGACATTCATTACGCACAACCATGAGCTTATCGAACCGAGAAATTTCTTCGTTCAGCAGGAACCGAACCCACAAGGAGCCCTTTCATTAATGGAGTGCACAAGAGACGGTTTACACTGTGCCTGCACAGCCGATGCACCGTGCAGTGGAACGAGCGAATATTGTGCACTGGCGAGCTGTGTGAATAAATCCGTCACTACGTGCAACTGCCGCCTGACGCCAGCAGTATCTACACTGATACATGAAGCGGAAGGACTACGGATTTCGAACCCAGCGCTGATCTCTTTCACAGAGTGCGTTGGAAAACCGCGCACTAATATTTTACCTCGGCGCCGTCACCAGAGACATTTGCTGTCTGACGAAGAGGCAGTATTTCAAAGGGAAAATATCAAAGTATCATACAACGACCCAATCATCACCAGCTCACTTCCAGGAACCCTGGTGATTCGAGTTCGAGGTATGGAGCGGGTTATCACTTTAAGGAACGCTCCGTATCAGACATCATTGCCACCGGAACTACTAGAGCTTTCTGCGGAACTAACTTTGATTTTCGTTACCACGGATGGAAAAACCCTAAGGGGTGCTTTGCAAATCGTAGGTAGAACAACGTGTAGACCCCTACAGTGCATACTGTGTCGTGAGATGCTACGACAGCTAAAGTGTTTACCCCACGCAGTCGCTTATGTAGTGTATATTGTACTAGTCTTAATTTCAGCGGTAACCTTTCTATATGCCAGGAAAGTAGTAATTAGCATCTGGAAGCTGTTGTGTGGAGTCGGAATAATTCTTTGGAAGTCATATAGATTCCTCAGAGGAACAACGTTTGTGGCAGTAAAGACAGGAGCCCTAACAGGAAATGTTTTACGTAACGGAGTAAATCAGATGCACGAATATTTGGAGGGGCAAGTTGCCCGTCCAGCGGCGCAACCGCCTTTACACGGACTGGTACTTTTGAACTTATTTCTGTTGGTAAACGGAACTTCCGCGGAATGTAACGCACATTCGATTGTTGCATCAAAGGTGAAGGAGTGCACGGACTCAGAGGTAGAGCACAACTGCCGTCTAACTACTAATGCGCAGGTAACCCTAATGAATTTGGGGCATGAACAATGCATATGGTTTACGGACCAGGAAAATGACCATACACTTTTTTCCTTGAAAGTAACCTACCAGCAGGCAAACTGTATCTGGCACACGACGAGAGACTATTTTACGCACGTGACTACAATGCGTTATCTCAGCCAATTGGTTTGTGCAAATCACGAGACTTGCAATTGGGGAAAAGGATGTGTGCGATCAAAACAATTTGACGCACTGACAAAACAATCGCTAGACTGGCCCGGCATCACAGGCTGTCAGCCGTCCGACAGTGGGTCCACGTCATGCTGGATCATTGACTCGCAACATTGCCATTTCTTTCGAATATGGCTGGAAGCAGATTTCCTGCGAGCATACGACGTACGCAGAATAGTATCGATGCAGTGTAGTTATCAGCTACTAATTCAACAGCACAACAACGACACCGTAGAGACTCTGACGGTTAAGAACCAAGCCACGACCTCTACGGGCATCACAGTGCAAGTAGTCGGATCACTGGACCAGCCTACACAAATCGTGAACACCCATCTGATCTCTCGAGTGGGAAACCCTCAAGAGAGTTATATTGAAAGGGCAAGCTTACCTTCACGACCGATGAAAGGACATATCGGCGATACGCAGAGCAACGAATCGATGTCGAAAAATTTTATCTTCGACGAAAGCATGTTTTCTTGTAGCTATTATGAGGACTCTATGAAATGCCACCGACAACAGTCGTATTTACTGAGTATGATAGAACAAAAAAGAGCGCCTTACCAATGGCATCAGCATGGCATCAACTGAAGGTTGACGGAAATGGCCAACTTGTTTCGGAACTGTTACACTCAGCCCCTATAGTGGTAAATCTTCAATTCCAGAAGTACAAGTACTCGATCGAAACCAGAACTGTCTGCCCAAAATTCACGGAGGCAGAAATCAAGGTAACAGGCTGTTTTGCATGCGAGCCCTTGGCTACGGTAGAGATCGAAGCTTTCTCATCGTGCGCAGCCGGGATTGTGGACGTTCACTTCGAAAAACTCACGGTGCACTCTCGTTCGGTAGAACTACAGACGGAAAGACGAACGATCAAGATAAATCTAAAGACGGACGCTAAGTGCCACAGCGAAAAACTCTGCTTAAAGGCCCGAACCGTTACCGCTTGTACCACTTTAGACTTTTGCTTAGAACAACCTTCAGTTCAGCTGACTTATCCTAATATCTCCAGCGCATACTGGCAACCAGCAGGCCCACCCGAATGGAGCAGTGGGCTACTGTTCAACGCCTTCGGCACTTCCCTGTTCGGAGCTTTCAAAATAATCGCAGCCGGAGCCGCTGCGGTAATAATAATTTTGTTTATCGCTTCGTCGGTCATCACTTGCTGCAGGCGGTAAATGTTACCGGGAACTATTCCTCGGCGTAATGGTACGGCACCCTTATGAACTGAACGTGGAGATGGTGTTAGCCTACATCACTCCCGTCTGGGAGGCTGATCTCCAAAGGAACTCTGAGAAACTAGCTGAGTGCTTAAGAGATGGGAACGCCCAAAACCGAAACCATATCGCCCAACGGAGGCGCGTACCCGAGCAAATATTGTGTGTCGCCGAGAAGACGGCGGCTGAAGAAATCTGTCACTATCGGAAAGAATTCATATATATATATATATATATACAGTGCATATGTTATCTGTCAATGTCAAACTTAGAATTAGATTCGGTGGAGGAATTTAATATTTATTGAACATTGTTATAATAATCTTACTCGTAGTTTTATGCTTATTGTATGTGCTTATAATTACATTATGTATCATATATGCGCATAAGTTTTCGCAAATGATTGTAATTCATCGCATGTTGAAATGAGCGAAAACGAGCAGCCTTGCAAGAGAGGAAGGAATCCACAGCACCTAACTTTGGGGGACAAAGCTCTTCAACCCTATGGGAGAGGGAGATAATGTTACCCGTATGTCCTCCGGAATATCGTGTAACATTGGAGGACCATGATTTCGTAGGTATGAATTTCGGAAAGGGGGCCTACAAATTAGTAAGTGTGGGAAAGCAATATATTCACCAAATAATTCCTACGGTATCGCATAGTACGAGGAAATAGTTAAACGAGGAAGAGTAGTTACCAAGTAAACAATTTAGAGAGCGCGGGAATTGGGAAAGAAAATCCGAGAAGCATAATGTGGACAGGCGTTCTAAGAGGATAATTATAATACCTATTTCATAATTTTTCTAAGACCTGGCTGAGCAGATTTCTTTCTTGAGGAGGAAATTCCTTATTTTTTTTTCATCATTCTTTTGAATTGTTTTTTATTTTATTTTGTGTTCCCCGAGCTCTCCGGAAATTCCAGTAAGAATACGCACGAAACACACCCCTAGGTTAGTAAAGAGAAAACTCGGAGGTTTTAGCAAGCAACGCTACGAGAATGAAATGCTCGCAATCACAGGTGGGGGCCAATTTACTGGACCTTTCGCTATTAACGAAGTCACGTTTTACGCACGCTAGCGGGCAACGAACAGGGCATATTTCTCGTAGTGGGCGTAACTGGTTGACACCAACAGAAAGAGTCATACAGGAAGCGTACGTGAAAATTCTAAGGCAGCGCGGACATCCCGCGGAGCAGTTGACAAGATAAAGGAATATTCATCTTCAAGAAAACTCGATGTTCTCAAGCCTTTGCCAACGAATCGGAGGGATTCCCATACAGGGATGTAAACCAATGCCGAAGCGAGGAAAAGCGGCCCAACCAATAAGGGGAGAACCATTTGGGTAGGACAGGAACACCCCCGAACCCCTTAAACATAGACGAGAGAAAAACGTTTTTGAAGGGTTCTCAGCAGATATAATTTGGAGAGAACACGGAATGGAATGATGACTGGAGATTCGGGGTGAACGCATGCAAAAGGTTTGACAGTCTAATCGAGGATAAGATATCAGTTCTATATTCCGGGCGATCGAGAGGAGAGAGAGATGCGGTCCACTGGCATAGCTGAGAAGGACGTTTTCGCAGTATCGAGGATGTTGACACGATAGAACAATCTTTCAAGAGGCGTAAAAGGACTCACGATTATGGCAGCGAGGGCAAGATATACAATTTTATAGCCGAGTGATCTCATGCGGGCAGTGTGCATCCAGCAGGACCGGATGAGGTCCCAACAATAGACTTTATACCTATAAGTAATACCGGACGACAACGAAGGTGATGAAAAGAAAAGAATTTGGTGAGAAAAATTTCATAATTCCCAATATCTCGTTAGCATGATCATGATTTTGTCTCCTATACATCCTCGGTAGAAAAGATATTTTTAATCTCTTGCAAGTGCTGAATAACATAATGTGTCTTATATTTTGCGAAAGGTGAACTTTAAAAATATGATTACGAATATCAAAAAGCATAATGAACTTAAAATATATTTTGGTTTAAATTAATAGAAATCTCCACCGATCAGTGTAATAGATTTTAAGGAAACACAAATGAAAATAAATTCTGTATTTTATAATGAAATTTACCCGAGTTTCTCAAATCTTTGAAAATTCAAAATAAGTGAATCTTTGTTTATTTTAACCTGAATAATTAAGTAGAACAATCGTAAAGTTTTGGTAGAGTAACAACTCCAAGATTTTAAGAAGAAAATAACTTTTAACATTTAGCAAACCCAGTCGCAGGAAAATAAAAGGTCCAAATCTGACATGAGTTTATTAAATTTCAAGCGGCATATGGAGGAATATGGGTTTCCCATGTTCTCCCATATGAAACACAACGCAATGCACCCGTCAACCCTGAACTTGGAGACCCTCCATTAGGGAACCCAACTTCACGGTAGACACCCATAGGCGGAAGATAATAGAGAGTAAAGAGTTACGAAAATTAACGGCCTTCTTAATAATTAATCCCACTGCAGCGAATAGGACGCAGCAGATGGTTCGCCCTCACATCGAGTAGGGGGTGGTAATAAAGTCTACATTTCACGAATGAATTCTCCCCTCCAAAACATGCTTAAAAATAACGACTGCCTATATTTATGCTACTGTGAACGAATAATAGTTCTGCGTAAGCCGAAGAATTTGCAGCAGTAATAATGAACCCACAGTTTGCTGATGAATGTCTTGAGCGTCTGTTGTGGTGTTTTTTTTTTGATTGGAGGTTTAACGACCACCGTGAGCAACTCAATGGGCTATAAGCAGTCGCCCGTCCCTAATTTAGGGTCACTGGTTCCAGGGAAGGGAGAGAGCCAGTGCCGTAAGACAAACACAACATCCATGCCTGACCGGGATTCGAACCCGGACCCCTTACGGACGAATGATCAGAGGCCAACGCCTTAGACCACTGCGCCACCGGGCTTTGTGGTGTTTGAGATGCGTTTCTTCCCTTTCTTTTTCTATCATATCATTTTGCTTTTTAAAAGATTTATGATAATTCTTTTATGATCGTTTTAGATCGCTATGTACAACATATGGGGTATGCGTTTAAACTGTATTTTACTCCATTAACTCATGTTCGCACACGGGCAAAACTACACATGTTTAGCACGACAGCAGGCGTAGCTGATTAAAAAACATGCACGCGTATAGATAACAATGGATAAACATGAAAGTATGTATATACAAGCATTCACGTTACAAAAACATTGTAGAAAAAGTGCAGAATAGTATCAATTATTGTACCTAAGATAAAGCGATACCATTTTAAACTCATTTAGCAGCCCTTATGGCAGCATACATGCATATACATTCACAGCAATAATAATGACCTTCGAAATATAAGACGCAGGGGAATTTTGACACCATTCTTTTTTTTCTTTTTTTTTTTTGGAAAAAAATGACGCCTTATATTCAGAAAAATATCGTACTTTCCCCCATTAAATGAATAACACTAAAGCAGTATGGAATCATTTGTTTTTAAGCTGCTGATGCTATGTCAATTTAGCACATTTAAGTTATAAAAAAATGATTCGAACTCAACTTTCACAATTGAACAATTTAAGTTCAAGTAGTAAAGGGAATTTAACCTACTCATTAAGATTTAAAGCAAGAATGAAACCTATTTGATCATATGAAGAGGATTTTAGGAAGGGAGTGTTTGACCTCAGGTCTTAAATAACCCTCAGAAGTAGGAGATTTGGGATATAGTGCCCAATAGGAAAGTCCCACTTACGCGAGGTAGGTATGAGTCATTTTCTTGTAGGACTTCCGTCTACAGTGAGTAGATTCCAGGTGCCAGCTACCTACAGCGAGTTCGCCTTTGGGCAGGACACAGAAACGGAAGGAACGAGAGCGAGTCTAGCGACTTTGACAGAACAGTTTGTATTGAGATTAGAGTACAGTAGATTGCACATAGAGGGGTGAGAGAATTCCAGGGGGGGGCATAGGAAAAGATACCCATTTAACCAGTGGGTCAACCTGGCGGCCGTCACTTAACGTGCTCGTCCGATGCACGGCGAATATTCAGTGATTGCAAGCAACTCACACCACCTCCGCAAGATCAGCCCAGGATCAAACCTGAGGACCTTGCATTGATAGTCTGAACCGCTAACCACGCAGCCATTCGCGACTCCACTTACGCGATGTAGAAAGACGCCCTTATTTATAACCTGGAGGAAGTGCCAGGGGCCGACGGCTTTACGTGCTCGTCCGAGGCACTGCGGATTTCAGTGAAATTTAACATTCGTCACCACCAAAGCGAGTACAAGAGTAAGCGAGGGAACTTAACGTTAAAAACGAGAGCATCGAGACTAAAGAATTATCCGCTTGCAGCGCCAATTGAAGCAGCTGCCGGGGGGGGCAGAATGTGCGCAATGCATTGTGGGAGCACATGCCTGCCGAGCCGGAGCTAGGGTTACGTGTGCATTACAAATTTACAATTATTATACTTTATTAATTATTCTTTTTGATTCTGCAAAAATGTCCATTCTTCTTGCGGACAAAACTTCTACAGCAGCCTTCGCTTCCCTAGTAAGCTCATGGGATTCAATACTCTCAGCTTCACACAAGCTCCACGTGAGTTCGTCAACAATGACAAATAAGTATTACGAAATAAATAAATACCAAAGAAACACTTGACGATCTTTTTGCTTTGGAAATCGAAAAAAGGCTCAATTTGTCTTCATCTGTAATTGAACAATCCTTAAAAAGACAACGTTTTTTCACCATATTGTTATACAAATTCACCAGATCGCATGCAAAACATGCGCTTCTAACCAAAGATCTGTAATCTGTTCATGAATCCTACTGGTTTAGGATAGGATTGTCATGTGGCCATGTTGGTTTGACCCCTCACCGCCAGATGGCGTTGAGGATTCGGGGATCCACTATTTCCATTGGAGTTCCTACGCTTACCATGTTCTCGCTTTGGTCACTACGACCACCTATACTTCGATTCACCCTAAGATGACACTGAAGGGGAAGGTACGTGAAACCTATCGCCGCGACTAAAAGTAGTTCCCAACATTTTCCGTGAAAACCAACACACTGATTGCCCAGAATCATACTTTATATGTTGTCCTAGCTATTTACTTCATCATCATCATCATCATCATTGTCAACCATTATCAATCCACTGCTGGACGAAGGTCTCCCCAAGTTTCCTCCACAACGGTCTGTCTTGTGCCAGTCTCCTCCATGTCACTCCCGCATATTTACGAATTTCATCCACCCATCTCCCCTGTGGTCTTTTTCTGGGTCTTTTCCTGTCCCTTGGAATCCAATCTAAAATTTCGGCTGTCCATCTATGGTCTGTCCTTCTGGCAGTATGTCCAGCCCATTGCCATTTCAGGGATTTAACTCTGATCATGATGTCTTCCACTCTCGTCATTTTTCGGATCCACGAGTTCCTCTTCTTATCTCTCCTGGTTATACCAAGCATGCACCTCTCCATGCTGCTTTGAGTTGTCTGCAGCCTTTGTATGTCTCTTTTAGTTAAGGTCCACGTCTCTGCACCATACGTAAGCACTGGAAGGATGCATTGATCAAACACTTTTCTTTTAAGACATAATGGCATATTGCTCTTGAAAATTATGCTGTTTCTTCCAAAAGCTCTCCAGGCAAGTTTTGTACGCCGATTAATTTCTTCATCAATGTGACCCTCACTTGATATCTGCTGTCCAAGATAAACATACGTATCTGTTATCTCCAGTTTTTCTCCATCAATCGATAAATCTTCATTTCTTGTAAAAGCATTGAACATCACTTTTGTCTTCTGAAAGTTCATTTTTAATCCCACTTCTTTACTCTTGTCAGCAAGTTCCTGGATCATACTCTGCAGCTCTGATGGGGTAGTTGCAAAAATGACTACGTCATCAGCAAAACGAAGGTGGGTTAGATAATCTCCATTAATCTTTATCCCTTTGTTTTCCCAGTTCAGTGATTGAAAGACATTTTCCAATGTGGCATTAAAGAGCTTCGGAGATATGGTGTCACCTTGTCTCACTCCCTTTCCAATTTTTATGTGTGTTGTATTTTCAAACAGCCGAATCTTTGCACTTGCATTTTCATAGATGTTATTAATAATATTAATGTATGCATCTTCAATACCGCAGGATTTCAGAGCCGTGGTAACTGCTGATGGTTTCACCGAATCAAAGGCTTTTTCATAATCGATAAAAGCCATGCACAATGGAAGTTCATATTCCCTCGCTCTTTCAATTAGTTCTCTCAGTACATGGATATGATCTATTGTGCTGTAGCCACTCCTGAATCCAGCTTGTTCTCTCGGTTGAGCCATGTCCAGTGTTACCTTCAAGCGGTGTGAAAGAACTTTAGTGAAGATTTTATAAACCACTGATAGGAGGCTGATAGGTCTGTAGTTCCTGAGATCCTCAATGTCACCTTTTTTATGTAGCAGGATCATTGTAGCATTGTTCCAATCCTCAGGAATCTTCCCTTCATTAAGGCATCGAGTGAAAATTTGGGCGAGTACTGTTTCGATTTCTCCACTTGCTTCTTGTATGATGTCTATAGTAATTCCATCTTCTCCTGGAGCTTTCCCCCGCTTCATGTTCTTGATTGCATGAGCAACTTCTGCTGGGAGGACTGGAAGAACTCTGGTACCTTTCATGATGTCTGGAGTACATGTATCATCCCTTTCATATAATTTGGAGTAGAAATCTTTCACTCTTGTCAAAATTTCGCCTCTATTTCTTGTTATAGAACCATCTTCTTTTCTCAGAGCCATAATCTGTTTTCTTCCCTTACTGAGATGTCCCTTTGCTATCTTTAGGCTTTGGTTGTTTTCAATTGCTTTCCTCACTAGCTCACAGTTGAATTTCCTTACGTCTTCAGTGATACTTTTTCGTGCTGTCTTGCATAGCTCTATATATTCCACTTTGGAAGTCACATCTTCTTTAGTTGTCCTCATCTGTCTTCTTTTTTGCATCAACATTTTGGTTTTTCCTGATAATTTGTTTACATGCAACTTGTTCTTAGACCCAGCTAATTTTGTTGCTGTTTCCATAAGAGCTTTGGTTACTTTTCTGTTAACTTCCGAAATATCCACTTCTTCCGATGTTAGGCCTTCTAAAGCAGAGAATCTGTTCTTCAGTTCCAACTTGAAAGTATTATGGTGTTTTTTAAGGTTGGTTATGTCAATACATTTTGCTTGTCTTATGAGCTTGCCACGTTCCAGTTTAGTGTTGAGGTGCATCTTACATCTCACCAATCTATGGTCACTACCTGTGTTGAACTTGTTTAGCACACTGCAGTCTTCGATGACGAATTTTTTGTTACACATAATAAAATCAATTTCACTTGTCGTCCCAATTGGATGTCTCCATGTCCATTTCCTGTGTGGCTTTTTCTTGAAAAAGGAATTCAAGATGAAAAATCCTTCTGCCTCTGCAAACTCAACGAGAGTATTTCCACGCTGGTTTCTGTTGCCGTGACCGAATTTACCTACTGAAGTTTCATTCTGTTGCCGGTGCCCTATTTTTGCATTGAAATCTCCCATAATTATCTTCAAGTGCTGCTTACCTTTATTATTTAGATGACGAATTTCCTCATAAAATTCTTTAATTTCTTCTTCAGGATGACTTGTGGTGGGTGCATAAGTTTGAATAATCTGAGCCTGGTATCTTCTCGATAGTTGGATAACGAGTCGTGCAGCTCTGTCAGAGGAACTTTCAACTTCTACCACTTTATCCTTCAGTTTCTTGTTTATTATAAATCCGACACCACTAGTTCTGCCAGTATCTGTCCCACGATAATAGAAGAGATGTCCACTTTTCAGTTCAATGAGATCTTATACATATAGTTATTTTAGACAAATTTAAAAATGATCTGTTTTCAGAAATTAAGTTTTAAAATTAGACCAACACACGCATGCGTAGCTATGCAGTGTTTGGGAGACAAGAGTGCCAATGAGTTGGTTGGTTGGTTGGTTGTTGGATTTTATTGGCGCAAGGGCCAGGTTTGGCCAAAGAGCGCCAGACAAAGAACGATCAGCCACAGATTTTTAAAAACGTGAATAATGATTAAGATCAGACAGGCTTGGTAAAAGTTGAAAAAGAGTATGAAGAAAGCAGTGAAGAAAAGGTAGTTAATGAAATTTATTAAAAGTAACATATTTACTAATGGAAAAGGACGAACCGTCACTCTCCTCCCCCCACACTCCTCTGCAATGCTGGCAGAGGGCGGGGACGAACTGTCACTCTCCTCCCCCCATGTTCCTCTGCAATGCTGGTAGAGGCTGGGGACGAACTGTCACTCTCCTCCCCCGTGTTCTTCTATAATGTTGGGTGAGGGTGGGGACCTCGCTGAGGCCGAGACAGTTTGATGGACACCGCACACCTTTGCGGATTGAGGGCCGGGTCTTCCGCACGTGCAGGCTGTCTGCTGGGAACCGGAAGAGGCGGGCGTCTTCAAAAGAGAAGGCGAAGACGCAGCTGGTCGAATAAGCTGGAGCTCGGTGAAATCCACCTGTGTCGCTTGTTCAGCTGTAGATCGCTTGGCAAGTGCGGCGAGAGCTACAGGGCGCGGAACAAAAGGCTGCACGGGTTGTGGCTGAGACTTAACAACTGCGGCAAAAGTACGCTGTCGGGTGGTGGGTATACCCAACTTGGCCTTGGCAGCAGGGTACGAGAGGCCCTCCAGGGTCTTGAGGCGCTGGATAGCCATCTCGTCCTTCCATTTCATACAGTTGCGGGAGTAAGCTGCATGGGCCTCACCACAGTTAACACAGCAGGCCGCAGAAGTGCAACCTTCCCCGTCATGTTCACTGGAGCCACAATTAGCGCAACGAGCGGAACTCTTACAGAAACGTTGTGAATGCCCGTACCTCTGGCATCTGAAACAGCGCAGAGGACTGGGAATGTACGGGCGAACTCCACAGACCAAGTAGCCAGCCTTGATTTCGGTTGGAACTTTCGGGGAGTTAAAAGTCAAGATCACATTTTTAGACTTAATCAAAGAACCATCGCGCCGAAACATCATACGGCGTGCAGCAATAACACCTTGATCTGCAAGTTCAGTCACCAATTCTTCTTCACTGCATGGCAAGAGATCAAACTCCGAAATAACACCCCGAGAGGTGTTAAGAAACGGGTGAGGTGTCACTTTGACAGGAATGCCTTGAAGACTAGTGAGGTGCAGAAAAGTGTTACTCTGAGAAACACTGCAAGTTTGGACAAGCAGGTCCCCAGAGCGAAGCTTCCTCACAGACTTCAAAGGGCCAACTGCAGCGTCCAAAGCTTTAGAAATGAAGAATGGAGATCTGGTGGACAGTCTCTCATTCGGATCGATGGATTCCACAACTAAGTATGTAGCATGCGTATTCACAACAATCGAGGGGAGACGACGCTTCGGAGCGACTGGTACAGCTGCCGAAGAAGAGGTTCCACATTCTTGGTCCAGATCATGATCTAAAGATCTTTTAAGGGTATGAGACTTGGTAGGTTGAGAAGACGAAGGAGAGTCGTTGTCAACGATCATTTGCTCAGGTGACTTGAATTTGGAGCGTTTGTTTTTGGGTTTACCCATGAAAAAAAGGAGAAGAATTCGTCTGCAGACTACTCCACCCACCACCGAGCCCTACAAGGGAGAACTGGAGGTCTGCAAGCCAAGAAAATGACGCTGGACACAGTTCTGGAGCTTATACGTTGCAGATATAGTCCGTTGGCTGTGATCACACGCACTCGGCGGACACTTCGGCCTCCGGGTACCGTCATGCCAACGCCTTTGGCATGATCCCACAGCCCCCGGGCTCACCCTGCCGTGCTATACGACAAAAAAGCCGCTAAAGCCCTGCACACAACTTGGTACAAGACTTCTGACTAGAGGTGGGTTAGTCTCTAGCCTCCCGTTTACAGCGAAGCCGGGGTCGAAGAGGAGTGTTGGTACACAGGAGGCACTTATCCGGTCTCCTGCGACCTCAGCCGCCAGACATCCCATTTCCGCCTCACGGGTCTCCGCACGCGGCAAACATGCAGGTAGGTCTAGCACCCAAACCAGCTAAAAGGAAAAAAAGAAATCTAAAGAAGACAAATCCTGGAAGGGAACCTAAACGGAATCGCAGCAACCTACGAACTGAGCGGTTAATATAAATCAGTTAGTGGTGGAGGGTAACAAAACCACAAGACCGGGGTGTTAGTACATAACGTGGGAGCGATTAGGTAGAGAATACAACACGGGCAACTAGCCAGTGGAGAAAATAAATAAAAACGAAAAAGCGAGACACAAGACCAGCTCGGGAACGTGGGGCCGCGACTCCCCAACAGCTGGATGAACAGCCGTCCCTGCAAACACCAAAATAAAAAACAAGCGGTGGCATGACATAAGATGTTGACCAGTCACAAGGTCAGCTCGGGCCGTGGGGGCGCCGCTCCCCAAATAACTGGAAAACCAGTTATCCCCGTGCGGGGGCCAATGAGTTGATGGGGGAAGTGATTGACAGCTGCTAACAGCGGGACACAGTGGGGAGTGACGCGGATGAACATAACTCTCGGCCTTCTCCGAAGGTTCAGTGAATGCGTAGGCTCTTGTACCTTACAGAGATTTTAGTACTCCCGGGGGAAAAGGCCGATAATTGCTACAAAACGGGATTTAGACGAGTTCGACATATCTGTAATTCGAAGAACTATACACGACATGTATTCTAATAAGATCATTCCCACACTATGCAGCTTAAGAAAAAAACTAAGCGAAGAGAAGGACATTGATGTCGGAAGGATTACGCTGTATAAAATATTGGGCGATCTAGGTTTTAAATGAAAAAGATGGAATGGGAGGACATTATTGATGGAGCGACCGGAAATCGTAGCAAAAAGACGAGAATGTTTGAAGGAAATGAAACGAAATACGGAATTGCCAAATCCTCAGCCAGTGATATACCAAGATGAGACCTGGATTCACAGCAGTCTTTGGGATGGCAAGAGTTTTCCGGTAACCAAACTACCGGTTTGAGTTTGAAAGTGCCGGCCTCGAAAGGAACCAGATTCATCATTTACCATGCTGGTTCAAAGAACGGTTTTGTTGAAGGAGCCTCTCTTTTCTTCAGATCCAGGAAAGTGACTGGCGATTACCATGGCGAAATGAATGCTGAAATCTTTCCAAAGTGGTTCGAAGAACAACTACTTGTAAATCTACCGGCCAACTCCATAATTGTACTGGATAATGCTCCCTATCACTCGATAATGATAGAGAAAGCTCCGACATCAAGTTGGCGGAAACAGCAAATCGCCAAATATCTAGAGAAGCATCACATTTCCTTCGAAAAAGAAATGCTCAAAGCAGAACTGCTACAACTTGCCCGCAAGTCAAAACAACCTAAGCGTTATGTCATTAATGAAACTGCGGAGGAACACGGGCATCGAGTTTTGAGGCTTATCACTACGACCTCAACCCAATAGAATTAATATGGGCAGATGCTAAAGGCTACGTTAGCCGAAATACCACAACATTTTCAAACGAAGGAATTGGAAAGTTATGGAAGGAAGCTATAACAAGGATCACGGCCGCCAAAATGGAGCTCATGCGTTGAGCACGTAAAAAAAAAAAAAAAAAAAATAGAAACCAACTACTGGATCAGCGATGGAATCATTGATGAAGTATTGGATAGCCCGGTGGAGAATTTCAGCATCGGAATTGGTGTTAGCAGTGACAGTGAATCCACTGAAGACGAGTTAACCGATGAATATGAAATTGAAGGAATTCATCCGTTTGACTCTGATTAAGTTCTCATCGCACTTCAGACTTCCCTCTGTATCGTATAAAGCAAACCATCTATCCTGTCTGTCGTTTTCCAGGGTTCCCACAGATGTAACGTGAATGCGAGGATACAGAAACTCTTTAAGTCGGCATTGGACGCACTCTTCAATTTAAGCATTTGTTTGCCCTTACAATACTACATGATGAATAATTAAACTTATCGTGACATTACCGAGGTATTAATAACCATAATTTAAAACACAAAGTAATAAATTATAACGATGTTTAAAATACACTTGTCAAAAATTCCATACAGTGAAAATAACCGTTTAAACCCACTCACATTACAAAAGTCGCCGTTTATCACACTCCGGTGAAAATACCACATAGCGAAACACACAGTGCATTTGAAACACACACATTAAAAAAAAACAACGAAAATTTCAAACACACATCCAGAAATCAAAACTTTTAGGCACAAGCTCTCTCTCTCTCTCTCTCTCTCTCTCTCTCTCTCTCTCGTTTCCTACTCTCTCTTATTAGCACGTCTTTTGTAAAAAAAGATCGTGCTTAATATGTTACCGGGTTGTCCGTCCGTCGGTCCGTCTGTACCAACAATATCTCTGCAACTATTAGTCCGATTTGAAAAATTCTTTTTGCATTGGGAAGCTTGAAATATGTGAATGATGATCCTTCATTTCGTTTTTTTTTACGATCTACAATTTCGCCGCTAGAGGGCAGTGTTGTCGTATCCAAAAATACGTTTTATTCCACATATTTGCTTCTGAACATCTGATTGAAAAAAATCTTGTACCTTTCGATTCCATTTACGTCGACGAGTATTTTTGACATAGTTACCTTTTCAAATTACGCATAGATTTTCCTCTAGAGGGCGTAAAATTAAATTACATTTTCCCCGATAACTCTTCTTCTAAAACTCCGATTTGAATTTTTTTCTTCAGAGGATACAACTCCTGATGAGAAATCTTTTGCATATATTTTAAAATTTTGAAAAAACTTTGGCCACCAGGGGGCGTAAGTGTTCATATTTGCTTCTCATGTATTTGCCATGAAATCTGAGCTTCTAAAATATCGATTGAAAAAATTCTTTCGTAGACTGATGCCACTCTCATCGATAAATCTTTTCTTCTTAAAATGTTCCACAGTTCCTCGGCCAGAGGGCGTAGATGTATATCTTATTTTTGTCAATATCTCTACTTCTATGAGTAGATATATTGTCAAAAACAAGATAGACATCTATATCTTATTGATTGAAAAATTCCGTCTTTGTTGGATAGTGTTTTCAGGGTGACATGTTTTTCATATAATTTCAAAATTTTCAAGTAATTCATAGACTTTCCGCTAGGGGGAGTAGAGGTAAATTGCGTTTCCCTCTATATCTCTGCTTCTAAATCTCCGATTTGAAAAATTCTTTCTGCACCGGATACAGCTCCTGATGTGAAATCGTTTGCTCATAATTTCTATTTTTTGTAAAAAAAAAATGGTTTGGCAACCAGGGGGCGTAAATCTTAATTTCCGCTTCTGATGTATTTGCAGCAAAATATGAGCTTCTAAATTCTTGATTGAAAAAACGTCGTTTGTAGACCGATACTATTCATGTCGACAACCTTTTAGAAACATTTTCTTCTTAAAATAATGCATGATTTCTACGCCAGGAGGCGTAGATGTATATCTTATTTTTATCAATATCTCTACTTCTAGGAGTCCGATTTGAAAAATTCCTTCTTTGTTGGATAGTGTTTCCGATGCAAAATGTTTTTCCTATAAATTCAAAAATTTAAAGTAGATCATAGACTTTCCGCTAGGGGGCACAAAGGTAAATTGCGTTTTCTGCGTTATTTCTGCTCCAAAACTCCGATTTGAAAAATTCTTCCTGTATCGCATGGTTTGGCCACCAGGGGTCATAAGTGTTAATTTCTGCTTCCGATGTATTTGTAGCAAAATCTGGGCTCCTAAAAACTCGGCTAAAATTTTTTTCTTGGACCGATACCGCTTATAAGAAGAAACCTTTTGAGAATACTTTCTTCCTAAAATAATGAATGGTTTTCCCATAAGGGGACGTAAAGTCACAACTTATTTTTGTCGATATCTCTGTTTCTAAGAGTCGATTTGAAAAATTATTTCGGTGTTGGAGAGCGTTTCCGGTGCGAAATGTTTCTCATATAAATTCTATAAATTCTTGTTTTTTCTTAAGTAACGCACAAGTCTGCAACCAGAGGGCTTAAGCACACGATTCTGTTTACAGCAATATCTGAGTGATTAAAAACCCGATTGAAAAACTTCATTCTTCCTTCAGATACCATTGTTTTCCATACCGATTCCATTGACTTTGAATAGCTTTGATAAATTTAATTTGCGTCAGAACGGATTCAAAAGACGTGCTTATTACACCCGAAAATTCGGTGTCATCTTTCTTGTTCTCTTTTGCGTTCACTGTAAACCGCCACACAGGAAAACTGCTACACCGGAAGATTGCCACATAGGAAAACAGCCACACCGGAAGATTGCCACACAGGAAAACTGCCACACCGGAAGATTGCCACACAGGAAAACTGCCACACCGGAAGATTGCCACACAGGAAAACTGCCACACCGGAAGATTGCCACACAGGAAAACTGCCACACCGGAAGATTGCCACACAGGAAAACTGCCACATGCTTTTCATCAAGGGGCCGGCCACAAATTGCTGTTCTTCCGAGGAACATTTTGAATGTGTGGCAGTTTTCCAAGGTGTCTAACGACGGGAAGGATCTCCTTTGTTTTTCTGTATTTTGTGTCGGTTCATACGCGTTTAGGGCAGGGCAACTGGCCACAAAAATTCAAGGTTGTGTGCGGAAGGGGGGGTATAAATATTACAGTTTCTTGGCCTATGTTGAGAATTGAATTGGGAACTCCAAACAAATTTCGAGAAAACGTTCTGTTTAAGCCAAGCGAGAATTACAGCATAATTCATGCTATGTTCAGAAAATACCTTAAGGTAAGATTTTTTTAATAACGCTGCACTTTTACTCAAGTACTAAATGTTTACATAACATGTCAAATTTGTAATATTTTTCTTTTACTTAATTAATTCACAGGACTTACACGTTCGCCTTTTAACAGCTTTTAATCCGCCGGCTTCATATTTATAATGATTACGTATCAAATCAAGTAAATAGCTTGCGCTTTTACGTAGGCACTAAATATTAAAATCATAGACCCCAGGCCGAGGCCTTTTTAACAGTTTTTACTCTATCAATGCCATATCAAATCAAGTTAATAATGTTGCGCTTTTATTTAGGCACGAAATATTTATTCACAGGCCCTAGGCTTCGGCCCTTTTACCAGTTTTTATTCTATTAATGTAATATTCACAGCGTTTATAGAGGAAATGAAGTTAATAATATTAGGCGTTTACTTAGGCACGAAATATTAATTTCTAGACCCTAGGCCAAGGCCTTTTTATTTGTTTTTACTCCACCGATGTCATATTCATAACGTTTACACATCAAATAAAGTTAATAATATTGAGCTTTTACTCAGGCCCACCTAGGCCTTTCACAGAGTTTGGAATAATTTTACGAAGTTTGAAGAACTCAGTAACTTCCCGTGTCTTAAAGGTTTTAAACAACTAATATTTTTGTGACAGAGAGAAAAAGGTTTTAAACCAGTAAACTTTTCTAGGTAATTAAAAAAAAAAAAAAAAAAAGTAAAGATACGCTGAGTTTTTGCCATCAGAAAAATATAGTTAGTATAGTAAGCAAAATACTTTTTAAAGAAAAAGCATTCACGACAGAAATTGTTAATTTAAAATTTTCGCATTTATACTAATACATCAACGTTTTCTGACTTTAAGACCCAAAATCCTTAACTTTTGTTTTCGAAAAAAACAATTTCTAATATTTGAGTGCGCATTGCAATAGATGACGCACTGTAATATGTTAAATACGGTAATAACATTGACTTGAAAGTGCCTTTTCTACGGTGCTCCTTTAGAGAAGAGCTCTCCGTGGCTCTGAGAGCCATCGCAGCTACGTCATCAAGCTCGACTGCGTGTCTCAGGGGGTGAAGCGCTAAGGACTAAAATTATATTCACAACGTTTACACATAAAATCTTTCAGTTTCTCTTAAGCCCTGATCTTCCCGAACCGTCTGGGGTTGTTAAATGGGAGCTGAGTTGGGAGTCTGGTTGTTGGCACACGAGGAAGTGGACTAAGTACTTACTACCTCAACTCTCGGCGGCCAAATAATGGACGATGGCCAGGATTCATCTCTGAATGAACGTGGTATAACTCAGTGTATTTTGATAAATAACAGAACCAACTGCAAGCTGAGATGAGCTGCTGCTTCCTTTTCTCTTTTTTACGCTTTCCAACCGTAGGTTGAAGAAGCGTATATGCTCCAGCTTTGTCCGTCCGTCTGTCTGTCTGTCCGCACCACAACTCGCGTAAAAAATTGGTCGATTTCGATGAAATTTTAGTATGTGGTAGGGGACTACCAGGGGACAAACTCGATTGAAAATGGACGAAATGGGGTCAAAGGTCAGGACACAGGAGAGGGGTTCATTCTATTTCCCTTATGCGTCATAACTTGCGTAAAAATGGTTCGACTTCGATGAAATTTTATTATGTGGTAAGGGACCATCTGGGGACAAACCCTTTTGAAAATGGTCGAAATGGGGTCAAAGGTCAGAACATAGGAGCGGGATCCATCCCATTGCCCTTATGCGTCATAACTTGACTAAAAATGCTTCGATTGAGACAAAACTTTATCATGTTGTTCCGGAAGTATACTTAACTGGTTCTGTTGAATATCATTGAAATGGAATCGAAGGTCAGGTCACAGGGGCGAGATTTATTCCACAGCCATTATCCTCATAACTTGAGTAATAACATGAATAATGAACTCTGGTATGTTGGAAAGCATATAATAATCAATTCATTGCATGATTTTACTAACTTGTTATTTAGAAAACTATTTTGAAGAGAGTGTCTAAAAGTGACCTTGCCCGCGAAATAAAAAATCGAAGCTAATAAGCACTGATCATCCACAGCTAGCAATTTTGATGAAATCGGAGGGAGAGCGGGAGAGGAGGAATTAATGCCTGAGCAAAAATTCGTATAAAGAATTTTGCAAATGCTTTTTTTTTTCATGTTGAAAATTTCGCCATGGAAATTGCAGGGTTTTTTTTGCTTCAACTTTTCGATTTTCTATAAAGCTGGTCGTAAATATACCCTAAAGGAATTCTAATAATTCAGTAAGCATTGCTTTTGTGTTAGAAAGTGTTTAATAATTTACCAGCGCAAATATAAAAAAATATTTTTCATTTCGAATTAACTTCGATTTGTTTTCTCACATTTAGTAAAGTTCCCAAACAGAAATAAAAGGAAGTTGGGTGTCATTCTTCCGCAGAGGTTGTAAACCTCCAGTGAAAAGTGAAAAAAATCGAGTTCAACCCTTCGTCGGGATGCTGGCAAAATAGCCTTTCTCGGAGGCGAGCTCAGGCGTCGCAGTTCGAGATCGATTCGGAGGATCAGCTCAACTCGCACGTGTTTGCTCTCGAGTGTCCTTCACCTACACTTCTTGCTGATGTCCTACCCTGTCTGTCCTGTGACTCCTCCCTTGAATGATTTCGCTTGCTGCCATGGCAACCCGCAAGCAGCCATTGCTTTACGGCCGCGGTCCAATGCATTTTTCATGATTTAAGCGGCAGATCTAATTGCCCTGCAGCCTGTTTGTATGTTCGTCGGTCCGTGCATCACCAATTGCGTAACTGGCGACTAGTTTCACTGAAATTCCTATTACTCATGCTTGAAAAGCGTCCTGTCGCTACTAGAAATTAAGTGAGAATAATAAAACTTATTGCTTTGAACCAGATTGCACATGATGACAAATCCTATATTTCCTTTGTTCTCGTTACAGTGTGTTAAGTCGCAAAAGGCCGTCGTGATACCTCTCCGCAAATTACTTCCTCGACATCATTAGTAACTCAGTCTTTCGTGAAATATTTTAAGATCTGTCAACCGTTCCCAAATTTACCTGACCTCTATATAAGTCACCAAAATTTAACATGCTCGAAAATACTTGTAAAGTTGCTAGGAAATTTCCATAACAATACTTTATGCGATAGCTTCTAGATTCTTTGACGAAAAAAAACTTTTCTCACTATCTTTTGGATGGGCTTCAGTTTAACTAGGCCTTATTTGGGCTTTTCTGAGAGGCGCATTTACCTGCTCAGGAGTTTCGCGCAAGCAGAATTTTGGGGGCCTTCTTCCCTCTACAAGATTCCCGGTTTTATAAATTTATTACAATAGCCTCACAGCGAGCATTTTATCAGATCTTACCAGCAATCAGTCAGCTATGATTTTAGAGTAAGTAAAATCAATCATCAGTCACACTTGTTGCCGCGGAACTACTTCGTAGTTCGGGTCACATTGTTTACGGCCTAATTAAAATTTAAAGATCAGGAGTAATTTACTTAAATTATTTTTTTTTACTTAATTTAAATTATTTTTCTTTTGCTCCCTTCCTGCCTCATAAACCCCCTTTTCCCCAACTGGACCAGGGGTCCAACCAATAGCCGCTAAGCCCGAGCACTGGTCAGATCAGCTGACCAATCCGGACCCCAGGCGAAGAGTACGTAGAATGTTGTAGGCACGCCCCTATCACGTGGAAAATTAAAGGGACGGAAATATATACACAGAGAGAAGATGTGGGGATCATATGGAAAAATTCGTATCGCGATCAGATAGAGATAGAAAAATTAGTATCGAAGGGTCGTAGCCGGAACTGCGTTCCGCAGTTAAGAGGGATGGTTTCTTTACGCATAGTAATCGGAGGACAGAGTATGCGGTCCCAGCCGTGGTAGTCGATAGATCCAGCGTCAACATCCACGCAAGTTTTTCATCTACCAGGGTGGGGCTTCAACGAGCGACCACACCAACGACAGGAAGGTAAGATGACGTTATTTTCCCCAACTCCAGTTCTCATGTTAACTAGATATATACATATGCATGGTCGCTATGCCTCCTTGGAATAGATTGAGGGAGTTAATTTAAAGTTAAGCTCAAGGGTGTGACATGCGTACGCAGCAGTTGATCAGTAAACATGGCTAATTCCAATATCTTTTAATTTAACGTAACTTTTATTTGGCCTCCACCTAATGGATGTAATTGCTTATATATACTTTTTTCTATTAATAAACATTATTAATTACTTAACCTGGTGTAGCTAACTTTATAGGCTGTGTATATTTTTTCTAAATTCACAATTTGCGGCATATGGGTTTTTTACGAATACCTCGTAACGAGCCCATATGAAACACAACGCGACGTCCGTAAACTTTGAGATTGGGTTCTTTACATTCATGGGAACGCAACCTCACTGTTTATCCAATTAGACGAGTAATAAGTATTCCGCGAATACCGTACAACCGGGGTCATGGTAATATAACTGGTGCCTTAAGACCAGGATTCGAAAAACCTTATTGCGGTACTTTATTCTATAGACCAGCAATAATCTAATTTCGTGGAGAAAAAAAAACAAAATGTGAGTTTATTTTATCCCTAGGTAGTATCTCAGTTGCATCGCAGTTAAGTACTCAAATCGGTTGTGAAAGGGTCAGAAGAATCAAGATGGCGGAAAATAGAAAAAAAAAAAAAAAGGGACTTCGCGAAACCAAGCGAACGCGAAAAGCCTGAAAGGATCACAGTGAAAAAAAAAGAAAAATTAGAACGTGAAATCACACACACGGTTTTTCTTATACTTGGCGAGGTTACAAGGAAACATTGCAAAGATCTGAATTAATCGCTGCAGGTGGGGAAGCCTATCACTTAAATGAAGAAAACAAAGTCTTACCTGGGGTTTGGTTATGATGTAAAAATATTGTCTCTCCCCAGCGATATATGTAAGGCGCTGAGGAAAGAAAGTGGACAAAAATATAATTAGTCAAAGGGCCATAAAGGCCAAAATTATTGTTTTTCTCCAGAATATAAAGGCAGGTCAAGTGACCGTTGAGAGACAAAAATGTAAAATGGCGGTAATGCGACACGGAAAGGTGAAGCTCGCATGACCAACCTGCATTGAATCCGAGAAGCAAGTGACCCCCAACGCTCAGGGTCAGGGAAGGTCTCTCGGCGAAGCCAGGAAGATCTATTCTTTGCCTGAAGTTGATCGTTAGGAAAGGGGACTGTATACCAGAAGTATGAAGGCATACGTGTGATCAGGTACGCTGACACGTAATTCAGTTGCATAATAGGCATTTCGCAGTAAGCATATAATCCCAAACAAGAAAGTCGTTTGAATGTCAGAACGACCCGTTGATACAATAGCGTCGCAATGACAGCAGAAATCGCTGTAGGCGTTCAGCGCTATCCAGGATCCGGGGAAGAGTAAAGCTATGTTCTCATGGAGGTTACGTAAAATCGTCCCTTAAGGAAGAAGACAGGGGGGGGGGACCGTGTGCTTCTGTAACGCTCAGAACTGGTTAGGTAAGCTGGTCTCGCTTAGAGACCCCAGTGCCAAATGGCTTCAGGAAGAATTCTTCACGAGAAAAAGTGGAAGTGAATGAGGAAAAAAAAAAAGAGAAATTTTACTGAGTTGCTTCGGAGACAAGACGCTCTTGATAGCATGATAAAGGAAATAAAATAGATAATTCACTAAAACTTACATGCAGGAAAAATGTAATATTGTGTTGTTTTTTATTGTATACAGGTGTAAATTATGTATGAGTTTATGATAGATTTTTAAACTGAACTCAAGGAAAATGGTATACTTTGTGTATATAAGTGTATGTATGTACTCGTATATATGTGTCACGTATTGTGCGGAATTAGGGAAAAGAGTTTTAAGCATCATCGCGCATCAAATGGGTAAACGCGACATGGTAATACACTTATAAGGAAATAACTCTGCAGAGCATGCAGTAAAAAAAATGGATATGCAAAATCAGCAATGCAAGTCAACAAAATAAAACTCCTGCTTCATTTCATTGAATAATACACCGATGAGTCATTACATTATGACCACCCCCAGCCTAGAGAAATGAGCGCGCCTGGAGACCGAACGGTGGCGCGGGTGAAGTCTACAGAATATTTTATATACAATCCGAGGACCGGCTTTCTGTTAGTAGAGTGTTCGGAGTCATAATGGGAAAAGCTACCGATTTATCGGAGTTTGATAAAGGACAAATTGTGATGGCACGTCGCCTAGGAACTACGATCTCGGAAACAGCGCTGCTTGTGGGTTGTTCACGTGCCGATGTAGTGAGTACGTATCAAAGGTGGTGCACAGATGACTAAACGACGAACCGTCGTCTAGCCGTGTGTCGTCCGCATCTCATTGATGCCAGAGGGGTGGAGACTGTCGCGCATTGTCCACAGCGACTGCAGGACAAATCACCCCCAGCTACAACAGTGGTGATGAGGGCAATATGTCACAGCACACAGTTCATCGTAGCATTCTGCGCATGGGCCTGCGTAGACGAAGACCCAGCGGTGTCCCCATGCTCACTGCATGTCATCAATCACCAACAACGCATGAAATGGGCTCAAGATCATCAAGATTGGACTGTCGATGATTGGAAGAAAGTGGCCTTGTCTGACGAATCAAGATTCCTGGTGCATCACGTAGACGGCCATGATGCCCCAGGAATCTTGATTCGTCAGATCAGGCCACTTTCCAACGGAGGCTATGGCACCTGAATGCACTGTTGGGCGGAAACAGGCCGGCGGCGGTGTTATGCTGTGGGCGATGTTTTCCTGGGACACTTTAGACCCAATTATCCCGATAGCACAACCCTGACAGTTGTCTGGTATCTGAACATCATTGCGAGCCAAGTTCCCCCGTTCATGGCAACTGTGTTCCCTTCTGGTGATGGCCATTACCAACACGATAATCCGCCATGCCACACTGACAGAATCGTCAAGGAGTTGTTCGAGGAACATGCTGGTGATTTTCTGCTAATGCCCTGGACTCCAAATTCACCTGACGTGAACCCAATCGAAGATTTGTGGTTCGACTTGGAAAAGTGGGTTCGTGCTAAATCACTCCCCCCCCCCGAAATGTACGGGAACTGGAAGACCTGCTGTTGACGTATGGTACCACATACCCCAGAATACCTATCGCCACCTCATCGAATCGATGAGTGGCTGCTGTTTTGCTGGCTAAAGGGGGTCCTACACCTTATTAGGTAGGTGGTCATAATGTAATTGCTCATTGGTGTACATATGAATGTTTGCTAAGAAACATAGATCTCCCAACCAATATTTTTTTTAAAGAATCGCCATCATCGTTCCTTACCCTGTTTATACCGTCACCTTCGCTTAACCGCTAGAAAAATATGTAAAACAAACGTTGGCGGTTTAAAGGGGTTCCACTGTATGATACAATTCAATTCAGTAAAAAGGAGAGGACATCGCCTTTGTGGCGTTCTTCTTGTATCCGCACCTGCTTATGTAGCGCTAACTGGTATATGCAGTGGTGGAAAAAGGAATTATTCGCTGCCGAAACCCATCGTACAAGTGAATGCCGCATAAAAAGTAAATATGCACAAACTCATTCGCAGTAGATGCGAAACCATATAAGGAAATTTCGTTATTAAACTTTAAAACAAAAATACTCACACTTATCTAAAGTCAGAGCTACTTTCTTTATTCAGAGGTACGTTTCGTATTGAAAAGACCATTAGAATACCGGTGCAATTAAACGTGTCAGCTATTAATAAACACTGGAGAAAAAAAGTCAGCTCGTAAAATAGTCAGCTCGTAAGATAATTGCATATCTTGAGGCGGAGATATGCAATTATCTTGGGTGACAAAATTAAGAGACTCGGCTCTGTCTGAAATATCCATTTATTTAAACTGAAATATCTATTATAATTTCGATTTGAAAACCTAAAAATTATCTTCTATAATAATTTCCGAAATCTCTCGAGCGTCTAGCAGACCGCGGAGGAGGTCCGCCAGACGGTCGGCGATCAGCTCCTGTTGTGAACTTCGCTCTGATCAAACACGTTATTAGAGCAGAAGGAAAAGTTTATTTTTGAAACGACGAATAATTAATTTACACAAGATGGCGTCATTAGTTGAAATGTATAATACATTGCGAACTATTTTATTCAAATTAAATGCCCCCTTTCTTTTGGTGTCGCATCACTCCCGAAACGAGGGATTTCGCTACGTTTTGAGGGGCTTCACTGCTTTTGTACCCAGTGGTGGAAATGGGGTTTCTCATTTCCACCACTGGGTACAAAAGCAGTTCTTGTTGCCCTAACAAGTTTACTTGTTTGTGTGGTAAGCAGTTCTTGTTGCTCTAGCAAAATTTCTGATTGTGTGGTAAGCAGTTCTTGCTGCCCTAGCAAGATTTCTGATTTGCGTGGTAAGCAGTTCTTGCTGCCCTAGCAAAATTTTTGATTGTGTGGTAAGCAGTTCTTGTTGCCCTAGCAAGATTTCTGATTTGTGTGGTAAGCAGTTCTTGTTGCCCTAGCACAATTTTTGGTTTGTGTGCTAAGCATTTCTTGTTGCCCTAGCAAGATTTCTGATTTGCGTGGTAAGCAGTTCTTGTTACCCTAGCAAGATGTCTGATTTGTGTGGTAAGCAGTTCTTGTTGCCCTAGCAAGATTTCCGATTTGTGTGGTAAACATTTCTTGTTGCCCTAACAAGATTTCTGGATAGCGTGGTAAGCAGTTCTTGCTGCCCTAGCAACATTTTAGCTGAGTCTAGCACAGCAAATTTTCTGCTATAGACAATTTTCCAACAAATAAACGTTGTGATCAAAGATCTTTAACTGTTTTAAAGTACACTGGTAAAAAAAAAAAAAAAAAAAAAGGTTAATCCTAATACCATGTAGCAAGGTTAAATGTCTTTCCTGTTCTGGCAATTGCTATTAATTCGATTAGTTTTCAGCTGAATATTATCAAAATCACGTGACATACCTCATTTCAGTGAAACGTAAAAAATGTACAGACATAGGCTAAACAATTTTCAGCAACTCCACCCAGCTCTCTGCTGCTGTTAAATTTAACATCTGTTATATTTGAAAACTCCATAAGTCCTCTAATCATAAGAACATACCGGAAAAAAAAAAAAAAAATCCTCCCCGTCCCGGTAGCACCGTAAAAAAAAAAAAAAAAAAAAACTAAGCGCTGCTTATGATCATTCGTCCCAGCGGGATACGGGTTCAAATCCCGGTGAGACATGGATGTTGCGTTTTCTCGTACGGCACTGGCTTTCTCCCTTCCTTGGAATCAGTGGCCTTAAATTAGGAACGGACGACTGCTTAAAGCCCTTTGAGATGTTCAAGGTGGTGCTTAGGGTAACGTTCGTGACTGCCATGGAGAAAACCTCAGGTTCGATCCCAGGCAGGTACGAACGCTTGATCCACTAAATATCCGCCGTGCGTCGGATGGGCACGTTAAGACGTAGGACCCCGGGTACTGGGCCCCCGGTAATAAATAAGGGTGTCTTCCTTCCCCTTCCTACCTCGCTTCCGTGTCACTTCCCTATCGGGCACTCTAGCCCAAATCTCCTAGCTTCTTATTTCTAAGGGTTGTTTAAGACCTGGGGTCAGACACTCCCTTCCTAAAATCCTCTACATATTAAAAAAAAAAAAAAAAGGTGGTGGTTAAATGCCCAATTAAATTTTAAATTAAAGAAAACAAACGCAACCTATAACTCCAACAGGGATGCCTCGTCGACCTAATGTTGAACGTGGGAGATGGAATGGTAGTGCGTGCAGGAAAAGCAAAGGCATTACGATTATGGATAGTATATGTAGCAAAACGCAGGTGTCACCAAATCTGTTGCGCCCAACTAAATATTTGGCTGCAAGTTTGCTGCAGCTACAAAATTCTTAATGGCAGTAAACATGGCACGCATAGCAAATGCATTTAGTTGGTTCAGCAAAATGCATTGTACAATTTACAAATCTTTGGCTGCAAACATGCGAAATGTTATGGTGACTGACCAAAAAGGCCAGTCACCATGATGTTTTGATGTGCTTCTTTTTGGTTTTCTTTTTAACGAGGGACTAGTGAATATGTCATCGTGGGACCATTAATGTCAGCGAAAGTTAAGATGAATAACCTTCTTTGATATAATCTAGGTTAGACTCATTTCTCTTTTCGTTAGTATTTTTGTGGAAACATTGAGATAGTCTTTTTGCTACTTTTCAGCCAGCCGTTAATGTAGTAAAGAGATGACTAACCCTGTGTACTGAAAACATGTTTCCATGAAGTTCAGTTTGAAACTGATTTCATTGCCCAAGAAAAGGTTTTATGGCATCAGCGTTTCGCGTAGGAAGAGATGCAGACACTTGGCCCGTTTGGAGTTCTCTCAGGATTCATCCTCTTCTTCACAAGGATGTGAAAGGAACAGTGGTTCACATGCAAGAGGAAGGCGCAATGATGGTAATGCACACATGAAAAGTAAGTTTGTAATGAAGGAATGACAGGGGACATCTAGTTCACATAAGCATTACGCAACTGTCCAGATGATTCCAGTGAGAGGCTGACACAAATAGGACGAACTCGCGCCTTTATTGGAGAAAGGAGGAAAACGTTAAAAAGTGGGACCTGAATATGGAGGGAAAGAGATTTGGGGATTCTCCATACGAGGGAGAGGGTTTTTGGCTCCCTGTTAGAGGGGAAGGTCTTCGATGTCAAGATGAGATAACGGGAGCAGAAATTCAGTTGGAAACGAGAACTTGGCAGCAAGGCAACCGAGAAAAGCTTCTGATAGAATAAGCAGGGCCAGAACAATCTATAAACAATTGAAAGAGTAATATAGATATACAGTACAAGCCGCTTATAATGAGGAGGTGGGGACCAGCGGAAATCCTCGTTAAATTTGTTTTTTGGTAAAAAAATCCCATCGGGTAAAATAACGCATACGTTATAATAATATGCATATACGTTCATATTATATATTCACAGCAGTTGGACTTGAAAGATTAATCAGTTACCAACAGTAGTACAAATTAAAATAAAGTAAGCACTTAATACAAAGTAGCAGAGAATTCTGAAGCAAACACGTGGAAAGATTTTTAGAAAAATATACTCCTTAGGTGTATCTTTTTTTCTTTTTTAATTGTTTGAAGTGGGTAGAGAGGTTCTCTTGCACAATCCACTTCTTGAGCATTTGATGTACTCCCTCCCCATTACTCTTCTACCAACATTCTCACGCTAGCACACCAAGGTTCTCCTACGCTGTAACAATTTCGTCCTGTATGCCAACATTTCTATTCTTTCATTCCTGGACAGTTCGCAGCAGATTTTTTTGACTCGTTAAACATGGAATTTCTTTAAATTTTGTAACTTCGTTTGTTAAAAGTTATCATCTTAGCTGAAGCCCTGAGTGATGGCTTCTGGCCATTCGTCCGGGATAGGTCCGGGTTTGAATCCGGGTGTGGCATGGATGTTGAGTTTGTCTTGCTACACTGGCACTTTCCCTGTAACCATTGGCCTTAAATTAGGGATGAGTGACTGCTTATAGCCTATCGAGTTGCTCACGGTGGTCGTTAAACCCCGAACCAAAAAGTAAAAAAAAAAGAAAAAGAAAGACGAGGAAAGGAAAAGTCGAGCCTAATGAGGATGCGATACGAATAACAGAGGTACAGGCACTGGACATACTCGCAGAGCTACTAGAATACTCCAGTGTGCCTCTCCCGGTGGCCGAATGGTCTGAGGCGCTGGCCTCTGATCTTTCATGGGAGATGGGCCTTGGTTCGAGTCACGAATAAGGCATAGGCTTGCCTAATAGCTCTGGTTCTAAATCCCTCCCTGGAACCTGTGACCCCAAACTAGGGACAGGAGACAGCGTCTACAGCGCTATGAGTTTCCCCTTGTTAGTTAATAAACCCCGAAAAAAAAAAAAAAAAAACTTCACATTGTGAGAATATCAGATTTTCTAGCGAATGTTCAGTATGCAGAACATTTATTGACCAATTTTCGCTTCCCTGGTGATTGATGACCATACTTTATAGTCCTATCCACAAAGAAATGATTACGTTTCAGAAGGGTTTCCCAGCCATCCACAACTAGGAACGCTTGGATTATGACGCAGCTTTTATTTACCCATAAACGTCTGCATAATGACGCTGTCTTTTTTTCACTCTTAAACTCGGGAACAATGGCACTGCTTTTATCTATCTTTAAACGTGTGCGTAATGCTGCAGCTTTGGGAACACGTTTTAAGAATGTTGTATTATATCGGTTCCTCCGTAGCATTTTTTTCAATACGTACAGATGCACTGTATTACTGTAATTCAAGATAGCCTTTTCATTAGCAACAAGAGTTTTTATATGCCTTTTGTTAGAGCTACAAAATATTTCCATTGATTATTATAGCGAAATTCGTGTTCGATTTCTGCAAATTCCCCCTTGCGGGATTTTTAGATGTAGAACTGACGCAAAAATCGTGGAATAGCTGTGTGCTCCATCTACGAATTGGAAACCATTTGCACACATCCGGCAGATACGAGTACGTTGCAAAGCCATGTTGCTAAGAGAAGCCGTCGCAGTACTTTTGCTAACTTTAATATGAGAAACGAATTAAGAGATGGAAGCATAGAAGGATTTAGAATTAGGATTTTAATCAGTTATTGCGTTGTTTGAAAACAGCATACGTTTCTTCATCAACACAGAGTCTTTTGGTTTGCAAATTATATAATACTTTTTTTCTTCTTCTTGGGAAAGGGGGGGGGGGGATTTTGCTGGCCAGGGAGCGATCCAAACAACGGATAGTACGAATTTGGAAAAGTGAATAGTTTTGGTGACCATCCACAAATTAGTGTTTGGTTAGAGTTTTATATAAGGTATTCCTGGTTGCATGCGTTCGCAAAAAAAGCAGTTTATCATTCTCTTTAATGAGGAATCCATGTTCGCCGATTGAAACTAGTGCATCGGAGGAATGCGACACAATCAAGTACTTCATATGCACAGAAAGATGACGGTACCTCTGTGTGAGAACATTAGATTTTCCAGTTCATGCTGAATGTGTAGCTCGTTTCGTTTACTAATTATAATTGTAGATAATTATCTACACCGGCTGCGATTGACTCTGTTTGATCGTTGTGGCCACAAAGAAGTAGTTGTGTTTTTGTGTGGTTCCCCAGCCATTAACAATTAGCAACGCTTGGATGATATGGGACAGCTTTTATTTATCCTAAAATGAGTAATGATGCAGTTTTTATGAATATATTTTAAAGACTTTATGCCATATCATTTCCTGTGTAGCGTTCTTTTAACATTAAATAATCATAAGAGCAGTTTGTGTTATTTTAAAATTTCACGCTTCTGTTAGTATTTATATTTGCTAATACCGATTCTAGGAATCCAGTCATAAAAATTCTTTCTGAAACTGCTTCCATTCACTATGAAGAACAGTGCGAATGTTGTGTACTTCAGTTGACGCGTGTTTTTTTTTCGCTAGGGACGTAAATGCAATTTGCTTACTTTTTCGTTGATATTTTACCTTTCTAAATTCTGAAAAATTGTTTATATACAATTTTCTTAATTTTTTGTTACGGAAAGTTTCAAAGGAGGCGTTCATTACACCAGAGAATTTGATATCATCCGTCTTGTTTGTATTCTGTCGTTCTTAATTATTTGACTTCTTAAAAAAAAATTGCTTCTGATGGCGGTGTTGTATCAAAATATCTACGGCTCAGTATAAACCTAATATTTTCCAACAGCATGCTTCCGTTTCATCGGAAGACATCCCTTTACCGTAACTTGTGGAATACTTATTACGTCTTAACAAGTCTTAACTTATACGTCTTAATAAGTCTTAACTTATACGTCTTAATACGTCTTAACAAGTGGAATACCTATTACGTCTTAACAAGTGGAATACTTATTACGTCTTAACAAGTTACTTATTACGTAACTTGTGAATACTTATTACGTCTACATATTACGTCAATACTTATTACTTGTGGAATACTTATTACGTCTTAAAATATCTACGGCTCAGTATAAACCTAACAAGTTCCATCAGCATGCTTTCGTTTCATCGGAAGAAATCCCTTTATCGTAACTTGTGGAACACTTATTACGTCTTAACACGGGCTCTATCATATGCAGGGCCTGATTTACGCCTAGGCACGCAAGGCCTGGGCCTAGGGCTCCACATTTTAGGGGGACCCTAGAATCGCAATGCAAACAAAATTTATACTTTTCTTATTAATTAATTATTATGAATGGAAAAAAACATTAGGGGGGGTCTTCTTTTTATACTATACAATCTTAAGAGAGGTTTTGCATTGCTAAGAAACTTTGTAGGAGCGTTGAGTATTTCATATTGTAAAGTATCAGATTTTAAAATTGCTTGGGTCTAAATTAAGTGAATTAATGAGCGGAATGATGTGCTTTTATGAGGGTAAGAACTATCCAGTTTTTGCTTAAATCTAAGTATCATTCGTCTGCTAACAGAATTATTCTACTATTATATTCAACAAATCACAGGCGATTAATCAATTACATAGAAGTTAACCTTACCCCTAAAACATCAGTCTGTACCAAGTCTAAATAATGTTCGTCGGCTAAAAATAAAATTGACAAGAAAGATGACACCGAATTTTCGGGCGTAAAGAGCACGTCTCTTGAATCCGTTCTGACGCAAATTAAATTTATCAAAGCTATTCGAAGTCAATGGAACCGGTATGAAAAACAATAGTATCTGACAAAAGAAAGAACATATTCAATCTGGTTTTTAATCCCGCAGATATTGCTGTAAACGGAATCGTGAACTTACGAACTCTTAGAAACAGAGTTATCGACAAAAATAAGATGTGACTTTACGTCCCTTGGTGGGAGAACCATGCAATATTTTAGGAAGAAAGTATTCACAAAAGGTTTATCCATATGAGCGGTATCGGTCCAAGAAAAAAAAATTTTAGTCGAGTTTTCAGGAGCCCAGAATTTGCTACAAATACATCAGAAGTAGAAATTAACACTTATGACCCCTGGTGGCCAAACCATTCTTTACCAAACATTAGAAATTACGAGAAAAATATTTTCCGTCAGGTCTTGTATGCGATACAGAAAGAATTTTTCAAATCGGAGTTTAGGAGCAGAAAACGCAATTTACCATTGTGCGCCCTAGCAGAAAGTCTATGATTTACTTGAAAATTTTGAATTTATAGGAAAAACATTTCGCATCGAAAACACTATCCAACAAAGAAGGAATTTTTCAAATCGGACTTTTAGAAGTAGAGATATTGACAAAAATAAGATATACATCTACGCCCCTGGCGTAGAAATCATGCATTATTTCAAGAAGAAAATGTTCCTAAAATTTTTGTCGACATGAGTAGTATTGGTCCACAAAAGACTTTTTTCAATCGAGATTTTAGAAGCTCATATTTTGCTGCAAATACATGAGAAGCGGAAATTAAGACTTACGCCACCTGGTGGCCCAACCATTTTTTACAAAAATTGTAAATCATGTGCAAAGGATTTCTCATCAAGAGCTGTATCCGGTGCAGAAAGAATGTTTCAGATCAGAGATTTAGAAGCAGAGACATAGGGGAAAACGCGATTTACCTTTACACCCCCTAGCGGAAAGTCTATGAATTACGTGAAAATTTTGAAATTATATGAAAATCATGCGCCACGGGAAAACACTATCCAACAAAGAAGGAATTTTTCAAATTGGTCTCCTAGAAGTAGAGATATTGACAAAAATAAGATATACGTCTAGGCCCCTGGCGTAGAAACCATGCATTATTTTAAGAAGAAAATGTTTCTAAACGGTTTGTCGATATGAGTACTATCGGTCTACAAACGACGTTTTTTTCAATCGAGAATTTAGAAGCTCATATTTTGCTGCAAATACATCAGAAGCAGAAATTAAGATTTACGCCCCCTGGTGGCCAAACTATTTTTCACAAAAATTAGAAATTATGTGCAAAGGATTTCCCATCAGGAGCTGTATCCGGCGCAGAAATAGTTTTTCAAATCGGAGATTTAGAAGCAGAGATATAGGGGAAAACGCAATTTAGCTTTACGCCTCCTAGCGGAAAGTCTATGAACTACTTGAAAATTTTGAAATTATGTGAAAAACATGTCACACGGAAAACACTATCCAACAAAGAAGAAATTTTTCAAATCGTACTCCTAGAAGTCGAGATATTGACAAAAATAAGATATACATCTACGACCCCTGGCGGAGAAACTGTGGGATACTTTAGGAAGAAAATATTCCGAAAAGGTTTATCGATGTGAGTGGCATCAGTCCACGAAAGAATTTTTTCAATCGGTATTTTAGAAGCTCAGATTTTATGGCAAATACATCAGAAGCGAAAATTAACACTTATGCCCCCTGGTGGCCAAAGCATTCTTTACCAAAAATTTGAAATTATATGCAAAAGATTGTGCATCAGGAGATGTATCCGCTGAAAAAAAAATATTCAAATCGGAGTTTTAGAAGAAGAGTTATCGGGAAAAATGCAATTTACTTTTACGCCCCCTAGCGGAAAATCTATTCGTAATTTGAAAAAGAAACTGTATCCAAAATACTTTTCGACATAAATGGAATCGAAAGATAAAATAATTTTTTCAATCGGATGTTTTGAAGCAAATATGTGGAATAAAACGTATTTTTGAATTCGACATCATCTGCATTTACGCCCTCTAGCGGTGAAATTGTACATCGTAAAAAAAAAAAAACGAAATAAAGGATCATCATTCGCATATTTCAATCTTTTGAATGCAAAAAGAATTTTTCAAATCGGACTAATAGTTGCAGAGATACCGTGGGTACAGACGGACGGACGGACAAACCGATAACATAAGCACCATCTTTTTGTACAAAAGACGTACTAAAAAGGGATGAATAACATAACATCTGTGGACATTTGAATTATTACATAATTAAATGCAAAAAATAGCAATACTAAATTATTTGAAATATTTTTTTACTTACTTTTGTATTTTTTAAGTTTGAATTTCCTTGCTAATATTAAGATTTAATACAAAGTAGATATTATTTCCCATTTTTCACCACACAGTGTCCCATTGATTAAATCAACTTTTAAGTTAATTGATAATATTTAGTGGCGACAAATGTACTTACTTTTTCAAGAATGGGAGGGGGGGAGGGGTTCCACCTTGTGCTTTGCCTAGGGCTCGATTTTGGATAAATCGGGCCCTGATCGTGTCTGTAGTTACACAAAACAACAGAGAATCAATGAGTTGATCAGAATTTACCGTGCCATTTTTTGTTGTCTTTGCCAATATCCAAGTCTGCATATTTTAAGTGCAGATACAACACATGAATTAAGTAAAGCACTGTGAGCAACTGAACATAGGTAAATATAGTAACAAACGCTTCGGCGAATAGCAATAACACACACAGCTTCAAGAAATTACAACTTATTAACAACACAGCGACAAGTGTCATGGCGAAAATTTTAACCTCTGGTGAATTTCAGAGAGACCTGATCAATCTTTCTGTTGGTTTATCGGAGATTAATTAATGCAAAAATTTTCTTCCATGACATACGTTAGAAGAAAATTCCTGGTTGAAAGGCAGGGGAATTCATGCGCAAAATTCGCTTGTCTTAATCACTACCAGGAAAACAAAATTTCATGTTGGTGAAAAGAAGAAAAAAAAAAAAAAAAAAAAGAATAATATTTGATTTGACTGACTTTGGGGTTTTGAAAATAATTATTTTATCGGTTCTTATATCGCGATAGGAAAAGGCGAGTAGGTGTGCAGCTCAGAGAATCAAAATTAATTTTACTTTCACATCACGGAACGAGAGAAAAAGAAAATTAAAATTAGTGATTTTCTGCAAAGCAAGAATTCGCCATTTTTTTTTTTTTTTGCGTTCCTGTTTCCAAGCGAGAAGTCGCCCAAAAGTGTAACATCTTTTCGTCTTTTGGGTAAGAAATTCAGCAGCAGAAATCTATTTTTAGAACCTCAGGGTCAAGATGGGCCTGCTCTGCACGTGTGAAGGTCAGAGGTCACTCGAGGCGTGGGAGTGAAGAGTCCGTTGGGAAGGAGTGAGTTGCTAGGCTGAAGTTTCGACCAATGAGAGGGGTCAGCGGTTTTCAAGCACCCCCTGAGTTTTATCCGTAGAGAGTCACTTTTGCTCTTGTCTTGTTGCTGGACGTCAGAGAAAGAGGGACGGCGGAGTTTTTTTTCTCCTCGCCTTTTGGCGGGAGAGAACCACAGAGAAAAAAAAAAGAGTTTTTTCCATGGCAGCATTTTGCTGACCACCAGTCCACCACAAGGGGACACTCTGGATCTGGGCTGGCTGTTGAAAAGTTTTTTGACGATGTAGAATGCAGTTAAAGCGGCATTCCGCCAGCCGGGAACCTCGTCCTGAAGAACAAATGGCGGCAGGCTGGGACATTGTCGTCAATGGAAAATTCTTGGCTGAAGGAGGACATGCCTTCTCCCTTATGGAAACCCCTGGAAGAGTGGGCCCAGCCTCTACCGCTCCCAACTCGGCTGCTACTCCGAAAAGGAGGCCTGCTTCAAAGGCCGAGGGAGGGAAGAGAAAAAAAAGAGAAAAAAAAAGTATGAATAAATAAAAAAGGTTCCATCTCATCCCGAAGTTTCGGAAATGGTTACCTCGGCCATTAACCGTTTAAGGAAGGGAACTTTGAGGAAGAAAAGATAATACTAACAAGACGGTGGTTGTGCCTGGACTGTAAACTATGGTGAAAAGAAAAAGAAAGAAAAAAAAAGGGAACGCCAGCTCGAAGGTAATGTTTTAGTTCACATCTTTTTGTATTGATATATAACATCCCACGCAGGGTACCTAAACTTCGAGCTGAGCATAAGAAACGAAAAGAAAAAGAGCAAGTTTTTTTTTCCCTCTGATTTTGGCTGTGTCGTCGTTCAGCTTTCAAAATTAAAATGTATTAGTTACTCAGGTACGAATTCAGAAAAAAAAGAAAGGAAAAAAAGAGAGGGGAGTTGAAGATGCTTTCATTTATGTTTTTTTTTGTGTTGTCATGTCTGGTAGTTTAGCAACTTCCCAGGCCAGTAAATTTTAATGTATCGGAAGGATTTGGTTTATTGTTTGAGCACAGTAAATTTTGGTGCATCGATAATAGTTTAGTTGGGCATGTGATATTTAAAAAGCAGTGTTATTGTGATGTCGTGGGTGATAAAATAATTGTAAACATTTCTCTCTAGTCTTTTACAGCGTTGAGTTATATTTTTTTTATGAGTGAAGATAAATTATGGGATGATTTATATTGGAATTTTGGGAACATAATATAGTGTGATGAAATTGGAAACCTAAAGTGCTGTTTACATTCTTGGAGTGTTGAGTGTCGAAATTGAGATGGTAGGAGTGTTAATTGAGGACCAGTATTTTACATGCTCCAGATGAGTGTTAATCTCCCATTGGAAAGGGGTGATCTTAGGGCAAGCAGGGATCTTGTCCTAGGGCAGAGGGCTCTGAGTAGGAATTTTCACCAGGATGCGATATGTGCAAAATAAAAGTTGAGGTATTTAGGTTCTCAAGTTTAGTATTTTCACAAAAAGAATGAACATCATGGGTTGAGAAGACACACTTTTGCTCACCAGTTCCAGTATTGATTGTTCTTTTCTTTGGCCTAAATTTTCTTGTTTTTACTATAAGGTTAAAAGTCTAAATGTCATTTTAATTTTCAATAAGGTGAAAATATTTAGTGGGTTATGTAAATGGTCAGTGTTATTGTCTGAAGTGGACCTGCGCATTGCCATGGTGCAGAGGAATTTCCTTGCTAGTGATTTTTCCTGGGATATATGTGGATATAGAGATGGGTGAATTTTCCTGGGACATATGTGGATATAGAGATAAGTGAATTTTCCTGGGACATATGTGGATATAGAGATAAGTGAATTTTCCTGGGACATATGTGGATATAGAGATAAGTGAATTTTCCTGGGACATATGTGGATATAGAGATAAGTGAATTTTCCTGGGACATATGTGGATATAGAGATAAGTGAATTTTCCTGGGACATATGTGGATATAGAGATAAGTGAATTTTCCTGGGACATATGTGGATATAGAGATAAGTGAATTTTCCTGGGACATATGTGGATATAGAGATAAGTGAATTTTCCTGGGACATATGTGGATATAGAGATAAGTGAATTTTCCTGGGACATATGTGGATATAGAGATAAGTGAATTTTCCTGGGACATATGTGGATATAGAGATAAGTGAATTTTCCTGGGACATATGTGGATATAGAGATAAGTGATTTTTCCTGGGATACATGTGGATATTGTGATTTAGGATTTCTTGGGATATATAGAGAGAAGTGAATTTTCCTGGGATATATGTGGATATTGTGACTTAGGATTTCTTGGGATATAGAGAGATAAGTGAATTTTTCCTGGGATATAGGTGTGTTAGTTCTGGGCCAGATGTGCCTGGAGTATTTAGGGTTGAAGTACGACAGGCTCTTGCAGGCGTGGTTGATCAAGGTGAGATCATGCATTGGTTCGAAAAGGGGGAGATCCTTGAAGACGTGGTTTTTGGGGGAAAACTTGTCTTCAAACCCCCCCAGTAGTTTCGCTGCTCACGGAAATATGTACTGCCAGCGAGGGTCGGTCGAGCGTTGCTTCAAGAAATGTGGTGAGATCATGTTAGAGGAAATTCTGTGCCTGATGATGATGTGTCACACTTGAGGATTTTTTCCTTTCCCTTTGCATAGGCTGAAAGTGGATTCACGACCCAATTTCACGCCTTCAGCCTGACTTGGTATTTTCTTCCTGTGTTGGTTCTCAAAACCCAGGGTAGTGTCTGAACTGAGAGTATTTGCCTCACCGCTACTTCAGTAATTCACTGCAGGTGTTAAATTTAAGTTTGTTTGGTGATTTAAAGTATCTAAATTTATTTGTTTATGATTTGCTGTAGTGCTAGGGATGTAAATTCTAAATTCTGGTTGTTGGTGTTAGTGAACTTGATATTTAGTTTGGAAATTTAGTTAATTGGTATTTTGAGCTTTTGTTTACAGTGTAGAGTTATTAAGTATCTTGAGCTATTATGTGAAGTGCAGAGTGAGGTGATTTTTATGAGCAAGCTAGTGCAAGAAGATTGTTTGAATTTCTGAATTATGTTGATGTTATGAATAGTGATAATTTTTAAGATTAGTTAGTGAGGTTTCTTTATAAGTGAAGTAGGTTCATTCAGGGTAGTTCTATAGGTTATGTAATGTTAATTAATGCTTGTGCTCAGTGTAAATTCTGTTTTGAGGATAATTTACTTGGTTTGTTTACTTGCTGATAGTAGATTTGTTAAAGTATAATTTGTGGCTCTTAAAATAACTGTAAATTTAATTGAAGTCTTTGAATCTGGTCTGGGAGATTGCGGAGTTTGCTAAGATTGTTTAAATTTAAATCAATAAGTGTAAGGTTGTAAATTGGTCATTGAGCTAACTGGGTGAGAGAGAAGAGAGTACGTTTCAAAAGAACAGAACTTGTCCACCTTGTGGAATTAAAAATAATCCAGTATCTTTTTCTTGTGTAAACCATGCGAATCATAGTATGATTTTGAAGGCATAAATTAAAAGCCTAGTGTTCAAACTAACTGTGTTGACATATGTAAAGTTGTGCTGTTCATAAGGCCAGTGGCCAAATAGAAATAGAAAGTAAATTGAGATTCTGTTTTATACTGCTGTGTTTAAGCAAACAAGAAAAAGGAAATACCATCTGTTTGTCCTCTAAATTAACTCATTAAGTTTTTAAAGAAAAATAATAAATACAGGCAGTAGCCTTTCAAAAAAAGTTCAAAATGAGTGCAGTGTGGAAAGTTTTTGTGTGTTGTTGTCTTCCATGACTTGGTCCCATGTACTCCCCTTAGCTTGACTAAGGCTATCGATCCGAATCCTGGTTTTCTAAGGTATTTCATAACTGCAATTTTTGTCCTAACCTTTTAAATTGACTTTCACCGCCTCCACAAGTTGTTGTTGAACGAGTACATTTTATCATATGTCTTATAGTGACACATTTTTATACACATGCAACAATATTCACTTATTTTTGCACTTTCAGGTGACTCAACTCTGCTTGAACACAAACAACGCAAACTTTACAATAACTTCTTGTGGAATGTAAATTTTCAGATGCATTTTTGTTTAGGATGTTCATGGCCTTTTCTAGTACTTAGAAAATATTTTTGTTTCGAAATGCATCCACCCATCTCCCAAATTTAAATTTTCTATAATTTCCATATTTTAAATTTTAATACCAGCATAAATATAACGCCTTTTAATAAATATCAATCCAATTCAATATACTCAAAACAAATTAAATTTAAATTATTTTTTTTCCACCAAAACACAAGTTACACGCACGATGTCTGCCCGGTGGCGCAGTTGTCTGAGATGGGTTCGGGTTCGAATCCCAGTGCGGCGTGAATCGTGTTTTTGTCTTACGGAACTGGCTCTTTTCTTTTCCTGAAACAAGTGACCCTAAATAAGTGACAGGCGACTTTTTATTGCCCACTGAGTTGATAAAGTTGGTCGTTAAACCTTCAAACAAAAAATAAATAAACAAACAAATAAATAAAATAAAATGAAAAAACAAGCACGACAGCAGAATCACATGCGCTACACCCACTGCTCAAGCCATGACCTTTTATCTGTGTCTTCCTGACTTGATTTCCTGCCGGGCCGCGGGTAGCCTAGTGGTCAACGGACTGCCACAGAGAAGACCTTGCGTTCGATCCCAGTAAGGTACGAACGCTCGAACCACTAAATAGTCGTCGTGCTTCGGATGGGCACGTTAAGCGGTCGGGCCCCGGGTACTGCCCCCCCCAAGAATAAATAAGGGCGTCTTCCTCCCCCTTTCTACCGCGCTTCCGTGTGACTTTCCTATCGGGCACTTTAGCCCAAATCTCCTAGCTATTTCTAAGGGTTGTTTAAGATTTGGAGTCAGACACTCCCTAAAATTCTCTACATATGATCTGATCTGATCTGATTTCCAAATAGCATTGCTGAAAAGAAACTTGTCGTTTGGGTGATCTGACGTTAAGAAAGGATAACGGGTAGTAACATGATTTAAATAAGAAAAGAGAACCAAAATGGAAAATTAAACTAGAGCATACGTATCACGCACAACCATTTTCATAAATGTCACATGAGCCCCATAAGTAAAATCACGTGGCATCTATGAAAAATGCAGTGTTGTCTCATTCTTCTCCTGAGGAACGACTTACGTTATGGAGCATTAGTTCCATGTCCGACCACTGGCGCGCTGTTCTATTGAGATCTTCAACAATTTGGCCCCGAAGATCTCAATAAAACAGCGCGCCAATGAATGGACATGGAACTAAAATGTCAAACAGTAATCGTCTTTCGTCCTTTTTTTTTTTTTTTTTTTTTTGAAATGTTTACAACTTAGATCAGATCAGATCATATGTAGAGGATTTTAGGAAGGAAGTTTCTGACCCTAGGTCTTAAACAACCCTTAAAATAGGAGATTTGGGCTAGAGTGCCCGATAGGAAAGTCACACGGAAGTGAGGTAGAAAGGGGGAGGAAGCAGGAAGACGCCCTTATTTATTACCGGGGGGGGGGGCAGTACACGGAGCCCGACGGCTTAACGTACCCATCTGACGCACGGCGGATATTTAGTGGTTCGAGCGTTCGTACCTGCCTGGGATCGAATCTGAGGTGTTCTCCATGGCAGTCACGAACGTTGACCACTAGGCCACCCGCTGCCCGAGTTTACAACTCATGATCATGATCATATGTAGAGGATTTTAGGAAGGGAGTGTCTGACCCCAGGTCTTAAACAATCCTTAGAAATAGGAAACTAGGAGATTTGAGCTAGGGCGCCCGATAGGAAAGTGACTGCGAAGCGAAGTAGAAAGGGGGAGGAAGACGCCCTTATTTATTACCTGGGGGGGGGGGGCAGCACCCGGGGTCCGACGGCTTAACGTGCTCATCCGACGCACGGCGGATATTTAGTGGATCGAGCGTTCGTACCTGCCTGTGAATGGACCTGAGGCCCTTTCTGTGGCAGTCACGAACGTTGCCCACATAGGCCATCCGCGGCCTAGTGCTCCACACTTTAGGGGGGAGCTACCATTTACTACTCTCTCCACGGTGCTACTATCGTAACTACCATTTTGCAACTCTCTCCGCGGTGCTACTTATATAGCTACTGATACCATATCACGTGACAGACGCTATCGTAGTTTCATGTCCAACCACTGGGGCGCTGTCTTAAACACGAGAGTTAGACTTTTGTCTCTCCTCCTCTGTGTTTATTTCCATTAGCATCTATGGGAGATTTACCTCTGGATCTTCTCCTGTGTCTGTGTGCAACAGATGACACTGATTTCGTAAGTTGTAGGGAAAGATGTCGTAGGTAAAAGTGGACAGTGTATATAGAGGAAACCGAACCTACCCTGTAAGTCGGGTTGTCATCGAAGGATAAAGTCTGCTGTATGTCAAGCACAAAGGCTTAATCAACTCAGTCAGAAAAAGAGAGAGTGTTTTTGTAAGATCGTATCATAAGGCTATGCGAAGCAGTATGATCTATGTTAGAACTCACAACAACCAGTGGCGTAACTAACACAACGCTCCTCCCCCTTCCAAGATTTACTTCAGCACCCCTAAGTGCAGTAATTTTCTCAGGATTTCAAACACAAGGGAGGACGCAGTGTCTGGAAAAGGGCCGTACCTAAAGCCCTGTAGTTTAAACTTTTTAAGTAATAGATTTAACAATACGTGTAATTGCTTTGCCAAAACTAAAATAAATCACTTGAAGAAATCCCCCTCTTACACATTGAAGATCTGCGGCTGCTGTGAATAAATGTTGGCGCCTGTCGTGAACATAATCCCAGGTAACTGACTGTTTTCCCACATCCTTCACGGGGAATGCCACTGTTGCCTCCCGCTTTTCTTCAGCAGCGCAGAGAGAGGGCGATTGGAGAGCGATCGTATTATTTACAGCCCATTGCAGAGCAATCGTATTACAACCCGAAGTCAAATCGCCGAACACTTTCAATCTGTAGGACATTCAGTGTTTTAAAAGTGAAACTATAGGTATTTATTTAGGCAAAGCTAAATACAGGGGTTGTCCAAAATAATGGAATCACCTCGCTGAAAACAGTGACTTTGGTATGTGCTGCTTTTTGAGTAAATCGAACATGTAGCTACGATTTTTGTTGTAAAGTGTTACTTACAGTCTCAAGGGTATGTGTGATTGCATTGTAAATCGGTGTTTGCATAATTTCGTTCCAGGTGAAGGCACAATGAGTGACCTGTCGGAGTTCGGAAGAGGGCAGATTGTAGGACCCCGTATGGTTGGTGCGTCGGTAACCACAGCGGCACAGGTAGTAGGGGTATCGAGAGGTACCGTGTCGAAGGTCATGACAGCATACAATGTCCACGGAACAACATCACCTGCGAGACACAACTGTGGAAGGAAAACCAAACTCACTGAGAGACAGGAGGGCATTAAAGAGGATTGTGACCGCAAGGAGGAGGACCACGGCGACGAAAGTGACTGTTGAGCTTAATGCACATCTCCAAAACCCAGTGTCGACCCATACCGTGCGAAGGGAATTGCATAAGCACAATATTTATAGCAGAGCTGCGATTACAAAACCCCTGGTGTCACAGGTGAATATGAAACGGAGACTACAGTGGTGCCAGGAACATAAAACGCGGACTGCGGATCACTGGAAACATGTCCTGTTTTCCGATGAATCAAGTTTCTCACTATTCCCTTCCACAGGGCGGGTTTACCTGTGGAGAACCCTCGCAGAAGCCTACAACCCAGACTGTCCCCTTCCTACAGTAAAGCAAGGGGATGGTTCCGTAATGGTTTAGGCCATCATCTCGCTGCTTGCAGCAGGTCCCATTATCACCTTACACGGACGGATCACTATCGTTGACTATGTCACTCTTTTGGCCGACCATGTGCATTCAATGGCGCAGACATTGTTTCCGTGAGGGGATTGCACCTTTCAAGATGATAATGCCCAGATTCACAGAAGTCGAACTGTTCAATCATGGTTTGAGGAACATGAGGATGAAGTTGCACACCTTCCCTGGGCTGCACAATCACCGGACTTAAACATCATTGAGCCCCTGTGGTCTGTGTTGGAAAATAGTGCAATCCCGTTATCCTCCTCCGGCGTCTGTCAAGGAACTGGGGCAGTTTCTGCAGGAAGAATCGGACAACATACCACTTACCACCATCCAAGTCTTGTATGCCCTCATTCCAAGGAGAATTCAAGCAGTTTTAAATGCCAAGGGTGCTCCCACACCGTAATAGGTGCGTAACACCTATTGTTTCAAGGTGTTTTCATTATGAATCTTTGGGTTAATTATTGTGCGTGTTCGAATATTATCATAAAACTATAAATGGCAGCTACAGTAGGCCTCTTCGCTTCCTGGTAGATACGCCACTGCTCGCAATACGAACAGTTAGCCGCTAATGGAAACAATGGACACTAGAAGGTTTTTCAAGGCGTCATTTAAGATTCGGACGTCCTAGAGTGACTACGATCGTGATGATGGGGGAAAAAGGCAGAAACGCGACCGCTCGGAAGTTGTCCAATGACAGAAAGGCTTATGGAACACCGTTAGCATCTGCCAGTACAATTCATCGACGTCTTTACGAAGGTGGTATGCGAAGCGGGTGTCTTCTCCCCTGCATAACGTTCAGTCAAAGCCTCAAGCATGAAAAATTTCGATAGTGCAAAGAATGAGCTGAGGAGCTTCATGAATGGCGTAACAGCGTTTTCAGCGATCGGCGCACTCGTGTGTGGTGATGTACTGGCGAAAGAGCTACTACGTCAGGTTTCGTTGCTGGGATCTTGATGTGAGGCGCCATCTCTTACGAGAGTTGGTCATCTCTCAGAGCATAATTGAACTGCTCAGCAGTATGTGACCATCATTCTGCGCAATGTCATCTTACCACTCCTTGGAGCCACGCCGAACGCCATGTTCCAAATCAATAATGCCAGACCACAAAATGCAGTCGTTGCTCAAAAAGCTCCGTACACGTTTACGCGTTGCAAGACCTTCCCCTACTATCATATCAGCCCGGTCGCCGGTGCTGTTGCCGGCTGAGCACATCTGGAAAGTGAAACAACGAATGAGAACATAACTGACGGTAGTGTCTAATGTGATGAGTCTTCCGGTGCGAATGCAACGAACATGGAGCATCATAGATCAGGGCATTATTAGGAACCTTTCTGGTTCACTTCCTAACCCCATTAGTGTTGCTATTGCCTCAAGACAGTAGCCGACCTCTTACTAATCTTATATATAAAACACAAAACGTCTGTTTGTCTGAAACAGCAAAAACTCTCGAACGCCGAACTGTGGCATCGTGAAATTTGCATAGCTTATTAAGACTGGAATTTCTAGGTCAACGCAACTATTTTAAGATATCTACGTTGTTCCGTTCGCGAGTTATGAATTAATTACTAAGCTAATCAATAAAGTCAGCGTGGTTTGCTACGTCATCGTTATCTGAAAGCACGTGACAAAGAATAGAAACGCCTGTGGATCGCCGTGGCACATCCACAGGTGTTTATATTCTTTGATAACTGTGCATAAATAAATGCAAAAACGAACTTTGCGAAATCTTAACGAAACGGGCTGAAATTTTTATCAACACCATGAATTGGTAATAAGAGGAGTCCCTCAAAATTTCACCGGAAACCGGACAAAACTTTTAAAAACAGTCATGGAATTTTTAATTCATCGGTAAACAGAAATATATACACAGAAACGGTTAATAAATTTTTGACGTCTAATTTTAAAAGTTATTTACCGATTCAGGCGAAAATTGGAGGTCATGCTCATATTAACGATTTATGGTATTCATTAAAATTTCAGCCAGTTTCATAAAATATTCGTAAAGATACGTTTTTAACTTTTTTATCCCTGAGATTCGCCCCTCAAAGACGTCTGAAACCGAAAGCACGTGATGCATTTGATCGTCGATAAAAAATTGTTAACGGATTTCATTTAGTCAGTGTTCTAAGGCTGTGTCTCCTGGACGCGTGTTAAATAATTCTCAGCGCTTTTGGTCAGTTTGATTCTACAGATTCCATACATTCTGTACATTTCGTTGCTTTAATTCTCGACAAATATTTGTGACAGCAATGTACGGCCAAGTGCTGAAATAATCACACCATGAATAAATAATTTGTAATGACCGAATTTGTGAAATCAGCTTCTTTCTTTCTTGCAAGCATCAATTTTTTTCGCGATTTTTTCAGTGACATATGAGGGAATATGAAATTAATAAGCCTAAGTCCTGGGCAAAGCCGGGTAGCAAAGCTAGTGTACCAATAATACCTACAAATTTCAATCATAATTGAAATTCTGAGTTAACGCGAGGATTTTTTTTTTTTTTTTTACAATATAGTTTTCTCTCTTTTTAAAATGAAGAAGATTCATCGATGTTGTTCAAAGAGCATTTGAACGCATAAAATGATTCACTTCATTTACAAATTTATCTTCTGATAGGGACATTTAAGTTGCTAGGAAGAAAACTTTTCATGATAGGGACATTTAAGTTGCTAGGAAGAAAACTTTTCATGATAGGGACATTTAAGTTGCTAGGAAGAAAGCTTACATTAAGAATTATCTGTGTTGAAAATGTGTTTCCTCTGTAATTTCCTTATTGTATTACACAAATTAAGAACTCAGTTTTTTTTATATGCGAAAAACACACACTCTCACCAAAAGAAAAGAAAAAACCCAACCGTGATATGATAATGATTCCATTTAAACTATAAAAAAAAACAAAAAAACCTGCGATTCGATTCACCATTTAAATAAAGGGTTTCAGTATATTTACATTTCTCGAACATTCAGTGCTTAACACGCAGTGAACAAAGCAGCCCGTTTTTTTGTTTTCGGATCTCCACTTCGAAGAAGACACATTCCAAGCTCATTTCAAGGCTGCGTGCGGTTTGCGGTTTCAAACTGACTACCGAGAAACTGTTTCAACTGCTTGCATTTGGTGCAAAAAATAGATCAGTATGTGAAGGTTATTTTGTTTTCCTCTAATCAGTTTGCAGAAGCAGCATGTGATGTAATGGAGTATGCAAATCATTCGGAAAAAAAAAAAAAAAAAAAGGTGGGGATCGTGAGAAAACGGTACACAGAAAATTACACTTTTGTCTTTCGGCCTGCTCATTTTGAATTATCCCAACTACCATTTTTCCAAAATAACCTCCCCCCCCCCCTAAAAAAAAACCAGCTGCAAATTTCATTTTTGCAGAACTTTTTGGCCTTTTATGTTTTAGTGGGAGCAGTAATGAAGAGAACGTTTGCTAATATCCAGCGCGTGAAAAATGCGGTCGTCTGCGACGAGTGAAGAGTTTTAGTTGACGAGTAAAAATTTCAATAGAGAAGTTTAAATTCAATCGGCAATTATTTATACGTTATCATGCCTATTGTTGGATAAGTAAAACTATTAGTTTCTTAATAAGGCATATTTCAATTCATAAGTGATTCATGATTGTGCGCCAGCATGAGAAACCGGTTTCTCCACGAAAGAAACTGGACAGCGAATTCCGTCAGTCAAACACCTGGGCATGGTGCACTTAAAAATGAACACGAATAAAGAAGCTGCAAGCCCGGTAGAATGATTTCCAATAATGCTGTGAGAAAAGGTAAGCGATGACAGAGTCACATGCGCCTTGCGAGCTGCCGCTTAGCCAATTGCTGTGGTAGGTCAAACACGGGGCAGGGCGCAGTGGTCTAAGCGATGGTCTCTGATCATTCGTCCGAAAGGGGTCCGGGTTCGAATTCCTGTGAGGCATGGATGTTGTGTTTGTCTAACGGCACTGTCTCTCTCCCTTCCCTGGAACCAGTGACACTAAATTAGGGACGGGCGACTGCTTAAAGCCCATTGAGTTGCTCACGGTGGTCGTTAAACCTCAAAAAAAAAAAAAAAACCCCACGGGAATCCGTGTTTATGTGAAGCTGTTAGGAAAGTTCTAAAACAGAGAAAACTAGGTTTGGTTGTTATACAATGGTTAATCGTTTAAATTAGGTTGGCGATAAAATATTATTCGAGAGATGTGCATACATTTTTAGCAAATCAACTTTAGAGCACCAAACAAAATAGACAACCCAGGGGGCTGTCGATTCTCAGCTGGCGAGTGAGATATTTGCCTGACTGGTGAACCAGAATGAAAGTTTTCAAGCCCTGGTAATAAGAAAGTACGAAAGTGAAGCTTCAAGTTTTTTTTTTTTTGGTTTTTTCTATGCAACACGAACAATGGTCAATTCAAGAGGAAGTAATTCTGAAGGAGAACTACCAGGAACTGCAGCTGCAATGATTCTCTGCCATATGGGCACTGGACTTGTTGGTATTAAGGTTCAGAGTCAGAGAAGAGATAAATTATTATTATTATTATTATTATTTTTTTTTTGGAGAAACGTAAAACACGAAAAAAAAAAAAAAAAAAAAAAAAAAAAGAGCGTTAAAAATGAGGCGAGAGGCGTAGATGCGCATACGGATGTGTTGATTTTTGGAGGGGTGGAGATATTAAATTCCCAGAGATTGAATGCTTAGTTAAAAAAATAACATAAACACCCCAATTATTCGGCACGCGGTAGAAAAAAAAACCTGTTGTGGATCTCCATGTTGCAACCAAATATTCAAACGCTTTCCAACAAAAAGCAGTGAGAACAATGTCATTAAAAGGCTACTTAACTTTAGAACTAACATTTTTTTTTATTTTGAGTTTAGTTAGTACATAATAAGATTTTTACAAAATAATGTACATTTCCAAGTACAGGGTTTCCCTAAAAGGCGTAACCAATTTCAAATGATGATAACTTTGAATACAAAACCAATATCAGCATTCTGTTTGTTGCAGGATGTAAAGAATATCCTCAAGTTTTCTAGAAGTGTACCCAATGGATCCTGCAACGAAAGCACAGATTATGGGGTGGTTTATTAAAACCCGATCCGAAATGCAGGTTCAGCGGAATTTCAGAACAAAATATGGGAGCAAACCCCCCACCCCCCCACCCACCCACCCACACACACACACGTTGCAACATCTGAAAGTGGTACAAGTCATTCAAGGAAACTGGTAGCATTCTTACAAAGAAAAGTCCTGGACGATCATCGCTGTTTCCAGAAAGGGAGGAGGTTGTGAGACAAACTTTAACTCGTTATAATTATAAGTCATGCACTCGACGTGGATCAAAAACACCAAACAGAAGTGATCGCTCTTTCCACGTTAATAAGTGAGCCACGGAAAAATTCCCATCGGTCATCACCGGGAATCGAACCCAGGGTCTTCCAGTTACGCGCCGGACATGCTACCACTACACCACAGCGGCCTCGAATTCTCCAGACTTACAAGTGATTAACTGCCAATCCATATGGCAGGTTGCTTCATGGAACCCCGCACAGTGCTGGGGATTCACCAATGATGGGGTTCCACGAAGCAACCTGCCATGTAGCTTGGCAGTTAATCACTTGTGAGTCTGGAGAATTCGAGGCCGCTGTGGTGCAGTGGTAGCATGTCCGGTGCGTAACTGGAAGACACTGGGTTCGATTCTCGGTGGCTGCCGATGAGAATTTTTCCGTGACTCACTTATTAACGTGGAAAGAGCGAAGACTTATGTATTACCGCGCCAGGCCCCGTTTGGGACCTTGAGGGCATAAATTTTGTTAATCATTTTCGATCGACTAAATGGCAGCAATGACATTGGGTTTCCTATAGTATAGGCGACCCAGTCTCATCGTTGGGACTTAAAAGCGTTGTGTTTCAAACGAGATCGTACGAGGTTATCGCAAGAACTCATATGCCGCAGATAAATTAAATTTAAAAACTAACATTTCAGCCTCGTGCTTGAATCCGGGTCTCTTCGATGAAAAAAGCTATTACTTTAAATTAAACCAGAACACCAACACTAGTACTCATTTGCAGAGCAGCGAGAAGAAAAACACGTTGTTTAAAGAAACAAATATATAATCCGTTTTGTGTATATTTCTTAATTTAAGTAAAATTTAATGGTGGGACCAGATTAAGTTACACTATCTACCAACAAGTAATTGGACACCTGTGATACCAAAGGAAACCGAAGTTTATTCACCTTCAATAGTTGGTAGAGCCTCCACGAGCGGCGATTACAGTTGCAACCCTCCGGGGCATACTCTCAACCAGGCGTTTTACGACGGCTAGTGGTATTTTCTTCCACTCGGCTTGGAGAAGACAGGTCAGTTCCTTCACCGATTTCGGACGGTGGGGGCACCCCTTAAGTCGACGCTCCAACTCGTCCCACAGGTGCTCGATAGGGTTAAGGTTTGGGCTCTGCGCAGGCCAGTCCATTTGATTAACCCCATTGTCACCATAACAAGCCATGGTGGACCTCGCAACATGACAGGTGGCATTGTCATCTTGAAAGTAACATGGGTCCACCCACTAAAACTGCCACAACGTAGGAAGCGCATGGTCATCCAAAATGGTGCAGTAGGTCTCGGCGTTGAATCTACCAGGAATTGCGACCAAGGGTCCCGTGCCATACTAGGAGAAACACCCCCATAGCATAATTCCACCGCCGCCGAATTTCACAGTTGACACAATACATTCCGGCAGGAGGCGTTCTCCAGGCAGACGCCAAACTCAGACCCTGCCATCCGAACGGTAGAGGGTGAACCTTGATTCGTCGCTCCAGAGAACCTGTTTCCACTATTCAACGGTCCACTGTCGACGTTCTTTGCACCACGTTAGCCGAGCAACGCTATTGGACTTGGTGATCAAAGGCTTGTGGGCGGCAGCACGTCCATGATAACCGAGCAGATGGGCTTCCTTACGGATGGTATTCATCGAAAGAACACTCCCGGATGCCTGTTGAAACTCCTCGCGGATGTGGCCCATCGATTTGGTGCGGTTCTTCCGAATTTCTCTGGCCAGCACCCGTCCGTCTCTAACCCCCAGTTTTGTGGGTCTGTCGGATCTGGGTACATTCCGACAGTCACCTCTCATCTTCCACTTGCCAATCACGTAGGCCACTGTCGATTTTGGGTACTTCAACTTGCTGGATATGTCGCGTATGGATCGGCCATTTCTGTGATACCCGACGATTACACCTTTCTCGAAGTCAGAGAGTTCCGAACTGCGTGGCATCTTGCATGCGACTGGCTGCGTTGTTGTTTCCCACACGATATTTAACGGCGGCGGTCGTGACGTGTATCAGGACCGCAGATATCGTCGATTGCAGGGGTGTCCAATTACTTGTTGGTAGATAGTGTATAATAAGACATCTCTACAAAAAGAAGTTATGGCTTAGCCTGAGAATCATAGAAATAGTGACGTCCCTATCAATCCAACTAGTACGAGGTGAGCAATAATATTTCATTTCTAAACTTTCAATGAATACTCCGAATGCAAGGGATTGAAATATTTGGATGATGTCTTACCCAAAAAAACTTCTGCTGTGCTGCCTGATCCGGAGGTTGAGGAAGGCGCGTGTCTTCCTGCGGCCGTGGTCTTTGGCTGGTATCCTCCGTTGATAAAACACAGCCCGGGAGCTCTAGACGAATACCGATGCTTACTCTATTTTCCTTGGGTACGTAAAATTGTTGACTGCTTTGGGTCCGACTTCTTTACCCACGTACAGCTAGGCATTTCTTGCCAACAGCTGACGTCGAGCTGCGATCCTCCTACAGATGACAACAAAAACTCAACTGCAAACACCTCAACACTGCAACCTCGATTTCTTCAAGTTGTCCATTTTATTTTAGTTTCGCTTTTGCTTACCGCCGTGTTGCCGGGCGTGTTCGTCCTCCCTGGAGGCGCAACCCTCCTCTTCATTGGTTTCTGCCTCCCCCTCCCTCATTCGCAAGTGGACTGCCGTCCAGTTGCTGCTGGCCAGTGGCCACTTGGAGCAGATGTTCTCCGGGCCAGTTGACCCTCTTCTGAGCTAAGCCCTTTAAAAATTTATTTGGCCCTAACTGTCACCCCGTTTTGGAGTTTATTGTCGGAACATCCGAGAAAACCCTTTTAAATCTTTCAGCATGCTCGGAGGCAAGTATGCCCGACTGAAATATGTTCTCGGACACCGAGCCTGGGTGACATTTATTGCCTAGCCTTACCTTCTTACCAGATTTAAGATTCTTTCTTAGACTTCCACCGTATAGTCACCACTGACCCATTGTTAGCTAGGGTTGCAGTATGTAATCCGCAGTGCTGTTGCTTCGCAAATGCCGGGAAATTAAAAAAAAAATACCTTTCACTTCATTTGCGGAATTTTGCACCTGGCCTAGCGTTTGTGTTTCGATCTCCTTCCCACGCGAAGGGAAAGCAAGAAAAAGAAAAAAACCAAAAAAAAAAAAAAAAAAACCAACGAATCCTTATGCGCCTGGGTCGGGAAAAAAGTTCTTGCACCTAATTACGAATAACTGCAATTAAGAAATTAAATAATTAATTATGTTAATTAATATAATTAAGTATGCTAAATAATATAATTAATTATGTTAATTAATATAATTAATTATGTTACTTAATCTAATTAATTATGTTAATTAATATAATTAAGACAAGTAATTGGATAATTAAATCCCGAATTTGGGTATTTCTTTACCAAAAGCAATGTGCGAAATTAGAAGAATTTCTTTACCAAAAGCAATGCCCGAAATTAGAAGAATTTTCGCGGCAACATCTGTTTGGTGCTTGGCATTCACTCGCAGCCTTCGAAAGTCAATCAGACAAGCAGTACGACAGTTGACCATCCCCAAATCGTCAGTGCACGAGTGTTACGTCAGAGATTAAAAAATGCAACTGTATAAACTGCAGATAACCCACCAAATAACCCCAGATGATCATGTGAAACATAAACAGTTTGCCGAAGAGATGTTGGAGAACATTGCAAGTGCTGAACCTTTCCTGAGACAAATCTGTTTCTCGGATGACTTTACTTTCCATGTTTCTGGAAAGGTTAATAAACTGAATGTGAGAATTTGGGGAACTGAACACAGGCATTGCACAATGTGACATGAACATGCTAGCCCAAAAGTGAATGTTTGGTGTGTCATAATGATCGACCGAGTTATTGGACCCTTTTTCTTTCAGGAAGCGACCGTGAGAGCTGATAATTACCTGGACATGATTGAGCAGTTTATGTATCTCCAGTTGGATAAACTTGCAACTCCAGTCATTTTCCAATACGCGCCACCTCATTGGGCTTTGATTGTGAGGAGGTCTTTAGATACCAAATTTCTCAATCGATGGATTGGGCGTGGTGGTGTTGCACTGCCGCCACGTTCGCCGGATGTAACAACACAATGTGACAATATTTTTATGGAATTCATCAGGGTGAGGTTTACAGCACCCCTGTTGCAGACATTGCTGACCTAAAGGGGAAGATTACACACGCACTGCAGGAAGTTTATACGGGCATTCTCGAACGAACATGGCTGGAACTGGAATACAGTTTAGACATTGTTCATGGTTGGAACTGGAATACAGTTTAGACATTGTTTATGGTTGGAACTGGAATACAGTTTAGACATTGTTCATGGTGGGAACTGGAATACAGTTTAGACATTGTTCATGGTTGGAACTGGAATACAGTTTAGACATTGTTTATGGTTGGAACTGGAATACAGTTTAGACATTGTTCATGGTTGGAAACTGGAATACAGTTTAGACATTGTTCATGGTTGGAACTGGAATACAGTTTAGACATTGTTCATGGTTGGAACTGGAATACAGTTTAGACATTGTTCATGGTTGGAACTGGAATACAGTTTAGACATTGTTCATGGTTGGAACTGTAATACAGTTTAGACATTGTTCATGGTTGGAACTGGAATACAGTTTAGACATTGTTCATGGTTGGAACTGGAATACAGTTTAGACATTGTTTATGGTTGGAACTGGAATACAGTTTAGACATTGTTCATGGTTGGAACTGGAATACAGTTTAGACATTGTTCATGGTTGGAACTGGAATACAGTTTAGACATTGTTCGGGTGACAAATGGACCCCGTGTCGAATGTCTATAAAACTTCATGGTCTGTTCATTCAATTAATACAAGTTGTGTATTGAGATCATTATTATTAAAACTGTTATGATTATTTGAAATTGATTACACCTTTATGGGACACACTGTACATCTAACTGAAGTTTTTTTTAGTGCGGCACTGTTAGATTACAACTAACTTAATGCGGCTTTCCAACACGAAAAAGTTTCCTAGCTCTGTCCTAATGTATTTGAAGAAAGTCACTGTACCTTTAAAAAAACATTCTTTTGACTAAAAGCGTGAGTTTCCTGTCAGTTAATATGGGAGTTGTTTGCACTTCTTGAGTTTTTGTTGTTGTTGTTTTTTTGCTCAGGGAAGATAAGTGATGTCAGAGAAAAGTACTCTCGTACATAACGGTAATAAGACACGATAATAACCCACCCAGCGTGTGACTGCATAGTCTCCAATGTCCTAGTTCCAGACAAAACACGACGATGCCAACAGAAAGAATTCGAAGAACAAATACCGCAACGGTTTCCTGAATCCGTGTCCAGCAGACAGATCATGTTTGCAGTTTAGTCTACGCGCATATACATACATCTTTCCCCAGAAAGTTACCGTTACTGTATTACTGTTGCAGTACAATCTCAAGGTCGAAATTCTTCGAAAAAACATTGTTAGCGATTCTTGTGAAATCAGTGCTACGAAACGGAACCAAAACGCTACTACAACGGGTGAGAAACTGATCTCTGTCGAAATCGTTTTCTGCCCAAGAGTACGATGTGCATATGGAATGAGACATCACGAAACGGGACAGTCTTGGGCAAGATTCAAACATTCTTTTCTACTTATCGGCAAAAGAATTACACATATATCTGTCTGAAAAACAAACGCTCTTACGAAACCGGAATTAAATAGAAAGATTAGTAGATTGCCACTGAAGTGCACGATGGTTTCAGAAAAGAGAAAGAAAAAAAAAGAGAGAGAGGAAAAAAAGAAAACTCAGTAAAATATTTAAACATTTATTGCCATGCTAAAGGTTATCATTAAAGATTTATGGCAGGGAGAGTTCCAAACCAAATTAATTTTAATTAGAACGCTCAATTAATTGTTTGGGGAATTCGTGAAGACCGCAGGAATTCACCTTTGGTTCCCGGGGAGAGGGTTCAGATTAATAGCGAACTACGCTCAACTGCCAAAGTAATTGATCAAAAGCAATGGCTGAAAACATTTTCGGAAAAGTCCCCCCCCACCTACACACAAACATACTGAACAACTTCAAAATTTTAGACCTTGCTTGTGTCTTGCTTTGCAGTTGAAATGTGTTGCTTAAACTGGAAACATTTTCCGAGTAACGAAAAGACTAAACATTCTTAATTAAACTAATAAACATGTGAACCATCCACCTTAAAATGTTTGATTTTTATACTCGCCGGCGAAGTGCCCTTGTACATGTTTTCAAAACTTTTTTTTTGGGGGGGGGGGGGGGATGTAGTCACCACCAAGAGCAAGTCTAGGGCGTATAAGTAGCCACCTACCCTTAATTTGGGACCACTGGCTCCGGAGAATAGAGAGAGAGAGAGCTAGTGCTGCAAGACAAACCAGCCCCAATGCCTCATCCGATACTTAAACCAGGTTCCACTTGAACAAACGGTCAGATGTAAAGCTGACTATTCGCCCACTTTCGAACCCTTGGACCACTGCGCCACCAGGGCAGCGCTTTCCAACTTTTAAGCTGTGGTATGTTACACAGAGCAGGAGACTCAGATGTTAATCTTCCATAGAGACTCATGGCAACAATTTGGCCCCGAAGATCTCAATAGAACAGCGCGCCAGTGGACGCACATGGAACTAAAACGTCAAACCGTAACCGCCTGTCTTTTTTTTCTTTTTTTTTGTTTTGTTAGCAGTTTACATCTCAGATTAGATCAGATCATGTGTAGTAGATTTTAGGAAGGGAGTGTCTGATCTCAAATCTTAAACAACGCTTAGAAATAGAAAGCTAGGAGATGTGGGCTAGAGTTCCCTTCAGGAAAGTGACACAGAAGCGACGCAGAAAGGAGGAGGAAGGCACTCATATTTATATAACCGCGAGACCAGTACCCGAGGTCCGAAGGCTTAACGTGCCTATCCGACGCACGGCGAATATTTAGTGTTTCGAGCGTTCGTACCTGCAAGGGATCGAACCTGAGATTCCCGATGGCAGTCACGAACGTTGACCGCTAGGCCATCCGCGGCACGAGTTCACAACTCAGATCAGATCATATACGTAGAGGATTTTAGGAAGGGAGTGCCTGACCCCAGGTCTTCAACAACCCTTAGAAATAGGAAGCTAGGAGATTTGGACTAGAGTGCCCGATAGAAAAGTGACACGGAAGCGGGTTAGAAAGACGCCCTTATTTATTACCGTCGGACCCGAGTACCCGGGGTCCGACGGCTTAACTTACCCATCCGACGCACGGCGGATATTGAGTGGTTCGAGGGATCGAACCCGAGGTCTTCTCCGTGGCAGTCACGAATGTTGACCACTAGGCCACCCGCGGCCCAACCCGTTTACAACTCTCCGTGGTGTTGCTTGTATAGCCACTTGTACCGTATAACGTGACATGCGCAATCGTCGTTTCATGTCCGACCACTGGGGCGATGTATTAAACACGAGAGTTGGACCTTTCTGACTTTTCTCATCTGTGGTATGTTATTTGGAAAGAATAGCAGAACATTGTATTATATACAACTAAGACCTTACCATTTTGGCGTAACCTACGCAGCGGTGTATCCGCAGAGTCCTCACAAGCAGATTTCGAGGGGAAGGGGACATGTAGCAAGAAATTAATTTTTTGAGGGGAAATCCATCAGTTTATAATTTCTTTCTTTCTTTCTTCCTTTTTTTTTTTTTTTTTTTTTCCTTTGCTGTCTCATGCCTAAGAGCATATAAAGAAAAACAGTGCGACGTGAATTGTAAGTAGAGAAACCCAAAAATTTGTGTGAGAAATAATTTCTTTCATTTCTATAGAAACAAAGAGCGGGTGAATCCTGGTAAATTGAAAGCACGTGTCCTCAAAAAGCCATTAGATACGGAAGTGTGCTATCTGCCATCTCGACTGCAGATGTGTGTATGTGTGTGAAGCACGGCATCCCATTCGCTAATATAAGATAACTAACTGCTGCATCAGCAGAAGTGTGCATGAAAAGTTTGTTTTGCAGTTGCGTGACGATTTCATGCAATGATTTCTCAGCTTCTGCAAACAGAAAAATGCCTATCGTGTAAGTGATTACATATAGGTAATGACTAATGCCTATCGTAAATTTTTTCGTGTAAATGACCTAATTCATAAAAAGTTGTTTAACCATGCTTGCACATGTACTTAACTCAGCGCTTATGCAAGCATGACTGGACAAAATCCCTACCCTGAAGAAATTAGAATATGAAGACTGAGATCCCAGCATGCCTGTAATTTCATAAATGAGTGATGGCATATTTCGCTGCTTTAAGTATAAATTATATCAAGTTGAATCACTAGTCTGCAGCTCATGTTTTCAGAAACTATTATTTCGTTAGACTGCGGAGGCATGTTAAAACTGAAACAGGGTGATAGAGATCTGAACGTGCCCGGGCCGGGTCGGGCCTTTGCTCATTTCTAAATAAGTTGGGAAAACGGGCAGGGCCTGGGCTTCCATTATTTAATGTAAAACAGACACGAGCCGTTTTATATTAAATATATGTATATTTTTTTATGAGCAAAAGAATCGCTGTAGGTGCCTTTTTCGTTCGGAAATCTCACAACGTACAGCAGCAGGATAAGATTGAATAATTTCCTATGTTGGAAAAAATGGAAGTTTTACGACATCTTCCCCTCCTAAAAAAAATAAATAAATTTGGAGTGGGTCAGCTCCCTTAGTTTTTCAATGTGAATGTGGTCCCTTCTCTCTCTCTCTCTCTCTCTCTCTCTCTCTCTAACTTTCACCCTCCTCTCATGCTTCAGGGCAAGCTATTAACTGCAGCATTTATAAACCGAGCCACCCGCTCGCAGACGATCTTTTATATTGTTTTGGTCGGCGGCATTTTGTTCTCTAGATGTATGAAAAGCTTTTAAGTTGCCTTAAATGGAACGGGAGAAACGGGCTGTGAGAAACTTACTTCTCTCTATAAACTTGTGCGGTATTTTTCCCATTTGTACTCTCAGAGAGTAAGTAGATAGCAAATGAATTCTTAAGTATCCCAGCCCAGCCGTTTTCAAAACTTCTGTGACACTGGTTAGCTGGGATGACTGCCGTTGTTTTCCCTAGCATATGCTCAGTTCAGTTTTGCTGATAAACACTCTTCCGTACTTATTATGGAGTTTAAGAAAGCGAAAGATTTTCGCAAAAAAAAAAAAAAAAAAAAAAACTCGCTTCCGGAGAATATGTGCTTGTAGGCAATGTAAAGTAGAACGATCGGATTCATAATTCTGGTTATTTCGTAGTTTTGAAATACCCCCTCCTTATCCCGAAGGATATTCCGGGTCCGGCGTTAGGCAGTGATAATTTGAAAACCCAGAAAATTTGGGATGCATGGAAATTGTCGTTTGCATGCAATATTTTTAAGCATACAAGTCCCCCGCCCCCCTCCTCAGACGTCACGTGACATATACAGAGGCATAGAAATATTCCAAATTAACGTTTATTGTAATAGAATACGTTAGCAATTAAGAAAACGAAAACTCTTCAGGAGTAGAATAACGGAGTTCACCAGGTGTCAAATTCGTGTTTTGGTAAATGTTCAAATTTTACGGGCCGGCCCGGGCCTTCGAAACAGGAGAAATACACGGGCCGGGCTTTAATTAAAAAAATTGAAACAGAATGTTTTACGGACGGGTCGGACATTGGAAGCGCGGGCTTGGGCCGGACTTTCCAAATTAAAGCCCGCGCAGACTTCTACCGGGTGATTTTGGTTCGATCTCCGCAACGAAGCGGTTCACTTTTAAAAGTTTTATGAGGAAATGACTGCCATACGAAACTTCCATGCCGGAAAATAATACTTTTGTATAATTGCTATGTAGACTGGTGCTGAAAATGAAAGGATCATTTATAAATTTGTTTATAACGCGAAGTATTTATGAAGAAACTACCTCCATAGCCCGTGGCATGTACGGGTGAAAAAGCTGTTACTGAAACTTTTATAACACAAATCGTAAAATACATATACTTCTGAGAGAGCAGCTGCATTACGTCAAGCTTGTAGTTTCTCAGAAGTTTCTTGCTGTCAGCGTTTAGCATTCGCAAGAGTATCAGTAATATGTTTGGCTTGTGTTTCTTCAAAAGTTTCATTTCATCTGCGATTAGCTCTATGCAGTTTATCTTTTCACTGTCAGTGTATAACGAAGTAAATTTCTCCGTCATTTCTGTCCACGCCAGGATTCGAACCCGGATCCCCTCATTCCGGAATAAGTCACTCTACCAATTGAGCTATGCGGACGTTTTATTCTGATTCCTATCTGCCTCTATGTCGTGTGCGTCCTTCTGGCAGGTACGTCACATCTCCTGGTACGTTACATCATCTCCCCCTTATTTATTTATTTTTTTTTTGTCGAAGTGCTGGAGAAGGGATTCTCTTATTTTTCCTATCTCGCGGTGTGGAAATAACATCACACCATTGCGAGATTTTGAACGGTTGGGTCATCCGGATAGTTCGGGCGCCATTATAACGAAGTAAACTTCTCTGTCATTTTTGGTCTACGCCGGGATTCGAACCCGGATCCCCTCATTCCGGAATAAGTCACTCTACCAATTGAGCTACGCGGACGTTTTATTCTGATTCCTATCTGCCTCTATGTCGTGTGCTTTCTTCTGGCAGGTACGTCACATCTCCTGGTACGTTACAAGTGTTTGTAGTTTATTCACGCGCACTTACTTTGCGGTGCCCTGTTCTGAATAAGTGATCTTTTTAGTAATTTCTTCTGTGTGTCTCACATTGTACCTGTATATTCAGTGTTTTTATTTCGTCACATTTCTTCTGCACATTAGTTCGTCATAGTGCTCATCTAAATTGTGCATACATATCCTGCATATATTTCGCTCTTCATTATGTATACATACCCATTCTTTGGTACTGTGTATGCTCCTTTTCGGAGCCGTCCTACAAGTTCATTCTTTACTGTCTGCATCATGCGTATCTCAGTCACGCACTTTTTCTACACATCTTGTATGTAGTACGCATTTTCAATTGCATCATTATGTTCTGCGTCATTCGTATTTATATTTTCATTGCATTGTATGTTATCTCACTTGCTGCACATAGTTCGTTCCCTGTTCCCATATGGCTTCACGCACATTTGTATATACTTCGCCTAAATTGTACATTTATTCAGTCTCACCTATATATTTTCCATTATCACACCCTGCATTGTTGCACTTATGTTGTATCATCGCTCATCTATCTCACTAGCATTGTATTATATATACACCTGTCATACTGTACCTTGCGCACTTGCTGTATATATACACCTTTCATACTGTAAATAGCGCACTTCTTGTATACATACTACGGTAATTATGTCTTGTCGTCCGATCATCTATTTCACTTGCATTGTATATACGCCTTGCATCATGTAAATTGCGCACACTTTGTATATATCTGACTCCTGTTATTATGATTTCAGGCATTGTAAAGGCACATGCTGCCTACCGCCTTCGCTCCCTGTAACTTTCGCTCAGAATAAAACATTTTGAAAGCTTGTGTGCTGGAGAAATGCGTTACTTACGGAGAGGGGGGTGGCAAGACACGGTCTGATTGTGTGAGGAATGAAGATGTGTTGCAGTTGTGTGATGTGAAGCAAAATGTTGTTAACAAGGTGGAGACCATGTTGAAAGAATGAGTGATGAGATGCTTACTAAGAAAATCTTTTTAGCCCAAGTGGCAGGAAGGAAAGGAAGAGGAAGGCCAAAGAAGACATGGGTGGATCAGATTCAGGAGTGTCTACATGAGAAAAAGATTATGAGTATAAAAGATCTTGTGTACGGCGTGTAATGGATATCAGTGAAGCCCGAGTTGTATGTCAAGATCGCTGTAAATGGAGAAGTTTGATACGACAACAGTAAGTAAAAATATCTGGTAGTTTGTATTTCTTTTTGGAGCTAACTTCTGAATCTCAGAGAACAGCTTAGTATGGATGCAGAATGTATGTATGTATGTATTAAAATCAAGCTGCACGCTAATGAACGAATTGCATGGCAGATTTTTCATTTTGCTAAAGTTTTTGGAGGAACTCAGAACAAGTACAGTCGAAATCCGCTCCCAGTGGTGCAGTACTCTTAGTGCTGGCCACTGACTATTCGTAAAAGATGGTACGGGTTCAAGCCGCGAATGAGGCATGGGTCTTACAGCACTTGTTCTCTCCCTTCCCTAGAACGAATGTCCCCAAATTAGGGACAAGTGACTGTTTATAGTCTTTAGAGTTGCTCACGGTGGTTGTTAAACTCGAAAACAGGAAAAAAAATGCTTTCACAAGAAGCATGTTGGAAAATTAGTACAACGAAAATTATTTTAAAGAAAATTTTTCATTAGAAATCAAACTAAATGTATATTCGAGGACACCTGAGGACAAATTAATATCAAAATCCGAGGGCAATTTGCGTCCCTAAAAGCATCAGACGTTTTTAGGGACAGTAAACTAAATTCGAGGACTGTCTTCAAGAATTCGAAACTTCTGTTCAGCTTAAGTATATACCGTATCCAACTCAGTTTGATCTAGCACCGCTACGTCGGTGCAGCCTAGGAGTAAATAAGACTACGCTGGTGCAGTCTAGGAGTAATAAGGGGTTTCTGATGACGCCAGGCTACTTGGTGATATGCCAACCTCACCGGGAAATGTCTATGACTCGTCGACAATCCTTCTCTTCCTCCAGTTTCCTCTGTCCCTTGCTTTCTCCTTCAATTCTTGATAGCTTCTTGTGTCTGTCATATCATCAGGTATCATTAGTCGTCTCCTTCGTTTTGGTCGCCTTCCTTCAATTTTCCTTTCTATCATTCTTTTCAATAGGCTGTCTCCTCTTAGCATATGTCCTATCTAGTTATATATATATATATATATATATATATATATATATAGGGATGTAAGGTCAGGTGATGCGTAACATCACAGCCTCTCCTTGACAAATGTCAACCCCGCCTTCTCGTGGTGCATCCTGTTCCCACTAAATGGGCTCTGACGACCGCCAATAGCGGTATAACTATACCATCGGGATCAGAGGAAATGCTATCCCACACTCACCAACCCGCTTGGCCAGCGTGGTGAGTTATGGCCAAACACCTCCAAAATGACTCTACAACTTAAATCTTGGCCCTCAGTCTCCGGCAGCTGGAATGTACCTGGCCAAGGCAGCGGCCAGTGCGACATGAAGGCAGAGGGTGCTAAGAATCCCCGGAGGACCGGACTAGGCTGCCATTTGATGCTGACCTTGGCTACCTATAACGGACGCTCCCTATCTTCTGATTCAAGGCTTCTTGAATTGGAAGAGGAACTACAAAGGATCAAGTGGGACATCGTCGGGCTAAGTGAGGTAAGGAGAAAAGGAGAAGATCTCATTGAACTGAAAAGTGGACATCTCTTCTATTATCGTGGGACAGATACTGGCAGAACTAGTGGTGTTGGATTTATAATAAACAAGAAACTGAAGGATAAAGTGGTAGAAGTTGAAAGTTCCTCTGACAGAGCTGCACGACTCGTTATCCAACTATCGAGAAGATACCAGGCTCAGATTATTCAAACTTATGCACCCAGCACAAGTCATCCTGAAGAAGAAATTGAAGAATTTTATGAGGAAATTCGTCATCTAAATAATAAAGGTAAGCAGCACTTGAAGATAATTATGGGAGATTTCAATGCAAAAATAGGGCAACGGCAACAGAATGAAACTTCAGTAGGTAAATTCGGTCACGGCAACAGAAACCAGCGTGGAAATACTCTCGTTGAGTTTGCAGAGGCAGAAGGATTTTTCATCTTGAACTCCTTTTTCAAGAAAAAGCCACACAGGAAATGGACATGGAGACATCCAAATGGGACGACAAGTGAAATTGATTTTATTATGTGTAACAAAAAATTCGTCATCGAAGACTGCAGTGTGCTGAACAAGTTCAACACAGGTAGTGACCATAGATTGGTGAGATGTAAGATGCACCTCAACACTAAACTGGAACGTGGCAAGCTCATAAGACAAACAAAATGTATTGACATAACCAACCTTAAAAAACACCATAATACTTTCAAGTTGGAACTGAAGAACAGATTCTCTGCTTTAGAAGGCCTAACATCGGAAGAAGTGGATATTTCGGAAGTTAACAGAAAAGTAACCAAAGCTCTAATGGAAACAGCAACAAAATTAGCTGGGTCTAAGAACAAGTTGCATGTGAACAAATTATCAGGAAAAACCAAAATGTTGATGCAAAAAAGAAGAGAGATGAGGACAACTAAAGTAGATGTGACTTCCAAAGTGGAATATATAGAGCTATGCAAGACAACACGAAAAAGTATCACTGAAGACGTAAGGAAATTCAACTGTGAGCTAGTGAGGAAAGCAATTGAAAACAACCAAAGCCTTAAGATAGCAAAGGGACATCTCAGTAAGGGAAGAAAACAGATTATGGCTCTGAGAAAAGAAGATGGTTCTATAACAAGAAATAGAGGCGAAATTTTGACAAGAGTGAAAGATTTCTACTCCAAATTATATGAAAGGGATGATACATGTACTCCAGACATCATGAAAGGTACCAGAGTTCTTCCAATCCTCCCAGCAGAAGTTGCTCATGCAATCAAGAACATGAAGCGAGGGAAAGCTCCAGGAGAAGATGGAATTACTATAGACATCATACAAGAAGCAAGTGGAGAAATTGAAACAGTACTCGCCCAAATTTTCACTCGATGCCTTAATGAAGGGAAGATTCCTGAGGATTGGAACAATGCTACAATGATCCTGCTACATAAAAAAGGTGACATTGAGGATCTCAGGAACTACAGACCTATCAGCCTCCTATCAGTGGTTTATAAAATCTTCACTAAAGTTCTTTCACACCGCTTGAAGGTAACACTGGACATGGCTCAACCGAGAGAACAAGCTGGATTCAGGAGTGGCTACAGCACAATAGATCATATCCACGTACTGAGAGAACTGATTGAAAGAGCGAGGGAATATGAACTTCCATTGTGCATGGCTTTTATCGATTATGAAAAAGCCTTTGATTCGGTGAAACCATCAGCAGTTACCACGGCTCTGAAATCCTGCGGTATTGAAGATGCATACATTAATATTATTAATAACATCTATGAAAATGCAAGTGCAAAGATTCGGCTGTTTGAAAATACAACACACATAAAAATTGGAAAGGGAGTGAGACAAGGTGACACCATATCTCCGAAGCTCTTTAATGCCACATTGGAAAATGTCTTTCAATCACTGAACTGGGAAAACAAAGGGATAAAGATTAATGGAGATTATCTAACCCATCTTCGTTTTGCTGATGACGTAGTCATTTTTGCAACTACCCCATCAGAGCTGCAGAGTATGATCCAGGAACTTGCTGACAAGAGTAAAGAAGTGGGATTAAAAATGAACTTTCAGAAAACAAAAGTGATGTTCAATGCTTTTACAAGAAATGAAGATTTATCGATTGATGGAGAAAAACTGGAGATAACAGATACGTATGTTTATCTTGGACAGCAGATATCAAGTGAGGGTCACATTGATGAAGAAATTAATCGGCGTACAAAACTTGCCTGGAGAGCTTTTGGAAGAAACAGCATAATTTTCAAGAGCAATATGCCATTATGTCTTAAAAGAAAAGTGTTTGATCAATGCATCCTTCCAGTGCTTACGCATGGTGCAGAGACATGGACCTTAACTAAAAGAGACATACAAAAGCTGCAGACAACTCAAAGCAGCATGGAGAGGTGCATGCTTGGTATAACCAGGAGAGATAAGAAGAGGAACTCGTGGATCCGAAAAATGACGAGAGTGGAAGACATCATGATCAGAGTTAAATCCCTGAAATGGCAATGGGCTGGACATACTGCCAGAAGGACAGACCATAGATGGACAGCCGAAATTTTAGATTGGATTCCAAGGGACAGGAAAAGACCCAGAAAAAGACCAAATGGGAGATGGGTGGATGAAATTCGTAAATATGCGGGAGTGACATGGAGGAGACTGGCACAAGGCACAAGACAGACCGTTGTGGAGGAAACTTGGGGAGACCTTCGTCCAGCAGTGGATTGATAATGGTTGACAATGATGATGATGATGATATATATATATATATTTCTTATGGTCTTTAGTAAATTCCTTTCTTCTTCAGCTCTTTGCCATACTTTATCATTGGTAATTTTTTCAATCCACTTTATTTTTTCCATTCTTCTCTATAACCACATTCCAAATGCCTCCAACATTTTAGCGACTTTCTTCCCGATTGTCCACGTTTTAGCCCCATACAAAGTTATACTCCAAATATAGCACTTAATAAGCCTTTTCTTTAAATTTTTATTCATTTTATCAATGAACAAATTTTTCTTGTTATAAAATACATATTTTCCTTTATTAGCTCTTCCTTTTATTTCCATGTCACATCTTCCATTCTCTTGGATTATTCTACCGAGGTATTTGTATAGTCTCACTTGCTCTACATTATCTCCATTCATCATCACCTCAACAATTCCTGGTTTCCTGGCGACTCTCATCGTTTTTGTCTGTGTGTTAATTTTCGTACCACATTTTTTTGCATACACTTTATTATCGTATATGGACCTTTGCAAAATTTTTAGATATGTATATAACTTTGTGGAATAAGGGCACACGCGCTGAAGGGGAGTCTACTTGAAAGGGGATTAACCCAATAGGTAAAAGATCTTAGTTTTTACATGTTTAGTGTCTGCACTTTTTTGATTAACAGTCGTTATATCACCACAATTAAGTAACAAAAACAGTTGTAGTTGCCTCTCTGGCTCAATTTAAGGTGCTGTTACATCAGTCGTTTGACCTCCGAAGTCATCGAAGATGAGGTACCAAAATGAATTTTAAGTGGATTTTATGTTTCACCTCACGTACACACGGGCAACGTCTGTGAGATCAGTTTCGAGCCTGAGGTGTTTCTAATTACGCGAACTTATTTTTTGAAGTTCGCAAATTGACAGGTGGATGGATATCAGGTAATTGCTTTCCAACGCACGAGTCTGACAAACCGATGAGACAAACAACATGCAAAACAAGAAGAACGGGTTTCGGTGGCTTTAAAATTGGATTTTTGTGACATTTGGTGGCTCAGCCTGTTATTCTGCGTCTGGCAACAAGAAATGTGCAATAAGACGGACAGGCTCTTCTCAGGAGAATCACGTACGGATTAGAAACGAAATTATTTCCTTAAATGTGACGGGCACTTTTTCCTGAACCTAACGAGAAAGTACTTTTCTTTTCCGGAAAATTTAGTAATTTCCTCTCATCCGGATATCAAATGAAATTTCAGAATGAGTGCAAAAATATTTAGGAACCACAAACAGCATGCCAGATGTTTCTGTATCGGGGAAAATATTTATTTCACGAAGTGAACACTGACAGAATTTGACAATCCACTAACTTCGGAAACGAGTCCAATTAAAGCACTAACGATTCTTTTTGACGAAATATTGTGATCGTAGTATCTGACAAAATTAGAGAAAATAACGTAATGACAGAATGTGTACGAAAATAAACTATAGGAACTATTCGTTTATTGGCGTAAGGAATTAAGCGAACATTTTCGACAAGCTTTCGCACATCAACGGATAGCTTTTTCAAGGCAGACAACAGACTATAAACTGAATGATAAACGTTACATTTCTCTGCTCCATTGAACAACATACACAGTGCGTCAAAGAATTTTTAAGACTGGGTCTGTAAAATGAAATAGAAACAAGAAATTATAATTTGTTTTGGTTTGTTATTCAAAATAAGTCCCTCCGGTTTCAATACACTTGTTACAGCGATTTAATAATGATTCGAATGCCTGTTCCAGTTCACTTTGCGGAATTGCCTCCAAAGCACGCGTCGAAGCTGTTTGTATGGTCGAAATATCATCAAAATAACACCCTTTTAACGTCATTTTAAGTTTTGAGAACAAGGAAAAGTCGCAGGGTACTAAATCAGGCGAATACGGTGGATGATTCAACACATAGACGTTATTTTTCGCCAAAAATCTGCGAACAAGAAGTGAGGTGTAACTGGGTGCATTATCGTGCAACAAACACCAATTGTTTTCATCTCGATATTCTGGACGAATACGACGAATTCTGCCCATCAAACGCCTCAAAACATTTAAATAAAGCTCACCAGTAATTGTTTGTTCACTTGGAACAAATTCTTCATGGATAATATCCTTACTATTGAAGAATGTAATGAGCATTGTTTTGATTTTCGATGGAACTTTTCTTGTCTTTTTGGCTTGTGGCGAGTTTTTTGACTTCCATTCCGCACTTTGTCTCTTTGTTTTAGGAGCATATTGAAAACACCATGTTTCATCACCAGTAACAATCGATTTTAAGAAGTTTGGATCATTTTCAGCGGCTGAAATGATGTCTCTGCAATCTGCACTTCTCCTTGATTTTTGTTCATTGGTTAACGTGTGTGGAACAAATTTAGCACAGACTTTTGTTTAGCCCAAATCTTTATGCAGGATGGTTCGAATCGTTTCTTTGTTGATGTTTAAAGACTCTTCCATCATTCTTAGTGACGCACATCGATTGTATGCCACGAAATCACGCACTTTTTTTCAACAATCTCAGGTGCCCTAGATGAACTTGGTCTTCCGGTATGCTTATCAACTTTTAGCGTCTCTCTATTCCGTCCAAAAAACGTTTGTGCCAGAGGGAAAACATTTGGTCTACTTAAACAAAACTCACCGTAAACTTGTTTCATCATTTGGTACGTTTTCGAGGCACTTTTACCAAGTTTTGCGTTAAATTTAATAACAGCCCTTTGTTCCATTTTAATACTTCAACATGAAAAAAATTTTACTTCTCTAATGAACGGCCGTTTCGTTTGAGTTACTTTAACAACTGCGCAGTACTTTTGGCAGAAAGCAAGCAGATGGTCACGGTTTATAACACATACGCGATTACACTGATGGCGCCACCGTAGGCTGAAATCTAGCGCCAGTCTTAAAAATTCTTTGACGCACTGTGTATGTGCTCTGCTCGAACAACATACGGTATCTTCCCCAAAGTGAACCCAAGACCTTCCACTTGGCTAAGATATGCGGATGACATGTTTTTCATATGGCCTCTTGGAAAAGAGACTCGATGTTTCCTTCTTATACAAAATCAACTCAAATACTTCCGTGAATAAGATTCATCATGTATACTGAAAAAAAACAACAACAACGGCTTTTTAGCTTTCCTAGGCGTATTTTTGACTAAATCACTACACAATTGCCGTTCGCTCACAACCATATTATAAGACCACGTCAGCCTCTAACTCCGGGGTTCTTAACTTGTAGGGCACGTTTCCCTGGAGGAGGTTTGGACCGACTTCAGGGGAGGAAATTGTTTTATCCATATTTTACAAGCACCAAAAAATTACACACACACAAAAAAAGGGTAATTTTATGTCACGATTACTTTGGGACTTGCCTTTGTCGATTTCGGTCTCGCTGAAGCAGTTAGTAACTTCCGTCCTATATAATTATATACACTGCTGGCCACCCAAAATGCAACACCAAGAAGGACACGAAACAGCAAAGCCAGATTTACTGGACACATAACAACAAATAAAAAAATGAAACGATTGAGCTTACAGGCCCGTGCGACTTGCGGAACACGCAGACATCAATAGTTCGCGTGGCCCCCATGGCTGGCAATAACGGCCGCTACACGCCGTGGCATCGAAAGAAAGATGCCTTGGATGTGGGCTTGGGGTATATCGGTCCAGGCTGCTTCCACACGTTGCCACAGTTCATCAGGCGTAGCCGTGGGTGGTGCTTGCCGGGCCACTCGGTTGTCCATCAGCGACCAGATGTGTTCGATGAGCGACATATCGGGAGAACAGGCGGGCCACGGCAGCAGTAACTCCTGGTGGGCTGTGAAGAATTCTTGCACGATGCGTGCCACGTGCGGGCGCGCATTGTCCTGTTGAAACGTGGCCCCTGGCAGTTCCTGCAGGTAAGGGAGGACAGCAGGCTTCAAAACGTTGCAGATGTAGCGGTGTCTGTTGAGTGTACCGACGATGCGAACCAGAGGGGTGCGGGTGTCATATCCAATTGCACCCCAAACTATAACGCCAGGCGACAGACCGGTATGGCGATGCATAATGCAGGCGTCATACAGTCTCTCGCCAGGGTGCCACCACACGCGGTTCCGACCATCGTAGTGTTGCAGGAAGAAGCGGGATTCGTCGGAGAAGACAATGTCGTGTCATTACGTCGTCCAGGTGCTGCGTTCAACGGCCCACTGCCACCGCACTCGCCGGTGGTGTAACTTGAATGGTAATCGGAGCAATGGGCGCCGTGCGACAAGTCCCCGCTCCTGCAGACGACGCCGAACGGTACGTGCAGAAACAGGTTGTTGCGCAACACCCTTATTCCTGCGCAAACGTTCGTGATGTGGTGGTGTGAGCCGCCAATGCCTGCCGCACAACATGCCGGTCCTCTCGTTCGGTGGTGTGCCGCGGCTGCGGCAATCGCTCACGTCGGTCCGTCCGTCTCTCCTGCACCCACCGAATCCATACTCGCCTCACTGTGGCTGGATGTCGTCCCACACGAGCGCCGATGTCTCGGTATGATAAACCGCTGTCAAGATAAGCCACTATTCTTCCTCTGTAGAACTCCGAAACGTGCTAGAATGACTGCCGTATTCTGCGATGAGGCATCAGGAAGCTTCCCACGTACAGGTCGGGCAGCACAACAAACTTCCACTACTTACACCGTGCCTTCTGTGCACCCTTCTTATAGTGCTTCTCGGTGGCGTGCCGGGCACACATGATTTGTATATGCCCTGCAATGCTAATCGTTTGCATGTCCCCTCGTGGGCGACGCATGCTGCGAATTTCAGGCCAATCGGATGCTTCCTTCTTGGTGTTGCATTTTGGGTGGCCAGCAGTGTATGCATATATACTGTATATATATATTTTAGATTGGATTCCAAGGGACAGGAAAAGACCTAGAAGAAGACCACATGGGAGATGGGTGGATGAAATTCGAAAGTATGCAGGGGTGACGTGGAGGAGACTGGCACAAGACAGACCGTTGTGGAGGAAACTTGGGGAGACCTTCGTCCAGCAGTGGATTGATAATGGTTGACAATGATGATGATGATGATATATATATATATATATATATGAACTTCCATTGTGCATGGCTTTTATCGATTATGAAAAAGCCTTTGATTCGGTGAAACCATCAGCAGTTACAATGGCTCTGAAAACCTGCGGTTTTGAAGATGCATACATTAATATTATTAATAACATCTATGAAAATGCAAGTGCAAAGATTAGGCTGTTTGAAAATACAACACACATAAAAATTGGAAAGGGAGTGAGACAAGGTGACACCATATCTCCGAAGCTCTTTAATGCCACATTGGAGGGTGTTTTTCAGTCACTGAGCTGGGAAAACAAGGGGATAAAGACTAATGGAGATTATCTAACCCACCTTCGTTTTGCTGATGACGTAGTCATTTTTGCAACTAGCCCATCAGAGCTGCAGAGTATGATCCAGGAACTTGCTGACAAGAGTAAAGAAGTGGGATTAAAAATGAACTTTCAGAAGACAAAAGTGATGTTCAATGCTTTTACAAGAAATGAAGATTTATCGATTGATGGAGAAAAGCTGGAGATAACAGACACATACGTTTATCTTGGACAGCAGATATCAAGTGAGGGTCACATTGATGAAGAAATTAATCGGCGTACAAAACTTGCCTGGAGAGCTTTTGGAAGAAACAGCATAATTTTCAAGAGCAATATGCCATTATGTCTTAAAAGAAAAGTGTTTGATCAATGCATCCTTCCAGTGCTTACGTATGGTGCAGCGACGTGGACCTTAACTAAAAGAGACATACAAAGGCTGCAGACAACTCAAAGCAGCATGGAGAGGTGCATGCTTGGTGTAACCAGGAGAGATAAGAAGAGGAACTCGTGGATCCGAAAAATGACAAGAGTGGAAGACATCATGATCAGAGTTAAATCCCTGAAATGGCAATGGGCTGGACATACTGCCAGAAGGACAGATCATCGATGGACAGCCGAAATTTTAGATTGGATTCCAAGGGACAGGAAAAGACCCAGAAAAAGACCACATGGGAGATGGGTGGATGAAATTCGAAAGTATGCAGGGGTGACATGGAGGAGACTGGCACAAGACAGACCGTTGTGAAGGAAACTTGGGGAGACCTTCGTCCAGCAGTGGATTGATAATGGTTGACAATGATGATGATGATGATGATGATGATATATATAAACCGTGCGATAAAGGCGAAACTCAGCGAATAGCTACGGGGTGGGCAGACATGCAAATGATTAAAGTTTCGTCCAATTCCGCTTGCCAGCGCGTCCTAGACCGGTGCTGCAATCCCAATTCTTGGGACTTATAAGGTGCAGAGCAGGGGACTCCACATGCGTGCCGAACTGCACGGTAAGAGTCAGGCGAGGTCGCTGAGCGATTGACATGTCGAGGAGCTGCCGTAGATGTGCGTACGGGCAACTGACGGAGTTTGAACGAGGTCGTTTCTTCGAGATGAGAAAGGCAAGGTGGCCGACGCGTCGAATCGGCAGCCATTTGCTCCGGTCGGACAAAACGGTGCGATCGTGTTGGGAGCAATGGGCACGGGAAGGCACCCGGACACGGCGGACTGGCTCCGGACGACCCAGACACATCACCAGAAGAGAGGACCGTGGGATCGTGAGAGCGGCACGCACAGATGCAACGACGTCCTTGTCGAATATTCTGAGACATGCGACGGCTATACAAGTACTTCCGTGTCCGCCAGAACCATTTCCAGGCACATGGGGGAGGCTAATCTGCAGTCTCGACGGCTCTTACGTTTTCTGCCATGAGCAGCTGACCGTTGTCGGCGTTGATTGCAGTGGTGTCAGCAACGTGGAATGCTACTGACTGGCGGCGTATAGTGATCAGCGGCGAATCCCGCTTCTGTATGGGAACGGACGACCACCGTGTCACAGTGTGGAGGACCGCAGGTGAGCGCTACAATCCCAACATCACTATACAGCGGCACAAGTCCCGAACTGCCAGCGTGATGGTCTAGGGAGCCATCGCGTATGAGAGGCGGGCTTCCCTCGCAGTGATCCGAGGGACGCTGACAGCCCAACGTTACGTACAGGAGATCTTACGAACCCATGTGCTGTGCTGTCTTTCCTAGCGGGGCTGCCCGGAGCCATTTTCCAACAAGATAACGCCCGTCCGCCCACGGCTCGGGCTTCCCAAGACTGTCTACGTCATGTTTCGATGATTCAGCGGCCTCACAGATCGCTTGATTCCTCGCCCAGCGAGCACGTGTGGGACCAAATGGGACGCCAGCTTTCTCATGTCCCAGTGTTTGTGATTTAGAGCGTCAGTTACAAGAAGTGTAGGCCAATCTGTCCCAAGATAATATACGGCGTCTCTTTGACTCCATGTCGGACCGTATCACTGCATATATCCGAACACGAGGCGGTCCGACGCGGTACTAACTCTGACCGGAGTGTGTACCTGTAAATCATCTTGCTAATCACTTCTGTCCTTGGTATGTACCATCTCACTACTAAAATCTCATTTCAATCCGACGCCTCCTTCTTTTTGCGCGGATTTTTATGATAAAGAGTGTATAGTTTACTCATTTGCTTACAAAAAGTGTTGAAACTGTCGTCCTTCATATGACCTATCTGTTTCACATATGTTTTCAAACGCACCTGCGAGAGTCAAACAATCTCTCCGCAGTGATGTTAAGGTTGTTGCACTTAATTTTGATGGTGCTACAGTTACAATTTTTGAATTAAGTAACTTGTACATTTAATTTCAGTTTTTGCTGTTTTCTTGATAAGATATCAAGCTTCAGAATATGCTTCACAGCAACACCGATCTTCACCAGTTTCTAATGAGTTGAAAGTTTCCAAAATGTGGATGTTGTTTTCATCATTGCCTCTTAGAATGAAGGAACATTCACGAAATCAACATTCTGAGAGGCAATGACTGGAAACTTTCAACTCATCACAAGCTTGTGAAAATTGGTGTTGCTGTGAAACATATTCTGGTAGAAACAACTTCCAGCATTCACTCTTCCCCTGTGTTTGTTTACAACAAAGACGTACACCGCTGGCCACCCAAAATGCAACACCAAGAAGGAAACATCCGATTGGTCTGAAATTAGCAGCATGCGTCTCCCGCGAGAGGACATGCAAACGATTAACATTGCAGGGCATATTCAAATCATGTGCGCCCGGCACGCCACCGAGAAGCACTATAAGAAGGGTGCGCAGAAGGCGGGGTGTAAGTTGTGGAAGTGTGTTGTGCTGCCGGACCTGTGCGTGGGAAGCTTCCTGATGCCTCGTTGCAGAATACGGTAGTCATTCCAACACGTTTCGGAGTTCGACAGAGGATGAATAGTGGCTTATCGCGAGAGTGGTTTATCGTACCGAGACATCGGCGCCCGTGTGGGACGACATCCAGCCACAGTGAGGCGAGTATGGATTCGGTGCGTGCAGGCAATCGCTCACGTCGGACGGACTGACGTGAGCGATTGCCGCAGCCGCGGCACACCACCGGACGAGAGGACCGGCATGTTGTGTGACCGGCATTGACGGCTCGCACCGCCACATCACGAACGATAACGCAGGAATTAGGGTGTGTTGCGCAACAACCTGTGTCAGCACGTACCGTTCGACGTCGTCTGCAGGAGCGGGGACTTGTCGCACGGTACCCATTGCTCCGAATACCACTGACGTTACACCACCAGCGAGTGCGGCGGCAGTGGGCCGTTGAACGCCGTACCTGGACTACGGAATGGCATGATATTGTCTTCTGCAACGAATCCCGCTTCTGCCTACAACATCACGAAGGTCGCATCCGCGTGTGGCGGCACCGCGGCGAGAAACTGTTTGACGCCTGCATTACGCATCGCCATACCGGTCCGTCGCCTAGCGTTATGGTTTGGGGGCGCAATTAGATATGACACCCGCACCCCTCTGGTACACATCGCCGGTACACTTAACAGCCACCGCTACATCACCGACGTTTTGGAGCCTGTAGTCCTCACTTACCTGCAGAACCTGCCAGCGGCCACGTTTCAACAGGACAATGCGCGCCCGCACGTTGCACGCATCGTGCAGCAATTCTTCACTGCCCACTAGGTGTCACTGCTGCCGTGGCCCGCCTGTTCTCCCGATATGTCGCCCACCGAACACGTCTGGTCGCTGATCGGCAACGGAGTGGCCCGGCAAGCACCGCCCGCGGCTACGCCTGATGAACTATGGCAACGTGTGGAAGCCGCCTTCACCGACATACCCCAAGCCTACATGCAAAGCCTCTTTCGTTCGATGCCGCGGCGTGTAGCGGCTGTTATCACCAGCCATAGGGGCCACACGAATTATTGATGTCTGCGTGTTCCACAAGTCGCACGGGCCTGTAGGCTCAATCGTTTCATCTTTGTATCTGTTGTTATGTGTCAAGTAAATCTGGCTTTGCTAACTCGTGTCCTTCTTGGTGTTGCATTTTTGGTGGCCAGCAGTGTACTTCTCAGTGATAACACTTTCGCGTTGCTCTTAATCGTGTTAAATAAGGTCGGTCGGTGTTTCTTCCATTTGCACGCAATCGGAGCTACTATGACGAATAGCTTATTACAGCGACTGAAGAATGTAACATTTAGTGGCGGAATATGTAAATTAAAATTCTGAATGTCGCTGTAGTTAACATGCAACCATTGCAGGGAGTTGTTCTACTGACAAAGGTCTAATTCTGTTCCACCTTTTAAAGCCTCGGAGATGTATTTTCCACAATGATCGCTTAACCTCTATTCTTTTTGGAACGCAATAGCGCCAGTCTAAGATATTTGCGTGCAACCTTGCTATTGCGTCGCACTGCCCCATATGATTCATAGCGAAATCCGCTCTGCTTGGAACTGGACACGAGAAATCGCGTGATATGCATCAAGTAACGACCAGGACTCCCGTTTTGTTGCTTCTCTAATCGCTGGTCACTCATCGCAACTATGGAATAAGATTTGAGAAGTGCCCTTGCGAAATCTTCCCCAAGGTTGGAAAATCGGACATGAAAGGAGAAAACCATTATCGTTACCGACGTTGATCGTATCCCTTCAATCTGATCTGTTTTTGGGTGACTGATGGGTTACTAAAGATGACTTTGGTTATCTCTATATGAGCATTACTCGGAAGAGAGCGAATCACGTATCTATACTGTGCAGTTAAGAAGGTTTCTTCACTCCCGTGAAGCCTCGCTTGTGTCCGAATGTTCAGCGGCGCAAATCGTCGACTTGAGCCCTGGTTCGAGCCATGGATGAGGAATGGGTGGTGTGTCTATACCACACCAAACAGGCTCTCTCCAATCCCTGGAACCAGCGATTCAAAATTAGAGACGGGCGACGGTTCATAGTATTTAGATATGCGTGTGCAAAAGTTCTACCATTTCTGTAATAGATGCAAATTGCGATAGGAGTAGTTACGTCACAGATGACGCTGCGATGCCAAATTTTCGGCCAATAAACCGTGGAGCAGTAGAGCATAAAGAGGCACTAGGTTTGCCCTAGAAAGTTATTCGTAACGGAAATCACGGACGGTGTAACAGGGCATGCGATAAGGAGAGCATTAGTGTTTACTGTACGAGTTCCATAAAGGCAGTACTGCAGCCGCGGCTTGCCACAACATCTGTCAAGTGTATGTGGAGGATGCAGTTGATGATAGCACATATCGCCGTTGGTTTCAGAAATACCAAGACGGAGACAGAAGCTATAAGACCATCCACGTCCTGGACGTCCATCCGTGGTTTCTGACGAGGATGTGGAAAAAGCCATAACAAATGACCCACATCCAACCATTCAGGAATTAGCGGAAACGTTGTCGGTACACAGAACAACAGTCGAAAGACGGATGCATGCGCTTGGGTTCATCACCAAGTCCGATAACAGGGTTCCGCACCAGCTTTCTGCAGAGCAACGAGAGGAGAGAAAATCCGTACCTGTGTTTCTTTGCTTTCTCGTCACAGAAATGAACCGTTTTGGGGACGAATTGTATCGGGTGATGAGAAATGGGTACTGTACCGCAATGCAAAGCGTCGACGGATTGTGTGCCAAGGTGCGGAACGTGCTTCACCGATCTCAAAAGGAGAACTGCATCCCAAAAGGTTTTGTTGAGTGTTTGCCGTGATGTCCAGGGAATAATCCACTAGGAGGTGTTGGCACCTAACCGAACGATAAATGGTGACCTCTACTGACAACAGTTGGACAGATTGCGAGAACAACTGACATTGAAGCGGCCAGTACTCGTGAGTCGCAAAGGCGTGATCCTTCATCAAGATAACGCCAGACCTCATCCTGCTTTAATCACTCGACAAAAATTAATGGACTTTGGTTGGGAAGTGTTACCTAACCCAGTGTATTCCCCTGACCTGGCTCCTACGGTCTACCACCTTTTTTGATCATTACAGAACGCCTTCTCTTTCCAAACCTTCGATGACGTGGACGATGTGAAAACGGCATTACATGACTTTTTTTTACTCTAAAACACATGCGTTTTTCCGGCGTGGGATTCGCCTACTCATAGACAGATGGCAAGAGGTCATACAGAATGATAGCAAATATATATATATATATATATATGTGAAATCCTAGGTAAGTTATTTGTTGTGTTCTCCTCCTTTCTTTGTAGCCTACAAAAATGGAGAAAACTTATGCACACACCTAATAGTAAAACTACATTATCTACCAACAAGTAATTGGACACCAGTGATAGCAAAAGAAAACGAAGTTTATTCACCTTCAATAGTTCGTGGAGCCTCCACGAGCGGCGATTACAGCTGCGACTCTCCAGGGCATACTCTCAACCAGGCGTTGTACGACGGCTAGCGGTATTTTCTTCCATTCGGCTTGGAGAAGACAGGTCAGTTCCTTCACCGATTTCGGACGGTGAGGGCACCCCTTAAGTCGACGCTCCAACTCGTCCCAGAGGTGCTCGATAGGGTAAAGGCCCGGGCTCTGCGCAGGCCATGCAGTCTATTCGATTAATCCCATTGTCACTATACCAAGCCATGGTGGACCTCGCAACATGACAGGTGGCATTATCATCCTGAAAGTAGCATGGGTCCACCCCGTACAACTGCCACAACGTAGGAAGCACATGGTCATCCAAAATGGTGCAGTAGGTCTCGGCGTTGAGTCCACCAGGAATTGCGACCAAGGGTCCCGTGCCATACCAGGAGAAACACCCCCATAGCATAATTCCACCGCCGCCGAACTTCACAGTTGGCACAAAACATTCCAGAAGGAGGCGTTCTCCAGGCAGACGCCAAACCCAGACCCTGCCATCGGAACGGTAGAGGATGAACATTGATTCGTCGCTCCAGAGAACCTGTTTCCACTGTTGAACGGTCCACTGTCGACGTTCTTTGCACCACGTTAGTCGAGCAGCGCCATTGGACTTTGTGATCAAAGGCTTGTGGGCGTAAGCACGTCCGTGATAACCGAGCAGATGGGCTTCCTCACGAATGGCATTCATCAAAAGAACACTCCCGGATGCCTGTTGAAACTCCTCGCGGATGTGGCCCAACGATTTGGTGCGATTCTTCCGAATTTTTCTGGCCAGCACCCGTCGGTCTCTAACTCTCAGTTTTGTGGGTCTGCCGGGTTGGGGCACATTCCGACAGTCACCTCTCATCTTCCACTTGCCAATCACGTAGGCCACTGTCGATTTTGGGTACTGCAACTCGCTAGATATGTCACATATGGATCGGCCATTTCTTTGATACCCGACGATTACACCTTTCTCGAAATCAGAGAGCTCCGAACTGCGTGGCATCTTGCATGCGACTGGTTGCGTTGTTGTTTCCCACACGATATTTAACGGTGGCAGCCGTGAGGTGTATCAGGACCGCAGATATCGTCGATTGCAGGGGTGTCCAATTACGTGATAGTAGATAGTGTATAAGCAATTCGAATTTATTGGCGTGAACTGGAATTCAAAGTTTCCAAGCTTTCGCACATCAACCACATGGCTTTTTCAAAGCCATTATTTTTACAAGGAAGGTAAACAGCAGTTTGCTGTCTACCTTCCTTGAAAAAGCCATTTGGTCAATGGACGAAAGCTTGGAAACTTTGAATTCTATTTTACGCCAATAAAATCGTAATATCACTATAGTAATACTATTTTAAGTATAGTTGGTGTACAGTTCCTCGTTATTACTTAATAAGAACGTGTGCGTTTTGCATTTATGTGTATCGAACAGAAATTAATCAGATTCAAATACCTTCCTTAAAATGGCATCAATACGCTTTCCAACATGCTGGCTTTACAACGCTCATTTTTTACGCTTTCCAACCGTAGGTTAAAGAAGCGTATATGCTCCATCTTTGTCCGTCTATCTGTTTGTCTGTCCATCCGTCCGCACGATAACTCGCGTAAAAATGGTTCGACTTCGATGAAATTTTAGTATGTGGTAGGGGACCACTTGGGGACGAAAGAAAATGGGCGAAATGGGGTCAAAGGTCAGGACATAGGAGCGGGATAAATTCCATTGCCCTTATGCGTCATAACTTGCGTAAAAATGGTTCGATTTTGATGAAATTTTAATATGTGGCAGGGGACCACCTGGGGACGAACCCTGTTGAAAATGGGTGAAATGGGGTCAAAGCTCGGGACATAGCAGCGGAATTCATTCCATTGCCTTTATGCGTCATAACTTACGTAAAATGCTTCGATGGCGACAAAACTTTATCATGTTGTTTCGGAGGTATACTAAACTAGTTCTGTTGAATATCATTGAAATGGGGTCAAAGGTCAGGACACAGGAGCGAGATTTATTCCACAGCCATTATCCTCATAACTTGAGTAAAAATGCTTCTATTGCGACAAAACTTTAGTATGTTGTTCCGAAGGTATACTGAATCAATTCTATTTAATATCACCGAAATGTGGTCAAAGAGCAGGACACAGGACAGGGATTTATTCCACAGCCGTTATCCTCATAACTTGAGAAATAAATTGAGTAATGATTTCTGGTATGTTGGAAAGCGTATCATATAATCAATGCTTTGCATGATTTTACTAACTTGTTTTTTCCCTCAAAGGTTGGTTCATGAGCCGAGTTAACTAAAAATTACCCTCGAAATATATATAAAACAAGTTAGTAAAATCATGCAATGCATTGATTATGATATGCTTTCCAACATACTAGAAATCATTACTCAAGACTCAAGTTATGAGGAAAATGTATGTGGAATAAATCTCACTCCTGTGCCCTCACCTTTTATCCCATTTCGATGATATTCAACAGAACTGGTTCAGTGTACCTCCGAAATAACATGATAAAGTTTTGTCGTAATCGAAGCAATTTTACGTAAGTTATAATCCATAAAGGCTATGGAATAGATCCCGCTTCTGTGTCCTAACCTTTGACCCCATTTCGCCCATTTTCAATAGGATTTGTCCCCAGGCAAGTCCCTACAACATACTAACATTTCATCCAAATCGAAACATCGTTACGTAAGTTATGACGCATAATGGCGATAGAAGAGATTCTGCTTTTATATCCTGACCTTTGGCCCCCATTTCGCCAATTTTCAACAGGGTTCCTTCCCAGGTGTTCCCCTACCACATACTAAAATTTCATCGAAATCGAACGATTTGTACGCGAGTTATCGTGCGGACGAACATACGCACACAGCGCGTGACGTAATGAGGCAGATGGGAATCGCGACCATCTGCTCGCAAGACTGTGACGTCATAAAACTTTAATAGGATCTGCACACAACGCGTGACGCAAGGAGACAGATGGCGTGACCGCGCGCCAACATCTAATCGGACGACGCCATGACATAACACTAAAAACGTGGTAATTCGGGGATGGTTATTAACCCTCTAAACGATTTTTCCTAAAGTCGAGATCAAGCTAAATCGATTTCTAGTACCAGAAAACGGTAGGTTAACGACTTTCATCAAAATCCTTAGAGCCGTTTTCAAAATAAAATTTACATACATACAAGAATTGCTCCTTTAAGGTGAACGTCAAGTAATTTTGCTTCCTGTAGTTCGAATGGAAACATTTCGGTACACATTTTCTTCCCAATTAATGCGTTCCCAAGGATGAAAATTTGAACATCCATTAAAATATCTTCATTTTATGACTTGCAATACTTGATATTTTCTAAAACATAACCATAATTATGCAATCCAACATTTGTTTGTCTACTGACGTCGTGAAAGTACGGGTCGCGCCATCTTTTTTCTGGACAATTGATGCGTTCCCAAGGATGAAAATTTGAACATCGATTATAATAGCTTCATTTTATAACTTGGAATACCTATCATTTTCTAAAACATAACCATAATTATGCAATCCAACATTTGTTTGTCTACTGACGTCATCAAAGTACAGGTCGCGCCATCCTCTTTCTGGTTTCAACACCACCAAAGGAAAAGTTATTGAGTTTTAATAACATTATGGTTATGTTTTAGAAAATATTAAGTAGTCCAAATGATAATACGAATTCAAAAAGTAGGAACTGTACACCAAATTAAACTCAAAATAGTATAACTATGTACCAAAATCCGAAAATTTCTTGGCGTAGAATTCTTGACCAGCTGGAAATCTTGACCAGCTGCGAGGCTTGCAACGATAGCGTCTCTCTGGAGTTACCACGTATTTGGAATCAATTCTTCAAATAATGCTGAGATTTCTACCATAGTACCGCGTGCCCAACCAACGTGACCTCGTTTCTTCGAAATATCACGTTTGCTCCTAATAATTTATTGTTTTTTCATCGAAATCGAACCATTTTTGCGCACGGAATACCTATCATTTTATTTCATCGAAATCGAACCATTTTTACGCACGTTATGACGCATAAAGGCAATGTAATGCATCCCGCTCTTATGTCCTGACATTTGACCCCAATTCACCCATTTTGAACAGGGTTCGTCTCCAGGTGGTCCCTTACCACATAGTCAAATTTCATTGAAATCGAACCATATTTACGCAAGTTATGACGTATAAGTGCAATGGAATGGATCCAGCTCCTACGTCATGACCTTTTACCCCATTTTCCCCATTTTTAATAGGGTTCGTCCCCAGGTGGTCCCCTACCACATACTAAAATTTCATCGAAATTGAACCATTTTTAAGCCAGTTATCGTGCGGACAGACGGACGGACAAAGCTGGACCATATACGCTTCTTCACCCTACGGTTGGAAAGCGTTAAAAAAGAAGAAGGAGTATCTTCCCAGCACAAGCAGCCATTCCTGGTCCTTCTGACGCATTCTAACTATAAGGTGATTCCTCATTTCTGCACTGAAGAAAAATGAAAACTTATTATTTGGGAAAAACTAGGATAATCAGAGGTCGATTATTAAAACTTGATTTTGTTTTTGAAAAATGTTAGAGACATATTACTTATGGACAAGCATTTGCAAGAAAGTATTTACCTTTCAGTTCACTGCTATAAAATGTTTTTGTTTGTTTGGGAATTTAACGACCACATTGAGCAACTCAATGGGCTATATTATAACCAATCGTCGGTCCCTAATTTTAGGCCACTGGTTCCAGGGAAGCGAGAGAGCCAGGGCCGTAAGACAAACACACTATCTATCCCACATTCGGGATTCGAACCTGGACCAATCTCGGACGAATAATCAGAAGCCAGCGCCACCAGGGTGGCAATATCTTACTCATCAGGTCCTTCGATATCAGCTCATTCGTCATTAACGGAACCGTTTCGTAGCACGACATTCTCAGTGTTATCTAAACTACTGGAAATACAACATTTCTCAAACCTATGGACGGTACCATTATTAGATTCCAACACCGTAACACATACCCCTCAAAATGTGAGGAGCAGCTTCTTGTTCTGTCGAATGAAACAACTGGCTGATAGAACAAAATCAATAACTGTATCACCATTTCATATAATCTCGGAAAGGATTATCGACCACAAAGTCCAGTACTATTCCATACCCCGAAATAATTCATAAATGATTGTTCAGCTTCTTTATCTCCTTCTCTCGCAAACCCCATTGTTTTCATTTTACCGAATCTGTCAGATGCCTTCTAAATGGTGGCCAAAATCAGCATCGATTAGTATCGTCTTAATCTCTGTCGCAGCGGTCGGTTGAAATAGCAGGTACAAGGGCTGCATTTTAGTTGCGTAGGTATCACTTTAAAGTTAAACTATTGTGTGTCTCTTAATGCTTGAAGGTGATTATTTATTACCAAAAAAAAAAAAAAAAAAAAGTGCACCGCAGATGCACAGGGTGTCCCAAAATTTCGTGGCCAGACCATGACGGAATATCGTAGATTTGCGATTTTTTCTGACGTAATGATACAAGTCGTTACGTACAGTGCCTAAAGACCGGTTTTTACACTGCTGGCTACCCAAAATGCAACACCAAGAAGGACACGAGATAGCAAAGCCAGATTTACTGGACACATAACAACAGATACAAAGATGAAGCGATTGAGCTTACAGGCCCCTGCGACTTGCGGAACACGCAGGCATCAATAGTTCGTGTGGCCCCCATGGCTGGCAATAACGGCCGCTACACGCCGCGGCATCGAACGAAAATGGCTTTGGATGTGAGCTTGGGGTATGTCCGTCCAGGCGGCTTCCACACGTTGCCCCAGTTCATCAGGCATAGCAGCGGGTGGTGCTTGCCGGGCCACTCGGTTGCCGATCAGCGACCAGACGTGTTCGATGGGCGACATATCGGGAGAACAGGTTGGCCACGGCAGCAGTGACACCTGGTGGGCCGTGAAGAAATGTTGCACGATGCGTGCCACGTACGGGCGCTCATTGCCCTGTTGAAACGTGGGCTCTGGCAGGTCCTGCAGGTAAGGGAGGACTGCAGGCTTCAAAACGTCGGAGATGCAGTGGTGGCTGTTAAGTCTACCGGCGATGCGTACCAGAGGGGTGCGGGTGTCATATCCAATTGCGCCCCAAACCATAACGCCAGGCGACGGACCGTTATGGCGATGCATAATGCAGGCGTCATACAGTCTCTCGCCGCGGTGCCGCCATACGCGGATCCGACCATCGTGGTGTTGCAGGCAGAAGCGGGATGCGTCGGAGAAGACGATGTCGTGCCATTCCGTAGTACAAGTGCGGCGTTCAACGGCCCACTGCAGCCGCACTCGCCGGTGGTGTAACTTGAATGGTAATCGGAGCAATGGGCGCCGTGCGACAAGTCTCCGTTCCTGCAGACGGCGCCGAACGGTACGTGCTGACACAGTCTGTTGCACAACACACCCAGATTCCTGCGCTCAACGTTCGTGATATGGTGGTGTGAGCCGCAAATTCCCGACGCACAACATGCCGGTCCTCTCGTTCGGTGGTGTGCCGCGCCTACGGCAATCGCTCACGTCGGTCCGTCAGTCCCTCCTGCACCCACCGAATCCATACTCGCCTCACTGTGGCTGGATGTCGTCCCACACGGGTGCCGATGTCTCGGAACGATAAACCGCTGTCGCGATAAGGCACTATTTGTCCTCTGTCAAACTCCGAAACGTGCTGGAATGACTGCCGTATTCTGCGACAAGGCATCAGGAAGCTTCCCACGCACAGGTCAGGCAGCACAACACATTTCCACTACTTACACCCCGCCTTCTGTGCACCCTTCTTATAGTGCTTCTCGGTGGCGTGCCGGGTGCACATGATTTGCATATGCACTGCAGCAATACTAATAGTTTGCATGTTCTCTCGCGGGCGACGCATGCTGCGAATTTCAGGTTTATCGGATGCTTCCTTCTTGGTGTTGCATTTTGGGCGGCCAGCAGTGTAGCTGAAGGGTGTTTTTCTTAATTTTTTTTTAAAGCTCTTGAAGGTGACTAAGTGAACCAAGCAAGTCAAAAAGGAGAAGTAAGAGGTCAGAGCTGTGATAAAGTATCTGAATAAAAAAAGATCGGAGGCAAAGTACAGGGTGTCCAAAAAGTTTCTTTACGACTTTGCACATTTATTACGGACACCCTGTACTATGTAAATTCATGGTATTTGTTGTATAATATACTGTTAATTTATTAGTTTTAATTGACATTATCGTTTTTTGTAATAGATCCCTCACTGAAATAGCAGGTGCTGTTCTGTGAAAATGTGGTCCCCAAAAGAGAGAGCGCAGTGCGTCACTTGGTTCATCCAAACAAAATATGATACACAAACGCAACGACATTTCCGGACTAAGTATGGGAAAACCCCGCCATCTCGTCCTAGTATCCGCCAATGGCACCAGAAATTCATGGAGAATGGGTCCGTGTAGGATCAAGATCGTAGTGGCCGCCAACGAATATCGAATGAAGATATCGAACGTGTTCGTGATTCATTTTCACGAAGCCCGAAGAAGTCCATTCGTTCCACTGCCAGAGAACTACTAATGCCGCGGTCCACGTTACACAGGGTGCTACATCGATATCTACACTTATATGCATACAAAGTGCAACTGTTACAAACACTTGAGGCGAACGATAGATCAAGACGAAAACAATTCGCAGTAACGATGCTGGATAGACTGACTAAAGATCCCGAGTTTCTCACAAATGTTTGTTTTAAGATGAGGCAACTTTCCATCTCTCTGGGCAGTTAAACAGACACAATGTCAGGATTTGGGGGTCTGAAAATCCTCATGCGTTTATGGAACTTGCGAGTGACTGTCCTAAAGTGAGCGTGTGATGCGGTGTTATGCATAACCGAGTCCTTGGACCATTTTTCTTCAGTGAGAAAACAGTGACGGCATATGTTTACCTGGATGTTTTACGTGAGTATGTTGCGCCACAGTTGGTGCACCTTCAATCAAGCATGATATTCCAACAGGATGGTGCACCACCACATTAGTGACGGCACGTTCGGAACTGTTTAAACGCGACATTCCCTGGGAGGCGGATTGGACGGAATGATCAAATTGCATGGCTACCCCGTTGCCCCGACGTCACACCTCTGGACTTTTTTGTATGGGGATATGTGAAGTATCTCGTGTATCGGACAAAGGTGCAGGCCATCGAAAACCTGAAATCGAGGAACAACAATGCCATTTCGACCATTACTGAGAACATTTTGCAGCGCACATGGGTGGAATTGGAGTTTCGGCTAGATGTTCTACGCGCAATAAGTGATGCGCATATTGAGCTTCTGTAATGAGGTACAAAAAACTTTAGTCATTGCTCTTATTTATATGCTCAACCAAATTTGTCTATCTCATACAGTGTATCAGTAATAAATGGTCAAAGTTGTAAAGAGACTTTGTGGACACCCTGCACATCCATGAAAATATAGTGGCAGCGCTAATGGAAGGGAAATTCAAGCGTAGAAGAACGGGGGAAGAAGATGACACTGGTTCAGGCAGACCCTCTGAGGCCATCACTCACGGAAATGTATAAAAAGTGTACGAAAGAGAACTGCCAGAATGACGTTTAACTGTCAGATTGATTAATGAGACATCACGTGTATCAAAAATAACAGTTTATCGCATTCTGACAGATCATGTGGCAATGACAAAGGTTGCTGCGCGTTGGGATCCAAAACTCCTGACACCTGAGCAAAAGCTGACCCGACGGAGCAAGTCACGTGTCGATGTTACACTGCTTGAAGCCAATCCACAGACATTTCTGCAACGATTTCTAACAGTGAATGAAACGTAGACACACTACTACACTCCAGAGTCAAAGCAATGGAGGAGGGGTTGGGGGTTGGGGGGTTGGTTAAGTAATTCCAAAGAAGGCACACTGTATCACTTTTGCTCTAAAGGTGATGCCAACAGTTTTCGAAGATGTGGAGAGGATGGTAATGGTGGATCCCCTTGCAAAAGACCAAACCACCACTGAAGCATATACAGTCGTATCAGAATAATATAACCACCTACCTAATAATTGGAATAACCGCCCTTGGTCCGAATGACAGTGGCGAGACTAAGTGGCGTGGACGCAATGAGGCTCTGGAAGGTTGCCCGAAGCACACGTGCCCATTCGGACTGTAGCTGAGCACGGAGGTTACGTGGTTGTGTGCCGGCACGTCGAACCTGTCGATCCAAATGGTCTCACAAGTACTCTATGGGATTAAGATAGTGGCGATTTCGCCGGCTAAGGGAGAACGGAAACATCGCTGTCGTGTTCCTGGAACCAGTGGTGCAACACCTTACTGACGTGGCACGGCGCATTGTTCTATTGGTAGACACCATCACCAACAGGGTAAACGTCCAACATGAAGGGATGCATGTGGTCAGTGAAGATTTTAAGGGATGCATGTGGTCAGCGAAGATTATAGGACTCCGGGGATCTAGCTATAATTTATTCAAAAGTTACTTGTCAGAAAGAATGCAATACACCCAGATTCATCAGAATCGATCCATATTACAAATCATAAACTGTGGGGTACCCCAAGGATCAGTTCTTGGTCCTTTATTTTTTAATTTATATATTAACGACTTATTTGCAGTATTAAAAGATAATGATACAATCCTATATGCAGATGACGTAACTATTATTTTAAAGGGAACTGATATGAATGAGCTTACACTAAGAACTAATACTCAGCTAAAATTAATAACAGATTGGCTGAATGCAAATGAATTAGTTGTTAATATTAATGAAACTAAATTAATGATTTTCTCTAATTCACAAGCTTCACATTTATACGATTTACCGATTCTGATGAATGGAGTCAGGATTAATACGGTCTCAACACACTCTTATCTAGGTACAACTATACACAGTGATTTGAAATGGAACAAACACATTGAAAATTTAAGTAACAAGATTTCTAGAAATATCGGAATGGTCAGTAGTACTTTGCCAAACTTAACACCAAAAATATTAGTTTCTATATCATCATCATCATCATTGTCAACCATTATCAATCCACTGCTGGACGAAGGTCTCCCCAAGTTTCCTCCACAACGGTCTGTCTTGTGCCAGTCTCCTCCATGTCACCCCTGCATACTTTCGAATTTCATCCACCCATCTCCCATGTGGTCTTCTTCTGGGTCTTTTCCTGTCCCTTGGAATTCAATCTAAAATTTCGGCTGTCCATCGATGGTCTGTCCTTCTGGCAGTATGTCCAGCCCATTGCCATTTCAGGGATTTAACTCTGATCATGATGTCTTCCACTCTTGTCATTTTTCGGATCCACGTGTTCCTCTTCTTATCTCTCCTGGTTACACCAAGCATGCACCTCTCCATGCTGCTTTGAGTTGTCTGCAGCCTTTGTATGTCTCTTTTAGCTAAGGTCCACGTCTCTGCACCATACGTAAGCACTGGAAGGATGCATTGATCAAACACTTTTCTTTTAAGACATAATGGCATATTGCTCTTGAAAATTATGCTGTTTCTTCCAAAAGCTCTCCAGGCAAGTTTTGTACGCCGATTAATTTCTTCACCAATGTGACCCTCACTTGATATCTGCTGTCCAAGATAAATGTATGTGTCTGTTATCTCCAGCTTTTCTCCATCAATCGATAAATCTTCATTTTTTGTAAAAGCATTGAACATCACTTTTGTCTTCTGAAAGTTCATTTTTAATCCCACTTCTTTACTCTTGTCAGCAAGTTCCTGGATCATACTCTGTAGCTCTGATGGGGTAGTTGCAAAAATGACTATGTCATCAGCAAAACGAAGGTGGGTTAGATAATCTCCATTAATCTTTATCCCCTTGTTTTCCCAGCTCAGCGACTGAAAAACACCCTCCAATGTGGCATTAAAGAGCTTCGGAGATATGGTGTCACCTTGTCTCACTCCCTTTCCAATTTTTACGTGTGTTGTATTTTCAAACAGCCGAATCTTTGCACTTGCATTTTCATAGATGTTATTAATAATATTAATGTATGCATCTTCAATACCGCAGGTTTTCAGAGCCATTGTAACTGCTGATGGTTTCACCGAATCAAAGGCTTTTTCATAATCGATAAAAGCCATGCACAATGGAAGTTCATATTCCCTCGCTCTTTCAATTAGTTCTCTCAGCACGTGGATATGATCTATTGTGCTGTAGCCACTCCTGAATCCAGCTTGTTCTCTCGGTTGAGCCATGTCCAGTGTTACCTTCAAGCGGTGTGAAAGAACTTTAGTGAAGATTTTATAAACTACTGATAGGAGGCTGATAGGTCTGTAGTTTCCGAGATCCTCAATGTCACCTTTCTTATGTAGCAGGATCATTGTAGCGGAGTTCCAATTCTCAGGAATCTTTCCTTCATTAAGGCATCGAGTGAAAATTTGGGCGAGTACTGTTTCGATTTCTCCACTTGCTTCTTGTATGATGTCTACAGTAATTCCATCTTCTCCTGGAGCTTTTCCCCGCTTCATGTTCTTGATTGCATGTACAACTTCTACTGGAAGGACTGGAGGAACTCTGGTACTGGTATCTTTCATGATGTCTGGAGTGGATGTATCATCCCTTTCATATAATTTGGAGTAGAAATCTTTCACTCTTGTCAAAATTTCGCCTCTATTTCTTGTTAAAGAACCATCTTCTTTTCTCAGCGCCATAATCTGTTTTCTTCCCTTACTGAGATGTCCCTTTGCTATCTTTAGGCTTTGGTTGTTTTCAATTGCTTTCCTCACTAGTTCACAGTTGAATTTTCTTACGTCTTCAGTGATACTTTTTCTTACTGTCTTGCATAGCTCTATATATTCCACTTTGGAAGTCACATCTTCTTTAGTTGTCCTCATCTCTCTTCTTTTTGCATCAACATTTTCGTTTTTCCTGATAATTTATTTACATGCAACTTGTTCTTAGACCCAGCTAATTTTGTTGCTGTTTCCATAAGAGCTTTGGTTACTTTTCTGTTAACTTCAGAGATGTTCACTTCTTCTGATGTTAGGCCTTCTAAAGCAGAGAACCTGTTCTTCAGTTCCAACTTGAAGGTATTATGGTGTTTTTTAAGGTTGGTTATGTCAATAGATTTTGTTTGTCTTATGAGCTTGCCACGTTCAAGTTTAGTGTTGAGGTGCATCTTACATCTCACCAATCTATGGTCACTACCTGTGTTGAACTTGTTTAGCACACTGCAGTCTTCTATGACGAATTTTTTGTTACACATAATAAAATCAATTTCACTTGTCGTCCCATTTGGATGTCTCCATGTCCATTTCCTGTGTGGCTTTTTCTTGAAGAAGGAGTTCAAGATGAAAAACCCTTCTGCCTCTGCAAACTCAACGAGAGTATTTCCACGCTGGTTTCTGTTGCCGTGACCGAATTTACCTACTGAAGTTTCATTCTGTTGCCGTTGCCCTATTTTTGCATTGAAATCTCCCATAATTATTTTCAAGTGCTGCTTACCTTTATTATTTAGATGACAAATTTCCTCATAAAATTCTTCAATTTCTTCTTCAGGATGACTTGTGGTGGGTGCATAAGTTTGAATAATCTGAGCCTGGTATCTTTTCGAGAGTTGGATAACAAGTCGTGCAGCTCTGTCAGAGGAACTTTCAACTTCTACAACTTTATCCTTCAGTTTCTTGTTTATTATAAATCCAACACCACTTGTTCTGCCAGTATCTGTCCCACGATAGTAGAAGAGATGTCCACTTTTCAGTTCGATGAGATCTTCTCCTTTTCTCCTTACCTCACTTAGCCCCACGATGTCCCACTTGATCCTTTGTAGTTCCTCTTCCAATTCAAGAAGCCTTGAATCAGAAGATAGGGAGCGTCCATTGTACGTAGCCAAGGTGAGCATCAGATGGCAGCCTAGTCCGGTCCTCCGGGGATTCTTAGCACCCTCTGCCTTCATGTCGCACTGGCCGTTGCCTTGGCCAGGTACATTCCAGCTGCCGGAGACTGAGGGCCAAGATTTAAGTTGTGGAATCATTTTGGAGGGGTTTGGCCATAACTCACCACGCTGGCCAAGCGGGTTGGTGAGTGTGGGATAGAATTTCCTCTAATCCCGATGGTATAGTTATACCGCTATTGGCGGTCGTCAGAGCCCCTTTAGTGGGAACAGGATGCACCACGAGAAGGCGGGGTTGACATTTGTCAAGGAGAGGCTGTGATGTTACGCATCACCTGACCTTACATCCCGTTTCTATATATCATACTCTAATTCAAACACACATTAATTATTGCATTTTAACCTGGGGACAAACCACACAATATGATATTAATAAACTACAGGTACTGCAAAATAGATTTATAAGACTAATAGATCTTAAAACATCAAATAATTTTCAACCAATCTTATATATTCGGTCAAAAGTGAACCCCAATATATATAATTTTAACGATAAAGCAATTATATGATTATAACTTGGGAAAAATAACGTATAAAAGAATTAAAAATGGTATACACAATGATATAATAACACTAAATATACATACTCATTACCACAATACTAGGAATAGATCACTACTAATTCCAATGTTCCCATAAACTGAGAAACTTAAAATGAATATAAATTATAGTGGCCTAAAATTCTGGAACTCATTGCCCCAAGAACTAACATCAATTAATAATTTTAACTTATTTAAAATAAAACTAAAGGCATATCTTATGAAATAATTAGTAAACAATAGGCAATTTCGACTAAATGGAAGAAATGTGGGTTAGTATGATTATAGAGTGAGGTGCAAACGTTATTTGTTGTTTATTTATAAATATATATGTGATTATGCAGTGAAGTGTATATGATACTTGTTTGTTTAGATATAATGAAGACTGTTGTTGATGGAACACATTGTTATATGTGTTGGTTGTGAGCAAGTACGTGTACCTACCATATATGTGTTGGCTTGCCTTTTCTGTTGAGCATTATGTTTTTTGTATTCTGGGGAGAGGAGGGCTATGTCAGGCCTCACGGCCTTTTCCCTCCTTTTCCTAGTTGCTGTAGTGGCAACTGAATGAATAAATAAATGAAATGAAATGAAATGGACAGGTAGCCATTGGCGTTCAGGGACCCATCCAGTGGTACCAGCGGTCCTAGGTCATACCAGGAAAACATCCTCCAGACATGAAGTGCACACTGCTACCGCCGGCCTATACATGACCGACAAACATGTCCGGATGTTAGTTCTCGTATGTCTGACCCCGTATCGCCACCGCCCGTTACTTTTGTGGAATCAAAACCTTGATTCGTCGGAGAAGGCAACCTTTTCCCACTCTTCCACTGTCCAAAGACGGTTGTCCCATGCAAACTGTAGGTATCGTTACCGATGGAACCGGATTAGCATGATGGGTGCCTTAACGCAGCATCTACTCCGGAGACCCATGCGTAATACGTACCTGGGTGTCCCAGCTTTCATTTGCGTGGTCAATTGCTGCACTGTTGCGCTTCGATCCCCCTTTACCAGTCGACGGAGGCGACGTTCTCCTCTGGGATCGATGGTCTTTGGGTCTCCACAGTTATGAAATTGGAGGATACTCGGTGTGCCATCGGTACATTCTTGGTACATCCTTACAAGATCACCTCGCGAACAGCCCACGAAGTCTGCTGTTTCAGAGATGCTTCCACCCTTGGCGCGATAGTCAATGATCACTCCTTTTTGAACGTCCGTCAAATCACTACCTCTGCCCATTGTGCTCACGTGACGCACTATGGCCGATCTGTCCTGACTGACCGCTTATATCTCCGTGTAGTCGACTTTGTCACGTGCACTCTGTGACATGCCTGGGCGGATACATTGTGATTCCGGGGGTGGTTATATTATTCTGATACGACAGTGTACTATGTTCACCTAATAAGGAAACTTCGACAGAATTTGAAGGAAAAACACAGAGAAATGCTGAACAAAAGGGAGTTGTTTCATCAGAATAAGATTCAAGCCACAAATCAAGAGCTGATTTGGCTGTCATCTATGAATGTGGATGTTTGAAATGCTACCAGGCTCTCCTTGCTCATATGACCTTGCATCTCTTATGAGTTTTGGCACGGACGAAGACGTTATTGATGGTATGGAAGCCTATTCTGGCAGCATTTCCTTAACAAATAGTTTTAAACGGAGGCATAACAGCCTTGGATCAACACTGAAAAAAATGTGTGGACTTTCAAGGGGACTATTTAAAAAAAAAATAGGCCAACCATATTTTTCCGCGACCATTTTTGGGAACTTTTGGGACACCGCTCGTAGTGAAAATTTTCAGTCAATTTATGATGTGAATGTGTTGGTACAAATAAAATCGTGATGTGAAACGTTTTTTTTTTTTTTTTTTGATTGGGGGTTTAACGACCACCTTGAGTAACCCAATGAGCTATAAGCAGTCGCCCGTCCCTAATTTAGGGTCACAGGTTCCAGGGAAGAGAGAGAGAACCAGCGGCGCCGTAGGTCAAACACAACATCCATGCCTTGAACCCGGACCCCTTTCGGACGAATAATCAGCGGCCTTCGCTTAGACCACTGCGCCACCGGGGCGGCGCAAAATTTTCAAGTTCAAAAAAAAAAAAAAGTATTGATATTACTCAATTCCATACAATACCCCTGACCTTTCGTTATGCCACTTTCAGCAACAGATTTTGGCAGCCGCAATGGTTGAGCTTCTAAAACATAGACAGCTATGAACTTGGGTTCGAGTCCATGCCCTTTCCCTTTCCTGCAACTAGTCGCTCCAAATTAGGAACGGGAAGGTAGTACTTAAACCCTTGCAAAATAGATAAAAATTTATTTTCTGGACGTGAAAACCTGTGCAGTGTTCAGTTTGAAGCTCTGAAAACATTTTGTTGCGGAATATCATATTTTTGAAATTTGCCATTTAGTCCCCTACTGAAAATTTTTTCTTGCTTTTCTCCATGCCGTACTGAAGTTCAGTGAACTCAGATTTGGCCACCCTGGTAGCGCAGTGGTCTAAGCGATGGCTTCTGATCATTCGTCCGAGATGGGTCCGGGCTCGACTCCCGTGAGGTATAGATGTTGTGTTTGTCTTACGGCACTGGCTCTCTCTCCTTTCCCGGGAACCAGTGACCCTAAATTAGGGACAGGCGACTGCTTATAGCCTATTTAGTTATTCACGGTGGCCGTTAAACCCTCAAAAAAAAAAAAAGACAAAAAAACCTCAGGTTTATTAGGTTTCTTGTAAAATGCGCACCCTTCTGCAGCTGTAATCTCAGCATTTCCATTTGCACGCCATCTCCCGTGAGCTGCTGAAGTTGACGCCCTATGTGCACTGGTGTGCAAAAATTAAGGACGAAGAGGATAAATTAGCATAACAGCGGAACGAGCAGGCAGAACGGATCGAAAGACCACTCAGTATATAGACTAGGATCCGGTACGCTGGGGCATGCGCATATATGCAGCATGACGTGGGGAGGGGGAGGGGGGACTGGAAGGATATAAAGCACACGGGCGGTGTATTCGGTGAAAGCTATTGCACGGTGTGCATCGGTTTGAACGACGTCGAGTTGCTGTCACCGTGGGATATGGCCAACAGGCAATCCAGTAGACGACATTTGGATGACTTTACCAGAGGTCGCGTCATTGGGAAGTTGGAAGAAGGTCGAAGTGTGACTAGTGTGGTCGTGGAGTTCGGAATCGCTCACAGCATCGTTTCACGAGCTTGGAGAGCATTTCAAACGACAGCTACAGAGTTTAGCAGTGGTCGTCCACGAGCAACCACGGCGGCGGACGACCTGTATATTGTCCTACAGGCGAGAAAAGACAGACGGCAGACAGCGGGAGAAATCGCAAGGCACATGCAACAGACAACTGGACGTCCGTTATCGCGTTTTACCGCGGCTAGGAGGCTGCACAAAGGTGGTCTATTTGCACGATGACCAGTACGGTGTGTGCCATTAACGCCTGCTCATCGGAGACGGCGGTTTTTGTGGTGCCAGGAACACAAGAACTGGACACATCATCAATGGGGTCGAGTTCTCTTTACGGATGAGAGCCGATTTAGTCTGACGAGCGATTCTGGACGTATACACATCTGGAGAAAGCAGGGAACGCGCAATCACACCTCCAACATCATCGAAAGGGACCGGTTTGGAGGTGGCGGAGTTCTCGTTTGGGGCGGTATCATGCTTGGTAGCCGTACTGACCTCCACATCTCCCAAGGAGGATCGGTTACTGGTGTCCGCTATTGTACCGAGGTTCTCCTGCCTCACGTGCGTCTGTTTAGAGGTGCTGTGGGTCCTGAGTTCCTATTCATGGACGACAACGCTACACCTCATCGTACAGTGGCTGTCGCAGAGCTGTTGGAGAGTGAAGATATTCACGCATGGATTGGCCCGCAAGGTCCCCGGACCTAAATCCAATCGAACACGTGTGGAACCTTCTCGGGAGACGCTTGGCAGCACGTCACCAGCTGCCAGCAGCGATTCCGCAGCTGCGATTGCCGTTACAAGAGGAATGGGCCGCGATGCCTCAACAGCTCCTTGACAACCTCGTCCTCAGCATCGACAGACGTTGTAAATCTTGCAACGCAGTCCGGGGTGATCGTATCCCCTACTAGAGACTGGATTTTTCTTGGCAGCCACCTGTCACATGGACGTTTCTGTCTTCTGTCCACTTGTGCTCGAAGCTACCTTTTCAATAAAGTGCCTTTGTATCCTTTGGATTCCTTGTTTGGAGGGTTTTGCTCACTTGTCCCATATTCTTACATCTTGGGGATATTATGGTATGATTTGATTCGATGTGGAGCACTTCTGCACGACGTTACATTCGTAAAACCGTCTCGTTCTTAATTATTGCACGCCAGTGTATATTACGGCCAAATAAAGTGAGAATCCTAGCTTGTGATATTTGCCATTTGGCAAATGTCAAAAACAGTAAGAATAGTATATCATTATGGTATCCACTGAAGTGCCAGAAAAACTGTTACAGACGAGCTTATGCAAAATACATAGCAACGTCACCTATGCGCGTACTCGGTTACGTCCGCCAGTGCGTATATAAAGCGATAAACATCCTTGCCAGCTGTCAGAGCTGTTTTCGGCATAAGAATGACAAGTAATAACGATTTAAGCGATTTTCAACGCGGTGTCATAGTTGCACTCGTGAGATGGGCCATGGCTTTTCGGAGGTAGAAATGAAGTTCGGATTTTCACGGACGACCATTGCAAGGGTGTACCGTGACTACAAGAATCCCGGTAAAACCTCCAACCTACGATACCAGTGTGGCCGTAAAAAGACATTGGGTGAACGTGACCATCGTCGGCTGTTAGGAATCTTTTCACGCGATAGGCGTGCAACACTCTCGCAGGTATCATCGGAATTCAATGCTGGAGCCTCAACAAGCATCGGCGTGCGGACTGTGCAACGTACCCTGCACGATATGGGCTTTGGGAGCAACGCCCAACTCGATTTCCCTTGATCTTGATAGGTGCACGGCACAGAGCTATGCGCCTCGCTTGGGCACAGCAACACCGCCAGTGGACACTTGATGACTGGAAAGAAGTAGCTTGGTCTGACGAGTCACGTTTCCAACTGTATCGGGCAAATGGAAGGATTCATGTGTGGCGCAAACTCCATGAAGCCATGGATCCTTCTTGTCAACAGGGAACTGCTGGTAGGGGGGCGTAATGGTATCGGGTATGTTTAGCTGGCCTTCATTGGAACCCCTGGTACGTTTACAAACGTCTGTGACCGGCCAACGCTATGTGCGCATCCTTTCTGACGAGGTACACCCGTTCATGTCCTGCATTCATACTGATGGGTTGTGCCTGTTCCAATAGGACAATGCACCTCCACACAAGTGTCTGGACGCCAGATTATGGTTAGAGGAGCATTAATCTGAGTTTGGGGTGTTGTCATTTCCACCCAAGTCCCCAGATCTGAACGTGATGGAACACATTTAGATACCATGCAACGCGCTATCGAACACAGGAATCCGAGACCTGGGAGTACTCCCAAATTGTGGAACGCTCTGCAGGAAGAATGATGTGCATTGCCTACAGCATATTTCCAGAAGCTATTGGAGTCCATGCCCGTCGTATTTCTGAAGTCTTGCGCTCCCGTGTTGGACCTGCCAAGTATTCGACTGGTGTACCAGTTTTCTGGCACTTCAGTGTATATTACCATAATAATATTTCAGTAAAACTTCGAAATCAGGGCGAGTGATGAGTGGGCGGGTGTTATTTTTGTTGGAGCAAGTTTGATAGCAACTTTTATTTACAACGCACTGAAAGAAATAATTTTTAATGCTTTTTCCTAGTGGCTACAAAGGAATTTGGCGCAAGCCCGCCTCCCCGGACACACACACACCTGGATCGGACTAATTACGCCCCACTGGTAAACCGACAACACACATGGTGTCCCAAAACGTACCTACCAAGTTTAATGCTGTATTATTCCTGAACGAATAGGCATACAAATCTCATCCAAAGTGTATTAAAATCTACATATTCTGCCGTTTATATTACAAAATGTTCGCCCTTAACCTCAACGATCTTGCGTAATCTGATCCCAAAATTGGACACCCCCTTGTGGAATACGTCTGTTGGAATGGCCAAGATTTCACGCTCGATAGATGATTTCAGTTCCTCCAAAGTCTTTAGGTTTCTCTGATACACTTTGTCTTTGAGCTGTCCCTATAAGAAAATACAAAGGATTGAGGTCTGGTGAATACGGGGGCTAGTCAAGTCCGCTTCCATAATGCTTTAGACAATCCACAGCACTGACATTCTCACGGAAATGTTCATTCAGAAGGCGGAAAATGGATTATGTGCGATGGGGACGTGCACCGTCTTTGCATGAAAAAGTGACTTATGATGTCAGAACCATGGAAGCCCTGAAGGACAGGAATGAAATTGCTTTCAAGCAAGTTTCGATAGCTCACTGCGGATACAGTGACCTCAATAAAAACAAGTCTACAAATGCCAACTTTCTACAAAGCACACAACACAGTCACACATTTTGGGGAAACGACTTGAAGCAATCGAAACATGAGGATGTTCTGTGGCCCATATTCGCCAGTTCTGCTTGTTCACGAGCCCATCAAGCCAAAGAATGTGCCTCATCTAAAAACCAGGTGAGAGACAAAGGTCATTTTTTTGGTTCTCGAGTCTTGTGATCATTGTATGAGCGAAGTCTAATCCTGCTGCCGTGTTCGCCTCTGTGAGTGGCTTTTGGATCTGGATTTTATAGGGAAGCAGATGAAGACCTTCTTTGAGAATTCTCAGAAGACTGCTGCGTTTGATCCCTAACTCTTGGTTGACTTTTTCGGGCTTCTTTCAAATGTTTCTCGAACTTTTTCAATGTTTTGTTCAGTCCATGCCGTGGAGGGTCTGCCGCCTTGAGAGTGATCGTCCAACACTGGCCCTGTCTTGCGAAGTTTCTTGACGAGGTTTGATATTGTGTGCCTGTGCGGTCCAACTTTGACACGAAACTTTACCTGGAACGCTCTTCTGACCTTTTCAGGGCTTTCTGATAATCGAATGTACCCTTCCATAATGAATGTCCGGTGCTCCATAGTGTAGGCTGCCATTTTTCATATCCTGAAAAGTGAAAAGAAAACACTTGAGACAAAAATGGCTTGATTGCTATAATGTGTCCGCAAAGTTTTTTTCAAATTATACTCACTAGTTGCAGAGCAGATTGGATTTAAACTTGGTAGGCATGTTTTGGGGCACCCTGTAGACAATGACTAATGAGTTAGATGCCTGTGCCTATCTCTTCGTACTTGTGAAACATGTCGTTTTTCTTTATCATCAATCTCTCCGCTCTCCTGCTACCACACCTAGTATCCTCTCTGCTGGCGCGGCCTTACGGTCGATTTTTAGGAATCGCATCGTGTCTCGACTACGCCTGGAGAACTTCGCTGCTTCCACCCCTCAATCTCAAGCCTCTTTCCGTTCTACCTGGGCGCAGGGGACCGGTTGGTTCGAAATCACTGGATCTTCCATTCATCTTTCTTTCTGATTTTTTGTTTTTTTCCAGCTTCGAAGATCTGAATGCATCAGTCGAGATTTTGTGTTCTCTCTTCCTGGTGCTTCGTCACAGCGTCTACTAAGTGTTTGTCATGTAACTGCTTATGATTTGTATTGTAGGGGTTTCTGCAATTTTTGTGTAATTCGTGTGCATGTACCGTGTTGTATTTGTTTCTTCGTTGCACCTGTCCTTAATACTTATTCTTCACTCATGTGTCTGCTTTTGCTGCCTGTACCTTTATTGAGTTGCGGACAGTGTATTTGTTCTCTAGGAGCAATACGAGAGGTATTGCTCTGCGATACTTTGTTCTTTCCGTTTTTTCTTGCTGCATTGCGTTGTATCTTTTAATTTATACCTTATTTCTGTCTTGCATTTTCACATTCTTTGACGTCATGTATTTTTTGCTCGTCCCATGTCATTGTTTTTTGGACCGATGCAATACTGCACGGCTTGCTGTCTGTATTTTGTGTATCCTTGTGTTTCACTTGGGGAGTTTGCTCAAGTTTCCACTATGTTCTGTAATACTTATCATGTTTTTGTCACATATCGTGTGGTTTCCTGGATTGTGGGAACTTCTGTACCTTTATCGTAGTATATGCTTTTGTTGTGTTTTACATGTTCCCTTCTTTTTGTGCACTGCGTTGTACAGCCATGTTCTTGTAAATATATTTACCTGTTGTTTTGTGCTCTGCTTTCACTCTGCACGTCATCACATGCTTTATTAATTAATCATTACTTTTGCTTGTGCATCATCTTCCTCAAGCATATCATCATCATCATCATTGTCAACCATTATCAATCCACTGCTGGATGAAGGTCTCCCCAAGTTTCCTCCACAACGGTCTGTCTTGTGCCAGTCTCCTCCATGTCACTCCCGCATATTTACGAATTTCATCCACCCATCTCCCATGTGGTCTTTTCTGGGTCTTTTCCTGTCCCTTGGAATCCAATCTAAAATTTCGGCTGTCCATCTATGGTCTGTCCTTCTGGCAGTATGTCCAGCCCATTGCCATTTCAGGGATTTAACTCTGATCATGATGTCTTCCACTCTCGTCATTTTTCGGATCCACGAGTTCCTCTTCTTATCTCTCCTGGTTACACCAAGCATGCACCTCTCCATGCTACTTTGAGTTGTCTGCAGCCTTTGTATGTCTCTTTTAGTTAAGGTCCACGTCTCTGCACCATACGTAAGCACTGGAAGGATGCATTGATCAAACACTTTTCTTTTAAGACATAATGGCATATTGCTCTTGCTTCCAAAAGCTATCCAGGCAAGTTTTGTACGCCGATTAATTTCTTCATCAATGTGACCCTCACTTGATATCTGCTGTCCAAGATAAACGTACGTATCTGTTATCTCCAGTTTTTCTCCATCAATCGATAAATCTCCATTTCTTGTAAAAGCATTGAACATCACTTTTGTCTTCTGAAAGTTCATTTTTAATCCCACTTCTTTACTCTTGTCAGCAAGTTCCTGGATCATACTCTGCAGCTCTGATGGGGTAGTTGCAAAAATGACTATGTCATCAGCAAAACGAAGGTGGGTTAAATAATCTCCATTAATCTTTATCCCTTTGTTTTCCCAGTTCAGTGATTGAAAGACATTTTCCAATGTGGCATTAAAGAGCTTCGGAGATATGGTGTCACCTTGTCTCACTCCCTTTCCAATTTTTATGTGTGTTGTATTTTCAAACAGCCGAATCTTTGCACTTGCATTTTCATAGATGTTATTAATAATATTAATGTATGCATCTTCAATACCGCAGGATTTCAGAGCCGTGGTAACTGCTGATGGTTTCACCGAATCAAAGGCTTTTTCATAATCGATAACCTCAAGCATATACTGTTCCTTATTAACGATTTTAACATTTTGTCATCCTTAGTTGACTGCCGTATCACATTCACCTGTAATATTTCATCAGTATCGCTCATTGTTTTGTTGTTTATTTTGCCATATGTGGCACGCCTGTATTCCCTATGTTTTTGCCAATAAAGTATATTTTGAAATAGTGGTGTAAGATATAATGTTGGTAGAACATCGCCCTCAACCTTTTTTCGTGCTGTGAATGCACTGTCTTAATTGATTTTCAAAATTTCGCAGTGTTGCTTATGAAAATAGTGCTGTACTTGAACAATATCTTTAAAGAAAAACGTTCCATTTAATTACCTAAATCAAATTTTATCGTTCCGACACGCAGACATAACACCTCTCTACTCCTTCACTCTCTTCACTGTTAAAAAAAATCTACTTAAAAATGAGAACCTGAACCTACTCGTTTTTTTAGCACGTCTTTTGTAAAAAAAAAATATCGTGTTTATGTTACCGGTTTGTCCGTCCGTCTGTCTGCACCCACGATATCTCTGCAACAATTAGTCCGATTTGAAAAATTCTGTTTGCATTGGAAAGCTTGAAATATGCGAATGATGATCCTTCATTTCGTTTTTTTACGATGTACAATTTCGCCGCTAGAGGGCGTAAATGCAGGTGATGTCGAATTCAAAAATACATTTTATTCCACATATTTGCTTCTAAACATCCGATTGAAAAAATTATTTTATCTTTCGATTCCGTTTATGTCGAAGAGTATTTTTGATATAGTTCCTTTTTCAAATTACGCATAGATTTTCCGCTAGGGGGCGTAAAAGTAAATTACCTTTTCCCTGATAACTATTCTTCTAAAACTCCAATTTGAAAATTTTTTCTTCAACGGATACACCTCCTGATCGAAATTTTTTTGCATATAATTTCAAATTTTTGGTTAAGAATACTTTGCCCACCAGGGGGCGCAAGTGTTAATTTTTGCTTCTGATGTATTTGCCATAAAATCTGAGCTTCTAAAATATCGATTGAAAAAATTCTTTCGTGGACTGATGCCACTCACATCGATAAAACTTTTCGGAATATTTTCTTCTTAAAATTTTTCACAGTCTCTCCGCCAGGGGGCGTAGATATTTATCTTATTTTTGTCAATATCTCTACTTCTAGGAGTACGATTTGAAAAATTCCTCCTTTGTTGGATAGTGTTTTCAGCGTGACATGTTTTTCGTATAATTTCAAAATTTTTCAAGTAATTCATAGACTTTCCGCTAGGAGGCGTAAAGGTAAATTGCTTTCTCCCCTATATCCCTGCTTCTAAATCTCCGATTTGAAAAATTATTTCTTCACCGGATACAGCTCTTGATGGGAAATCCTTTGCACATAATTTCTGATTTTTGTAAAAAAATGGTTTGGCCACCCGGTGGCGTAAGTCTTAATTCCCGCTTCTGATGTATTTGCAGCAAAATATGAACTTCTAAAATCTCGATTGAAAAAAAAGTCGTTTGTTGACCGATACTACTCATGTCGAAAAACTTTTTAGGAACATTTTCTTTCTTGAAATAATGAATGGTTTCTACGCCAGGGGACGTAGATGTATATCTTATTTTTGTCAATATCTCTACTTCTAGGAGTCCGATTTGAAAAATTCCTTCTTCGTTGGATAGTGTTTCCGATGCGAAGTGTTTTTCCTATAAATTCAAAATTTTCAAGTAAATCATAGACTTTCCGGTAGGGGGCAGAACGATAAATTGCGTTTTCTGCGTTATTTCTGCTTCTAAAACTCCGATTTGAAAAATTCTTTCTGTATCGCATACAAGACCTGATGGAAAATATTTTTCACTTAATTTTTAATGTTTGGTAAGGAAAGGTTTGGCCAACAGGGGGCATAAGTGTTAATTTCTGCTTCTGATCTATTTGTAGCAAAATCTGGGCTCCTGGAAACTCGACTAAATTTTTTTTTCGTGGACGAATACCCCTCATATGGAAAAACCTTTTGAGAATACTTTCTTCCTAAAATAAAGCATAGTTTCCCCCCAAGGGACGTAAAGTCACATCTCATTTTTGTCGATATCTCTGTTTCTAAGAGTCCGATTTGAAAAATTCTTTCTGTGTTGGAGAGCGTTTCCGGTGCGAAATGTTTCTCATATAAATTCATGTATTTCTTAACGCACAATTCTGCAACCAGAGGGCAGAAAATTCATAACATTTACGTATCGACTCAAGTTAATAGCATGGCGCTTTTACTTTGGCACTAAAAATAAATTCATAGGCCCTAGACCTAGGCGGTTTAAAACTTTTATTCTGACAGTGTCGTATTCATAACTTTTACATATCGATACAAGTTAATACGTTGCGCTTATTAAAATGTTCTAAAATGGCCAGGCCCGTGGCCTTATAATTAATGTTTGGTGCCTAAGTAAAAGCGCAATGATATTAACTTAAGTTGATACATAAACTTTATGAATATGAAGTCGACGGATTAAAAAATGACAAAAAGGCCTAGGCCTAGGGCCTATGAATTAATATTTCGTGCCTAAGTAAACGCCCAATATTATTAATATGATTTGCTGTGTAAACGTTGTGAATGTGACATTGGTAGACTAGAAACTGTTTAAAAGGCATAGGGCCTAAGAATTAATATTTAGTGCCTAAGTAAAAGCTCAATGCTATTAACTTGACTTGATATGCAAACCTTGTGAATATGACATAGGTAGAATAAAAAGTGTTAAAAAACGTAGTTCTAAGGCCTATAAATTAATATTTCGCGCTGAAGTAAAAACGCAATGCTATTAACTTGACTTGATACGTAAACGTAATGAATATGGAGTCGACGGATTAAAAACCGTCAAAAAAGGCCTAGGCCTAGGGTTTATAAATTAATATTGTGTGCCTAAGTAAAACTGCAATATTATTAACTTTATTTGATGGGTAAACGTTGTGAATATGACATCGGTGGAGAAAAACTTTTAAAAAGGCCTAGGCCTAGGGTCTATAAGTTAATATTTCGTGCCTAAGTAAACGCCCAATTTTATTAACTTGATTTGTTCTGTAAACGTTGTGAATATTACATTGATAGAATAAAAACTGGTAAAAGGGCCTAAGCCTAGGGCCCAAGCCTAGGGCCTGTGAATTAATATTTCGTGCCTAAGTAAAAGCGCATTATTATTAACTTTATTTGATGTGTAAACGTTGTGAATATGGCATTGACTGAATAAAACTGTTAAAAAAGCCTCGACCTGGGGCGTATAATTTTAATATTCAGTGCCTAAGTAAAAGCGCAATGCTATTGACCTCATTTGATACGTAAACATTATGAATATGAAGTCGGCGGAATAAAAGCTGTGAATTAATTAAGTAAAAGAAAAATATTATATAAACTTGACATGTTATGCAAATATTTAGTGCATAAGTAAAAGTGCAGCTTTATTAAAAAATCCCACCTTAGGGTCCTTTTCTGAACATAACATGAATTATGCTGTAATTTTCGCTTAGCTTACATACACTGCTGGCCACGCAAAATGCAACACCAAGAAGGAAGCATCTGATTGGCCTAAAATTCGCAGCATGCGTCGCCCGCGAGAGGACATGCAAACGATTAGCATTTCAGGACATATGCAAATGATGTGCGCCCAGCACGCCACCGAGAAGCACTATAAGAAGGGTGCACAGAAGGCGGAGCGTAAGTAGTGGAAGTGTGTTGTGCTGCCGAACCTGTGTGTGGGAAGCTTCCTGATGCCTCGTCGCAGAATATGGCAATCATTCCAGCACGTTTCGGAGTTCGACAAAGGAAGAATAGTGGCTTGTCGCGACAGCAGTTTATCGTACCGAGACATCGGCGCCCGTGTGGGACGACATCCAGCCACAGTGAGGCGAGTGTGGATTCGGTGGATGCAGGAGGGACGGACGGACCGACGTGAGCGATTGCCGCAGCCACGGCACACCACCGAACGAGAGGACTGGCATGTTGTGCGGCGGGCATTGACGGCTCGCACCGCCACATCACGAACGTTAGCGCAGGAATTAGGATGTGTTGCTTAACAACCTGTGTCAGCACGTACCGTCTGACGTCGTCTGCAGGAGCAGGGACTTGTCGCACGGCGCCCATTGCTCCGATTACCATTGACGTTACACCACCGGCGAGTGCGGCGGCAGCGGGCCGTTGAACGCCGCACCTGGACTACGGAATGGCACGACATTGTTTTCTCCGACGAATCCCGCTTCTGCCTGCAACCCCACGATGGTCTGATCAGCGTGTGGCGGCACCGCGGCGAGAGACTGTATGACACCTGCATTATGCATCGCCATACCGGTCCGTCGCCTGGCGTTATGCTTTGGGGCGCAATTGGATATGACACCGCACCCTCTGGTACGCATCACCGGTACACTCAACAGCCACCGCACCATCTCCGACGTTTTGGAGCCTGTAGTCCTCCCTTACCTGCAGGACCTGCCAGCGGCCACCTTTCAACAGGACAATGCGTACCCGCACGTGGCACGCATCGTGCGACAATTCTTCACGGCCCATCAGGTGTCACTGCTGCTGTGGCCCGCCTGCTCTCCCGATATCTCGCCCGTCGAACATGTCTGGTCACTGATCGGCAACCGAGTGGTCCGGCAAGCACCACCAGCGGCTACGCCTGATGGACTGTGGCAACGTGTGGAAGTAGCCTGGACCGACATACCCCAAGCCCATATCCAAAGTCTCTTTCGTTCGAAGCCGCGGTGTGTAGCAGCCTTTATTGCCAGCCATGGGGGCCACACGAACTATTGATGTCTGCGTGTTCCGCAAGTCGCACAGGCCTGTAAGCTCAATCGTTTCATCTTTGTATCTGTTGTTATGTGTCTAGTAAATCTGGCTTTGCTATCTCGTGTCCTTCTTGGTACTGCATCTTGGGTGGCCAGCAATGTAGAACGTTTTCTCGATTTAGTTCTCAATATAGGCCAAGAAACGGTAATATTTATACAGCCTCCCACACACCCTTGAACTTTTGTGGCCAGTTGCCCTAAACTCGTATGAATCGACACGAAAATCCAGACAAATGAAAGAGCTCCTTCCCGTCTTTTGAGACCATGGAAAACAGCCACACATTCAGAGTGTTCCTCGGAAGAACAGCAATTTGTGGCCGGTCCCTTGATGAAAAACATGTGGCAGTTTTCCTGTGTGGCAATCTTCCAGTGTGGCAGTTTTTCTGTGTGGAATTTCTCCTGTGTGGCAATGTTTCTGTGTGGCAGTTTTCCTGTGGGGCGGTTTACAGTCAACCGCGTCACTTTCTGAGAAAAGATACTCCATTGCAAAGACTCCATTGTATTGTGCAAACAAAACCCAACAACATGTTGCAACTTCCCACCACGTTATGGTACAAGGCTGCATCATGTTGTTGGGTTTTGTTTGCACCATTCAATCGTGTATTTTCCCTCATAATGTCGTGCAGCTAGTGTAGCACCACGTTTTGGTGCAAGCTGCCACAAAATTTTTAACAGTGTGATTTGGCTGGAGTACACACAGGGATGCAGCTTCAGAAGCACCAGATGGCGTTTAAGTGGCGGTGCTAAGATTACGCAGCAGAAATGTGTGAATTTCGCGTAAAAACTAACAGCCTGAACTCACTAAACTTCAGTTTCGCATGAAGAAAAACCAAAAGAATTTTCAGTAGAGGATTTTCCTCAGTTAGTCAGCATAATATTGTCTTGATCCAATCATCTCTCTTCTTGAAATTTCCTGTAGACTCAACTTTGCAGTATTTCTTTCAGCATGATTTTTTACGCTTTAAAACCGTAGGTTGAAGAAGCGTATATGCTCCAGCTTTGTCCGTTTGTCTGTCCGCACGATAACTAGCGTAAAAAAATTTCGATTTCGATGAAATTTTAGTGTGTGGTAGGGACAACTGGAAACGAACCCTTTTGAAAATGCACGAAATGGGGTCAAAGGTCAGGACATAGGAGTGGAATCCATTCTATCGATCTTATGCGTCATAACTTACGTAAAAATGTTTCGATTGCGACAAAACTTTTTCATGTTGTTCCGGAGGGACACTGAACCGTTTCTGTTTAATATCATCAAAATTAAGTCAAAGGTCAGGGCACAGGAGCGAGATTTATTCCACAGCCATTATCCTCATAACTTGACTAAAAATGCTTCTATTGCGACAAAACTTTAGCATGTTATTTCGGAGGTATATTGAAGCAATTCTGTTTAATATCATCGAAATGAGGTCAAAGGTCAGGGCACAGGAGCGAGATTTATTCCAGAGCTATTATCCTCATAACTTGAGCAATAATTTCTGGTATGTTGGAAGCAATAATTTCTGGTATGATTTTACTAACTTGTGCTCATTAAAGTAACATAGTGGCTGTTTCTACTAATTAGAAAATGCAGACAATACAAGAATTATGTTACTGACTTCCCATGAGCAAGAGATAGTCTTCTGCAAAATCTCAGCTTTGATACGTTAGAGACATATTGTGATATGTTTTAAAGTGTGCAATTAGCGGTTTTCTAACAAAAAAGAATCGAAACCTTTTCAGGATTAATATATTTGAGGAAATATTATCAGAAAAGTTGCAAATGGATGGAAAATCTTGGTTTTTCTAACGACAATGGGATAGAAGAAAGAATTTTAAACATAAGGATTTTTTAAGACACAAAAACGGTACGAAAAGGAAATGTACTCAAACGTCTCCTAGCGAGAAAAATTCTGGACAACTAGAAACTCATATGATACTGAGACTTCAATTATCATGGCTAAACCTAGTCGATGTTAAAAAACTTCATAAGTGGGCATCTGTAAGTTAAACTAGAATCCAATTTAAAATCTAAGTTTGCACCATGTTACATAAAAAAATGCTGGTAATGAATAAAAATATCTAGGCAGAAGATATAGTTATTGGATGCAAAAAAAAAAAAAAAAAAGGAAGACTTTTTAACGTGGAGATATTGCGCACCAAATACTAATATACGAGTGCATCTCTTTAACATCGAAGAAATATACATTTACTCCATCCAGCGATTAAAAGGTACCATTGTACAAAGCAGTAATTCCACGAAAAATGGTTACTCATCGTTCAGTTTTTCATTCATGAGTGCCGGTTTTGCGCCAATCGTAAATATATGTCTTAATCACATAGCGAGGAAACTGTGCATCAGAGAAATTCGAAAGACCTGAATCACCATCTCATGGCGGGCACTGTCAGGACCTAAAAGAATTTATCGAAAACGACTGCGAGATGCGATATCGTAACTAGATACGGATAGAGAAAGTAACGCACGTAGTTTGTTTTCAAAAACGTGCTAATAACGGTAAGACTTTACCTTTTCCTTTTTTGTTGACCGTGATGCTCATAGCTACTTCGAAGGAAGCTCATATTTAGACCACATTGCGTATGAAAGTAAGAGATAAATACTTTTTTCCGGGTCTTCAAATATCTGCCTAAAAGGAAACACACTCACGGTCGTATCAGAATATAATGACTGCCTACCTAACAATGGGAATAACCACCCTTGGTTCGGATGACAGCTGCGAGACGGCGTGGCATGGACGCATTGAACCTCTAGAAGGTTGCCCGAGGCACACGTGCCCATTCGGACTGCAGCAGAGCACGGAGGTCCCGGAGATGACGTGGTTGTGGGTCAACACATTGAACCTGTCGATCCAAATAGTCCGCGATTTAGCCTGCCAAGGGAGAACGGAGACATCGCTGTCGTGTTCCTGGGACCAGTGGCGCACCCACTTAGCGGCATGGCAGGGCGCATTGTCCTGTTGGTAGACACCATCACCACCAGGGTAAACGTCCAACATGAAGGGATGCATATCGCCAGCAAGAATGGACCCCATACTAGCCATTGGCGTTCCGGGACCCATCCAGTGGCACCAGCGGTCCCAGGTCATACCACGAAAATATCCTCCAGACATGCACTGCACACCGCCACCGCTGGCCTATACTTGACCGTCAAGCGTGTCCGGATGTTAGTTCTCGTATGTCTGAAGCAGTATCCGTCACTGAAACCTCGATTCGTCGGAGAAGGCAACCTTTTCCCACTCTTCCACTGTCCAATGACGGTAGTCCCATGCGAACTGCAGGCGTCGTTGCCGATGGACCTGGGTTAACATGGGCGCCTTGACGCAGCGTCGACTCCGGAGACTTATGCGCAACAGGGTACGTTCTGCTGTTATAGGGGACACGTACCAACGTAACCCAGCTTTCATTTGTGTGGTCAGTTGATGCACTGTTGCGCGTCGATCGCCCTTTACCACTTGACGTTCTCTTCTGGGGTCGATGGCCTTTGGGGCTTCACAGTTATGACCCTGGTAGGCACTCGGTATACCAGCGGTCCATTCTTGGTGCACCCTTACTACAGCACCTCGCGAACAGCCCACGAAGTCTGCTGTTTCTGAGATGCTTCCACCTTTGTCGCGGTAGCCGATGATCATTCTTTTTTGAACGAACGTCAAACCACTACCTCTGTCCATTGTGCTCACGTGACGCACTATGGCTCATCTGTCCTGTCTGGCCCCCTATATCTCCGTGTGGTCGACCTTGTCACGTGCACTCTGTGACGCGCCTGGGCGGGCACACTGTGATTCCGGGGGTGGCCATATTATTCTGATACGACTGTGTAATTCTTAATACAAAATCTCTCGAGAGTCATTCGCCAATGTAATTCGGCATGCTAACGAAATTCTTCCTTCATGGTATTTTTATGTTTAAGTTTTTTAAAATTGAGAGTCTATCTCCTTCTGAAAAAGTATAAAAAAATTGCTTTAGAGGGAATCTCCAAGTTGTAGGATTTAATGTAAAAGACATTTAAGCACGATGCTATTACGGAAGAATGCGTTTTGTTAATATCCACTTAAAGTAAAAAGATGTGCACTATTTCCGCAAACTACAAGATACAAGACTTATTTTGCCATCCATAAAAGTATGAGGAACAATATTTAAAAAGAAATATAAGAAAAATGTAAAGTAAGCAGAAGAACATCTGGAGTTTATACCGAGAAGTTCAACTGATGCTAAATTTGTCTTAAGACAACTCATGGAAAAAAGTTTTCTTCTTCAGCAGGATGAAGCTGCAAGATTCTAAGTGATAAACGCAATCTCTTCCTCAGTGGTGAAAGTAGGCAGGAACGGTAGGCAACGGCGTTTCGTTTCCCTAAGAAATTGATAAGGGGAACAGTGTTCCTCTAAATACACTCACGGACAATGAAATTTGCGCAGCAAGAAGGAAGCATCGGATTGAACTGAAATTTTATGGACGTAATGATACAGATAAATGATACACATGATGGCAAAAACAAAGCTACTGGACAATTACGGAGGAATCTGTGGCACGTATCTTCAATAGCGAGTCGCACAACCTCGTGCGGCGATACATGCTGTAATACGCTGTGGAATGGAGGCGAACAGGCGCCTGATGTTGTCCTGCGGAAGACTGGCCCACACGTGTTGGACGGTGTGCTCCAAATCCCGGATAGTGCGGCACAGCGGCAGCCGGCGTTTCAACTGGTTTCTCACATGCTCGATAAGGGATCTGTCCGGGGAGCGAGAAGGCCATGAAAGTGTCTGGACATGACGTAGGCAGTCCTGGACAACCCGAGCCATGTGCTGGCAGGCATTATTCTGCTGGTATAGCGCACCTGGAATTCCGTCCCGGAATGGGAGTACATGGGGCCGTAGGATTTCAATCACATACCGCTGGCCCATCAATTATCCACGTACCACTACTAGAGCTGATCGGCTATCGTAGATAATGGCTTCCCAGACCATAATGCCTGCAGTGGGGGAGGTGTGGCGCTCGATAGCGAAGTTGGGATTGTGCCGTTGAACCGGGGACTTTCACACCCGGACACGATGATCATCCGTCCCCAAAACGAAGCGGCACTCGTCACTAAACACCACATGTCACCAGTTTGTGGCGTTCCGCGTAGCTCCGGCCTGGCACCACTGCACACGGATTCAGCGATGTTCAAGTGTTAATGGCAGCACACGTAAGGACGGCTAGAATAGCAGATTCGCTTCCGCGATGAGTCGGGCAACGGTTCGTAGGCACACAGGAGCCGCTACATGTTTTTGTACAGTGGACCGGGTCCCAGTGCAAACCGTTCGTGCCTGGCGCACGATCCGTCGATCCTCTCTAGAGGTGGTCCTCCTGGGCCGTCCGGAGCAGCTCCGCAGTGTGGCAGCGCCATCACGTGTCCACTGCTCCCAACACAGTGGGATGGTATATAGTCAGAACGATCCACGTGGCGGGCTATACGGCGCGCCGATCACCCTGCGGTTTTCAGCCCGATGATCAGGCCTCTCTCAAAGTCTGTAAGTTGCGTAAATCGACGTCCTTGGCGTTTACCTGGGATTCTTGTCACTCTGTAGTCTTGCTTGCGTCGGCCGGTGCTTTTCGCTTCCATGAGGCATCGACTACAGGCCGGTTTATAAGGCTGCCGGTTCGTGCATGCAGCGCTCTCACAGGGTGTGCGGTCATGCGCACTCGCACCAAACGTGTATCATTTGCATATCAGCATGTACTCCAGGTATTTGCAAAGTTTCGCGGTTGTAGCATGTTTACTTCTAGGTGCGCAAATTTCATTTTCCGCTTCCGCGATGAGTCGGGCAACGATGAGTCGGTCGGCCGGTGCTTTTCGCTTCCATGAGGCATCGACTACAGGCCGGTTTATAAGGCTGCCGGTTCGTGCATGCAGCGCCCTCACAGGGTGTGCGGTCATGCGCACTCGCACCAAACGTGTATCATTTGCATATCAGCATGTACTCCAGGTATTTGCAAAGTTTCGCGGTTGTAGCATGTTTACTTCTAGGTGCGCAAATTTCATTTTCCGTGAGTGTAAAATGGTGAACTAAAGTAGACAACATTTAACAAAAAACAACAACAACAACCAAAAAAACATGTCGAATTATACTGAGGAAATTGAAATTTTGGCTCACAGTTCATTTACATCTATGAAGTCTATCCGTAATTTGTGCAAGCTTTTTACGTTTGAAACATTTGTTTCCGATTTTGCAATTTTCAGAGCTTTTCATCCGTGATAACAAATTTTGTACTTCGGACTTTTAGCAAAAGACCCATAGCCAGAGGAGATGCTCGCATTCGACGGTTTTGTTTTCTTACCGTTTAGTACGTTATCCAGCAGGGCGGAATGTTGAAGTAGTAACAATATTGCAGGCTTAATTTATAACAAGGTTAATAGAGTCTACTGACTTTGGCTTTAGAATACCAAATTGAGTTTCATCCATACCGATAATTCGGTACATAGCAGCTGACAAAAACCGTACTGTCTTCAGAAAGAGACGACATCTTCGAATTTTTTAAAGTGTGTCTAACAGCGGCGGTTTCTTTGGTAAATAATTTAAACTTAGATAGGAAACTTAGGAGTTTTCCCTCTAACTTTAAATCACCAGGGTGTGTAGTTTTTGTGCCTTTGATAATGCACAACGTCGATTAATTTCATATGCTAATTTATTACGATACTTATTACGTACAATTAGGTAGGGAAACAATTAGTGGATTCCAAAGGCTGTTACTATTATAATTTTAAGCTGCGCAATTAAGTAAAACGAAACGCCTTCAGCTGACGCGTAACCAGCTCTATGTGTGTGTGAAAGAGAGAAACAATGACAGAGAGAGAGAGAGAATCGGCCCAGACTTTAATCACTAAGCATTATGTTCCCCCAAAACAAACCGTCTACTTTCTCCTCTGCTCTTCTTCCATTTCTCTTTCCCTATTGTATTGTTGCGACCCTTTGGGCCATAGATATCAGGATGCCAAATTAATTCCGGACTGCGATTCGAATCACTGGATCCGCCAATACCTCGTTAGCCCATTAGCCGACACAGTACACCAATAAACCAATGGAGGCACAGTATAACAATTAAAACAGGGATTTAATAGATACATGCATAAATTACACCGAATTCTTCATTAAATAGAAAGGCTATTATTTACGGCCAGCTTTGGCCCTCTTCGGTGTTTCAGAAAATATGTCCTAACGAAAAGTCTGTTCGTTCACAATGGGCCGCAAATAAAAGTATTCGTAAAAGTACTTACATAGGTCCTTGAGTATCCACAGTATGGATGACACAAACAACACAAACACTCACTCACATTCACTAATATGTTGGCACTACGGGTAGTTGGATCTTAACTTCCATCACCGCTCAGTCTTTGCTGTGGATAAAGTGATGTCGTTCCCCGGTCACTGGAGATACGTAATCAAACACACACACAAGATTTTTCTCCTCTACTCGACTCGAAGAGGCTCTGCAGGGAGGGGTCCTCCGTGGTTCCTGGTGTCAGGCGTTTCACCTCTCCGCTCTCTCTCCGTCTCTGTCTCTCTCTCTTTGGTTGAGCGAGGATATTCCCTAATTATTATGTTTCTGTCGGCATTCCACCTAAAATGGCTCCTTAGGACAGGTATCGATGCTTCGGCGAGGTGAAGAAAGTTTTTAGGTAAATCTGGTGGTTATTATTCATCAGCTTATGCTCTCAGCTGGCTTCCCTTCTTATGCTCAAAATTGTAAGAGCACGCAGACGGACGTCAAGCAAATTCTAGCACGCGGAAAAATCGAGGTCCGGTTCTCTCGGATATCAAACGGGATCTGTATTCAACAACAATCTCCCCTCTCCAAGAAATTGGTAAGCGGCGAATTCCAACACTTGAAACCGCGACATTTATTATAAACCGCCTTCAAGTCCAAGAGCTTCCATTGTTTCGCGCGCGGCACAGACAAAAGCTTCAAACGCTTTTGCCGTCCAAACACTTTTGAGTCATGGGAAATAGCTTTTAAACTCTGACCCGTCCCATTTCCGTTTATGGGCTCTTTGTTCTCGTGGCAAACACCTGCAACTCGCCACTTGAATTCAAAGTGTTAGAAGATCTTTTCTTAATATACCGCCCCTCGCAAGTGTTTAAATTATAACTCTCTGTTAAAACCCCCAATCAAGTTTCAATTACCGTTAATTAACCACGCCTCTCGCCAATTAATTATGCGAGGGGGGGGGGGGGGGTCACAGTATCTACATCTTCTTCAAGGCCGTCATCTTGGCTTCGTGTTGTTTCATTTGAATATATCTTTCTAGTTTTTCTCTCTTCACGGATTCTTTCCATGTGACCAAACAATCTCAGTGTTGAGCTTTGACTTCATTAATCATGAAATAATCTACATAGGCAACATAAACATCATGGTTGTGACTCCTTCTCCATTCTCCTACTTTTCTAGTTTTGATGGTCCAAATACCTTCCTTAGAAATTTGCTTTCAAGACATTGAAGTGATTTTTCATAGCTGTCAGTAAGGTCCAAGTTTCGACTGCATGTAAAACGAGAGATTTGAAATCAATTTTATAAATATTTAACTTGACTCTTCGTGATAAAAATTTGGAAGGGAGTAGATACTGTATGAAATAAAACCCTCTGTCTCCTGATTACGTTTCAGTAATTTAGCATGGCGAGTCAAAAGTTTGTACTGTTTGCAGCTAAAACAATTAATTACGCAAGAAAACCATACATGCTCACATCTTTTTTCAGAGTACAGGCCCGTGTTTTCTATAGTCATTTGCCAACGTTCCACCAGAGCCACGATCCCACGACGGTACGACTCGGAAGATTTCGAGGACAGGAACTCTCTTATGCCACATTCCACATCCACCTCTGCACCGAAGTGCAGTCCTTGTAGGAAATGGGTCATAGAGCGAAACAGGTAGTGGTCGGATGGGGGTAAGTTCCAGAGACTGCATGGAGGATGATGTAAACTCTCAATCCCTTCCAATTCCTGTAGTTTCTCGTCGACCATGCTGGAGGTGTGACTTACTACAACGTCCGCTGCTTACTGATGAGCGCTGCATAGAATCATTGCAGGGCATCATGGACCTGCTGCAGTTGTTCGGCATCTAGGTTACCGTCCATGGCTGGCACGAGTTCCCAGTGCATAGTACCCTCGCAATTCTACCAAACTCACAGCATGACTTACTTTCAAACCACCCTCTTTGCACCGCAGTTTCCTAGCGTGGTTTCAGCCATTGGTTTCCAGTAACGTAGGAATGTCCAATTTTCATAACCTGGGACGACATGACGCCGAAACCTATAATCCTATGGATTTGACAGCAATCTGCGATAGAGAGAGATACTTTTAGTTCTTCCTGCTGGAGTGTCAATCATGGGCAACCATTCGATGGTATCTGGAGAAGAAACCAAGCTAGTGCAGGTGACGAACGACAGTGGATTAGGAAGATCCCACCTCACCTGCTAATTGCCGTGTACTGGTATTGGGGTTCACCGTCACAGCTTCGACCAACGTGTCAAGATTCATGGCCCTAACCTCAGCCTGTTTTCGAGACTTTTTTCTCCAACACTGAAACGCGGGATTTTTTTTTTCGTGAAGTGCCCACTGTTTTCTCGTTTTCCATTGCCCGAATTTCTCTCGCTGTTGCTGCCGCGTTTTATCTTTTTTTTTTTTTTCAATAATGGCGTAGTAGCGCAAAAACAGCACATTTATTGACCTCCATTCTTAGCCTCGTGTATTCCACTTTGTAGCTGCATCCTGTCGACGTCGGCGTGCGCTTCGCACAGAAATGGGGGCCCAGCATTATTCAAAACGGGACAAACTTTAATTCACTCGGGTATTAATTACATCGTTTGCTACTACTATCAGTATTAAGATATTTGAAAGATGAAACGCTTCAAAATTTTCGATTTCTGTGGAAAATGTCGTGTAGCATGACTATTAAATTCCCTTGCAACTTTCAAATATCCTGTTCTTGCTTGATAGGCCCAATTTTTCTGAGATTCGGTCCTTTATAATATATTTTGGATCATTTGATACTGCGTCAATATCATCTGCATATCTCAAGATTATGATCTCATTCTGTTTATCTTTTGTTATTTCTCTCACTCAATTCACGAATGTAAAGGTAAGGAGAACAGGGGACGGAGCACCATCCTGTGTAGAAATACACAGAAAAAAAAGTACTATTAGGTTGTTCGGAAAATAATGGCCGATTTTCTGAGGCGCCACATTCAACTCGCCCACTTTGCTCGCAGACCAACTCTCTCGGAACGCCATTCGTACGAGATGAAGGGCGACTCAGACGCCAAATACACGCCATAATCGGTTGAGCTGCAGTCGTTGCTACTCGTGTAAGAGTGGTGTACACGACATGTCCAGAATTAATGAGTTACGGGCAATTCTGCTTCACGAGTTCAAATCGGGTCGTATTGTAACACAAACCTACCGCAATCTGGTCGAAGCATGGCGCGAGGAGGCAACATCTGAACGTACTCTTCGCTCGTGGTTTGAAAAGTTTCGTTCGGGTGACACGAGCCTACAAGATCAGGAGGGCCGAGGAAGACATTCAGTCATTGATAATGACGCTCTGAAGGCAAATGTGGAGGCAAATCCTCGCGTCACAGTCAGAGAACTCCCCAAATAGTACAATGTGTCGCTGCCAACCATTTCTGAACATCTCCACCAAACTGGTAAGGTCAAGAAATTTGATACGTGGGTCGCACACGAACTGACGGAGCATCAGAAACAACGACGGTTCGAGATTAGCAGTAAGCTTCTGCTTCGCAACGAAACGGAGCCCCTACTTGATCGTATTGTAACCTGTGATGAAAAGTGGGTGCTATACAACAACCGTAAACGATCGGGACAGTGGCTGAACCACCGAAACAGGATCCTAAACCAAATTTGACGCCAAAGAAGGTTTTGTTGACGTATGGGGGACTGTTCATGGTGTCATACACTGCAGGTTCTTTAATGCTGGTGAAAGTATTACCTCAGTCGCATACTGCGAAGAAATTGACAGAATGCACCAGAAGTTGTGTTCCGAATAGCCATCTTTGATGAACAGGAAGGGTCCTATCCTCTTCCATGATAACGCGAGACCATAAGTGTTACAAATGACGAAATAGAAACAATGCAAACTGAGGTTCGAAACCCTCCCAAATGCAGCCTACTCGCCTGACTTGGTACCTACCGATTTCCACCTGTTCATGCATTTTAGCAATTACCTCAAGGGCAGGACCTTCAGAAACCGAGAGGGGGCCGAAATTGCATTCCGGGACTTACTTGCATCCAGGGAGCTAGATTTCTTCCGGACTGGCATTGAAGCAATTCTCACTCGCAGAGGTGTGTAGCTGCTGAAGGCCGAAATTGCATTCCGGGACTTTCTTGCATCCAGGGAGCTAGATTTCTTCCGGACTGGCATTGAAGCAATTGTCACTTGCAGAGGTGTGTAGCTGCTGTATGCCGAAATTGCATTCCGGGACTTTCTTGCATCCAGGGAGCTAGATTTCTTCCGGACTGGCATTGATGTCTGTAGCTGCAGAAGGCGCCTATTCTGAATAAAACAAAGTTGGGTGCTATGAGGTATATTTCTTTCACTTTTACCCACCAAATTGGCCATTATTTTCTGAACTACATGGAATTATTTGTTGATCTTTGTTAATTTAAAAGAGACATATAAAGGAGATCCTAGGAAAGAAGTGTAGAATTGCCTGACGGAGAAAATGGTTCCAGAAGAATAGAAAGGGATTGATAACAAATATGAACACCGATCTCGGCACATCTCTCAGGAGTAAAGGGAGGTCAGACTTTAGTGATAGTTAGCATGTCTCCCAATATATGCTCAAAATTAACCACGAATAATTTTTCTCTCTCAACATTTTTCTCTGTTGAACCGTAGTAAAAGCAAGGTTCCGTTGTGTATCGATCAATGTATTCCGTTGTGTATCTTGTATTAAGTGGCTAACGGATAACTCGCTGAGATTCATTTGGCAAATATGTCTGGGACACCACCTGCAGTCTCTGCGTTGACCACCTCCGGCAACAGATGTTCTACTATACATCATCTCGACGAAGCGTGTATTTGAATGCTTTGTTTATTAGTTGAAGCATTTTATATCACTTAATAACGTTAACAAAATAAGAATTTTTTCTTTGGTTACGTCCCTTTTCTTTAGCTCAAGATGAATGCCGAGTGGGCACCTGAAGATGACCCCTGAAACCGCTTTTTTTAATGAAATTCCATATCAGTGAATTTAAAACTATTACAAAAATATTTCAATCACCCTACGACTATAAAACACTTGCTCGCGGAAGCAAAAATCGCTTTTAGAGCCAATATTTGGATCCTGGTGGGCACTTTAGAATTATGAGTCCTACATTTTTTACTTATTTTTATTCCAGTTGACGAGTTTTTGAAAGTATTACAAGTCGAAGTTAGAAAACAACAACATTTTTTTATGATCCACCCTAATGGGCAGTGTCCTCATTAAAGCCAGGATATAGTGTCCTCATTACAAGGTGAGCAACAGTTCAGTTGATTGAGGATTTACCTAAAAGGCCTGCGAGAGAAGCCAGCGCTACTATGGGCGTTCAATGAAAAAAGATGAATGGTTCGTAAAGCTACAGAATGGAGCCGCCCGTAAAGGTGTGTAGAGGCTGAGCTGAGATGAGGTGGAGGGAATGTAAACAATAACATAACAGCGAAGAATTTAAAGAGCTGAGACAAGATAGAAAGGAATGGAGAAAGAAATGTGCTACCTATTATTGCAGAAAGGATTCCAAAGTTGCTCATGGTGGTCCTCAAATTCCAAAACAACAACAAAAACAGTAGTAAAAGTCTGACCATGAAGTTACAACACAAAACAACGATAAAAGACATACATTAAGTTTTATCCGTGTTTGCTATGATACTCTGATGCCATTTGTGGTTGTCTAACAGCAATTAGCATGCTCACACAACACTAGGAATAAATTTCTGAGAAATAACGAATAGTTGACCACTGTCTTTTTGCGTCAATAAGTTTTTAAAAATCAGTTAGACTGATGTTCCGTTGTATTAGCAGATACGGTGTGTGTCTCCAAGGATAGATTTACCGTATTTTAGGTGAATCACTCGAGAAATGGCCCACTTTCTGGTATTCTTTTTGTCTGCATTTTCTGGAGTGAACGAATAATTATTTTGGTACTTATGAATATAAATAATAATTGTTAACTTCACCTCAGCATTATACCCACCTGAGAAGTTATTTATTTAAAAAAAAGGGGGGGGAGAAATTCCTTTTACCTATATGTTGGGCGTTTACTCTGAAAATCATGGCAAAATCATCTGCACTTACATGAGAAAAATGCCATCTGACCAAGCTCGCTGTTGTAAATTAATTAAGATAAAGCTAACTACAGCTGGACGTAGGTTGTTAGAATTGGAGCCCAATGTCATTGGTATGACCTACCCTCCTTTTGTAATCTTGAAGGAGACACTAGTACCAATTGTGATGACCCATCATCCTCACTCCCTTATCCACAGACTGACACAGAGCACAAAGCGATTCGTTGGACTAGAAGCCCAGGGTCACTGGTATGTTCTACCTCCTTTTGTAATCTCGAAGGAGATATTAGTACCAATTGTGATGGCCCATCATCCTCACTCCCTTATCCACAGACTGACACAGAGCACAAAGCGATTCGTTGGACTTGGAGCCCAGGGTCACTGGTATGCACTACCCTCCTGAGACACTAGTACCAATTGTGATGGCCCATCATCATCACTCCCTTATCCACAGACTGACACAGAGCACAAAGCGATTCGCTGGACTTGGAGCCCAGGGTCACTGGTATGCCCTACCCTCCTGAGACACTTGTACCAATTGCGATGGCCATCATCCTCACTCCTTATCCACAGACTGACACAGAGCACAAAGTGATCCGTTGGACTTGAAGCCTAGGGTCACTGGTATGCTCTACCCTCCTGAGACACTGGTACCAATTGTGATGGCCTATCATTCTCATTCCGTTATCCACAGACCGACACGGTGCACAAAGCGATTCTCCCGCAGAGGTATTCTGAAATCCATGTCTCACCCACATTTACTTTAAAAAAAAAAAAAAAAAAAGGTGTTTTATCAGTACTGTACATAAATCAAAATAATAGGTAGACTTTAAAAAGACGCCTGCTGAACGACGAAGTACTAATACCAATGCGCAGTAGATAATCACTGACCAAATAACTAGAAAAATGAACTGCGTAGAAAAATTGTCATGTGGCATGTGCACATTTCAACTCTTAGATTAGTTTTTATGGTGATTTAATAGAAAATGGGGTTCTTAAAAATACTCGTGATTTTTTTTTTTGTAAAAATCAGATTTTTAAAAAGAAAATAGTTAACTGGAATTTTAAAATTAGCTCATGATTGAATATGGCGTTGTTTGACGCTACATTCAATCATGAACGGATTTTAAAAATTCCTTCATCGTTAAATTGTTGAAGAAATTTGTTGACAACTGGATTCGTTTTACAACACGTATTTCAACAGCTCCGTTCCATCCAGGACCCAACGGGATTTTTCTCTTGGGAGAATTTACGAGGCGTTTCCCAGTAGGTACGTGTGTTTCGTTGCGGAGCCCAAGACGAAAATTCCCGGCCTGGTTCCGTCCCTGTATTCCGTCCCAGCTAAATCCGTCCCTGTATGTTGCTCATTAATGATTTACAAAATTCTGAGCACTGAATTACGATCGAGGAACACATTTTACAGTCTTATCGATACACTGAAAAGTAGTTCCGAAAAAGAGCACGTAGTTCGTAGTTTCGGGGAATTATTTTACTTCTTGCATTTCTTCCGCATCAGCACTCAGGTCTCGAGTATATAGGTCGTTATGGGGATTTTATAGTGAGAAACAGAAAAGGAAAGAAGAAACGTGAGATCCACAGGCACCCTTGCATGCACTCAAAGACAGAGAAAGAGAGAGAGAGAGAGGGGTAATTTCTCTGAGGTTCACGCATCAAGCAATTAAATTCGACGGAAGGAACATTTCCTGGGAAATGGCGCGTCCGCCGTTATTCCTCTGGTGCATAATTCATCGCCAGGATTTGGTTTAGATGGGAGAACTTCAGTAGTTATCTTCACTTGCATTTCAATTTTCCCTTTGGGTAACCAATATAATTTTACTGATTCTTTTTTTTTTTTTTTTTTTTTTCGTGTCCTTCAAAGGGAAATTATTTCACCGCAAATACTGGGATTGTTATCATCTCTCATGGATGTGTTCTTTAGCTTCATCTAGGTAAAGGGAAAGAAGGTTGGCAGATTATGCTAGCACACTGAATTTTAACCTTCCTTCCTGTTCAACTAACAGAAGACTTGTGAGTACAAAACAATCATAAAAATTAATTATGAAAAATGCTCTATTATCAGGGCCGGTCGGATAAAGGCATTAATGGGCCCCTAGGCTAAGATATCTCAGTGGGCCCCTAAGCAACTTATGACGAACAATCATTATTAAAGTCCGTTAAAACACGAAACTGGAGCAATATACTTGTGATAATTAATACGTAGTGCATTCTTCAAACTAATAAATTACCTGTGGAGTTTTTGTAACAGGTACCTATATTTTCACAGTTGTCCTGTGGGTCGTCTTGTGATATTATGGCCAGTTGTCGTGTGACCAATTGTCCGGTGGCCAGTTGTCCTAAACTCGTTCTGACCAGAACACGAAAAGATTCCTAGATTTTGTCTCGAAGTTTTAATAATTTAGCGTTGTATACTTTTCTTGATGCTTCTTTTTACCGGTTAGGTTGAAGAAGCGTATATGCCCCAGCTTTGTTCGTCTGCCATCTGTCTGTCAGCATGATAACTCTAGTAAAAATGGTTTGATTTCGATGAAATTTTAGTATGTGGTAGGGGACAACAGGGGACGAACCCTATTGAAAATGGGCGAAATGGGGTCAAAGATCAGGACATAGGAGTGGGATCCATTCCATCACCCTTATGCGTCATAAGTTATGTAAAAACGCATCGATTGCGACAAAACTTTATCATGTTGTTCTGGAAGCATAGTGAACCGGTTCTGTTGAATATCATTGAAATAGGGTCAAAGGTCAGGGCACAGGAGTAAGATTTATTCCACTGCCATTATCCTCATAACTTGACTAAAATGCTTCTATTGCGACAAAACTTTAGTATGTTTTTCCGGAGGTATACTGAACTAATTCTACTTAATATCATAGAAATGGGGTCGAAGGTCAGGGCACAGGAGCGAGATTTATTCTACAGCCATAATCCTCATAACTTGACTAAAAATGCTTCTATTGCGACAAAACTTTAGTGTGTTTTTCCGGAGGTATACTGAACTAATTCTGCTTAATATCATCGAAATGGGGTCAAAGGTCAGGGCACAGGAGCGAGATTTATTATACAGCCATTATCCTCATAACTTGTGTAATGATTTCTGGTATGTTGGAAAGCGTATCATAATCAATGCATTGCATGATTCTTGTTTGTAATGCAATGTGAAGTCGCAGTGGATTTTGCCCATTATCGATTCCCAGTGTAAACAGGGGTGTGTGGGTAGATGGTTGCAAAAAAGCTGAAACTGTCACGCCGACCCCACTGTACACAGCGATATGAAATGTGTACCCTTAGTAAGTCAGTGCCTTGAAATGTGTTCGTCTTCCAGCCACCATTTGTGATCGAGTGGGAATCATACCAGACAAAACTAAAACTATTTTTTTGGGTGTACAAATAAGTTTTAAAGCGTTTTTTGTGTGACGTATATCGCTAATTTATACATCCCACATTCCCCCGCGTTGTTGTCATGTGACCATAACTGGTCCAGAGTGTATAAAATGTGACACAGAAGTTTGCCTAACAGTCAAACGCACTTGCACATCGGTAGGTAAAAGATGGCAAGCGATACTGCATTTATTCAACACCGCATTCGTTACGAATTTCATCAAGGAAAAAGTGGTGCAAAAGCATATGCATTGATCTGTTCTGTTCTGAGGGAGAATATTGTATCTAAAAGCACGTGTGAGTTTTCGTTTAGACGGTTTAAAGCAGGTGATTTTGATGTTGGCGATCGAGAACGTAGCGGTGCTCTGCAGAAGGTTGCACATGAGGAACTGCAAGCATTGCTGGATGTATATTCGTCTCAAATGCAAAAAGAACTAGCTGAACAACTGGGGGTAGCCAACAAACCATTTCCAATCGTTTACGCGCAACGGGAAAGGTTCAGAAAGAAGGAAAATGGGTGCCATATGACCTGAGCCAGAGGAACAAGGATAAGCGTGCCATGAAGTGTTTGAATCTGTTGAATAAACAACACAGTAAGTCTTTCATGTAGAAAAATCGTTACCGGTGATGAAAAATGGATTTGGTACGACAATCCCAAACGCAAAAAAAAAAAAAAAAAAAAAACCACTGGGTAGACTTCGATGAAGCAACGACTTCAACACCGAAAGGCAAAATTCACTCCAAGAAAATTCTGCTGTGCATCTGGTGGGATATGAAGGGTGTGCTCTATTGCGAACTATTGGAACAGGGTCAGACTGTTACTGCTGATCGCTACAAGCAACAATTGCTGCGATTGAACCAGGAAATCTGTCGGAAACGTCCATTCACAGGCAAAGGATTGCATCCCATGAAATTACTGCATGACAGCGCTAGGCCGCATGTCGCGAAATCAGTCAAGGAGACGTTATTGACGTTTGGCTAGGAAGTTTTGGAGCAGCCGGCCTATAGTCCCGACATAGCCCCTTTAGACTATTACTTGTTCCGATCGATGCAACGTGGTTTGTCTGTTGTACGGTTCCGGACATGTGACGAAGTGCAAAAATGGATTGACGACTTCATCGCGTCACACGACGAAGTTTTCTTCATGGCTGGAATCCGTCAGCTGCCCGAACGATAGCGGAAGGTGATAGATAATAACGGCGCATATTTTGATTTGTAAAGGTATTGGTTATTTTTCTCTCAAATTACATGTTACGTTGTCTTAAAACCCTTTAAGACTTATTTGTACACCGAATACTCCTCTCTCTATTTAAATATATAAGCTGTGTATTATTTGTGCGACGTGGGCCCTTGCAATGGTGCGCCCCTAGGCTATAGTCCCGCTAGACGCCTCTTAATCTCGTCATGTCTATTATACGATTCCACGTCAATTTCTAATTTCGACTTCATTCTTTCCCTTCTATTGTTTACAGAATTGGTAGAAGAATGGCATTTGAATATCTCGCATGAATGAAATAAAAAGCACAATTTTCGGGTTTATTGAGGAGAAAATGTGAAAAGGGTGCAATTCGAAATACTGCTACCTTGATGAGAGAACTTCGAGTTCTTATTTGCGTCAGATGACAGGGAATTTGTTTTTTCTTTAGCAATCTAAAAGTGGCTCTGCTGTTATTGTTTGTCGATAGAACACTCGTGGTCATAAAAATGACAAAAACTTACTGTTAAGTATTAACCACAAATAAATCCATTACAGAATTCTAGCTTGTTCGAACAGGATTTTGAAACAGTGTGATCCATACTTTAATTTAACTTTCCTTTTTAGTTTTCGTCTCCTTATGTAAATTTGGGTTTATTGTCGTTAAACGTTTTTCACTCTGAAAGCTGCATTTTTCTCTCTCGACGAATTTGTTTTTGGCAACCCTGACAACAGGTCAAAGCGTGATGTATGCTAAAGCTGACGATTAAAGTTTCTACTTTGAAATGCATCAAGAGACGGTTTAGAACGATTTCATTTGATTTGACAGTATTCACGAATTCATGATGACTTGAGTAGTCACTCCTGTTCTAACTCGGTGTTAATGCTTCCTTGTTTTAGAGTCTGATTTGTTTGTCGGACGTTGGCGATATTTTACGATTATGATGTTTTGAGCAGGATACCAAGATTCACTGTCACAGTTATTAGAAGATTCAGAGCAGCTTGAGTATCTCCTTTTTACATAATCTGTGTCCCTGGATCTTCATGCACATCGGCATGAGACACACGCACTGTAATCACATGGCTTTCTCAACATCATTACGCGACTTCGGTTCAAAGTCCTCCAAGTAAGGATCAGGGTCATCACAGTACATGAGCTCCTTCCTGTCATTTTGTAGTGCAGTGACATTATGAACATAAAGAATTAAACAACGCATCTTGAATAAAATAATCATTAACCGTTTTTGTCTTGGCAGGCTTCCCAGGAATAGCACATTTAAAGCGAAGTTTCCTTCCAACATTTAAAGAAATAAACAGTAAGACATCTGCACATCAGAGCGAGGCTGTAATCAGCATTTGTTCTAGAGCATAAAACGTCGTCTACTTGTCTCCTATCCATTCTGTTCTTGTCCTTAAACATCGAAATCACACTCGTCACTCTAAACACTAACGAATACCAGAAGAGGCCACTTCCCTTTGCATTATAAACGTGCAATTTCTTCTGGCCTTTCTTTCAATTTCCCTAAGCATCTATGCAGTAATGGACATCAACACATCGCCATAGACTCTCTTCTTTGTCAGGCCGCGTCTTCTACGAAAGCTTCTCAATCAGCCATTTGTATAAAGCTTATTCTGTAAGCCTTTCTGTTGGTAGATTTCTACTCTGCACATACACTTTCCGCTTCCAATTTATGTCATTTCCGAATCTGAATCTGCTTGGTCTGACAGCTCTACGGTTTCTTTTTCTATAATATACGTATTTTTCTTTCCAGATGCTTTGTATAAAGGCACAAATTTGATTTTAATTTTTGTGAACAGTTACTTTCTTTGAATTGACTCCAACATCATAGTCATTCGCTAAACTATGCACACATCTGGCACTAACAGAAAGCATAGCAGGCATTGCTTTAACAGTACTCCTCTCCAATTTTTTTTTATTGGAGGTTTAACGACCACCGCGAGCAACTCAGATGGCTATAAGCAGTCGCCCGTCCCTAATTTAGCGCCACTGGTTCCAGGGAGGAGAGAAAGCCAGTGCCGTAAGGTAAACACGACATCCATGCCTCACGGGATTCGAACCCGGACCCATTTCAGACGAATGATCAGAAGCCATCGTTTAAAAGACCAGCGGTTCTCAGCCGGGGCCCCCAACATATTCCAAGGGGCCGCGGCACGAGACTAGGGGGCCACAGAGGGAAGCAAAATGGGAAGGAAGCTATGTTGGTAGAATAAAACGCACGCATATTACGTTTTCCATTCAAGGAATTTCTTCATCAACGGCGTCTAAGCCAAACGTGCAGCAGAGGCCTTCGGCGGACTTTTCCTTGAGAAGTAACCGAGCTTCCCTGTGGATGGATGTATCGCCACGGGCGCTCTGTGGCAACGTTGCACCCAAAGTAACTTTCAGTCAAGAAAAACACCATTTCTGGATAAAGAGTGCAATATCTAAACAGTTTCCACAGCTTTGGGATAAAGCAAAATTGCTTTTCATGGCATTCTCTACTTCTTATTTGGTAGAATCGGGTTTCAGTCAGGTGAGTTACTTACTCAGCCAAAAGCGGAATCGCCTGTACATAATGGACAGAGGTGACCTTCGGTTATCCCTGACAACAATAGAACCGGATATAAAAAAGTTTATTTCTGGTCATAAAGTACAAGGGTCACATTCATCGGAAAATACTTAGAGCATAAATTTTTATGTAATTGTATTTCGTATAAATTATAAAAAATATAAATAAAACATGTTCCATTTACAAATAAAACGTTTAAATAGCTATCTTTCTTACAGTAGGACATAGGGGCCACAGGAAGAAAACAAGGTCCGGGCCACGGTCGGAATGGTTGAGAAACACTGGTTTAGACCACTGCGCCACCCGGGGCGGTCCTTCCTACTTTGGGAGAAATTATTTAACGCTTGGAAAGATTCAGAAATTATGAAAAGCACTAAAATTAAAGCAGAAACCTTGGAAAAGGCAAGATGCCATGTTGTACAAAGAAAGACCAGGGCGATTTTTTTTAACATGTAATGGTTTATTACCTTCTGTAGGATGCTGGAAGTTCTTTGCAGTAGTATTCGTATGCTTTTAAGAAAGATACTGAGTTTACCAGCAACATGATTGCTTATGAATAACTATAAAATATTTATCAAACAAGGATTTGTCAAGACAATAATAACATTGTTTGTGAAGAACTAATCATTAATAAACTGCAGGCCTACCTCGGACTTTCAGAAGAGAAGCAATTCGACTTAGAATAGACTTATACAAGCCATGCATATATGATAATGAAATTGGAGACCATTTTTCTTGCAAAATATGTTCCAACTGTGCCAGTGATGGTGGAGACAGGGCCGGATAAAGAAAGACCTTAGTGGGCCCTTACGCTGAGATATTTGAGTGGGCCTCAAGGTTAAGACATCTGAATGGGCCCCCAAAGAATTATGGCGGGAAAATATTATGAAGCCTGTTAAAACACGAAACTGTAGCTACTAAATTATCTGCAAAGCTTTTATAAGTCACTGTAGTTTTCATTTTCTTTCATGAACATGGGTTAAAAACTTAAGATTCCTAGATTTTTTCTTGGATTTTCTAATTATTTAGCATTGTATACTTTTCTTAGTGCATCTTTTTTGTTATGCAATGTTAAGCCACAAAGGACTTCGATCATTAACGCTTCCAGGAGCAAATTAGGAGGTGTGGGCGGATGGTAGTGAAAAAGCATTCAGAAGAGAAGCAATTCCACTTAGAATAGACTTATACAAGCCATGCATATATGATAATGAAATTGGAGACCATTTTTCTTGCAAAATATGTTCCAACTGTGCCAGTGATGGTGGAGACAGGGCCGGATAAAGAAAGACCTTAGTGGGCCCCTACGCTGAGACATTTGAGTGGACCTCAAGGCTAAGACATCTGAATGGGCCCCCAAAGAATTATGGCGGGAAAATATTATGAAGCCTGTTAAAACACGAAACTGTAGCTACTAAATTATCTGCAAAGCTTTTATAAGTCACTGTAGTTTTCATTTTCTTTCATGAACATGAGTTAAAAACTCAAGATTCCTAGATTTTTCTTGGATTTTCTAATTATTTAGCATTGTATACTTTTCTTAGTGCATCTTTTTTGTTATGCAATGTTAAGCCACAGAGGACTTCGATCATTAACGCTTCCAGGAGCAAATTAGGAGGTGTGGGCGGATGGTAGTGAAAAACCTGAAACTGTCTCGCCGCGCCGCCCCGCGGTACACAGAGACATGAAACCTTTACCCTAGATGAGTCAATGTCTTGAAATCTGTTCGTCTTCCAGCCTCTGTTTTTGACCAAGTGGAAATTGTTTGTTTGTTTGTTTGTTTGATTAAAGGTTTAACGACCACCATGAGCAACTCAATGGGCTATAAGCAGTCACCCGTCCCTAATTTAGAGTCACTGGTTCCAGGGAAGGCAGAGAGCCAGTGCCGTAAGACAAACACAACGTCCATGCCTCACCGGGATTCGAACCCGGACCCCGTTTGGACGAATGATCAGAGGCCATCGCTTAGACCACTGCGCCACCGGGGCGGCAAAGTGGAAATCATACGAGACAAAAGTAAAATTATTTTTTAAACATCTATCTATCTATTATTTTCCCAGGCATGCTTCCTGGGTCCTTGGTCATGGTGGGCTCCAAGGCTATAGCTCCTATAGGCTCCCCCCCCAATCCGGCCCTGGTTGGAGGTGGAAAGTATGATCCGAAATTTCGTTTCAGATGTCCCACGAATGTTCAGTAATATTGAGGTCTGGAGATTGAGGTGGCCAGGGTAGCTTGTACCTCATCCTCATGCTCTGCAAATCAAAACTTGACATGTTTCGCACAATGCACGGGTGCATTGCCTGCTTGAAACTAGGGACGGTCGTTACGGAACAATGCCTGCGACATTAGATGCAGGTGGTCCCCAAGAATGGATTCGTACAAATGTGACACGACCCTGAAGAATAACCAATGGCCCTAAGGAATGCCGTGATACTGTAACCCATAGCATCAGGAATCCACCTCCATGCTTCACATTGGGAACTAAATAGCCAGAATGGTACGCTTCTTCAGCTTTTCGCCAGATGTACATTCTACCAGTGGCGGGAAACAATGTGAAACACGATTCATGACACTTTCAGCATCCAAGTTTAAGTGCTTTGCATCACTTTACACGCTTTGTTGCATTGATGTTGGTAATAAGATATTTGTGGATTGCAGCACGGCCATAAATACCGGCACGATGGAGTTCTCGCCTAACATGACAGAAACGGAATCATTCCGCCTAGTGTTCAACTGTGCTGTTATTTGCGCAGCTATGGTCTTATGCTTTCGTCACACAAACCGTGCCAACATTCGCCTATTCGTCTGACATCTTCGTATGGCGGCTACAGTTTGCACGTTTGAAACAACGCCATGTTTCTTTTGATAATTAAACATAATTTTCGATATAGATATAGTTTCCAAAGCTCCTGTGAGGCGTACCAATGATCATGACTTTTTGAAGTCACTGCGATTTGACATGGTCGACAACTACCCCTCAAAAGCTGTCTCACCTGGGACTGTGGCACTGACTGCTTTGTGATAGCTTATATCGTTCTGCTTCCCTTTATGTATACCTCACATCGCGGCTGACGGCAGGAAGACAGACAGAAAAGAAGTCACTGAGATCTGACATTGTCGACAATTACTCCACAAAAGCTGTCTCACCTGGGACTGTGGCACTGCTTTGTGATAGCTGACATCGTGCTGCCCCCTTTTGTGTACCTCACACCGTGGGTGACGTCAGGAAGGTAAGCAGAAACATCAGGAAGATAGATAGAAATTGCTTATCTTTCTTGAAAAGGCCATCTGGTTGACGTGCGATGCGAAAGCTTGGAAATGCTTATATATACTGTATATTCCTACTCCAATAAATCGGATTACCAGTATACTTTTACCATTTTCTAAATAATTGGTGTATAGTTCCTCGTTGTTAATGACAGCTTATTGCAAAAACCAGCTATATGATTGTAAAGATTATCACTGGTCAGCACACTTTTTCTGGCATAAGGTATTCCAACGGTTTTAAGGTAATTTTGGGGTGCTGATTCTAAATCTGGCATCAGTTTTTGTCTATCACATCAGGTTTTTGAGATATCAGATATTGTATATTTTCAATAAAAACAGCAAATTTATGCTCATATACGAATAGCTAAACAGACATACACACAAGAATAAAATAAAATACAATATACAATAATAATGAAGCAAACATTTAATGAGCCGTAGCACAAAGTTGTGAGAGTGACTGCATATCAGTGTGAGTGAATGCATATTACCATGTAAGAATTGAATCGTGAAGATAAGAAAAATATGTACAAAAAGGTTATTAACAATAGTGATGTTACATCTGCATAAACGACCTCTTCTTTGACGATCTCCGATGTACAGCTTGTGGAATGTCTCTCATCAAGGACCAGCAGTAATCTGACATCATGTTTGAGTCCCATCGGCCTTGGTAACGTTCTTTCATAACTTTAATGTCTTGATGAAAGCGTTCACCTTGCTCTCCGCTCACGTGGCCCATGTTCTCTGGAAACTGGGCCAAGTGACTATGTAAGTAGTGAACCTTGATGCTCATTCTATATCCAAGTGCTTGGAAATTCAAGAGCAGCTCCTCCACAATCTCTCGATAGTTTGTAACGTATACTCTATATTCACTTTCCTTTTGATTTTACTATCTCTGGTTATTTTATTTTACTATGTAAATTATCTTCCTACTGAACGAAATATTATTTCACCCGCTGAATGAGATCTGGCAATGAGTGTAAGTCATGACGTGGTGGTAGCTAGTATATAGGCGCGTTCATCGGGAGTGGAGTGTGTTGTTGGGTTGGTTGAGTTGTGTTGTTGAGGTTGAGTTGTGTTGTGTTGGTTGTAAGAGGAAAAGTTATTCATTATTATGTACAAGATATATGAGTGCCTTAGTTGACCAAGAGTCTTGCCAATAAACAAGTTTGTCAGTAAGTTCAGTCTTTCTCAATTCTTAGTTTTGTCAGACCTCTGTCTGGCTGTTAGGTTTATGACTTTGATTACTTAATATAAATAACCAGCGTTGAGACTTTGTTTGAGTTCATAATTAACGAGTAACAACACCCTTTTGGGAATTCATTATTTTGAAGCTTAGAGCATTATTCATTCATAATAATTAGCTTAGCAAAAAGATAACCAAAGCTAATTCATTATAAGTTGTCCGCTTTCCTGTTCCCAAGGAAATTCCGCACCACATCAGAGAATGCATTCCAAGCTCTAGCCTCTGCCGCAGTCATTATTGTAACAAAGTGTGGATCCCTGATGAGTGTTCTTATTTGAGGGCCATCAAATATTCCTGCCTTTTTCTTCTCGGCACTGAGACTTGAAAAGGTAGAACATATATAACTCAAGCAGTCTCCAGTGTGATCAAGAGCTTTGACGAATTGCTTCATTAACCCAAGTTTTATGTGCAGTGGGAGAAATACAATTTTATTCAATCAACCAGAGGCTTATTCTTGATGTTCTTGTCACCAGGCGTAAAACTGATTCTTGGTGGCCAGTTCTTTTTAACCCAGTGTTCTAATGTAGCCCTACGATCCCAATAGCACAGGAAACAAGGGTATTTGGTGTGACCTTCTTGCTGACCAAGCAGAAAATAAACCATTTTCAAATCAACACAAATTACCCATCCATGAACATGGTATTCCAATCTATCCAGAACAATCTTGATGGTGAAATATTCTTCTTTCATTTTTACAGAGTGTCCTATTGGGATTGAACCATATATATTTCTGTTGTGAAGTAACACACATTTCAAACTCCTTTTACTGCTGTCAATAAAAAGTCTCTATTCACTTGAATCATATGCGGGCAGTTCCATATTGAGAAGAAGCCCTTCAACATCATTACAATATACAAGTTGACCATCTGAATGGAAGTACTTTCGCAGTGCTGCTTCTCTGTCACGATAAAAGGAGACACTAGTGCCAAGTCTGAGTAGTCCTTTCTCTTGCAGCCTGGAAGCCAACAATTCAGCAGACTGCTTCGGCAAATATAAATCTCATACAAGATCATTCAATCTAGGCTGACTAAATAGAGAAATTTTATCACAATCCGCATCAGATGGCGTATATTCGATCTGAGCATCATCATCATCATGAAAGAAATACGGAATTACGCCATATAATATATATAATGTATATTGCCATATAATATATATAATGTATATTGCCATATAATATATATACGGGATTACGCCATACCCGGGCGTTTTCTGGGAGACGCGGGTTCGAGTTCCGCTCCAGGACGATGAAAATTTTCAAGTTTTTGGATATTATCTGACTTGCAATCCTTGTCACATTTACGCCCAAAATTGGATTGTCATCTTCAAAATTTGCATCATCATCATCATCATCATCTGTAGAAGCAGGTAAACTGAGGGATTCAACATCAATCTCTGGTAGCTCAGTAAATACAGGCACAGGTATTTCCTCACAGTACTCAACTGGTCGTCTGGCAGATGAGATATCTGGGTATTGTAAGTGTTGTTTGTTTTTTCTTATTGAAACCTTTTACATTGACAAGGCAGAAGTAGCAGTTCTCCAAATGGTTTGTTAGGTTTTCTCCAAACCATTGGCACACCAAACTTCAGCGTAGCATTCTTTCCTTTAGACCATGATCGCAAAGTTTCAACACAGGTTTTACACACTTTGTGAGGAGCCCAATTTTTGTCTTGGTCTCCAAGTCGCACTTTAAAGTAGGCAAGATAAACCTTCTTGACAAAGGTATTGATGTTCCGCCTTTGATCCTGCAAAGTGAAGCTGCCACAGATGTAGCAGAAGTCATTACTGCATTTCCTTCTTTTGGATGTTGTAGCCATTGTTAGATCACGACCTGCAAAAGCAAAATATTAAATAAATGTGGATATCTACATAAAATGATATTATAAACACACTATCCTAAAAATACAACACCATATTTTAACACTAAAGCAGTTCCTGACTCGCAACAACTTGCAATCATAAGTGACAAAGAGTTAATTTCGGGTAAAATCAATGAAAATGGAGTATGTCGATAGCATAAAATTAGATGTGATAGAGCCAATCTGAGATCAGATTCGAAATCAGCACCCTGAAATTAATCTAAAACAGCTGCAAAAGCCCAGGCCATAACACAATTTCTTTTTTGTTGTTGTTGATCAGTGTTAAAGATATTTTGGTCTTTCTCTTGCAGAGCAATATTTAGCCCTGATATCAGTTTTGTTGTTTGATATCAGCTAGGAAACCGAGTGCAAAAATAGGAGATTAGACAAAAACTCACTCTATTCTTTGAAAACAATTGGTGGCACTTGCGTACATGTCAAATTTTGGGGCACTTGCGTGCATATCAAGGCGTTATCAAATCAAACAGGTGCAGCGTAAGAGGTGGCGCTTGCGTACAACATAGATTTCCCCTGTAACATAATCTTCACTGAAATTCACTTTTTCAAAATTTACTCTAATTTAACAATATAAGCTAAAGACTTCAAACACTTCTTTACATCTTGGATATTTTTGTAAGATTCGCTGATCCAGTTTGGACCTGTCTTTATAGAATAGGACAGACGCCTTTGTCATACAAACCCCTCCTCTCATAGATAGTACAAAGAGAAGAGAGCACCTTTTTTGTTGTTGTTGTTGTCGTTGTCGAGCTAGAATAGAAATAAGTAGATTTCCAGACCCGCATTCAAAGCTTAAAAGAAGAATCTACGTACAGGGACTTTCTTATACACTGAAGAGCAATTAAATTAGAGATACCTGTCTAGTAACGTATGGCACCACCTTTCGCCCTGATGACGGCGGCGATTCGTCTCGGCATGAACTCGACAAGACACCTCAAGCGTTGGGAAGCCATACGGATCCATGACCCATAAACAAGCTCCCACAGTTCACAAAGATTTGATGGAGGGGGTCAGAGCCTCGAACATCTCTCTCGATGGCATCCCAGATGTGCTCGATGGGATTGAGGTCAGGTGACTAAGCTGGCCAAGGAAACGAGGTAACGTCGGTGAAGTGTTCATCCTACCATTCTGATACAATTCGGGAGCGATGGCACGGTGCATTGTCTTGTTCCAGGATGAGGTCCCCAGTGGGATGTTGAAGACGCACAAACGGGAGCAAATGGTCGTCCAGGATATCCCGATAACGTTGACCTGTGAGGGACGATGTCACACGTACCAGGGGTCCTATTTCAGTCCACGTAAGCAGTTCCCAGACGAGAATGCCACCCCCACCAGCTTGAAGAGTACCCTGCTGGCAAGAAGGACCCATCGCTTCATGTAGTTTGCGCCGAACTCGTATCCTGCCATCCGCATGTACCAACGTGAATCTCGACTCATCAGTCCAGGCAACATTTTTCCACATGTCTAGGGTCCAGTGGCGATGTTCCCGCGCCCATGCTAATCTTTGCACCCTGTGATGTGCGGTCAGCAGCGGTACCCTCGTGGGACGATGGCTTCTGTACCCCATAGCGAGGAGATGGTTCTGCATGGTGTGGCTGCTTACACGTTTTTGTGCACCAGCGTTAAATTGCCGAGTGTTTTCTTACACTGTGACCCGTCTATCCGCTGTTACAATGCGAGCTAGCCGACGATGACACCGCTCATCCACACGTTGTTGTCCACGGCAGTTGGCTCTTACAGGGATGGTTTTACCGGATTCGATGTGCACTCGTGACACAGTGGCTCGTGAAAATCCCAGTGCCTGCACGACTTCCGAGATGGAGTGACCCATTCGTCGGGCCCCGACAATTTGCCCAGATCAAATGCGCTTAGATCCTTCGTCTTACCCATACTTCTTCCGATTCTAACTGATTCCCATCGTATCACTTCTTATATGGTCCGATCGCTGCATACGTCACCTCGTTTCCATTTACAGGGCCGCACACAGCGCCACCTTTGCATAACGCCAGCTGTCTCTAATTCAATTGCTCTTCAGTGTAAATCGAACAGACCTTAATCTCGAAGGAAAGAAACGATCTAAAAGGTACATCAAACTGGATCAGTGAATATCTAGAACTCTGCGACATTACGAAAGTACGAGAGATGTAAAGAAGTGTTTGAAGTCTTTAGCTTATATTGCTAAATTAGAGTAAATTTTGAAAAAGTTAATTGCAATATCTATAAAAAAAATTAAAAAATCAAAAAGAAAATAAATAAAAAAAGGGCGAATATTGCCCACAAAAAAAAAAAAAAAAAAAAAAAAAAAAAAAAAAAAAAAAAGGCGAATATCGCCTACAGCTTTTAAACACGCCAGCATAAATGCTACCAGTCCTAAATCTGGATAAAGTGTGAAGGAAAGTTAAAATAATTCAAAATATGGGTCACAATGACAGTGTTGTTCGGGGATAATTGCAAAAACCTATAATTATCCCCGAACACAGGACCTTGACATGTATGCAAGTGCCACCAAATTTGACATGTACGCAAGTGTCACTACACCCTTGAAAAGCTATCTAATTGATGTGCGAAAGCTTGGAAACGCTTATATGATGGCTGATGTGCGAAAGCTTCGAAAAGCTAAAACATATATATATACACTATATGGACAAACGTCACCGAGCACCCCTTCAAAAGCAAATGAACGGATCCGTTGCGTTGTTAAGATGCGCTGTGTAGCTGCAAACGGTATAAAAACGAGAGTGCAACTGACCGCGATCATATCACATTGTGAGGTTGAGTGAAAATGTCGCGGAGGGACAGAACTGACTTTGATGAGAAACGAAAGACTGTCAGATGTTGTATTAGTGGGTTGTCCATAAGAGAAACCGAGAGGCGTTTAAACATACCCAAGTCAACTGTTTTGGATGTACAGAATAAGTGGAAAACACATGGCGTACCTGAAGCTACAAAAAGTACCGGAAGACCAAATAAAATCAGTGATAGAGGACGTCGAAGCCCCAGGAGAGTCGTTACAGCTAATCGACGGAGTACTGCACAAGACCTCGGTGTACAGGTGAGTAAAAATGCTGTAACCTCGGTATGCATACGTACCATTCGCGGAGAACTTCATTCCATAGGTTACCGTGGTCGTGCGGCTGCTCATAAGCCTTTCATTTCCACTCGGAATGCTACTCGCCGTTTATCATGGTGTAGAATTCTGGACAATTATGCCATACCAACTCTGTGGCAATACTATGGAACCGAGCCTTGTTGGTACCAGCAGGATAATGCACCGAACCATAAAGCAAGGTTTCAAAATCGCTTTATTCTAATTTATCATAAGAAAACATAAGAGGGAGACGTACAGTATTGGGCATCTCACTGGGAAATAATACGAAACTGTTAAAAACATGATGGTATATACACTGCAATGACAATGGGGATGAATAACAAAATGCTGCAAGCAAAGCTTATTGAATAAAAAAATTGCAGAAGTGACAAAGAGAAACACATCGTGTCACATGACATTGGCTGGGCATGATTTACAGGATAACACAGGCGAAACAATAGTACACAATTAGAAAAAGAACAGCACAAACACCGCCGTGAAGGTAAAACATTACATACATGAGATAAAAACACAGCGTGCACAATTGTGCAAGTTATTTAACGAGGGCACCAAAGCAACATAATACAGGCGGGGTGAAAGTAAGTAATGTACACGAGTAAGCATGAAAATACACTGAGATGGCATTAGCATTCACAATTCAACGGTATTGTGGATTGCACGAGTCGTAGAGTGGAGGAGGGCCACCAGGGTGCCACGGAACTCAGCAAAGGAGGTGTAGAATGTCCTAGGGTTCTGATAGGTGTAGCAGTCCAGAATCAATCGCAAACCATGGAGCGGCCGGCGCCCAGGTAGCATAGAAGGTGGCTTCTCGACGACTGGAAGAAGCCGACTGGTACTCCAGGCGGAGTCGAGAAAGCAATCGATCTTGAAAATGGCACAAAAGTGCTGCGCTGGCCTGGTGTAAGGAGACCGGCGAGGAAATGCTGCGGAGTTGTTGAAGGTATACGTAAATAACGTGTTTAACCAGCACGAAAAGATAGGCACATACTGAAGGAAGAGTTGTAGGTGGATGAGCCCGCAGAAGAAGATGTCTGTAGGCAGTGAACGGAAGATCTTGAGAACAAGAGCGACTGGCAATCCGGAAAGCCTGGTGGAGGAGAGGCATCAGGATGGGACAGTAAAGGTAGACGTGAGAAACGTCTGCCTCCTGTGCGCAGAAGGAGCAGAGAGGGGAGGAGAGGAGAGACATGCGAAAGAGAAAATACGGAACAGGGAGGCGATTATGCAAAAAGAGCCAGTGGGTATTAATTTCAAGAGGGGCAGATAAGGGTGAGCGGGCAGCGGCCCAGACAAGAGGAAGAGAAGCAGGGGGAACCTCCAGAATAGAAAGCGGTGAAGGGGTGGCAAGGTGCACTAGAAAACGATAAAGAGATTTAGAGGAGAGAGAGGAGAGAGGAAGAACCGAGTTTGTGAGTCGGAGGAAAAACGGCAGCGGAAGAGGGGCAGAAAAGACAGAGACGAGACCGGTGGGGGAGACAAGATCAGGGAAAAGCGAAAGAAGTGCAGTTAGCAGAGAGTCATAGACCAAATGGGCGGATGGGGACGAGAGAATAGCAGGGGGAGGCCAGAGAGAGGGCGCCAGGATAGATCCGAGTTAGTGAGGTCTTGTACAGTTACTACACCTGCTCGGAGCCAAGAGGGGAATGAAAAACAGGGGAGATGGGGGGGATGAACAAGGGAGTTGAAGAAGAGGGGTTCAGAAAGAAGCTCTAGAGTTGAAGAGGGAGGGGAGCGAATGAGGGGGAGAGAGCGAAGGTGAGTGAGGGCTTCAGAATATGCAGGTGGGAGTTTGGAGGGGGGAAAGGACAGCAATCCATGAGAACTAAAGAAAGAAAAGAAAAATGTGGGTTACGCAAGGAGGCAAGAACGTCACGTACCTGAACTGCGGAAGCCACTGGAGCCGTGAAAAGGTGAATGAAGTTGATCACTCGGCTTGCTTTGTAGCACAGCGGGACATCAGGTAGGCCAGCACCACCATAGGAGGGAGGAGCACAGAGCTTGTGGACGTTAATCCAGTGATGACCCGCCCACATTACTCGAGTAAGGCAGCGTGTAACCTCCTGGAGACAGAAAAGCGGGGTCGTAGATGCAATCCAAGAATGCTTGCAGATGGACAGAAGGTATGTCCTGGTGAGATTTGCACGCTGGTAGTAGGACGTACAGAACTGCGCACGACACCAGAATGCAGCTGTGCGGAGGAGGCGAGGATGGAGTTCCGAGCGAGTTGCACTGGATGTAGCTTGTGGTGCGCCTAAGTGCACACCCAGGAAGCGTTGGGTAGTGGATGACCATGTGGCCCCCATGGAGCATCCAAGCGATTGGACCACGACCCGCACCACAATCCAGTGCTCTTAGAAGTATTCAGTTCAGCTGCAGAACATGAAGCATATGCGGAGAACAAACGACGAAGCAGTTGGAACTGTGAGTCGCTACGAATGCAGACGGTGATGTCATCTGCATAAGCAGAGTAAATGACTGAGTGATGCCGTGAGCTGGCAACTGGTGGTGGAAGTTGTGCTAGAAGAGATGTTTGCAGAGAGCGTAGAAAAGGCTCGACGGCAATCGCAAACAGTTGACCAGAAAGCGGGCAGCCCTGACGAACTCCCCGCTTGAAGGGAACATGTGCTGTGAGAAAAGATGCCGTCTTGACATGGAAAACGGCGTCCCGGTAGAGGGAGAGAAGAACGGAGACAAATTGTGGAGGAAAGCCAAAGTGTAGCAGGGTTTGTGTTAAATAGGCGTGTGAGATATTATCGAAAGCGGAACGGAGGTCTAAGGAAAGGAGAGCAAGAGGTTCAGAATGAGTCTTGGCAAGATGAATGAGATCGCGAAGAAGTTGAACATTGGAGGAAAGAGAACGGCCAGGAACAGTATAGGTTTGAGAGTCAGCAAGGATGTGAGGGAGGATAGAGTTTAGTCGACGGGAAAGAAGCTTAGTATAGAGTTTATAATCTTGATTGAGAAGAGAAATGGGGCGCCAATTTCCCAAGTCAAGAGGGTCACCCTTCTTGGGAAATAGGACCACATGTGCGTCCGTGAAACTCCTCGGGAGGGGGAGCAGTTAAATGCAGCAGATAAAGCGGAGAGGAGAAAAGGCAACAAAAGAGGCAAGAACGCACGGTAAAAAGGAAAAGAGAGGCCGTCCGGACCCGGAGCGGCATGGGGGTTAAGGGAAGAGAAGGTGTCTGACACCTCCGTGGATGTGGGTGCAAGAGACAGGGTGTGAGCAAGATGAGACGGAACTTGTGGTAGGTTATTGAGAAGATGGGGGAGAGCAGAGGGAGAAGGGGGAGGAGTTTCACTGAACTTGGTGGTATAGAACTGACGAACGTGAGAGCAAATCGCTGCCGAATCGGATGTGATTTCGCCAGAGGGGAGGCGAAGATGACGAAGCGAGGTAGAAGACTTACGTGCAGATTCCATTGATGTTAGAAAATCATAAGTGCATTCCTCCGGATTGAGATGTTTAATGCGCAGACGTAAAAGTGCTTGCTGCGCAAGAGGTTTCAGCAAAGCCTGGAGCTCCGCCTGATATGCTGGAAAAAGCGGATCTGATAACCCAATCAGTGTGAGCATCTGCCTGGCGTGATCGAGGCGCATATGACTAGAAGTCTTCATGGTGAAGGAAAGTTGCTTGATATGTAAGAGGAGCTGATGCTTGACACGAAGCCAATACGTCAAGGTACAGGGTGCGGAATGCAACACTGCGCGACGAGCAGCGAGAAAAGAACGGACAGAGGCACAAAATTCAGGATCAGTGAGGAGATTGGAGTCAAATGTCCACGGACGAACAGTCCGAGGGAGTGACGCCGCAACAAACACTGTGAGGGTGACCGTGCAGTGGTCTGAGGAAGCAGTAGGTTGATGTTGCAACTCGGTAATAGACGCAAGAAGCGGTGTGGAAACGTAAACCCGATCCAAGCGTGCAGTTGATGGAAACTGACTCCCAGACGAGCGCCACGTGTGTGAGGTCTCTTGTGGATGAAGGCGCCTATAAGCATCGGTGAAGGAGAAATCAGCAACAAGGTCATGGAGTAGTGCGACGAGATCCGTCCGACGCTCTCGTGACGAAGGAGAGCGATCCAGAGCCGGGTCAAGGGTGCAATTGAAGTCTCCACCCAAGAGCACACGATCCGAAGGTGAGACTTTCGAGAGAGCTTTACGGAGTTTGGTGAACAAGATGGATAAATGAATAGAGGTGCATGGAATATACACATTAAAGATGTGAAATCGAGCTCCGCCAACTGTGAAGGAGACTTGCTGGAGTAAATCTCGGCATAAGTTCTGCACTGAGAGTGCAGTGAGGGTGGATCGGAAATGTTGATGTATTCCGATAGCAAGTCCACCATGAGATGAGTAGCGGAAAGCATGATGGAACACATAATCGCTAGCACGCCAGCGAGTAAACAGAGTGGAGGAATGGCAGTTTGTTTCTTGTAGTAGTAACAGATCGGCCCCGAGGGGCGAGAGGTCTTCCATAACAAGAGCATTCGCTAGGGGCTAGCGAACCCTCTGCAATTAAGGGTCGTGACCTTGAATGGACTGGTCAGTCGTTGGTTGGAGGAGTCGCGGAGCAACTTTCAGGAGTTGTTGTAATCGGTTTACGCAGCCAAGGGTCCATGAGTGGTGCATGGGGTCATGAACAAACCCACGAAGGTACTTAGCAATGCATCCGGCTTGCAGGAGCAGCGCGGGAAGAATGTCTTCGCGCTCTCGGAGGTAGTCATACGTCGACTCCAGGTTCGTGGTGTGGGTGCAAGGACTGTTACGGCGTGGTTTGGCGATAATTCCGTATCGTGAGCGGAGTGGCCACCACAGAGACCTGATCTTAATCCCATAGAGCACCTATGGGATGAATTAGAGCGCCGCATAAGAAGTTTGGAACCAACGTCTACTACTAAGCAACAGTTAGCGGCAGCATTATGTACTGAATGGAAGCGCATACCTATCGATGTGTTCCAAAACCTTGTCGAAAGCCTGTCTCGAAGGGTCAGTGCATGCATTAAGGCCAAAGGTGGACCGACACCATACTAATGTATTTCAATAAATGCTATGTTGTGTTTCTCTTTTAGGTGTCCGGTGACCTTTGTCAGTATAGCGTATATTCCTACGCCCCTGCGCCAGTAAAGCTGTCATTGTTAAAATCAGATCTACAAAGAAACAGCTTAACTCTCTTTGAATCTTGCAATGAGTTTTTGGATGAAATTACAATACTTGGTGAAAATATACATTTTAAAGTATTTGTTCCTCAGCTAGACACTCTTATTAAGAATTTTAATGTCAGGTATAAACAGTTTGATGAATTCAAACCAAACATACGTGTGTTAGCATTGCTAACATTGAAACCACAAACACCATTTATCAAATGGAATTTTGTGAATTTCAAGCAAATGAATTTAATTAGAGCACGAAGAATTGTTTAAACACTTTTTTTACTGAGAGGTGCCCTGACATAAGAGATTTGGAATTAAAACTTATTTCAATGTTCGGAAGTATTTATTTATGCGAGGGCACTTCGTGACATGAAACACATAAAGTCAAAGCATAGGAACATTATGAATGACTTCACTGTTGAGTAATTACTTCTACTTTCAACGACAATCCCATGCAACAACTTTTAATGGAGTTTAATCGTCCACAGTGTTCTCATTAAATGTAAGATTATTTGTTTTTTCAAATCTTAGATTTTAGCTGTTCTAATATTCATTAAAAGAGCTTAAAGGCTTGAAAATTAAGTAGGGCATCTTTATATTTCATCATCATCATCATTGTCAACCATTATCAATCCACTGCTGGACGAAGGTCTCCCCAAGTTTCCTCCACAACAGTCTGTCTTGTGCCAGTCTCCTCCATGTCACTCCCGCATATTTACGAATTTCATCCACCCATCTCCCATGTGGTCTTTTTCTGGGTCTTTTCCTGTCCCTTGGAATCCAATCTAAAATTTCGGCTGTCCATCTATGGTCTGTCCTTCTGGCAGTATGTCCAGCCCATTGCCATTTCAGGGATTTAACTCTGATCATGATGTCTTCCACTCTTGTCATTTTTCGGATCCACGAGTTCCTCTTCTTATCTCTCCTGGTTATACCAAGCATGCACCTCTCCATGCTTCTTTGAGTTGTCTGCAGCCTTTGTATGTCTCTTTTAGTTAAGGTCCATGTCTCTGCACCATACGTAAGCACTGGAAGGATGCATTGATCAAACACTTTTCTTTTAAGACATAATGGCATATTGCTCTTGAAAATTATGCTGTTTCTTCCAAAAGCTCTCCAGGCAAGTTTTGTACGCCGATTAATTTCTTCATCAATGTGACCCTCACTTGATATCTGCTGTCCAAGATAAACATACGTATCTGTTATCTCCAGTTTTTCTCCATCAATCGATAAATCTTCATTTCTTGTAAAAGCATTGAACATCACTTTTTGTCTTCTGAAAGTTCATTTTTAATCCCACTTCTTTACTCTTGTCAGCAAGTTCCTGGATCATACTCTGCAGCTCTGATGGGGTAGTTGCAAAAATGACTACGTCATCAGCAAAACGAAGGTGGGTTAGATAATCTCCATTAATCTTTATCCCTTTGTTTTCCCAGTTCAGTGATTGAAAGACATTTTCCAATGTGGCATTAAAGAGCTTCGGAGATATGGTGTCACCTTGTCTCACTCCCTTTCCAATTTTTATGTGTGTTGTATTTTCAAACAGCCGAATCTTTGCACTTGCATTTTCATAGATGTTATTAATAATATTAATGTATGCATCTTCAATACCGCAGGATTTCAGAGCCGTGGTAACTGCTGATGGTTTCACCGAATCAAAGGCTTTTTCATAATCGATAAAAGCCATGCACAATGGAAGTTCATATTCCCTCGCTCTTTCAATTAGTTCTCTCAGTACGTGGATATGATCTATTGTGCTGTAGCCACTCCTGAATCCAGCTTGTTCTCTCGGTTGAGCCATGTCCAGTGTTACCTTCAAGCGGTGTGAAAGAACTTTAGTGAAGATTTTATAAACCACTGATAGGAGGCTGATAGGTCTGTAGTTCCTGAGATCCTCAATGTCACCTTTTTTATGTAGCAGGATCATTGTAGCATTGTTCCAATCCTCAGGAATCTTCCCTTCATTAAGGCATCGAGTGAAAATTTGGGCGAGTACTGTTTCAATTTCTCCACTTGCTTCTTGTATGATGTCTATAGTAATTCCATCTTCTCCTGGAGCTTTCCCCCGCTTCATGTTCTTGATTGCATGAGCAACTTCTGCTGGGAGGACTGGAAGAACTCTGGTACCTTTCATGATGTCTGGAGTACATGTATCATCCCTTTCATATAGTTTGGAGTAGAAATCTTTCACTCTTGTCAAAATTTCGCCTCTATTTCTTGTTATAGAACCATCTTCTTTTCTCAGAGCCATAATCTGTTTTCTTCCCTTACTGAGATGTCCCTTTGCTATCTTTAGGCTTTGGTTGTTTTCAATTGCTTTCCTCACTAGCTCACAGTTGAATTTCCTTACGTCTTCAGTGATACTTTTTCGTGCTGTCTTGCATAGCTCTATATATTCCACTTTGGAAGTCACATCTTCTTTAGTTGTCCTCATCTGTCTTCTTTTTTGCATCAACATTTTGGTTTTTCCTGATAATTTGTTTACATGCAACTTGTTCTTAGACCCAGCTAATTTTGTTGCTGTTTCCATAAGAGCTTTGGTTACTTTTCTGTTAACTTCAGAAATATCCACTTCTTCCGATGTTAGGCCTTCTAAAGCAGAGAATCTGTTCTTCAGTTCCAACTTGAAAGTATTATGATGTTTTTTAAGGTTGGTTATGTCAATACATTTTGTTTGTCTTATGAGCTTGCCACGTTCCAGTTTAGTGTTGAGGTGCATCTTACATCTCACCAATCTATGGTCACTACCTGTGTTGAACTTGTTTAGCACACTGCAGTCTTCGATGACGAATATTTACATTATCTTATACATATTTCGAAAAACATAAGCCTTCCCGATGGCACAGTGGTCTAAGTGCTGGCTTCAGGCCGTTCGTCCGAGAAGGGTCCGGGTTCGAATCCAGTGAGGCATGGATGTTGTGTTTGTCTTACGGCACTGGCTCTCTCCCTTCCCTGGAACAAGTAAGTTTTATAGACCATCGAGTTACTCAAGGTAGTCGTTCAACTTTCAACAACAACAGCAACAAGAAAGATGACACCAATTTTCGGGTGTAATAAGCATGTCTTTTGAACCCGTTCTGAAGCAAATTAAATTTATCACAGTTATTCAAAGTCAATGGAACCGGTATGAAAAACAATAGTATCTGACGGAAGAAAGAAGTTTTCAATCGGGTCATTAGTGCCTCAGATATTGGTTTAAACTTAATCTTGAGCTTACGAACTCTTAGAAACAGAGTTATCGACAAAAATAAGATGTGACTTTACATCCCCTGGTGGGAAAACCAGGCATTATTTTAGGAAGAAAGTATTCTTAAAAGGTTTATCCATATGAGCGGTATCGGTCCAAGAAAAAAAAATTTAGTCGAGTTTTCAGGAGCCCAGATTTTGCTATAAATACATCAGAAGCAGAAATTGACACTTATGCCCCCTGGTGGCCAAACCATTCTTTACCAAACATTAGAAATTATGCGAAAAATATTTTCCATCAGGTCTTGTATGCGATACAGGAAGAATTTTTCAAATCGGAGTTTTAGGAGCAGAAAACGCAATTTACCTTTATGCGCCCTAGCGGAAAGTTTTACCATGCATTATTTCAAGAAGAAAGTGTTCCTAAAAGGTTTGTCGACATGAGTAGCATCGGCCAACAAAAGACTTTTTTTTCAATAAAAATTTTAGAAGCTCATATTTCGCTGCAAATACATCAGAAGTGGAAATTGAGACTCACGCCACCTGGTGGACATACCATTTTTTACAAAAATTAGAAATTATGTGCAAAGGATTTCCCATCAGGAGCTGTATCCGGTGCAGAAGGAATTTTTCAAATCGGAGGTTTAGAAGCAGAGAAATAGTAGGAAACGCAATTTACCTTTACACCCCCTAATGGAAAGTCTATGAATTACTTGAAAACTTTGAATTTTTAGGAAAAACATGTCACACTAGAAACACTATCCAACAAAGAAGGAATTTTTTAAATCGGACTCTTAAAAGTCGAGATATTGACAAAAATAAGATATATATCTACGCGCCCTGGCGTAGAAACCCTGCACTATTTTAAGAAGAAAATGTTCCTAAAAGGTTTGTCGACATGAGTAGTATCGGTTTACAAACGACGTTTTTTTTAATCGAGAATTTAGAAGCTCATATTTTGCTGCAAATACATCAGAAGCGGAAATTAAAATTTACGCCCCCTGGTGGCCAAACCATTTTTTTACAAAAAATTTAAATTATGTTTAAACGATTTCCCATCAGGAGCTGTATCCGGGGCAGAAAGATATTTTCAAATCGGAGATTTAGAAGCAGAGATATATGGCGAAACGCAATTTACATTTACGCCCCCTAGCGGAAAGTCTATGAATTACTTAAAAATTTTGAAATTATATGAACCACATGCCACACGGAAAACACTATCCAACAAAGAAGGAATTTTTCAAATTGGACTCCTAGAAGTAGAGATATTGACAAAAATAAGATATACATCTACGCCCCCTGGCGGAAAAACTGTTTGATACTCTAGGAAGAAAATATTCCGAAAAGGTTTATCGATGTGAGTGGCATCAGTCTCCGAAAGAATTTTTTCAATCGATATTTTAGAAGCTCAGATTTTATGGCAAATACGTCAGAAGCGAAAATTAAGACTTACGTCCCCTGGTGGCCAAAGTATTCCTTACCAAAAATTCAAAATTATATGCAAAAGATTTTCCATTAGGAGATGCATCCGCTGAAAAAAAGATTTTTCAAATCGGAGATTTAGGAGAAGAGTTATCGGGAAAAATGTAATTTACTTTTACGCCCCCTAGCGGAAAATCTATGCGTAATTTGAAAATGAAACTATATCTAAAACACTCTTCGACATAAATGGAATCGAAAGATAAAATATTTTTTTCAATCGGATGTTTAGAAGCAAATATGTGGATTAAAACGTAATTTTGAATTCGACATCATCTGTATTTACGCCCCCTAGCGGCAAAATTGTACATCGTAAAAAAAAACGAAATAAAGGATCATCATTCGCATAATTCAAGCTTTCGAATGCAAAAATAATTTTTCAAATCGGACGAGTAGTTGCAGAGATACCGTGGGTACAGACGGACGGACGGACGGACAAACCGATAACAGAAGCACGATCTTTTTTTACAAAAGACGTGCTAAAAATGGCGAGACATTTAACTTTCTGAAAACCTTGGTTAGCGGATCTTTAGAAGTTGGACTGCACTGATGTAACCTTGAGAGCAGAAATCTTTGATATTTTCTGAATCATGACAAGATCAAATGAGACTAACGGGCTTCATGACAAAACGGAATAGTACTTGTGGTACCACATGAAAGAGAACAGCAGAATGTATATGTTTATTAATGAATACCGATTATTTCAGAGAGGTTTGGAATCCTAAAACTTAACTTTCTGATAAAGGAATGATGTAGTTAAAATGATACTTATGTTACAAAGAAAGTCCGAAGTAGCCACCTGATGTACCTACAGTTTTAGCACTCTTTAGAAATTTAAAATATACAATAATTTATCTCAACATAGCTGATTGCAGATTTGAGAATTAAAAGTATAATTCATGGGCCCGAGGTATCTACTGAAATAACCGTCTTAAACGTTGAAGAGGTATGTAAAATAATTGCTCTTAAATCAGGGGTATAGAGCAGAAATAATATGGAAATATATGATTTATTAATCAAAGTGTAACCCGAAATCGATGTAAAACGAAAAGCTACTGGAAAATGAAATGAATAAAAAAAAGGAACATTTTTTATTTATTTATTTTATATTTATTTTTTGATTTTAGAATTTCTTATGTGGGCCGCGGGTGGCCTAGTGGTCAACGTTCGTGACTGCCACGGAGAAGACCTCGGGTTCGATCCCAGGGAGGTACGAACGCTCACACCAATAAATATCCGTTGTGCGTCGGATGGGCCCGTTAAGCCGTCGGTTCCCGGGTACTGACCCCCCCGGTAATAAATAAGGGCGTCTTTCTACCTCGCTTCCGTGTGACTTTCGTATCGGGCACTCTAGCCCAAATCTCCAAGCTTCCTATTTCTAAGGGTTTTTTTAAGACCTGGGGTCAGACACTCTCCTCCTAAAATCCTCTACATATGATCCGATCTGATCTGAATTTCTTATGTGGTAAAGGTCCCGCGAGCCGCTAAAAAGAGTTCCGGAGGCCACAATGCGGCCCACGGGACACAGATTGAAGAATCTTGCTTCAGAACGATTCCCTGGTGAGAACCGAAATGCTCGTTAAATTTATTGGTCTTTATTAATCCGGCTGGAACGAATTAACTCGGTGTGAACAAAATAAGCTGAAATCAGCTTGAACAAATACATTCGCTGTCTAAGAAGTGGGCTTAACGCGAGTGGAAAGAATGAACCTGTGCATCAGAAAGCGTTGCTTTCCCCCATTGCTTTATTATTCTCAGGGGTCGTTCCGGAGTCAGTGGCGTATATTCGAGGCAAGCTAGGTTAGCTGCGAAGCCCAGAGAATGCACAAATAAAAGTTAATTAAATATACACAAATAAAATTCAATTATCAACGGTATGCCGATGTTTTCGGTGCGAAAAAAACACGAGCGGATTCGCTTTTTTCGATTATGAGAATCAGTTTGGCGAGCGATGATCAACGGCGTAACGCAAGTAGGACTTCGAGAGACTTCGCTGTTCTGATGCGAAGAGCTTCAGCACTATCTCCTGCTAGCGTTTCCATGACAACATGAATGAGCTACGGAGCTCGTGAGTGGCCATTGCTTTGGCCAAGGGTTCGCTCCGAAAAAAAGACTTCGGACTACCTCAGTTCCTCCATGCTTCCAGTGCGTGTTTCGCGAGAGTTGTTTCAGTTTGTGTGAAGTGTCAATTAATTGAAATCAGTGATATTATATCTTAAATTCATGGCTTTGTTAGATTCGAACTGTTTTGATAAATTTTGTGAAAGCTTCCCTGAACATCTAATATCAGAGCTCTAAGAACTATATGCTTCAAATTTTGATACAGCTCGATTAAAAAAAAAATTAACTGAAGGTGTTTAATTTCCTTGATGAATACAAAACAAATCAGTAAGAGGCATTACTTGTTACATAAAGTTGTATAATTGGACATAGTGTTTATTGAGGTGTACAGATTAGCAGATCTAATATTAAACTGTTCATCAACAACTGCAACTGCCGAAAGAAGTTTTTCCGTATTAAAAAGAATCAAGATATATCTTAGAGCCACACAAGGACATGCACAATCGAGCAACTTGGCTGGTTTGTTATTAGAGAAACACATTCTTTTTAAATATGAAAAAGTTCTCGGAAGAAACATTTTGGTGAAAGCAAACGTAACACTCAAGTTCACACAAAAGGAAAGAAGAATGGAGTTCATGTAAAAATAAGTGTTCAAATCCGAATCCTCATAATTATTTGGTATCATGTTAGCAATAGCATGTACCTAAAATTTAGAAAAAAAAAATGTTACTTCTATTACTTAGGAATTAAAAAATAAATTTCGCAATGTCTCGGACCCAAGATACGTAACTGTCCGGAGTATAACAATCCTTTCAGACTGATACCTGCTTACCTGGCGGTAACAATAGCGACGAACCTACGAAAAGAGAAAACAAGCGTTTCAGTAACTTGCTTCTACTCAGTAGCACGATGTCCTTGTTAGATAAATTAGTCCTTCTCCGTCATGCCGTGACTCATAGAGAAGAGAATAAATGGCTAGAAGGAAACGCTTATCACCAGTGACAGGTTTATAGTCGGTACTACTGAGATGAGAAGGGGGAAGGAATTCTTTTCCTGTAGCTTCCGTACAACCCGGTCGCTAAATGAACATTTCTGAATAGACACTTAATCCGTTCAAGCACGATAATTACCAAGAGGCAGAATGCAGCTCACACCATCCATAAAGCTAAAAGTTTTTAATTAAAATGCAATACAAATTAAAATGCGAGTACTTTCGGACCAATTTCGCAATTTCTCGGACCCAAGATACGCCACTGTCCGGAGTATAACAATCCTTTCAGACTGATACCTGCTTACCTGGCGGTAACAATAGCGACGAACCTACGAAAAGAGAAAACAATAGTACATTCGGACTAATAGTTGGTCCGAATGTACTTGCATAAAAGACCATGCAAGTACTTTCGGATCAACTATTTAAAATGTAATACAAATTAAAATGCAAGTACTTTCGGACCAACAATTGGCCCGTCTTCTGCACGGACCAATAACCAGAGCAATAGTTTGTTCGAAAGTACTTGCATGAAGCCCAGAAGACGGACCAATAGTTGATCCGGAAGTACTTGCATAAAGGCCAGAAGACGGACCAATAGTTGGTCCGAAAGTACTTGCATAAAGGCCATGCAAGTACTTTCGGACTTGCATAAAGGCCATGCAAGTACTTTCGGATCAACTATTTAAAATGCAATACAAATTTAAATGCAAGTACTTTTCGGATTAACTATTGGTTCGTCTTCTGGACGGACCAATAACCGGACCAATAGTTGGTTCGAAAGTACTTTCATAAAGCCCAGAAGACAGACCAATAGTTGGTCCGGAAGTACTTGCAAAAAGGCCAGAAGACGGACCAATAGTTAGTCCGAAAGTACTTGCATTTTAATTTTTATTGCATTTTTTTAATTAAAACCTTTTAGCTTTGTGGATGCTGTGAGCTCCATTCTGCCTCTTGGTAATTATTGTGCTTGGACGGATTAAGTGTCTACTCAGTAGAATGAACGAAATAAACCTTGCCGCCCCGGTGGCGCAGTGGTCTAAGCGATGGCCTCTGATCATTCGTCCAGAAGGGGTCCGGGTTCGAATCCCGGTGAGGCATGGATGTTGTGTTTGTCTTTCGGCACTGGCTCTCTCCCTTCCCTGGAACCAGTGACCCTAAATTAGGGACGGGCGACTGCTTATAGCCCATTGAGTTGCTCACGGTGGTCGTTAAACCTCAAATAAAAAAGAAATAAACCTTATTCTAAATGAACATTTCTATTCGGGGAGCGGAGAAATTTTTGGGCGCCATTTGTTTCAGGTACATCGGCCGGTTAAAGAGTTAATGCGTATCATATTTTTTTCTGTTCGTGGTTTGAATACTTCGTTTTTGTAAAATCTGTTTCAAGAAAGTATAACGAAGTAAATTTCTCCGTCATTTTCTGTCCGCGCCAGGATTCGAACCCGGATCCCCTCATTCCGGAATAAGTCACTCTACCAATTGAGCTACGCGGACGTTTTATTCTGATTCCTATCTGCCTTTATGTGGTGTGCGTCCTTCTGGCAGGTACGCCACATCTCCTGGTACGTTACAAAAGCTAAGGTGTTTTTTGAAAGTAAAATATTTTTCATCCTAAAAATGAACAACTTCATATAAATTGTAAATTTTTCGACACCGTAACACAGTTTTAGCACCCACAGAGCGCACCTGAACCAACTATGCGTGTGTGTTTAACGATTACAGTGTGCTCTGAATGCAGACGCATATCCTACTTACTGCTCCTATCGCGGAGAAAAGCAGTAGCGGATCCAGCGAGGGCGATCCCCCTCCCCTTCCCTAAAGCACATTTTTTCTTTTTAAATGGCCGATATCTAAATTATTTTTAATGCGTTTATTTTTTTAAATTATAGTAAATAAATCCACAGGTTTTCGTAAAAGTTTTCGTAACAACAAAAATTTGCTGTAAATGTGGAAATGAAACGTTTTGCTCTAAATTCAGCCGAAAGAAACAACAAAAAAAAAAAAAAAAAAAAAAAAACTAAAGGTTCAGAAAGAAGGAAAGATAAGAGCAGAAATGAAAGCAGATTTTGACTGATCATGGAAAGCAATAGGTGAGTTTTGTTCTGCTTTTTTTAGTATTGTCTGGCGTCATTAGTAATTGGGAACACAGAAGACTTTGAAGAGTGAGTGAGATAGCGTGGGTGACAGAGCATACGCCAGCATTTACCTCGATAGCGCGGGTGGAAGTTTATACTACTAATTTTTGTTTATGGCCCAATCGAGGTAAATTTTTAGACTGGAAATTTATCTTTTAAATTAACACATCTGAATGCAAGAGATTAAATTTTATTTTGAAGAATTTTATCCAGACGTGAGATTTACGCCGATGAGTCATTACATTATGACCACTCCAGCCTAGGGAAATGAGCGCGTCTGGACACCGAACGGTGACGCAGGTGAAGTTCATAGAGTAGTATATATACAACCCGAGAACCGGCTTTTGGTTAGTAGAGTGTTCGGAGTCAGAATGGGAAAAGCTGCCAATTTATCGGAGTTTGATAAAGGACAAATTGGGATGGCACGGCTCCTTGGAACTACGATCTCGGAAACGGCGCGGCTTGTGGGTTGTTCCCGTGCCGCTGTAGTGAGTACGTATCAAAAGTGGTGCACAGATGGTCAAACGACGAACCGTTGTCCAGCAGTGTGTCGTCCGCAGCTCATTGATGCCAGAGAGCAGCGGAAACTATCGCGCATTGTTCACAGCTACCCCAGGGCCACAGTGTGACAAATCACCCGTAGCTACAACAATGGTGATTAGGGCAATGTGTCACAGCACACAGTTCACAGCAGTCTTCTGCGCATGGGCTTACGTAGCCGAAGACCCAGCCGGGTCCCCATGCTCTTTCATCGCCAACATCGAATGAACTGGACCCAAGATCATCGAGATTGGGCTGTGGATGATTGGAAGAAAGTGGCCTGGTCTGACGAATCAAGATTCCTAGAGCATCACGTAGATGGCCGAGCGCGGATACACAGATTACCAACGGAATCTATGGCACCTGGATGAACTGTTGGGCGGAGACAGACCGGAGGTTGCGGTGTTATGTTATGGGCGATGTTTTTTTAAAGGACACTTTAGGCCCCGTTATCCAAATAGCATAATCCCTGACAGCTGTCAGGTATCTTAACATCGTTGAGGACCAAGTTCACCCATTAATGTCAATTGTGTTCCCTGCTGGTGATGGCCATTACCAACAGGATAATGCGCTAAGCCATACTACCAGAATCGTCGAGGAGTGGTTCGAGGAACATGCTGGTGACTTTCTGTTAATGACCTGGCCATCAAATTCACCAGACATGAACCCAATCGAACATTTGTGGTTCGACTTGGAAAAGCAAGTTCGCGCTAAATAACCACCACCCCGAAATGTACGAAAACTGGAGGGCCTGCTTTTGACATTATGGTACCAGGTACCCCAGGTTACCTATCGCCACCTCATCGAATCGATACCTCACCGAGTGGCCGCTGTTTTGCTGATTAAACGGGGTCCTACAGCTTATGAGGTAGGTTAGGTGGTCATAATGTAATGACTCATGGGTGTAAAAGAGCATGAAGTCGTTTTCCTCGAAAGGCGGAGAATTGAACGCCATGAAAATGGTGATGATTTTTCAGTTTTCGTTCGCAATTTGTGATTCAAAGTTTTGGAACAATTTTCTAATGGAAAATTTGAAAAAGCCTTGAGATGCCAGGATGGGGCAGTGCTGCAAGTTTACAGGGCCTGCGTGTGTCCTCTACAACAGTGGCTCTCAAACTTTTTAGCCTGTGGAACCCTTTTTCCTACAATGTCTAGCAACGGAACCCCTGTATAAAGACCATTTAAAAAATTAATTTGCCTGTTATTTATCACTGATTTAAAATAAAAATGAAACGAAAAAAATAAGCAATTAATCAATAAAAAGGTAATACTTACAAAAAGGCAATGTAGAGCCAAGAAAATTTATTATGCCAATGATGCAAGTATTCATTAATGAAAAATATTAATGTGATGAATGGCTTTGCTTTTTACTGCCGCAAAGTTCTTTAAAATTCGGTTCTATCGAAGAAAGTTGTAATCTTATATGAGGCTCTGCATTGAGCTTATTCCGGTGCTTAGTTTTCGTTGAGACATACCCAGAAAAGCCAGTTTCACAAAGATAGGTTGTTCGAAATGGTAAGAGTACTGACACAGCATTTTGCGATAATAATGGATATTCTCCTTTCAAACTGCACCAAAATTCTGCTAATGGTACTGTTTTATAAAGAAATGTCATTGAAGAATCTGACGTCAGTTCAATACATTTTTCACATTCATCAGATGAAAAGCATGGAGGTTTTTCATTCTTAACAAATGGATTTTTAATCCATAATTGACTTTTTATTTTTTCGTGCTGCTCATCAGGAAAATAGTGCCTCTTTAAATCACGGAGAGCTTCCAGATGATGGGTGATTTCATCATATTGTTTGTTTTCTATTTCTGAGTGCAACTCTGACAGAAAGTTTCTCACGGTTGTGTCCGCAGTCACGTTTGTGGCTGCGGACACAACTGGTCCAAAACTGTAGCTTTTTTTTTAAATGCCACAATTGTGTCGTTGGTAATGAATACATCAATTTGCTTTAATTGAAGTGCAAGATGGAGTTTATTCAGTTTTCAGAAAATGTCTGAGATATAAGCCACTCGAAATAACCACTATCTATCCTTTAATCGATCTTCCAAATAAAAGTGGTTATCTATGAAGAAAGCATGCACTTCAGCTCGAAGTTCAAAAAAGCGTTCCAATATTTTACCTCGAGATAACCACCTAACTTTCGTATGTAGAAGCATTGACGTATGCACATTACCCATATCATCGCACAAGATTTTAAACAACCTATTATTCAGAGGACGAGCTTTTATGAAGTTTATAATTTTAACTACTTCATCCAGCGCTTTTCAGTTGGAGAGGCACATTTTTCGCTGCAAGAGCTTGCCCATGAAGCATATAGTGACTATTGGTAAAGTTCTTGGCAATCATCTTGATGCGCGCGACAACATAGATGTTTTTCCCACCATAGCTTTAGCACAAATATTAACGCAATTTTCATACGGAATTTAATTTTCTTCAAAGAAGGAATTTAAAATATTGAAGATCTCTACTGCAGTTGCATGCGCTGTTAGCGGCTTGCATAAAAAAAGATCTGCTAGAGATGCTTCGTACGAATATTTTACAAAGACGAGCAATGTCGCGAGACCTGACACTCATCCATTTGAAAAGTAAAATCGCAAGACTTGGTGCGAAAAATAAGTTCGTCTTGTACACTGCCTACTCAGCGAGACACAGTATCATTTCACAGCGGGATTTTCGATATTTCTTTGGCCGATTTTTCATCAAACGTACACTTAACCATGACAATAGCACATGGCTTGATTAGATTCTCTGCTGATGTATGAGGTTCACCTGCTCGTGCTATTTGATAGCTTACTAAAAAAGAAGCCTCTGTAGCTTTTTCATTCGCTGTATGTTCTGCATTAAAAATATTTTTTTCATTTTTAAAAGTTCATCACGTTTGCATACAAAAAAATCAACTTTCTTATCTTTGAGCTCTCGATGCGTAGTCTCCAAATCACGCCGCAGTTCAGCAGGTGCCACTGAACTATTATGATAAACTTTGCGGCATACGACACACTGCGGATTATCATCAGCATTCGTAAATCCGAAACCAATATACACTATCTACCAACAAGTAATTGGACACCCCTGCAATCGACGATATCTGCGGTTCTGATACACGTCACGGCGGCCGCCGTTAAATATCGTGTGGGAAACAACAACGGAAACAGTCGCATGCAAGATGCCACGCAGTTCGGAGCTCTCTGATTTCGAGAAAGGTGTAATCGTCGGGTATCACAGAAATGGCCGATCCATACGTGACATATCCAGCGAGTTGAAATACCCAAAATCAACAGTGGCCTACGTGATTGGCAAGTAGAAGATGAGAGGTGACTGTCGGAATGTGCCCCGACCCGACAGACCCACAAAACTGGGAGTTAGAGACCGACGGGTACTGGCCAGAGAAATTCGGAAGAACCACACCAAATCGATGGGCCACATCCGCGAGGAGTTTCAACAGGCATCCGGGAGTGTTCTTTCGATGAATACCATCCGTAAGGAAGCCCATATGCTCGGTTATCATGGACGTGCTGCCGCCCACAAGCCTTTGATCACCAAGTCCAATAGCGCTGCTCGGCTAACGTGGTGCAAAGAACGTCGACAGTGGACCGTTCAACAGTGGAAACAGGTTCTCTGGAGCGACAAATCAAGGTTCACCCTCTACCATTCGGATGGCAGGGTCTGAGTTTGGCGTCTGCCTGGAGAACGCCTCTTGCCGGAATGTATTGTGCCAACTGTGAAGTTCGGCGGCGGTAGAATTATGCTATGGGGGTGTTTCTCCTGGTATGGCAGGGGACCCTTCACCGCAACTCCTGGTAGACTCAACGCCGAGACCTACTGCACCATTTTGGATGACCATGCGCTTCCTACGTTGTGGCAGTTTTACGGGGTGGACCCATGTTTCTTTCAGGATGACAATGCCACCTGTCATGTTGCGAGGTCCACCATGGCTTGGTACGGTGACAATACGGTTAATCGAATGGACTGGCCTGCGCAGAGCCCGGACCTTAACCCTATCGAGCACCTCTGGGGCGAGTTGGACCGTCCGAAATCGGTGAAGGAACTGACCTGTCTTCTCCAAGTCGAGTGGAAGAAAATACCGCTAACCGTCGTACAACGCCTGGTTGAGAGTATGCCCCGGAGGGTCGCAGCTGTAATCACCGCTCGTGGAGGCTCCACCAACTATTGAAGGTGAATAAACTTCGTTTTTCTTTGCTATCACAGGTGTCCAATTACTTGTTGGTAGATAGTGTAGCTCTCATCGTACTTTCTTCTTTTAACAAATTTGACAGTTTTATCTTGATCACACCTTCCAGAACGTGTATCATCTTCTTGAACTGAAGCAAATTATTTTCTTTCTTGGTCATTATTATTCTCATCTATATGAGAAATACCACGCACTTATGCAGAATTCGACTCAAAAATTTCGGAACTTGAACGTTTTAAATTACCCTGTTTAAGCCAACGATCCATTTCTAACGTTAAGCGGAGTAGAGTTCAACAAGCACACGCTGACTAACACCGACTGGCCAAAACTACGCAGCAAATTCTTGCTAAGTTTACCGGCACTCTACAGATGGACAGACCTAGGCAATAACGAAGGCCATAAATCGCCCTATCAACGTTTCAGTTGCGAAACGGTTTGACTCTTCCCTCAAAATTTTGGCACGCCTTCCTTGTGGTGTTCTGTCCCACGTGGTTTTCTTGGTTCTCTGTCACATCTTTTTTCCTGCGTTTTATTGATTGCGAAGAATTAATTGGTTGATTAAGACTGTCATCAGGAAAAATCTGGAATTAACAGATTTTCCTTGAAAATTTCGGAGACGTTTTACGAATTGCTTGCGGAACAGACTTTGAACCACTGCTCTACAAGGTCTCTTTCGCTTTTTCAGACGGGAACAACCGCCCCTCCCCCAAGATGGAAGTCTAGACCCGCTACTACACAGAAGTAACTACACTGCTGGACAATTGCTAAGGACGGATCATAAACGGCTATATAGCGCATAAAAAAGTAAGTGTGGTTGGATGCCAAGTGAAATAAAATAATGTCAGAATGCCAGGACATTACAAGAAAGACAATTTATTGTGCTCTGAAATCCAGAAGGCTTTGGAACGTGTTCAATGGACAAACAGGACATTTTGTGCTGAATACCTAAACGTGAAAAAAATGCAATTACCGTCCGCAGGCGTTCCGGCGTAAGATGTCAATACGGGATATGGCCACCATGGAGGGCGATGCAAGATTCCACACGTCGTGTCATGCTTTGCACAACATTATCAAGCAGCTGTTGGGGTAATTTATCCCATTCCTCTGTCAGTGCACGGATGAGGGTGTCCTTGTTTATTGGAGGGCATTGGCGACCAGTAAGACTCCTCCCCAAAGCATCCCACACATTTTCAATGGGATTCAGATCTGGAGAACATGCTGGCCATACGAGGCGTTGAATATCCTCGCTCTCAAGACACTCCTGGACAGCAACTGTTCGATGACATGTTGCGTTGTCGTCCATGAAAATTAATCTATCACCGACAGCACCACGGGACATGCGAACATGAGGTAGCAGAGCATCATTAATGTATCGTTGGCCAGGCATAGTCCCAGTTGGAAGCACAGAGGGACGTATGGCTATTGATCATGATGCCAGCCCATACCATGACACTACATGTCGGATATCGGTCCCTTTCCTGTATGTTTGCTGGACAATATGCAGTACCACTATCACGCCAGATCAGTTGTCGTCGACAATCAGACGATAGACTGTATCTACTCTCATCTGAGAAGAGGACAGCAGACCAGTCGTTATCAGTCCAATTGCGATGTTGATGGCACCATTGCAAACGGGCGGTACGGTAACGTCTGGACAATGCGATGCACACAAGAGGACTGCGGGCGTATAGTCCTCCTTCATGCAAACATCTGACGACAGTTTTTCTGGAGATCCGCTTGCCAGTAGCAGCCATAAACTGATTTGCTACCTCACTAGCCGTGCTGCGCCGGTGTCTTTTTGTTGATAGCACTATGTACCGATCTTCTGCAGGTGACGTACTGCGAACACGACCTCCCCCGTGACGTTTGCTACACTCTCCATTTGTTTGAAATGATTTCCAAAGCCTTGAAACAACACTGTGGCTGACGTCGAACTCCTTGACAACATCTGTTATTTTTCGCCCTTCTTCAATCTTGCCAATAATACGGCCACGCGTAAAATCATTTAGGTGATGTCGGGAAGACATACTGAAAATTGCAAGTTCGTCAATTGATTCTTTCCCTTTCAACTTTGCGTTTGAACAACAACGGTCAATACGCGTCAAATCCTTTGTGTCTCTTATCAGCGCTATGACGTCACGAACAAGTTCGGCAATCCAAAATTTGCATACGCACAACACGTCTTACTGTATCCCGCACTTATGCTAATTTCCACATTTTCCTGCCTTCCATTTTATGGTTGCTATCGTTGCTATTGTCATCCGTCCTTAGCAATTGTCCGGCAGTGTATAACTTATTATCAAAAATCTAATCTTATCGATATTCGGGTATGCAACACAATCCTTATCGAAAATTTGTTTCAGTTACAACGAAAAATTGTAGTCAATCATTTTGCTCCGAAAAAGGAGGAAGTAGAAATACAGATATTCATACCATTCTGTTTTCCGACACAAAAGCATTCACATTCAATTTTTTATGTGACTTTATTCTGAGTGCCTATGGTTATCTACGGCAGCTCATTTCTTTGTTATCCAAACTTTTTTTTTTTCATGTTATGTTATTACAAGTAACATAACGATCGAGAGAGCCTTGAGATAGAAATCCTTGTACTTGACCTTGCGATTTATTTTTTCGTATTTTATTTGTCCCTGCAGCCTCTTGAGAAATTGGAAGATCGGATTTCATCACGAAACTCCTGTTACCAGGAAATACTGTTTCGTTTCGCAATGCGCACAACAGCAGGTGAGTCATTTTTATCGATCTCGCAGTAGCAATTCGAAGAAGTAAAAAAAACGCTGTCACAAAAATTAATCCGAAATTACTTATGATTTTTTGATCACTCAACTGAAACAGAATTATAACTTTTGCAAAATTTTCGTAAAAACTCGTCTGAAACTGAATTATAGCTTTAGAAATAAAACTGAAATTGTTTATTTATTCAAAGATAAATGTCTGAATCAGTGGCGTAACTACAAATATTGGGCCTTTATGCAAAATTATATGAAAAGGGCACAATTGCTTCTGCTTTATTTTGCAAAACTAATAAAAAACTCGAAATAAAAATACATACATTTTATCTTGTAAAAATACTAATTTCATTAAAAGAAATTCTTACAATTTTGATAGATAGAATATACACTGCTGGCCATCCAAAATGCAACACCAAGAAGGAAGCATCCGATTGGCCTGAAATTCGCACCATGTGTTGCCAAGAAGGGTGCACAGAAGGCTGGGTGTAAGTAGTGGAAGTGTGTTGCGCTGCCTGACCTGTGCGTGGGAAGCTTCCTGATGCCTCGTCGCAGAATACGGCAGTCATTCCAGTGCGCTTCGGAGTTCGACAGAGAACGAATAGTGGCTTATCGCGACATAGGTTTATCGTTCCGAGACATCGGCGCCCGTGTGGGACGACATCCAGCCACAGTGAGGCGAGTATGGATTCGGTGGGTGCAGGACGGACGGACGGACCGACGTGAGCGATTGCCGCAGCCGCGGTACGTGCTGACACAGGTTGCGCAACAACCTGTATCAGCACGTACCGTTCGACGTCGTCTGCAGGAGCGGGGACTTGTCGCACGGTGCCCATTGCTCTGATTACCATTGATGTTACACCACCGGTGAGTGCGGTGGCAGTGGGCCGTTGAACGCCGGACCTGGACTATGGAATGGCACGACATTGTCTTGTCCAACGAATTCCGCTTCTGCCTGAAACACCACGATGGTCGGATTCGCGTGTGTCGGCATCACGACGAGAGACTGTATGACGCCTGCATTATGCATCGCCATACCAGCCCGTCGCCTGACGTTATGGTTTGGGGCGCAATTGAATATTACACCCGCACCCCTCTGGTACGCATCGCCGGTACACTCAACAGCCACCGCTACATCTACAACGTTTTGGAGCCTGTAGATCTTCCTTACCTGCAGGACCTGCCAGCGCCCACGTTTCAACAGCACAATGCGCTCCCGCACGTGGCACGCATCGTGCAACAATTCTTCACGGCCCACCAGGTGTCACTGCTGCCGTGGCCTGCCTGTTCTCCCGATATGTCGCCCATCGAACACGTCTGGTCGCTGATCGGCAACCGAGTGGCCCGGCAAGCACCACCTGCGGCTACGCCTGATAAACTGTGGCAACGTGTGGAAGCAGCCTGGACTAACATACCCCAAGCTCACATCCAAAGCCTCTTTCGTTCGATGCCGTGGCGTGTAGCGGCCGTTATTGCCAGCAATGGGGGTCACACGAACTATTGATGTCTGCGTGTTCCGCAAGTCGCACGGGCCTGTAAGCTCAATCGTTTCATCTTTGTATATGTTGTTATGTGTCCAATAAATCTGACTTTGCTATCTCGTGTCCTTCTTGGTGTTGCATTTTGAGTGGCCAGCAGTGTAGATATCCAAAAAGAATTTTTTCCTTCCTACTTTTTGCATTGGCAAAGTCTCTAATTAAATCTTTGCTATTTAATTTATCGGCCTCTTGTGCTTCACTGGCACTTTGTGAAAGATATTTCAATCGTTCCTGACATTAGAGGTGGAGAACTATCAATAGTTACGGCTATCGATTGTTTTCGATAGTCAAAAAAATAACAACCGATAACTATAAATAATACCATAGATAGTGTGTTGGCAAAGTTGCGGGAAAGAAAATTTGTTTTCTGGAATGAAAAATTACTTCTAACAGAAATTTTTCGTACTGTTCCACATCGTCAAAAAGCTAAGCTCAAATAAGCTTTCCAGCTAACCCTTTTCTTTCTTTCTTTTTGGTTTGGGGTTTAACGACATCTGCGTGAGCAACTCGATAGGCTGTAAGCAGTCGCCCGTCTCTGATTTAGGGCCACTGATTTGAGGGAAGGGAGAAAGAAGCCAATGCTGTAAGACAAACACAACCACAGCATCTATTCCACACTGGGATTCGAACCCGGATTCACCTCGGACGAATGGTCAGAAGCTAGCTCTTAGACCATTGCGCCACCGAGACGGAGAATCTAACGCTTTGCCGATATCTTCCCGAAGTGAGAAAGTAAAAGAAACGAAAAAAATGTTTTATATGAAGAACGAGCTCATTCGCAGCTCCTTAATCCTCATTTTCTGTTTGCATTGCATGATTTTTTTATGTTTTTGTTCACAAAAGCTAAAGAAGAGAATGCTGCAGCTTTGCATGCAAAATAACTTTTTCTATAATGTTTGGCAAAATCGTGGTAATAATTCAAGACAGCAGCTGGATGCTGCGGTTTTAAATGATCCCTAAGCTTTGACGTATTGCCCGACGTTTTGTGGTTCTTCCCGCAACGGCTACCTTTTGCGTAGACCTTATCCTTACCAAAAGAGAAATAATGCTGCACAAAATATATTTTACGTTTACCCATTATTACTCATTACTTACTTTGAACAGATAACTGTTTCAGCATCTGACGCACGTTTAAACTTCCAGTACAAAAAACGAAAACAATGCTTTTGAATTTGTCTTTATTTGACTGAAACGTACACTTTCGCTTTCAGCTTGGCTTAACGCAATGCACAACAGAGTGCACAAAACCGCATACCCTCACCGGTTGCTCTTTTAATTATAGTTCACTTTAGTTTCGCATTGTCATCATACAGTATATCAATTGGGTTGGGCTCAATCTTTTCGACACTAGTATAAATGAGGTCAAAGTGAGCGTTCCAATCATCAGTGCCATCGGTGGAAGCTGAATAGTTTACACTTGCAGTATTGAAAAACGTAAAACTATCGACGCAGTATCGATGTACTGAGCTGGACAAAATTATCGATAGTGCCAACTATAGTATCTCCACCTCTACCTGACACATTGTATTTCGCGAATAATTTTTGATCATTTTCAGGTGGCTGAATGTTCTTTCAGAAGTAGCTACTGTAACAGGTAGTAATACATCATGCATACATATTAGTAGACTGTTCTCTGATATTCAGAGCACAGCTCCTTACAGAAAGCAACAGTGCCTCTGTGTATCTTGTAGAGGTAACGTCTTCTTCACTTCAGGGCCTCTGTGAATCTTTGAGAGGTAATGTCTTCTTCCCTTCAGGGCCTCTGTGAATCTTGGAGAGGTAATGTCTTCTTCACTTCAGGGCCTCTGTGAATCTTGGAGAGGTAATGACTTCTTCACTTCAGGGCCTCTGTGAATCTTGGAGAGGTAATGTCTTCTTTTTCGCCAATGGCTTCTTTGTGACATTGGCGAAAAGACCTGAACTCACTGGGTTATGTTCCAGAATCCTTAGGTGGAACGGTCAACTGGAACGGCTAGCTGTGAACTGATCACCCGCACCTTCATGATTTTTATGATTCGAAGAAAGAACTATACCAGGTAGTGTTGGATATAAAATAAGTGGTGTACAGACCTCCGGGTAACTACATGACAAATTGTTAAACTTTATTGCTAACAATTCTGGGAGTTCTTTTATTTAATTATTTTGGTTTAATTTGTTCTTTTAAGAAGCTATTTCAGTAGGGGAATAGGGAGAGTTCAACCACGCGGTATGCAGTATGATGATGATGCGGTATAAGGGTGTGGTCATTGCGGTATGATGATGTTGATGATGATGCAGTATGGGGTGTGTTTGTGACGCCGTTGGAGTAATTACTGTCAGCCATGCACGTGTTGGTGTCATCCTGTCATTCTCTCACATTCCTGAGCTATGAGTTCACTGGATGATCTTCTGAGTTGATAAACATGCACATGTGGAAGTGTTATATGTCAATGCTCTTCGTTAAGGATTAAAATTGGAGTGGAAGGGGGTACTTGTTGTCATTTTGTTTTTAAAACTGTGTTCTTGGGAAATCGATACACTTCAAAATCAGCATTCTGAGAAAGCAGGTTCAAAAAGTACATGATGTTTGCGACAGTGTGTGGGAAAGTATATGCTGTTTACAAGTTGGACCCATATTTCAAAAAAAATTTTAGATCTTGCTGCAGAACCCTCCCCGTTGGAAGAATGTGAAGCAGAAGATCTTGCTTGACATTATCCTGATAACTACAGTTAAAGACTTGATTGCAGGGAATATCAACAAGTTATTTTACTGCAGGGAAAGTACTCTTCTTTATGAAGAACAACCCCGAAATCAATTACGGCACAGCTGCATAGCTGTAACGAATTATGAAAAATCCATCAGTCATTTCAATAGCGCCGTTGCTATGCTTGACCCAAAAGCATTAGCGAAAAATTTTATCGAACGGTGTGGGAAACTTTCCAGTCTTACTGATGAAAATTTTGTTAAAAATATCAACATGAGGCATTTGCTGAACGGAATAAAAGCAAAGTATGAAAATGAGTGGTAAAAAAACTTATCAAAAAATTGGTAGTAATGTATGAAAACTTAAGGTATATAGCTGTTCAATTGCGAATGTATTTTTTATGTAAGTGTTAAATTGTGAATGTATTTGGTTATGTAAATATATTTATACACGTCGAAATTAAAAAAAAAGCCATCTGGGAATTAAAGGGTCGAAATAGCGAAATATACTGCAAAGGATACCCTTTATGGGTAGGCTCTCTACTAATTAGTGGTCTCCCGCTGATGATCCAGTGCAGTTTGTAAAACAAGAAAGATGACACCGAATTTTCGGGTGTAATAAGCACGTCTTTTGAATCCGTTCTGACGCAAATTAAATTTAGCAAAGCTATTCAAAGGCAATGGAACCGGTATGGAAAACAATAGTATCTGACGGAAGAAAGAAGTTTTCAATCGGGTCTTTAATCCCTCAGATATTGGTGAAAACGGAATCTTGAGCTTACAAACTCTTAGAAACAGAGTTATCGAGAAAAATAAGATGTGACTTTACGTCCCTTGGTGGGAAAACCATGCATTATTTTAGGAAGAAAGTATTCTCAAAAGGTTTATCTATATGAGCGATATCGGTCCAAGAAAAAAAAATTTAGTCGAGTTTTCAGGAGCCCAGATTTTGCAACAAATACATCAGAATCAGAAATTAGCACTTATGACCCCTGGTGGCCAAACCATTCTTTACAAAACATTAGAAATTATGTGAAAAATATTTTCCATCAGGTCTTGTATGTGATACAGGAAGAAGTTTTCAAATCGGAGTTTTAGGAGCAGAAAACGCAATTTACCTTTATGCGCCCTAGCGGAAAGTTTTCAATGATTCACGTGAAAATTTTGAATTTTAGGAAAAACATTTCGCATCGGAAACACTATCCAACAACGAAGGAATTTTTCAAATTGAACTTTTAGAAGTAGAGATATTGACAAAAATAAGATATACATCTACGCCCCCAGGCGTAGAAACCATGCATTATTTCAAGAAGAAAGTGTTCCCAAATGGTTTCTCGACATGAGTAGCATCGGTCAACATAGGACTTTTCTTTCAATCGAGATTTTAGAAGCTCATATTTTGCTGCAAATACATCAGAAGTGGAAATTAAGACTTACGCCACCTAGTGGCTATACCATTTTTTTACAAAAATTAGAAATTATGTGCAATGGATTTCCCATCAAGAGCTGTATCCGGTGCAGAAGGAATTTTTCAAATCGGAGGTTTAGAAGCAGAGAAATAATCGGAAACGCAATTTACCTTTACGCCCCCTAGCGGAAAGTCTATGAATTACTTGAAAATTTTGAATTTTTAGGAAAGCCATGTCACACTAGAAACACTATCCAACAAAGAAGGATTTTTTAAATCGGACTCCTAGAAGTCGAGATAATGACAAAAATAAAGGTATACGTCCACACCCCATGGCGCAGAGACCATGCACTATTTTAAGAAGAAAATGTTTCTAAAAGGTTTGTCGACACGAGAAGCATCGGTCAACAAAAAACTTTTTTTCAATCGAGATTTTAGAAGCTCATGTTTTGCTGCAAATACATCAGAATCGGAAATTAAGGTTTACGCCCCCTGGTGGCCAAACCATTTTTTTACAAAAAATAGAAATTATGTGAAAACGATTTCCCACCAGGAGCTGTATCCGGTGCAGAAAGAATTTTTCAAATCGGAGATTTAGGAGCAGAGATATAGGGAGAAACGCAATTTAGCTTTACGCCCCCTAGCGGAAAGTCTATGAATTTCTTGAAATTTTTGAAATTATAGAAAGCACATGTTATACTGGAAACACTATCCAACAAAAAAGGAATTTTTCAAATCGAACCCCTAGAAGTAGAGATATTGGCAAAAATAAGATATACATCTACGCCTCCTGGCGTAGAAACCATGCACTATTTTAAGAACAATATGTTCCTAAAAGGTTTGTCGACATGAGTAGTATCGGTCTACAAACGACGTTTTTTTTAATCGAGAATTTAGAAGCTCATATTTTGCTGCAAATACATCAGAAGCGGAAATTAAGATTTATGCCCCCTGGTGGCCAAACAATTTTTTTTACAAAAATTAGAAATTATGTGCAAACGATTTGCCATCAGGAGCTGTATCCGGTGCAGAAAGAATTTTTCAAATCGGAGATTTAGAAGCAGAGATATAGGGCGAAACGCAATTTACCTTTACGCCCCCTAGCGGAAAGTCTATGAATTACTTGAAAATGTTGAAATTATATGAAAAATATGTCACACTGAAAACACTATCCAACAAAGAAGGAATTTTTCAAATCGGACTCCTAGAAGTAGAGATATTGGCAAAAATAAGATATACATCTACGCCCCCTGGCGGAGAAACTGTGAGATATTTCAGGAAGAAAATATTTCGAAAAGGTTTATCGATGTGAGTGGCATCAGTCCACTAAAAATTTTTGTCAATCGGTATTTTAGAAGCTCAGATTTTATGGCAAATACATCAGAAGCAAAAATTACCACTTACGCCCCCTGGTGGCCAAAGTATTCTTTACCAAAAATTCGAAATTATATGCAAAAGATTTTCCATTAGAAGATGTATCCTCTGAAAAAAGATTTTTCAAATCGGAGTTTTAGGAGAAGAGTTATTGAAAAAAATGTAATCTACTTTTACGCCCCTAGCGGAAAATCTATGCGTAATTTGAAAATGAAACTATATCTAAAACACTCTTCGACATAAATGGAATCGAAAGATAAAAGAATTTTTTCAATCGGATGTTTAGAATCAAATATGTGGATTAAAACGTAATTTTGAATTCGACATCATCTGCGTTTACGCCCCCTAGCGGCAAAATTGTACATCGTAAAAAAAAAAAAACGAAATAAAGGATCATCATTCGCATATTTCAAGCTTCTGAATGCAAAAATAATTTTTCAAATCGGACTAATAGTTGCAGAGATACCGTGGGTACAGACGGACGGACGGACAAACCGATAACAGAAGCACGATCTTGTTTTACAAAAGACGTGCTAAAAATAAGAAACGCATTACTAACATACAAGTACAATAATGGACACAAAAATCTTTTTCAATAAAGATTGCTTTTCAATTTATGTACATTTATTTAAGAAACAATATTAAAAAAACTAACTCGATGAAAATTCATGAAATCGGATTTATTTTATTATAAAAACTTTTTGAATCAAATATTTATTTTAGCGAAATGAAAGAGTAACAGAAATTCACTTTCAGCAGACGTGTGTTTTCCATGCTATTTTGTGGGATTTTTGTGGTTTTCTAAAACGTATTTCCCCTTTTCTTTAATGAGCTTTTTGAAAATGATCTTAACGAAAGCCTTTCAAACAAAATTTAAGCTACTAACAAAATAAACTTTTCAGAAAATAACCTTAACTATACTTTCATAAAAAAGATTCAACTCAAAGAAAGAGACGTTTTCATTCCATTTAACTTTAATAAGGAATCCAACGACATGAAACAGAGTTGAGATTTTTACATATTTTCTTAGTTTTAAACTTTCGTTTAGAAGTTACAATAGAAATTCCTTCTTGTACAGGAACTTTTAACGTTTGTTTTATTTTTAATGTACTTTGTGGTCAAATTAATGTCCTTTAATGCTTTTAAAAATTTAGGAGGAATTTGTAGTTTAGATCCCTTGCTTCGAAGCATCAAGTCCACAAGATCAACAATATTTGAATTTCCCACAATGTGTCCACGAATCTTGAGTTCAGCTTCAGGTGTCCATGATTGTAACGTTTAAGTGTGGGAGGGGTGGTAGGCATTTGAGAATTCCCAAGATCAGGATGTTTAAGATCAAAGAGGTGCAGCCACGTGTTGAGATTTGTGATCTATGCTTTTAAGAACACAGAAGAGTAGCTACGTGTTGAGACTTGTGAGGAACTTATGTTAATACCTGCATTCACTTTTTGGACGTTCGAGTAGAGATATTTTGCATGTTTTTCGTATCAATATAGGATCGAGTCGGGCATTTAAAGAAGTTACAATGCATGATTTCCGTGATATCGAAAATAAAGGTCAAGAATATCAGACCATGACTGTAGAGACTTAGGAAACTAAATGAAAACACGAGAACATGAGACAGCTTCATATTAACACACACACACACACACATGTATTCACAGAAAACGTGGTCGATAATGGTATTCCTTTTTGAAAAAGTTGGATGGCCCTGAAAAGGACCTTCGGTTTTTTTTTCTTTCTCTGTTTTGTGTAAATGTTGCTTTACATATGCTTTCTCATTCAAAGTCACTTTCACGAATTTCATCCTTGATAACGCTGAAAATGTTTTCTAAGTTTACTGTTTGTAGAAAAACATCGGTTACAGACAACATCAAGTTTCTTCTTTCTAGAAATTTCCACATAATCTTCTACTATTTTATTAAATTCTATTCCCAAAAGGGCTGTGTAGAAATATTCGTCATCGGAAAACATTTCAGATAATTCTAAAGATTTCAATTTTGCTGTTTCTTTTAAGTACACAACTATTGAATTTTGGAGAACGGTTTTGAGTTCCTGAAACATCTTTTCACTTTTCAGTGGAGATGAAAAATTGCCAGACAGTGTTATACCATTTGACTTCATCACTTCCTTGAAAGTGTTCTGAAAAGAATTATTTCGGTAAAATTCGACAACCAATTGATGCGATATACTAGAAGATATGCGAACTAGTTCATTCTATTGTCCTTCAGAAAGAGAAAGGCGTGACTTATAAACTTTCGCGGTCTTCACACTATAAATTTCTTTATTGATAGCAATTTAACGAGTTCGTACAAAAACTTTCAGCTGCAGAAACCTCTCGAATGAAAACTTTGGGCCAGATGGTTACAGGAAAAAATATCCAAGGAAAAAAAGATCCACGAAAAAAAAGCCAGGAAAAAAAAATCCAACGGAAAAATGATCCAGGGGAAAAAAACACCAAAGGAAAGAAAAGCCAAGAAAAAAAAGTCCATGGAAATAAAATCCAATGGCTTCTTTCATGTAGGTTAAACCAGTAAGAAACTTAGGGAGTCGTATAAAAATGTACATAAAAAAAAAAAAAAAGTTCTCACTTCTCTAAGATTGTAAGGACACCATAATTTGTTTCCATGGAGGTTCGAGCAATTGGGGTATGTTCGAGCAATCGCGTATAAAAATTGCATTTTGTTTCTTGTGTCCACTTCCATGTTGGTTGACCTTGTAAGAAATGTAGGGGTCGTACAAAAATTGCACTTTTGATTTTCTTGTGTCCACTTCCATGTTGGGTGACCTTGTAGGAAATTTAGTGATAGTATCAAAATTGCATTTCTGATTTCTTTGTGATACTTCTATGTAGGAAGCCTAAGGGATCATATAAAAATTTCTTTTCTGATTTCTTTGCGTCACTTCTGTGTAAGAAGCCAAGAGGGCCGTATAAAAATTGTCATTGGATTTTTTCCCTGGCTCTCTGTTTTTTTCCTGTGGATCTTTTTTCCTAGATTGAGGCCACAGGGGCAGCAGAGTTTGATTAATTAATAACCTACGAATTAATAATAATAAATATTTATAATCTTACAATTGGTAAAGCAAAACTGATTGCGATTTTGAAGTTTGGTAGCAATTTAATAGAAGATTAACACAGCGTTTTGTGAATATCGAAACCGCTCCTTTTATGAATGCATTGCAGATTGGCCAATAAGAAGGGTGCAATAAAACCCAACATAAATTAATACTTTCAGAGTAATAATAATAACGAAAATAATTTCAATAATGATTAGGTCAGTTCTAAAAAGAATAATAACAAAAAGGAGGCCCGGGCCCTGCGGTTGCCGGAAAACTGCCACACACTTTTCATTATGGGGTCCGGCACAAATTGCTGTTCCTCCGAAGAACACTTTGAATGTGTGACAATTTTTCCAGTGGGGCAGTTTTCCAAATTTCCGAATTATGTGCGGCAGGTTTTCAAGGTGCCGAACGAGGGGAAGAACTCTCTTGTTTATCTGAATTTTCATGCCGTTTCATTTGAGTTTAGGGCAACTGGCCACAAAAGTTAAAGGGGGGCTATAGAGATTGCCGTTTCTGGGCCTATATTGAGAACTGAATTGGGAACTCCAAACAAACGAATTTCGAGAAAACACTCCATGTAAGCCAAGTGAGAATTGTATTTTAATTTGAAGAAATAAATTGACGAGGATCCGAGGTACACTTGGTTTGGGGGCTCTAACCCCAACTTCCGTAATATTATATTCTGGGCCGCTGGAGTCTGTCAGTGATGTTCCCCTTGAAGCGTCCGTGAGGTTTGTAAGCTTGGGGGGGGGTCCCCCAAAATGTGAAAATAGACGTAGAACTGTAAACATTAGAACCATGCTTTATATAATGATTCTGTACACGACCACGAATTTTCAGGAAGGTGGGATGAATTCACCCTCCCCCAAGATTCTAAGAGCGCCGACAAGTGCTGGAGGTAAGAGATTTGCTCGCAATTTCTGTGCTTCATGTTGTGTTTAGTGACAGACTATGTATGCTCTTCCCCCGTCCCCCAGAAATTTGGTGAAGTCTGTAAAAGGAATACGAGGTGCTTGGTTCCGAGGGCTCTACCCCAAACTTCCGTAATTTTATATTCTAGACCTCTAGAGTCGGTCAGTGTATAATCAATGTTACCCCTGAAGAGCTCTTAGAAACATGGGGGGGGGAGGATTCACCCCACTCTCCTGAAAATTTCTGGTTGTGTACCGAATCATTATATAAAGCATAGTAGTAATGTTTACAGCTCTACGTCCATTTTAACATTTTGGGGGAAAGCCCCCCAAAAGGTCACGGACTTCGCGGACGCTTCAAGGGGAACATCCTGGATACACTAACAGACTCCAGCGGCCCAGAATATAATATTACGGAAGTTGGAGGTAGAGCCGCCTTCCCCCCTCCGTCAAGCGTACCTCGGATTCTCGGCAATTTATTTCTTCAAATTAAAGTACAATTCTCGCTTGGCTTGGCTTACATGGAACGTTTTCTCGAAATTCGTGTGTTTGGAGTTCCCAATTCAGTTGTCAATATAGACCCAGAAACGGCAATCTTTATAGCCCCACCCCCACCCCCTTTAACTTTTGTGGTCAGTTGCTCTAAACTCAAATGAACCGGCATGAAAATTCAGACAAACAAGAGTTATTTCCCTCGTTAGGCACCTTCGAAAACTGCCCTACTGAAAAAATTGTCACACATTCAAATGTGTTCTTCGGAGGAATAGCAATTGGTGCCCAGCCCCTAAATGAAAGCCATGTTGCTAGACCCCTCCCCCTCCTTAATCCGGCCCTGTGTCGATCATGTAAATTGATAACTGTTTCGTTACAGTTGGATTTTATTTCCCTGGCTTTTTTTTCCGTTGGCTTTTTTTTTCCGTGGATTTTTTTCCATGGCTTTTTTTTTCCGTGGATTTTTTTTCCATGGCTTTTTTTTCCTGGATTTTTTTTCCGTGGATCTTTTTTCCTTGGATTTTTTTTCCTAGATTCGGGCCAGATATGCCATAGGCTAGATGACATGATATGGTATCTTTTTCACCCATCATTTCATCCCATTGAAGTGGAGACATGCAAATGCCATATTTGATGGGATAACATTTCTCGCGATAACATTTAAATTCTCTGATATGCACGCAGGCTTGATCAGTATATGAAGATACATATGCAAAGTTATTTTCCCCAACATGAAAACAATTCTCTGGTAAATTATTCATATATAGTATCATTGACGAACTTCTTGTAGAGTTTGCTGCTGACATGACTCCAAAATCTTGCACAAAACAGAAATTCAGACGTTGCTCAAAAATCTCTCAATCAGATGAAGACGAAAGTTGAAATGAAACGTTTGACAGTAGAAGTCTTGTTAGAAAGGAGGAGCAACCAATCACATAAAAGAAATAGATCAGGTGACTACACTCAGGGCTACTATTGTTTTCCCAACATCAACTAATTGGAACAAAACATTTGTCATGGGCCGATTCAAGCACAAACATGTGTAACACCGTTTGTTACTTGCATGTGCCTTGGAGGTGAGGATGACACCAACACGTGCATGGCTGACAGTAATTATTACCAAACCCCTAAGCAAATTATTTCCCTAAGTTTTTTACTGTGATATTGTAAGCCTTCATTAAATTTTAATTTACAAAGCAGAGAAAAATAAAAATATGCTAGATTAAAGAATAACGTAGGTGAGATAAAAGAAGTATGCCAGATAAAAGAAATATGTTAGATAAAATAACTCCCCTCCCCCTCCCCATTAAAAGAATTAGATCTGATACAAGAAATATGTTAGATTAAAAGAATAGCTCCCCAAAAAAGAATGAGATCTGATACATGAAATATGTTAGACAGAAGAAGAATAGAACTGAATAAAATAATTAAATCTGATATAAGAAATATGTTAGATTAAATGAATATCGAAGAATGCAAGAATTAGATTTGATTTAGGTTCCTTCCATTAGCGAAACAATTGAAGTAAAAAAAAAATACTTCCCTTATCAGACACCTTTCCCCCAATGGTCGGATGGTCTTGTGGTTGGAGTATTGCTTGCTTTCTGTATGACTGATTGTGAGTTCAAATCCTGCTGCGACCATCAGAGCATTTTTTATGTGCTTTATATAAAATTTCCCCACCAGCAACTTGACGTCACGCCGTAATTAAATGAATAATGACGAAAACAAGATATAGATCTGATACAAGAAATAGGTTCGATAAAAGAATTAGATCCGATACAAGAGATATCACGCACGTCCTGACCATCCGCCTACACACCCCATCATCATCAGCATCAGCATCATACTCCAACAGCATCACAAACACACCCCATACTGCATCATCATCAACATCATCATACTGCATACCGCATACTGCAGTATACCGCATACTGCATACCGCAGCATACCGCGTGGTAGAACTCTCCTGATTCCCCTTCTAAGAATGTAACATAAAATAACACACCGTATGGCGCGCTTGAAGATATTTCGCGAATATAAATTTAAATACACATACCGGCCACTGAATTTGAAACTTTCATTCAGCGGATCTCCTTTAGCCCAAATTACAGCACTTATGTAGTTTGACATAGATGTTGCAGCGCTGGTGAGCGAGCGTACACCTTTTCCCTGTATTGGAAGTTGTGAATAAATATGAGAAGCGAAAAAGAAATGGGGTTTTAAAATTAATCAAATAAATGAGAGAGATTTTGGGGAGCTGGTGTAAGAATTAACAAAATTTAGGATTTTATAAACTTCACGCTCCTCAGGTGCTCTACATTTCGCGATTTAATTTTTTCTTAGATTTTTTCGTGGATTCGTGCCGAGGCAGGGTTCGGGATAACACCCCTCTTCCCCCCCTCTCTCCGAAACGAAGGAAACTTCCAGTCAGCCGCTGGCTGTAGCGTAAGACACGGGGCATCTCTTCTCATCGGCCCACGCGAGCCAGCAATATTGGGTAAGGTGGAGTAATTCTACAAAGAGGATGAATAGCGGGTAGACATTTTATTGGAGTCCGGCGCCAATCGTCTTGAGAATTGCTGCACCAAGTCTCGTAAAAAGAATAGCGTGGCGCCAGGCAAGAAAAAAACCATAGCAGTTATATGGTGGGGAAATTTACGACCCAGGAAGATCCACGGGCACGAAATTCCTAGAATTCAGGGGCGGACGCAATTTTTGGACCGGGGCGAAGAGATGGCAAATCAGAGTATTGGCGGGAAACCCAGAGCAAATCAGATCGGGAAATGATAATTATTTGACCAATCTGTAAATTGGTGGGAGGATCCGGGGAGAACAATTTTGCGTAGGACTGGAAGAGGAGCACAAAATGATAGATATAGCATGGTGAAAAAAGTTGAGAAAGAACTAAGGAGCGAAGTAGCAGGAAGGATTGAGGAAATTGAAATGTTACGAGAAGGCTGTATCCCAGCCTCGCTCTCGCTGATGATTTAGCCTAGTACCTCCGAGGATCGAGCATGTGCCCAAATTAGAAAGATTTTTCTGCCGTAGTGAAAAAGTTAAAAGTTGGACTCTGAGATAAGTGACAAGTGAAAATACATAAAAAGATATGTGGTACACCCAAGGAAAGAACCTGTCTGAAGGATCCAGGAACCAGTTGGAGGAAATAGTTCGCCAGCCCTTATCGTGGGATAGAAGGTAGGACATTTCCGACCATAACGGTTTCCTCTTGTTTATCTATGTTGTATGTTAAACCGAGAGTTAAATAAGAGCATAGTAGAACCTAAGTCAATGTTGAAAATAAAACCATCTCTAAATTAATGCTGATAAAAGAAGGGCGGAATTAGAAGAAATGAAATGGTTGAGTAAAGTAAATACATTGATCAGAGCAGGAAATTGTGTAGGATAGGGAATCATTTTAAGTAAATTGTGTTTCAAAAATTTCAGCTATTTTAAATGAAAATAAGAGATTAAAGTTGACTTTTTTGTAAAATAATTTTGTTAAAAGGGTCTTCAAGCATATTCATATGACTGAGTGTATTTTTTTAAATTTCAAGCCTTCATCAGGCAAATAAACATTTTATTCTCAAGTTATTACGAGTTTCCTAAACCTCATTTAAGTGTCCATTTTTGTGAAGTAAGATGTTAACTACGATTGAGAGTTGAGTGTGTGAGTGAGTACTTGGGAAATTAATGTTCAGAAAATATCCTCCGGTTCAATACCGAGTAGCTTTCATATCAGTGCAAATAAAAATCAAAATTTCTAAGTTAATTAAAGTAAAAGTGAAATAAAAAAACTAGACGATTACTTATAAACATTGCGGCACTCAGCGGACCCCGATACACGGAACGTCGGCTGGGTGAAACACAACGCCCATCCTCAAATAGCGAGCCTGTGTTTTCTCTAATACTGGGAAAACACAGTTTTTGAAATTCGAGTGATTACCCTTATTATTAATAGCCATTGCCAGTGCACACATCAGCAGGCATTGGAGTCCGATAGCATAGATTCCACAAGGTGTTGAAGTGCATCTACGTCTACAGCATACCAGGCATTCACCAGACAGTCCTTGAACTAGCTCAGATTTGGCGAAAGAAAACTTTGAAACAGGATCTGTTTCTCTAGCATGCTCCGTACATTCTCAATGGAGTACTCATCCGAGCATTGCGGTGGCCATGGAAGATGGTGGAAGTCGCTGTCATGCTCGCTGAACCACTGTTAAATATGTCTTGCGCGATGGACAGTGGCATTGTTGTCCATGAAACAGCTGTCGTCTGCAGAATAAAAAGTCGACATTGCAGAATAGACTTGATAGGAAACAATGATCAGATAATCCCTGGACACCTGACATTCCAGCAATATCAGGAGACCCATTCCATACCAACACAACGTGCTGCACACCATAACACCATCTCAAGAATCTTGAGTTTTGTTTACAAGGAAGGCTGGGCCCATCGATTTCTGAGGTTCTCACCAAACTCTGCCTACCGTCGGTATAGAACAAGGTGTACTGCAACTCGTCGAACCACATGACTTTTTTCCAGTCTTCCAGTGTCCAGTCATGGTGTCAGAAACATCATGACTAGACACTGTCATGACTGGACACGACCTTTCCACTTCTTCGCAGAAATCAGTGGTTTCCTTATAGGCATGCAACTCCCAATACCGATCCTCTTCAATTCACTGTTCATAGATCGCTGAGGTATCGATCGAGAACAGCCCTCATTAAATGTTTCAATCAATGGCTGCACCAGGAAACTTTTGTTTCTCCGTATAAGACTTCTCAGACGACGGGTATCTTGTTCCTGACAGATTGTAGTGGCTCAACAGTCACGCCTCTTAGATATGGGTTATTTCTACACTGCTTAAAGAGCCGGGATACCTCACCTTTTGACAAAACCAGTCAGATCTTCTGTTTTCAAAATCGTCGCGACGATTTTGAAAACAGCAGAGCTGACTAAATTTCGATGCCACATTAAATGGACCAGATACAACTGACAGTCGTGGCTCTTGTCGCAAATAATGATCGAATAGTCGGAGTAACGATTGACATCCCTATCTTTTAACGTATAGATACAACCGCATGCCTTCATTTCGGAATGGGAATAACTGACGTTGACGTACCCTGAACATTTTGAGGAAGAAATGTGAATTTTGAGCTGCCAAGGCTACTATAACTCACGAAACATATTATAAACGAATTCCGTAAGTGGGCAAATGACAGAGTACGGCACGAAAAACCTGCATCAGAAACTTGTACAAAAGTCTTTTAATCAGATTATAAGCAGTGATTTTTGCGCCCCCTTTACAGTTACGCTCGAGGGAGTAGCCCCTCCTGCCCGCCCTAGTTACGAATCTGAAACAGAGATGGAAACACGTCACGGGTCAACGGGTCGACAATTTCTTGCAGGTCCAACGGGTCGGGTCAAGGTGTTCCTGACCCGGTTTTATTCCCGTTTTATTTTTGAAAAGAGGAAAATCTATTCCAAAGAAAAATGCGCGTTATGGAATTCTGTAATTAATACTGGTGCCCAAAGTGTGAATAATGATATGATTTGCCATGCAAATCCATTGTCTCTTTCTTAAAGCAACGAAGATTCCCACTGACCGACGTCAGACACACTGACACCATATCGTAAAAAGATACTTAATTTGCGTAATTCAGAAGCTATTACTTCTGGATTACGCAAAATAGTAGCACTAAAAATGGCACTAAAATTTAGCAAGTAACCAAATTTTATTATTAAAAAAGGATTTCAGTTATTAAATATCAAGCACCAGTTATTGGGATGTATATATGTATATTGCGTTTATATGTATATATATTAATTGCGTTTCGAATTTATAGTTCAAAGCAGATTTATCCGGGTCAGTAACGGGGCCTGACCGGGTCGGGTCCAGTAATGGGACGTCCGGGTCAGTTCCGGGTCCGAAAGTTTTGACGCGTTTCCAATTCTGATCTGAAATAGATGCAAGACAGCTCGACAACTCTCCTTGGAGCTTGCCTTGGCAAAAGAAAGATCCGAGTCGAGGTGGATGGTATCCAGAACGCTTTGCAAAAGAGGACTGTATGCCAAGATACCTAGGATATGTATTCTCCTTAGCCATAGTCACAAAAGATCTCAATTATCATGGAATAGGTAGAATATAATAAAAAAAAATCGCAATCTGACACTTGAGTAGTGGAAGAATGTACTCTTCATAGATGAGTCAAGAGTTTGTTAACACTTGAGTAGAGGAAGAATGTTGTCTTCATAGATGAGTTAAGATTTTGTTAACACTTAAGTAGTGAAAAAATGTACTCTTCATAGATGAGTCAAGATCTTGACGCTGGTGAATCTGGAGCCAATCGGGCACCAGAAATCACCCTCCAATATAAAGGAAATTGAGAAGTTAGGTGCAAAGATAATGGTATGGGCAAGTATTACGATTGATAGTCGTACCTCTCTGCATATCTCCGATAGAGGAATTTTAACTGGCCACAGGTGTCAAGAAGAAATGGCAGATCCCAAAATAAAGATTTTTCGAGGCGCTGTTGGCGCAGATATTTTTTTCATTAACACAATACTCATCCTCACAGGGCGAGACACGTGGATGAATACCTGGAAAGTGAAGATGTACAAAGAATGTATTGTCCAGCCGGGTCCCGAGACCTTAACTCTATCGAGTACGCTTGAGTTGCTTTAGGATGGCAAGCCGCAATTCGTCAACACCTTCCAAGAACAATCTGTGAGCTGAAAACCGTTCTGGTAGAGGAATGAGAACGTCTCGCTACTGAGATTCTGAATCAGTTTGTTGGAAGCATGAGAGATCGTCCTGAGGACTTAATACCTCGTATAACAGTCAGAGGAGACCACACACCTCATTGAACCTAAACGGACTCTGAAACACTAACATCTAAAATTGGCTTGCATCATTTATGATGATGAAAATGCACCTTATTTTGCAGAATTTAGACCAGGTATGTCGAAATACACCGAAGAGGTGAATCATTATCATGACCACCTGGCAAATATGATGCTGGTCCTCCACGTTCCGCCAAAAAAGGTCTTACCCGGCGAAGAGTAGACGCAACAAGATTTCTAAGGATGTCTTGTGGTATTTGATACCAACACGTTACCAGTAGATCCCTTATCTCTTGTAAATTACGTGGTTGAGCAGCCGCAGATTCGCTGTTTCAACACAAACCACAGATGATTGATTGGATTGATGTCTGGGGAAATTTGGAGGCCAAGGTAATACTTCCACGTGCTCCACGAACCATTCTCGAACAATCCGGGCAGTGTATCGCTCATTTCATCTAAAGATCATTTCACCGAAAAGTGCATTTCGCCGAAAGGTTATTTCACCGAAAGGTTAACTTTACCGAAGGGTCATTTTATCGAAAAGTTCATTTCACCGAAAAGTTGTTTCACCGAAAAGTTCACTTCACCGAAGGGTCATTTCATCGAAAAGTTCATTTCACCGAAAGGTCGTTTCACCAAAAAATCACTTCACCGAAACGTAACTACCCCATTGTAGTCTGTTCTCTATGTGATGTCAGGAACTTCTTAGATGTTTAATCGGGAAGTCCACAATGTCCCGAATTTATCACTTACAGAATCATTAATTGTTATCAGTCGGTGATTCCGGCAAAGGAGAGACGAAAAGAAAATACAAAAATATAAAAAACATCCAACCAAAAAAGAATCGATCGCTATAATAAAACTGCACATTCTTCGAAAAGCTCCATGATGAAAGATGATCTTACTACTAGAGGAGAATACCTTTGCCGTGAATGGATGTACCTGGTCTGCAATGATGTTTAGGTAGGTGGTAGATATCATAGTTTCCTGCACATGAATGACTAGACATAGTGTTTCCCAGCAGAACATTTTTCCACCGACTTGTTTTCATCCCAGGGTGCATCTTGGTGCCAATACTTCTCCAGGTAAACGATGCACACACACACACACACACACACACACACACACACACACACACACACACACACACACACACACACACACACATTGCAGTCCATATGGCGTTACAGGAAACGAGATTCATTGAACCATACGACCTTCCTCTAATCATTCAAAGTCCAGTTTTGGTGCTCGCGTGTTCATTGTAGGCGCCTTCCACGGTGAATTGAATTTAGCATGGGCACTCGGAGAGACCTGCGGCTACGCAACCCCATCTTCAGTAGGGTTCGATATACTGTGTGTTGTGACACATTACTCCCGTCACCAGCATTCAAATTACCGGAGAGTTCGATCACAGTATCCCTTCTGTTGGCTCGTACCATACCGGTTGCCCTTGTTCAGCTCTAGAATCGATGAGATGTGTTCGGTCAAAACCTTGCTGCTGATTCGTGGTTTTTTCTTCTTCGGACCACTTTTTCAAGGCAGCAACCATGGCTGACCGTGAGCAATCCACAAGCCTTGCCGTCTCGAAACTTCTGTGACCCAGTCAAAGATGGAAACGGGTCACGGTCAAAAATTTCTTTGCAGGTCAAACGGGTCGCGAAAAGGTGTTCCTGGCCCGATTTCGACCCGGTTTTATTTTAGTTTCATTTTTGAAAAGAAAAAAAAACTATTTCAAAGAAAAATGCGCCCTGTGGAATTTTGTGCTCGGTACTGGTGCTAGCGAAGTGAAAAATGATATGTCATACAAAAATATTGCCGTCTCTTTCTTAAATCAATGAAGATTTCCACCCATGGAAGATAGGGCCCCGACGCTCAACTCTCCGATACCATATTGCAAAACGGTACTTCCTTTGCGTTTATTTTCAGTGCGAGTGTCCGGAGCAAGATACAGGCAAACGTCTGTCACTTGCTTCTCTGGTGATTCATTCTCTCACACCCCGCGTGTCACATTGTAATACTCAGAGCTACTTTTCACATCGCTTCTTTTGCATTGAGCATTTAGAGGTTTCCGTTTGACGTGCTAACATCCCGTCCCATTGCATGTCGCGTCGGAATTAATGCCTGATTTGTTAATATGGATGAATTTAATGTTAAGGAGATTGAGAAAGGCGTCGAGGCCAACAAATACGTGATTGTTGCAAACAAAAGGGGGAAGAGTAAATGCTGGAAGTTGTTTCATCTCATTAAGTAACAAGAATATGTTTCACAGCAACACCAATTTTCACAAGCTTCTGATGAGCTAAAAGTTTCCAAAATGTAAATGTCGATTTCATGAGTGTTTCTTTCTTCTGAAGGGCGATGATGAAATCCACATTCACATTTTGGAAACTTTCAACTCATCAGAAGCTAGTGAACAGTGGCGTTGATGTGAAACATATTCTGAAACTTGATACGGTATGTTATCAAGAAAACAGCAAAAAAAAAAAAAAAAAAAAAAAAATGAAACTAAACATAGAACAAGTTGCTTAATTAAAAATTTTTGATTAAGTGGAACAGCCTTAATTAACTTTACAGCTGAGCGACATTTTGACTCTCGCAGATGTGTTTGAAAGCATGTGTAAAATAGTTAGGTTATATGAAGAACGACAGTTTCAACACTTCCTGTAAGTGAATAAATGATAAGTTCCCGTAATACACTGGCGTGCGAAAATTAAGGACGAGACGGTTTTTCGAATGTAACGTCATGCAGAAGTGCTCTACATCGACTCACATCATACCATAAGATCCCCAAGATGTAAGAATATGGGACAAGTGAGCAAAACCGTCCAAACAAGGAATCCAAAGGATACAAAGACACTTTATTGAAAAGGTAGCTTCGAGCACAACTGGACAGAAGACAGAAACGTCCATGTGACAGGCGGCTGCCAAGAAAAGTCCAGTCTTTAGTAGAGGGTATGATCACCCCTGACTGCGTTGCAGGATTTACGTCTGTCCATGCTGTGGATGCGGTTGTCAAGGAACTGTTGAGGCATCACGACCCATTCCTCTTGCAGTGCCAATCGCTGCTGCGGAATCGTTGCTGGCGGCTGGTGACGTGCTGCCAAGCGTCTCCCGAGAAGGTCCCACACGTGTTCGATTAAATTTAGGTCCGAGGACCTTGCGGGCCAATCCAATCCATGCGTTGAATATCTTTCCTCTCCAACAGCTCTGCGACAGCCACTTATCGATGAGGTGTAGCGTTGTCGTCCATGAAGAGGAACTCAGGACCCACAGCACTTCCAAACAGACGCACGTGAGGCAGGAGAACCTCGGTACAATAGCGGACACCAGGGACTGAACCTCCTTGGAAGATGTGGAGGTCAGTACGGCTACCAAGCATGATTCCGCCCCAAACGAAAACTCCACCACCTCCAAACCGGTTCTTTTCGATGATGTTGGAGGTGTGATTGCGTGTTCCCTGCTCTCTCCAGATGTGTATACGTCCAGAATCGCTCGTCAGACTAAATCGGCTCTCATCCGTAAAGAGCACTCGCCCCCATTGGTGATGTGTCCAGTTCTTGTGTTCCTGGCACCACAGAAACCGCCGTCTCTGATGAGCAGGCGTTAATGGCACACACCGTACTGGTCGTCGTGCAAATAGACCACCTTTGTGCAGCCTCTTGGTGACGGTAAAACGCGATAACGGACGTCCAGTTGTCTGTTGCATGTGCCTTGCGATTTCTCCTGCCCTCTGCCGTCTGTCTCTTCTCGCCTGTAGAAAAATAGACTGGTCGTCCGCTGCCGTGGTTGCTCGTGGACGACCACTGCTAAACTCTCCTGTCGTTTGAAATGCTCTCCAAGCTCGTGAAACGATGCTGTGAGTGATCCCGGACTCCTTGGCCACACTAGTCACACTTCGACCTTCTTCCAAATTCCCAATGACGCGACCTTGGGTAAAGTCATCCAGATGTCGTCTACTGGATTGCCTGTTGGCCATATCACACGGTGGCAGCAACTCGTCGTCGTTCAAACCGATGTACACCGTGCAATAGCTTTCACCGAATTGCTGAGCGTTCACCGCCCGTGTGCTTTATACCCTTCCGACCCCCCCCTACATCATGCTGCATATATGCGCATGCCCTACCGTACCGGACCCTAGTTTATCTCCTGAGTGGTCTTTCGGTCCGTTCTGCCTGCTCGTTCTGCTGTTATGCTAATTTCTCCTCTTTGTCCTTAATTTTTGCATACCAGTGTACATGTGTATGATTTCTGTATAACATACGATACCCACTGCGGAGAAACGTTTTCAACTCCCTGTGTGTATATATTAGGCGTACAAATAAGTTTTAAAGCGTTTTTTGTGTGTCGTATACTGCTAATTTACATATTTGACATTCACCCGCTTTGTTGTCATGTGACCGTAACTAGTCTCGAGTATAAAATGTGACACAGAAGTTTGCCCAACAGTCAAAAGCACTTGCACATCGGTAGGTGAAAGATGGCAGGCGATACCGCATTTATTCGACACTGCATTCGTTACGAGTTTGATAAAGGAAAAAAGTGCTGCAAAAGCATGTGCATGGATCTGTTCTGTTCTGGGGGAGAATATTGTATCGAAAGCAGGTGTGAGGTTTGGTTTAGACGGTTTTAATTAAGCAGGTGATTTTGACGTTAGCGATCGAGAACGTAGCGGCGCCCCGCAGAAGTTTGCACACGAGGAACTGCAAGCATTGCTGGATGAAAATTCGTCTCAAATGCAAAGAAGAAGTAGGTGGGGGTAACTCAACAAATCATTTCCAAGCGTTTATGCGCAATGGGAAAGATTCAGAGAGAAGGAAAATGGGTGCCGCATGACCTGAGCCAGAAAAACAAAAAACAGCGTGTCATGAAGTATTTTAATCTGTTGAATAAAGTACACACAGAGTCTTTGCTGTAGAAAATCGCTACGGGTGATAAAAGTGAATGTGGTACGGCAATCCCAAACGCAAAAAAAAAAAAAAAAAAAAAAAATAAAAAAAAGCACTGGGTAGACCGCGGTGAAGCAACGACTTCGACACCGAAACGCAATATTCACTCCAAGAAAGTTCTGCTGTGCATCTGGTGGGATATGAAGCGTGTGCTCTATTATGAACTATTAGAACAGGGTCAAACTGTTACTGCTGATCACTACAAGCAACAATTACTGCAATTGAACCAGGAAATCTGTCCGAAACGTCCATTCACAGGCAAAGGATTGCATCCCGTGAAATTACTGCATGACAACGCTAGGCCGCATGTCGCGAAATCAGTCAAGGAGACGTTATTGACGTTTGGCTGGAAAGTTTTAGAGCAGCCGGCGTATAGTCCCGACATAGCCCCTTTAGACTATTATTTGTTCTGATCGATGCAACATGGTTTGTCTGCTGTACGGTTCCGGAGATGTGACGAAGTGCAAAAATGGATTGACGACTTCATCGCGTCACACAACGAAGTATTCTTTATGGCTGGAATCCGTCAGCTGCCCGACCGATGGCGGAAGGTGATAGATATTGATGGTGCATATTTTGATTCATAAAGGTATTGTTGGCTTTTCGCAAATTACATGTTACGTTGTCTTAAAACGCTTTAAAACTTATTTGTACACCTAATATACAATGAAGTGCCAGAAAAACTGGTACACCAGTCTAATACTTGGTAGATCCCCCACGGGAGCGCAGGACTGTAGAAATACGACGGCGCATGGACGCCACTACCTTCTGGAAATATGACGTAGGCAATGCACACCATACTTCCTGCAGAGCGTTCCACAATTCGGGTGTATTCCGAGGTCTCGGATTCCTGTGTTCGATAGCGCATTGCATGGCATCCCAAATGTGTTCTATCACGTTCGGATCTGGGGACTTGTGTGGGAATGGCAACATCCCAAACTTAGATGAATGCTCCTCTAACAATAATGTGGCGTTACGACACTTGTGTGGAGGGGCATTTTCCTCTTGGAACAAGCCCAACCCATCAGCATGAATGCAGGACATGAACGGGTGTACCTCGTCAGAAAGGATGCGCACATAGCGTTGGCCGGTTACAGACGTTTGTAGACGTATCAGGGGTACCAGTGAAGTCCAGCTAAACACACCCCATACCATTACGGACTCCCACCAGCCGGTACAGTTCCCTGTTGACAGGCGGGATCCATGGCTTCATGGGGTTTGCGCCACACACGAATCCTCCCATCTGCCCGATACAGTTGAAAACGCGACTCGTCAGACCAGGCTACTTGTTTCCAGTCATCAAGTGTCCAGTGGCGGTGTTGCCGTGCCCAAGCGAGGCGCACAGCTCTGTGTTGTGCACCCATCAAGGGGACTCGAGTTGGGCGTCGGCTCCCAAAGTCCATATCGTGTAGGGTACGTTGCACAGTCCGGACGCTGATGCTTGTTGAGGCTCCAGCATGGAAATCCGATGATACCTGCGAGAGTGTTGCACGCCCATCGCGTGAAACGATTCTTGACAGTCGACGATGGTCACGTTCACCCAATGTCTTTTTACGGCCACACTGGTATCGTAGGTTGGAGGTTTTGCCGGAATTCTTATAGTCACGGTACACCCTTGCAATGGTCGTCCGTGAAAATCCGAACTTCGTTTCTACCTCCGAAATACTATGGCCCATCTCACGAGTGCCAACTATGACACCGCTTTGAAAATCGCTTAAATCGTTATTACATGTCATTCTCATGCTGAAAACAGCTCTGACAGCTGACAAAGATGTCTATCGCTTTATATACGCACTGGCGGACGCAACCGAGTACGCGCATAGGTGACGTTGCTATGTATTTTGCATAAGCTCGTCTGTAACAGTTTTTCTGGCACTTCAGTGTATGTACTGTATTGAGTTTCGAACTTATACTGGTAGTTCAAATCAGATTTTTCCGGGTCAGGTCTGCGTCTAAAATTTTTGACCAGTCTCCAACTCTGGACTCAGTCGTCTGGCCATTACAATTTGGCCTTTGTCAAAGTCGCTTAAAGTCCGCTGTCTTTCCCATCTGAAGAACAGTAAGAACACTGATTAACAGAGCTGAGTATCAGGTGTTATATGTACCGTTTCATGACCGTTATGCGGTCTTTCACCTGCATTTGACTTAATTTGCATAAAGACGCGCTGATGATAATGTTTTGGGTCTTCGATGCATATGTGCATATACGAAGTTTTATCAAGTTCTACTTACGTTTCGTTGAAATATTTAATTTTGTGTCATACTTCCCTTTATTTATGCACACCAGTGTATGTTGTCCATGTGCTTAAAAACGTAGGTTTTTTTTTATTTGCGTTGCGCAACTGTGCATTTGTGAAATAGTGGAAAACATCTTAAAATAAAAGTATTATCTTGCAAATTTCAATCGGTTACAAGAACGACATTCAACAGAGCCAAAAATGCTGATGAACAGACAAAAACGTAGGGAACTCTTTGTTAAATTTTCATGAGCTGACATACAATGTATGAACAGACTAGAGTTTATAATCCTTGACATTAACTTAAGCTTCTTAGCGAGCCAAAATGGTTTTAAATATTTTGTAAGACAAGCCATTTTCTCTGCTCTGATGACGTCACATAAATAAGAAAAATGAAAAGCTTTGATGTAATACGTTTTCTCCTGCTTCTTCGTAAGAAATCCGTCATTAAAGTGCGTGCGTCTACTGTAAGGATGGAAAAAAGTTTGAAACGATTCGTCGATAAATATTTAAAAGATTAATATGAAAAAAATATTAGTATGCTACAGTAAGCCCATTACACATCTGCCAAAAGTTTTTTTCCTGGATTTATGGATTTGGTAATTGCAGCTTACCGAAGCACGTAAATTAATTTCGTTAATCTTCATGTAGAATCTCGAAAAGTATAATATGCTTTTAGTTGGTAAAAAAAAAAAAAGGTAGTCTTATTTCTTACTATGTGTTTGTGAGCTTAGCTCACTGAAAAGTAGAAATAAGTTAGAAGAAGAAATAAATATCGCGCTGCTTTAAAGCAAATACGACACGCACTCAACAAATGCATCAGAACATGGAACGAACAGATTCTAAATTCCAACTGATGACTGTAGCGCAAAACGATTATACATATAAACACCCAGATCTATCTGTCTGTCTCTCCGGAACGCTTGACGGCACAGCAACGTCTGCATTTTTGCGCCATCACGTATCGATCAATTCGTGGGTGCTCTCGAGATGTCAAAGTGATTTCCTTATATATAATAACACGCGATAAATTTTAGATATCAAGGTGATCGCGTGCTAATTTAAAAACACTGGATTATCAATGACTCGAGTTATGTTTTTCCGATCTACAAAATTCGAACTGGATTCTTAATATCACAGCAAGTTAAGTTTGCACGCGATCACATTAAGATGTCAAGGTGATGGCGTGCTAATTTAAAAACATTAGATTATAATCAATGACTCCAGTTCTATTTATCCGATGTACAAAATTCGAATTGAAATCTTGGCAAGCTGCGTTTGCATATTAATTTAATTTAGCACAATTCGAATATTAATTTGTACTCTTTAATTATTTTTTACACTTTTAATTTTACTAACTTTCCGAGTTTAGTTCTGATCATATTATACATTTTGCAAAATATCGATCTATCTGAACGCTCTAACCTACAATAAAAACTTAAATCTTGAAATGTCAAAGTGAGCAAAATTGCATTTAAAAGCCGATGTCGCCCCAATAACACAATGTGGAGGACTTAGATAGTTCCGATTTGTAATACCAGATGGCGCATTATTTTGTAGAAAAAGCTTCGGTATAAAGTTTCAAACTAACCATCGAACAGGGCAGTCTATAACAAACCATGAACGGAATAACAAGTGTACCGGTGAAAAAGTCATTTAACGCGTCTTTTGAAAATCGGAAATAAATCTCTATATATATAGAAATGAAAGTTTGTATGTTTGTTCCGCATACGTTCCTAAACGGTTTGATGGATTTGCACCAGAATTGGCATGCATACTCTTCATTACCCAGATTAAAATACAGGCCGGGCGATTTTTACAAATTCCATCCCTAAGGGGGTCAAATGTGTTTTTACGGGGCCCTCTATAGACTGGGTGAAAGTCGGCTGCTGCGGTATTACTCCGCGTGCAGAGCAACGGTCGTCAGGTGACACCTCACTCCTTTCAAGCTTCCGCGGTTCAGGCATACGGGGAAGAGTCCGATTTTTGAAAACACAACGCACCGGCGGAACATATTGTCATAAGTAATTTTTCGTTTGTGTTACCATGGCATTTTCTTTGTAAGGATTAGGTTTCATTAGACTCCCAACAATTGGCGCAGGAGTCTCAAATGTGGGTGTAGCTACAGATTCCCACCAATAGGCGTATCCCTCTCAAATAGCACCAAGGTTAAGTTGAAGTTAAAACAGGCGGTCTTCTTCATACATAAAATTTAAATACAAGATTAGTATTGGTATTAGTATAGATAAAAGAAATAGCCTATATCCACCGGAAAGAGCTTCCCAACGGAGAAAGAATTATCCGAATGGGTTTATTTTTCGAGAATAGTAAAAAAATCTGTATGTTATCGTGAACTACTTTCTTTCACGTTGGGTGTGATCAGGTTGTATGTAAACAAAGCGGATCGATACATGGGAAATTGGAAACTACTTGACAGCGATGTTATTCGGTAGTACAGCCAAAAATAATAAAAAATAATAACAAATAAACGAAATAGCCTACGTACTCCGGAAAGCTTTCCAACGGCGAAAGAATTATCCGAATCGGTTTAGGTTTCGAGATTAGTAAAAAAATTCCGTATATTATCGTGGACTACTTTCTTTCACGTTGGGTGTGATCAGGTTGTATATCTACACTCTAAAATGCTGAATGCGGAGTGCATGAATTGCATTATTGTGCATGTTTGCTATTTCGAGTTTTTTGGGGCCCAGAACGGCCACTATAAATTGTGAGTTTTATTATAAAATTTTCATCAAGTGTGGTGAAGTGCCTCCAAAAAACGCAAACCCATCGGACAAGTCCAGCCGAAAGTAAAGAAAGTAAAATTACTTCGAGAGAGTGACACAACCGAACAACGTGATCGAAGACTTATAGATCAGCGGGAAAGAGCCAGTGTATGTAGGGCGGCAAATACCTTGGAACAGCGTGAGGCCCGACTTGAGCGTTGTTCATCCTGGTAAGATTTTTTTATAGAGCGATTGACATTGTTACTTGAAAACAAACTTTATGTCTGTCCCGGGCAACGCCGGGTGTCTCCGCTAGTAGCATGTAATTTTCAGTTATAGTAAGAATGAGTTCTTAAAAATTTTCTTATATTTCCTTACAGAAATCCGGCGTGTATTTGATTTGTTTCCAATCAGCTTCAATTAAAATTTTCACTCTGTCATAGGACAGGCAACAACCCCTATATATTAATATTTATTTAAAGTTTCAAAACAGCCTCTGTAGGACGGGCTATAGGCCAGTTGTAAGAGAAGGACACAGTGGGTCATGATAAAGAAAAAAAAACAAGATGTGGGATAACAAAAACAAAGGTGCACTGTGAAAATTTTTCTGAAATTCATGAGTCACTTTCCGTAATTCCTTTCGTGAATTAACGAAGCATATTTCTCATACAACCTTTCCCCCTGAAATGACAGAAAGGAACCTGAATTTCACGGATGTTTGGTACTCGAGGAAGATTCTGAATTTTCAGAAACCTTTCAACAATTCTTTTCGTATATGACCGGAAAAACTTCGTCCTCACTTTTTCCTTATATGGCGAAAACACTCGGGTAATAGGAAGGATTCGCGGAACTACTTGAGATCTGATTTACTGTTAAATTGTCAATCGCATGTCAAAGAAACTGATTTTGAAATTCTGTAGCGAGATTGCATATTGTGGGTAGCGTATCGCATGAAATTTGGTTATGGTGGTACAGGATATTTCTCCTACTCTTCCGTATTTTGTGCACCACCTATACACTATATTGCCAAAGTCACCGGACACCTAGAAGAGAAACACAACATAGCATTTATTGACAAACATTAGTATGGTGTCGGTCCACTTTTGGCCTTAATGCATAAACTGATCCTTCGAGACATGCTTTCGACTAGGTTTTGGATAAACTGATCCTTCGAGACATGCTTTCGACTAGGTTTTGGATAAACTGATCCTTCGAGACATGCTTTCGACTAGGTTTTGGATAAACTGATCCTTCGAGACATGCTTTCGACTAGGTTTTGGATAAACTGATCCTTTTTTTTTTTTTTTTTTTTTTTTTTGATTGAAGGTTTAACGACCACCATGAGCAACTCAATGGGCTATAAGCAGACGCCCGTCCCTAATTTAGGGTTACTGGTTCCAGGGAAAGGAGAGAGCCAGTGACGTAAGACAAACACAACATCCATGCCTCACGCGATTCGAACCCGGACCCCGTTCGGACGAATGATCAGAGCCCATCGCTTAGACCACTACGCCACCGGGGCGGCACTGATCTTTCGAGAAATGCTTTCGACTAGGTATGCGCTTCAATTCAGTGCATAATTCTGCCTCTAACTGTCGCTTAGTACAGTAGTAGGCCTTGGCTCCAAACTTCTTATGCGGCACTCTAATTCATCCCATAGGTGCTCTATGGGAATAAGATCAGGTCTCTCTGCTGGTCAGTCCACACACGATACGGAATTATCGTCAAACCACGCCGTAACAGTCCAGGCCCGGTGCATCTGCTGGTACCAACAAGGGTTGGTCCCATAGTATTGCCACAGAGTTAGAAAGGCATAATTGCCCAGAATATCGAGGTAGACGTGCTGGTTAACAGGTCCGTCCACAATAACGAATGGGCTGGGACCCTACCACAAAAAACACCCCACACGAGTACAGTTCCAGCTCCAAATGTGACTGTAGGAACAGTACACTGTGGTAAATAGCATTCCCCTGACTGCCGCCATACCCACATATGGCCATCAGACTGATGGATCGTGTATCTGGATTCTTCAGTCCACAGGACCCGTTTCCATTGATCTACGGTTCACGATAAATGTTCGTTAAACCATGCTAAACGACGAGTAGTATTGCGAGTAGAGATGAAAGGCTTATGAGCATCCGCAGGACCACGGCAACCCATGGAATGAAGTTCTCTGCGTATGGTACGCTTACGTACCGAATTTCCAGCATTTTTACTCACCTGTACACTGAGGTCTTGTGCAGTACTCCGTCGATTAGCTGTAGCCGCTCTCCCGAGTCTTCGACGTCCTCTATCACTGATTTTCTTTGGTCTGCCGGTACGTTTTGCTGCTTAAGGCACGCCATGTGTCTTCCACGTATTCTGTACATCCAAAACAGTTGACTTGGGCATGTTTAAACGCCTCTCGGTTTCTTTTATGGACAACCAACTAATATAACACCCAACAATCTTTTCTTTCTCAAAGTCAGTTCTCTCCCGCCGCGACATTTTTACTGAACGTCACAGTGCGATATGATCGCGGTCAGCTGGCTTGTTTTTATACCGTTTGCACTGTACAACGCATCTTAAAAACGCAGCGGATCCGTTCCTTTGCTTTTGAAGGGGTGTCCAGTGATTTTTATCAATATAGTGCAGGGGTGCACAACCTTTTTATAAGTGGGGGCCAAGTTTATTTTTACATAATAAGTGGCGGGCCGCAAGTTACCTTTTCACATAGGTACTTGCCAAACCCTACCGCTAAAGCTAATTTTACTATTATCCGAATAACCTATTTTACCAGCAGACAAAAAATGTGTTTCAATACCATTTTTGTGTCTTCTAAATGGTTTAAATCCATTTTTGAAGTTTTTTGGCAAATTGCGTTATTAAGTTATCAAATTACTGATTTACAATCAACTTACTCCTAACTGGAAAAGGTTTAGGGGTATATAAAATAAAATAATACTATCACAAGGTTGCAAAATTTTTATTTTTACAAAAAACAGAATTCTTAACATCAAAGTATATAAAAAATTAAAATCAATATATCGTCAAACTGACCATCAAATCAAGTAGTAGCCTAATGCTCCTAATGAGATGCTTGGCATTGTTTATTTTTCAATAGTCTGTCAATATCAGGTTCAATGTTAGAGATGGTAATGCGCAAGTTTCCCTCCAATAGTGTATCACTTAAACGGGAACGACACTTTGACTTTATTTGTTTCATCAAAGAAAACGATTGCTCGCATAAGTAGGTACTTCCAAACAACGTTGCCGTTTTTAAAGCATGATCTTTGAGCAATTTCATTTCTTTCGGTAAGTAATTTTTGTAAAATTCTAGGAGAGAAACTTCAGAGTATTTTGTTTTTAACTCATTGTTACACTGAAGATCAATTAATTCCATCTGGAAATCTAGTGGCACTGACGCAACGTCAGTAGTGAATGGTAGAGAAAACATATCAAACAAAACCTCAAATTTTCTTATATCTTCAAATCGTCTTTTAAACTCATTGTGAAGGTCCACTACAAGAGATGCATATTTAGCCACATTTACATGGAATTCAGAACTTTTAACAAAACTTTTCATTGTTGGAAAATTTGCTAGTAGTCCATTGCTTAGTTGTGACTGCCATAAACTGAGTTTAACCTCAAATGATTTTAATATGTAACACATGTTGATGATCATGTTGTTTTTACCTTGAAGCTTAATGTTTAATTCATTGAGATGTTGGGTCATATCAACTAAAAAACATAAATCACTCACCCATTCGCTGTTCTCAAAATGTGCTGCTAGTTGAGACTCATTACGACTGTGTAAAAACATTATGATTTCTTGATGCAAGTCATACAGTCGTTTCAGCATTTTCCCAGCACTAAGCCAACGAACTTGTGTAAAATAAATAACATCATCATATTGGGATTCCATGTCTGATAAGAATTCTCTGAACTGGCGGTGATTAAGAGCTCCGGCACGAAGGAAATTGACCACTTTAATCACAACCTTCATCACTCGTCCGTCACTTTACGCTTTTTTACAGACATGATACTGATATAATAATAATAATAATGTAGAAACTCTGTAAACTGCACACAAGCTGTAACAACACACAAACGTGAACTCTGCCACGACAACAATGATACTCCCAGTGCACGACGTGGCGTCCAGTCAGAAATAACAAACCTATAAATAGCCTCGCGCTACACCACTTCAAGGTCACACAGCGCCCTCATCCTCCCCTGCCGCACAACGATGAGTCGGTGTGTCAGTCACGTGCTCACATCCACTTGTATTGCAAGAGTGACTCCACAGTCAGTCTGAACCTTGCAGCAGTCTGGTTATGCAAAACTTAAAATCTGTCCAATAATTGTTTACTTTTTAATTTATTTTTAACAAACATTTTTATAATTTTCTTATTTCAACTAGGGCCTACAATAATGGGAAAAAATTTCATCATTCACAATATATATATTCACGTTTTCAATAGTATAAAATATTTATCCGCGGGCCGCATAAACTGACTTTGAGGGCCGCAAGCGGCCCGCGGGCCGCGGGTTGTGCACCCCTGATATAGTGTATATATTGAGTTGCTGTAAGAGACCGGGTATTTAAATTATTTGACAGGTGATTGTAGATGTTTATGCATCAGTATGTGGAATCCTTAAGACAAAAGCTTTTATAGCTATCAAAAATAATTTTTTTCATATTTAGAAGTGTTGTGAAATAATACTATAAAACAGTACATTTAACCTTTTCTTAAAGATAATTGGAAGTTATTGTTAGTTAAGAAAACAATATCTCAGGTTTCGGACAAAGCATTATGTTGCTTCGAAAAATCACAATGAAAAAAAATACTTAATTTGTGATAAGTCCTCCTGCTGAAAAAATAACATTATTACAAACGTATTCTACAAAATATTAATATATTGAATTACTGAATCAAAGGCTGTCTCCAGAACTAACATACCTAGAAACAGATAACAGCAAAATGTACGTACATACCTTAAAATGTTTTAATGTCCAAAGATTAGAATTACCTTCCGCGCAAAGTGTTCAGAAAACAACCCAGTGAGTGGCACACCCAAAAACTGATTGGAGGAGAGATTTTTGAGTACCTTTGAGAAAGGCAACAAAACCAAGGTTTGTTACCATGTTCATTTGGACAAGGCCTTTTTGCAGAAGGCCTCATCAGGAACAGAGATATAGTGACGTGACTGAAATAAGAAAATGAGTCTGGTGAGAGCTGCACTATATGGAATGTTTCGGCGTTTCTTCGTGTTTTAGACTCAAAAACTAGAAGCCGTTATGGCCTGTCACGACCTCTGAGAGGGAGAGGGAGTGAATAAAACCTTCGAGACAGATACAATCTTGACCTGATTTTAGCTGCATGCAGCCTGACACATGTTTACGTAATGATGCGCTTTCCTTCTAGTTCCACAATTGACCGCAGCGTCAGTTTAAAGTTAAACTCTATAGAGTATCGGAATTCAGATGAGGATTGAACGATTTGACACTGAATCCCTGCTTTGAGATTCTCCAACTTGTTTGTGCTAGCCTCCTTCTTCTTAGCCTGTTGGCATCCACTGCAGAGTATAGGCATCCCCCAGTCTGTTCCAACTTCATGAATCCTTAGCTTCAGTCCCTCTAAGTCATTTAGCACCTCTAAGTTTCTGAAGGTCATCTCTCCATCTTATTCTTTGGTGGAATCTTTGTCTCCTTCCATCTTTCGGTTGCCATTCTGTTATTAATCTTGTCCATCTTTCAGTCTTTCAACATGTCCAGCCCATCTCCCCTTTGATTCTTTGATTATTTTTATAATATCTATTATTCCTGCTCTTTCTCTTACTTTGTAATTTCATTTCTAACTCTATCTCTTCTTGTTATTCCTAACATTCTTCTCTCCAGCTTTCTTACCGACACTCTTATTTTTTTTTTTTACATTGTCGCTCTGTGATACTGTATGTTTTACTTCCATAAGTAAACACGGGGTTAATACATTGCTCAATATTAATAATTTTAAAACGAAAATACCGCCTGTAACTTTATAAAAGTATCCAGAGAGATTTTCTTTCCAAAGTTTTGTAAAAAATATGAGAAATTAGTTGGGTTACTCAAACAAACAAAGAACAAGAAGCGCAAAAAATAAATAGATAAATAAAGGCGCTAGAGATTATACGTTTCTGTATTTTATTTATTTTATTTTTGATAATTGTTTTAAGCATTTACCACATATCACGAGAACATGTCAAACACAATAATACGGTGCTGTTAATCCAGTTTCTTATCAATTGAACAATGCTGAGAATGAGAGAAAAGTTTTTATTTACTTTGTTATTTATTATTTTTTTGGAAATAAATATCTTTGACTTCATAAGGTGGGATTGGTCCATCTTATGAGGCTAAAGCGATCATTTAATTAAGCAGGTCAAAAAATATTGGGTGGGCACTGCTCCCTGTAATTATTGGAGGGACAAGATTCACCTTGCGCCCCCTATAGTCGGCGCCAACGGGCCCAGGACAAATATTTTTTTCTGGGCACTTGTCTACATCAACAGTTTGATTAAAACATGTATCGCAAAATTCATAGTCCTATATGAGGTATACTGATCTATCGATGAAGATTTAGAATAATGAGTAGAGAAGAGCTACTTATTGGGTTGGAAAGAAAGTAATGTCCTCAAATGCAAGATTACAGAAAAGTGCTAATTACAGTATATACAAGTACAAATCAGTCCAAAATGTAGTCGCCATCGTTTGTCCCGACCTGCTTCCATCATCTGGGAAGCTATTGGGTACCATCCCTGCAGAAATTTGGTAATTTGGACGTAAAGAAGTGAGTAAGTGCGAGTTCGACGCCGTCCCGGTTGGCAAACCGCTGTCCGTCCAGGAAATACTGCAGCGACCGGAACAGATGGTAACCGCTCGGGGTAATGCCCGGAGAATAGGCTGGGTGAAGCAGAAGCTCCCAGCCTAGGTCCCTGATCTTGTGACAGGTCACACGTGCTATGTGAGGTGTCGCCCCGTCCTGTTGTAGGAGGACGCCCTTGCGATTCAGCAGTGCTGAATGTTGGTCGTTTCGACCTGAACGATGCGTGCAGATCGTCGACATGACAGCCGTACACATCAGCGGTGATAGTGATGTTGTCCGACAGCAGTTCAGAAAACACCACAGCCCCACATATCCCACCAAACAGACAACAGAACCTTACGTGGGTGTAAACTGGCTTTGGAGACAGGAATGCACTTCTGTTTTGGGTCCATCCACTGCTTCCGGGTGATGACATTGTCATTGTACAAGACCCACTTCTCGTCACCTGTCACAATGCTGTTCAAGAACGGTTCAACTTGGTCACGTGTAAGCAGGAAAACGCATGCACTCACACGATTTGCTTTCTTCTCAGCTGTGAGTTGATGGAGTACCCAAATTCCCCTCTTGTGCACCTTCCGAAGTGAGTGATAATGCTCATGTGGGTAGTCCCCAGTTGTTCGGACAACTCCCTCGTGGTCACACGTGGGACGGTCTCTCTACTAAGGTCTTCAGCATGTCCATATCCACTGTTGCGAGTCTTCCGGCTTTGGGACGGTCTGATAGGCCAAAATTTTCCTCTCGAAACAGTTCGAACTAACGACAGCACTGACGATGTGATATGGCATTGGGGTAAACACTGGTAATGTTCCTCACAGCACTTGCGGGGGTGCTACTGCGACGAAACTCATACAGAAAGCAAAGGCAGATGTCCTTGTCCACTTACATGTTGCTTACACTCTTCGCCTTCCGATGGCTAATTTCCACTAACTAAAGCCACCTACTTGCTAATGTCATGTCGGTGTGCTGCGCAGTCTCAGTGGTCAACGTGCGCCGTGGTCGGAGCTTCGACTTCTGGTACCTCGTCATCGAACATTATTTTCTTTCCAATCCAATACTTGTTTATCATCCATCAGTGCTCTCTTAAACTCTTTAGGCTGCAATTACTGCATTCCTACAATCTAATCTGCCGCCCCGGTGGCGCAGTGGTCTAAGCGATGGCCTCTGATCATTCGTCCGAACGGGGTCCGGGTTCGAATCCCGGTGAGGCATGGATGTTGTGTTTGTCTTACGGCACTGGCTCTCTCCCTTCCCTGGAACCAGTGACCCTTAATTAGGGACGGGCGTCTGCTTATAGCCCATTGAGTTGCTCACGGTGGTCGTTAAACCTCCAATAAAAAAACAAAAAAAAAAACAATCTAATCTCAATCAGTGTTGATTATTTTTTTAAGGATTTATACAGGGTGGAAAGAAACGACCGCATAAACACCCCAGGGGGTGGTTCCTTGGGGCAATTCAAGCATAAAATGTTCTCTGACATTTTTGGATTTAGGGCTTAGTTTTCCAGATATAAGCCCCCAAAGGTGCGTGACGTCACGTCCGGAATCGCCTGTTTTTCAGGCTTCCAGCACAACCCGAGTGTGATGCAGGAAAGCTCGTGGCGGATGCCTGATTCTGCAAGCTCAGTACCTCAGCAGTCATCACGACTGATTTACATAACGCAGTGCTCTTCGAGGCCGTATGTCACGCAACAGGGCGACCAATTCCGTTCGTCTCGACAATTGCAGACGTAACACGACTCCGGAAACAGGCTGGATGACTGTTGTGGTACTGCGATTGCAGCATCAGGCATCCGCCACGCGCTTCCCGGCATGACACTAGGGTTGTGCTTGAAGCCTCAAAAACAGGCGATTCCGGACGCGACGTCACGCACCTTCAGGGGCTTATATTTGGAAACCTAAACCCAAAATCCAAAAATATCATTGAACATTTAATGCTTCAATTGACCCAAGGAATCACCCCCTGGGGTGTTTATGCGGTCGTTTCTTTCCACCCTGTATAATAGCCATGATCACGGGCATCTAACATAACGCACGACAATGAAACAGATGTCAAAAAGGAGGGCTCTTTCACTTGTTTTCTGTATCCAACAGAAAACTTGTTGATTTCATTGGCAGCAAGACTTGTTGCGTACTACTACATTGAGACGAACGCTGTGATATGAACTATGCGGGGATAAGGTTGAAATTCGGACTACATACAAAGTAAAAATCTTCTAGATTACTTTCTTTTATATATAGATACAAGAAAGAAATAAGTTTCTCAATGGCGGATCTCCACCGCCGCTTGCTTTTACCTATATTTAATACAGGAACATTTTAACAACATAAAACCACAATATATTGTTTCGTACGAATCTTGAAAATGATAATCAATGATTGTAGTGTTAGTTTCACGTGGTGCATTAGTATAAATATCTTAAAAATACGTTTCTGTTCTTCACGTTTTGCTTCGGTAACAAGTTTTACGAGTCAGATTATAGAGCTTTTGCTATGTTGTTTAATAAAAAACAGCGTCTTGTACACTAAATCGGAATACAATCACGCCAACGTTTCGTCCACAGGTATATAGGAGAGTCCAGTGACTTCTTGTTCATCCACTTTTTCTCAACCGATGTAAAGTCAGGAACAGATCTATAACCATATCTTGTTTGGGCGCCTCTATTGGAATCGGGATATATCTTTCTTTCCATCGTAGGCTCAATTCTAAAAACTTAAACTTGATAAATTACCTGTATGTATTTCTGCTGGATAAGAACAGACATCATCTGCAGGATTTTTCTTCGTAAAGTGATGTGAAATCATTTTTTTTTCGTGGTGAGTATCGATTACAGATATTCACGTGACGCAGGTCATCTCGTGTTATGTTTCTTACTTTCAGGTTTATGCTTTCCTTTTTCTTCTTTTATTAGGTTGTGACAAGTTTGTGAGCGGTTAATGGGGAAATGATTGTTGCAGAGTTCTCGTCATAGGTTTTTTCGATACAGATTGATTCTGCAAAAATGCATTTCGTATTTTTTCTTGTGTTCCGAAATGAGATTTGTTTCTTCCCAATTGGTTCAAAATTCCTTTCAAGACAGTATTGAATCATTGAGGTTCTCGGCTTTTTGTCATTCCAATTATTTGGCTGCTCCTGAAGCCTTGTTTTAAGATTCCTTTTAATACTTCCTATATCATATTTGATATCTTTACCGTTTTTTGATTTCAGAGATATGTAATATACACCTGCTCTTTGGAATATTTATTGTTGAAGTCGTTGACGAAATTCGTGCCAATAACATCAATTGCTAGAATGCCGTCGTTGCACGATATAAAATGAAATTCAAATTTAACGATGAAAAATTGACTTTTATTTACACTGAATCGAAAGCTGAAAGTCAAAATCACATCACTAGATCTTTCATGCTGGCTCCCAGCACATCCTCAGGTGAATTCTAAAACAGGTATCGTAAAAATTTGAAAAAAGAGTCCACCGTGGAACGTCGCTTTTGTTTATATACATCGCGTTCAGCACACGAATGACTTCAAAAAAACGTCACCATACTCTGACTTATGATTGTTGTGTCTTAATTGTTATTGGGTGAGTTCCGAAATAAAGTTCGAGTTATTGGTTTATTTGCTTCTTCTTGTTCGAAATTAACTGCATCCAAGTTGGAGGTATGATTTTGACTTTCAGCTTTTGATTCAGTGTAAATAAAAGTCAATTTTTCATCGTTAAATTTGAATTTCATCTTATATCGTGCAACGACGGCATTCTAGCAATTGATGGGAGAATATTGATTGTTGGTTTTTCCTATATGATATTTCTTGTTTGGTATTATATAAGATATTTATAAAACCACAATTTTTCTTTTTAGGCAGAAAGAAACAGAAATTGAAATCAAAGTCTATTTGGAATTTGAAGTCATTCCAAAGCCTATTCGAATAGAAAAATCGGAAAGTGAAAGCCTCTTCTCAAAGTGCAGTAAATACTGATACAAAAATTCCTTAAAAAGAAGTATCTGGCTCAGTATTCGGGATGTCTAGCTGACCGCTAAGCAGTGTGAGTGCGTATTTGAAAAACTGTTGTGGGGATTTTTCAAAAATCATTTAGGAAATAAGTAAATAAAAGGACAACAAGTTCGCTACGAACGTCGGGTAACGTTTAAAAACATTTCAATATGCATTTTTTTTCTGTTTTCATAAACACAAAAACGCTAAATATTTTTCTCTTCCTCACTGCAGTGAGATTTGTTCGGAGAAGTACGAAGATATAAATTCCAAGGGATACTGCAAATTGTATTTGAAATCCAGATCAATGAATATTTTTCACTTTCGTAGTGATGGCATAAATCATTCCTTCTTGGGAATTCATTCATCATTAACACAAAAGAATGATTTACGAAGTATCACTCAAAGGAATGGTCCAATTTCTAGGTCGTTACTACGCTCATTGAGTAAATCATTCGTTGCAGAGGTTGCACTTTAAAGGCCGCAGCTCTTTTTTGGCAATCTGCCAAAAACAGCGCGAGCTCTTCATATATGCACCATTCACGCCGAATGATTTTCCAGGAGACGACTCTTAAGCACCATTCAAATGAATGACATTAGTGTATTATTCCCATTTTTATGTTTCACCATTATTTCTCAGCTGACTACTGATCATCGCTCACTCACATAACGGTTGACACTTATTAATTCTCGGCATTACTTTTCTTACTGGGAATTCGTTTCCGAACTCATGCTGGCGGAAGAAAGTTAAACGCGTTGCAATTTCCGTGAGTGTCGCAGTAATGGCAGATTAAATGATCATTCACATCGGTGAGAACGAACCATTCACGGTGAAGAGTCATTCGTTGCGAACGAATCATTCACGAATGGTCCATCACTACGTGTTGCGACTTCAGTGTGTGCTGTAGCAATGGAGGAACGAATGATCATTCACAGCAATGAGAGCGAACCATTCACGGTGAAGAGTCATTCGTTGTGAAAGAATCGTTCACGAATGATTCATCACTACCTGTTGCGACTTCAGTGTGTGCCGTAGCGATGAAGGAATGAATGATCATTCACAGCGGTGAGAGCGAACCATTCACTGTGAAGAGTCATTCGTTGTGAACGAATCGTTCATGAATGGCCCATCACTATATGTTGTGACTTCAGTGTGTGTGTCGCAGTAATGGCGGATTAAATGATAATTAACAGCGGTGAGAGCGAACCATATTCACCATTCTCGGTGAAACAGTTATTCTTTTTAAACGAATTGTTCAGAAACGGCCCGTCACTAAACTCTTGAGCAAAGAATTTTAAAAAGAAGGTGTATCCATGAACTCCCACGTTAACTGTGAGTTGTCGAGATTTTGAGTCTGAGCGTCGCCGTTAGATTGTACTTGGTGACCTTGCTGCTCTTTTTGTCAGGTACGCGTTTTGACATCTGTGGCAGAATTTCTTGAGTAATGTTTCCTTTGGTTATTCACGGTGGAGAAAGAAGGTATAAGGAGCAGAAGGATGGGCCATCTGCTGATGAGGTCACGTGGGTGACGACTGTCGCCGTGGTAATTACGGTTTATGGGCCAAACGCCAATGTCAAAATAAATGAATGCAGCGTTGTTATCAAGGTTAGCTTTTTTTAGAAAGTCAGCCAAAGGAAACTTAAACAGTTCTTATGCGCATATTCGGCAGGTGTGTATCAACTAATAAAAGAAATGTCGATAAATCATGGCGATAAATGATATTTTTCAGTTTTTATGCGCTATCTTTTCCGTGAGTCATGAAGTTACGTTATCAAGTTCTTTGCTCGGCAATAAATGTAATGCGAGTGACATTAGCATTGGATAATATCTTACAATGCAGAACTTTTAGAATCACCGCTTAGGCTACATACACTCATCGTCAAAAAAACAGTTGCACCCAGAAGGACGTGTCGGATTGCAATACTATTCGGGAGGAAGGTAAAGGTTACCAGGAACAGTGAATGATTAAACATTGAGACTGATATGGGCAATATTTATTGATCTACACGCCAATAAGTAGTGTCTTTCAGTATGGCGTTGGGCTGCCATGTTTGCTCACACAGCATGCCAGACGTCTTGGGGCATGGAGTTGTACAGGTTCCTAATGCTGTCCTGCGATAAGCCATTCCATGCAGCTTGAATCTTCTCAAACAGTTCCTGCAGATTGTGCGGTAGGGATGGAGTGTGGATAGCGCGTCCAATAGCATCCCACACATTTTCAATCGGCGATTTTGGCAATGCATGGCCACGGCAAAGTGTCAGTGCCTTGGAGGCAAGCTCTCGAGACAGCAACATTATGCGGACGCGCGTTGTCCTGTTGGAAAATCGCACCGGAGTGAGCGTTCAGGAAAGGCAGAGCCAATGTTTGCAGGACCTCATTAACGTAACATTGGGCTGTCAAAGTGCATGTAAGGAACACCAAAGGTGATCTGGCATCGTAGACAATTGCACCCCACACCATGACACCAGGCATTCTGGACCTGTGACGCTCGACAACAAACCGTTCATCTTGGCGCCTACCACGGTGCGGTGCCTCCACACACGGATTCGTTGGTCGTCTCCTCCAAGACAAAAACGGAAGTCGTTACTGAAGATCACCCGCTGGCATTCTGAGTGGCTCCATGACTGTCTGGCACGACACCATTGCAGTCCTTGGCGACGATGTAATGATGTTAAGGGCAGTCGTCGTAACGGTCTGCATGCGTGTAGTCCTACGTCGTGCAGTCGTCTGCCAATGGTGCTGACAGTAATCGGACGATGCATGGAGGGCAGCAATGCTCGCTGAATATCCGCAGTCGTGGCTGTTGGGTCACTCCGCGCATGTCGGACAACCCGTTGAACCTCTCTCTCTGTGGTTCATCTAATTCTCCCAGACTCTTCTTGTAGCTGTTGCTTGCCTTGTTCCATCTTCTGTCACGAACAGCATGCTATGGTGATATCCGCACGACCGATATGGCGCGCAATACGGCGATAAGACAATCCCGCTTACCCCAGCTCGGCGATGCGGCCCCTCTGGAACTCTTCCAACTTCTCGAATGGCTTCCGAACATTTCCCCGAGGCATACGTCACTTGCAAAAGTTGCAACCAACACAACAGCACGAGTCAGAATGGCAAGCAAGCGCAACGGTACGACCTTACATAGCCGGTCGGGCACTGCGCTACGACCCCTCCTTGCTTGCGTCACATACGCGACCGAGCGTGATACTTGCATCACATGCGCGGCAGAGCATGATACTTGAATCGCTTGTATGTCTCACGATGTCAAACCTACCCACCAAGTTTCATTCCTGTCGGTTGCTTCCTTCTGGGTGCAACTATTTTTTTGACGATGAGTGTAAATGAACTTCTGCCCAAAACACTAACGAACGATATTACGAGCTACAGTATTATTTACAGTTTGTTACAAACTGGGAGGGTCTGTTGGACTTCAATCTCCCTTCCCCCAAGAAAGACCTTGTTCTTCATTTACCAGATGTAGGAAACAAGTGATTATTTTTTAAAAACACACACAAAAATCTTCCTCCTCATGTTTTTGTAATTTAAATATTTTCGCCATAATCAATCATTTTTCTGTACGTCTCAGTTCTAGTTTTCGATGAAATTGCTATTTCTCAGCGCGTTTTACGGTCCTTTAATAAATATTGGGTTGGAAAGAAAGTAACGTCCGATGACGAGGTACCCGAAGTCGAAGCCCCGACCACGGCGCGCATTGGCCACTGTGACTGCGCAGCACACCGACACGACATCAGCAGGTAGGTTGCTTAAGTCAGTGGCAATTAGCCATCGGAAGGCGAAGAGTGTAAGTGCCAGCCAACATGGAAGTGGACAAGGACATCTTTTAGCACTCCCGCAAGTGCTGTAAGGAACATTATCAGTGCCATATCACATTGTCAATACCCTAATGCCACATCACATCTTCAGTGCTGTCGTTGATACGAACGGTTTCGAGAGAGAAATTTTGACCTTTCGGACCGTCCCAAAGCTGGAAGACCCGGGATACGGACTTGCTGAAAACTTTAGTAGAGACCGTCCCACATGTGACCACGCGGGAGTTGTCCGAACAACTGGGGACTACCGACACGAGCATTATCACTCACTTAGGAAGGTGCACAAGAGGAGAGTTTGACTCGCAGCTGAGCAGGTAGCAAATCACATGAGTGCATGTGTTTTCCAGCTTCCACGTGACCAAGTTGAACCGTTCTTGAACAGCATTGTGACAGGTGACGAGAATTGGATCCTGTCCCAAAACAGTGGTTGGACCCAAAGCAGAAGCCCATGTCGACCCCACCCATAAAGTCGGCTTACGACCATGTCGACCCCACCCATAAAGTCGGCTTACGCCCACGTAAGGTCCTGAAGTCTGTTTGGTGGAATATGGCGGGTGTCGTGTGTTTTGAGCTGCTGCCGGAAAACACCACTATCACCGCTGATGTGTACAGCCGTAATGTCGACAATCTGTTCGCATCGCTCAACGTCCAGCACTGCTGAACCTCAAGGGCGTCCTTCTACAGCAAGATTGAGCAAGACCTCATATAACGAAGTAAATTTCTCCTTCATTTCTGTCCACGCCCGGATTCGAACCCGGATCCCCTCATTCCGGAATCAGTCACTCTACCAATTGAGCTACGCGGACGTTTTTTTCTGATTCCTATCTGCCTTTATGTCGTGTGCGTCCTTCTGGCAGGTACGTCACATCTCCTGGTAAGTTACATAATCTCCCCCTTATTTTTTTTTTCGAAGTGCTGCAGAAGGGATTCTCTTATTTTTCCTATCTCGCGGTGTGGAAATAACATCACACCATTTTTTTTTTTTTTGATTGGAGGTTTAACGACCGCCGTGAGCAACTCAATGGGCTATAAGCAGTCACCCGTCCCTAATTTAGGGTCACTGGTTCCAGGGAAGGGAGAGAGCCAGTGCCGTAAGACAAACACAACATCCATGCCTCACCGGGATTCGAACCCGGACCCCGTTCGGACGAATGATCAGAGGCCATCGCTTAGACCACTGCGCCACCGGGGCGGCCATCACACCATTGCGAGATTTTGAACGGTCGGGTCATCCGGATAGTTCGGCCGCCATTATAACGAAGTAGGTTTTTACTACTAAGCTTCTTCTAATGTTTGTTGTGTTAAATATTATCATGAATAAACTTTCCTGCTAGTAGTGTAGTAATAATAATGAACAAGCTTTTAATTGCTAGTAATGCTGTAGTAGTAATTAAGATGAATAAAGTTTTATGCTGGTTGTTAATAATAACAACTAATGAAATAAACCTAACAGCCAGACAGAGGTCTGACAAAACTATGAACTGAGAAAAACGTACTTACAACAACTTTTTATTAGGGAAACTCCTGATATGCTCCAACATACACTTCACACACAGCTACTCAATAAAACGTAGCTCTTTGCACACGAACGAAGCTCTACTCACATAAACGAAGCTCTCTTTACACATAAACAACAGCTCTCTCACGTAACACAAACAAAAGCTCTCCTCCACATAAACAGAAGCTCTCCTAGGTATCGTTGAACGCGCCTATTTATACTGGCTACCACCACGTCATGACTTAAACTCATTGCCAGATCTCATTCAGCGGGAGAAATAACATCTCGTTCAGTAAGAAGATAATTTACGTAGGACAATAAAATAACCAGAGATAGTAAAATCAAAAGGAAAGTGAATCTAGAGTATACGTTACACTCACACAGCATGGGTGGTCTGTCACAAGATCAGAAACCTGGGCTGTGAGTTGCTGCAGCACCCAGCCTATTACCCAGACATTGCCCCAAGCGACTACCATTTTTTTCCAGTCGTCGCAGCATTTTCTGGAAGGAAATCGGTTCTCCAACCGAGACGATGTCCAACGCGCACCTACTTCTTTGCGCGCAAGCAGCCACAATTCTACAGGTACGGTATCTGACAGCTGCCCAGACGATGGGAGCATGTCGCGGCAAAAGATGGCGACAATATTATGGATGATTTGTATTTGTATGTACGGTAATTAGTACTTTTCTATTGACTTGCATTTGCAGGCATTACTTTCATTCCAACCCAATATTAATGCATTTATTATTACAAATGTCTTATTCATTCAAAAGGCAGTTTTTTAAACATGTGAGCACATGGGAGTTGATTTATGCCAGAATTCATTTAAAAATTACACGCGCACATGCATATGCATACAGTCAGTTTTCAAGAGCAATTTTGCAATATGTCTTAAAAGAAAAATATTTAATCATTGTATACTTGTAGTATTTGCTCATGGATCAGAGACATGACTCTTGATTAAACAAAAAAAGCATTCAGAATCTGTAGACAATTGGAAGAAGTATGTAGAGACGCATGCCTGATGTAACCAGGAAATATACGAAGAGGAACACGTGGACTGGGAAATGTCATCATAACCAAAGTAAAATCTCTAAAATGGCAAAGTGATGGACATATTGCTAGACGAATTTATCACCTTTGGGAAACTGAAATATCAGACTGGATACCAAGTGACAAAAAAGACCAGGAAGACCACATGGGAGATGGGTGGGTGAAATCCGAAAGCATGCTGGAGTAACATGGAATATGCTAGCTCAAGGCAGAAAATTGTGGAAGAAACTTGGGGAGACGTTCAGTCAGCAGTAGGTTGAAACAACTGCTGATGTGTTTTACTTTAGTCGAAGTGCTGGTGTGTGTGTGTGAGTGTGTGTGTGTGTGTGTGTGAGTGTGTGTGTGTGTGTGTGTGTGTGTGTGTGTACAAGCACACAGTCGTATCATAATAAGAAGACCATTTATCTAATAATGGGAATAACCACCTCTGGTCTGGATGATAGCGGCGAGACGGCGTGGCATGGACGCAATGAGGCCCTGGAAAGTTACCGGAGGCACACGTGCCCATTCGGACTGCAGCAGAGCACGGGGGTTCCGGATATGACGTGGTTGTAGGTCGGCACGTCAAGCCTGTCGCACCAAATAGTTCCACAAGGGTTCTATGGGATTAAGGTCAGGCGATTTCGTCGGCCAAGGAAGAACGGAGACATCGCTGTCGTCTTCCTGGAACCAGTTACGCACCCCCTTAGCGACGTGGCAGGGTGCATTGTGCTGTTGGTAGACACCATCACCACCAGGGTAAACGTCCAACATGAAGGGATGCATGTGGTCAGCGAGGATAGACAGGTAGCTATTGGCGTTGAGGGATCCATTCAGTGGTACCAGCGGTTCCAGGTCATAACAAGAAAACATCCCCGAGACATGCGCACTGCCACCACCGTCCTGTGCTTGACCGACAAGCGTGTCCGTGTGTTGGTTTTCGTGTGTCTGACGCCGTATCCGCCACCGCCCGTCACTTCTGAGGAGTAGAAACCTCGATTCGTCAAAGAAGGCAACCTTTTCCCACAGTCCAATGACAGTAGTTCGATGCCAACTGCAGGCGTCGTTGCCGAGGGACCTGGATTACGGGCGGTGCCGGATACGGCATGCCCGTAACCCAGGTCCACCGGCAACTGTAGGGCGGGGCTCCACAGTTATGACGTCACGAGGTACTCGGTGTGCCAGCGGTCCATTCTTGGTACACCCTTACTACAACACCTCGCGAACAGCCCACGAAGTCTGCTGCTTCTGAGATGCTTCCACCCTCGGCGAAGTAGCCGATGATCATTCCAAGATCATCGGCTACTTCGGAGAGGTAGTGATTTAACTTCCGTCAAATCACTACCTCTGTCCATTGTGCTCACGTAACGCGCTATGGTTCATCTGCTGTGTCCCGGCTGGCAGCTTATATCTCCGTGTGATCGACCTTGTCACGTGCACTCTGTGACGAGGCTGGGCAGGTACACTGTGATTCCGGGGATGGTCATATTATTCTGATACGACCGTGTGCTCACGTAACACACATATATATATATATATATACAAGTAAGGATTCAAAAGTTCGGAAACTTGGTGTATTGTTCCTTACCTTGAATACTTTAAAACACCGATGCACACATCGATGCACAACGACCTTCAAAATAATCCCCTTGGGGGATGATGCACTTTTGCCAGCGCTCGTAAAGCTTCTGGAAGCATTGCTGAAAACCATGTTTTGCAAGCCCTCGTAATGCCTCCTGCGTTGCTGTTTTTACCTCATTTGTTGACACAGAACCACCTGCCTGCAGATTTTGTTTCAACAGTGGAAAGAGGTAAAAATCGCAGGAGGCTAAATCAGGTGAATAGGCTGGATGTGGAAGCGCATTATTACGATTTCTGGAGAGAAACTCCGTGACCAGTAAGGACCGATGTGCCGGTGCGTTGTCATGGAGAAGGTATCATTGTCCACTTCGCCACATCTCCGGCCGTTTACGACGGATCGACTGCCGTAAGCAACGTAACATGTCCCGATAACGTTCCTAGTTAACTGTTGCGCCTTCAAGAATAAATTTGCAATGGAAAATGCCGTGAGAATCGAAAAAGACTTCCAGCATGACTTTCCCTTTGCTGCGGTCCTACCTGAATTTCTTAGATCGCGGCGAAGACGGTGATTTCGATGTTGAAGGAGCGCGTTTTGGCTGAATATCAAACAAGTAGCACAACGTTTTATTACCTGTGATGATGTTATCCAAAAACATAAGATCGCTATCGGCTTTGTCGATTAATTCACCCGATATCCGCATCTGTTCATCCTTTTGTTGGGAGATCAAAACGCGAGGGACAATGTGCTGACACACGCGGTGCATGTTAAGATCCTCCGTCAAAGTGAGCTGGCATGTGGTCTCTCTCAATATTTCGGCGACGATCCTGACGAACACACTGCGCCACCATCGTAATGTTTTCCCCACTCCGTGCAGTCACAGGTCTACCATATAGCGCTTATCAATTGCGAGTGATTCTCGACCCTCTTTGAAACGCCGATACCCCTTGCTCAGTTTCGATCTCGCCATCGCAGAGTGACCGTGCACCATCGAAAGCATTTCTAAGGTCTCTGCAGCTGTTTTACCGAACCGATGACAAAATTTAGTGTTACAACGTTGCTCTTCAAAAGCTACGTTTCTCACATCGCAGAACACAGACGACTAACCACAGCAACAAACGTCCGCGCGCGCATTCTAATCACTTTCCATGGGCCAAACCATTCTGACTACGGAGGGGAGGGATGGCGGGATGTATTTCAGACGCAGTAACTTGAACTACATTTTTTCGCTGTCACGGGTAGGCGCTGTCTCCGAACCTTGGATATATATATATATATATATATATATATATAACCACAAGCAACACCTCCTGAACATGTACATGACAACAAATTAATTCCGGACAACAGCAAAAGAAAAAGGAGAACGACAAATGATACCTAAAAATCACACGGCAAAATTATAAAGACACCAATAAGGAAATGAAAAACCCAAATAAATATCGTATCAAATGGCTCCGAATCCGCGAACCACTCTTCAGGGAAAGACAACCGGGAGCCCGGAGCCAGTCGCATACACAATTTGTTTAAAATTAGGTATCAGGCTATCTCATGAAACCCGAGTTCAACTGGCACCGGGCTCCCGGGTGTTTTCCACTGAAGAGTGGTTCAGGGATTCGGAGCCAATTGATACTATATTTATTAGGGTTTTTCATATCCTTATTGGTATCTTTATGATTTTGCAGTGTGACTTTTAGGTATCGTTTGTCGTTCTCCTTTTTCTTTTGCTGTGGTCTGGAGTTCATTTGGTGTCATGTACATGTTCAGGAGGTGTTGCTTGTGGATATTTATACACTGAAGAGCAATTGAATTAGAGATAACTGTCTAGTAACGTGTAGCACCACCTTTACCCTGATGACGGCGGCGATTCGTCTCGGCATGGGCTCGACAAGACACCGGAAGCGTTGGGTAACCATACGGATCCATGACCAATGAACAAGCTCCCGCAGTTCACGAAGATTTGATGGAGGGGGCCAGAGCCTGGAACATCTCTCTCGATGGCATCGCAGATGTGCTCGATGGGATTGAGGTCAGGTGGCCTAGCTGGCCAAGGAAGCGAGGTCACGTCGTTGGAGTGTTCATCCAACCATTCGGATACAATTCGAGAGCGATGGCACGGTGCATTGTCATGTTGCAGGATGAGGTCCCCAGTGGGATGTTGAACACCCACAAACGAGAGCAAATGGTCGTCCAGGATATCCCGGAAACGTTGACCTGTGAGGGACGATGTCACACGTACCAGGGGGTCCCATTTCAGTCCACGTAAACAGTCCCCAGACGAGAATGCTACCCCCACCAGCTTGAAGAGTACCCTGTGGGCAAGAAGGATCCATCGATTCTTGTGGTTTGCGCCGTACTCGTATCCTGCCATCCGTGTGTACCAACGTGAATCTCGACTCATCAGTAAAGGCAACATTTTCCCACATGTCTAGGGTCCAGTGGCGATGTTCCCGCGCCCATGCTAATCTTTGCACCCTGTGAAGTGCGGTAAGCAGCGGTACTCTCGTGGGACGATGAAGGCTTCGGTACCCCATAGCGAGGATATGGTTCTGGATGGTGTGGCTGCTTACACGTTTTTGTGAGCCAGCATTAAATTGCCGATTGATTTCTTGCACTGTGGCCCGTCTATCCGCTGTTACAATTCGAGCTAGCCGACGATGACCCCGCTCATCCACACGCTGCTATCCATGGCAGTTGGCCCTTGCATGAATGATTTTACCGGATTCCATGCAATCACGGTGCACCCGTGACACAGTGGCTCGTGAAAATCCCAGTGCCTGCACGACTTCCGAGATGGAGTGACCCATTCGTCGGGTCCCGACAATTTGCCCACGATTAAATGCGCTTAGATCCTTCGTCCTACCCATACTGCGTCCGAATCTTACTGATTCCCGTCGCATCACTCCTTATATTGTCGGATCGCTGCATACGTCATGTCGTGTCCGTTTACAGGACCGTCCACAGCGCAACATTTGCATAACGACGGCTGTCTCTAATTCACTTGCTCTTCAGTGTATATGCATGTACTATTCACTCTTGGTTTTCAGCTGCATTGCATATATATATATATATATATATATATATGAAGAAGATCGGCACCCGGTGGCTGACTTTATATTATTTTTTATGGTTGTCACATATTTATTAGAGTTCTATTGTGCTTGTAGTGTTTGCGTTATTTATGTATTATATATAGGGTTTTTCATCATGAACTCCGTTTTCAAGAAAAGGCCGCAAAGGAAATGGACATGGGGGCACCACAATGGATTGACAAGTGAAATTGATTTTATTATGTGTAACAAGAAATTTGTCATGGAAGACTGTAGTGTGCTAAACAAGTTCAACACAGGTAGTGACCATGGAATGGTAAGATGTAAGATGCACCTCAATGCAAAACCCGAGCGTGGGAAGCTCATAAAACAATCAAAGTGTATTGACACGACCAACCTTAAAAAACATCATAATACCTTCAAATTGGAACTGAGGAACAAATTCATTGCTCTAGAAGGTCTAACGTCGGAAGAAGTGGACATCTCTGAAGTTAACAGAAAACTAACCAAGTCTCTTATGGAAACAGCAACAAAAATAGCTGGTACTAAGAACAAGTTGCATACGAAGAAATTATCAGGAAAAACCAAAATTCTGATGCTAAAAAGAAGAGAGATGAGGACAACTAAAGAAGATGTGACTTCCAAAGTGGAATATATAGAGCTATACAAGACAGTACGAAAAAGTATCGCTGAAGATGTAAAAAAATTCAACTGTGAACTAGTGAGGAAAGCAATTGAAAACAACCAAAGCCTAAAGAGAGCAAAGGGACATCTGAGTAAGGGAAGAAAACAGATTATGGCACTGAGAAAAGAAGATGGTTCTGTAACAAGAAATAGAGGTGAAATTTTGATAAGAGTGAAAGATTTCTACTCAAAACTATATGAAAGAGATGATACATGTACTCCAGACATTACAAAAGGTACCAGAGGTTTTCTGTCCTCCCAGCAGATGTTACACATGCAATCAAGAACATGAAACGAGGAAAAGTTCCAGGAGAAGAAGAAATTACAGTAGACATCATACAAGAAGCAAGTGGAGAAATCGAAACAGTACTCGCCCAAATTTTCACTCAATGCCTCAATGAAGGGAAGATTCCTGAGGATTGGAACAACGCTACAATGATCCTGCTACATTAAAAAGGTGGCATTGAGGATATCAGGAACTATAGACCTATCAGCCACCTATCAGTGGTTTATAAAATCTTCACTAAAGTTCCTTCACACCGCTTGAAGGTGACAATCGATATGGCTCAACCAAGAGAACAAGCTGGATTCAGGAGTGGCTACAGCACAATAGATCATATCCACGTACTGAGAGAACTAATTGAAAGAGCGAGGGAATATGAACTTCCATTATGCATGGCTTTTATTGACTATGAAAAGGCCTTTGATTCGATGAAACCATCATCAGTTACAATGGCTTTGAAATCTTGCGGGATTGAAGATGCATATATTAATATTATTCATAACATCTATGAAAATGCAAGTGCAGAGATTCGGCTGTTTGAGAATACAGCACCCATAAAGATTGGAAAGGGAGTGAGGAAAGGTGACACTATATTTCCCAAACTCTGTAATGCCACATTGGAAAATATCTTTCAATCACTTAACTGGGAAAACAAAGGGATAAAAATTAATGGAGATTGTCTAACTCACCTCCGTTTTTCTGATGACGTAGTCGTTTTTGCAACTACCCCATCAGAGCTGCAGACGATGATCCAGGAACTTGCTGACAAGAGCAAAGAAGTGGGATTAAAAATGAACTTTCAGAAGACAAAAGTGATGTACAATGCCTTTACAAGAAATGAAGATTTATCGATTAATGGGGAAAAGCTGGAGATAACCAATATCTACATTTATTTTGGACAGCAGATATCAAGTGAGGGTCACATTGAGGAAGAAATTAATCGGCGTATAAAACTTGCCTGGAGAGCGTTTGGAAGAAAAAGTATAATTTTCAAGAGCAATATGCCATTATGTCTTAAAAGAAAAGTATTTGATCAATGCATCCTTCCAGTGCTTACATATGGTGCAGAGACGTGGACCTTAAATAAAAGGGACATACAAAGACTGCAGACCACTCAAAGCAGCATGGAGAGGTGCATGTTTGGTGTAACCAGGAGAGATAAGAAGAGGAACTCGTGGATCAGAAAAATGACAAGAGTGGAGGATATCATGACCAGAATGAAATCCCTGAAAAGGCAATGGGCTGTACATATTGCCAAAAGGACAGACCATCGATGGACAGCTGAAATTTTAGACTGGATTCCAAGGGACAGGAAAAGACCCAGAAGAAGACCACATGAGAGGTGGGCGGATGAAATTCGAAAGTATGCGGGAGTAACATGGAATGGACAGGCACAAGACAGACCGTTGTGGAAGAAACTTGGGGAGACCTTCGTCCAGCAATGGATTGAAAATGGTTGACAATGATGATGATGATGATATATATATATATACACTGAAGGGCAATTGAATTAGAGACAGCTGGCGTTATGCAAATGTGGCGTTGTTAGCGGCCCTGTAAACGGAAACGTCATGACGTATACAGCGATCCGACAATATAAGGAGTGATGCGACGGGAATCAGTAAGAGTCGGACGCGGTATGGGTAAGACGAAGGATCTAAGCGCATTTGATCGTGGGCAAATTGTTGCGGCCCGACGAATGGGTCACTCCATCTCGGAAGTCGTGCAGGCATTGGGATTTTTAACGAGCCACTGTGTCACGGGTCCACCGTGAGTACTTCGAATCCCGTAAAACCATCCCTGGAAGGGCCAACTGCCGTAGACAACAGCGTGTGGATGAGCGGGGTCATCGTCGGCTAGCTCGCATTGTAACAGCGGATAGACGGGCCACAGTGCAAGAAATCAATCTGCAATTTAACGCAGGTGCACAAAAACGTGTAAGCAGCCACACCATCCAGAACCATCTCCTCGCTATGGGGTACAGAAGCTATCGTCCCACGAGAGTACCGCTGCTTACCGCACTTCACAGGGTGCAAAGATTAGCATGGGCGCGGGAACATCGCCACTGGACCCTAGACATGTGGGAAAATGTTGCCTTTACTGATGAGTCGAGATTCACGTTGGTATATGCGGATGGCAGGATACGAGTATGGCGCAAACCACATGAAGCGACGGATCCTTCTTGCCAGCAGGGTACTCTTCAAGCTGGTGGAGGTGGCATTCTCGACTGGTTTACGTGGACTGAAATGAGGCCTCTGGTACGTGTGACATTGTCCCTCACAGGTAAACGTTACCGGGATATCCTGGACGACCATTTGCTCCCGTTTGTGCGTCTTCAACATCCCACTGGGGACCTCATCCTGCAACAAGACGATGCACCGTGCCATCGCTCTCGAATTGTGTTCGAATGGTTGGATGAACACTCGACCGACGTGACTTCGCTATCTTGGCCAGCTAGGTCACCTGACCTCAATCTCATCGAGCACATCTGCGATGCCATCGAGAGAGAATTCGAGGCTCTGACCCCACTCCATCAAATCTTCGTGAACTGTGGGAGCTTGTTCATGAGTCGTGGATCCGTATGGCTTCCCAACGCTTCCGGTGTCTTGTCGAGTCCATGCCGAGACGAATCGTCGCCGTCATCAGGACGAAAGGTGGTGCTGCACATTACTAGACAGGCATCTCTAATTCAATTGCTCTTCAGTGTATATATATATATATATATATATCTGTATATATACAGGCGTTGAACAAAATAATATGAATGATTGAGAAATAGGAGATATGTGTATATTAAATATTAATAAGGTGTCAGATGACCATTTGCCTTTAATACAGCTTCCAACCTTCATGGAATAGATTCAGGCAGCTTTTGAATAGTCTTCAGTGAATGTTGTACCATTTGTCAATCAGAACATCTGCCAATTGCTTCAGAGGTGCTAGAAGACAGATTGTGCTTCTCACTTTGTGCTCTCCAATACTTCCCATAGTGGTTCGATGATATTCAAATAAGGTGATTCAGCTGACCACTACAGATGCTGAAGATCATATTGGTGCTCCTCAAACCAAGATTTAACTGTTCTGGCTGAGTATATGGGAGCGTTGCCATCTTGAACAAGTGAGTAAAGTCATGCAATGCATTGATTATGATACGTTTTCCAAGATACCAGAAATCAGCTTACTGTTCTTCAACCTACGGTTGAAAAGTGTACTCAAGTTATGAGGATAATGGCTTTGGAATAAATCTTATTCTTGTGCCCTGACCTTTGACCCCATTTCGATGATAATGGGTCAGTATACCTCCGGAACAACATACTAAAGTTTTGTTTCAATAGAAGCATGTACTCAGGTTATGAGGTTAATGGCTGTGGAATAAATCTCGTTCCTGTGCTCTGACCTTTGACCCCATTTCGATGATATTCAACAGAACCGGTTCAGTATACCTCCGGAACAACATGCTAAAGTTTTGTCGCAATAGAAGAATTTTACATAAGTTATAACGCATAAGGGCGATGGAATGGATCCCGCTTTTATGTCCTGACCTTTGACCCCATTTCGTTCATTTTCAACAGAACTCGTACCCAGGTTGTCCTCTACCACATACTGAAATTTCATCGAAATCGAACCATTTTTACGCGAGTTCTCGTGCGGCCAGGCAGACGGACAAAGATGGAGCATATACGCTTCTTCAACCTACGGTTGGAAAGCGCAAAAAATGGCATCATTGTTCAGAAACAACATTTGTACGGTAGGATGCATCTGATCACCTAGAATGTCCCAGTACTCGAAACTCGACAAAGGGTAATGATGGGGCTAGCCGAATACCAAGATATGGCCGCCCAAACCATCACAGTTCTACCCCCATGTTTGACAGCTATATATATATATATATATATACAGGGTGTCCGAATGATGACTGTGCACTGAATGTACGAATTGCAGTAATGTAGTAATAAAGACATTTTGAATGGAATAACAGTAGATGAGACCCGCCACGTGGAAGTGTTCTGTGTCTGGTAACCTTCATGTCTCTCCACCCCGAAGCGCGCGTAGCTGTCATTCCGAGCGGAGGTCATTCCCGAGCGCTTGGTTGACGGAGGCAGGCGTGTCGATTGATCACTCGTCTCGCCACAAGGACAATGATGTTGACCGTTGAACAGAGAGTGTTTTTGGTGGAACATGTCTTTCACCATGACAACAGGTTCACGGACGAAGTACAAAAACAGTTGGCTGGGAAATTTCGTGATGCAGACGTCCTGTCAGCTCATAGCGAAGTTTCGGGAAACTGGTAGTGTTCTGGATGCCCCCCGCTCCAGTAGGCCGTCCAAGGCAGGCGAGACCGTACAGGATATCCAGGACAAGGTACGGAAGACTCCACACAAGTCCATGAAGCGGCTGCCACAACAAGCTAATATGCCGAAGAGTACAGCACACGATATTCTAAAAAAGAAGTTGCATTTTCACCCGTGCACGGTGTCTGTCGTGCATCAGCTGAAAGAAACAGACCACGAGGCCCGTGTTCGGTACTGCACGTTGTTCTAAGAGTTCCTGTCTGAAGAAGGTGAGGACATTTTGGACGTGACTTTCTTTACAGATGAGGCATGGTTTCACCTGTCTGGGTACATTAACAGCCAAAACACTAGTCTGTGGCATACTGAAAATCCCCACGAATTTAAGAAATTGCCTCTCCATAACCAGAAGATCGGAGTTTGGTGTTCCATGACCTGTATGTGCATTGTAAGGCCTATTTTCTTCAGTTAAACCATTAACTCACAACGGTACCGTGCCCAGATTATCCAACCATTCATACCCGAACTAACGGAACGGGAAATCAACGAAGGATGATTCCAGCAAGACCGTGCAACTTCTCACACTGCTGGCGCATCAATACAGCTTCTGGGGGTGGGGGGATTCTTCGGAAATCGCGTCATCTCCCGGGAACTGCGGGCTGCTCGGCCACCGGATCAGACACAGCCTGGCTTTTTTCTGTGTAAAGCACTGAATGGGATGGTGTACTCAGGCAATCCGCATACACTTCAAGAGCTACAGGCTGCAATAACGTCCCACATCTAACACGTCACACCATATACCTTGAGAAAGGTCTTCACCAACATGCAGAAACGTGTGCAAACATGTCTGGACGTCTGTGCGGCCCAATTGCAACACCTTCTGTAGGAACCAGTTTGACATGGTAAGTGTTACGTTCACTGTACAGTTATTATTCAGACACCCTGTGTATAATATATACACTATCTACCAACAAGTAATTGGACACCTGTGATAGCAAAGGAAAACGAAGTTTATTCACCTTCAATAGTTGGTGGAGCCTCCACGAGCGGCGAATACAGCTGCGACCCTCCGGGGCGTACTCTCTCAACCAGGCGTTGTACGACGGCTAGCGGTATTTTCTTCTACTCGGCTTGGAGAAGACAGGTCAGTTCCTTCACCGATTTAGGACGGGGGGGGGTCAGACCTTAAGTCGACGCTCCAACTCGTCCCAGCGGTGTTCGATAGGGTTAAGGTCCGGGCTTTGCGCAGGCCAGTCCATTCGATTAACCCCATTGTCACCTTACCAAGCCATGGTGGACCTCGCAACATGACAGGCGGCATTGTCATCCTGAAAGTAACATGGGTCCACCCCGTAAAACTGCCACAACGTAGGAAGCGCATGGTCATCCAAAATGGTGCAGTAGGTCTCGGCGTTGAGTCTACCAGGAATTGAGACCAAGGGTCCGTGCAATACTAGGAGAAACACCCCCATAGCATAACTCCACCGCCGCCGCCGGCAGGAGGCGTTCTCCAGGCAGACGCCAAACCCAGACCCTGCCATCCGAACGGTAGAGGGTGAACCTTGATTCGTCGCTCCAGAGAACCTGTTTCTACTGTTCAACGGTTTACTGTCGACGTTGTTTGCACCACGTTAGCCGAGCAGCACTATTGGACTTGGTGATCAAAGGCTTGTGGGCGGCAGCACGTCCATGATAACCGAGCAGATAGGCTTCCTTACGGATGGTATTCATCGAAAGAACACTCCCGGATGCCTGTTGAAACTTCTCGCGGATGTGGCCCATCGATTTGGTGCGGTTCTTCCGAATTTCTCTGGCCATCACCCGTCGGTCTCTAACTAACAGTTTTGTGGGTCTGCCGGATCGGGGCACATTCCGACAGTCACCTCTCATCTTCCACTTGCCAATCACGTAGGCCGCTGTCCATTTTGGATACTTCAACTCGCTGGATATGTCACGTATAAATCGGCCATTTCTGTGATACCCGACGATTACACATTTCTCGAAATCAAAGAGCTCCGAACTGCGTGGCATCTTGCATGAGACTGGTTGCGTTGTTGTTTCCTACACGATGTTTATCGGCGGCGGCCGTGACGTGTATCAGGACCGCAGATATCATCGATTGCAGGGGTGTCCAATTACTTGTTGGTAGATAGTGTATATATACAAGGTGTTATCGTGGACAAACCTGGTTAACAGGTTTGTCCACGATAACCAATGGGCCTGGACCATACCACGAAAAACACCCCCACACAAGCACACTGCCAGCTCCACACTTGACCGTAGGAACAGTACACTGTAGTAAATACCGTTTCCTCGGCTGCCGCTATACCCACGCATGGCCATCAGACTGATGGATCGTGTATCTAGATTCATCAGTCCATGGGACCTGTTTCCATTGACCTACGGTCTACGATAAGTGCTTTTTACAACATGCTAAACGACTAGTAGCATTTCGAGTAGAGATGAAAGGCTTATGAGCAGCCGCACGACCGCGGCAGCCCATTGAATGGAGTTCTCAGCGAATGGTACGTGTACATACCGAGGTTCCAGCATTTTTATTCACCTGTACACTGAGGAATTGTGCAGTACTCCGTCGATTAGCCGTAACGACTCTCCTGAAGCTTCGACGTCCTCTATGACTGATTTTCTTTGTTCTGCCAATACGTTTTGCTGCTTCAGGCATTCCACGTGTCTTCCACTTATTCAGTTCATCGAAAACAGTTGACTTGGGTATGTTTAGACGCTTCTCGGTTTCTCTTATGGACAATGCACTAATATAACACCCAACGATCTTTCCTTTCCCAAAGTCGGTTCTCTCCCGTCACGAAATGTCCACTCAATCTCACAGTGCGATATGATCGCGGTCAGCTGCAGCTTGTTTTTATACCGTTTGCAGCTGTACCGCTCATTTTAACCACGCAGCAGATCCGTTCACTCGCTTTTGAAGGCGTGTTCTGTGACTTTTGTCAATATAGTGTATATACAGTATTTTTTGCAGTGACTGGAAAACTACTTTTTAACAGTAGCTATTTTCAGCAGTGACTGCAAAGCTACTTTTTAACAGTAGCTAGCTAGCTACTGCTACATTGTCGAAAAAGTAGTTTGCTGCAGCACACAACTACTTATTCTGAAATGTTGCTAGCTACACTACCTTTTTTAAAAAGTATGTTTTACAGCTACTTTCGCTACTTTTTAGCTACATTTCTAAGTTTAGGTTTAAGTTAAAAGTGCAAATTCTGAGAGAGACATGTATATTTTGATATGTACATTTTGGCACGTAAGCATTTTCTCTTTCTATTTACTTCTTTGCCCTGTTTATCATGTGTAACACATTGTAACATATTAGCTCAAAACTGCAGGTTTCTGCAGGTTAAAATATGTAAAAATACTGAAAAAATGTGTATCTTTTGAATAATAGATGAAAAATGATTCACCAAATTATTGAGGGGGCAGGCGTGCAGAGATCAGACGTGGGAGGAACACGTCTGTTCCTTTGTCAAGAGGAAAATAAAAATTAAAAGAGGGCGGGGGAGCAAAAAGATAAACTACGAGATTCGACGTATATTTTAAAACGCAATTTTAATTCCTCATCAGCAAATGAACAAGGAAATAGAAATATTATTTTGCTGAATATTAATATTTTTTAAAATGAAATTCAGCTTGCGATTTTATAAAAAATGCAGAGAGATTTTGTTTCCAAACGTTTATCAAAAATATGAAAAATTATCGTTGTTACTCAAACAAAGAACGAGCAGCGCAAAAAATTAATAGATACATAAAGGCGCTAGAGATTATACGTTTCTGTATTTTTATTTATTTTACTTTCATAACTGTTTTAAACATCACGATAACATGTCGAACAAAATTAAATACGGGGTTGCCAACCAAGTTTTTATCAAATGAGTAATGAGAAAAAAGTTTACTTATTTGTTATTTAAATTTTTCACAAATAAATCGCTTTGGCCTCATAAGGTGGAGCTTAGCCCACTTTATGGGGCCAAAGCGATTATTTAATTAAACAGGACTAAAAATATTGGGTGGGTACTGCCCCCTCTCCTAGTAAAATTATTAGGGGGGCAAGATTCACCTTCCCCCCCCAATAGTCGGCTCCTATGCTGTAGGTGTAGTTTTTATTTAATGTTCAGTCACTATACTTAACCAAACATTACAGTCATACAGTGTCAGTTTACACCATGATGAAAAATGTCAAAAACTTGCCAACCCTGTCTTCAATACATCAGAGGTTCTCAATCTTTGATTATGAGGACCACTGAAAGAAGAAAAAAATATGGAATACGGGTTTCTCTTCTTTTCTTTTTCATGTTGATGAAGTTTTACTTTTCGGTAACGTGTTTCGCAGCCAGAGTGAAAGACCTTCGTCTCACTGATAATTACTGAATGAGGGGGAAAAAATTCCGAATTGGGAGGGTGTGACCCCTTACACTCCCTATAGCTACGCCTCTGAAGGATCCAACATGTTTTAGGCGACAATGTAAAACAACAATGAACGAAAGTCACACTTTACAAGATATTTATAACCACATGTAAAAACACGTTTTCCGACGTTTATGTCACAGTATGATATCCACATCATTCAATATACGCACTATTTCGAAATATTGAATGATACGGAATCTCAACTTTTACCTTCTGATTGGTTTGCTAAATTGGCGATCCCGGACAATCAATGCTAAAACTTATTCGTCCTCCAAAACAAAGTGCCGATGGGTTCCCAACAAATAAAAAAAATGGAAAAAAAGGAAAAGAAAAATGCGAATACATATTTTCACGTTATTTCTTGCCTCAAATTTTATTTATTTCAGCTTACCTTTTACAATATTTAGCAGACACAAAAATACTTTCAAATATGATGACTTATCAACTTTCTTGAAAAATTTGTGAAAAGAAAGTCGAAACTAGCCTTCTATAAGGAGTCTTTAATAAGCTGTGCACCTGTCAAAAGCTTTACGCACTTGCGACATCTCTCCGTATTTGAATTATGTTCTCTCATGATGATTAAGTACTGATCACAGTGTGTGAAGGTACCATCCATTTTCTTCACTGTCAAACCTCTTGTATACGTCAATTAGATCTTTACAGGCTCGGAATGAGAGGCAATCAATTCGGGGACATTTTCAAAGACCAGTACATTCACAAGCTACACGACTTTCTTTGAAGTTATACACAAATATCTTCCGACGTTTTAAGTAACCTTCAGTAATACACCTACTAGCCACCAGTTAAAGATTTTAAACTGAATTCTGTACTCCCAAGAATTTATCGTACTCGTTTTTTTATTTTCTCCTTCTTTTCTGATAGCTCCAATTTTTTTTTCTCCAGAAGATGTGTGAAAATCCGTATCTGGTCAATGAAAGATGATTTAGGTGTGTAAAAGCTGTAAGGTAAGAAAGTCGAGCTGGCACATTTGTATAAGTGCTGGCTTCTTATCACTCGTCCGAGGTGGGTCCAGGTTCGAGTGTGGCATGGATGGTGTATTTGTCTTACTGCACTGGCTCTCTTCTTTCCCCAGGACGGGCGACTGCTCAAGGTGGTCGTTAAACTCTCAAATAAAAAAAATCAAGCGTGCCAAGGAAGAGTGCAGCCTATAAAGAGTTGTTGCAGTAGTATTCGCAATGCGCAACTAAAGACACTGAGATCCTAGTTTGTTAAGTATATCTGCGGTCGTTCCATAAATGGCTCATTCCAACACCTAAGTTAAAACGGCAAGGCGGTGTACGGTATAAATTAGGCAAGGTCAGCTCATGGAGTATGAGTTAGTGCTTAATTAAGGAACGAAATGGGCAAAAGGAGTGATCTTAGCGACTTTGAATGTTGCATGACAGAAGGCTCCAAGTCTTCTGGTTCGAGCATCTATCTACAAGATGCCCGTTTTTCTGGGCTTCTCGCGCACAACTATAGCAAGGGTTTTCTGTGAATGGTGTGACACATACAAAAAAAAATCCAGTAATCGGCGATTCTGAATGGTGTGACATACAAAAATACTTCCAGCAATCGCCGATCCTGAATGGTGTGACACACAAAAAACTTTCAGCAATCGGCGATCCTGAATGGCGTGACACAAAAAAAACTTCCAGCAATCGGCGATCCTGAATGGTGTGACATACAGAAACTTCCAGCAATCGGCAATCCTGAATGGTGTGACACACAAAAAAAAGCTTCCATAAAACGGCAATCCTGAATGAATACACACAAAATTTTCCAGTAATCGGTGACCCTGAATGGTGCGACAGAAAAACTTTCCAGCAATCAGCAATCCTTAAAAGTGTGGCACAAAAAATTTCCAGCAACCTGCAATCCTCCATGGTGTGACACACAAAAAACTTCCAGCGATCGGCGATCCTGAATGGTGTGACATACAAAAACTTCCAGCAATCGGCAATCCTGAATGGTGTGACATACAGAAACTTCCAGCAATCGGCAATCCTGAATGGTGTGACACACAAAAAGAGTTTCCATAAAACGGCAATCCTGAATGAATACACACAAAATTTTCCAGTAATCAGCGATCCTGAATGGGGTGACAGAAAAACTGTCCAGCAATCGGCAATCCTTAAAGGTGTGACAAAAAAATTTCCAGGAATCTGCGATCCTCAATGGTGTGACACACAAAAAACTTCCATCAGCGATCCTCAATGGTGTGACACACAAAAAACTTCCATCAGCGATCCTCAATGGTGGATCGCTGATGGAATGACAATATAGCAAATCATTGCAGAATTTAACATCGTAATTCGAGTGTGATCTCTGAACGTACCATGTATTAAAGCTACAATAGTCGGCGACCATGTAACCGGTCTCCTTTGACAACCGCTCTGATCCACCAGTTGTTTTCGTCCACAGGGTCTCCAATTGCTGGAAGTATTTTGCGTGTAGCACCATTCACGGTAATACCATTCACATAACCTTATCAAGTAGACTTGCTACCCTTATGGGTGAAAAGCCCAGGAGGATTGCCGTATGAAAGGCAGTCGCTTAGATCCCTCATTTTACCTTTTCTGATCCCCAATCGAACGGTATATAATGTTCGATGAGCAGGTCTGCTTGATTTATACCTTAAACCACGCTCGCATGTGGCCTTAGGTATTGGAGTGAGCCATTTATTTGACGAGGACGTTGAGCACCTAATAAACTAGCATCTCGATGCATTTCGCTTCAGTTTTAACGCATGCTGGTTGTTTTTGAACACGTTCTCCTTCAGAAACTTCCAGAGATAGAAACTCCATGGGGGACCACACGTTTAAAAGGAGATAGGTCATACCTGAACAGATCAAATTGAAACACAAGCGTCTCTTTTTGGCGCGAATGCAGCGTCCTCTGCGTTCGGATTTTAGGCGCAAGACGATGTACACTGACGGAAAAAAATCCCAACACCAAGAAGGGGTTGTGTTAGATAAACGACAGTTGGTAGGCAGTGAGAGTACATCTGTAAGATGACGTCTATGCAAATTTCGCGCTCGTCGCATACGTTTGGCGCTAGTAGCGCCCCTCGGAACATGCACAGCAGGTTTGCTGTAATTACGCGCTGTAACGTTCGTGAGCGTTAGTTATCATTGAGATTCGACGTAGGGTGTTGATGTTTTTCAGGAATGCCTTTAAGAAGACGAAGAAGCCATTATCAACAGCTCACGGAGTTTGAATGAGGTCGTGTAATAGGGCTACGAGAAGGTGGATTTCCTTTCCGCAATATTGCAGAACGACGTGGCAGGAATGTAGCCACTGTGCATGATTGTTGGCAGCGGTGGTCAAGGGAAGGTACTGCCTCAAGAAGACCGGGTTCCGGCCTGCCACGTGGCATTACTGAGAGGGAAGACCGCCGTGTACGGCGTATGGCCGTGGCGCATCGTACCGCGTCTGCGGCAGCAATTCGAGCTGCAGTTGCCATCACAGTGACACAACGAACTGTTACAAATCGGTTACTTGAAGGACAGCTCCGAGCCAGACGCCCTGTATCGTGCATTCCACTTACTCCAAACCACTGCCGTTTGCGACGTCAGTGGTGTCAAGCTAGAGCTCATTGGAGGACGGAGTGGAGATCTTTTGTGTTTTCTGATGAAAGCCGGTTCTGCCTGGGTGCCAGTGATGGCCGTGTGTTGGTTAGAAGGAGGCCAGGTGAGCGCCTGCAACCAACCTGTCTGCGGCCGAGACACACTGGACCTACACCTGGAGTTATGGTCTGGGGAGCAATTTCCTACGACAGCAGGAGCACTCTCGTGGTTATCCCACGCACCCTGACGGCACAGTTGTACGTCGGTCTGGTGATTCAACCTGTTGTGCTGCCATTCATGAGCAGCATTCCAGGGGGTGTTTCCAACAGGATAACGCTCGCCCGCATACCGCTGTTGTAACCCAAAATGCTCTACAGAGTGTCGACATGTTGCCGTGGCCTGGATCACCAGATCTTTCACCAATCGAGCACGTATGGGACATCATTGGACGGCAACTCCAGCATCACCCCCAACTAGCAGTAACCGTCCCTGTATTGACCGACCAAGTGCAACAGGCATGGAACTCCATCCCACAAACTGACATCCAGCACCTGTACGACACAATGCATGAACGTTTGCGTGCTTGCATTCAACATTCTGGCGGTTACACCGGTTATTAATGTACCAGCATTTCACATTTAAAATGGCTCTTCTCGCGCTTACAATAAGCTGTGATCTTGAAACCTTAATCGATTAAATATGTTACCTATACAAATGTATTGCCGCCATTTCATTCCTCTACAACTATTTTTTCGTGGTGTTGGGATTTTTTTCCGTCAGTGTTTGCTCATTCACATTTACAGAGATATATATGCTTGCGAATACAATCGATGCAAGTTGAATTTCGACCACGAATGCAAACTTTTGTGCGACTTTTTCAGTCACTCGCACGCTCTCATTTCTTGCTTACTTGTTTTAATGCCAGTGTTATAAGCCTAAAGATGAACGCACATAGGATTTCTAGAATTTCAATAGCTTCTACGCCACTACAGAGCAAAGAAAAGGTAGGTTTCAAAATGTTACTGTCTCTGCGACTTACCTGTATCTACAAAATGACACACCGAATGTATGACGACATCCTTTTAATGAAATATGGATCGGAAGGAAAATGCTCGTAAACCAAATTTTCCTATCTTAGACCGACAACCAGTTATGTTTGGTGTAGAAGTTATTTTAATATGTATAAGCGCGAGTCAAATGAAAGTGAGCCGCCCTTCTCTGAGGCCGAATGGTTGTGCCCACTGACCTTGATACGTGACTGTCGGACGCAGTCATCTGTCAGATCAGTTGTCGAGGCACGGTTGCGAGGAGAGGTACTGTTGAATCTGAGTTGCATTGGTTTGAACACAGGCCTGTACCGCAACGGACTCTCCAGCAGAAGAACAGCGTGCTGTGGTTAGATTTTTAACGGCTGAAGGTGTTTCACAACATTATATTTATCACCGCATGTCTGCAGTTTATGGTGAGCATTACATTTCATTAGCCACAGTGAAGCAATGGAACAAACGCATCAATTGGCACATCTGCTGCGGTATCACCGAGAAGGAAATATGTTCTTCGATCGCATAGTCGCCGGAGATGAATCGTGGTGCCATCGCTACGAATCTGATACACGACGACAAGGCTTTCAGTGGAAGCGTCCTCAATCACCACCCCAAAAGGAGGCCAAAAAGAACATCTCCGCTACAAAGGTAATGTTCAGATTTTTTTTCGAATATGCTGAATATGGAGAGACTGTCAGTGCTGACCGCTATTCTGCCACGCTGCAACGCCTACGCATGGCAATCAAGAACAAGAGTTGTAGCTTATTGTCGAGGTGTATCACCTTGTTGCACGACAACGTGCGACCCCATACTGCTAATGTTACCATGGAAACGCAGACGACGCTCAAGTAGGAAACTCTTGCTCATACTCCCTACAGTTGAACCTTTCGCCTTATGGCTTTCGCATTTTCAGTGAATTGAAGAAGAAGCTAAAGGGTCGCAGATTTGGGTCGGAAGCTGAAGTGCAGGAAACAGTTACATTAATTCTGATGCAAAGGACTTCTATGATCGTGGAAGCACCAGACTCGCTAGTCAATGGGACAAATGCCTCAATGCTGGTAGTGACGTTTTTTGGCATGAAGATAATACTTTCCGACATAATCACCTTGGCTCACTTTCATTTGACTCGCCCTTACACAGTATAACAACTGGTTGCAAGGGATTTGTTGTTTCGTGTCACTTGACTTGAGACAGCATTCTGTTGCTTTGCAGCATTTTGCACGTTATTCGGAAAGTGTAAGAACCCGTTGAAAAACTGGGGTTTTTTTTAGCATTTTATTGGGTTGTGCGAAAAGTCTGCTTGCACATGTAGACAAAAGTGAAAGACAAAACTTTTACATACAACTGCCACTTTGTTTAGAAATGTAGGCACCACTGTTTTCCAGTACATCTTGCCATCAATCGGGTAGCTTGGAAATCCCATCCGGGCAATACTTTGTAGGTTTTGGAGCAAAGAACAGGTGAATATCCTCACTCTCCCGGTATTCACCGAATAACCGAGCCCTGTGGGGACTGGCGTTATCGTCAAAAACTGGTGGCGAACAGCTCCCCTGAGAAGCCATTCATATACCTCTAGAACAGGGATGGCGAAATTATGACACGCGTGCCACTGGGTGGCACACGGACACGATTTGGGTGGCACGCCTGAATGAAAACATTAACATTAAATAAAATTTTAGTTTTTTGAAAACAATTTTTCGACATCATGTCCGTAGTGTGTTTTTGCAAATAACTGAGCTCTGACAAGAAAATTAATCTAGCCAAGAGATGTCCTCCAAAGGGGAACCACATCAACTTTTTTTATATTTAATTGACTTATGCATTAATTCCACAAAGAGAAGCGTCACGAGCACACAATTATTATTTTTCTTCTTATCATTTCGCTCCTACGGACTTCCACCACGAGACGTCCACACCTGCTTCGGCTTAAGCCTCTTTCTATTCTTCTAAACCCCCTCCCCTTTGCGGGGGGGGGGGGAGAGAAAACCAATAAGACAGGAATACACGCATGAGACAGCGTGTTCCCACGAGAACTGAAAGTAACGTTGCACAATGAACGAAGAGATTTCAGATTTATAACTTGGTAACACTGCGACGCCAGTCCAGAGCTTTAGTTTGTCAGTAAAGTTTGATTTGTTTGTAACTGTTGCTTATTCCTCTTGTGAATTGAATTTTTTTCTTTACTAATGTTTTTTTGTATCTTGATGTTTTCCTTTTGGAAGAGCCCAGTCTAGGAAACACTTCCTCCGAACATGCCCGAAAAGTTTCGTTTCTTAATGCATAACAAAAAGTTTTTTTGTATTCGTTACTCTTCAATCACTGCTAATAATGAACGATGACAAATAGTCCAGCGTATTTTTGAGTGCTTGAAAATAAAGTCCCTCTCTTTTTGCAAATTCTTTTAAATAATACAAATCTTTTTGCTGGTACGTGGATAATGGTATATAATGAGTTTTCCACATTGGTAACATTTTGCTGTGGTTTTACTTCCTCACAAAAATGAATCACCATCAATCTGAGAGGTGAGTGTCTTGGTCCTTCCCCTTTGAACTTCATAGAGACTCTGTTAAAATCGCATTTAAACTTCTTAAAGTTGGGTCGGAGAGGGCATGTAACGCTTTGTTGGCCCCATGCTAGCAGTAGCCTAATTAAAAAATCGCAAACAAGAGGTGGCACACTAGGCATTCGAAAGCAGTAAAGCAAACTTTAATTGGCATACTAATCGGAAAAGGTTCGCTATCCCTGCAGCAGTCAGGGTCTCACCTGACTGCTGCAATCGAAAACGGTATGGAAAAGGTGTCAATCGGAAAAGGTTTGTAGCGTGCAGCAGTCAAGGTGCCACCTGGAAATACGTGCAGCGTCGTGTGTGAATCCAACATGATGCTAGCCCAAACCAGGAGTCCTCCACCACGGTGGTGGTCGATTTCCCTAACATTGGAGGGAAGATTTCGGTTTTCCGCCTTTTTCCAAGTGTTCACGCATCGAGAATTCATGTTTAGGCTGTACTCCGACTCGTCACCGAAGCGAACACAGGGCCATTGATCAAGGGTACAAAGGTGTAGAGCTCAATTTAGACAAACCTTTCTGTGCGGTGCTGTGAGTGGGATACAGACCTCTTTGGTGGAGTCTTCTGTGAACTGTTTGCCTAGATATCGCGGTTTCTGTAGTAGAGGTGAGATTTTGTGAGGGTTCCTGGCTGTCGAGTCCCTCCTACAGTGACGAGCTATTAGAGACAAATACCGGTCGTCATGACTTGTTGTTGCTCGTGAGCCTCCTTGCCCCGGCCCTCTGCCTCTTGTCATGGTTTCCTGGAACAGTCTCCGGAGATTGAAGGCCACTTGCCTCCATACATTCAGTCATCTTGCTTTCTCAGCTTGCTTTCTCAGCTTGCGACTACTCTGCCCAGTGTTGCCAATTTGAGGGGAAAGTCGCTAAATCTAGGTGATTCTGGATTGGAGTTAGCGACAAAAACATTAGTTTGGGATTAGCGACTTTTTTTAGGGCATTTTGTTTTGTTTAAACAATTTCAGCGATTTCTTTTACACTGCTGGCCACCCAAAATGCAACACCAAGAAAGAAGCATCCGATTGTCCTGAAATTCGCAGCATGCATTGTCCGCGAGAGGACATGCAAACGATTAGCATTGCATATGAAAATCATGTGCGCCCGGCACACCACCTAGAAGCACTATAAGAAGGGGGCACAGAAGGCGGGGTGTGTGTAGTGGAAGTGTGTTGTGCTGCCGGACATGTGCGTTTGAAGCTTCCAGATGCCTCGTCGCAGAATGCGGCAGTCATTCCAGCACGTTTAGGAGTTCGACAGAGGACGAATAGTGGCTTATCGCGACAGCGGTTTATCGTACCGAGACATCGGCGCCCATGTGGGACGACATCCAGAAACAGTGAGGTGAGTATGGATTTGGTGGGTGCAGGAGGGACAGACGGACCGAAGTGAGCGATTGCCGCAGCCGCGGCACACCACCGATCGAGAGGACCGGCATGTTGTGCGGCGGGCATTGACGGCTCGCACCGCCACATCACGAACGTTAGCGCAGGAATTAGGGTGTGTTGCCCAGCAACCTGTGTCAGCACGTACCGTTCGACATCGTCTGCAGGAGCGGAGACTTGTCGCACGGCGCCCATTGCTCCAATTACCATTGACGTTACACCACCGGCGAGTGCGGTGGTGGTGGGCCGTTGAACGCCGCACCTGGACTACGGAATGGCACGACATTATCTTCTCCGACGAATCCTGCTTCTGCCTGCAACACCACGATGGTCGGATCCGCGTGTAGCGGCACCGCGGCGAGAGACTGTATGACGCCAGCATTACGCATCGCCATACCGGTCCGTCGCCTGGCGTTATGGTTTGGGGCGCAATTGGATATGACCCCCGCACCCCTCTGGTACGCATCGCCGGTACACTCAACAGCCACCGCTACGTCACCGACGTTTTGGAGCCTGTAGTGCTCCCTTACCTTCCAGCGGCCACGTTTCAACAGGACAATGCGCGCCCACACGTGGCACACATCGTGCAACAATTCTTCACTGCCCACCAGGTGTCACTGCTGCCATGGCCCGCCTGTTCTCCCGATATGTCGCCAATCGAACACGTCTGGTCGCTGATAGGCAACCGAGTGGCCCGGCAAGCACTACCCGCGGCTACGCCTGATGAACTGTGGCTACGTGTGGAAGCAGCCTGGACCGACATACCCCAAGCCCACATCCAAAGCCTCTTTCGTTCGATGCCGCGGCGTGTAGCGGCCGTTATTGCCAGCTATGGCGGCTACACGAACTATTGATGTCTGCGTGTCCCGCAAGTCGCACGGGCCTGTAAGCTCAATCGTTTCATCTTTGTATCTGTTGTTATGTGTCCAGTAAATCCGGCTTTGTTATCTTGTGTCCTTCTTGGTGTTGCATTTTGGGTGGCCAGCAGTGTATTTAGAGTTTAAGCATTTTAAATACGGTTTTTGAATCAGGAGACTATATTCTTCACTTTTCGCAGATGTAATAGATATAACCGTGAATTTTAATGCTTGTAGAATGCAATTCCCTTTCCTTCCCGTCTTTATTTCCATCAGTCACAGAAAGCTTGCTGATGCTCGATGAGTTTGCCTGGGATTCCTTAGACAGCGAGTATGATAGTGGTGGGACTTACTACAGTGTATCCACTCGCAGTAACATTTTATCATTAAAACAAACGTTTTTTTTAAATATAAATCAAAGTAAAAGTAACACAGAACTGGAAAAAACGTTTTGTTTTGCAAGAAATAATTTCATTTTCAACGCTATAATTTATTGGTTCACCATGCTTTATATACTAAGTATTTTTAGCTGGTTTTCTTAACCATTTAAAACTTGTTTCTGTATCCTCCCCCTAAGTCTGTGTACTATTGAAGCCATATTACCATTCACCCGAGTTGGGTGCGGGTTCGAATCTCAGTGAGGCATGAATGTTGTATTTGTCTTTCGGCACTGGTTCTCTTCCTTCCCTGAAAAGAGTGGACTTAAATTAGAAATGGGTGACTTCTTACCTATACTCGCTTTGCTTCTTACAGCTTATCGTGTTGCTCACGATGTTCATTATCCCCCACCCAGCCATATTAAGTAACGAAGGCGTCACATTCACTTCTTTTTACATTATTAATTTAAAGTCTCAAATAGCCACCCCCGGTGGCGCAGTGGTCTAAGGCGTTGGCCTCTGATCATTCGTCCGTAAGGGGTTCGGGTTCGAATCCCGGTCAGGTATGGATGTTGTGTATGTCTTACGGCACTGGCTCTCTCCCTTCCCTGGAGCCAGTGACCCTAAATTAGGGACGGGCGACTGCTTATAGCCCACTGAGTTGCTCACGGTGGTCGTTAAACCTCCAATCAAAAAAAAAAAGAAGTCTTAAATACATAATAAGAATGTGTCATTAAATTTTAAATGGCGCACAGATAAGTACGAAAATTTAACATAATAAAAAAATCTTATTTTTAAGGACTTTTTTTCACTTTTGGAGCCTATTTATGGCTGATTCGGAGACTTTCAGAATGAGTGAGTTGGCAACACTGGCTCTGCTTCCAATCTACGGATCGTTTTACACCGTAAAGAATATTTTATGCAATAATGCGGAGCCCTTCTTCCACTAACAGTCCAACTCAAGCTTCATTTGCCGCATCTCTCTAAGAAAATCTGTTTAGGTCACGTGCCTGCCAACTCGATGACGTGTGATCGACATTTGCATATTTCCGTAGGAGCTACCACAATGTTGCTTGGGTACGTCCACTCAGTGTTTCCTTTTGCACATGTTTTTGAAAAATCTTTACAATCAGTGGTTTCGTTTTGGACACATTCTCGAATTTTTACTTGTCACGTTAATTTTGGACACCAGTTTGCTTTGAAGACCATTCCTGGCGCCCCGGTAGCGCAGTGGTCTCAGCGCTGGCATATGATCATTCGTCAGAGAAGGGTCCGGGTTCGAATCCCGGTGAGGCATGGATGTTGTGTTTGTCTTATGGCCCTGGCTCTCTCCCTTCCCTGGAACCAGTGACCCTAAATTAGGGACGGGCGACTACTTATAGCCCACTGAGTTACTCACCGTGGTCGTGAAACCTCCACCCCTCCACCCCCCCCCCCCCCCGAAAGACAATTCGTATGTGCGTCATGTTAGACTTGCATTTCAGCCCAGGTACTTTGATCTCTTTTCAGTTTACCTGAGTTGTTCTACTTTTCTGTTTCACACGTTGATTTTCGTACATCTAAACTATTTCTTTGTTTTTGTAATCCTTATAATTTATGTATCTCTTATTATGTTCTGATTAGAACTCATATTCAGATGGAAGGAATTTTCTCGCTTGCACAGAAAGAAAAATTATTTCCAACGCTGGCGCTCTAGAATGTTGTTAGAAGGAACAATGTTCGATTAAAAAATAAGGAAAACCCCCACTCCCCTGCGAACCTAGTAGTAACGAGTTCAGTAACTGTCTCTCTCTCTCACACACTTCCAGTTTCTCTCTCTCTCTCTCACTTTAAGTTTCTCTTTCTCTCTCTCTCAATTCTAGTTTCCCTTTCTCTCTCTCTCTCTCACTTTCAGTTTCTCTTTCTCTCTCTCAATTCTAGTTTCCCTTTCTCTCTCTCTTGCTATATATAACACATTTATACTATAAATCAAACGTGTATAAAATTTTAAACCAGAATTTTCTCTTATAGGAAATTCATCATTTAGAAAAATGAAGAACAGATGTGGCTAAACTAGAGAACGCAACTAAGTCGCAAAATTAATTTTACATTGGCTGTGGATAAACTACGCTGTAAAAATCAGCGGCTGCGAAACTGAAAGTGTTTAACCGCAGTACTGCGAGGATTGAGACAATAGAGAAGTTTCTAGAAGAAACTAAGGAATGCAGACACGACAAGAAAAGCATTTGGGTGTCTTGAAACACGCAGGCAACATGAGCTATAAACCTGATGTTGAGTTCATTAGGGCGAAACGTATGATAGGTATTCCTATAATACGAGAACAAGAAGATGAAAGAATTTGAAGTAGCTGCACGCTTCATTGTCCCGAGGCAAATTTTCAAGGAATGCATTGGATGGAATCCAGAATGACGATACTCAATGTGCTTATATTAAGAAGCAGAACAATCGTGTCTACATTTTTCTGAAAAATTATTGGCTATCAGTGTTGCAATTGATTTGCGAAGAAAGCATGACTAACTTTTTAGGTCGTACTGCATACAAGCACTTTTTAAAAGGAATACCAGTACAGAAAATGATTGGGTGCTATCGAAAAATAACTCCCTTATCGCAACAAGAAAAACAAAAAAATGCACGTCTTCCTGGCTCTTGGATTAAATCTGCTTAAAGAAGAGATATTCCAGGAGGGGGGGGGGGATATGTCATAAAATGATTCAAGAAATGCTGTAGATGCAAATGATGAAGATAAGTTGCGGGAACAAGATACGCGTGAAACAAATTGAAAAGATAATAGAAATGATGATGAAAGTCGCGAAGCTGAAGAAGATCAGAGTGAAAATGACGTACGTATAACTTAAATTTTTTTCTGTCGTGTCATATGAAGCCCATATAAAACAGACGTTTTTATTTCAGTTTTCCTTGACCGAATTAATATTCCTTTATCAAGTAAAAATTTAAATAATTTAATTCATGTGCTTCTTTCCTGTATTGTTGAAAAGGAATGAAGGTATGCTATCTGAATTGCACAAAGTTTTTCACTGTACTTTTTAGCACGTCTTTTGTAAAAAAAGATCGTGCTTATGTTACCGGTTTGTCCGTCCGTCCGTCAGTACGCCTGTACCCACGATATCTCTGCAACTATTAGTCCGATTGCAAAAATTATTTTTGCATTGGGAACCTTGAAATACGCGAATGATGATCCTTCATTTCGTTTTTTTTTTTTTACAATGTACAATTTCGCCGCTAGGGGGCGTAAACGCAGATGATGTCGAATTCAAAAATACGTTTTATTCCACATATCTGCTTCTAAACATCCGGTTGAAAACATTTTTTTATCTTTCGATCCCATTTATATCTAAGAGTATTTTAGATATAGTTACTTTTTCAAATTACGCATAGATTATCTGCTAGGGGGCGTAAAAGTAAATTACATTTTTCCAGATAACTCTTCTTCTAAAACTCCGATTTGAAAAACTTTTTCTTCAGCGGATACACCTCCTGATGGAAAATCTTTTGCATATAATTTAAAATTTTTGGTAAAGAATACTTTAGCCACCAGGGGGCGTAAGTTTAATTTTTGCTTCTGAAGTATTTGCCATAAAATCTGAGCTTCTAAAATATCGATTGAAAAAAATCTTTCGAGGACTGATGCCACTCACATCGATAAACATTTTTGGAATATTTTCTTCTTAAAATATTCCACAGTTTCTCCGCCAGGGGGCGTAGATGTATATCTTATTTTTGTCAATATCTCTACTTCTAGGAGTCCGATTTGAAAAATTCCTTCTTTGTTGGATAGTGTTTCCAGTGTGACATGTTTTTCATATAATTTCAAAATTTTGAAGTAATTCATAGACTTTCCGCTAGGGAGCGTAAAGGTAAATTGCTCTCCCTCCCCCCTATATCTGCTTCTAAATCTCCGATTTGAAAAGTTCTTTCTGCACCAGATACAGCTCCTGACGGGAAATCTTGTGCACATAATTTCTAATTTTTGTAAAAAAATGGTTTGGCCACTAGGTGGCGTAAGTCTTAATTTGCACTTCTGATGTATTTGCAGCAAAATATGAGCTTCTAAAATCTCGATTGAAAAACTTCTTTCTTCCGTCAGATACTATTGTTTTCCATACCGGTTCCATTGACTTTGAACAGCTTTGATAAATTTAATTTGCGTCAGAACGGATTCAAAAAATGTGCTTATTACACCTGAAAATTCGGTGTCATCTTTCTTGTTGTTTAGTGTTATTAGTATTTTAAAACTTTAATGATAGAACCGAACGTGTTCGTACTAATACGGTAAAGCTATTTTAATCACCAAGGTAAAGGAAAAAGGCAATAACCATGTATTAGAGTTCGACGGGTAGCACTTAAATGAATGGATATTACGAGTAAAATATTATAATTTTCCGAAGGCAGGTGTCTTAGGAACAGTTCATGACACAAAGGTCGTGGATAAATCATCCAGTTTCATTTCATCTGTTTTGTCTTGGCAGGTGTACAGCAAGTTTTCAGATTTGTGACATGACGCAAGGAATACAAAATGCGTAAATAAACAAAGTGCTTTTCATTTCTGTTGAGTGGTTTGGGTGACTGCACAAAATCTTCATCAGATAGGCGAAGTCGTTCTAATACGCTGATGACCAAAATTGACGTGACAGATACAAAACCATGAATAACGCAAAACCCACACGAAGAGTTTAATGACAGTTGGTACAGGCACATATCGACTATAAGGACTCTTGTTATCGTATTAAGAACTCTTGTTATCATAAGGACTCTTGTTATCATATTGTGATATCTTTTCTTGTATATACAGTACAAAAGCCGTTCCATAAAAACTGGAAGTAATTTTTTTGAGTTGGCAACAGTGCGAAGGGGAAAAACAACCACGCAGACGACTAACTGAATTAACGAAGTATCTGTGGCAACAGTTATTAGCCGTGGCAGACGATTCCGATTTTATTATTGCGCATGTTTAAGGTGCGTCTGCGTTTTGCCATACAGCTATGGAAGTGAGTGATTCAGAGTTAAGAAGTGAAATGCTTTGTGCGATAAAATCTTGCTATCGTTTGGGTGAAACGGCTCCAGAAACAGTTGATTTAATGAATAACAAAGCCTACAAAGATAAATGTTTGGGCGAGTCAACGTTTCTTTAGATGGCACCATGATTTCATAAAACTGCGTTTGTCGGCAGAACTCGCTTCTAGGCCTGGTCGACCTGAAAGTGTTGCTACGGAGCGTATTGCTAACATTGTTTGGGCAATCCCGCAAGACGATCGACAAATGACGTTTAAAGACATTGCGGCGTCAACTAATATTTCAAAAACGTCAGCATTCCGCATTCTACGCGACAAATTGCTGCTGCATCGTGTGTGCTCCAGATGGGTACCTCATCACCTGACGAGAGAACAATTGTTAGCCAGAGTTCAGGTGTGTCATGAGTGGAAACAAATGATTGCAAAGGATCCGAACTTTTTCAATACAGAAATAACTGCCGATGAAACATGGGTCTACTATTTCGACCCCCCTCGCGAAGCGCGCAACAAGTGTCTGGAAAAACAGGCTCACCTCCTCCGAAGAAATTCCGCTAAACCAAATCAGCTGGGAAAGTGAAGATGATAATTTTCTTTGATCATAAAGGTGTAGTCTACCAGAATGCCGTTCCTCCACAAATTAATATCAATGCTGAGTATTGCATTTCAATCTTGAAGCGTCTGCTACGACACATACCGATTAAGCGACCGGAACTGTTGGTCAAGTGGACCCTACAACATGATAACGCCTCGCCTGCCCACACGTGGCTGCTTGCGTTCAACATTTCCTTACAAAATGCAGTATCGAAATCATACCACAGCCTGCCTACCGTCCTGACCTCGCCCCGTGCGATTTCTGCTTGTTTCCAACAATGAAGGGGAAGTTTCGTGGGGCAGTATTCAACACAGATGCTGACGTTATTCAGGGGTCGCTAAAGCAGCTTCCACAAAAGGCTTTGGCAACATGCTTTGACCAATGGACTGAACGAAGGGACGCGTTGCATATCATCCGAGGGAAGCTACTTTGAGAAAGAATAACATATATTTTGGTGTACCTATATTTCTTCATTTTGTGTCATTTTACTCTCAGATTCTATGGAACGGCCGTTGTATTAATGCTAGCGGCACGTGGCAAATTCTTTAAGTGGCTCCTCTGCAACAATCGCAAGAGATCAACAGCACATTGGTTACATACCCCTCAGCTACATAAACATTGTCCAAAGCTACCGCTACACCCGCGAAACGTGAGTCCTCTACAACAGTCGTAAGTGATCAGCACAGTGGTTGGATACTACTGAGCTACATAACTACTGTCCAAATGTACCCCAACACCCGCAAAAAGTGATCAGCACTGTGGTTGGATACCACTAAGCCACATAATTACTTCCCAAAGCTATACCCCTACACCCGCGGAAAGTGCTGGTTCTCGTATGGTGGTCTGCTGCAGGCTTGATCCATCATTTATTACTTCTAACTTGTGAGACCATCATTTCGGACCGCTACTGTGCGGAAATGCAGCAGACGCATAAAAAAGCTCTTTACTTAAACAGGCAGTTTTGGACAGCAGGCATGGAGTGAATCCTCTTGTTCCACAACAATGCGCGCCTACATGTCTCTTAAAGGAGCTTCCCACAAACTCACCAGTTCTACTACGCAACTTTGCAGCACTCTGCATGTACACCAGACCTTTCTCCTACAAATTAGATATCTTTCGGCATCTGGATCATTTACTCATGGATAACGCCTCTCTAAGCAACCAAGCTGTGTGTCGGGCCGCTGCTACCTTTTTGCCACACAGACTCTTGATTTTTTTTTTTTTTTTTTTGATTGGAGGTTAAACGACCACCGTGAGCAACTCAATGGGCTATAAGCAGTCGCCCGTCCCTAATTCAGGGTCACTGGTTCCAGGAAAGGGAGAGAGCCAGTGCCGTAAGACAAACACAACATCCATGCCTCACCGGGATTTCGAACCCGAACCTCTTACGGACGAATGATCAGAGGCCATCGCTTAGACCACTTGAATTTTATGGCCGTAAGATTCACAACTTTGCAATGTCTTTGCAGAAGTGTGTCGGTACAGAGGGAAACTACTTTGGCTAAGCGAGTAGTTGCTTCCTATTTTTATGAAATTTTTCGTGTGGTACTATCATTACGGACATTTTATCTGCACCAACGCAATACCTGAAAAAAATGTTCTTCATACCAGAGGACAACAAAGTTTCATGATTTCAAAGACTACAGTCTTGTGACACTTTTATGTATATTAAGGTAATACAACGTCGTTTGTCACAATTATTTATTTTTTCAAGCCGACCATGATTTCGCTGGGTATTGACCTAGAGCTTCATCTGGACGAATGGCACGTAAATATTCAAATTGTATATGACATCATAAATGGTGTTTACACTGACCTAAAGAAGTCATCGATGGCTAAACACTGTTACGAAAAGGACCACAAATTTCTCTTTGAAGAAGCAAAACCAATTGACAAGCCAGATTCAACCACCAAACTTGATGTTCTGGAAGCTTTCCATGTATATCAGAAGTCTTCCCAACTTGTTAATGACATGGCATCCACGCCATTTCTATCAAACGCGTGGAAGCATCTAACCAAAACACGTGAATGTAAACACCATTTATGATGTCATATACAATTTGAATATTTATGTGCCATTCGTCCTGATGAAGTTAGGTCAACTCCCAGCGAAACCATGGTCGGCTTGAAAAAATAAATAATTGTGACACGTTGTATTACCTAATTATATAACAAAGTTTCAGTTTAATTTACGTAACTTCGGCTGCTGAAAATAATGCCTTTGTAGTGAAAATCAAATACAAAGAGTTAAAATACGAAATTATTTTTGAAAATCATTATCTGAAAGTTTCGTGAACCAATCATAAAATTTTGCCATTTGTACAGTAGTTGATTTCTGCTATGTAAAATGATAAAGCTGTACGGCCAAATGCTAAGTACATAGACTAATTCTGTTTACGTATGTACTATGTAAAAAAGTAAACATCATTTTTCTCTATGAGCCTTCTAATTTTCAATTGTCAAATTGTCAGCAAATGATTCTTCGTGGACCTTAAATTTCCGAAAAATTTTAAACTGCAACTCAGAATCCCGTCGTCGCTTAATTTACTTCAGCCTTCAGAGCAACTTCCTCCAGCACTTTTCAGCGTTTAACACCCCGCCCCCCCCAATCCCGCTTCTTTTATGTTTTTCCCTATTTAAGGAGAAAGGAAAGTTAGCTGTTGTTTCTCCGTTTCTCCCTACCCTGACATTTGGAACCAACAAGCTCTGTAACCGAACATAATTAGATTTTTCAATGAGAGTAAGTGGAAATTGTTGCCCCCTCCTGCAGGTTCAACAATTCCCACTTACACATTGACAAATCGAAACTTCTTTTGGAAAGAGAAATTCAATACATTAAAAATATGAAAGAAAGCATTTATAACCATAAGGTTGTCGGTTGCGCAGTGGTTAGAGAAGCAGACTGTCAATCTGGGGGTTAAGAATTCAAAACCTGTTGCGGTGGTGAGCTCCGGATACCCACCGCGCTACGGAGAGCGCGATAAGACAATGGTCCCGGGATGAGGACCTTCAGTTGAAAACAAAGTCAACATCGCCTTATTCCTTCTCCCGCTTATCGTGCTCCACCCGTTTCATGACTTTCTCATCAGCGTGCTCTAACCCTCTCTTCCGCTCTCATACCTGTCACGAAGGTCACTTCATAGTAAGAAAGTCAGGTCTAAACATAACCTTAGGAGAAATCCCTACGAACTCACATTTACGATAATAAGGAATTATTATCACAGTTATAATTTTCATAAACAATGAAATATAAAGGCTCTTTGATTTATAACAATGTCTATTTTCCAAGAAGGGTTGGCTTACCTTGTAAGTGGATCTCAGAACCTTTCAGCCCCAGCCCCTGCGCTGCGGAGCTGAAATACTACATCACCCACCTTGATTCCCGGATTTATCTCCGAGTGATTGCCATCTTTTTGGCCCGCTCAAAGAGGAGATGCGAGTGAAACAGATTTTTTCCCTGTGCAACAAGATGCGCATGGCTGGTTGCGCGCGCAACCAGAAGCAGTTTTCGGGCAAAATTCGAGTTAATTTCACAATGGTGAACCTACATTGCGAGAGGAACTGACCATATAGAAAAGTGAATTGTCTGTTGACCAAGATATGAATATACAGGATCTCTTACAATTTTGCACATTTATTACTGATACACTGTATGAGATACACAAATGTGGTTGAGCACATAAATAAGAGCAAATACTAAAGTATTTTCTACCTCATCACAAAAGCTCAATGTGTGCACCATTTGTTGTCGTTGCCCATAGAACATCTAGCCGAAACTCCAGTTCCAACCATATGCGCTGCAGCATGTCCTAAGTAATAGTCGAAATGGCACTGTTGATACTCGATTTCAGGTCATCGATGTCTTCCACCTTTGTCCGATACACGATATCCTTCACATATCCCCACACAAAAAAATCCAGAGGTGTGACGTCGGGAGAACGGGGTGGCATTGCAATTGGAACACCCCGTCCAATCCGTCACCCAGGGAATGTTGTGTTTAAAAGTCCCGAGCGTGCCGTTCTCAATGTGGTGGCGCACCGTCCTGTTGGAATATCACGCTTGGTGGAAGGTCCTCCAACTGGGGCACAACATACTCACGCAAAACATCCAGGTAACATCTGCCGTCAATATTGTCTCACTGAAGAAAATTGGTCCAGGGACTCGGTTATGCATAACACCGCATTACACGTTCAATTTAGGATTGTCTATTGCAAGTTCCATAAACGCACGAGGATTTTCAAAACCTCAAATCCTGACATTGTGTCTGTTTAACAGCCCAGAGACACGAAAAGTTGCCTCATCTGTAAAACAAACATAAGTGAGAAACTCAGGATCTTCACTCAGTCTATCCAGAATCGTTACTGCAAGTTCTTTTCGTCGTGGTCTATCGTTCGCCTCAAGTGCTTGTAACAGTTGCACTTTGTATGCGTATTAGCGTAGATGTCTATGCAGAACCCTGTGTACCGTGGACCGGAGCATTTGTAGTTCTCTAGAAGCGGAACGATTGGACTCCTTCGAGCTTCGTGAAAATGAATCACGAACACGTTCGATGTCTTCATTCGATGTCCGTGGGCGGCCGCTACGATCTTGATCCAACACGGACCCAGTCTACGTGAATTTCTGAAGCCATTGGCGGATACTAGGACGAGATGGTGGGGTGTTCTCATACTTAGTCCGGAAATGTCGTTGCGTTTGTGTATCAGATTTTGTTTCGATGAACCAAGCGAAGCACTGCGCTCTCTCTTGTGGGGACCACATTTTCATAGAACAGCACCTTCTACGTCAGTGAAGGAGCTATTACGAAAAAAACGATAATGTCTATTAAAACTTTGATATTTACAGTATATTGTACAACAAATACCATAAACATACATAGCACAGGGTGTTCGTAATAAATATGCAAAATTGTAAAGAGACTTTTGCACACCCTGTATATTTTTCTCTTTTATTTCTTTATTTGAACAGCTGGTGTATCAATGAAACATTATTAACATTTCCTCTTCAATTTATCGTGTTTTTAAAATTCACTCTGATGTCTGTCTACAGAACGGATTCGAATATTTCTGTCACCATCCGTAGATCTGCATAACGATGGCAAAGTATTGTACAAGGTGAGTCATTATTTTTCGCATTCATTGATGAAAAGAACTCATGTTCCGATACATCACTTACAGAACCTGTAGGTTGGAAGTAACACCGCCCCGGTGGCCAAGTGGTCTGAGGCGCTGGCATCTGACCATCCCCACAAAATGGTCCCGAACGTAGCATGGATGGAACATTTTCCTGATTGCACTGGCTCTCTACCTTCCCTGGAACCACTAACTCTAAATTAGGAAGGGGCGACTGCTTACCATATCACACAGTGGCAGCAACTCGACGTCGTTCAAACCGATGTACACCGTGCAATAGCTTTCACCGAATTGCTGAGCGTACACCGCCCGTGTGCTTTATACCCTTCCGACACTCCCCCCTACGTCATGCTGCATATATGCGCATGCCCTACCGTACCGGACCCTAGTCTATATCCTGAGTGGTCTTCCGGTCCGTTCTGCCCGCTCGTTCCGCTGTTATGCTAATTTCTCCTCTTCGTCCTTAATTTGTGCACACCAGTGTAGTTAACACCGCATACACTGTTTCATTTTCAAGGTGATCTCCGCTTTTCATATGAACAAGTGCGCATATATGATCAGTTCGAAATATTACCTGCGGTACAAGTTTTTCATCATATGAGTAACCACTGCCCTGCATGACGGTCTAAGTGCATTTGGGGAACGGGGAAAAATAATGCACCAATGGAAGCAGAAAACTGTCAGAACATTTCTATTGTACACTGGGATGCCAGAAATCATGAAATACCTAGTTTCTAGGCAACGTGACGCTGTCACCCCCGATCCACCGGTAGGATGCAAACCCACAGCGTCAGGAACATAGGTAGAAGAACATCACGTAGATGGGTAATTCGATGTCAGAGTGGATAAACCTCGTGAGTTAACAGAATTTGAAAGAGAGATGATAATGTGTGCACGACGCATGTTTACTCTATCGCGGAGGTAGAACAGGAATTTCAGTGCTTCCGTTCGACAATATTAAGAGTCTATGGGGTATATGCCATTTCCGGAATAGCATCGCATCGTGGACAGAGCTGTGGGTGGAGAAAGGTGGTGGATGAAAGTGGCCGCGTTGACATCTGTCTCTTAAAGTTACACCCAACCGCACAGCGACAGTGGTACAAATCATCGCAGATTTAAATTAGGGAGGTGCCACAAATGTCTCCACCAAGGCCATCAGGCGACCGCTAACCACAAAAAGGTTCTGGGAACCGCCAACTTACCACAGCCTCATTGCTAACACCGCATCACCAGACTGTACGTCTTATCTGGGCGAAAAAACATCCGCACTAGACCTTGGATGATTGGAGACGGGTCTCCTGGTCCGATGAGTCCCGTTTCCAGTTATTCCGTGCATACAGGAGGGTGCGGATTTCATGAAAACCTCACGAAGCGATGGACCCGGTGTGTTGACAAGAACGCTGTTCAAGCTGGTGGAGGTTTGGTTATGATCTGAATAGGACCGTAGCTTGCCTGGGAAGACGAGACTTGAAATTACGCGCCTTCCAGTTCCACTCAAATAATACGTGGTTTTTACTTAATCACACACCGTCGTTATAAGAAAGTATTATGATCGCTCAAAAACCGCATTTCAGTTTTTTAACATAATTTTATTAAACATGTTAAAACTAGGTAAATACCCAAGAACCATAGGTTGTAAATATGTACCAAGTAAAGCGTAAATGTTATGTGAACGCCGACAACAAAGCACTCCACAGAAATGTAGAACGAAAAAGAAACCAGCGCAGAAAGAATGAGTATCGGACAGTGAACGTAACAATAAGAAGAAGCTTTAGGGGTAGGGCTTGGAAAAATACCGTTCAAGGTCAAACACTCAGAGACCTTTTTACGACAGAGCACAAACGATTAATTAGCTCTTCATCCCAACGACATGTTCGGAAAATCATGGAGGTTTAGGAGTATCAGTATTTTGTTTCTATGCCTCCATTCACTGTTTTGGAAAATTCTCTTCATGGATAAGAGATGTTCACACCTCATAGAGTATGTTACTCTGTACCCTGATTAACTGCATGGGATATTGCATGAGACCAACTAAAGTCTTTAAAAAGAAAATACTAAAGGGTGTAGCTTTCCTTTTTACGCATTCCAACTGTAGGTTGAAGAAGCGTATATGCTCCAGCTTTGTCTGTCTGTCTGCCTGTCCGTCCGTCCGCACGACAACTCGCGTAAAAATGGTTCAATTTCGATGAAATTTTAGCATGTGGTAGGGGACCACCTGGGGACAAACATTATCGAAAATGAGCGAAATGGGGTCAAAGGTCAGGACATAGGAGCGGGATCAATTCCATTGCCCTTATGCATCATAACTTATGTAAAAATGCTTCGACTGCGACAAAACTTTAACAAGTTGTTTGGGAAGGTACACTGATCCAATTCTGTTGAGTATCGTTAAAATGGGGTCACAGTTCAGGGCACAGGAGTGAGATTTATTCCACCGCCATTATCCTCATAACTTGACTAAAAATGCTTGTATTGCGACAAAACATTAGTATGTTGTTACAGAGGTATACTGAACCAATTCTGCTTAATAAAATCGAAATGGGGTCGAAGGTCAGGGAACAGGAGCAAGATTTATTCCACAGACATTATCTTCATAACTTGAGTAATAACTTAAGTAACAATTTCAGATATGTTGGAAAGCGTATCATAATCACTACATTGCATGATTTTACTAACTTGTTTAGTTACAATTTCTATTTTTTACATCCCCCAGGACAGGAATTTATGCCCCTGGAATGACCATTCTGGGAGGGCAACGGCCTTCTCTTCCCTCCCTGTAGCTACGGCCTTGCATCTGAAACATGTTTAACAGGCATAGTTTGGGATCTCTGGTAAGTCTAAATGTATGTCTGAACGGTCCCCGCCATGTGTTCATTCTTGCAGACAATCTGCATCAGTTCATGGTCATCATGCACCCACAGGGCAATGGACTCTTCCGGCAGAACAGTGCACCTCCCCACAGACCCGAGGGGACATGGTTAGAAGGACATTTCGTAGAAGTTCCCACCGTGGAATGGCCTCCCCGTTCACCGGACATGAACCTTCTTGACAATCTTTGGGGTGATGGGGAAAGGTCCGATCGAGCTTGGGAACCTCCACCCAGGAATGTGACGGAATAATGGACAGCCGTGCAGCAAAACCTGAGTGGAGATACCTATGAAACGCATTCGTGACCTTGTGGACTTAACGTCTCGCCGTGTGACTGCCTATATCGGGGTGAAAGATGGGCCTACCCGTTACTAAAGTAGTTATCCCAAAGATTTCTGTGCGCTTAGTGTATTACACTATCTGGCTACTGGTCTTCAGTTCGAGAGAGTGGCGTACATTCGTCGCCAGGAAATACTGCGACTAGCAATGAAGTTATAACGAAGTAAATTTCTCCGTCATTTCTGTCCACGCCAGGATTCGAACCCGGATCTCCTCATTCCGGAATAAGTCACTCTACCATTTGAGCTACGCGGACGTTTGTTCTGACTGCTATTTGCCTTTATGTCGTGTGCGTCCTGCTGGCAGGTACGTCACATCTCCCCCCCGAAAGAGGGCCGGGGGCATGGCCCACGGGTCAGCCGTGACCATGAATCGTTGCAGGCAGCCATCCACTGTAGAACGTGCACTTGAGAACTCCCAGTCAATCTGGTGTGTGGAATGCAACGTCACACACATTTATTTTTCGAAGCGCTGGAGATGGGATTCTCTGATTTTTCCTATCTTGCGGTGTGGAAAGAACATCACACCATTGCGAGATTTTGAACGGTCGGGTCATCCGGATAGTTCGGGCGGCATTATAACGAAGTAAATTTCTCCGTCATTTCTGTCCACGCCAGGATTCGAACCCGGATCTCCTCATTCCGGAATAAGTCACTCTACCAATTGAGCTACGCGGACGTTTGTTCTGACTGCTATTTGCCTTTATGTCGTGTGCGTCCTACTGGCAGGTACGTCACAAAGTAACAATATTCAAATTATTGAAGCTGGTTGATGCACACATGACTGGGACATTTTCATATTGGCGCCAATGGCAGAGCACGCACGCACGTTCAAGATCTCATACACTGTCTCTTTCATAATTTGCTGGTTTTCGTAGAAATAGATAAATATTTTTGCTTTTAGCAGGCCCCCGCTTTTGGAATTTTAGCACACTGATGGTGGTCCCGGGTATTGAACCCCCCACCACCACCACCACTTATGAATAAGGTTATCTGTTCTTTGATTCCTCTAGCCCACTTCCATGAGTCTTTCCTGTCGGAAACTCTAGGGCAATTATCTAAGCGTCTACTTCTAAGGGCTGTTTAAGACCTGAGTTCAAACACTCCGTCCCTAAAATCCTCTCTAACGTCATTCATTCATTCATTCATTCATTCCAAACAGGCTTTTCCTTTCGTTATAGACTCTTCTATGGAAAAAAGGAAGCCTCTGATTCAGAAATTACCATGCGCGCGCTCAGTGAATATTTTCTCAAGATCCCAGTGATTTCCCGTTTTACATATTGATGAGGAAGTAACAAAACCTATCCTCGAACTCTTATGAGCAAACACACACGCGTGGGTAGAAGGAAACGCATTTAGCTGTCACTCATCGTAAACCATCTTCTTTCCAACGTCCCTGAAATCACGAGAAGTGCACAGTAGACAGTATCAGCCTATTTCGTACGACGTGATTCATGGCTGCGTGTTAAGTGATTCCTTATGTTAGGAAGTTAGGCAATGCAACGTCTCTTCGTTACAAGCTATTTAAAGAAAATAAATGTAAAATGCAATTCATGGAGCATCAGTCAGTGACACGCTTCATTTCCTGGTTCAGAATTATGTAATTTCTAGCTCTCGAACGGAGAGACGAGAATTTCCAAGATCCTACCGTGCAGACGATAAAAACTTCCATGCATTTTCTCAGACTACATAAAAATCTTAAGCTCTGGAACTCGTGCCCACACACGCACTGAAAAACCACAGGTGATGTTGTCACTGAAACAACAGTAGCTGAAGAACTGTGCTTTGCGGAAAGCAGAACCAGACAAGACGTACGTGAACCAATTAAGCAATTTTTTTTTATCACACTTCAAATACCTGCGAATATTTTCATTCAGTTCGCTGTCTCAAAAATTCCTGATATACACTGTCGGAAAGTGAACAAAGAACACCATTAAAAATTCCAGCTGCATCTATGAGATTTATGTCGTAGTAACAACTTGTTAAGAAAGGAAAGTGATCACACGTGTGAAGTGATTCAATGTTTATTTTACCTTTTAATGCGTATTACAGTGTACAGAAGGTACATTTTAATAAAGTGTTGCACCTCCTCCAGCAGCAATACAAGCTTCCAATCTGGCATGCAATCAATCGGTCGCACAAGTGCTGGATACCACCTGGGAGATAGCATTCCATGCGCTTTCAACTTGGACGCGTAATTCAGAGATGGTCGCTGCCTGCCGGGGTCCGCGGAAGAGTCATTGTCCGATCCAGTCCCAGATATGCTCGATTGGAGACAAGTCGGGAGAGCGTGCTGGCCAAGGGAGTTGATGCACAGCCTGAAGAGCATGTTGAGTTGCCCGGGTGGAGTGTGGGTGGGCGTTATCCTGCTGGAATATCGCATTTGAGATCGCACTCAAAAATGGCAGAACGACCGGCTGCACGATGTCGCTGACGTACGTACTGCTATTCAGTGTACCCCGTACAAACACTAGACTCGTACGAGAGTGATAGCTAATCGATCCCCACACCATGATGCCCAGCGTGGTGCCTGTGTGTCGCCGGCGCATGCGCATCGGCCGAAGTCGCTCGCCGTGTCGCCTTCGGACGCGTACACGACCGTCAGATGCACCCAAGCAGAATCTGCTTTCTTCACTGAAGACCACAGACCGCCATTATTACCTCCAATTAACTCGTTCTTGACACCACCGACGGTGACTAGGGGTCCAGTGCTCGACGGTGACCAGGGGTCCGGTGCTCGACGGTGACCAGGTGTCCAGGGCTTGACGGTGACCAGGGCTCGACGGCGACCAGGGGTCCAGTGCTCGACGGTTACTAGGGGCCCACTGCTTGACGGTGACCAGGGGTCCAATGCTCAACGGTGACCAGGGGTCCAGTGCTCGACAGTGACCAGGTGTCCAGTGCTTGACGGTGACCAGGGGTCCAGTGCTCGACGGTGACTAGGGGTCCAGTGCTCGACGGTGACCAGGTGTACAGTGCTCGACGGTGACCAGGTGTCCAGTGCTGGACGGTGACCAGGGGTTCAGTGCTCGACGATGACCAGGGGTCCAGTGCTCGACGGTGACCAAGTGTCCAGTGCTTGACGGTGACCATGAATCCAGTGCTCGACGGTGACCAGGGGTCCAGTGCTTGACGGTGACCATGAATCCAGTGCTCGACGGTGACCAGGGGTCCAGTGCTCGACGGTGACCAAGTGTCCAGTGCTTGACGGTGACCATGAATCCAGTGCTCGACGGTGACCAGGGGTCCAGTGCTTGACGGTGACCATGAATCCAGTGCTCGACGGTGACCAGGGGTCCAGTGCTCGACGGTGACCAGGGAGTCCAGTGCTTGACGGTGACCAGGGGTCCAGTGCTTGACGGTGACCAGGGGTCCAGTGTTTGACGGTGACCAGGTGTCCAGTGTTTGACGGTGACCAGGGTCCAGTGCTCGACGGTTACCAGGGGTCCACTGCTTGACGGTGACCAGGGGTCCAATGCTCGACGGTGACCAGGGGTCCAGTGCTCGACGGTGACCAGGTGTCCAGTGCTGGACGGTGACCATGGGTTCAGTGATCGACGATGACCAGGGGTCCAGTGCTCGACGGTGACCAAGTGTCCAGTGCTTGACGGTGGCCAGGTGTCCAGTGCCCGACGGTAACCAGGGGTCCTTTGCTCGACGGTGACCAGAGGTCCAGTGCTCGACGGTGACCAGGGATCCAGTGATCGACGGTGACCAGGTGCCCAGTGCTCGACGATGACCAGGGGTCCAGTGCTCGACGGTGACCAGGGGTCCGTGGGAACAGTGCCACCGGCACACGTGTCCGTAGTCTCGCTTCCAACTAACGATTCCGTATCGTTCTGGTAGACACCCTTGGTATGACAGAGGATCCAATTTGTGACGCCGTAGCCGTTCGCTCTGCCAACGCCGCCCTCCTGATACTCCGGTCCTCTCGAGCGTCCGTAACTCTGTAATGCCCGGAATCACGTCTGCGAGTGTGCGAGTGCTCCTCTGACCACTGACGCCACCATCTTACCAACACCGATACCTCTTGTCCCACTCGGTCCGCAACTTGACGGAAGGACCAACCTCCTTCCAGCAGACCTACCGATAAATGAACAAATGTTGCGCGCCTGCGTCGTCCAGGCATGGCAGCTTCTTCTACGAGCCCTGAATAATATGACACCAAACGAATGACTTCGTTCTGCATGCCCGAGTCCTTAAATACACTCTGCGTGCATTTGCTTGTTGCCGTCTGCAGTGACGTCATTATTTCATCCAATGACATTCCAACTTGGATCACCATTTCTGCTGCCCTTAAAAATTAACATATTATATGACGTTTCTACCGGCATTCCTTCTGGGTGTTCTTTTTTCAATTTCCGGCAGTGTATATTCATTCCTAAAATTAACTGAAATTTGTGATAGGAAAAATACTTGAATTCAATTTTTAAGATTTTCTAAAACCATGAGAAATTCGTCTTGAAAGCTTAAGCTCCCATGTTCTGGAATTTAATAAATCACTCATGCTATGTTTCGGAGGCTTCAGATAGGCTACGTCAAGTTCAATTTGTTTTGAGTGAATTCTTGCTAATTGTTATTTAAAATGTCACACCGACTGTGGGTGTTCTTGTCCCAAAAATTTGGGAAGGTAAATGAGGAGAGTTGTTATAGTTAAACAAAATACCTATTTCGCAAAATGTGTACAAACATATATAGCTATTTTTCAGTGATAATTACCATGATTACTATAATTTAAATAAGAATTCTGTGCAAGTTTTTTGTTTCATTCATACAACTAAAGAGAAAGAAATGCCTGAACTGCACGGTAAAAGTAATAATTAAAAACTGCGGTCTGCTTTCATTTTCACTGTGGGTAACATTAAGACTATTGTCAAACGGAGAGACTTATTGAAGTACATGTTACTAATTAGGAGGGCCACTCTGGGTCTTCAGACTCCATAAGACATTCGGAATAAGCTTGAAGGATTCGCATGCCATAAATTAAGAGGGCCAGTCTGGATCTTCAGATTCCATAATACATCTGCAGCAAACTAGGAGGATTTACATGCCATAAATTAGGAGAGCCAATCTGGATCTTCAGATTCCATAAGATATCCGCAGCAAACTAGGAGGATTAACGTGGCACAAATTAGGAGGGCCTCTCTGGGTCTTCAGACTCTCTAATACATCCGAAGCTAGCTAGGAGAATTGGCATGTCATAAATTAGGAGGGCCATTCTAGGTCTTCAGACCCCATGAAACATCCAGAGGAAGCTAGGACGATTCACATGTCATAAATTAGAAGGGCCACTCTGGGTCTTCAGACCCCATAAGACATTCAGAGCAAGCTAGAAGGATTGACATACCATAAATTAAAAGGGTCATTCTGGGTCTTCACCCATAAGTCATCCGGAGCAAGCTAGGAGGATTGACATGCCATAACTTCAGACTCCATAAGACATCCAGAGACATCTAGGAGGATTGACATGCCGGGAATTAGAAGGGCCACCCTGAGTCTTCAGACCCCATAAAACATCCGGAGCAGGCTAGGAGGATTAAAAAAGCTACAATGACGGTGAGCAGAGTCTCAGAGCTTAGATTATGCCCTGCCCATCTAGGTAATCCAGCAAATCTTTCCATGAGATTAAACTGAACTCATCAGTATGAAGTCAAAAATAACCTCAGAACGACACATTTGGTATTAGAAAAGTGTAGAACTCAGTTATTTCGAATTTTAATTTACGTTCTAGAAATAGTGAGCTTTGATTTTAAAATGGAAAAACTCAGGGAAGAATAGTATGTTTGGGTGACAAATTAAAGTCGAAGGTTGAGAGGGGACAGTTCGTACTTAAGACAGGGTTGACAGGAGATACGTTCCCTAGTATAAAAGTGAAAAACGTATAACTGAAGTTCCATTGTATTTCACAGCTGCTTTGAGTAATTAATAATGCGTTGTCTGCCCTTTTGAATAATGTTGCGTAAGCGAAAAAAGGAAGTAAATCTGATTCAAATGATTTTGAACTAGAAAAAACGCTCCAAAAGGGGGAGGGGGACAATTTTATTGTAACGTCATCTTTGAAGGTACAACCTTATTGTAATATCATCTTTGAAGCTAACGCCGCTAGAATCAGGCCCATAGCAAGCTTTTCTTACCTAGGAGGGCGAGACTTGAAATTACGCCCCTTCGAGTTCCACTCAAATAATACGTGGTTTTTACTTTCTCATACACCTCCGTTATAGGGAAGTATTACGATCTTTCAAAACCTGCAATTGAGCTTTTTAACATAATTTTATTAAACATGTGAAAACTAGGTAAATACCCAAGAACTCATAAGTTGTAAATACCAAGTAAAGCGTAAACGTTATGTGAATCCCGACAACACAATACTTCACAAAATGCAGAACGAAAAACGAACCAACGCAGAACGAATGAGTATCGGATAGTGAACCCAACAATAGCGAGAAGTTTGTCACAAATATTTATTTTTTCAAGTCGATCATGGTTTTGCTGGGTATTGACCTAGCTTCATTAGTTCGATTGAAGGAGCACCAGACATACTTTCGGAACTGTGACCTAAAGAATTCATCGATGGCTAAGCACTGTTACGAAAAAAGGACCATAAAGTAATCTTTGAAGAAGCAAAACTAATTGACAAGCCAAATTCAACCACCAAACTTGATATTTTAGAAGCTTTCCGTATATATCAGAAGTCTTCGCAAATTGTTAATGACATGGCTTCCACTCCGTTTCTATTAAGCGCGTGGAAGCAACTAACCAAAACCCGTGACTGTAAACACTATTTATGATATCATATACAATTTGAATATTTACGTGCTATTCGTCCTGATGAAGCTAGATCAATACCCAGCGAAACCATGCTTGACTTAAAAAATATATATATTTGTGACAAACTACGTTGTATTATCATAATTTACAGAATATATCGGCACAAGACTGTAGTCTTTGAGATCAAGAATAGGAAGGAGCTTTAGGGGTAGGGCTTGGAAATATTCCGTTCAAGGTTAAAGGCTCAGAGAACTTTCTGCGACAGAACACAGATAATTAATCAGCTCTGCGTCCCAACAACATATTCGGAAAGGTCATGGAGGTTAGACCTATCAGCATATTGTTTTCTATTTCTCCATTCACTGTTTCGGAAAATTCCCTTCGTGGATATGAGAAGTTCAGACCTCACAGTGTATGTTACTCTGTACCAGTGGCATAACTAGAAAGGTCACATTGGAAGGTGGGAGGGGGGGACTTAAAGAAAATAATCTCTCGTCAATAGTTGCTCACGGTTCGTACTCTTATTTTCAAGAAATAAATAAAAAGCAAGCACTGTTTCTTTTATTGTAATGTGGTGTGTGTGCGCGCAGAAATGCGAAAGGTTAGGAATATACGTGAATACGAGGATTCCCTTTGAAGTCGGCGCTGTACGTATTCTTACGCCCAGTCCCTTAAAATGTTGGCAGAAGACAAGTCAGAACAAGAACACCGTAATACGGAGTGACGCGACGTCTCAACGGGAGTCTCGGCGTCCTCTATCGGTGTAACGTGAGATGGGAGTTTTAATGGGCTACCGTTTGGTGTTGCTATTATTTTATGCCTTCTGCGGCTTTCGCAGTTGCGGAGAGTTATTCCTTCTGCTACTGGCCTATTCGTCATTTAATTTTACTCGGACTTGATGAATTCCTCTCTGATGTTGTAACGGGGATTAAATAATCTTCTAAGTTGTGGTAGGAATGTTTTCTAAGCTGGCTTTTCCATTTTTGGAGCCGATTGGACTATATTATTTGGTGATACGGAAGTAGGGGAGAAAGAGGGGTAGAGAGGAGTTACATTTCGCACATGAGATTCGAGTGAGATTAATTCGTACATTGTACATACGCACCTAGGTGGAGTGGGGGAGGGAGACAAAATTGGGCCAATTATTTCGGCCAATTTGTGTTGCTCAATTTGAGAATTTTTTTTTAATATGTTAACTTACCGGGTACGTATTTTAGGAGCGTTTTGGGGATGTTTTTGTTTCTACGGCCTGTGGACGTAAAAGCCCGGGATGCGATCGCACCCTAGGACTCCAGACCTGTCGGTCCCTGGCTCTGTCTCCACTCCAGTCACGTGGCAAGGCGAACAGTAAGAATCCTTGAGACTAGGGGATGACACGAGCTCCAGCTGGTAGATGAGCTGAGGCGTGGGGTGTTGGTGTTGGAGAAATGTAAAAAGATAAAGAGTAAACAACCCGAAGAAGACCACCTCAGAAGGAACGGAAGGAGAAGCAACGCAGCACAAGTACTCGTAGTCATCATCGTTCATCGTTCTACATCATTCCCCTTCCACCCAACCCATGCCAATGAAGTGGGGTTGTGGGTAGTGGGCGGAGTTGGAAACTGGTCAAAAATTTCGGACCAGGACCCTACCTAGACCCAGACGTCCCATAACTGGACCCGACCCGGACCCGTAACTGACCCAAACAATTCTACTTTGAACTATAAATTCGAAACTCAATTTATATATATACACTGCTGGCCACCCAAAATGCAACACCAAGAAAGAAGCATCCGATTTGGCCTGGAATTCGCAGCATGTGTCGCCCGCGAGAGGACATGCAAACGATTAGCACTGCAGGGCATATGAAAATCATGTGAGCCCGGCACGCCACCGAGAAGCACTATAAGAAGGGTTCACAGATGGCGGGGTGTAAGTAGTGGAAATGTGAGTGTGTTGAGCTGCCGGACGAGTGCGGCGTGGGGAGCTTCCTGATGCCTCGTCGCAGAATACGGCAGTCATTCCAGCACGTTTCGGAGTTCGACAGAGGACGAATAGTGGGTTATCGCGACAGCGGTTTATCGTACCGAGACATCGGCGCCCGTGTGGGACGACATCCAGCCACAGTGAGGCGAGTATGGATTCGGTGGGTGCAGGAGGGACGGACGGACCGACGTGAGCGATTGCCGCAGCCGCGGCACACCACCGAACGAGAGGACCGGCATGTTGGGCGGCGGGCATTGACGACTCGCACTGCCACATCACAAACGTCAGCGCAGGAATTAAGGCATGTTGCGCAACAACCTGTGTCAGCACGTATCGTTCGACGTCGTCTGCAGGAGCGTGGACTTATCGCACGGCGCCCATTGCTCCGATTGCCATTGACGTTACACCACCGGCGAGTGCGGCAGGAGTGGGCCGTTAAATGTCGCACCTGGACTACGGAATGGCACGACATTGTCTTCTCCGACGAATCCCGCTTCTGCCTGCAACACCACGATGGTCGGATCCGTGTGTGGCGGCACCACGGCGGGAGACTTTATGACGCCTACAGTATACGTCGCCATAGCGGTCCGTCGTCTGGCGTTATGGTTTGGGGCGCAATTGGATATGACACCTGCACCCCTCTGGTACGCATCGCCGGTACACTCAACAGCCACCGCTACATCTCCGACGTTTTGGAGCCTGTAGTCTTCCCTTACCTGCAGGACCTTCCAGAGACCACGTTTTAACAGGACAAAGCGCGCCCGCACGTAGCACGCATCGTGCAACTATTCTTCACGGCCCACTAGGTCTCACTGCTGCCGTGGCCAGCCTGTTCTCTCGATATGTCGCCCAACGAACACGTCTGGTCGCTGATCGGCAACCGAGTGGCCCGGAAAGCATCACCCGAGGCTACGCCTGATGAACTGTGGCAACGTGTGGAAGTAGCCTGGACCGACATTCCCCAAGCCCACATCCAATACCTCTTTCATTCGATGCCGCGGCGTGTAGCGGCCCTTATTGCCAGCCATGGGGGCCACACGAACTATTGATGTCTGCATGTTCTGCAAGTCGCATGGGCCTGTAAGCTCAATCGTTTCATCTTTGTATCTGTTGTTATGTGTCCATCTCCAGCTTTTCTCCATCAATCGATAAATCTTCATTTCGTGTAAAAGCATTGAACATCACTTTTGTCTTCTGAAAGTTCATTTTTAATCCCACTTCTTTACTCTTGTCAGCAAGTTCCTGGATCATTCTCTGCAGCTCTGATGGGGTAGTTGCAAAAATGACTATGTCATCAGCAAAACGAAAGTGGGTTAGATAATCTCCATTAATCTTTATCCCTTTGTTTTCCCAGTTCAGTGATTGAAAGACATTTTCCAATGTGGCGTTAAAAAGCTTCGGATATATGGTGTCACCTTGTCTCACTCCCTTTCCAATTTTTATGTGTGTTGTATTTTCAAACAGCCGAATCTTTGCACTTGCATTTTCATAGATGTTATTAATAATATTAAAGTATGCATCTTCAATACCGCAGGATTTCAGAACCATTGTAACTGCTGATGGTTTCACCGAATCAAAGGCTTTTTCATAATCGATAAAAGCCATGCACAATGGAAGTTCATATTCCCTCGCTCTTTCAATTAGTTCTCTCAGTACGTGGATATGATCTATTGTGCTGTAGCCACTCCTGAATCCAGCTTGTTCTCTCGGTTGAGCCATGTCCAGTGTTACCTTCAAGCGGTGTGAAAGGACTTTAGTGAAGATTTTATAAACCACTGATAGGAGGCTGATAGGTCTGTAGTTCCTGAGATCCTCAATGTCACCTTTTTTATGTAGCAAGATCATTGTAGCGTTGTTCCAATCCTCAGGAATCTTCCCTTCATTAAGGCATCGAGTGAAAATTTAGGCGAGTACTGTTTCGATTTCTCCACTTGCTTCTTGTATGATGTCTACAGTAATTCCATCTTCTCCTGGAGCTTTTCCCCGCTTCATGTTCTTGATTGCATGTGCAACTTCTGCTGGGAGGACTGGCGCATTTATTCATCTTTTTCTTTTGAAATGCAACAATGCATTGTTGCGAAATGAAACAAAAAATGGCAAATAATTTTTTATTTATCTTTGTTCATCGTACTGCCCTAAATAACATCCTGGCTTCATTTGTGCTGTGTACAGCGCAGTAGTCACTGAAGAAAAGACAGAGTTCGTGGTAGTTAAATTTCAGAAACGATTTCTGTTATTGTTGGTGTAACTACAAAATTTGTGGCGAGAACAGACGTGTTGGCGAGGACACCCATTTCACACAAATTAAAATAGACATTGAAATCTTCCGCCGTACTACTGCTGATTGAGAGAATAAAACGTCCTTAAAATAAAATAGCTCGTTATTTGGAAAATATCACAAACAGTTCCTTCGGATCCAGGGACATCGTTAGACTTCGAAATTAGGATGGGGGATGGATGGGCGGGTATTATTTTTTTGGGGGCAAGTTTGATAACAACTTTATTTGCAAAACACTGAAAGAAAGAATTTGTTTTCCATTCTCTACAGGCTGCAAAGGTATTCGCAATAGCTCCTCCCCACCCCCTCCTGGACATATACTCATTAATTTTGGAACTGTGAAACTGTTGAAGTTTTTGTATTTTTTTTGGAATACAAAAAGTTTGGAGTCATTTTTTGCTAATGTTCCGTCCATCCATTTTTAATAAAATTAGTAAAACCTAAAGAGTTACGTACCCGTATAATAAACATGACTCACTACCATCAGCACCAGTAAAACGCCCTGATTAAAAGAAAATTTCATGCCTTGGAGAAAGATCTTAAAGCAAATGTTTTCGTGGATTAGGGGTGAGGAGAAATGTTCAAGTTAGTATCCATACGATTAACTTCCATATTTCTGTTCATCGTTTACTAAACAGCTTCCTGATGAAGCAGCCCGTAGGTGGCGAAAGCTAACAGAATTGTTGTTCTCTATTGTTTTTTCTACGCCATTAAACGGATTTACACTGAAGAGCAATTGAATTAGAGATACCTGTCTAGTAACGTGTAGCACCACGATTCACCTTGATGACGGCGGCGATTCGTCTCGGCATGGACTCGACAAGACACCGGAAGCGTTGCGAAGCCATACGTATCCACGACCCCTGAACAAGCTCCCACAGTTCACGAAGATTTGATGGAGGGGAGTCAGAGCCGCGAACATCTCTCTCGATGGCATCCCAGATGTGATGAATGGGATTGAGGTCAGGTGGCCTAGTTGGCCAAGGAAGCGAGGTCACGTCGGTGGAGTGATCATCCAACTATTCGGACACAATTCGGGAGCCATAGCACGGTGTATTGTCTTGTTGCAGTATTAGGTCCCCAGTGGGATGTTGAAGACGCACAAACGGGAGCAAATGGTCGTCCAGAATATCCCGGTAACGTTGACCTGTGAGGGACGATGTCACACGTACCAGGGGTCCCATTTCAGTCCACGTAAACAGTCCCCAGACGAGAATGCCACCCCCACCAGCTTGAAGAGTACCTTGCTGGCAAGAAGGATCCATCGCTTCATGGGGTTTGCGCCGTACTCGTATCCTGCCATCCGCATGTACCAACGTGAATCTCGACTCAACAGTCCAGGCAACATTTTCCCACATGTCTAGGGTCCAGCGGCGATGTTCCCGCGCCCATGCTAATCTTTGCACCCTGTGATGTGCGGTCAGCAGCGGTACCCTCGTGGGACGATGGCTTCTGTACCCAATAGTGAGGAGATGGTTCTGGATGGTGTGGCTGCTTACATGTTTTTGTGCACCAGCGTTAAATTGCCGAGTGATTTCTTGCACTGTGGACCGTCTATCCGCTGTTACAATGCGAGCTAGCCGGCGATGACCCCGCTCATCCACACGCTGTTGTCTACGACAGTTGGCCCTTGCTGGGATGGTTTTACCGGATTCAATGTACTCACGGTGCACCCGTGACACAGTGGCTCGGGAAAATCTCAGTGCCTGCACGACTTCCGAGATGGAGTGACCCATTCGTCGGGTCCCGACAATTTGCCCACGATTAAATGCGCTTAGATCCTTCGTTTTACCCATACTGCGTCCGACTCTTACTGATTCCAGTCGCATAATTCCTTATATTGTTGGATCGCTGCATACGCCATGTCGTTTCTGTTTACAGGGCCGCCAACAGCGCCCCATTTGCATAACGCCAGCTGTCTCTAATTCAATTGTTCTTCAGTGTATATACGTTTAGTCCTCCTTATTAGCATAGCAATTACTAATGACGTCAGTGAATTCCTATTCATCCTCTTCTTTCGCCCCTGATCATACTAACTGGAAGAAAAGGCTTAAATTCAGGATTTGGACGAGTGGAGAACAACTGAATTTTCATGGTTCTCTGCGGATGCTGTGTTGATGACATTTCTACGGAGTATAGAAAACGCATTTTCTAGGGGGAAATACGTACGGCTACACGACGAAAAACGCGGAGTTATTATTCCTTGACAAATTCCAGGTTATATTTTAAAGTTTAAAAAAAAACTGAAATATGACACATCTTGAACTGGGTGGGCGGCAGGGTGGGCAAGGGAATTCTCGCCCACCCTCGCATTCCCTTGGCGACGTTCTTGTTCGGCTCGCTTCATTGCGTTGTATGAAACAGAAGAAACATTGCAAGAGTTGCTCTCGTACCTTTCTTTACTTTACGACCAGTTTATTTTATCGCTCAAAGGAAATTATTGATATCAGATTATTCTTCCAGTCGATATCGAATGTTGCCATTCTCATGGAAATGAGGCTGCCAACAGAAATTAACACTTTATTTTATAGCAACAACACTGAAAGAATTATATAGCAACGGATACTTAGGGGTAGGAAACTCACACGCTCTTTAGAACAACGTTTCTTACCTCGGTTTAATTTATCGTTCAAGAAAACTTCTACTACTAATGGTGATTTCGTTCTCAAAACTGGCAAATAAAAGGGATCTGTCTTTAATCCGAGCAATAAAATCAGCACCTTAAGAACTTGAGAACATTCGAAATGAAGATAAGAGAAACAAAAGTGAAATGTTCCTTTCCTTTTCGACTCATCGGGTTTAAGGCGTGTACTTTTACATTTGGAGAAACGTTACTCTTTTATGTTTTAGTATTTACGACGGCTATTCGTTAGAATGGCGAAAGTTAAATTTTATGAGCTAGTAATCCGTTTGTGAACCATCATATATCTTCTTCACTGACGCTAGAAAAAAACAATAGATATTAAATTATGTGTTGAATTAAGCCATTGTAGCACAGTTTTGAGGTTTTTTTTATTAATGCTCTGCATCTTTCCCGACAGCAATAAAGTAAATCCCAAATGAAAAAAATTCGATGTAGCGAAAATGGGTAACGGAAATAGCCAAAACCGTTGTTGAAATCTAATTTTTGAATGCTATCCCATGAAAGCCAGCACCTCTTACTATTCAGCCATAGCAGAGTTGGGCAGGAATGCATTACAAAGTAATGGAAGTACAGATTACAATTAACGTGTAATGCATTGTACAAAGTAATGCAGTAACAGGTAATGATGCATTACAAGGTAATCCCAAGTATGGTTAATGGAAGTACAGATTACAATTAACGTGTAATGCATTGTACAAAGTAATGCAGTAACAGGTAATGATGCATTACAAGGTAATCCCAAGTATGGTTTGCACAAGGAAATACAATCAATCTGTTATGCATTAAAATGAAGAGGATATAATTCAATTATTTAATAATGCCATTCAAACGCAATGGAATTATTTGTTATGAAATTACACAATTTGCAAATAATAATTACATACTAATAGTTTATAGAAATGTACGTGTGCCAAAAACTATGTCTAGAAAAGTTGGCCTTGTAACATAGCTGATAGAGACCGAAATGTCTTGTAGAATGTTTTAGAAGCGGCAAGAATGGGTTAGACGTTTCTAGAATGTTCCAGAAGGTTCAGGACCTTTCGTGAAGTATATACAAGGGAGTCAGTCGCTGGCTAGTCCAGTGTTCTTATCGGATAAGCAATGGACAATAGCACTTGAGAAGTACGGCAAAAATGTCAAGAGTTCGAAAATTTCTGTAATATTCGGTAGTGCACCCCTGAGTTGCTGAACTGTGAGTGTAGTGCTAATATGTGCTTGTGACTATAGTGGGGTATTTATTTGGACAGTGAAACGTATGTACTGGAGATGGACGAAATCTCGAACCGAAATAAACATCCCATTCGTACTTACTTCACATGTATTATTTCGTTCAAATCACTTTACTTGCGGCGAAGACGGGGCAACTACTCATGTCATACACGTACAATCTCCAATACCTACATACACGCATTTGAGGTCCGAGGGGTGGAACAATTGTCAAATAACCTTCGCCGCTCGCTCTGCTGTTGGTGACGTCATTGACGGTGCTCTGCCTGTACCGTTGACTTCAATGGACAGCTCAGAGCGCCGCTGGCCGCCCCGGTGGCGCAGTGGTCTAAGCGATGGCCTCTGATCATTCGTCTGAAGGGGTCCGGGTTCGAATCCCGGTGAGGCATGGATGTTGTGTTTGTCTTTCGGCACTGGCTCTCTCCCTTCCCTGGAACCAGTGGCCCTAAATTAGGGACGGGCGACTGCTTATAGCCCATTGAGTTGCTCACGGTGGTCGTTAAACCTCCAATCAAAAAAAAAAAAAAAAAGAGCGCAGCTGACTTTCCTTCTCTGTCTCCGACTCTTCATGCTACTGTTTCAGGATCTTCCTCGGCTTCTCAGCGCGGCGCTAAACTGGATTACGCTGCTGTGGCTTCGGGCTTCTCTTCGACTTCGGCTGCATTACGTGTTCCCCTTGCTATTAGTTCTGGTGTCTCGTGTGTCAGAGTGCAAGATTCGCATCACATTTCCGGACTCTTCCGCAGCAGGTAAGGATTTACTTTCTCGCCAGCGGCTTGGCCTCGTTTTCGAGGCCCTTCCTGACACTCCTTTAAAGCTATATTCGACAGCCCTGCGTGGTATTCTCCCTAACGGTGCTGTGCCACATGTGGCTCGTAAGCCACGTTGTGTGGTGCTTCACTTTTCGACCATGACTCACGTTGACCTAGTGCAAACGACCGGGATTGTCGTTCGCCGCCGAACTTTGTTCGGTATCCCGATTTCTCAGCCTTTGGTGCTCCTGACGCTTTTCCTGGTGGCTCCAGAGCTTTTTGAAGTTTAGCTACGCCCTGCGCTATCTCAGTGCGGGAGGGTGATCGGTCAGATCCGATCACTTTTCGTGGCTCCGAACGATCCAGAAGATAAATCAATCTTCGGTCTCCGTCGCCAAGTGAGGATGGGTTTTGCTAATGATCATGATGCTACCGTGTCCTTCGGTGCTTGAATATGTAATTGGTAGTCAACGTTTTCGTGTGAAAGTGTTCCAAGATCTCCGTTGCTTCCAATGTAAGGGTACTGGGCACGTCTGTTCCCAGTGCCCTCATCTCGTCCCTCTCCGCAAGCCTGCTTCTGCGTCGACTGATGTTCCTGGATCCTCTTCTGTGACCCAAAGTACTCCATCATCTTCGGAACCCTCCCTTGCTACCGCTTTGCCTGTTTCGTCGGAACCTCCTGCCTCTTCCTTCCTTCCTTGGAAGTGCCTTCTGCTACATGTCCTACTGCAGTTCGCCCGAAATCGATTGTTGCTGACCCCCTTTCTTCTAGCACCGGATCTTACTCGAAGATTATATCGGCTTCCCCGCCTCCCTCGTCTCTTACAGCGCCAGTTACTACTGCTTCTGATGTTTTTCTAGATTCCGGTTCAGTCTTACCACCATCTACACTGCATGAACCTACTCCCCCAGCTGAGCGGACCAGGTTGAACAAGCTGATTTGGTTCCTTCTGATGCGCCCGCTGCTGTGTCTGATGATGGTTCTTCTACGGACCCCATGAAAGCTGATACCTCCCCAGAGTCTCCTGCTTCTGACCCGTCCCCCGTTTTGTCCCTCTGTACCACTTACCTCCGAGATGGTTCCCCATCTTGCCAACTCCGACTACAATTGGACGCCGTTCATTTCTCGACAGTTTTTACCATCTGCTGAAGCTTTGGGCACCTTAGCCCTGGTGGATCTGACGATCGCCCCTTCCGGCTTCCCAGCACTCCTTGATATCAGCGAGATTCCTCCCTTAGCGGTTGAAATTGCCAGTCCGGATTTTATTCTTCTTCTCTGTGCGGCCTTTCGACTCAGCTGGAAGGATCTTCGTCTTTGGTTTCCCTTCTGTGCGAATCCTGCTGATCGTGTAAACATCTAGCGCCACTTTGCTACGTTTTTTCAATGGCGAGTGTCCCCGCGTCCTCGTCAGCCATGCCAGGAATTGCCTGATTTCATTTTCCGCTACACTGCAAAGATGTTCCTCGATTATTGTAACAACGTGTTCCTGCTCGACAGACAAGAATGTTGGGCTTTTCCTGGCCCAGGGCTTGATCGTAGCACTGCATGTAGGGACCTTTGGGCTTTCCTGTACGACTTTCGTCACCTACGTTGCTAAACTGTTTATTTTACTTGCCTGGACTGCACCCCTGTGGTGACTTTTTGTGATGTTTCTATGCCGCTGTTTGTCGGTTTCCTCCTGGCCTGTTGCCCAGTGTTGCCTTTGTATCTTTTATCTGTATTTTTGTCAGCTTTGCTTGTTTTAACCTGTTTTCACCTGCATTAATGCGTTTTTGTACGTTTAGTATGTTTGTTGTTTATCCTCACGACTTGTGTTTCGTGCTGTGTGATTTTTGTTTTTTGGTGGTTTTTTTTTTTTTGTCCCTTCGGGGTTTTTTAGTATTGTGTGCAGCTAAGTCTGTCGCTGTATTCTTTTTGTGTTTTTCGTCGATTGCAAGCCGTTAGTCAACGCATTTCTTTTCTTTTCATTTTTGCCTTTTACTATGTCTATGTGTTGGTTTTTCTTCTGTGTTACTTGAGTTTTGTTTGCGCTGCGGTGTTATGTTGCGGTGTGCCTTGGCGCACCTTCTGTTCCGGGTGATCTGTTGTATGTTGTGTTTAGCTTTTAATAATAAAGATTTATTTGAAGGCAGTGGTCTAAGCGATGGCTTCTGATCATTCGTCCGAGATGGGTCCGGGTTCGATTCCCGGTGAGGCATGGATGTTGTGTTTGTCTTGTGGAGCTGGCTCTCTGCGTTCCCTGGAACCAGTGACCCTAAATTAGGGACGGGCGACTGCTTATAGCCCATTGAGTTGCTCACGGTGGTCGTAAAACCTCCAATCAAAAAAAAAAAAAAAAAAAAAAAAATGCACGTTCTCTGAGAAAGACTGTCGAAAACTTTATTCCATTTTTAGCACGTCTTTTGTAAATAATGATCGTGCTTATGTTACCGGTTTGTCCGTCCGTCCGTACCCACGCTATCTCTCCAACTATTAGTCCGATTTAAAAAATTCTTTTTGCATTGGGAAGCTTGTAATATGCGAATGATGATCTTTTATTCCGTTTTTTTACGATGTTCAATTTCGCCACTAGAGGGCGTAAATGCAGATGATGTCGAATTCAAAAATAAGTTTTATTCCACATATTTGCTTCTAAACAACTGATTGAAAAAATTATTTTATCTTTCGATTCCAGTTATATCGAAAAGTATTTTAGATATAGCCACTTTTCAAATTACGCATAGATTTTCCGCTAAGGGGTGTAAAAGTAAATTACATTTTCCCTGATAACTATTCTTCTAAAACTCCGATTTGAAAAATTTTTGCTTCAGCGACTGCATCTCGTGATGGATAATCTTTTGCATATAATTTCAAGTTTTTGGTAAAGAATACTTTGGCCACCAGCGGGCGTAAGTGTTAGTTTTTGCTTCTGATGTATTTGCCATAAAATCTGAGCTTCTAAAATATCGATTGAAAAAATTCTTTCGTGGACTGATGCCACTCACATTGATAAACCTTTTTGGAATATTTTCTTATTAAAATATAAAACAGTTTCTCCGCCAGGGGGCGTAGATGTATATTTTATTTTTGTCAATATCTCTACTTCTAGGAGTCCGATTTCAAAAATTCCTTCTTTGTTGGATAGTGTTTTCATTGTGACACATTTTTCATATAATTTCAAATTTTTCAAGTAATTCATAGACTTTCCGCTAAGGGGCGTAGAGGTAAATTGCGTTTCCTCCTATATCTCTGCTTCTAAATCTCCGATTTGAAAAATTCTTTCTGCACCGCATACAGCTCCTGATGGGAAATCGTTTGTACAATTTTTTTTTTTTTTTGTTAATATCTCTACTTCTAGGAGACCGATTTGAAAAATTCGTTCTTTGTTGCATAGTGTTTCCAATGCGAAATATTGTCCCTATAAATTCAAAATTTCCAAGTAAGTCATAGACTTTCCGCTAGGGGGCACAAAGGTAAATTGCGTTTTCTGCGTTATTTCTGCGTCTAAAATTCCGATTTGAAAAATTCTTCCTGTACTGCATACAAGACCTGATGGAAAATATTTTTCGCATAATTTCTAATGTTTGGTAAAGAAGGGTTTGGCCACCAGGGAGCATAAGCGTTAATTTCTGCTTCTGATGTATTTATAGCAAAATCTGGGCTCCTGAAAACTCGACTAAGTTTTTTTTTATTGGACCGATACCGCTCATATGGAAAATCCTTTTGAGAATACTTTCTTCCTAAAATAATGCATGGTTCTCCCACCAGGGGACGTAACGTCACATCTTATTTTTGTCGATATCTCTGTTGCTAGGAGTCCGATTTGAAAAATTATTTCTGTGTTGGAGAGCGTTTCCGGTGCGAAATGTTTCTCATATAAATTCATGTTTTTCTTAATGCACAAGTTTGCAACCAGAGGGCGTAAGTTTACGATTCCGTTTACAGCACTATCTGAGGGATTAAAAACCCGATTGAAAAACTTCTTTCTTCCGTCAGATACTATTGTTTTCCGTACCGGCTCCATTCACTTTGAATAGCTTTGATAAATTTAATTTGCCTCAGAATGGATTCAAAAGACGTGCTTATTACACCCGAAAATTCGGTGTCATCTTTCTTGTTATGAATTTTATTACGATAACTGAATTCAGAATTTTAAATAGTTCCTTTGCTTTTAAATGAGAACGGAAATGCAAATGTTCCAAAAATTTAATTTCTTTTCCAAGACAAAAATTTAATTTTTTTCTACCATGAATAATATAATTACGAATAAATCTGTTGAAAAAAAAAGTATAAATGCCCAGAATTGCAAAATTTTCAGTGCGAATTTATAAAGTGAAAGAAATTAAAGAATGCGAAAATTAATTTTTATTAAATTACTTTCAAATCGAAAAAAGCACTTTGTTCTGTAGCTGCAACTAACTAACTTTCCACAACTGCAGTTCAAGAATGTTCAAGAATTCGTGTAAGTGCAAGTCTCGAAAAGGAAGTAAATCAGATGTAGATCTCGTTAAAGAACAATAAATAAATAAATAAAAAAGAAGGAGGAGGAAGGAACTTTGCACGCATCAACCCAAAAATTTTACCGTAGATGAACCTGAATGTATTAACGTACGCAACGAATTTCGAGTTTTTATACCGGACTATTGATAGCATATTTGATTACATTGTATTGATTATTCAACCGCAACTGGCAAAAGCGGACTGAGCTAGAGGATATTAGCAGAAAGAAACTGAGGTGAAGGATATCAGCCGAAAGGGACGGAGCTTAAATATGAAAGTCGAGAAAGGGACAAGGGATTGATTAAAAACAATGATTGGCGCAGCGGGAACATTTGCAACGCAGTTTTTTTTATTTTTTTAGCTGTTGTTTCTGAAGCCGTCAAAGTGTTAAACAAACTTTGCCGTTATAGCATAACTTGATTCTCATCTACAAGAATATTGAAGTAAAAAAGTAACTTACGTACTGTATAAGCATATATACTTTTTTGCTTGAGTTAGCATAAGGCGTACCAGCCCAGAAGATTCCGGCCTACCTACCAGGCTCGAGGAACACTCATCTGAGTTCGGAACCATCCAGTGCTCCCAAGGTGTCCGGATTTAAACCCTATGGAATCGTTCTGGGATGCCGTGGCGGCGAACAGCAAACCCATGGATCCTGGACCGACGCCTCGGGCGGAGTTGTGGACAATGCTGCAACAGGCATGGATGCCATTACCTCCGGAAACCCTTCGGCAAGTGGTGGAGTCGATGCCTCGGCGTGTACATGCTGCTGTTATTCGTGCTAGAGGAGGATATTAGGGAAGTATCTGTAACGTTTTGTCCATTGAGTGTATTTGTCTCTAAATTTCTGTTTTTAGAATACTGGTAGTTTCTGTTAGTGTATAATCTTCCGAATGAGAGTTACGACCGTGTAAAATTAAAAAAAAAATCATAGGCCTCCTGTCTTGTCATACCGTCTCCCTAGGAATTTCCTGAAAAGTTGAACCGGATTTTAGAAGGTAATATTACGTTCTATAAATTCGAATCTCTTTATTTCTTTTTATTTTAATCGAAAAATTATTCTCATTACAGACGAGGCTTTGGCGATTTTTTGTTGTTAGTTTCTTCTTCATTCGCCGTTTTTTATTAAAAAAGAGGAAAATCTTAGACCTTGACGAGATTGTTGCTTGTAGTCGATATATATCCGGTGCAGATATTGATATCCGAATTGAAACTTCGTGATTATCGGCGTTCAGGGCTGTACCCTACAAAACCCAAGAGAACTACCATTTTGCCCTTCTGATCGCACAGTTATTACGTTGTTAGCTATTAGTGAAATAATAATACACAAGCAGTTGCTATGGCGCCACAAATTCATGACGCAGTTACATTCACATCGAAGCCAAGCGAATTCAACCAAGCATGTGTAAACCAACTATCTGTAAATGCATACTCGCTTTTAGGGACTAGAGGCAGGATGCAAATAAACATGGAAGTACTAATGTTGATTGCGAAGAAGCCAAGAAGAGCAAAAGTTTACCAATAAAGACGCCGCACGCAATCTCCTTAGAATATATTTCAAGATCATCAAGGTTATATACTTTTCGCTACTTGAGAGTAAATCAACAAATCGTTCGTTAGAAGGTTCACCTGACCTGTTGCGTGCCAATTTTGAAAACATATGATTTTCAAAAAATCTTTTTGTACTTGATAGCACATCTTCATATAACAAAGTGAAACGTTTTTACGCATTTTAATCTAGTTAATAACTTTTTTCTTTAGAGGTTTTGAATTATTGAATTCTCGTCTAAGGGCGCTTGGAATCGGGGCCGATTTATTAAATGCGCGGCCCAGAGCCCACGTAGTTTTGAAGGGCTCCCCATTCAACTTCGAAATAACAGACTAATTGGCTCTAAGTTAGTTCACAAGATTACATAACACCTAACAGAGACCATACTTAAAAATTAGACTTCGTCTATGGGGCACAGAGACAATTCATAATGTATTTCTATATTCTTGTTTTGCCTTACTGATAGATGCTAAAATCGGGTGCTAAGAATTTGTCACATCTTGTTTAAGTTTTGATATCATAAGCATCTTTCCCTACAACAGTACAGTAAATCCCATGCATAAGATTTCGATGCAACGGAAATGGGTTACGGAAGTAGTCAAAACCATTGTTGAAATCTGATTTTTGGATACTGTCCCATGAAGTGAGGCAACAATAATTAATTTCATTGTTACTTAACAATATATTTTACTAAACTATCGCAGAACATTTTTCCATTACGTTTTACGTGATGTAATTTTTTTTTTGAGAGTTTAACGACCATCATGAGCAACTCTATGGGCTATAAGCAATCGGCCGTCCATAATTTAGGGCCACTGACCATAGGGAAGGGAGAGAGCCAGTGCCGTAAGACATGAAGACCCATGTCTCACGTGATTCGAACCCGGACCCATCTTGGATGAATGATCTGAAGCCATCGCTCAGAGGAATGATCAGAAGCCATCGCTCAGAGGAATGATCAGAAGCCATCGCTTTAATGTGATAAAAGCCATTACAAAAATGCATTTTTGATATTATAAAAATGATGCGTCGTAGCGAAATTCGGCATCCTCTCGACCCTCCTCCCAAGAAGGGGAGGGGGGTGTGTAAAATGATGTATTGTAACCGTTGCTTCCATATTTATCAGAAGTGAAGTTCAGTAGTCATTTTGAGGGATAAAGAATTGGAATCATCTTCCTTCAATTCCCGCCTGGAAGCAAACAGTCAAAGTATTTCTTTTCCCACGCGTCGCAGCAGAGGGGGTGTTAGATTTATAGTTTCGTCGATGTGAGAAGAGTAGAACATGGACATTGTTGCTTTTCCGCCGTCCCAAGCAAAGTGATCGAGTAAGACGAGGGACGCAGCGAGCCAATTGAAGAATCTTGCGTTTTCAGAGAAAAGGTATTTCTAGGGTGTGACCGCGCTTTCTGAGAATCCGAGGGCCTCCTTCGGCAGGGGAGAGTTTTAGGGAGTTCTACGGGCAAGAGAACAAAACACTCAGTAGCAGGATGTGGAGGAAGAATGAGGTTTTTAGCGGAGGAAAAAAGATCTCGTGTGAGGGCGTGAGGAGGATAACGGGTAAACAAGCGGGCTGATGATATGGGAGAGAGAAGGAGATTACGATGTACTAATATATAGAAAGAACGGAGATCAGGGAGAGGCTTAAAGACATTCCCCGTAACATCTGAATAAAAGTCTTCCTCACTGCAAAATTTAGCTTCAGTCGATTCACTTTTATATACTTTGTATTGTATTAATCTGCTCCAGTCGGGACAATTACGGATTATACCCCCGATACAGAACTTACTGCAAAGAAAGCATCGGACGAACCATCCGCACAGGGCGCTGTAATAGAATTCAGCACCAAGCCCTGTAACAGTACACATAACATGACGAGGTGTAACCTACAGATATCCTAGACCCAAAGCTACCGATCCCCCTCACTAACACTCTTGAGGTTCCGCTTTTCTTCGATCATGAGGTCAGATCTTATCTTGCGCATGCGCAGATGGACTTTGTAGCTACACTGCATTTCATCGATGCCAGGGTCATTTTTTACGTTCGTCTAAATCTGAATGATATAATAATAATAATAAGTATTGTTTTTGGAAAACTAAACAGTCGAAGTACTATTGCCGCAGCCATAGTTTAGTAAATATTTACTTTTATGACTCACATATCTTCTTTCGTTGGTTTTATGATAATAACATTCGTTAATATACCTACTTAACTACCGCTCAATGTCAGGAATTAGTAAACCTTATTATTTGTTATGATTCAGTTTGACTTAGTTTCTACCGGACTGTGGCTTGGTGTGGTCGTGAGTGACGCGAACAAATACAATGTATTGTACGTAAAGAAATGTGTACTCTCGAACCACACGTTTTATAGCCCACCCACAAGGATCTTGACATGCGAAAGATGAATAATAATAAATTATCTACAAAGAGTTCCAGGGTATACTCTCAGGTTTGTTGTTGTTGTTGTTTTTAGATTTAATCGGCGTATAAAACTTGGTTGGAGAGCTTTTGGAAGAAACAGAACAATTTTCAAGAGCAATATACTATTATGCCTTAAAAGAAAAGTGTTTAATCAATGCATCCTTCTAATTCTTATATACGGAGGACATGAGAGTACAAATCAATACTAAAAGAGAGTACAAATCAATGGGGGCAGAAGCTCTCGAAAACTGGTACGGCTATTAACAGAAATATATCCCTCTACCCCCAAAATCATGGGGGGAGGGGTGAAGCATGCATCCCCCATAGTTTCGTTTATTTTTATCAAGTCTTTCAAACTCAGCTTTCCCAACCTAATTTTTACGAAGTGTCAACACGTAGTTTCCTTTTAGAAATAAAGCATTAAATAACAGAGGAAGAAAATATAGTTTAAAATAAATGTGAAACGTGTATCTAAAACCAGTATTGGAATATCATTTTCAAATATTAAAAAAAAAAGCAACTTTTCGTCCTCCCCCCTCCCCATGTCTTCTGGGGTAGGAGGATATATTGCTGCGTTTGTTTATTGTTTCAAAACAAAATAAAAAGCATTGTTCACCTAGAATGTGAGACAGCGTTTAATTCAGAAAATGATGAGAAGTACTGAGTATATGTATAGTTATTACATTGCTAACAAAAATATTTTGAGGCCTATGGTATTTATGGTAAAATGTTTCCAAATAATTTTTTCTTTCTATTTGCATTACTATTGACAGTTCCTAGAAGAAATGGATCGTGTGATATTTGTTTTCAAGTAAACAACAGCTTCCTCTTCTCTTTCACCCTTGATCAAAGGTGGCAACTGATATTGCAGTCGCGTGCGTCTGATCCCCCCCCACTTAACTACAGGGTGATGATTCACTCGGGACTGGACACTTATTATGTGGAATATATGAGATGGGGAATATACGATGAGCGTGAAATCCGAACGGAGCGGTTCTTTATTCCCTGACGAAGCAGTCGACATGCGTTACCTGTGAATAAAATGTCTCCCCGGCAGCTTGGTGGCGCCGCACTGACGCTCCATCTGTCTAGTGGTGGTGGGGAAACAGCGTGTCTCCGCAGACAATTTAAGCGAGGAGGTCGAATAAAGATGATGTACTCAATCGAAGAGCGTGTGCTCATTGTGAGTCAGTACTGGGTAACCTGTTCCTTCAAACAATGTCAGAAGGAGTTTCAGAAGAAATTTGGTGGTCGTGAACCACCCACCAGAGCCACCATTTCGAAATTAGAGAAGAAGCTAGAGAGAACGTGAAGCTTGGTGGATCAACATGCGGGTGGACGACCCCATATGGCGGAGGAAACAATAGAGGATGTCAAGCAGTGGTTATTGGCGTCCCCACGAAAATCTATTCGGCGGCTATCGCAAGAGACTGGACGATCATATTCGACATGTCAAAGAGCAGACAAACAGGCAAAGATTAAGCCATACCATATCACGGCTGTGAAAGATTTAGTCACCGGATTTTGCAAAGCGATCGGCATATTGTCATCGCCAAAAACCTCGCCCTATTGGACATTACATGGTTTGCTGATGAAGCATGGTTCCATTTATCCGGCCATGTAAACTCGCAAAATACACGGGTGTGGGCCAGTGATAATCCCCACGCCATCTATTAAGAGCCATTGCATCCAGTGAAAATCGATGTCTGGTGGGGTTTTTTTTTTTTTTTTTGATTGGAGGTTTAACGACCACCGTGAGCAACTCAATGGGCTATAAGCAGTCGCCCGTCCCTAATTTAGGGTCACTGGTTCCAGGGAAGGGAGAGAGCCAGTGCCGTAAGACAAACACAACATCCATGCCTCACCGGGATTCGAACCCAGACCCCTTTCGGACGAATGATCAGAGGCCATCGCTTAGACCACTGCGCCACCGAGGCGGCGATGTCTGGTGTGTAGTGTCCCGACGTCGTATCGTTGGGATAATCTTTTTTAAAGAATCAATGCATGGTTTACATGGATCAAGGTATGTTTTACATTAATTTCATTCAAATGTGTCTATGCAATCGTGAGTTAATTAAACAAAATAAGTGTTCAGCCCCGAGTGAATCGCTTTGTACTTGTCATATGCATATCTTCTGTCTTGAGTGTTTGTTAGCAAGAACAGTATCAATTCACTTTACAGTGCACTCCTACTGTTTTCTTTCTGTCAAGCAATTAATTTCGCATTGCCCCACCCACAAATCATACACGCAGTGGGGACTGTGAATGGGATGTGGTTTAAACTTCTTCCCCTACTGTCTGTTTAAGCATATTTTCCCCTCGAGTTTCCCCGACCGTCATTTTATCGTTCCTGTGTTGTGAATGTGGCAAGACATATTTTCCCTTCGAGTTTCCCCGATCGTCAATCTATCGTTCCTGTGTTGTGAATGAGGCAAGACATATTTTTCCTTCGAGTTTCCCCGATCGTCAATTTATCGTTCCTGTGTTGTGAATGAGGCAAGACATATTTTCCCTTCGAGTTTCCCCGATCGTCAATTTATCGTTCCTGTGTTGCGAATGAGGCAAGACATATTTTCCCTTCGAGTTTCCCCGATCGTCAATTTATCGTTCCTGTGTTGTGAATGAGGCAAGACATATTTTCCCTTCGAGTTTCCCCGATCGTCAATTTGTCGTTCCGGTGTTGTGAATGTGGCAAGACATATTTTTCCTTCGAGTTTCCCCGATCGTCAATTTATCGTTCCTGTGTTGTGAATGAGGCAAGACATATTTTCCCTTCGAGTTTCCCCGATCGTCAATTTATCGTTCCTGTGTTGTGAATGAGGCAAGACATATTTTCCCTTCGAGTTTCCCCGATCGTCAATTTATCGTTCCTGTGTTGTGAATGAGGCAAGACATATTTTCCCTTCGAGTTTCCCCGATCGTCAATTTATCGTTCCGGTGTTGTGAATGTGGCAAGACATATTTTCCCTTCGAGTTTCCCCGATCGTCAATTTATCGTTCCGGTGTTGTGAATATGGCAAGACATATTTTCCCTTCGAGTTTCCCCGACCGTCAATTTATCGTTCCTGTGTTGTGAATGAGGCAAGACATATTTTCCCTTCGAGTTTCCCCGATCGTCAATTTATCGTTCCGGTGTTGTGAATGTGGCAAGACATATTTTCCCTTCGAGTTTCCCCGATCGTCAATTTATCGTTCCGGTGTTGTGAATATGGCAAGACATATTTTCCCTTCGAGTTTCCCCGATCGTCAATTTATCGTTCCGGTGTTGTGAATGTGGCAAGACATATTTTCCCTTCGAGTTTCCCCGATCGTCAATTTATCGTTCCGGTGTTGTGAATATGGCAAGACATATTTTCCCTTCGAGTTTCCCCGATCGTCAATTTATCGTTCCTGCGTTGTGAATGTGGCAAGACGTCTTCCACTCCCCACTCCCTCCTTCTCCAAGTTATTCCTAGTTAGACGGAATAAGCCGAACTGCCAAGGCTCTAGATTGAGTAATTTCTCAAATCAAACTTATTTCTAAAACAAGTTCTGACTTTTGGAAAACTTGCTTTAAGTAGCAATTTTGTCTGGTACACTGATGAGCGAACAAAAATGGATTCTGAGCAATAATTCTGTTGCTTTTCGCTGTAAACGCTGGGGATTACTTTTCGAAGCGGTAGTAGCTGTTCAGCACCTTAAACAGTGGTACGTACAGTTTTAGGCTGACTCGGAGTATATTTCTACAGCCTAGGGGAAGGGGAAGACAGCCCACAGCCTAGTAAATTCTTACTGGAAAGCATTTGTGTTTAGGCATTTAGCTATCTATGGGCACGCACACGCCCACTTTTAAAAATATGATAAATTGGCAAGCTTACCGACTTCCTTCTCAATCTGACTACCCTGTTATCAACTTCTTTTTTTATAAAGCAACCGTAAAAAGAAAGTGAAAAAAAAAAAAGAAGTTTTTTTTTTCACTTTCTTTTCCAAATACGTTCTCAGTATTAATTTAGTACATATAGTTGGCCTCCCCAATTTTTATTAATTTCTGTATGTACTGCAACATTGACCTGGTGCATCATTATCATAACTTTTCTTCTTTGTGAAATTACCTTTTCATATTCTCAAAATATTAATTTTGGAACAGTTTGCCTCTTTAAATTTTTTATTTTTTTGGATGAAAGCGGTGTTATTTAAACAGAAAAAATTAAGGTCTAAAAACGCAATTTTGGATGCGGTTTTATTAATTTTTCGCCAGTTTTTCTTTTATAAATGCAAATTGCAATGTAACAGTACGTCAACGTACTAACAGATTGCATTTCAGTTATTTTCTGCGTCTGTTTAAAACTGCATTAACACAGTTTTTTAGTATAACCGTTTATACTCATAGTATAACCGTTTATACTCGTACAGAACAGAAATAGCGAGAAAGCGTAATTCCTGAGAAAGATAAAACAGAATCAATTTTCTTCCTTTTTTTATTTTATTTTATTTTCTTCCTTTTTTTTAATTTATTTTCTTATTTATTTTCTTCCTTTTGTTTTATTTATTTTCTTCCTTTTTTTTCTGTCGATTTCGGGTACTTCAACTCGCTGGATATGTCACGTATGGATCGGCCATTTCTGTGATACCCGACGATTACACCTTTCTCGAAATCACTATCAATTTTCTTCCTTTTTTTTTTTAATTTTTTTCCTTTTTTTTTTAATTTTCTTCCTTTTTTTTTTAAATTTTCATCCAATTTTGAAAAGTGTTCTGTACTGAAGTGTTCTACTAAAAGTGTTCTGTACTGAAGTGTTCTGTACGAGTATAACCGTTTATACTCGTATAGAACAGAGTATAACCGCTTATACTCGTACAGAACAGAGTATAACCGCTTATACTCGTACAGAACAGAAATAGCGAGAAAGCGTAATTCCTGAGAAAGATAAAACAGAATCAATTTTCTTCCTTTTTTTTTAATTTTATTTTCTTCCTTTTTTTATTTATTTTCTTTTTTATTTTCTTCCTTTTTTTATTTATTTTCCTTTTTATTTTCTTCCTTTTTTTTAATTTTATTTTCTTCCTTTTTTTTATTTATTTTCTTTTTTATTTTCTTCCTTTTTTTATTTATTTTCCTTTTTATTTTCTTCCTTTTTTTTTTTTATTAATTTTCTTCCAATTTTGAAAAGTAGTATCAATTTTCTTCCTTTTTTTTTACTAATTTTCTTCCAATTTTGAAAAGTAGTATCAATTTTCTTCCTTTTTTTTCTGTCGATTTTGGGTACTTCAACTCGCTGGACGTATGGATGTCACGTATGGGTCGGCCATTTCTGTGATACCCGACGATTATACCTTTCTCGAAATCACTATCAATTTTCTTCCTTTTTTTTTTTATTTTATTTTCTTCCTTTTTTTTTTATTAATTTTCTTCCAATTTTGAAAAGTAGAATCAATTTTTAGTATAACCGTTTATACTCGTACAGAACAGAGTATAACCGTTTATACTCGTACAGAACAGAGTATAACCGTTTATACTCGTACAGAACAGAAATAGCGAGAAAGCGTAATTCCTGAGAAAGATAAAACAGAATCAATTTTCTTCCTTTTTTTTTATTTTATTTTCTTCCTTTTTTTATTAATTTTCTTCCAATTTTGAAAAGTAGAATCAATTTTTAGTATAACCGTTTATACTCGTACAGAACAGAGTATAACCGTTTATACTCGTAGTATAACCGTTTATACTCGTACAGAACAGAAATAGCGAGAAAGCGTAATTCATGAGAAAGATAAAACAGAATCAATTTTCTTCCTTTTTTTTTTATTAATTTTCTTCCAATTTTGAAAAGTAGAATCAATTTTTAGTATAACCGTTTATACTCGTACAGAACAGAGTATAACCGTTTATACTCGTAGTATAACCGTTTATACTCGTACAGAACAGAAATAGCGAGAAAGCGTAATTTCCTGAGAAAGATAAAACAGAATCAATTTTCTTCCTTTTTTTTTTTTTTTTGTAATTTCGGTAGAACTTTTTGTCATATAATAATTTGCAGAAAACTAAAATATGGACTTTATTCAGCTGTTCCTTCAAGCATTAAGAACGATTGAATGCCCAGAAACATATGGTACTGTAACCTTCTCGGTGCACAACTCCATTGCTTAGCGTGACGTCACAAAAACGATGACCAAGCCCGTAAAGAGAGGAGGGGTGAGTCCCGGGAGCCCCGGATCAGGGCCGAGCAGATCACGTTTGTAGTTCGTTATACGAAATCCAGAGTTTGGCTCTGAAACATGGAGAAGTTAGAAAGAAGCTTATTTTGTAAATACAAACAGTACAATAATTATCAGACTTTTGCTAAAAAGACTATTAAACAGGAAATGCCGATGTTGGCATAACCCTAATTTTAGGTTTGGGAGCACTTGGATATTTTTTCCAAACAGCGAGCCACAAAAAATCTACTTCCAGGGCTGTTTATGGATCGCCAGCCCGATACTGAGCGTTCGTATGAAGTTCTGAAATTTACAACAGCTATTTCTGCAGAATTTTTAGGAATAATAACTCCGGATACGTGTAAAACAATCTATGAGGAATTAAAAGAGTAATAAATGAAGGTAGGAAATGTTTTCTAGGGAATGATATTTTCTACATTTTCTAACTAATTGTTATTATGCGGTTGTAATAAAGTCAGAGCATAAATAAGCTATTTATCTTTAAAATGACAAATGAATCAAAGCCATATTATTTTGTAATATTTTCTGCAGATCTAAAATTCATGTAGGAGAAACCGCCCTGTGAGTCACCAGACACTCGTTCAAAACACTGAAGCTCTGTAGCGTTCAAACTGAAGTACGTACCTTGGTACAAAGCAACTTCTTTTACAGTACAGAGAAAACGCATTTCCGTAGTTCGCGTGGTGGTCGCAAATACTACAGTCTTCGTCACACCGCACCGTCAGCAGCTCACTCCTTTCTCTGCCCACCATCTGACATCCCGTCTTTCTTTCTTTCCCCATCCCTCTGAGTTAAGCTGGTCGCATTTACTACCATGTCAACCCCTGTCGAATTTTTTTGATTGGAGGTTTAACGACCACCATGAGCAACTCAGTGGGCTATAAGCAGTCACCCGTTCCTAATTTAGGGTCACTGGTTCCAGGGAAGGGAGAGAGTCAGTGCCGTAAGACAAACACAACATCCATGCCTCACGGGATTCGAACCCGGATCCTTTTCGAACGACTGATCAGAAGCCATCGCTTAGACCACTGCGCCACCGGGGTGGCTCGGTTGCATTTACGATTGCTTCCTTCAGACACATTAAGGGACATAATGTGTCCCATGCGAAAGCTCCCCAAACCATCACAGAGACACCACTGCCTTGAACAGAATCGACCTGGCACGACGAGGCCATGGCCTCATGCTATCGACGCCACACCAGCACCCTCCCGTAAGCTTGATACAGATAAAAATGGGATTCATCTGACCACACGTCGCGGCGCTGCTCTCCAGTGGTCCACTTTTTAAGTTCCCGGCAACAGGCGAGGCGTAATTTCCGAAAACGAGGAAATGACGACCTACTCTTGTGGCACAAGAGTAGGGCGTCGGCCTCCTGTCGCCCAGGGTACGCAACGTGCGATCGTGCCGTTCGCTCGCTGACGTTGCTTGGACATCTGACATTTAACCTGGACGTGATTTGCACCGCCGTTGCCAAGCGGTCGATTTGTACGAGCCTGAATAGTCTACGTTGACCCCGGTAAGCAATGGCGTGTGGTCGGTCGCCGCTTGCTCTCTGAGCGCTGGTACGTCCGTCGACGGTATACTCACGGTATACTTCTGAAATGGCTGCCCTTGGGTTCTTACCACTTAGAATGATCCATCTGTCTTGCGCAGACAACGAGTCCACGATCAAAGTCTCTCAGATCACCACGTTTACCCACGTTCGTCGATTGCGATACAGTGTTGGGAAGCCCTGCTGTCCACCTATTTGTCGCCTGCGCTCGGTTTAGGTGCGTTGCACTCTTCCCATGTTCCATCACCCCTACCTCTAAGTAGGGGTGATGGAACAAGGAAGAGTTCCATCACCCCTACCTATAAGGTTTCTCTCTCTCTCTCTCTCTCTCTCTCTCTCTCTCTCTCTCTACTGCATATATACACTATATTGACAAAAGTCACCGGACACCTAGAATAAAAAAAACAACATAGCATTTATTGACATACATCATAACGTGTCGGTCCACCTTTTGCCTTAATGCATGCACTGACCCTTTGAGACAGGCTTTCCACAAGGTTTTGGAACACAGCGATAGGTATGCGCTTCGATTCAGTACATAATGCTGCCGCTAACTGTTGCTTAGTATTAGGCCTTAATTCCAAACTTCTCATGCGCCGGTCTAATTCATCCCATAGGTGCTCTATGGGATTAAGATCAGGGCTCTGTGCTGGCCAGTCCACACACGATACGGAATTATCGTCAAACCACGCCGCAACAGTCCTCGCTTTATGGCTCGGTGCATTATTCTGCTAGTACCAACAAGGCTCAGTTCCATAGTATTCCCACAAAGTTGGTAGGACATAATTGTCCAGAATATCGAGGTAGACGTGCTGGTTGACAGGTTTGTCCACGATAACCAATGAGCCGGGACCATACCACGAAAAACATCCCCACACGAGAAGACTGCCAACTCCAAACTTGATCGCAGGAACAGTACACTGTGATAAATAGCGTTCCCCCGGCTGCTGCCATAGCCACACATGGCCATCAGACTGATGGATCGTGTATCTGGATTCATCAGTCCATAGGACCCGTTTCCATTGATCTACGGTCCACGATAAATGTTCTTTACACCATGCTAAACTACGATTAGCATTACGACTCTCCTGAGGCTTCGACGTCCTCTATCATTGATTTTCTTTGGTCTGCCGGTAGGTTTTGCTGCTTCAGGCACGCCATGTGTCTTCCACTTATTGAGTACATCCAAAACAGTTGACTTGGGTATGTTTAAACGGCTCTCGGTTTTTCTTGAGGACAACTCACTAATATAACACCCAACAATCTTTCCTTTCTCAAAGTCAGTTCTCTCCCGCCGCGACATTTTCACTGAACCTCACAGAGTGCGATATGATCGCGGTCAGCTGCAGGCTTGTTTTTATACCGTTTGCAGCTGTACTGCGCATCATAACAACGCAGCGGATCCGTTCATTTGCTTTTGAAGGGGTGTCAGGTGACTTTTGTCAATACTGTGTGTGTGTGTGTGTGTGTGTGTGTGTGTGTGTGTGTGTGTGTGATTCGCTACTACTTGTCGAAAAATTGCTGCAATATAGTTCTTACTAAGAAACCCTCCCGCAAAACTTTCTTACGATGGAAAACAATATTAAATGCTGATTTCTTTAGTTTGCCATGATAAAACTCAATGTGTATTCCAGGAATAGTACTTTATTGCAAAAATAGCGCTCGGTTCAACGTCTGTGTTCACCGAAATTTCAAGAAGAACTAATCTCGATTTTTTTTTTCTTTTTTTGTAACTCAGATATGCCGACCGTTACGATATCAACAAATCATACCTCAGGGAAGAATATTATTTGTCAAGTGCTGAAGACTTTGCACCCTACGTGACTTTTGAAACGCGCTTTGAATAAATTAGCTTTAAAATTTTCTTTTACTTAACGTTACATCACAAACTACAGGAAAAACGGGTTGCGAAGCTACTGACAGCGTGTTACTTCCCAACACTGTTTATCCTTACCCAAAAGAATTAATTCAAAATATGAGAATACCCTGTTTAAAATAACAATAATGAAAAAAATCATTATTATAAAAAATGTAGGTAAAAAAATAGCTTGCAGAGGCGAATGATTTTTCTCTCTCTCTGCTTTAGAAAGAACAATGTCCTTTGTATGTCTTTCTTTTGGTCTTGTTTTATGAAACTTTATGTTCTGCTTCAGTGTATCCAAACTATTTCACAACTTGGATATCATGCGATACTAGCAAACGCAGCTGTGCAAATGCACGTCTACTAGGCAAAGGGTACCTAACAAAATCAATGAATGTAAGGTAAGTCATAACGCTTCGATAAATCTTGCCGAAAACAGCTGACGCAGCTGAAAAGAAGACACTGGCAACACTTGTGTGTGGCATTTACGAGAGGTAAGTGTACATTGGCATAAATCTTAGAAAAACAGGCCACTCACACGATCGTGGGATCGTCGACGTTTGCGACGGGGGTGGGGGTGGGGAGGAAAAATCTACGGAGGTAAGCCGTTCACTTTGAAATTAATACTGCATCTATGAAGATACTGGATTGAGGATTTTGTGATTACATGTGCTTTTCTAAATAACAGATGCGACGCTGAACGCGAATTTCTCCATGGATTGGGTGATTCCGTTTCTCCATCCTCCACAACATGCAAGCCGAGACAGGTACGTTTGCAGAAAAGGTCGTTTCCATGGCAACAGATGCCATCGTCATAGAAACGGAAGCTGAAGGAGGAACCCTTTCACGAGATAAGCAGCAAGAGCAGCTTCTGAAGTGTTGCTATTCTTAGCAGCAAACAACGTAACATTCACGGCTACCCATAATAATTTCCATGGTGAAACATATAAAAGAAATTCACCAAGACGAATAAAAAATAAAAAAAAATAAAAATCGATACGCTCTCTATTCGAGTCATCAAACTAGGACTGTCAAGGAACTCAATCAATATGCCGCGCATGAGTAAATGGTGTCAAATGCGGAATTAATCTCAGCTTGACATTTAGTTGATTTTATCAAAAGCAGCCATTTAGGAATCACACAACTCGCCGGCATCAACTAATCACACTTTTATTTCGTATTAGAAATAGCCTAAGAAGATCGTTCACCCCCTTAACAGGAAAACTATTTTTCCAGACAGGCTGGCTGATGAGGTCTATGGCACTGAGATTAACAAACTACATGGTTCAAATACAGGTCAAAGGTCTGCCAAAACCAGAGCCCGATTTACTAGATGAGAGGCTCACGGCACATACAGTTTTGGAGCGGCCCAATATTCTTATCTTATTGACAGATGCTAAATTCCAGTGTTAAGGATTGCTATTTTGTTTACGTTTTTTTGTTAGACAGGAACAAAACGCCTGGTTTACAGTGTTTTAGGTCAGAAATAAATTTTCAATTTTTGAACAAAATGATTATCTTTTTGTAAATAGCTTTTAATGAAACAAATAACGCCACTGAAAAAAACTAATGTTTTTTTATAAACATATTTCACAGAGTTATATTCTTATAAAAGGGACTTGCCCATATTTATAACTTGGAAAACAAATATTTGTGTTAAATCCCAAATAAAAAAATAGTATGAAATATCGTGGAACTTTCTAATAACTTAGTAAGTGCAGAATATTTTATTATAGTTGTAACAGTTTTCTCTCTCTCTGATATCACTACACATTCAATGTGGCGCTACACTATTAAAAATTTTGTGGTAGATTGCACCAAGAAGTGGTGCTACACCAGCTGCACCACTTTCTGAAAAAGAATACACCAATGTGTGGTGCAAACAAAACCAACAACAGGGCGCAACCTTGCTCTACGTTATGGTATAAGGTTGCCCCACACTATGGTATAAAACCAACAACATGGTGAAACCTTGCACTACGTTATGTATAAGGCTGCCCCACATCATGGTGCAAGGTTGCACCATGTTGTTGAGTTTGTTTGCACCATACAAGGGTGTATCCTTTTTCAGAAAGTGGTGCAACCAACCACAAAATTTTTAACAGTGATAATTTTAAACTTTGAAATATTATTTTAACAGAAATTATAATATTCCCCTGAATATGTAGCTCAATAACAGTACTAAGCAGTTTCAGAATTAGTGTGAGGCTGAAAAAGAAAATCAAAATCATCATATACTGTGAACGGGGTTGGAGCTGCTGTTCGAAACATTTGTCAGTGTTGACATTTTTTTTGTAAAAACACTTCTGGTAATGAACGTTGATGTTTAATTGAAGTACCTTTACTTATAATTTATTTTTGGTCTGATTCAGAGCCTTACTTGCGTTTTGTCGGGTTTCTGAAAGGAATTATTTAAAGATGGATGTAATATTTATACGAGACGAAATAAAAACAAGTTATTAAAATCATGCAATGCATTGATTATGATACGCTTTCCAACATACCAGAAATCATTAATAACTCAAGTTATTACTCAAGTTAGGAGGATAACGCTGTGGAATAAATCTCGTTCCTGTGCCCTGACCTCTGACCCCATTTCCATGATATTAAACAGAATTGGTTCAGTATACCTCCAGAATAATTATATATACTAAAGTTTTGTCGCAATCGAAGCATTTTTAGTGAAGTTATGAGTATAGTGGCTGTGGAATAAATCTCGTTCCTGTGACCTGACCTTTGATCCCATTTCGATGATATTAAACAGAGTTGGTTCAGTACATCTCCGGAACAACATACTAAAGTTTTGTCGCAATAGAAGTATTTTTAGTCAAGTTATGAGAATAATGGCTGTGGAATAAATCTCGCTTCTGTGTCCTGACCTTTGACCCCATTTCGATGATATTCAACAGGACCGGTTCAGTATACTTCCGAAACAACATGATAAAGTTTTGTCGCTACCGAAGCATTTTTACGCAAGTTATGACGCATAAGGGCAATGGAATAGACCCCGCTCCTATGCCCTGACCTTTGACCCCATTTTCAATACGGTTCGTCCCCAGGTGGTTCCCTACCACATACTAAAATTTCATCGAAATCGAACCACTTTTACGCAAGTTATGACGCATAACGGCAATGGAATGGATCCCGCTGCTATGTCCTGACCTTTGACCCCATTTCGTGCCACTTTCAATAGGGTTCGTGCCGAGGTGGTCCCCTACTACATACTAAAATTTAATCGAAATCGAACCATTTTTATGCAAGTTATGATGCATAATGGCAATGGAATCGATCCCGCTCCTATGTCCTGACCTTTGACCCTATTTTTTCCATTTTCAATAGGGTTCGTCCCCAGGTGGTTCCCTACCACATACTAAAATTTCATCGAAATCGAACCATTTTTACGTGAGTTATCGTGCGGACAGGCAGGCAGACATACAAGCTTCTTCAACCTACGGTTGGAAAGCGTAAAAAAGGAATGCAGGCGGGAAATAATTATTTTCAATATTTATATTGATAAGCTGATCAAGTACTGCTCGGGGATTTCATATTTTGGTAGCCCGTGATAAGCTCGAGTGCCCACCCGTAGATCAGTGCCTGGTCAAAATCGCTATTATTTATTTATTTATTTATTTATTCTTCGTCTTCGTATTTGTGTTAAGAATGAGGGTTTAACCCAACTTTGATCTTCAGAGGACTGGCAGAAGGATAACGATTTAATGTCGGCCGAAACTAAGATTTATTGACGGAAGAATAACAATGTCAGTTGAAACTTCGTCGAATGATGTTCCAGTAATACTCAAACTTAAAGCCAAACTGGATTGACGCATGAAGCAGAGTTTAATGTGGAACGATCTGTAGAAAGAGTGAAAACGTCTGCACATAGGACGGAATTGAAAGCGGGGCCGCAACCTCGCTGGGGCCTCCACTGATATATATCCTTAAAAATAGATTTTGTACCTAGCCTTGCTTAAGTTTAATTGTCACACGGATTTAAAAAGTGACTTTCGCAAATAGTCAGCTGGAAAAATTTTCACCCTTCCTTGTGCATTAATAAATCTAGCTATTCGAAAATTCGGCCCAGCCTTATGTGTAGAAGGATTCTTTGTCATTTTGTTTTCTTTCACCTGGCGATTGCTTCTAAAAAGCCGTAAAAAAATAATACTCGTGTTATTGCAGTTTCTCATGAGTGCACTTAAACACAATGAAAGGTATGGTTTTCTGGGCCCACGCCTATCGTATCAGAGCCTTCAACACTTTTTTTTTATATTTCTTCAATACAAAAGAAAATTTTTACTTAAAATGTTCTAAAATCTCCAGCATTTCTTCCACTTAAAGGTAAATATGAATACTTTGTATTATAGGCTAAAAGATTTGTTCACACCATATTAACGAAAACATTTTCCTGGACTAAGAAAATGTGTTTAAACACGCCTAAATATAATTTACTTTTCCATCTTTGTAATTTAGTCTTTAAATTTTTTTTAGTTTAAAGCGATTGATTTGGGTTGTTCTTGGAACAAATAAAAATATAATTAATACGTACCAGTTACGTAAAGCAGGGTGTGCGTTAGCAATAATAAAAATAATAACTATGATTTTCTAGCATGATTTCTTTCCTATAACGTTATTTCCTCCCTCAAACAAAGAAAATCTTATATTGTTTAAATAAAGATAATTGACAGCGAAATAACTTATGCAAACAAAAAGTTTTCTGACAGGGGCAGAAATTTATTGCCAGTTCGGTACACAGCCTGAAATAACACGGCTCTGATCGCTCTGATATAACTATACAATATACTGTATTTACGTACTTAAGAGTACCAATCTTACGTCGGCCAAATCTGTTTTGAATAGGAAAACGAGTAGCAATTTAAAGTCAGACGAAACTGAGATGTAATGATAGAAGAGTAACAATTTCATTCGGTCGAAACTGTCGCATGTTGACAGAAGAATACGATCACAAACCGACATTTAAAATAGTGAGACTTACACATAATGGAGAGCGAATAACGTCCTAATATCGATCACTGCATCTTACATTGTTGTACTCTATCCTCAGCTGTTGACGCCCCACCCAGCATCTGGTGTATTGAAGCACGGTTTTGATGAAATGTAGGATTGCCTACAGGATTAGATTTTCAGAGATGCATCTTCGATTTTTGTATATATTATACTGGAAGGCGTCAAGACGTGCATATACACTGGTGTGCAAAAATTAAGGACGAAGAGGAGAAATTAGCGTAACAGCGGAACGAGCAGGCAGAACGGATCGAAAGACCATTTAGGAGATAGACTAGGGTCCGGTACGGTAGGGCATGCGCATATATGCAGCATGACGTGGGGGGGGGGGGGGGTCGGAAGGGTATAAAGTACACGGGCAGTGTACGCTCAACAATTCGATGAAAGCTATTGCACGGTGTACATCAGTTTGAACGACGTCGAGTTCCTGCAACCGTGTAATATGGCCAATAGGCAATCCAGTAGACGACATCTGGATGACTTTACCCGAGGTCGCGTCATTGGGAAGTTGGAAGAAGGTCGAAGTGTGACTAGTGTGGCCGAGGAGTTCGGGATCGCTCACAGCAATGTTTCACGAGCTTGGAGGGCATTTCAAACGACAGCTACAGCTGTTCGAGAGTTTAGCAGTGGTCATGCACGAGCAACCACAGCGGCGGACGACCGGTATATTTTCCTACATGCAAGAAGAGACAGACGGCAAACAGCGGGAGAAATCGCAAGGCACATGCAACAGACAACTGGACGTCCGTTATCGCGTTTTACCGTGGCCAGGAGACTGCACAAAGGTGGTCTATTTACACGACAACTAGTACGATGTGTGCCATTAACGCCTGCTCATCGGAGACGGCGGTTTCTGTGGTGCCAGAAACACAAGAACTGGACACATCAGCAATGGGGTCGAGTTCTCTTTACGGATGAGAGCCGATTTAGTCTGACGAGCAATTCTGGACGTATACACATCTGGAGAGAGCAGGGAACACGCAATCATACCTCCAACATCATCGAAAGGGACCGGTTTGGAGGTGGCGGAGTTCTCGTTTGGGATGGTATCATGCTTGGTAGCCGTACTGACCTCCACATCTCCCGAGGAGGTTCAGTCACTGGTGTCCGCTATTGAACCGAGGTTCTCATGCCTCACGTGCGTCTGTTTAGAGGTGCTGTGGGTACTGAGTTCCTCTTCATGGACGACAACGCTACACCTCATCGTACAGTGGCTGTAGCAGAGCTGTCGCAGAGTGAAGATATTCAACGCATGGATTGGCCCGCAAGGTCCCCAGACCTAAATCCAATCGAACACGTGTGGGACCTTCTCGGGAGACGCTTGGCAGCACGTCACCAGCCTCCAGCAATGATTCCGCAGTTGCGATTGGCGCTACAAGAGAAATGGGCCGCGATGCCTCAACAGCTCCTTGACAACCTCGTCCTCAGCATGGACAGACGTTGTAAATCCTGCAACGCAGTCAGGAGTGATCATATCCCCTATTAAAGACTGGATTTTTCTTGGCAGCCGCCTGTCACATGGACGTTTCTGTCTTCTGTCCAGTCGTGCTTGAAGCTACCTTTTCAATAAAGTGCCTTTGTATTCCTTGTTTGGACGATTTTGCTCACTTGTCCCATATTCTTACATCTTGGGGATCATATGGTATGATTTGCGTCGATGTGGAGCACTTCTGCACGACGTTACATTCGAAAACCGTCTCGTCCTTAATTTTTGTACGCCAGTGTATTAATGTTATATTGCATTTAAATCTTGTATATTCTTTAGACGTTATTTCTGTCTGAAGAAGCCATCCCTTGGAGGCGAAAGCTCGCACGCCTGTTTACTATTTATTACGCCAAATAAACGGATTTTCACACGAATCGTTATAATCATGGCTTTGCCTTTTAATGTAAACACAGGTGGGTCGGTCACACTTGTCTTCCAGAAACAAAGAGTTATATACTTACACTTCTTACTCAAAGATTCCTAGATGCTCCTAAAATACGTTAAATAAGTGTTATATTAAAAACAGTATCATTAATATAGGTATCGTACTATAGATGTTTCCCTGATATTTGGCGTTTTAACAAAATTAGGGAAAATCTTCGTATAACAGACTAATTAATTATCTAGAATAACATTCCCAACAACCAGTATGAATTTAGAAAAATAATAGGTAGCAGGTGTTGAATAGTTTTAGTCTTGGTCAGTTTTTTCTCTTCAGACCAGTTCTGACGTGAGTTTTGTCCATTAGATCGGTAGATGGTGAGTACTGAAAGAATGCAGACATTCTTAGACAGCATGTCCCCGAGTGTGTAGGGGGGTCTTAAAACAGAGAAATATCAGCTCCAGACCAGTTCTGACGTGAGTTTTGTCCATTAGATCGGTAGATGGTGAGTACTGAAAGAATGCAGATATTCTTAGGCAGCATGTCCTGAGCTGGTAGGTGTCCTTAAAACAGAGAAAAATCAGTACATTTCGAAAATCTATCAGTAGACAGGAGTCAAAATCGGTAGAATGGCAACACTGCTCTTAGTAGACAAAATGCTCATTAAAACTCTGAAATGCGGCGCAAGAAAGTTTTTAATAACAATGGAAATTTACTTTAGCTAGAGCAGTTATTATAATTATAATAATTTTTTTTTGTTTGTTTGGGGTTTAACGACCACCGTGAGCAACTCAATGGGCTATAAGCAGTCGCCCGTCCCTAATTTAGGGTCACTGGTTCCAGGGAAGGAGAGAGCCAGTGCCGTAAGACAAACACAACATCCATGCCTGACCGGGATTCGAACCCGGACCCTTACGGACGAATGATCAGAGGCCAGCGCCTTAGACCACTGCGCCACCGGGGCGGCATAATAATAATGAACGGCTCAATGCAATGATAAAATTGCCCTGACTACAAGTCTGGAATTGCATATTATTTCGATTACATCTGTTAATTTCAAAACTTTTGTAAGAGACGCTACGCTGTGACAAAAATTCTAACTCGGAATCTTCTATTACTGAATGAAGTTATATCTAATTTTCTTATCTTTCTTGTTGTTTCATTCATAAATAACAGAGAAACACTACGTTAATCATAACAATAAAAATTTTTGTTTCTATTAATGAGCCGGATGTTAGGATAATGACAAGCAGATTTTCCTACGAATAGATTTCCTTGCACAAGATTCCCTGATTACATGCCTTCTTTCTCTGACATGTGAATTGCAAATAAGGCTAATAATTGGCACCTTTAATGCCATTCAACCGCATGCCTATACTCAGAAAACTGCATAACTCACAGTTGATTTGCATAACGATTTCAAGTTGTGTATGAGTGTGCGATGAGCTATTGTTCAAAATGTCAGCAACCTTTCGCTTTCGTTTTCAGCACATCTTTTGTACTCGTAAAAAGAGATCGTGCGTATGTAATTACTTTGTCTGTCCGTCTGTAGACACCATATCTCTGCAACTATCAGTCCGATTTGAAAAATTTCTTTTTCGCATTGGGAAGCTTGAAATGTGGCAATGAAGATCCTTGTATTTCGTTTTTTCCCGATACATAACTTCGCCACTAGAGGACATAAATGCAGATGATATCGAATTCCAAATACACTTTATTCCTTACATTTGCTTCTAAATATCCGATTGTAAAAACATCTTTTTCTTTTCGATACCATTTATATCTACTATTTTAGTACCGTCTCTTTTTTCAAGCGATGCACAGATTTTCTGATAGGAGATGTAAAAGTAAATTGCGTTTTCCCCGATATCTCTGCTTCTAAAAGTGCGATTTGAAATATTCTTCCTGCATCGGATACAGCTCCTGTTGGGAAATGTTTTGCATACAATTTCTAACTTTTGGTAAGGAATGATTTGGCCACCAGGGGCATAAGTGTATATTTCTGCTTCTGATGTATGTGCAGCAAAATCTGAGCTTCTGAAAACTCGACTGAAAAAATTCTTTCGAGGACCGATACCGCTCACGTCGGAAAATGTTTGAAGATAGCTCCTGCTTAAAATAGTCCATAGTCTTCCTGTCAGGAGACGAAGATGTACATATATTTATTTTTGTAGATTTGTCTGAGGCCTATTTGAAAAATTCTTTCTTTGTTGGAGAGCGTTCCCGGCGCGAAACGTTTCTCATACAATTTTAAAAAAAATTTAACGCGCCAGTGTGCCTCTAGAGGGCGTAAGCTCACGTTTTCGTTTACAGCAATATTTGCGGGACTAAGTACCCGATTTTAAAAATTCCTTTTTTAGTCAGATACTAACTAAGAAAACTGTTCGTGTGTCCTCCCAGGTAATTCGCAATTTCGCCTTAGGGGGCGCAAATGTGTAATCTGTTTTTCCTCAATATCTCTGCGCTTAAATGTGCAATTAAAAAAAATATTTTAACACCGGACACGATTTACCTTGTGGAACACTTAAAGTTTGTATTTGAGGAGTTTTGTAGTTCACAGTTCGTTGCTAGGTAGCGTTTGTGCACTTTGCTGCTGTATCTCCGATTCTAAATATCCTATTGAACAATTTCTTTTTTCTGTATGCCATTCGCTGCAATAAAGGTGGGAGCATTATCCTACGAGTATTTAAATAATGCCCAGCTTTCCCGCGAGGGAGCGTAAAGCTCAAAACCCTTTCTCGCTGTCTCTGCTTACGCGAGACGTACTTGAAAATTTCTTTTTCCTTAGCATAGCTTCTGCCTTGAAGAATACTTTTCGCCAATTTTTGAACTTTTGCGTTATGCAAAATTCTTCCGCTAGAAGGCGTAGAGTTATACCATGTTTCTTTCTACATTTCTTCTTTTAAGGTGGACGTCAAGTAACTTTGCTTCCTATACTTCCAATGGAAAAGCTTTTGTACACATTTCCTTCACAATTAGTGTGTTCCCAAGGATGAAAATTTAAACATCGATTAAAATAACTTCATGTTATAACTTGGAATACTTAATATTTTCTAAAACATAACCATAATTATATTGAAAATCAATAACTTTTCCTTTGGTGGTGTTGAAACCAGAAAAAGATGGCGCGACCTGTACTTTGATGACGTCAGTAGACGAACAAATGTTGGATTGCATAATTATGGTTATGTTTTAGAAAATATTAAGTATTCCAAGTTAAAAAATGAAGCTATTTTAATTGATGTTCAAATTTTTATCCTTGGGAACGCATTAATTGTAAAGAAAATGTGTACAGAAGTTTTTCCATTGGATTGGAAGTGTAGGAAGCAAAATTACTTGACATCCACCTTAATTGTTTGATTTAAAAATTTCTTTGTCTCTGATATGCTATAAGAAACTCTTCACGCGTCATTCGCTAATTTTTGCAACTTTTCAGCAGCTGGTAGAAGTAAGTAGCTGTTTCTATTTGTAAGTAGCTGTTTCTATTTCTATTTGTGGATGTTTTATCGATTGTAGAAATCCGGTTGATTTTTTCTTTCCAACCTGTTCCATTGGCTTTGAATAACTTCGACAAATTTTATTCGCGTCGGAAATGATCGAAAAGACGTGCGCATTAGAATCCAAAATTAGGCGCCATCTTTCTTGTTTTCCTTTTGTTTCGGATTTTAACGACCATCATGAGAAACTCTGAAGGCACTCTCCCTACCGTAATGTAGGGTTTCATGGTTCAAGGGAAGTAAGACAGGGACCCTCTAGCCCAGGCCCATCTCGGGTGGGTTGAATGGTCACTTTCGCTTTTTTCTACAGGGTTACAAGGAAAGTCCGTGATCAGGCCAATATCTCACGAACTATGGCAGTTAGCGATTTACTTGTTGTGCAGTTGTATAGGAAACCCCCTATGGCGCACACAATAACACCACGAGGGATTTCCTTGCCCCCTTTTGGGGGCTGGGGTGAGAGGGCGATCGCGCCCGCCTTGGCAGATAGGGCAAAAAGTCAATAAAAAACTTTTTCAGTGAGGCAAAAATAGTACAAAAATGTTTTTGTTTCATAACAAAAGATGGAAGGGGACTCTCGAAATGCGAAAAAGCGGAGCATATTTGCACGGATTTCAAATGTCGTGCTTTCTGCTCCGTCGTCAGAATACAAAAATGATTTGCGTGATCAGTATGCCAACATTTCGTGAACCAGGGACGGAAGTCGAAAGCTTCGCCACGTACGCAAGTCAATTAGATGTGCATACAGTTTTCCTATTGGATGAATGTTTCGCAACTTTATGCTATTTCTCTTTGTCTCAGTGTATTTTTTACTGTATTGGACATCAAATAATGATATTGAATATGGAACTGCATTTTGTTTCAGAACAAGCACTGTTTATGGGGAGTTATAAGAAGAACTGTTTATAACTTTTCCTTTGTGCTTTCATTTACTTAGAACTTACCAGTTTAGATAAGTAATAAGCTCTTGTTTAAATATTCTGTCATTGCTTCCGGACGTTGTGATTTTTTTGAGGCCACATTCCCGGTCCCCTTCCATCTTTTGTTATGGGACAAAAACATTTTTGTACTATTTTTCTTCACTGAACAAGTTTGCAATTAACTTTTTTTGCCCTAAAGGGGCGCGCGATAGCCCCCTCCCCCCCCAAAAAAAGGGTTGCGAGCGGATCACTCGTGGCGTTATTGTGAGCGCCATAGGGGGTTTTCTATACAACTGCACAAGAAGTAAATCGCTAACTGCCATAGTTCGTGAGATATTGGCTTGATCAAGGACTTTCTTTGTAACCCTTTCTTTGTAACCCTGTATACCCAGACACTAGCTTCAGTTTGTCTCGTGCAGGGGTGCCAGAATTCAGTTAAATGGGGGTGGGTGGAGGGTGAATGGGAGAATTTATGAGTTTCGATGTCTCCCGTTGCCGTGTTTTGACGTAGGACTATGTCTAACTCCGCGGAAAGTATGGGGCGACTTACGGCCGATCGCCTATGACAAAAAGAGGTCCCAATTGGAATCATTATAGCGTTAAAAATACGTGCCGTATACTAATCGTGTCAGCATATTCGTAAATAGCATGGAGTCCAGTTCGCGTACTGCGCAATACATTGTGCACGATGCGCTCCCCTCGCTTCCTGTGCGCGGGGAGACGAGGCAATATTTCTGGCTGTGTCGCGCGTTTGACTCAGTCTATCTCGGCAACCGTGAGCGCGACACGGCTGTGCGTAGTACCGTTTTATAGCTCTCGACGAGATCTATTTAAATATACGAAAAACATTTCACAGTGCTTTGAACTGAATATTTAAAAAATTGCTTTCTTGTGAACCGGTGTACACTTTTGACAATATCGCGGTTTATCTGGACAACCGGGAGTGCAAAACTACTGTGCGTGGTAACGTTTCAAAGCTCTCGACGAGATCTATTCGAATATATAAAGAACATATCGCAGTGGTTTAAACTAAAATTTTTAAAAATTGTCTTCGTGTGAACGGGTTAACATTTTCGACAACGCCGCGGAATTCGCAGGATGAAACGCAAGAAAAAGTAAAGAAAATCAAAACGAGAGGCAAGAGCAAGTGATGAGGAATGTAAGAAGCCCAAGAAGACAGAGCACCACATTGGTTAATTTGTGTATCGATCTGCTTTGTGTTCGCAATGTATCCAGCATTATTTGTAAAAATTATGTAAGCTACTTTTTCATATCATAGAACTGTGTTGGCTATAACGCTTTGAAACCATACTCGGCGAGCTCATTTCAACTCTCCGATCTACAAGTCACTGTCCTACGTTCCAAACTGACGGCTCAATAAGAACTGAGCCTACCTGAATTTTTTTAATGGAATTTTTAGGCAGGAGGGACTGGGGGTCACTATAAAAGTCTGCAACCCCACAATTCCTGCCTTCCACCAAACAACATCGCATACGGACGAAAGTCCTTTGGGTTTGATATTGTTTCACGTTTACTGTATGTTTAGAAATTTACTGTTTATATTTTTATTGTTTATTTCATTACTACTTCAATTTTGACGAAGCAGAACAAATTAATACAACCTCCACATCGGCGTTCAGAAACCGGGATAGCTGCAAGAGCCATGTGGTTCTTCCATTTGATTGGAGGTTGGCGTCCTCACGGTCTGAACCGACCTTTGTATATATCTGCAATATGTGTCCAGTTCTGGTCGCAGTGCCGCTTGCACGACATGTCGCGCATTAAATGATTAGCAACGTTCTTTGGCGCTTGCATGATATATTTTTCTCAAGAAATTTCAGCATGGCGGCTAAAGAGGATAATGCAAAAGGCATCAATAAGGTGGCAAAGAGCAATGAAACATGTGTAGTCCAACTACAGATCGACTTTCAGAATACTAAAAAACAATGCCCTCACAGGGCTAAATAACAGCTAAATACAATTTGTCACAAAAACATCAGCTGCTACTAATCCTAAAATATTTTATTCCAAATACGGGTAGAACTCAGAGATAACGATCTCGTTGTAAACAGCATCTCGGCTATAAATAACGTCCAACATACAGTATGTAATAATAATTAAGATAAATTCGTCTCTAGAAATCTGCCTTTCCAGATAACGACTTCGCTTATTAAGTCTCGCTAAAAATGCCAACCTTAGTTTTAACGTAATCCACAATTTCGTTTTCCCTTTTTGATTTTGTTATTTATTATGCAAACTTTGGGTCGCTTCACCGTGCGCTCTTGTGCATTCGTAAAATCCCATGATAAAGACAATAATGACGCCAATAAGGGACCTGTTAACTGCAAGCTCGATTCTTCAAACCGTGTCATGTTACAATCCTGTTGCGGACGAAATGTCGGAATGCTAATGGAAACTTCAAACATTCAAAATATGGCGCAAAACAAACTTTATTAATCAAACACCAGCAGCAACACACTTTAGCCAACGAGACACAAGCTTCTGTATGCCGTCTGAAAAAGCGTATTTAGAGGGGGGGGGGCTTGGCTTCCTCAAAGGTGTTGTTTCATTTTTTCAAGTTTTTGGTTAAATCCGATTTACATTAGAAAAAAATGCCTTAATTTAATAAAAATACATCAACTTACATAAAAAAAAAATGCTTTAATTCTTTCTTCTGTATTTCATGAACTTTAATTTTGAACATGAAACAGAAGTCGTCGCTCTTTCCACGTTTATAAGTGAGTCACGGAAAAATTATCATCGGCCGCCACCAGGAATCGAAGCCAGGGTCTTCCAGTTACGCGCCGGGCATGATGCTACCACTGCACCACAGCGGCCTCGAATTCTCTAGACTCACATACAACTAACTGCCTAAACACATGGCAGGTTGCTTCTTTGGAGCCCCGCACAATGCTGGGGATTCACCAAAGACGGTAAGCAGCAACTGAACAAATAACAAGGAGGCGAATGAATAATTAATACACACAGTTTACGTGGATTAGGAACATCAAACAGAAGTTGTCGCGCTTTCCACGTTTATAATTGTTATCATTCGCCTCCTGGTTATTTGTTCAATGCTGCTTACCATTTTTGGTGAATCCCCAAACATTGCGCGGGGTTCCAAGAAGCAACCTGCCATGTGGTTTGGCAGTTAGTTGTATGTGAGTCTGGAGAATTCGAGGCCGTTGTGTTGCAGTGGTAGTATGTCCGGCGCGTAACTGGAAGACCTGGGTTCGATTCCCGGTGGCAGCCCATGAGAATTTTTCCGTGACTCACTTATAAACGTGGAAAGAACGACGACTTCTGTTTCATGTTCCTAATCAACGTCAATTATGTGTATTAACTTTAATTTTGCTCTGGTGAATTTCAAAAGCTTTCATTATTTGTCCCCCCCCCCCCCGAAAAATAACTACACATACCGGATGTTTCACCGAGTAGTGACAAAAGAAAGAGACAATAAAGTTAACTTACTTTATTGGAAGAGGAAAACACGTTCACAGGAGTAAGAGTAGGCAAAAGGTAATCAATGGATGAAATGTTCCACATGATGACCATCCGCTGTCACGACGTGGCGAAAACGTGCTTCGAAGTACCGCAATACCGGCGGGAAGATGTTCGACGGTATCCGCGTAATTTCCTGTTGGATGGCACGTTGGAGGTCAGGCATTTTTCGCGGGTTGTCCTGGTACACCCTAATCTTTCAGATAGCCCCACAAGAAGAAGTCGAGCGGCGTAAAATCGGGGCTGCACGGAAGCCAAGAGAACCAGCTGAAAAACGTTGGGGGAATTGTCTGGCGATGACCCGTGAGCCATACTGCTGGTGAAGCAAATCAAGAACAGCATTTATGGAGTGCGGCGGTGCTCCGTCTTGTTGAAACGTGCGGTAGTGAATCCAGTTTTTCTGGACTGCAGCGGAGAAAAAACTATTCTTCAAAAGGTCACTGTAGACGGCAGCGGTAACTGTGGACTCCAGGAAAAATGACCTAGAGAGGCCATCACCACTCATTGCACACCAAACGGTTAGCTTCAGAAGATGGAGAAGCTTGACAACACAGACCGCCGGCTTCTTGTTTCCCCAGATGCGGTAATTTTGCCGCTTAACGTAGCCATCCGACTAGAAGTACACCTCATTGCTGAAGACAATGCTCTTCACATCAAAGTTGTGCTCATCGATCAGTGAACACATGTCATTCGCGAACTCATAACGCTGCTGCACGGCTGTTGTGCTCAAAGGCTGATGCACCTGGATTTTCTAGGGAAACATGTTCAAATCCGAAGTCATAATGCGTAATGCGAACGCTGGGCTAACGTCTAGTTGGTTGCTGCGCAAGTCTTTGAAGTGCCGGATTCTTCGTGCGGCTTCGATGTTTTCCGCCGTCAGCGCTGTTCTTCTCTTCATCGCCATGCTTGGCCACGTCATCTGTGACACTGCCGGTTCGTTCGAATTTCGCTACCAATTTCGTCAGGTACGCACGAGATGGCTTACGACGATTCTTAAATGCTGTAACCCACTTTCGTAACACCTTTGTGGGGTTTCCACCCTCAGCATACTAATTTTTCACCAAGAAAACTTTCTCTTCCGTGGTATATCGCTGTATGTCCGAAATCGCGTATCCACCGCCCCACTACTTCCTCACGACTGCCTGTCGCCTGCTGATCGACGTCTCAGACTTACAGCGCTATCTCGTTATTCTTTAACGATTTATTCCACAGGAAAGTTGTCACTACACAGTGAAACACCCGGTACTCCCTTGAAAACGTGGTTTTGGGATGCAACGAACTTCTGGAATATGGTTTCAACTGACTTTGGATTGGGGAACGATTGACCCTGTAGATCTGATCATATGTAGCGGATTTTAGGAAGGGAGTGTCTGACCCCAGGTTTTAAAAAACCCTCAGAAATAGGAAGTTAGGAGATTTGGGCTAGAGTGGCCGATAGGGAAGTGACACGGAAGCGAGGTAGAAAGGGGAAGGAAGACGCCCTTATTTATCACTCGGGGTCTGACGGCTTAACTTGCTCATCCGACGCACGGCAGATATTTAGTGGTCCGAGTGTTCGTACCTGCCTGTGATCGAGGTTTCTCCATGGCAGTCACGAACGATGACCACTAGGCTATCGGCGCCACGTTGACCCTGTAGAAAAGTATTCAGGTGCCTTCAGACGTGAAAGTACATAGGAGACAGATTAGGTGATTAAGACGGATGAGGATAAGGTTTCGCACTTCAACTGGTTGCACTTCTGGATCGTTTGACGTACAACGTGGGGTCTCGCGTTATCATGGAGATAGGCCTATGGCGATTGACTAACGCCAGATGCTTGGTGTATAATAGCAAACAAAGGGGTCTGCACGGGCATTACTTGGTGAGCCCGAGGCATGGCCCGTCAATTGCAGTTATTATTTAGGCCCGGCCTGGCCTGTGATGTGCCGTTCCGTATTACTATTCTATTTTATTAAATTGTAAAAATTAAACAATGAAATGAGATATTATTGAAAAATATTTAGTTGAATATAAGCCTAAGAATATTAACTAAACTTTAGCAATTATCGAAGAATATAACCTTTACAGAGAGAGAGAGAGACTGATCGCGTTCAAAATCTCCCTTTCTCTGAGCTGGCAAGAGGTACAAAGTCATCCCTATAAGGATTAGGGAGAGGAGAAACTATCGATGTCGTCCCACTGCCTAATACAAACACACATACACATACCCACCCCACTGCAGACGCCCACCGTCCGCCACTGTACACAACACACACACTCGCTCGGTGTCGAATCTTTTTGTTGTCAACAAGTCCCAAAGTATTTCACCATCTTAATACATACAGATGGTAAAACACTGTGAGTGTTTCTCCTCGCCTCTGTGATTACGCCCTGGCCTATGTCATGGAAGTACGTCAAGCTAGCAAAACAGACCAGGGAACACGACTTTTTTTTTCTTTACCACTGGGATAAAAAGAATCGGTGGACTTGACCCAGCCGTAAGTATCTGGAGAAAAGCCCTGCCCGGAATGGCCCATGCAGACCTCTAATGCCAAGTTCTTGGTATCAGAGATCTTCACAGGCCATTCCAGGCAGGGTTTTTTTTTTTTTTTTTTGATTGGAGGTTTAACGACCACCGTGAGCAACTCAATGGGCTATAAGCAGTCGCCCGTCCCTAATTTAGGGTCACTGGTTCCAGGGAAGGAAGAGAGCCAGTGCCGTAAGACAAACACAACATCCATGCCTGACCGGGATTCGAACCCGGACCCCTTACGGACGAATGATCAGAGGCCAGCGCCTTAGACCACTGCGCCACCGGGGCGGCACTTCGGGACGTCACCGCAGTCAAGCAATTGCGCCCAACGTCGGCGATTTCATACAACAACCATTTCTCATCATACGTAACGAGGCGCCTGCCGTTCGTTTAGTAGCGGACATTAATATAAGCAGAAAAGGGCAGACATCAAATCGTCGTGTTTTGTGCCGTTCTGTCGCAGATCATGCGGGGCGTATTTATTTAAATGTCGGGAAATGATTGCACAGTGTACTTTCCGCCAAGTTCTCGTGCCGTTTGACGTGGATCAGATTCAGTCAGTTTCCAATTCGGCATCATCGATAAGCTATCTCTTTCTGGTCTACCGCATGGTTCACTTTCGAGGCTCATACCGCCGAAGCGGAATTTACCAAACCTACGTTGTGTCCTGCATTCACTAATGGTGCCTTCCGCAAATGCTGAATTAATTGAGCTGCTACCGAGACACCGTATCCACGTTTAACCTGTTGAGGACGATGTGCCTCGTACGAGGTTTTCGCACTTTCCGCATTGCCCGCGCAATTGTTCGCATGCGAATCAGATCAGATCATATGCGTAAAAGGTTTTAGGAAGGGAGTGTCCGACTCCAGGTCTTTAACAACCCTTAGAAACAGGAAGCTAGGAGATTTGGGTTAGAGTGCCCGATAGGAAAGTGACACGGAAGCGAAGTAAAAAACGGGGAGGAAGATGCCCTTATTTATAACCAGGGGGCAAGTACCCGGGGCCCGACGGCTTAACGTGCCCACCGGAAGCACGGCAGATATTGAGTGGTTCGAGCGTTCGCACCTGCTTGGGATCGAAACTGAGATTTCTCCGTGGCAGTCACGAACACTGGCCGCTAGGTCATCCGCAGCGCCTTGTTCGCATGCGGAGGGCGCTAATGCCTTTTATACCGCTCCTGCCACCACAAGGATGGTAGATCAACTACCACGGAAGTTTTAAACTCCACAAGAATGGTAGATCGCCACGTGAGAGGGGGTATTGCAATGGCCAAAAAAACCTAGTCTCCAACAGGTTAAACTCATAATTAAATGACAGGAATTTTTAGCTGTGATCCAGTCCTCTTCACTGTACCACAATTCCCTTGAAACTGATGCCACTGGGAAAATGACCAGTGTTTTATAGGAAGTAGTAGCCTTTGCGCTTTAAATTTATATATCACAAATCACATCGCGCGATGTGTTAATTTTAAATTACTGAATCTGAGAAATTCGACATTTCATCTGAAACAACCATTTATATCGGCAAATTGCAATCCTGAAAAAAAGAAATTATCTGAAGTTCAAAATGCATATAACACAAACTAGTCTTCACAAAAGTTATACAATGCGTTGAAAAAAATTATTGCATTTTAAATTTCATGCATGCAATTTGCTTGTTCATTTTAAGCGAGTGATAGAAAGAACATGAAAGATGCCACCGAATTTTCGATTGTAGTGAGCGTCTTCTGAATCCTTTCTGACGCGAACGAAATATTTCGAAGTTATTTATTTATTTATTTTTTTTTTGATTGGAGGTTTAACGACCACCGTGAGCAACTCAATGGGCTATAAGCAGTCGCCCGTCCCTAATTTAGTATCACTGGTTCCAGGGAAGGGAGAGAGCCAGTGCCGTAAGACAAACACAACATCCATGCCTCACCGGGATTCGAACCCGGACCCCTTTCGGACGAATGATCAGAGGCCAACGCCTTAGACCACTGCGCCACCGGGGCGGCTCAAAGTTATTCATAGTCACTCAGTGGAACAGGTTTTTTAAAAAAATCAACTGATTTTTTTGAATGAAGTTTTAACGAGCACCGTGAGCAACTTAATGGTCAGATCCGGTATCAGTCTGCGAAATAATTTTTTCAGTCAAGTTTTCAAAAGCACAGATTGCTGAAAATATATCAGAAGCAGAAATAAACACTCACGCCCCTGGTGGCCAAATTCTTTACCAAATATTAGAAATTATATGCATAACATTTCCCATCAGAAGCTGTATCCAATGCAGGAAGAAAATTTTTAAAATCGGACTTTTAGAAGCAAAGATATCAGGGGAAATGCAATTTACCTTTACACCCTTAACGGAAAACTATACCGTACTTGAAAATGAGACTGTACCTAAAATAGTCTATGATATACAAGGTATTGAAAGGACAAATAATTTTTTTAATCGGATATTTAGGAGCAAATATATGGAATGAAATGTATTTGGAATTCGATATCATCTGCATTTATGCCCTCTGGAGGTGAAGTTGTGTATCGGGACAAAAAACCTGAATGGGAGGATCACCATTCTTACATTTCAAGCTTTCCAATGCAAAAAGAATTTTTCAAATCGGACTAGTTGTTGGAGAGATATGGTGCCTACAGATAGACGAACGGACGAAGTGATAACATAAGCCCCCCCCCCTTTTTTTAAACAAAAGACGGGATAAAAATCAGCAGTGGTTTTCAACAACACACATTTTTTTTTTCTGAACATGATGTTACAGATGAAACTGAAAACTTACCATTCAGTAAATGGCTTAACAAACCACTTCCAAGTTCTTTGTGCACAAGGAAAGATTCAGAAAACTTATAAGAGGAGGTCACAAAAGTGAAACTCAATTTTACCGAAATGATGTGGTGAAATAACAAATGCACATCATTTGAATGAACATAGATTTTATGAACAAAGTAGTCTTTTCTACAGCCTGCAGAAAAACTAAAGAGTGCAATATGTAAATTAATTAAAAACTAAAAAGTGCAATATGTAAATTAATTCTTTGGAGCACACGAAAATTTCTTAGCTGTAAACGTTAGATCCCACAAAGATGGCGATAGTCTAAAGCAGTGGTTCTCAAACTTTTAATCCTATGGATCCCTTTTTCCTACAGTGTCGAGCACCGGATAAATACCATTAAAAATTAATGCCCTATTATTTATCACGGATTTGAAATAAAAATGAAACGAAAAAAATAGGCAATTAGTCAATAAAAAGATAATACTTACAAAAAGCTAATGTAGAACCAATAAAATTTATTATGCCAATGATGCAAGTATTCATTTATGAAAAATATTAATGTAATGAATGGCTTTCCTTTTCATTGCCACATAGTTCTTTAAAATTCGGTATTATCGAAGAAAGTTGTGATCTCATATCGGGCTCTGCATCCAGCTTTTCCGGTGCTTAGTTTTTGGTGAGGCATACATAGAAAAGTCAAGTTTACAAAGATAAGTTATCGCAAACAGTAAGAGTACTGACACAGTTTTTTTTTGCGATAATAATGAATATATTCCTTTCAAACTGCCACTGTTTTATAAATGGATGTCATTGAGGAATCCGACGTCATTTCAATAAATTTTTGATATCCATCAGATAAAAAGCATGGAGGTTTTCCATTAATAACAAATGGATTTTAATCCATAATTGACTTTTTCATTTTTCGTGCTGCTCATCAGGAAAATACTGCCTCATTGAATCGTGGAGAGCTTCCAGATATAGATGCTCGATGATTTCACCTCAAATTCGTGGTTGCGGACACATCTGGTCCAAAATTGAATCTTTTTTTTAAATGCCACAATTTTGTCGTTGCTAGAGAATACGTCAATTTGCTTTGCTTGAAGAGCAAGATTGAGTTCATTCAGTTTTGAGAAAATATCATATAGGTAAGCCACTCGAAGAAACTACTCTTTATTATTTAATCAATATTTAAAATAAAAGTGGTTATCTGTGAAGAAAGCATGCACTTCAGTTTGAAGTTCAAAAAAGTGTTCCAATATTTTACCTCGAAATAACCATCTTACTTCTATACATAGAAGTAATGACGTATGCACACTTCCTATATCGTCTCACAAGATTTCAAACGATCTGTTATTCAGAGGACGAGCTTTTATGAAGTTTATCATCTAAACTACTTCACCCAGAACGCTTTTTAGATAGAGAGGCAACATTTTCGTCCAAGAGCTTGCCTACGAAGTATACACTGAAGAGCAATTGAATTAGAGATACCTGTCTAGTAACGTGTAGCACCACTTTCGCCCTGATGACGGCGGCGATTCGTCTCGGCATGGACTCGACAAGACACCGGAAGCGTTGGGAAGCCATACGGATCTACGACCCCTGAACAAGCTCACACAGTTCACCAAGATTTGATGGAGGGGTGTCAGAGCATCGAACATCTCTCTCGATGGCATCACAGATGTGCTCGATGGGATTGAGGTCAGGTGACCTAGCTGACCAAGGAAGCGAGGTCACGTCGGTGGAGTGTTCATCCAACCATTCGGATACAATTCGGGAGCGATGGCACGGTGCATTGTCTTGTTGCAGGATGAGGTCCCCAGTGGGATGTTGAAGACGCACAAACGGAAGCAAATGGTCGTCCAGGATATCCCGGTAACGTTGACCTGTGAGGAACGATGTCACACGTACTAGGGGTCCCATTTCAGTCCACGTAAACAGTCCCCAGATGAGAATGCCACCCCCACCAGCTTGAAAAGTACCCTGCTGGCAAGAAGGATCCATCGCTTCATGTGGTTTGCGCCGTACTCGTATCCTGTTATCCGCATGTACCAACGTGAATCTAGACTCATCAGTCCAGGCAACATTTTCCCACATGTCTAGGGTCCAGTGGCGATGTTCCCGCGCCCATGCAAATCTTTGCACCCTGTCACGTGCGGTGAGCAGCGGTACCCTCGTGGGACGATGGCTTACGTACCCCATAGCCAGGAGATGGTTCCGGATGGTGTGGCTGCTTACACGTTTTTGTGCACCAGCGTTAAATTGCCGAGTGATTTCTTGCACCGTGGCCAGTCTATCCGCTGTTAATATGCGAGCCAGCCGACGATGACCCCGCTCATCTACACGCTGTTGTCCACGGCAGTTGGCCCTTGCAGGGATGGTTTTACCGCATTCGATGTACTCACGGTGCACCCGTGACACAGTGGCTCGTGAAAATCCCAGTTTCTGCACGACTTCCGAGATGGAGTGACCCATTCATCGGGCCCCGACAATTTGCCCACGATCAAATGCGCTTAGATCCTTCGTCTTACCCAACTGCTTCCGACTCTTACCGATTCCTGTCGCATCATACCTTATATTGTCGGATCGCTGCATACGTCGTCGTTTCCGATTACAGGGCCGCCCACAGCGCCACATTTGCATAACGCCAGCTGTCTCTAATTCAGTTGCTCTTCAGTGTACAGTGACTACTGGTACAGTTATTCGCAATCATTTTGTTGCGTGCGACAACACCAGATGTTTTTCCCACTATAGCTTTGGCACCCTGTGTACAAATATCAATGCAATTTTCCCACAGAATTTCATTTTCTTCAAAGAAGGAATTTAAAATATTGAAGATCTTTGTGCAGTTGCATGTGCTGCTAGTGGCTTGCATAAAAGATCTTCTGCTAGAGATGCTTCTTTGTACGGGTATTTTACAAAGGCGAACAATATCATGAGACGTGACACGCCTGTAGTCTCATCCATTTGCAAAGAAAAATTGCAAGACTTGATGCGAATAATAAGTTTCTCTTTTACACTGCTTGCTATTTCCTTCACTCGGCGAGACAATGTATCGCTGGATAGCGGAATTTTCGCTAATTCTTTGGCAGATTTTTCACCAAGCATGCACTTAACCATGTGAATAACACATGGCTTGATAAGATTCACGGCTATTGTATGAGCTTCACCTGTTCGTGCTATTTGATAGCTTACCAAAAAGGATGCTTCAGTAGCTTTTAATTCTCTGTATGTGCTGCATGAAAAATAGTTTTTTCACTTTTAAAAGTTCATCACGCTCGCGTACGAAAAAATCAACATTCTTATCTTTGAGCTCTCGATCTGTAGTAGTCTCCAAATAGCGCCGCAATTCAGCAGGTGCCGTTGAGCTATTATGATAAACTTTGCTGCATATGACACACTGTGAATTATCTTCAGCTTTCATAAATGCCAAATTAATATAGCTCTTATCGTACTTTCTTCTTTCCGCAAATTTGACAGTTTTGTCTTGATCACACCTTCCAGATCGTGTACCATTTTCTTGAACTTTTTTCCCATTTTTTATTGGCCACGAGGAATTGGTTGGTTAAGGTTTTCTTGAAAACGTCGGCGATGTTTTACAAATTGCTTGCGAAACCCCGGGGTTCCACGGAACACACTTTGTGAAACACTGGTCTACAGGATAAAAAAAAAAATGTCAAAAACAGTGTTAGCAAAGATCACGACGAAGCTGAAAATACGGGGGACAATCTATGGGCAAAAGATCCTTGGAACAGGCACGTATATGGGAATTTTGTTTAGGGTGGGGGGTCCGAGTCGAGCAAAAACTAAGAATGATTTATACACTATCTACCAACAAGTAATTGGACACCCCTGCAATCGACGATATCTGCGGTCCTGATACACGTCACGGCCGCCGCCGTTAAATATCGTGTTGGAAACAACAACGCAACCAGTCGCATGCAAGATGCCACGCAGTTCGGAGCTCTCTGATTTCGAGAAAGGTGTAATCGTCGGGTATCACAGAAATGGCCGTTCCCTACGTGACATATCCAGCAAGTTGAAGTACCCAAAATCGACAGTGGCCTAAGTGATTGGCAAGTGGAAGATGAGAGGTGACTGTCGGAATGTGCCCCGACCCGGCAGATCCACAAAACTGGGAGTTAGAGACCGACGGGTGGTGTCCAGAGAAATTCGGAAGAACCGCACCAAATCGATGGGCCACATCCGCGAGGAGTTTCAACAGGCATCCGGAAGTGTTCTTTCAATGAATACCACCTGTAAGGAAGCCCATCTGCTCGGTTATCATGGACGTGCTGCCGTCCACAAGCCTTTGATCACCAAGTCCAATAGCGCTGTTCAGCTAACGTGGTGCAAAGAACGTCGACATTGGAAACAGGTTCTCTGGAGCGATGAATCAAGGTTCACCCTCTACCGTTAGGATGGCAGGGTCTGGGTGTGGCGTCTGCCTGGAGAACGCCTCCTGCCGGAATGTATTGTGCCAATTGTGAAGTTCGGCGGCGGTGGAATTATGCTATGGAGGTGTTTTTCCTGGTATTGCACGGGACCCTTGGTCGCAATTCCTGGTAGACTCAACGCTGAGACCTACTGCACCATTTTGGATGACCATGCGCTTCCAACGTTGTGGCAGTTTTACGGGGTGGACCCATGTTACTTTCAGGATGACAATGCCACCTGTCATGTTGCGAGGTCCACCATGGCTTGGTATGGTGGCAATGGGGTTATCGAATGGACTGGCCTGCGCAGAGCCCGGACCTTAAACCCTATCAAGCACCTCTGGGGCGAGTTGGAGCGTCGACTTAAGGGGTGCCCCACCGTCAGAAATCTGTGAAGGATCTGACCTGTTTTCTCCAAGTCGAGTGCAAGAAAATACCGCTAGCCGTCGTACAACGCCTGGTTGAGAGTATGCCCCGGAGGGTCGCAGCTGTAATCGCCGCTCGAGGAGGCTCCAGCAACTATTGAAGGTGAATAAACTTCGTTTTCCTTTGCTATCACAGGTGTCCAATTACTTGTTGGTTGATAGTGTATATAGCAGACATAGGTGTCAAGTTGTATTAACCATATGCTGTAGTAATCTGCCGTGTGCATAATGTACATTTTACTATGCCACATCTCTTGGGGAAGGAAGAGGGGAAACCCTGAGATTATAGAGACAAATTTTCAGACTGACATCATAGAAATAAAATAATAAATTAGTGTTGCTAGTAGGAATAAATGAGAAGATCAAATGCAGAAATTAATAGAAATATGCTAAACTGCAAATTTAAATTGCATAGAAACTCGACTTGAAGATCATTCATAAACAAACCGTTCTATATCTATTCATTAATTTCAATAGACTACATAAAGAAGCTTAAGAAGTTCCTTACTGCTTTTATTTAATGTGCAGGTAGCTGTAGGTCCAGGCATGGTTTCAGAGTAGGGGCAGGTGCCCCAAGGCTCCTGCCCAGTTACAAATTTCTTTATCTAAAATAATTTTGTGGACAGTTATTAAAAAAGAAAAAAAGAAAAAAATCCACATTTTTTTGTTGTTAAGTAACCTTTGGAAGTGGTCCGGACCCCTGGACCCCCTCCTTGGATACGTGCCTGCCTTGGAAGTTCTAAAGGCAGTTTCGTGATCCTATAGCGTGATAGAAAATGATCAAGAATTACTGCGAAAAAGTCAGTGATATAAAACAAAAACAAAAAAACAACAACCCCGAAATGGTCATATTGGCCTTCAGATGAACCTACAAGATTGAAAAGAGCAGGCTTCATGAAACAATAACCACTTTAGAATTAAGTGAAAACACGGAGCTACGTATAGTGACAAAATTCTTATAAGCAGAAGCTTTTGACCGCACAACGGTCTTGGCCATCCATGATCAGCTGAATCAGAAGACTGGTTGCCAGAACTGCAACGTGAATTGCTGGTGCAGGAACTGTTTGTTGCCAGAGTTTAGTAAAGAGATCCAAATAAATGAAATTTGGTGATGATATTGAAATATTGCTAACCAAGAACTGCAATTCAGATACCTATCACCAAATCTCATTTATTTTGATCTCTGTACTAAAATCTAGCAACAGTTCCTGCATCTCCAATTCATGTTGTAGTTCTGGCAACCAGTCCTCCGATTCAGGTGATTGTGGGTGATCCAGAGCATAGTATGATTGAAAGTTTCTGCTTATAAGAATTTCATTGGCATAAGTAACTTTGTGGTTGTTATTGAACTTACTATTCTAAGGATGTTACTGAACCTACAATAAAAAGCATAATCAAGCATTTGGTCTTTACTGATGGAACCATGAATAAATTTTAAGTGTTTAGAAGCTGAAAAGACCATATGAGATAAAGTGAAAAAGAGAGAGAAAAAAAAATGGATACAGCATACAGATCATTTTAAATTATACCATACACGAGACTGATAAAAAAACAAAAAAACAACAACCCCTTTTTAATCAGGTGAAAAATCAGAACACATGGCAAAAAAGTTTGAATATCGGGCAGCATGAAAACAAGATGGAATTATTCATTTATAATTTATTTATGTAAATATTAAACTGGAGCATGTCTTTGTATTGATATTATATTACTGTTTCAAAAAGCTTTAAAATACATAATTTCAAACAGATATTTTCCCTTGCTTTGCTGTTGTACTTGCTTGCACATTAACTTCTTTCCTCTTGTACCCATAAGCCTTGCTTTTTCTTCAGCATGTTCCACAGCCATATTTGCATTTTGTTGACTCTGAAGCTACACAGCATCCATTGCTACATTTTTCTTTTTGCTGATCTTCTATTTCTTCATTGTTTTTCTTATTTGTTTTACACCCTCAAATTTTGGCAAAATTGGAATCAACTGCCCTTCCAAATGATCCATTTTCCTGATGAACTGAATGTGCTTTTTAACTTTGTAGTTCACAGTTTGTATAGTTGAATAGGTTTTGATACTCATTCGTCATATTTTAATTACAATAATTATAATTTCACCCAACATGCTGAAGAAACTGGACCATGAATGCATGACATCAAAGCTTTCGCTACTTTAGATAAACAGTGCAACTTGGAAAAGATGAACACAATAGGACACCAGGCATTAATTCTTACAAATTTTCCAACTTTGTCACTTTCTTTTTCTGAAATTCCTCTATCCCTCGTCAAGTTGAAATGCAAATATTTATAAAACAACAATACAGGATAGTGGGAACATTGTGTAGAAAAATTATGATTACAAAAGAAATAGTCACTATGCTCAACTTCCATTTTCTCTAGAATATTTCCCTCTATTCTCAAGCAGAAACACAAATATTTATGGAATAAAATATTTAAAAACAATATGAGGCAGAATGAACATGGCAATAAACAGATTTTAAAATTATAGAGAAATTTTTGCCCTAACTTCTATGTTCAGAAATTATCTAATTTTCAAGTTAAAATACAAACATTTATGCAATAAATGATATTTAATAATACTGGACAGATGGAGCATCACAAGAAAAAAACAACCCTGCAATTACGGGAGAAATCGTTACTCCATCTTCCATTTTTGAAAGTTCTGAAAGACAGAATTCTGTCCCTCTAACCAACCAATACTCAAAAGATTTCTCTTCAGTTTTGAGACAATCTTGACTTAAGAATGACCCAAATGCTAATGAAAAATGCAGAATTCTGTGAATCTGCAGAAGAATCCCACATGTTTTATACTCCTAGCTAATTGTTGCAACAAATGACACCAAACACGTGCTTTTAAAGTCAACAAACATAACTACGAGGAGACGCCCATTCACAAGCTTGTGTAACTCACTCCAGAAAAAAGAACTATGAATGAAAAACAAACAAAATAGCTATGTGGCATCCAGAACTGTGGCCAAAAGGCTCTATACAGGAGCATGTGATGCCAACCACACTCTAGGCTAAGTTTGATAAAATGGCTTTGCATGCACACTTAAAAAAAAAAAAAAAAAAACTTTCTTTTTTGCTGCTTACATGGAACAACACCCTGTTGTGTAAAATGGCACCTTTTTGACTAGCATGGTAAAACAAGAGTGGCAGACCAACAAGCCAATTTTCTGGTAAACAGGTTTAGGACATGCAGCTCTTCATAATGGAACAAAACCTTTGTAAAATAGGCATGAACTGTTGTTTCAAAGCATAGATTAGAAAACAAAAACCAAAAAAAAAAAAAAAAAAGACTTACAAGGTGCTACCCAAAAGTTCACAAAATAGTGTGAATACCCACAAACCGCTTATAGTTTAGAAGAGCCACCCTCTACATGGCACCCCCTTCTGAATGACTCTGGCCTGCAACAGAGTTGGTCACCTCCTTTTATTTTTGTGCTTGGTTGTTTAATGTTGTGTTCAGCATGCTCTGCAATTTGTTCATGCTTTAAAATGAAGGATGCGAATGAACAGTGTATGTGTGCATTAAAGTTTTTTACAAACTTGGTTAAAGAGCGATAGAAACTCACGAAATGTTTCAGCAAGCATTTAGTGAAAATGCTTTAGATCAAACAATGGTCTTTAGGTTTACACGTGGCTTAAACACGTCAAAGATGGCCGCATGTCAACTGAAGATGATTGTTCCAGACGACCATCAACCAGTACGCCAGAAACAGTTACAAAAGTGTGTGAAATTATTGTGGAGGATCAGAAGTGTACAATTCACGATGTCTGCAAGATTGCTGGACTGTCTTAAAGAACGTGTCAGTGCATTTTAGCAGACATCTTGAACATGAGGAGGATTTCTGCAACGATCAGAAGAAGCATCACATGGAAATCTGCAGGGAACTTCAGAAACGACTCAGATTTTCTTTCTAATGTTGTTACTGGGGATGAAAGTTAGTTTTATGGGTATGGCCCTCAAAACCAAACAGAAATAATCACACTGGAAGTCTTCCAGTTCACCATGGCCATAGACAGCTCGAAAGGAGAAAAGAAATACCAAGCTGATGTTCATCTGTTTCTTTGACATGAACTGCATTATTCATAACTTGGTCAGTCTTTCAACACCCAATTCTACTGTGATGTCTTGTGCTGGCTAAGGGATGGAGGATGCAAAGGAAATGTCCCCAGAAGTGGCAAACAAACACTGGCTCCAATGTAAAACTGCTATTAGAAGCAGCGACAATACTGTTTGTCACGTATATTTTGTATAAGTATGTAGGGTGGAGTAGTTAGGTCCATATAATGATACGAAAATACAAAATGAACATCAATGGTAAAAATTTTTTACTTACTCATAATAATTTCGGCATTTTTAGTCACTGTGGCAAAGCTTCTGCTCGATGGAACGGACATTTGCTTATTTAGATGAGATCCAAGTTCTGCCTGAATGGAAGATTCACGGATTAAAAAACACTATTTCGAGTTAAAATTCTATACCTTTGTATAGGTGTTTGCAAGGAATGTTGATTAAAAATGTGAAAGTTAAAAAACCCAAATGAATAAAAAGGACACAAAGGAATAAAAGATGGACCCAATCTTAATTCACCACTGCAACACACTTCCAAACATGTTTCGGCAAGAATTTTGCCTTCCTCAGTCGAAACATTAAGGTGTACGTGGGCACCAAGTCCTCGTCGACGATCCTCGAAAGACTGATGTAATGTCTTGTATCGCTCTGCCTTCAGCCTTCGTCGTTGCAGACCATGGACAACTGTGTATCACTGTGCAAACTGTTAGTGGCGGCATCTATGGCATTGTGTGCTCCTTGGTCTACTTTTGCCATTCCGCACCTGTGGTCTTTGAGCCTGTGTTTATTAGCCTTTTAAAATCGATTGTTTTCCTGTTCGATCAGATATCGCCAGGCATGAGGTAATTCAATTGGTGAATTAGTGTTGCAGCATTTATCTCCAAAGTTCTCAATGACCACCGCTTCCGATGTTATGATCTGTCTACGAGTCTTGTGTGATGTCAAATGTCTAATATTCTCCCAGTAGGACTTCGATTGATTTTCTATGCAGTGTTGTATCAGAGCCGTTCTTGGTCTTTTCTTTTGCCAATCTTGAATATGTTCTTTCAATCTCGTAATCATACGTCTTTTCGTACTTCTGATATAAATGGAATCTCAGTGATTATTGTCTGTCTTGGTTGGAATGGCATATACTCCTGCTCGATCTAGGATGGATTTTTTGTTATTACCAGAAGTTAGTAATGACCCATTATCAATGATGGTTTCTGCAAGATTTATTTCATTCGAAACACATTCTTTCCTTAATATGTTACTGAATGGTGGCAAGTATGGAAAGGAGATGTAAAATTTATATATATTCTTTTGTTTCGTCTGGTTTTGATTATTCTTAAGATTGTTATATATTGAATTAATCAAACGTTTATTGTATCCAAAATGTTCAGCTATATTTTCAATCCATTGTATTTCTGTAAGCTCGAACTCTGTCGTAGAGGAATGCGTTATAGCTCTGTTAATGTAATATTGGAATGCAGCTGTCTTATATCTCCACGGGTGAGCGGAATCCGATGGTATTAATGCAGGCACAAAACATGGTTTTCGATAAACAGCGTAATCTATAGAATCATGCCTCCTTCTGAATAAATTAAGGTATAAATAATGAAGATTTTTTGTTAACCTCTTCTTCAAGCATTGTCTTTATGGTTGGGTAAGTATTATTGAAGGTTTGTAAGAACATATAAGGACAAACTAGATATGCCCCTCTGCACATAGTGGGCCAGTTTTTGGCATCCTATAAAATGACAGTTGTCCCTCACCAGCCAGATTTAGCTCCCTGCAAATTCTACCTGCTCCCTAAAATGAAAATTAAACTGAAAAGGAGAAGATTTGACACCATAAATGAAATCCAGGTAGAATGGCAGGTGGTGCTGAATACGCTAACGAAAGATGACTTCAGCAAGGCATTCTGAGCATGGGAAGGCCACTGGAATTGGTGTATATATTTCAATGGATACTATTTTGAAGGTGATAGTGGACAGTAAGGTGTGATGCAAGTTAATTTTTTTTTTTTTAAATTCATTTCATGACCTTTTGGGTAGCACCTTATACAAGTCAAGTACTGCATGATTAGGAGTATGAAGAAGAAGGAGAAAACTGTTGTTGCTAAGCAAATAATTCTTAAGCTCAGTAACAGCCTCAAATTCCAGGGAGAGAAACCAAAGATAAGTTTTGAGGATTCTTTCACAAAAAGTCCAAAACTCACATACAAAAAATTCTAGGAAGAAAAAATAATTTAACTTACAACTTTTTCTTGGCATAAGAATGGGCTAACCTGTCTAAATTATCAACTATTGTTCTTTTTGTATATGAATATATTAATATGTCTAATAAGACTTCAAATGTGTACTCACAGCCAGTTAATAAATAATACACAGAAGATATGCATCTAATAAATAAAAAGTTTATTTCAAGCCTAATACATTAGCAAATGTTTTATGAATCCACAACATATATAATTTGCTTTCCAACACTACAGCGTTTCCCATTTTCTTGGATTTCAACATCTAACTTATCCAAATTAAGGTGAAAGGTAGCATCTGGATTCACAACACTGTTTCCTTCATTTAATACACTAAGGACTGGAATACGACGAGGACCAACTTCTGGATCTTCATATTTATAAAACTTGACTTTCTGTGGATCTGAAAGAAAGAAAAGATAGAATTCTTATAACTCATATGAGTAAGTTTACAGCCAAACCAACCCAACATGGTCTTCTTGAAATGAAATTGCATATCTGATGAAGAACAAAGTAATTTGAAAATGGATATGAAAGAGCACTAAACACTAATTGAAGGAGACTTATGATGACAACATACAAAATATTAACCCTGTGAGCAACACATCATTTATATTCTCCTTCATGGAAAAAGTCATCATTAATCATATAATTAATCCATCATTAACCCTTGTGGCTAGTTCTTTTTTTGGGGGGTGGGTGTGTGTGTGTGTGTGGGGGTGGGGTGCTTTTATGCTTTTATAACCAACACATCTTGATGACTAATTTTAATGTCTCATTATTATGTGGTAACTAGGTTTTTTTTCTTCTTGTTAATGCAAGAAGAAAAATACATATATGTTTATAACTACATAGTACACATATTGTTTTAAAATTTTTAACATTTTAAAAAATAATCACACACAGAAGTACCCATTCACACATATAAAAGGGGGACCAAAACTTTGGGAAGGGAGACTTGGAACATCATGCTCCCAATAGAAGTATTTGAGGGAACATTTCCCTCAAATTTCAAGAGGCTGGGAAATAATGAAGTTTTCCCTATTTCTCATTTAAAAAATGGCAAAATTAACCTCAAAACAATCTAATTCTTCCATTTTGGAACCCCCCCTACCCTTATTTTTTTTTACTTTTGTACTCTTGAATACACACATGCACATTCATATTCTTAGAAACCGAGAACTCTACCTGAATTGTAAAACTAGTGTATAAAAAGGAAAACTGTAAAATTACTATCACATAAAGAGGAAATGAAATGCTAACATGATGCTCTATTTACTAGCTTCAATACAATATTAAAAGCAAACAGCACAAAGCAATTCATCTGTAATTGGAATTATAAACTCAATAAAAATTATTTAAGAACATTGACAAAGACTATTTTGAAGTAGCGAGAAAAGAAATTATTTCATTTCATGTTATGGCTGATTATAATAAGCCATAATATGATTATATTAACAAACACATTAAAAAAAAACAAAAAAAAACAATGTGTTCATCAAACGTGCAATTCATTACGAATGGCAACACAAGAAGTCATCAGAAATTTGTCAAGAAAACAACAAAAAAGTTTACTATAGTTTCTGGTCATATGTTTACTATAGTTTTAGTCATATGTTACAGATGATAACCATAAGATACTTGATTATTTACTACACTGCTGGCCACCCAAAATGCAACAGCAAGAAGGAAGCATCCGATTTGCCTGAAATTTGCAGCATGCGTCGCCCGCGAGAGGACATGCAAACGATTAGCATTGCAGGGCATATGCAAATCATGTGAACTCGGCACACCACCGAGAAGCACTATAAGAAGGGTGCACAGAAGGCAGGGTGCAAGTAGTGGAAGTGTGTTGTGCTGCCGGACCTGTGCGTGGGAAGTTCCCTGATGCCTCGTCGCAGAATACGGCAGTCATTCCAGCACGTTTCAGAGTCTGACAGAGGATGAATAGTGGCTTATTGCGACAGTGGTTTATCGTACCGAGACATCGGCGTCTGTGTGGGATGACATCCAGCCACAGTGAGGCGAGTATGGATTCGGTGGGTGCAGGAGGGATGGACCGACGTGAGCAACTGCCGCAGCCGCTGCACACCACCGAACGAGAGGACCGGCATGTTGTGCGGCTCGCACCGCCACATCACAAACGTTATCACAGGAATTAGGGTTTGTTGCACAACATCCTGTGTCAGCACGTACCCGTTTGATGTCGTTTGCAGGAGCGGGGACTTGCTGCATGGTGCCCATTGCTCTTATTACCATTGATGTTACACCACCGGTGAGTGCGGCGGCCGTGGGCCATTGAACGCCGCACCTGGACTACGGAATGGCACGACATTGTCTTCTCCGACAAATCCCACTTCTGCCTGCAACACCACGATGATCGGATCTGCGTGTGGCAGCACTGCGGCGAGAGACTGTATGATGCCTACATTATGCATTACCATACCGGTCCGTCGCCTGGCATTATGGTTTGGGGCACAATTGGATATGACATCCACACCCCTCTGGTACGCATCGCCGGTAAACTCAACAGCCACCGCTACATCTCCGACGTTTTGGAGCCTGTAGTCCTCCCTTACCTGCAGGACCTGCCAGCGGCCCCGTTTCAACAGGAAAATGCGCGCCCGCACATGGCACGCATTGTGCAACAATTTTTCACGTCCCACCAGGTGTCACTGCTGCCGTGGCCCGCCTGTTCTCCTGATATGTTGCCCATTGAACACGTCTGGTCGCTGATCGGCAACTGAGTGGCCTGGCAAGCACCACCCGCGGCTATGCCTGATGAACTGTGGCAACGTGTGGAAGCAGCCTGGACAGACATACCCCAAGCTGACATCCAAAGCCTCTTTCGTTCGATGCTGCGGTGTGTAGCAGCGGTTATTGCCAGCCATGGGGGCCACACGAACTATTGATGTCTGCATGTTCCGCAAATCGCACGGGCCTGTCAGCTCAATCATTTCATCTTTGTATCTGTTGTTATGTGTCCAGTAAATCTGGCTTTGCTATCTCGTGCCCTTTTTGGTGTTGCATTTTGGGTGGCCAGCAGTGTATTAACCTCCTTTTAAAACATTCACTAGGAATATGAATAATATTACGCAGAAACATATGTTTACGTGTGAACTCAATCACACACACACAGTGCAACAAATTAAAAATGAATTTCACAGCAGAAACAACTTCGAAAGAACAACAACTACAAACTTAAACTAGTTCACAAGATAGCAATTGCTTGAAACATAACATATTTTGTTGCTAAAAAAATGGGGCAAACTTCAAAAAGAACATTTAACTTTCAGTTGCCATCACTAACGTGATGGAAAGCACACAATCCAGAATAACAGTACCAACATATGAATTGTGCAAGTCTAGTGTGCATGCAATCTAACAGAATTGTGTGGCATCTAAGCAAACTTGTCCTGTGTAAGCTTTGCTTTGCTTTGCCTTAAAAGCCTGTACAATTATCACACCATTTTCAAAGAAAAATGCTTTCAAATTAATTAAAGAACTGAAATGACTAAGAAATCCTTAAAAGGAACTCACATGTTTTTAATGCACTGTAACAGAAATAATGAAGAATAAAGCAAACTTTCTTGTAGCTTCACTAACCAGAAACACTATAGTTAGTAAGACAATTTGAAAGTTCTGTACAATTATTCAAAACCGTTTTGCTTTTGTTCACTTTCCCTTTTACAATTAATGATGGTCACAACTCCAAATTTTATTTCATAAAGTTACAAGTCTAAAAACTTTCAATTTGTAAATGATGACTTGAAATTAAAGTACCACAACAAAAAGCATAAGTACAATAAAAAGGTAACTTCAAATTCAAAACTTTCACTACTAATAGTGGTGGTTAGAATATGCTTTGTAACCAAAAAATCATTTGTGGTTTTGAAACACTTCAAAAGACTTTCAATCAATTTCAAACTTTATGCATGTTATTCTCTGGAGACCATGTGATCAGATCATGATGGGATGTTTACAAACATAGTTCTGAAGACCCAAAAGCAGAACAATGGAACAGAGTCCAAAAATTTGCTACTTACTTTTACAAAAAAAAAAAAAAAAAAATAAAAATAAAAAATTATCCAGTCTCTGTACCAACTACCTCAAGCATAACACATGCTAAAGAAATATGTACTTTGTTTGAATACGAATGCCACTGAAATAAGGACTAAGGTACCAGTAAAATCTTTGAAAAATAAAAACATAATGATATACATTGTATCAAACTGTCAGGAAGTGAACCGCGGATGACTTAGTGGTTAGCAGTTCAGACTATCGATGCAAGGTCCTCAGGTTCTAACCTGGGCTGATCCTTCAGAGATGGTGTGATTTACTAACAATCGCTGAATATCCGCTGTGCATCGGACGAGCACGTTAAGTGACGGCCCCCAGGCTGGACTCACTGGTTAAATGGGTATCCTTTCCTATGCCCCTCCCCCTGAAATTCTCTCACCCTTCTATGTGCAATATCGTACTTGTACGGTGGCGCCATCTACTGTACTCTAATCTCACTACAACCTGTTCTGTCAAAGTCGCTAGACTTGCTCTCATTCCTTCAGTTTCTGCGTCCTGCCCAAAAGGCGATCTCGCTGTAGGTGGCTGGGACCTAAACTCTACTCACTGTGGACGGAAGTCCTACAAGAAAATAACAAATACATCATATGAACTGTCAGGAAGTAAACATTTAAAACATGGTAATAAGCATCATTAAAGAGAGCTCAGGGTCCAAAAAATCTATGAAAGTTAAAATCTTAGTGAACAAATAAAATGCCAGGAAGTTAAAACTTCTAGCAAAAAGTGTTTTCTCTCACCATGAAAAATGTCGTATATATCTTTTTCTGAGAAGATGGTGTCAACACTTTGTTAACAAAACTGTCACAACACAAAATAAATTACTTTTTTTTTTTTTAAGAACTTGTAGCACTTCGTATTAGTACATACATATCATTGTGCTGTTTTCTGACATTCAGAGTTTAGCTTCTCAAAGAAAACTCATCAGCCAGATTACAATTTAAAACTGACGATGTTTGATTTTACTTACAGTTGATGTACCAAACGTGTCCACTTACAGTGCTCTTGGGACACAATTCAAGCTTGACTGCCACCCATCACACGTCTCACACAAGACCTTTTGTATTTCAAACTCACTATCTTTTTCTCCCATTGACATTCCTGAATCTAATCCTCCTATGATTTCCTCAGCAACCCTGTACTTTTCTCCTGTCACATAGGCTGAATAAATTTTTCTAGTTAACACCTCATCACTCATTCTTTCAACATGGCTAAACCATCTCAGAATATTTGTCTCTACCCTACTAAAAACATTTTGCTTCATGTTACACATCTGCAACACATCTTCATTTCACACATGATCAGAACAGTTCCTGTTGCACACTCCCAGTAACTAATGCATCTCTTCAGCACACAAATGATCTCTGTGTGTTTTCTGCAGCACTCAGGTTTCACTGTTCTTCAGTATAAGAACAACTACACTTTCATACACAACCATTTGGGATCTTTTGGTGAACTTGTCAGTCCTGTGGTATTCTCTAAGCCAGCCATGACTTTCTAAAATAAATTCACTGACCAACTCATTTCACCATGTAATCTGTTTTCTCTCATCAGTGAAACTGAAAAATGACAATTTACCCAATAGATGGCTTTCAGAGTCTTGCTGTGGGAGAGAGTGGAAATTATTCCATTACCACCACAAGTTTTGCAGTTCGATTAGTGATGCTCCTTTTGATAAAAAGTAATATACACTTTTCTGTTGTCTGAACCAGTTATAATAATAATAATAAAAAAAAAAGAATTCTCTTTCTCACAAAGGTGTTTTAGATATATTTAGAGATTTATTCAGCTTATTTTTATTTTGGATTCGGGATTTAACAGCCACCGTGAGCAACTCGACGGGCTATAAGCAGTTGCCTGTCTCTAATTTAGGGAAACTGGTTCCAGGGAAGGGGGAGAGCTAATGCCGTGAGACAAACACAACATCCATGCCTCACGGGGATTCGAATCCGGATTGATCTTGGACAATGGTCAGAAGCCTGAGCTTAGACCACCATGCAACCCGGATGGCTTCAGCTTATTTTTAGTAACTACTTAATGAAATAAGGCATACTTTGTTTTAATTATTTTTACTGAACATTAATATCGACAGTTATTTTCAAGAACTGGCTACATGACTTGAAATCTGCTCCAACAGCAAAATGTGGTACTTATTTAAACGATGAATACTTGCCAGTAATTTGTCTTCACTATTTTATTTAAATGATGGATACTTGCCATTAATTTGTCTTCACTTACTATTACCTACAAAATGAAAAAAAAAAAAATAGAGAAAAAATTGCATGGATATGAATTTATTTGTTATCTCACATATCCCCATATTAACAAACATTTAGAGATCATATCAAGAGATAAGAAAAGAAGCAAAACTTCCCCACAAGGAAGAACAGCAGTCAGCAGCAACCAATGTCACAAGATGGGAATGCTAACTGACTGAGACCGAATGACAGGGAGTGGGGTTTAGTGACTAAACACATTGGCTGTCATTCATGCACATTTTGATTCCATAACGTAGCTGCACTGGAATGAAACTAGTATAATAGAAAGCTAGCATTGAAGGAAAACACTCATTTTACAATATTTGGATGAAACTGCATTAACATGAAATTCATCCTTACCACCATCATCATCTTACACCTCTGCACATCAGCTAGATATTTAAGCATGGTGTTATAATTACTTTACAAAAATGCTGGTTTGTAGCAAATTTTATCTGTCCCTTTCTGTTACCACAACAAGATTTTCTACCTTTAACAAATTCCTGATTAAAAATGGCTGCATTTCCAGTTTCTTCTGATTTTCCACTTTCTATTCTTACTTTTTTACTCATATGCTAGCAGCTTCTAACCTCCTAAAAAGTCTTCTCTTCCCACCCAAGTCTCACTGCAATAAAAGAAGGTAGGTCTAAATAATGCATTACATACAGTCAGCTACATTCTTTGACCAGAATTTTTCTTGGTGAAAATAGTTAGGTACAGCAGATAAAAAGCCATTTCTTGCTTTGTTGACTCGGTAACCTTATTCCTACTCAACTTCTCAGCTTACCAATAATCAAACTCAAATTATTTAAATTATCAAAAGCAGATAAACTTGAATATGCATATAATGGTTTATTGATGCCAAGAATTCATGAAATACTGATGACATTCAATTATGTTAAAAGACATTTTTTCAACTTCTCTTTTTGTTTTTATTTTCCAACTAACATCTCTAGTTAATTATTAATTAGTAAAGCTTTACCTATGCTAAAACCTGAGGGTACTTGTAAGTCTTTCTGCTGTTTGCATTTGTGTGTGTGTGTGTTATGCAGTGACTTCTTTTTTGCAGTACATATAATTTTTTTCTTTTAAATTAATTGCATTAAACCTGTATTAAGCAATGGTAATTAATCTCATAATCTCATGCCAGAGTTATTGTAAAAGTAGAATTACAGCTAAATTGATCTTTCTGCTTTTTTAACTCTGTTCCTCCATCAGTAGAAACAAAATAGAAAAAAAAAAAGTGAAGAGTTTGATAATTGAATTTGTGCATACATATCCTTGAACTCCATTTTTAGAGCTTAGCTCCTTAAAGAAAAGACCATCTGGAATAACAAAGTGAATGAGATGGCGTTAGACATTTTTTACTGTTGTCTCAAATATCTCAATTTACAGTAATCTTCACACATAACTCAAGCTTTACTGACATCTATTACAGATATCACACACTGTTTTTACTTTGTTACTCATTCCCTTTTTCTTTTGCAAAGCATTTATGAATCTGGTTCTCCCAAAATCTCCTTTACCTTCCTCTACCTTTCTTTAATGTCACTTGAGCTAAACAATTTTCCTTATTTGAACCTAATCAATTATTCCTTCAACATGGCCAAACCATCTCAAAATATTTGTTCCACCCAGGGGCATATGTAGAATTTTTCTTGGAGGCAGACAAAAAAATAGAAATTTTTGAAATTCACCAAAACAAACATAAAAGTTAATAAAAAATAGAAGAAAAAAATAAAGCATTTTTTTCTAATGTAAGTCTCATTTTAACCAAAAGCATAAAAAAAAATAAAAAAAAATGAAACAGTTTGGATGGGCCCAAGGCCTCTTCATTAATGCTCCTCTCTCCACCCTACTAACAAGAATTTGCTGCATATTACAAGTCTGCAACAAATCTTTATTTTGCATGAACTCTGCAATATGGTTAAAATTCTATTGCAACTTAAAAGGACACAAAGTTGCGTAGCTTCTTATGTACAGCTGTCATAACGTAAATCTTTTAATCACTAGAAAAACAAAAGCAAGATGAATAATAATAAAAAAAAGAATGACATACTTGCCAGAACTTACTTATCAATGTGTAATATCTGAAATATTATATACTGGATGTTATCAAAAGAGAATTCTAAAAGGAAAATTATGCACTTGACACATGCATTCATGTTTGTTCTCTCTCTCTCTCTCTCTCTCTCTCTCTCTCTCTCTCTCTCTCTCTCTCTCTTCCTGTCTGTCTGTCTTTCACATACATGAAGTTGTCTTCATACAATGTATATTAACATGCATACATTACACACATAAAAAACATACCAGCTACCCAGTTAAATTTGGTAAAAATATGCAAAAATTATTTACTTAATAAATTTGTGCATTAAAAAATTTTAATAAAATATTTTTATGTTTATGCAGTAGGCTTAAGAAATTGAAATACATAACATTTTCTGAAACATGAACAGTCTTAGGAAATGAAAATAAATCATTTTACTTACTTTTTATTAGTTTGTTATCCTTAGACATCCTATTGGCAATTTTCAGAACTGAATCTCCATCATGAATACGAACAGCCATTTCAAAATGGCCACTAAAAGGTTGTGGGTTTACACAATTCACTTCAATGGAAGGCTGAAATGGGGGTGGGGGGAGATCAATGTTAACATATAACCACACATGAGAGTGACAACATAAAAAAAAAAAAAAAAAAGTTGAACTTTTTAACTGAGTGAAAAATCAGAGATTTGTTTTGATTCAGTAATTTTACAGATTGTATTCACAACCTGTAAAATTACTGAATTCAAAACAAAACAAAATAGTTTTAAAAAACATTGCTACAAACAGTTTTTTTTTCTTGTTTTGTTTTGTTGTAGTACAGGATAGAACATCAGATTTCTATCCTGTTTTCTCTAGCGAGCAAGCCTTACTTTCATCTCAGCATGTTTAACAGCCTTTGCAGCTGCACAGCATCCATTGCTTAATTTTTCTTTCTGTTGATGTCTTTTCACTTCCATTTCTTCATTGTTATTATTCTTTCTTTCCCTTAGATGACAATAATTTCATCCATCATGCTGAAAGAGCTTGCAGCATGAGGACCATGAAATTATTATATCAAAGCTTTCACTATTGTAAAAGATAAATGGTGTAACTTTGAGAATATGAACATTTTCCAACTTCATAACTTCTGTTTTCTGAAAATTTTCCCTCCCTTATCAAGTTTCAAGAAAAACATTTATGGGAAAAATAACATTTAACAACAAAATAGAAAAGTGGAACATTGAGAGAGTAAAAAGTATTATGGGAGAAGTATTTGTCCTGTCCAACTTCTGTTCACATAAATGCTTCCTCCATTTTCAAGCTGAAATACAAATATTTATGAAACTTTTCAGAAGATTCCTATACTACCAAAAGCCAAGTCAAGTTTTAATCTGGAAATAGAGATAACCCGAACAAATCTGCACATTTATAATAAATGCCAATTTAAAGGAAAATCATGGACAAAGAAAGGCTACAAACATATGGAGAATTTTAGGCAAGTTTTCCTGTATTTGGTACATCAAAAAAAAAAAAAAAAAAAAAAAAAAAAAAAAAAATAATAATAATAATAATAATAAATAAATAAAAAAAAATGACTTTTTTTAGATTTTTAGAAGTGAAGATGTGCATAGCAAGACAGAAGAATTAAAAAAGTGACAACACACACATACTCACAAGTATAGTCTAAATGCAGTCTGTGAGAAAAATGAATGAAAATGATTCATACACTCGCCAATAGATAAGCTAAAATCTATTTTTCAAACCCATCATTCAGGAAGCAACATAAATCTTAGTTACAGAATCCTCTCCCGCTCATTTCGGATTACTAGTGTCTCATAACCATGCAATGAAGAGAACCAATGCATATTCATAAATACCCACCAACACTTTCTTTAAGAACACAGCATTCATAATTTAAGTCTTAATGCTGATTTTCACACATCAGCACAAGTATTAGCACAAGTCTAAGTGCAGTCCATGATAAAAATGAATGAAGTGACTTTCTACAAGTTTCAATTCTTCACTAGGTGTGAGTATTATTATTGTAGCAGGAAATTTCCTAAACAATAAAGTTTAGGTATTTAGCCAGGATGTCATATCAGATTTCATATCCAGGTTCATAATTACTTGTAAAGCAATGAGTAATTTTTCCTTTCAGTACCTGTTATGGATGCAGATTACACAAAATTCAGAATAAAATCTAAAAAAAAAAAAAAAAAAAATTCAGATTTAGTACAGTGGAACATTTATGATTAACCATTAGAAAGTCAATGTAGGCCAACAACTGACAGTTGATTCACATAAGTTAAGTTAACTAAAAATTAATACACACAACTGATGTGGATTAGGAACATCAAACATAAGTCATTGCTCTTTCCACGGTTTTAAGTGAGTCACAGAAAAATTCTCATCGGCTGCCACCGGGAATCAAACCCAGAGTCTTTCAGTTATGCGCCGGACATGCTACCACTGCACAACAGCGGCCTTGAATTCTCCAGACTCACATACGACTAACTACCAAACCCACTTGGCAGGTTGCTTCTTGGAGCCCCACACAATGCTGGGGTTTTACCAAAGATGGTAAGCAGCAACTGAACAAATAAATAGATGCAACGAAGCAATCTGCCAAGGGGTTTGGCAGTTAGTCGTATGCGAGTCTGGATAATTCGAGGCCACTGTGGTGCAGTGGTAGCATGTCCGGCGCATAACTGAAAGACCCTGGGTTTGATTCCCGGTGGCGGCTGATGAGATTTTTTCCGTGACTCCCTTAAAAACGTGGAAAGAGCGATGACTTCTGTTTGATATTATTGAAAATTGTTAAATGTTGAAAAAATTCAAGAATGCTGAATACAGGATAAAGTCGAATGAAGAAGCCTTAAATCATGCAGATACTTTGAAAGAGATATGGCTCAATACACAACAGGATTTTCGCACTCAGTGGCATGACAGTTTGTTTCTTCACGACTAAATGAAACATACAAAATGACAATAACAGCACATGCTCTCACATCATACATATTTTTGAAATATGTATGATGTTTTATTCTCCACTGCACTGCATTTTAATACAGACGCCAAAATAATCATGCATTAATTTGACATACATGAGACCGACCAAGAAACAAAAAAGCTGAACTTTTTAACCGGAAGAAAAATCAGAACGAGCGACGAGCAAGTATGAATATAACGCAGCACGAGATGGAATTGTTCACTGTAATTTATTAAGTAAATATTAAACTGGAGCACACACTGTATCACAATAGAAAATTATTGAATTCAAAACAAAATAATATAGTTTTAAAAGATACTGCTTTAAATACAGTATTTGTTTTGTTTTGTTGTTGTACTTGCTAGAACTTCAGTTCAAGTTTCCTCTTGTATTATTTTTTTCTCAACAAGTTTCATGGCCACATAATTTGCCTTTTGTTGACTCTGCAGCTTCACAGCATTCATTGCTTAATTTTATTTTTTGTTCATATGTTTTCCTTTCCATTTCTTCATTGTCACTTTCCTTTTCTTTCTTTGTTTCCTTTTTTAATTCCCTCAGATGACAATTTTATCCATCATGCTGAAAGCACTTTCAGACTGAGGACCATGAATGCATGACATCAAAACTTTCACTATTTTAGATAACTTTGAAAATATGAATACTTTGAACACTATGCATAAATTTATACAAATTTCACCTCCCTTATCAAACTTAAATCCAAGCATTTATGGGGAAAAGTTACATTTAACAACACAGGGGAGAGTAAAAACATCCCAGGAGGGGAGGGGGCGGTGGCATTGCAATTACAGAAGAAATCTGAGCTTCATTTGACTTCCATTTTCAGAAAATTTTTCCCCCATTTTTAAACTGAGATACAAAAATTTATGGAATAAAAGGATATTTAGTAACAATACTGGGCAAAAAGTACATCGTGTGAGAGAAAAGTCAAGAAGATTACGGGAGAAATCTTCACCTCCATCTAACTTCCGGTTTTGAAAGTTTTGAAAGACAGAATTCCGTCCTCCAACCAAAAACGGATCCCTACCATCTCCAATCCCCCAAAATTCCTGTTCAGTTGTGAATCATTCTCGAGAATGTCCCAAATGATAACGGAAATGGCGGAATTCCTCAAATCCGCGGAAGAATCTCATGCCTGAAGACTACAGGGAAATTTCTGTGCCGCCTTTACTTCCATTTTCGGAAATCGTTGCCCACAGTTTCATGATGAAACACAAACATTTATGCAATAAAATCATACTTGACAACAATACTGGACAGAGGCAACATCGTAAGAAAAAAAAAATTATAATTACAGGGAAAATCTTTACTCCATTTAACTTCCGTTTTCAAAAGTTTCGGAAGACGAAACACTGTTCCCAGATGGAAAACTAGCCCCCCACCCCCCAATTAATGCCCAAATAATTTTTCTTTCATTTTTGCATCGGTCTTGAGAATAACCAAATGATGATTAAAAAAAAAAAAAAAAAAACGGAATTCCGCGAATCCGCAGGAGAATCTCATGTATGAATAAATGTATATTGAGAAAACCTTGGCACCTGATGCAATCCACTATTTGGGAGGTTGAATTCTTCTAAGCCCAGCTAGGATCACAATACAAAATATTCATATTAAATATGTACATACAACATGTAATCAAAGTGCCGTTTTTGATTTAAAGTTTTACTTTTCTGCTATTGTTTTACAGTGCGGTATAATACAATATGTGTGGATATATACAGTGTACAGTGTTTTCACTTCAATGCATGTTTAAACTAATGTATCAAACAGTAAAATATCTTACACCATGAATTTTAAAATGCATGTACAGCAGCCGTTGGATAAAAACTGAGAGTAAAATCACACAAAATGAAGAAATATAGGTACAGCAAAATATAACTCATTCTTTCTCAAAGTATCTTCCCTCAGATGATATGGAACGGTCCCATCATTCAGTCCACTTTACAAAGCATGTGGCGAAGGCATTTTGTGGAAGCTGCTTAATTGACCCCTGTGTAGTTTGAATAATGTTAGCATCTGTGTTGAATGTTGGGCCATGGAACTTCTCCTTCATTGTTGGAAACAACCAGAAATTGCACTGGGCAAGGTCAGGCCTTTAGGCAGGCTGTGGCATGATTTCAATACTGCATTTCGTAAGAAAATGTTGAACACAAGCAGCCACATGTGGGTGGGCATTATCATAGCGTAGGGTTCACTTGCCCACTTCCGGTCGCTTAATTGATATGTGTCATTGCAGATGCTTCAAGACTGAAATGTAATACTCAGCATTGACAGTAATTTGTGGAGGAATGGTATGCTCTTATAATAATCAAAGAAAATTATTATCATCACCATCCCAGCTGATTTGGTTTGGCAGACTTTTTTCAGAGGGGGCAAGCCTGCGTGCATCCAGACACTTATTTTGCACATTTCGTGAGGGAGTTTTGAATAGTGGACCCATGTTTCATCGACAGTTATTACTGTATTGAAAAAGTTTGGATCCTTTGCAATCATTTCTTTCCACTTATGACACACCTGAACTCTGGCTAACAATTGTTCTCTCGTCGAGTTATGAGGTACCCATCTGCAACACACACAATGCAGCAGTAATTTGTCGCATAGAATACGGAATGCTGACGTTTTTGAAATATTAGTTGGTGCTGCCATGTCTTCACACATGTCCCTCACCGATCTTATTGCAGGATTGCCCAAACAGTGTTAACAATATGCTCCGTAACAACACTTTCAGGTCGAACAGGTCTAGGAGCGAGTTCTGCCGACAAACGCCCTTTTTTGAAATCATGGTGGCATCTAAAAATCATTGAATCACCCAAACATTTATCTTTGTAAGCTTTTTTCATTAAATCAACAGTTTCTGGAGCTCTTTTACCCAAACGATAGAAATTTTTAAATTTTTTTATCGCACAACGCATTTCACTTGCTAACTCGGAATCACTCACCTTCATAGCTGTATGGCGAAATGCAGACGTACCTTAAACAACTGTGTAATAACAAAACTAGAATAGTCTGCCACAGCTAATAATGTTGCCATTATTCATCAAGTGTGAGTGTAATTCAGTTAGTCGTCTGTGTGGTTATTTCGCCCCTTCGAACTGTTGCCAACTCAAAATGAAATTACTTTCAATTTTTTATGGAATGGCCTTTGTACTTACTGTTCATTACTTAATTGGTAAAACAGCAAGTAATTTTTGTCAGCGATAATGTTGATAAAAGCCCCCCCCCCCTTTTTGACAATTCGTAGCCATGTTTTTCAAAATGTAATTTTAAATTCTTGGACATTGCTAATCACCCATATCTCTTGTGTACAAAGAAATTTGTGACTCTTCACAAGACTTTTTTTTAGTGTCTTTAAAAAAAACTGCCTAACTCTTCTACAATTGAATCAGATTCTTTCTCAGCCAGCAATACATTAGGGATGTGGGATGTTTTAAAAGCAGAGGTGATACCCTTGTCCTGAGAGTTGCACTTTAGAGTTGCCCTGTTGCTATATTCCCTTCCTTCAGAATTGTCCTGGTGCTACAATGCTCAGCCACATGTGGCCCAAAATGTCCAAGACCTCTTCCATGCATGGCAGATAATGTTTCTTCTCTGGCCTGCACACTCACCAGATATGTCCCCGATCGAATATGTCTGGGACATGGTAGCTAAGAGACTGTCCCATGAAGCACATCTGCCAGTCACCACAGATGAACTTTGGTCTCGCATAGAAGCAGCCTGGCAAGCTCTTTCCCAGGAAGATATCAGAAACCTCTTCAATTCAATGTCACGCCATGTAGAGGCTGTTATTGTTGCTTGAGGTGACTTCACACAATACTGAGTTTTGGAGCAACAAAATCTTGTGTCGCTCTCTCTCTTCAAATGCAATCAGTCATCTCCTGTGACATGAGGAATCTGTGATTTCATTTGAATAGCACAATTCATTCTTGGTGTCACAATTTTCACAAACAGTAGTGTATTTTTTATTAGCCAGGGTCTATCATTTAAAAGTTTATTTTTCCAAAGCTGTGGTTCTTAAGACTGTGTATTTTCTCAGATATACATTTTTTTAATGAGGTATACAGCTGTTGAATCTTACATGTTTTGATGTCTAACATTTCTACTTCAGCAACCTCATCTGATGTGGTATTGCGTATAAGTGTTGTGAGAAAGGAGGGGGGGCAGAAAAAGAAATACCGACAAAGGTTGGTTGCTTTCCAGTGTTGGTGAACTAGGGAAGTGAAAAAAAAAACCACAGCCCCTGAGGTCAGATGAAGGTAGGCTTTATCAGCAGTGCACATAAAGTGTTTTTATCGGCATTTCATAGTTTGTATAATTGACATTTCCCAAATTTGAGCTTTCCTTGATTCTAATCTTCTTGGGACTAGTGAATTCTCATTCGAGTTAGTCTGGGACTAAACTGGCAAAAAATAATTTTCAATCCCTTATGTCCCATCCATGTTCTACTGGGGACAGATCTGAGGATCCAGCTGGCCATTTCCAGGACACCGATGGTGCATAGACACTTAATGGATATGTTTGCAGTATGTAGTAAGGTATTATACAGTTGAAACATGCTGCCAGGTGCCCTCCTTACAAAAGTGACAGCGACAACATCTATGATATTTTCTATGTACTACTGCTGGGCTGCCATACTACATACTTTTGAGGAACACTAGAGATGTTTGGCACTCATAGATGATTGTTCCCCAAACCAAGACCCCTGCAATTTGTGCTAAATGCCACAAGATAAGGATAAAATGCTGTGAAATATGGTGAATCAACCCCCCCCCTCCTTGGAGTCTAATAATTTGTCTCCTTTCAAACACACTCAGCTGGAGATTTGTTGAAGAATTTGGTACACTGATTCTGTATGAAGTTCACTTCCTTCTAATATAGTAGTTTGAAGACTCTCCTCATAAGAAAGCCAACCTTAGTTGTGATGCTACAGCAAGGGCATTCTTACTTACATTGGCAAACACTACCGATTGGTCCCACACTCTACTTTTGTGCATATCTCAGCTCAACTTAGTGGCCTACTGATTTGCTTGCTTGTTTGTTTGGGGTTTAACGACCACCATGAGCAACTTGATGGGCTATAAGCAGTTGCCCATTCCTAATTTAGGGTCACTGGTTCCAGGGAAGGGAGAAAGCCAGTGCCATCAAACAAATACAACATCCATGCCTCACCAGGATTCAAACCCAGACCCTTCTCTGATGAATGGCCATAAGTCTGCACTTACACCACTGTGCCACCAGGGTGGCCTACTGATTTGCATGTGCTCCCTATCATTCCTTCAGGGTGTTGAAATTTCAATGTAAGAGTGTATATTGCAAATGTAACAGGCATGCATAGCTCTTGAAATGACATCTGATAGCTATGCTTGACCTTATAATAACAGCTCATGGAAGAGAAAAAAAAAAAAAAAAAAGCAGTGCAAAATAATCACTAAGTCTGAATAATGTTTATGGTGATACTCACACTTTACTTGACACCTTGTCAATAGAAACAGAGCAAGCTGCCAAGCAAAATGGGTGAGGTTATCTTAGCAAAGCACAATTAACCTTCATAAGCAATGTATTAGATGCCCAAATTCTGCCTCAATTCCAAGAAAATGCAATGTGCATATGGCATCACAAGAAAGGTGTCCATTTATAGTGCTACATGTTGAAAAATGAAATTGAAATGTGAAATAGGTGAAAGTATTAATGATACTCTGTTGCTGGCAGGAAAGAAGATGGGGAAAACTTTCTTACAGAAACTGACATTCAAACCAAAACCAGAATTTGCCATTTTGAGCTTGAGGTGAAATGGCAAATGATGGAAGTGATGATGATATTACTGGAAAATGAAAAAGTGACCCTGATAGTTTCAGCTGAACTTCTATCACCAAGAAATTCAAGCAATTATTTCTGAGGTATATGAATTTATTGAAGACAAAGGAAGACCATATAGAAGAATCTGCACATTCAAATTCCAACTTTTTCTGAGAATTTCTTGGGGGGGGGGGACAAAAAACCACATTTTTTTTAGTATTCTAAAAACTATAAAGTTGTTCATGAAAGATAAGCCATAAATTAAATTCCATACGCAATTTACTGTCTAGAATTAGAGATAAGAACACAAGACAATGAAGGAATAACTGTTTTTTAAAACAACAATAGCAACAGAGGTACACATAGAATATTTTAAGTTTCCACAATAGCATTTCTAAAAACAGTTTTTTGAAAGTGATTTTATAAACTCCCCAGTTAGCCCTTTTCTTTTCATTTAAAAAAAAATCTTACCTCAGTACGGTAGACTATGAATGGTGCACCAGGGCAGCAGTCCTCTTTTATTTTATCATCAGCTTCAACAGTGTAAAGAATGTCCAGTCCTTCTAGCTATAAAAGTCAAATGCTTAAATGTTTAAACTTACATAATTTGATACCAAGAAGCACAGAGCTGCAAGATCACAACACAACTATTATAATTAAAAATAAAAGTACTAATTATTAAATCAAATTAAATCCAAAACATTTACAACATAAAAATTGCTGAACCTGTAACTACAAAAACTTTCCATCAAATGAATTCTGCCAATTTAAAACACAGCAATGGATAAACACACACACACACACACACACACACACACACACACACACACACACACACAATGAAAAAAAAAAAAAAAAAACAGCTGCCAACCATTCATTCCTGGACACCTCTGTATTGATAGTGAATTAGTCTTATGCAGGCACCACATTACTGACCCAACTATAAATGTGCTTGAAGAGTAACAATGAGACATTAGCATGACTGTGAATGCAAGATGCCTTGAGAGACAAGGTTAACTGATTTCCAGCACATAATAACAATAGGGTACCAAATACTCAATAGTTCCATACAAGACTTTTCAGCAGCATTAAATATCCTTAGGTTGAGGGCTGATAATCTGATACACAAATGAAGCAGACTGGAGATGAATCTGACAAGAAACAACCCAGTAAAACTCCAAAGTTAACAGAACATGATGGAAGATCTCTCCAAAGGACTGTCTGTCCAAATCAACATTGTATCTAATTATGTAAATCCCTATGTGCAGGGGCAGACCAGGCAACTGCCCAGGGCCCCACACCGCCATCAATTAATTATTAGTTTTTGCCTGTGAGTCACCTGAAGAGCCATCACGGGGCCTCACAAGGGCTAGGGCCACCACTACCTATGTGAGACTATTGTGACTGATGTCAGCATCAGTACAATACAAAGGATGCTGCATGACATGGGCTACCACAGTTGACCAGTCATCCAAAAGCTACTAATGACTTCGACTAATGCCACACGTCAATTAGTGTGGTGTAGGGAATACCGGTTTTGGATTGGAGGCCAATAGAAAACTGTATTTTGGACTGACGAGTCTTAGTACACACACTCTGTTGATCATTTTTTCGGTGAAGCGGATGCAGCGTGATTGTAGGGAGCTATTTTTTGTAGTTTGGTTGTGCCCATTCACATTTTGGACAAAACAATGAGTGTTGAGCTCTACCTAAATGTTCTGGACAATTATGCACTACCAACATTGTGGTAGTACTTTGGGGAAGGCCCATAGCTCTACCAAAAGGACAACGCACCATGTACTATTACTCATGTTGTTACAAATGTTTGATATAATGGGTGTCAAAAAGTTCGACTGGGCAGCCCATAGTCCTGAACTGAACCCTATAAAGAGTCTGTAGGACGAATTGGATCATTTGGAGCATTGAAGAAGAGATTGTCCAAGAAATAAAGCTGAACTGGTCATTGCTTTGAAGGAATGCATTAGCAGACACTTATGAAAGTGCAAAGTATTCCATGAAGACTATGGAGCATTATAAGTGCAAAAGGTTTCAGCACACAATATTAAATGTTCTGTAAATAAAAATTACTTGTAGTCATACAGGTGGCTGAAAATTAATAGTAGGGCAGTCTATGCTAAGCACAATTAAAAAAACAGTTTAACCACAAAAAAAAAAAAAAAAAAAAAAACAAAACTTGCCTCTGATTACACAAAGAGGAGAAATATTTATCTCACAATACCTTTCCCCTCCCCTCTTTGGATTGTGTTACATAGATTTATGTTCACTAAAGATGTTCATTTATCATTTACTTGTCTTGTATAATTATTTTATCACATCTTCCTTCCATGAGTCATCTGTCTTAAAATAGTTCTTTTAAAATCTAGCAAATTACTGTCATTTTTACTTTGCTAAAGTTTTTTCATGTATTACTGTTACATATTTCTTGCTTTTCCTTTATATGTGTCATGAGAACCTTGCATAAGTAAAAATGAAAGAACATTAAGAAATGCGCATCACAGAAAGTTTTACGTTCTTTGATCAGATAACGAGAGCTGCAAACAGCATCAACACATTTAAATATTTTGCCCAAAATATTATTTCACTTCCAAACATAAAATTCTTTCTTGTTGTTTGTACTGACATGATGAGGCGAAGGAAGGGGGGGGGGGGGCAAGATGATAGTATGATGAGATAGAAATGAGGACTACAACAGATGAAACAAAATAAGGATCAGAAATTTTGGGCAAGACCTTCACCTAGCAGTGGACTGATCATGGTTTAGAAAGAAGACAAAGAAAAGAACATTTCAAAAATATAAATATGAGAAAAACTACCTTTTTAATATGGTGTAAGTTCTAAATTTGGCCAATGTCACAGCATTTAGAGTCCGTGTAGTTAGAGACTGTGATCCAATACGCTGGGTGCTCACTGATTATAATCATTCTTATGAAAAGTGAATCATACCAGATATGGGTGAAATGAGGAAGGCACAGCCATATGCTAAAAAGACGTACATATATAAGGGGTCAGTAATTCAATTGAGAGTGACATATGCTAAAAAGACGTACATATATAAGGGGTTGGTAATTCAATTGAGAGTGAAGTTATAGATGTGCTGGGTAAAACCAAGAATTTATTGGAGTTTATGAAAGGCCAAATTGTGGGCACATGAATGGCTGATGCATCCATTTCGGAGATTGTGATTCTCGTGGCTTGTTTGAGGCCTCTGTGGTTACAGGGCAAAAGAAGTGGTGCTAAAATGGTGTAGTAACCAACTGGTGAAACAACTACAAAGAGCAGTGAAAGGTGGATTTCAGAGGTGAACGACAGGTAAGTTGCTTTGTGTTCAGGGCAATTGCAGCGGCACAGTTTTATGGTTAATGTCCCAATACAAGGGGATGCTGAAAAGTTCTCGGCCTAACCCACTTCCTGTAATTGTAGCATTATTTTTGTCACTACAGCTCGAAACAGTGTTCTTTTGCATTGTAAAGTGCTAATTTTCAGACTAATAGCTCTTTTTTTTTTTTGCTGATGTTCGATATCTTGAACTGAATCATGCCAATGCAAAGTGCTGAATTTTCGAATGTGGAACTCCAGGCTGCCATGAAATTTCTGTTCTTGCAGAAGAAAATCTCAAAGGAAATCTATGAGTGGATGACACAAGTATTAGGTGACAAGCACCCCTCATATTTCACTGTGAAAAAATGGTGTGCCAACTTTCAGTGTGGAGACTTTGAGACCAAAGATGCAGCAACATCTGGGAGGCCTTCAACAGTGACAACACCCGAAATTGTTAATCGTGTTCATGATTTGATTTTGTCAGATTGGTGAATCTCGGCTAAAACAACAGCTGAAACACTAGAGATATCCAGGGAACATGTTGGGTTCATAATTCATGAGCACTTGGATATGCAGAAGATGTCAGCGAAGTGGGTACCCACATGTTTGAACGCAGATGAGAAACAAAAACAAGTGGACACTTCCAAATCGGTTTTGCAGCATTTTGAGCGATCTGGTGATAATTTTTTCCAGCGACTTGTCGCTGTTGATGAAATGAGATTACATCACTATGATCCAGAGATGAAACAACAGTCTCTGCAGTGGCTGCACTAGGGTTCTCCACGGCCAAGGAAATTCAAAACTGAAAGGTCTGCAGGAAAGGTCATAGCAATGGTTTTTTGGGATTCGGAAGGCATTTTACTGACTGACTGTCTTCTGAATACTATTCCAACTTGCTGTGCCAATTAAAGGAGGCATTGAAAGTAAAAGGCGAGGAAAACTGCAGAAAGGTGTTCTCTTTTTGCAGGACAGTACGCCGGCTCACAAGGCTGGCAAAACAATGGATGCTTTGAGAGATCTGGGGTTTAAGTGCTTAGACCATCCACCCTACTCACCAGACCTAGCTCCATCGCACTATTTCCTGTTCCCAAACCTTAAAAAAAGATTTGAAAGGAAAGCATTTTTCAAATGATTTGGAGGCGATATCAGCAGCAGAGCAGTATTTGACGGATCAGAATTCTTTTTGGAAGGGTTGAAGAAACTTTAGAAACACTGTACCAAGTGTGTTGAACTTCGGGGTGAATATGTGGAATAGTCTGTAAGTTTCATGGCTCCAGCCCATTTCCTTCTTGGTGAGGGCTAAGAACTTGTCAGCATCCCCTCGTACAATGTGGGGTCAATCAGAAATGATATCCCATGACTATGCATTGAGCAGATGGACTACAACAGCACAGATGCACTACACATCACCCTCTGCTAACAGTGATTCATATCCACCGATGTAAATGAATCTCCTGGTGCCAGTAGCATATGTACTAGAGGATAAAAGATTGGGAGGATGTGTGCTGGTTTGATGAATCATAATAAGCACTCCATTCTACGGATGGTTGAGTCTGTATTTGGTTTCAGCAGCATAAGGTACAAATCCTTCATGCATGGTATAAACTATTCAGGCCAGTGTATACAGTTGTATGATATGAAGCATGTTTTGCTGGCATGAACTGGGATCCCCTGGTGTATGTATACTGACATGTGGATGCCGACAGACCCTGTACACCCCACAATGTAGTATGTCCACCAGGAAGGGATGGGTTCTTCCAGGATGATAATGCTGCATGTCATTAGTCCTACCTCATGCACAAATGGTTTGATAAACACAGTGCTGATACTAAACATCTCAAATGGCGCCCTAAACTTGCCTAATCTCAACCCAATTGAACAATCTGTGAGATGTTGTGGAATACCAAATGAGGCAGTTGCCAGGTGGAAACCATGTTTCAGGGCAAAAGAGGGCTTACAAACTATTGGGTAGGTGGTCATAATTCAATGAATACTCAATGTATATGTAAAAAGAAACAAATGTTTGGGCATTTTTGCATTCCTTTTCATATCAACTCCTTTGGTATAGCTGCAATCTCTTACAACAGTTACTTCTGTTTTAGTTCATCTTTATTTGTACCTTTTTAATTATAAATTCTAGTTAACAATTGTGTTGAAAACCCTTTTTCATGTAGAATCATTATGTTACAACAGCGACATTTTTTGGACATGAAAATTTGTTTTGCGATAGTGTTAGATGAACAAAACATTTTGAAAACAATTAAAAGTCGTACAAAGTGCAATAAAATGGAGGAAAACCAAGTATTCTTCACATCTTTTGAGTTATTTTGTATTTTTTTGACATTTCTGGTCTCTAAATAGGCATCAAGGCCTGTTCTCAATGACTAGAAACTATATAGATATGAAGCATACCTGAAAGTTCTTCAAGGTAAAAAGGAATTTATAAATGAATTAGTTTCAAGCAATTAAAAAAATAATTTTTAAGCAGATGTTTTTTTAAATTGAAACGAGCTGACTCCAATTACCAGTCCAGATAAAATGAAATGTGTTTGCAGTTGAAAAATGAACAAATTTCAAGCAACTGAGACTCCCCCAAAACCATAATTCTTTTTGCTGCTGATTTTTTTGGGAGGAGAAGGGGGCAAAATAAACTGACTTTAAATGATGCTTTCAAGATAGTGCTGTGATCTTTCTAGCCTTATTTTCAGACAAACCAACTGCACTTAAGTTTAAAAGCTATGTTTTTTGCCTTGGTAAAAAGCATTTATTTCTTTTCTACACATACTGATTTAATCATTTACTCAAGGCTTTATCCAGATATATTTATTTGGTTCTAGTTTCAGTAGTTATTACATCCACAAAACAGAACCACCAATAACAACAACACTGAGAATTACAAAATAAACAATGAAAACATTTCAATTTGGTAAATGGCAACAGTGTGAAGAACTTGGAAACAGTATGAGGAACCTGGCAACAACATTTAAATTCTTCAGAAGTAAACAAAACTTTTGTTAATCTTTCTATACATTGAGAACAGGCCTTGATTAAAATCAAGAGGCCAGAAACATCTGTAAAAATCCAAAAGAACCCAGAGGGAAGGAAGATTAAATAAAAAGTACTGATTGATTACAAGATAATCACCATGTTCAAATACTGTGACAATGCCATAACCTTTCTTCCATAAAAAACATTCAATTTTTTCCTTTTCTTTTTGAATGTACCACACTTTAAGTGAATTGAAATCAAATAATGTGTAACTTTTGTAGCATAACAAAGCATACACATTTTTTTCTCTTTAATATAATGCTTCCAAATTATTGCACAATGCACTGGGGTTCTAAGAAAACTGCATTTAAATAATGCTGGTAATATTTCCACCATAAGTGATCGAATATTTTTGTAGATGCATTCGATCCAACAGAACAGCACTGAAATAATTTCTGCAGAATTGCATTTTTTAAATTTTATATGCAATGCTTCCGAGATCACATTTAATTCATGTTACAACCTCCTCACCATGAAATCATATTATTTTACCCGGATTCCAAGAGGGAGGTGAAAATTAAAATTTATTAATTGGCCATAAGCTTCAAACATGTGCCAAAACTAAAAAAAAAAAAAAAAAAAAATTCCAGCAAGCACTGTGCTTTCAGCAGCCTAGATGGTGAAATGAGACATGCTGTACACTTGTGATTCTATAGGGATGAAATTAAACAATAGCTTATAATGTTCAAAATCACACAGAAACACATCACAAAAATATCATCTTGCCATCATGAAAAAGTTAACACAAAAGTTCATGACTGATGGCAAAAACAAACAAAATCGACTCTTCCAGATGTGACTGAGTTTTAGTTGAGTGAGCTGTCTACAACAGTAAACAAAGTAAAATAAGAAATAATGGATATTAATGTTTTCATACCTCCAAAGTGTTAGCTAAATACAAAATGTTTTCCTTCAAGACTTCTACTTCATCAAAGTCTAGAGTAAGGTTAAGGGCCTTGATACCGAATTGTTGCACTTTTTCCTGTAAAATAAATGAGATGTATAAAAACTGATGACTAGAAATGGAACATCAAACAACAAATATAAGTACAGTTAAACTATTATGAAGGCTTTTGATTTCGTGAAGCCATCAGTAGTTACAGTGTCCAGAAAATGTAAGTACAGAGGCTTGAATGTTCAAGAATGCAGCATACACAAAAATTTGAAAAGGGAGTAAGACAAAGTGACACCATCTCTCCTAAGTTCTAAAATGCCATATCGCAGAAAGAATTTCAATAATTTAACTGGAAAGACAATGGGATCAAGATTAATTGCAATTGTTTAACTCCCAGGTAAGTACATTTTAGTTGAGTTGGAACAATGAGATTGCCTCTTGAATCTCACTATTCCACCAAGCACTATTGTGGTGCCACAGACCTCTTCAGCAGCAGTGACAACACAGTTCTTAAAACATCCCCTGTTGTTTTCATGTGAGAGAGATGTATAAAAGAAGTGGGAAAGTTTTAAGAACGGTGTTGTCACTGCTGCTGAAGAGGTCTGTGGCACCACAATAGTGGATACCAATGGAGGTGATGCTTGGTGGAATAGTGAGATTGAAGAAGGCAGTAAAGGGAAAGGAGAAAGCCTATTTGGGGATGTTGCAAGGTAGAGTTTCTGCGGATGAATATCGCTGTAAGAAGCATGAAGCCGCTAAGCTGGTTCACCAGAGTAAGGCAAAAGATAGGAAGGAGAAGGTGGAAAGGCATGAATTGGCTTTTTGGAAAAATAGGAAGACTTTCTGGAAGTACACGAGACTCAGGAAAAATAGGGGAGGCAAAGTTGTAAGTTATGTGAAGAATAGGACCAGGAAAATGATATGGGAGCCCAATAAGTTAAGTGAAAGATGGGGTGAATACTCCTGTGAGTTATTAGATCAGGAAAGCAAAGGTGTTTCTGAGGCAGAAGTAGATGATGTCACAAGGATGGAAGCTCAGTAGGGATCTCAAGAGAAGAAGAGTGTAAAGCACTAAAATCTCTTCAGAATGATAAGGCTCCTGGAGTTGATGTCATAATGGCAGAGATGTTGAAATATGGTGGTCACTCTGTAATTGACTGGTTAACTGAAATTTGCCAGTTCTGCTGGGAGTTAGGAATGGTCCCTCGGGATTGGAAGGATGCTATCATTGTTCCCTTGTATAAGGGAAAAGGTGATCAGACTGAATCCAAGAACTATCGTGGTATTAGCCTACTGAGACTGGGTTAAATCAGCACCTGGTTTAAGGGAATAGAGACTTGTGCAGTTAGGAAAAACTTTGTTGGTGAACCCACTTATGTATTCATGCATTGCCAACAGGGAAGACAACAAAACAAAACAAAAATTACAGGAACAGTTCTTAAATGAATCTGTGAATCAAAAATCCAAGAGTGAAGCAACAACTTTCTCACCCTGAATAAGCCCTCACTAATCTTCATTTGATCACGAGGTCAGCTAACAACCGAGCACTATCTTCTGAATCTTTTCTGCAGACACTTGGTTAAACATGTGGGCAAGTGCATTCAAAAGTTACCCCATAATGCATCCTAGCTTCTACACATCATTACAGAAGTGCTTGTTCAGTTTAATTCTCAGAACCATTTGCCCCAAACTAGGGTGTCATTCCAAATGAGTGCATAAGTGACATCATATCTCAATGGCAAGTTTAATCTGGATTACTTGCTTGCAGTTTCACCTCAGAAATGTAACGCATCTTCAATGAAGCAAACAGTTTTATATCTTTCACATAAGAACCAACAGCATGATACATTCAATGCACAGACATTCCACACCAATATTGGAAAATGTATCTGCTCTAAGCATAATTATACCTTTTTTTTTTTTTTTGATTGGAGGTTTAACGACCACCGTGAGCAAACTCAATGGGCTATAAAGCAGTCGCCCATCCCTAATTTAAGCCCACTGGTTCCAGGGAAGGGAGAGCTCCAGTGCTGTAAGACAAACACAAAATCCATGTCTCACCGGGATTCGAACCCAGACCCCTGCCAGACGAATGGTCATAAGCCATTGCTTAGACCACTGTGCCACTGGGGCGCCTATAATTATACTTAAAGTCATGGCTTGTATAACATACATTACACATGATTCAGCATTCTAATTCAGTGGGTATCTAAAATTGCAGGGTTATTTCACATAAAATCTGAAAGATTACTAAAATTAAAAGTCGCGTAACACTTCTCATATAATTCCATACTTCTAACAAAAGTTTAGCAGTGTGTATATTGTTTAAAAGATTTTTAATTAAAAGCACTTACTATTTAAATGTCTTTGTCATACTTTGTGTATCCTGGGCACTGTCAATTACACATTGAGGTATCATTATTGTTGAGCTCTGAAAGGCTTGCAAATAACAGTTTTCAAAATATCTTAATTTTCATACTACAATATTCACACTAAGAAGGGCAAACATTTACATTCTGTTTTTAAGTGCTCTTCAGAGTTATATAAAAATAAAATGTATCTGCATACACGACCATTGAGACAGAAAACTTGCTGCAAACACACGATGTGCGGACCACGATAACAATAGAATAAAGTAATTTATAGAAAATTAATAAAACAATAAATAATAATTAGAACATTAGATTCCAATGAGGACAAAATAAGTACATTACAATTTAATGGGCAGCAATGTGTATGAAGTGGACCTTTATGGCAAAATATTAAAATACTGGACTACAAACCTCATAAAAACAAGAGACTAATTAAAGCGAAAGACGATAAAAAGTGAACTCCGTTTATTAGGCGTATAAAATAAAGGGATCAAGAGATGCTAGCTTTCACTACCTCCAGGTAGCTTCATCAGGCATTTAATAGCTAAAGATCGCAGAAGCAACTGGAAAAAATATATATTTCTAAGAATATAATTAAATTCAAAATAAGTAAAACACTTGCACGATGTCACGGGTTGTTTGATCCCAGGGCCGGGTGGCCATGTGTAACTTCAAGAAGTCAGTACCATATCAAAGGAAGGCTGGTGGTTACATCCTTGTTACACACATTCCTGTAGCGTGATGATCACGATGGCTTCGCAGTAGCTCTTGCGCTGTTGTAAGGTGCTAGTTTCTTAAAATCTCTCCATCTGGGAACTGCCCCTTCAGATGCAACATCACGGGCTAGGGCCGTCTATAAGCTTTCTGGCCTTAACGTCCCTTTGGTGTTCAGAAATATGGATCTGGAACGATCTTCTTGTCATCCCGATGTAGGATTTAACGGATGCGTCAGAGTAATCCAAAGGAATAGCATAGACTCCTGGGTTCAGTGAGCGTAGAAGGAGATGCACGCTGGTCTGCTGCGAGGATATCTGACAAAGGTCTAGGTGCCCTCACGCCGATATCATAACCTAGTCTTTGGAGAGTATTCTTCAGGAAGTACGTTAGCCTAGGAATGTAGGGAATCAAACCCACGAACCGGGCTGGCTGTGCCGTGGGGTTGGCACGAGGCTGTGCGAGAGCAGTTGTTGAAGCCTTTCTGACTATTTGGTCGATTGTGATCACGTCGTACCCCGCTGCAGCCGCTAGGTTTCTAAGGCTACAGACCTCCTCCTCGCATGTGGCCTTGTTCGATGAGAGTTTGAAAGCTCGCTTTGCTCTGTACCTAAAAAGGGCATATTTGCATGCGGCCGGGCCTGCTGAGTCAGGGAGTATTGGGTTGTCCACGTGGGTGGGTTTGTAGTAGACCTCTGTGCTAAGAGCACCAGAGGGTAATCTTCTTACTAGTACATCCAGAAAAAGTAATGCACCTCCGGATTCATATTCAGCTGTGAATTTAATATCTGGGTGCGCAGCGTTCATTCTGGCGAGAAAATCATGTAGGTTGGCTTGTCCATGCTGCCAAACAAAGAAAATATCGCGAGCGTATCTCAACCATATTTTAGGAACTCTGGCCGACGATTGCAAGAGTTCATTTTTTGAGAGGTCGGAGGACTGCTTCAGCAAGGACCGCCGACATCGAGGACCCCGTAGGTACCCCTTTGTTTTGTTTGTAAATTCTGGATCGGAAGCTGAAAAAATTTGAGTCCGTGACTGCATCCAGTAGTTTGGAAATAGCTTCCACAGTTTCCGAAGGGAACAGGTTCAAGTCAGCGATAGAGCGCTTCAGGAGTTCACTTTTTATCGTCTTTCGCATGGATTACCCTGACATATCCGTTAAATCCTACATTGGGATGACAAAAAGATCGTTCCAGATCCGTATTTCTGAACACCAAAGGGACATTAAGGCCAGAAAGCTTACGACGGCCCTAGCCCATGATGTTGCATCTGAAAGGGCAGTTCCCAGATGGAGAGATTTTAAGAAACTAGCACCTTACAACAGCGCAAGAGCTACTGCGCTTCGCAAAACCATCGAGATCATCACACGACGGAAATGTGTGTAACAAGGATGTAACCACGAGCCTTCCTTTGATATGGCACCGGCTTCTTGAAGTTACACGTGACCACCCGGCCCTGGGATCAAACAACCCGTGACATTGTGCAAGTGTTTTACTTATTTTGAATTTAATTATATTCTTAGAAATATATATTTTTTCCAGTTGCTTCTGCGATCTTTAGCTACTAAATGCCTGATGAAGCTACCCGGAGGTAGTGAAAGCTAGCATCTTTTGATCCCTTTATTTTATATGCCTAATAAACGGAGTTCATTTTTTAATCGCCTTTCGCATTAATTGGGCATACAGAAACCCGTTTCTTCATCGATCATATATATATTTGTTATATGACTAATTAAAGTTTTTATATCCAGAAAAACAATTCCATTAATGAACCTTAAAAATTTATAAATAGCATTTTCAGCAACTTAATTAAAAAAATAGTAGACTTACAAAATGCATAAGGAAAAGACTTTAATTTAATAAGTGGCAACTGCAAGAGGAATCTGCCAATAAAATTCAAATTGTTTCTGTGTAAATGAAACTTTTGATGCAATTCCTATAGATTGAGAACAGGCCTTGATAAAATCTAGAGGCCAGAAATGTCTGCAAAAACAAAAGAACTCAGAAGATGTGAAAAATAATTGAAAGTTCTTCAAGTTAAAATTGAATTAAATACATTAATCTGAGTAAAGTCTTGAGTAAGTGCTATAACTGCTGTAAATAACATTTTTTTAATCTACAAGCAGAAGCTATCTGTAAAATCTGCTAATAATTTGGAAACTATCAGCGTACAGTATACGTCTATGTTCTGCTACTCTGGTGCTCTTCCAAGAAAATATTTTTTGGCGTCACCTTTAGATGTTCACTATGTGAGTAACCTAGATGGAAAAATAAAGTTCTTTTACAGATTTTTCTGGCACGATTTTTTTTTTGTCTGCCGAGTGTTTGTCGACCCGTTTCTCACATTACTGCATTCAGCCAGTGCTACCTGTAGTTTATTTCTGTTATTACACTGTATTTTGTGATTTCAACTCATTCATTTCCTTCTCCCTGTTTTTAGAATGCCATTTTTTTCTTAACTGTTTTAATTAATAGCTTCCAGAGACATGGCAATTATTCTATTTTGCAATACATAGCCATGCTTCAAAATAATATATATATAACAAACAAAAAAGAAAAAGAGAGATACCTTTACTGCTTGAACAAAAGGCATGACTTTTTTCATATACTTTTTCAGTTCTGGGATGTTTTTTAGCTGAGCAGCAATGATCTTGTTGTCCGGCAGTCCATCATGAGCCTAAATATTAAAAACAAAGTGTTTACATAACTATAATGCACACATGGAAACAGAGATCGAATTCTTGGTTAATGCAAATTTTTTATTTGGTACTATGAATTTTCTATATAAATAATGTTAAAAAAACAACCTTTAAACAACTTTTTTTTTTTTTTTTTTGTTTAATTTGAAGAAAACCCCATTTTCGTAATCTTGTATTTTCAACAATTGTGTTTTAAAATGGATATGTACTGTTCTGGATGAAGCAACAAGTTAAACCTGAAACTATAGCAAACCTGCTTCGGAAAAGCACGCTTCCAGCACCCCGATGACTAGTCTCAACTACATCAAGGCATTGGTGGCAAGGAGATCATACCCACTGTGGAGTACTGGGAAGACATAGGTCGTGATGTACTGTATGAGGCTTTTGCGAGCGTTGATGACAATTTAGCTGTTTGTGATGAGCTCACAGATGCTGAAATCTTGGCTGATGAATAAGAAGATCTGCTGTGTATCTTCAGATGAAGAACTGGAACGGCCAGAATTTCCTGAAGAGTGCCTTCCAAATTCAGTAGAGGCCTTGGTTTACCTCCAATAGTTAAGGAAGTTTATTGAGAGACAGCAGAATGTAAGTGACTTTCTATTTCATTCGCTCGATAAACTTGAGGAATTTACACTTACCCATATCATAAATTCTAAGAAGCAGGCCAAAATTACTCGTTTTTTTTACAATTTTTTTCTTTTAATTTACCGTACCGTACTTTTTTTGTATGTTATGAATAAATATGTTGTTTTTTACAGTACTTTGGAAAGGTGCCCATATTCAAACTTGTCTAATTCGAATTTGTCGATAATTCGAATTATTTTTGTGGTCCCTTCAGCTTCGAATTATCCAAGTTACACTGTATATTAAAAATGCTCATTGCTTTTCAGCATAATGAAATCTTGTAACATTCCCATGCACACAAATCAGGACCTCAAAAGCTATAAGGCAATAAGAAAAATAATGAGTTTGACACTAATGTTCTCATTATCTGAAAACGTAATTTCAGTAAGTTTAATATTTTTGAGGGTAGTCACATGCACTCACCTATTTCTTGACATATGTTTAGTATGTTCTTTCATTTGAGTCGACAATTCCCTCAGTAACCAACACAATATTTACATATTAAAACTAAGCAAGTAAGAATGCTGAAAACCCTTAAACTTTTCACAATAATTAAGAACTTTAAGCTAAAACAATAATTAATTTAAAAGAATATGCAGTCCAACTAACTCAAAGTTGCATTATTAACTAAGTGAATGATCAAAAACTCAACCTTGGTACATAGCGCTGCTGCAAGCGCTTTCTGAGGCACGAGCCTCTACCCTCAGGGAGACTTCAGCTGAAGTCAACACCTTAATGAGAAGTGATCTTATTTTGAGTGCAAAGAACAAACCAAGAAAGGTAAGTTCGGTCAAAAAAAGGTAAGTTCCTCAAAAGGCAACTTACCTTTTTGAGGCTTGCCTTTCTCTTGTAACATTTCTTGCACGTTAATAGCAGGGTTCTTGTAGCATCCTACAGGGCAAGTTCATGTTTTCCCTCTTCTTTTGTTCTCTACGTCACACACATATATTTGCAGGTCATACATATCTAGCATCCCCAACGCAGGCCTGCTGCTCTTTTTGATTTCGTTTGAGTTTAACTGCCATTTGAACTATTTTCCTTTCCTTCCCCCCTTTTTCCCTGTAAAAGAACACTATACATACATGCTTCCTTAAAATATCTACGAATCCTAAGATTTTGCTACAATAACACATAAACTGAACTCTACTATTCAAAAACTGCTCAATGACACACATACCTGATTCTACAAGACCAACACTACTCATTCACATTTCCAAAACCTAACACACTAACACCTAATAATTACAACACAGTCTTAAAATTCTTATATACAATATTTACAACACCTGTTGCTCCTAACTCAATCCAAATTTTTCAAATCCTTATCTCTTAATTCTTTTTGTACATGTCGAATGCCATACACATTGCGGCCTGCCTTCTCACTTAGCCCTAACGCTCGTCAGATTTCACCTCTAGCGCTTTCAACTGAACCTCAGTCATCCTCAGGAAGCTTGACTGAGATGACAAGATGGTATTGAGGGAGACTGAGCTGACGAGATGGTATCAGGAGAGCTTTCTGAGAATGACTGAGGTTCAGTTGAAAGCGCTAGAGGCGAAATGTGGCGAGTGTTAGTGTATGTGTATGGCATTCAGCACGTACAGGAAGAATTAAGAGATAGGGATTCGAAAAATATGGATTGAGTTAGGAGCAACAGGTGTTGTAAATATTGTATATAGGAATTTTAAGATTGTGTTGTAATTATTTGGTGTTATTGTGTTAGGTTTTGGAAATGTGTATGAGAAATGTCGGTCTTGTAGAATTAGGTATGTGTATCAGTGAGCGGTTTTTGAATAGTATGAGTTCAGTTTATGTGTTATTGTAGCAAAACTTTACGATTCATAGATATTTTAAGGGTGTATGTATGTATAGTGTTCTTTTAAAGGGGGAGGGAAGGAAAGGAAAATAGTTCAAATGGCAGTTCAACTTGAACAAAATCAAAAAGAGCAGCAGGCCTGCATTGGGGATGCCAGATATGTATGACCTGTAAATATACGTGTGTGACGTACAGAACAGAAGAAGAGGGAAAACATGAACTTGCCCTGTAGGATGCTACAAGAACCCTGCTATTAACGTGCAAGAAATGTTACAAGAGGTAGACAAGCCTCAAAAAAGTAAGTTGCCTTCATGTGTCAACAAACAAAATATTTCAAAGTCATTCATATTTGATGGCATCTGCAGCAATGAGAAAGGGGGATGGATCAACCGTATTTCTACAATTGACAAAACACATAGAATTAGAAATATAATAGCTACTTCCTTCCACTAGTGGAGGAAAGTGTGTTATGAAAATTAACAAATTGCGCACAAAAAGTCTCTCATAGATGAAGGAAAGTATGAGAGACAGAGGCATTTTCAAATCAAACAGTTACAAGAGGAGATATACAGGAAAACATGATATATCTATATACCACCTAGGGAAAGAATTTTGAATACTGAAAAGTAGAAAATATGCAAAAAGCATTTTTCATAGCAAGAGCTATGCTAATGAAAAATATATTTTTAAATACAGTATGTCACCTGGAAGTAAAGATAGCGAAAAAAAGACTGAAATTTTCACCCCTGGTGGAAAAACTGTGCATTATTTAAAGAGGATAATGTTCCTCATCTTTGCTGTAGCAAGTGGCAACAGCAAAAAAAAAAAAAAAAAAAAAAAGAAATTTTTCAAAATGACTTTTAGATATATCTGCAAATAGAAATACCCACTAACAACTCCTAGCACCAGAATGGTACATACATACATATCACTAAGCTGTTCTCTGAGATTCAGAGGTTAGCTCCACAAAGAAATACAAACTACCAGATAAATTTTTAACTGATTATTTTCTTAACATTGCCATATCAAAAGACACACCACTCGGGCTTCACCAACATCCATCACTCAACGTATCACCAGGGTTTTCAGAAGTTTTTCACCAGAATGGTGAACTACAAAAACTCATGAGTTACAGGCAGTGTGTTCCACAAGGTGAATGGTATCCGGTGTTAAAAGAATTTTTAAATCTGAGTTTTACAAGCAGAGATATCGAGAGAAAAAAAAAAAAAAAGATTGAACATTCATGCCCCTAGTGGAAAAATTGTGCATTATTTTGGGAAGTAAATGCTGTACATTTGAAACTTACACCAGAAGTAAAGAAAAAAAGAACAAAAACAAAACAAAAAACAAGCAAATAAAAACTAAATTGCAAGCATTTTCATTGAAAAAAAACCCAAAAAAAACCCGTAAAGCAAGGATCATCATACGCACCTTTTGAGATTCCCAAAGAGAATTTTTCAAATCAGACTAACAGTTGCATAGATATGGCACCCACAGACGGATGGACAAAGTAATACTATAAGCACACACTTTTTTTTTTTTTTTACAAAAGGTATGCTAAAGATATGATCAAACTTTCATATTAAACTTCACTATGAATACTCAATCCTCCTAGACAACACCATTAACATCTGTCATGAGTTAACAACTGACCCCAAAAGTTGAGGTTACTATTAAAAAGTGTTCTCTACTTTTTCTTTATTTTTTTTTTCAAAAACTGCTTAACACCCTGGTATCCCTTAAAACATTTCTTAGAAATCTTTTCTTTAAGATGAAGTCATTTATTTCTGATATCTAACCTTCTCACCAATAGTTGCAAATATTTGTGTATGAAAAAACAGCATTAGTAATTATGAGATTAATGCCAGAATCTAAATCATTGAAGCCAATGAAGAGTATTTTCCTATTCAAATTTGTTATATAGTTTTCTTCAAATTTAACCACTGTATTGTTAATCACTTATTATTTTCAATCCTACTAACACAACCACAGAATAACAACTCTCCAAATTTTCTCTCTTCTATGTGTTAGGCTTTAACTACTACACTGCCAAAAAGTGAAAAAAGAACACCCAGAACGAATGCCGGTAGCAACTTCATATTATAATATGTTAATTGTTAAGGGCAGCAGAAACTGTGATCCAAGTTGGATTGTCATTGGATGAAATAATGATGTCACTGTGGATGACAACATGAAAATGTACACAGTGCATATTTAAGGGCTAGGGCATGCAGGACGAAGTCATACATCTGGTGTTTTGTTGTTCAGTGCTCGTTGAAGAAGCTACCATGCCTGGACGATGCAGGAGCACAACATTTGTTCAGTTATTGGACTTCGAGCGAGGCCGTATGGTGGGTCTGCAGGAAGAAGGTTGGTCCTTCAGTCAAATTGCAGACCGAGAGCGACGAGAGGTATCAGCCATGGTACAAGGTGGCGTCGGTGGTCAGAGGACTATTCACACACTTGCAGACGTGGTTCTGAGCAACACAGAATTATGGACGCACGACAGGGTCACCATTGGCAGAGCGGATGGCTACGGCGTCGCAAATTTGATCCTCTGTCATATGAAGGGTGTCTACCAGAACAATATGGAATCATTTGCTGGAAGCATGACTACGGGCATGTGTGCCACTGGCATGGTTACCACTGACCCTTGGTCACCATCGAGCACATTTGCAGTGGTGTGAAGGACGAGTTCATTGGTGGAAAGAATGGTGGTCAGTGGTCTTCCGTGGTGAAAGCCGATTCTGCTTGGGAGTGTCTGATGGTCATGCATGCGTTTGACGGCAACAATGTGAGTGGCTTCTGCCATCTTGCATCTACCAACGACACACAGGCCCCACGCCAGGCATCATGGTGTAGGGAGCGATTAGCTATCACTCTCATACAAGTTTGGTGTTTGTACAGAGTACACTGAATAGCAGTACGTATATCAGCGACATCATGCAGCCAGTCGTCCTACCATTTTTTAGGGTGATCCCAAATGTGATATTCCAGCAGGATAACAACGCCTGTCCACACTCCACCCAGGCAACTTAACATACTCTTCAGGCTGTGCACCAACTCCCTTGGCCAGCATGCTCTCTGGACTTGTCTGCAATCGAGCACATCTGGGACTGGATTGGACAAAGACTCTTCCACCAACCCCAGCAGGGTGTGACCATCTCTGAGTTACACATCTAAGTTGAAAGTGCATGGAATGCAACTCCCCAGCATGATATCCAGCATTTGTATGCCAGATTGGGAGCTTTTATTGCTGATGGAAGAGGAGCAACACCTTATTAAAATGTGCTTTCTGTATATTGTAATAAGCATTAAAAGGTAAAATAACAACATCGAATCACTTCACATGTGTGATCACTTTCTTTTCTTAACAAGTTGTTGCTGCAACATAAATCTTATACATGCAGCTGCAATTTTTAATGGTGTTCTTTTATCACTTTCTGGCAGTGTTATCTTATAGCCACATCATAAGTATTGTCTCTTGTGAACTGAAACTTCCACTAGTCCATGAAATGCCACAACTTTCAAGTCTATGCTTCTGAGTAGGAAAACAGTACACACAATGGAACTCATACACAAGATTCCACCTTACCAAACCAGAAAAACACTCCCATTACCAGCAGACAATGTCATGCCAGAGCTTTTGCTTGTTTTTTAATATTTTTACTCAAAAATAAAGCATTCTGAACCTGCCACCAAAAATTCTTATCTTTGACTTATGCACCTTGATTTCACTGATGTCTAATTACATATTATTTATATAAACTCTTTGGTTAACTTCATTTCTTTCTTCTTCATACGCTGTGCATCTAATTCTGTAATTGGATTTATTTTAGAACTTTTGTGTTGGGGGGGGGGAGAGATGGAGGGAGACTGACAGACATTATCTGTCCATCCCCAAAGTGATCATTTAAGTTAAGTGGTCACTTAGGGATCCATCTCTGTGTAATGTGAGTGACTTGGTCCTATATCTGAAACCCGACAGCCAGTTGTTTTTATGACCCTTCCCTTTATTTAGTGTTTCCATCTTAACAGAAAACTTTCACTCTTCAGCATGACAATGTGGAGTAAGACATTGGGTGATATGCTTACCCAGTTCCACAGAAAATGAACTCTCCTTACAAAATTTCCACACAAATTCCTAAACCTTTCTTATTTTAGGATTTCTAATTATAATATCACATGATAAAAAAGCATAAAAATCTCATCAATGCTAGAACAAGTGTTTTTTGTTGTTTTTGTTTCAGGGTTTAACAACCACTGTGAGCAACTCTATGGGCTATAAGCAGTCTTCCATCCCTAATTAAGGGCCACTGGTTTCAGGAAAAGGAAGACTGCTGTATGACAAACACACCACCCATCTCAACCGGAATGAGAACCTGGGCCCACTCAGATGAACAACCAGAAGCCAGCTTAGATCCCTACACAACAGAAAAAGCCTACAACAAGTATTCTCAGCCTTATATCATAGTCGTCAGTTTGCTGATCATTTTCCAAAACATGGGAATTCTGCAGTTCCATATTTTGGAAAATGTTCAACAAACTGATAATATCATGATGTACCTGCTTTACTTTTGTGTTGCTAATTGCTATTCTTTTCTTCTTTTTTAATTTAAAAACTACACAGAGCATGGCATCTTTATATCTGGAATGCTCTGAAAAGTGGAAAAGTTCTAGAACAAATAAACTAGTGTTGGTGCCAAGTGTAGTCCTTGGTTTTGATGTTGTAAATCATGAAACCAAAACTTGTGGTACTGAATTATTTAGAGTTTTAAATGTGAATCTCATGTAAAATAAAATTAGAGTAATAACATGTTTCTTAAAAGATTTTGATGGTCAAAATGCCAAAAACAATCCTCCCTTAGCAAAACTAGGTACACCAAAGAGTGACACTTTCCTTTGCTGTTTTCACTGGCACAGCATTTCTAGTAATCTGAGTCCTAGTTTTGGAAACCCTGAGGGACTCTTTTTTTACATTCATTTTATTTAATTGCTGTTTGATGTTTGGCTGGACCTAGTAAACTACATGAAAAAATAAGATGCACTGACTCTCTCTACGAGCCTCGTGCAGGCTTGCCATTTGCAAACAAACCCCACAAGCAATGGGCAGACCATAAGCCTAACTTGGGAAGAACAATTACACTCTCTGCTTCCCCATGCATCAGGAGTGCTGATTCCTTACACCTAGGGGACAACACAATTAGGGTTACTGGCAATTTTTATGACAAAATTCCTCAAAACAGATTTGTTCTAATTTTTCTACCTTTTGCAATAAATTCACAATTTGAATAATTCATTTCCATGGGCATCACTTTGAGTATAATTTAGGTCATCAACACAATAAGACAACATGTGTTTTTGAGCACTAAAGGTTTAGTGGTACTTACTTTAAAGTTAGGCAGGGTTCCCCAAATCATAGAAAAAACCTTATCTAGAAAACCCAAGGATTCCAGAAAAAGATCTCATACTGCACCTTGAGTGATCCCTACTTTTGTTAATAAGATTTTTTTTTCAATTATCATCCTATGGCCAATAAAAGATTCCCTGTTACAATTTTTTTAATTTTTGTTGAGTTTTCTATGGTTAAAAAGTGAAGATCAAACTTGCAAAAAAATTGCTGTCACAGTTAGCATATCACTTGTACATTATGTAAAAATAGCATTCATATGTAAACCTCCTACCAGTATATATAAAAAAAAATAGCAATATAGATAAATCCAGTCAGAAAAAAACAAAAACAAACTTATTACCATACCTTGAACAGATTCTGAAGAGTAGTTAACACCAACGACTGCCAGGGGGAATGTTTTTGCTACCCACACAGTAGCATGACTAGGCCTCTGAATTTGTATTTCCTCACCTCTCTGTTAATCAAACAAAATTAGCACATTTACTTTTTGCGCAGGAAACAAACCAGTCTCAGTTGAAAAACTGAATGCACACAAACTTTTATTTAGTTTCAACAGATTTTAAAAACCCAAGTCAATATTCACAGTATATGAATTTAACTATGATACTATTTTTAAATATTACAAAACCATTGCATAAAACATATTTCAATAATACTTTGGGGAAAAAATAAAAATTTCAGAAATAAATACTGTACTACATTATCATCAGGAGAACAAAAACCATACTACCTACCATATAAAATGATGCAAATATCATTAAGCATTTCATCCCTTTGGAGGAAGACAAAGCGAGAAGAAAATTTTTTGTACTGATCTGAACACTTTCACTAAACTGAAAATTACATATTGAATAAAGAAATATTGCATGGCATTGCACTTACTTTATTAGTCATTACCTACTACCAAACACTGCTCAGCTGATTTTAACATACTGATTTTGTTCAGTGGATGTGAAATATTTCTAGTAAGTTTTTACACTTATTGGCTTGTTGGCGATCATGCTGATGGTTATTTCATAACCATCAAGTTTATTTGTGTTGACACATACTATATAGTACCATTGCAAATTTGGGCCTGAATGCATAAAATATGCACTTCTTGTTCTCACATGGTTGGCTGGTGCATGTATGTGTGCAAGTACAGGTGTAGAAAATCAGTACCTTAGAGAGATTGAGTCAGTCCACAATGTACAAGAATAACATCAACATCACTATTTCATTTCATCTACAGGATGGGGAACGAATATCTGATTGAGAACAGAATGTACAAACATTAGCAAACACTGATCTCTTTCTTCAGAAAAAGCACCTGGGAGAAAGTGATGAGTGAAATAATGCTCTTATTTGGAGCTAATAATATCCCAGCAAGTAGCACAGAATTAAAAATGACCACCACCTTAGTTACAAATTTGTAACTAAGGGGGTGGTCAACTCAAACAGCAAGATGTACACAATGTGTGTTAAATAGATGAGTTCATGAAACTACCTTATAATATTGAACTTAATGCAAGTATATTTTAATAATGAGAAGAGAAGGTTAACTCTTATGCTCATTATACCTATTATAATGTTTGAGTTATGTAAAAGTTATATTTTACATGGAAGCTTTCAGATTATCTTTAGTTCTTCTTAAGTGTGAGTTTGAATGGTTCAGTTACGATCTTGCAATGGCAGAGATAAAATAGACCTATTCGATCCTCCAGGAGTCTATCTACTCCATCCCAATAAAAATTTCATCTGGACAAACTTTCTACATCGGAAGCTCTTATTGAAGCATCAAAAACAGATTAAAAGGACACCAAAAGATGAAAACAAAGGTATCTCTAACACTGCCTTAGCCTTCTTCACTTTGGAAAATACCTCAGCCAAACCCTGTTGGAAGGATTCAAAGTGAACTGGATCATTTTCTGATTCATATGCTCTTCGCTACCACGGAAGCTTGGAAATTTATCTTTCTCCCAATAGCTACAATTTGGAATCTCCATATATCATTCACATGATCTGGAAATCTGTACTCTTTCAAAATAAATATAACATTCGTGAATCTAGCAACCATTTATATTGTAGGATAGGAACGAATGACAAAGATCTAGCAACATCCTACGCAGTTTCCATCTAACTTTGGCTGAAGAATTAAAGACAGTTTGAAAGCTTTCACGTAAAATATAACTTTTACGTAACTTAAGAGAGATTTTCTATTTTCTTCACATTCTGATGCAGTTTGGCCATGTTGAAAGAATGCATTTTAAGAAATGCTAAGAAACTTTATTCACCTAAGTGACAGGAAAGAAAGTTAGAGGGAAGCAGAGGAAACCATGGGAGGACCAGAGTTGGGAATGCCTGCGAGTAAAAACATTAATGGGTATATTCAACAACATTTACATATGCGTATTAACTACACTATATTTGCATGTATTTATTATGTGGCATAAAGTACTATTAAATTAACGTAAAAACGTTACCACTACTGTACTTCACATTATTTTTTTTGGTTCAATATATACAGGGTGTCTGATAATTATTGGACACATTACAAAATTATGTACAAAAAAAACTATATTATATTACATATTACTCTGTTTTTCTATGTCACATATTACTAACACGGTTTCTATATTTTTGTTTTGCAGAATTGTTATTCCCTGAATTCAATAGATGGCCCTAGGTGTGGCCTGATGAGGAATGTATGAGAAAGGTGCAATCAGTACTCATATCATCTGTACAGCAGAAGGCGATGTGTGTGTTATGGCTTGCGGAATTAAAGTCTGTCATTAAAGTTAAAAGATGGTACCGTTTAGAGTATGGTTGTAATCCTCCGTCAACGAATTCAATTAAGTGGTGGATGAAACAGTTTAAAGAAACTGGCAATGTGGAACATCGTGGAGGAGCCGGTAGGCCTAGCAACAGCGGTGAGACGGTTGATCAAGTTAATGAAAGTTTCTGACGAAGCCCCAGGAAATCTGTTCATAAAGCAAGCAGAGTACTGTGTATTCCGAAATTGACAGTTCACAATATCTTGCACAAGAAATTAAAGTTTCATGCTTATAAAATTCAAATAGTGCAAAAGATGCATGTAAATGATCACACTCTGGGATACGATTTCGCTGTGGATATGCTGAATCGAGTGGAAAACGACGAAAACTTTCTCAGTACTGTAATTTTTAGCGGTGAATCCACATTTCATGTATCAGGTATTGTGAATCGTCACAACTATAGGATATGGGGCAGTAAACCACCTCATGCTGCTATTGAACTGGAATGCGATTCTCCAAAAGTTAATGTGTGGTGCGCCCTATCAAAAAGAGAAGTGGTTGGTCCTTTCTTCTTCTGCGAAAAAAACATAAATGGTGACATTTACTTGGATATGCTAGAAAAGTTTGCTATACCCCAGATCAAAAGATATGACATCGTTTTCCAACAAGATGGCACGCCTCCGCATTGGTCAACGAGTGTATGCAAGTGCCTAAATGAGCATTTCCCCAATAGATGGATTGGGCGTGGTAGTCCCATTCCATGGCCTCCTCGCTCTCCAGATCTAACTCCGTTGGATTATTTCATATGGGGTTATGTGAAGGATCAAGTCTATCAGACACCATGTACTGATCTGCAGGAACTGAAGCAGCGTATCACAGCTGCTATTAATTCCATAACTCCTCAGATGCTTGCCAATACATGGCATGAAATCGAGTATCGCTTGGATGTATTACGAGCAACCAAGGGATCTCACATCGAAATTTATTAACTTGTGTAGTTACATTGTAAGTTAGTACAGTCAGTTTCTTTCTATCTGTTTAATGTTTTGTTTTATATAATTTTGTAATGTGTCCAATGATTCTTGGACAGCCTGTAGTTCTTTCTGGCATGAACCTATGCATAATAAGAATTGCATTATAAAGAATATATCATACAATTCATGAAAAATAAAATAATAGGGCTACTCACAATGTTTTCACCATGTTATGTACATAGGAGTGGCTTCTTAGCTCTTGTGCCAACTCCGCCCATTGTCGCAATTCCCAAAAAATCTTTTGCAAAAACTTTTGCGTCGTCAGGTTATCGATTAAAATATTTAACATTAATTGATAACCTGATGACACAAATAAATTAAAATATTTAACATTAATTGATAACCTGGATGATGCAAAGGTTTTTGCAAAGGATTTTTTCGGAATTACGACAACAGGCAGAGTTGTGGCACAAGAGCTAAGAAGCCACTCCTATGTACATAACGTGGTGGAAACATTGTGAGTAGCCCTATTATTTTATTTTTTATGAATTGTATGATATGTTCTTTTATAATGCAATTCTTATTATGCACAGGGTCACTCCAGAAAGAACTATATATTGAACCAAAAAAAATAATAATAATAACGTGAAGCACAGTAGTGGTAACATAATTATGTTAATTTAATAGTTAATGGGTATGAAGTACAAAAGGTATTATGTGGACATGTGATGAGATGCAGTGGAGCTCAAGTTGTGTGCCAAGAACACTGTAAATGGAGGCATCAACAGTATGTAAAATCTAACACCAACAGTAACAATGTTTTAACAGATGTTCTTTCTTTGAAGAACTAATCTTTGAAACCCAGAGAATAGTATAATGGTATGTATGTGTGTGTACAAATAAAAAAATTTGAGAATAATTCATGAATGATGGAATATTCATAACCACCAATTACTTATAACAACAAAAACTTATTCTTGTCATGCCTCACTCAAGAATACCAATTTTTTTATTAACAAAATTATTTTAAATTTGTATTTGTGGCAGGATTTTGCATTTTACCATCCTGTTGTGTTTTGACAGTATTATTAATGATAAACTGAGACTTATTTTATATATTCATACATGAAACTTTTTTATATATGAAACTTATTTTTTTCACTAATATTCTGCATTATCCAAATAGCTTCAGTTGCATTTAGGCCATATGTAAATAGACTGTTTTCAATGAATTCAATCCCAGCAAAAACACAAGTGCTGGGAAACTGCTGGCCACCAGCTGGCAGTGATGGGTCACTGCTGGCTGAAATCTGCCACTCACGGCCCGGTAGTGGTCCGTTGGTGGCAGCGCTATGACTTGGCGAGCCATTGATGGCCCTGCAGCATCGCCGTGAATTGTAGGCCTCCAAGCAAAGTGCCACCAGTGGCCCATTGCAGGCAACCAATGCAACTCCAACAGCAGGTGGAAGCAACGGGACTGCGCATGCGCAGAAGCAACACTTGCTGTGTCTCTCATGTTACCAGTTATTTGAAGATGACGCTATATCACCATCGTGTTATTTTAGCGGATGTTAAGAAAAAATCCATATGTGGAGAGGCGAATTAATTTCCTAATGAAATTCTACGTTGAAGAAGATATCAGATTAAGCCATGAAATACTAGATTACAGCCATGAAATACACCCACGCCATTCCCATGAATAACAATTCATGGAATAGAGTGGGTGAATAACAAGAAAAAATTTGAAACCACTTGAAACAAATGTCTTGGAAAACCATTAAAAAAACGTTTGTTGGGAACAAAAAAAAATAATTATACGCGTACAAAATTTATTAATTATTTGAAAGAAAAAAAAAGCAACCCTATGTGGATATAATGCACTATCCATGGGTTGAATATACAAGGCTGGGAGGAATTCGCTTCTAAAAATAACGAGAAGTAAAATAAAATATCTTTCCTCTTAAAAACAAATGTAGCTTCGGACAACAGAAAGGAAAGATACAATGTTAAAAATATAACAGAATGTGACATTAACCCGGGTAAATATATGTTTATTCAACAATCTCCTTTCAAGACAACAAGGACAGTACAGAACTTTAGAAAGCGACTCTAAGTACGTACACTCCTTAAAAATGAGTGAAGTTCTCTTAAGGTAAAAAATAAAACTATCGTTTCTTTGAAAAAATAAATTTGTGAATTATATGGAACTGACTTTTATGAAAAATACCTCGCAATATTGTAAAATGAAAGAGGGAACCATTCGATTAGACATTCTGTACGAAACAGACAGCTTCAAGCACACGCTTGTGCGTGGCAAATTAGTCCGGTCGGTAGAGAGCTCAGCTCCCATGCCAACGGCCCTGGTTCAAATCCACTCAGATCCAAATGGGCGTTTTTCCGGTCTGTTGAGAAAATTTCCTAGCGCAGGGCTATAATTCACAAGTTTTGTAAGTGTAGAAAAAAATTTTTACCTTTAAGGAACTCCGGTTATGCTAGAGTTTTTTTTTTTTTTTTATGGCTACTACTGGGAAATTGGCGGACAAGATTTGGCAAGGTGAAAATATTCCAAATATGTGGCGACAGTTAATAAATAAATACATCACTCTTTCCATGTTCCAGAAACACACAGCAACCGAAAAATTGTTTTTCAGCCGCCGCTGTGGAATCGAACCAACAGGACTTTCGGTATCGCGCCGAGTGCGTTCCCTTTACGCCACGGGGGCCAACAATCCACGGTGCTAGGTGTATTTTTAAGCCAGCTTCTGACATCATAAATCTGTAAGATGGGCTCAGCTACTGAGACGTCTCCATCTGGTGGGCATTAAAGATTTGGCAAGCCATCAGTTTTGTCACGTGGTTGCCGGCTGCCACTACCGGCAAACTAGCGGACCACATTAGGCTAGCCATCATTTCTGGCATGTGCTTGCAGGGCCACTGAAAGGCCACTTATGGCAGCTACTGCCTTTGATGGACAACTGATGGGGTGCCAACTATTGGCCTGAACTGCTGGCCTTTCTGTTGGTCGCATAGACATGTTATTGATGTTTCGGCAGCGGCAACATAGTGCCGGGCCATTGCTGGCCCAGCAAGACTGTTTTTGCTGGGATATGAAACATTACTGTGACAGTACATGCAAACTTATATGATGTGAAGTATATATTCCATTAATATATTGATTTTTTTGTAAGATGGCAGCAGTAAATATACAGGGTGTCCAAAAGGCTTTTTCAAATTACAAAAATTCATATAAAAAATGTATTACAGGTACAAGAAAGGAATGGTGGTGCACAAGTAAAGTATTTTTTTTCCAGTGTCAGTACACCTCCACATAGGCGCCAGACATCTAAGCAATATTCGATTTCACGCCATGTTTGTTTAACAAAAACTCTTTTGTTTACATCTCAGCAGAGACAGAACCAATTACGGAAAGAAAATACCAATGTTTACCACAATAAAAGGTTTATTATACATTGACTATAGTTTCGCAGAGTGATTGGCTCGGCATCATCATTCGTCCTGATGATGTCGAGCCAATCACTCGGCGAAACTATAGTCGATGTATAATAAACCTTTTATTGTGGTAAACGTTGGTATTTTCTTTCTATCTCAACACCACAAGTCTGTAGTCACAAATTATATAGAACCAATTACGTTCGTTATTCGGCTTTTCAATGTCTCTACATTTGGAACATTGCTAGAATAAGCTTGGTCTTTCACATAACCCCACAAGAAGAAGTCTAGAGGGGTTATGTCGGTAAATAGAGGTGGCCATGTCATGGGACTGTCGCAGCCAATCCATCCATCAGGAAATGTGGCATTCAGGAACTCACGAACCATTATTAACCAATGTGGTGGGTCACCATCTTGCTCGAAAATAATAAAAGGTCAGAATGCATGCAACTGAGGTGCTACAAAAAGTGTCAGCATGTTCAGGTACACGCTATATGTTACTGTGGGCTCTGTAAAAAGAAGGGTCTGATGATTCTTTCATGTATCATGCCGCACCATAAGTTCACTTTCAGGCAAGACCTCTGTTTGATGACATAATGGGGATTTTCTGATCCCCAAGTTTGTCACTGTGGCTATTTACTGTACCAGAGATGTGGAACATGGCTTTATCTGAGAAACAGACACGGTACACATAATCACTATCATGAGCTATGCGCTGAAGCATCTGCATCGCAAAAACAGCACGGCGAGGCTGCTCTTCAGGCTAAAGAGCTTGAACGATCTGTACTTTATAAGCATACAGATGAAGATATTTGTGTAAAATTTTGTGAATCGTGGCACAGGGAATCCCAGTTTTTAGTGAAGCACGACGAATGGATTTTCTGGGGCTTTGCAGAAATGTCTTCCGAACAGCTGCAGCCGTCTCTTGTGTAACCCGTGGTCAGCCCGCTCGGGGAAGATCGCCAACACCACCTGTCACTTTAAACTTTTCATACCAAACTTTTATGTTTTTTTGGTCCGGTGGTGATAGTCTGTACTTTTTTCTGAAATGACGGTGGTCAGTAACCGCAGATTTGGTCTCATGGAAACACAACACACGCACACCGCTTTTTCTTGCATGGAAGCCATTATTAATGAAATGCTCCTCTTATTCAGCAGTAGGTCTTACCTAAAGAACAGAAATAAAAAAAAAAAAAAAAAAAAAGCTTTATGAGTGCTGCTATATTATGTTGCCAACCATTTAATTTTAACTTACATAGATTTTTTTATATTAATTTTCGTAATGTGGGAAAGACTTTATGGGCACCCTGTATTTCCCCCGCAGAGGAACATGGGCTTTTTAAAATGAGACTGGTCGGAGCTTTCTGCAAATCACAGTTTTTGTATGGTTAAAAAGAAAAAGCAAGCTGTAGGCTATTGGGATCTGATTTTTCTATGTCTCGATTGCCATTTTGGTTTGTAAATCCAAAATGACAGATGATAATTCTTTTTTTTTTTAAATCCTAGATTCAAACTCTCAAAATGTATCTTCACAGATGGACTAAAAATGAATTTAACAAAAAATATTGTCAGGACCTAGCCCTGGGTGATTGTCCATGGAATGATCCAGAAAGAGAAAGGGAGTGCATGTGTGTGTCTGAGAGAATGAGGATAAAATATAGATTATACATCACACACAAAATTGTCTTTATTCCAACAGGGGCAGGGGGAGGGTATTCTCTTGCCCACTCACCTATTGCATGCATATTAAGATGAATTCCAGATGAATGTGTATTAATATTTTGAGAAAACATCAAATTATTCAGGCCTTACAAACAAATTATTTTCCAATTATATTTATCATTTAACACCTGTATGAGGTCTTTATACTCACCACTGTTTGAGTAGGCATTTACGTAGACTAAACTAACCATGTGGCTAACCATGGAGTCTTTTCTATGTAGGAGACACAGACAAGCCTCAACAATCAGCTACATTTACCAGTGTCTAAAAAAATTCTAAGCAAGGGGCTCTTTGGTCATAAATGGGCTTTGTGCTTTAAATTCTAATTAATCAGAAAAAATACACTGAAAAATCAGAAAAAATTGCACTGAAAAATACGAAATAAATAAGGAGAGAATATGCTACTTTGTATATGCTTCAAACTCTCAAAATGTATCTTCACGGATGGACTAAAAATGAATTTAACAAAAAATGTTATTTAACAGCAGCTCTTGAGGTTCAATGAACTGACTGGATTCCGTCCTGAACTATCCTCAGACAACCAGATTTAATTCGTCTGGCATTTGGGGAAGTGGAATATTAGTACCCTAGTTGGGGGTAAACAGGATGTAGAAAGTATAAAGAAATCAAATATCTTTGCGCTTGTAACTGTTCAGCAAAAATGTGAAAAAAATATAGTTTAGAATGGTTATGGTGAGGAGCCTAAATTTTAACTGACAAATCGCAGCTACCATCTACAGGTGAACTGCAGGTGTGAGATTGTAACTGGACTTAAAATTCCATATATTTCTTTGAAAATTTTACATGTTTTTCCTCATATATGTAATTACTAAAGCCAGGATGTTCAAGCAAATGCTGATTTTGCATATTTTGCCACTGAGCAATAAAAGGATATTTTCTTCACATTTAGTGCATATTTTTGCCTATATACTGAAAGTTTTCTAAGAAAGCACTTCTGAGATACAAATTACTGTTTTTTGCACTTAACAGCGTCATGGTACAATAGCAAAATCACGTTAAAAAAATTTCCGTTACAGAACAGTGATACTCAAACAAATCCAATAAAAACAGAAATACTTAGTCTACTCTCCAATTAAAATGATTGAAAAAGTAATGTGGATGTTTCTTTATGGAGGGAGTTCACATTTATTGAAATCTTAGCTCTTTCTACTCGTAAGGGCACATGCTTCTAAGGGTTAAAATGGAACTTTTTCTATGCAGCAAAATCCACGAGCTAAACAAATCAGTTTTCAAAACTGGTGGCAAGAGAGAAAGCAAGCACTGCATGACAATGTTACTAGAGATATGGCATAACGTTGGTTCCGCTATGAAGTCAGCCTCCCACTGGTAGTTGAAATTAGGTCACGAAAGGCACATATGCCACTCTTGTTTGTTTACATGCTATAAGCAACCTTCCACCTCCTGAGTAGATGGGGGATAGGATAAATAAATGATTGGAACACTCCACAAAAGTCAAGTGTCTATTTATTTTTAAATTTTATGAACAAACAATTGGAACTATTATATGTGTAATAGAGCTTTAGATCATCATTCATCCATGAAATTCAGATGAAAGAGCTCTTCTATACCACACATCTGCAGATGATTTCTGTAACTTCCTGTTATTGTTGACTGGAAACATGCCTAAAGTAAAAGTGCATGATAGTATGAGACTGAATAAGTTAGTGACAGATTTGGGTCCAGATGTATTTTCAATGGGTGGAACAATGTTGTTTTTTAAAGTGTATGAAAAATATTTGTCTAGTGAAAAAAAGAAGAAAAAGACATTTCTTAAGATCTCAAGGTGGCCAAACATAAGTCTTTGGCAAGCTGGAAGTCAAAAGGGAAAATATGCCAGATTTCAATTTATGCATTTACATCCACATACAAGTCAGAGTTTCTCCTGGATTTGTGATTTACTGATGCAGGAATTCCACTGCAGAAGTTCGAAAATTTCTCCTTAAGGTATTTCTTGGAAAAGTACATCAAAGATATAGTTCCAAATGAATCAACTTCGAGAAAGCATTTGGAGACCACGAAAAACCATCTCAAGCATCTGATATGTGCCGAAGAATTAGAACAAAAATAACAGCACTGCTATAGCTCCGCTGCTAATGAAATCTTCAAACATTCTCTGGCCTGAGAAATAAACTCTTACAATGAATTTATTAACTTTATTTTAAATACACCAGAGCTGAATAATAATGAAACGCATATAGCATATTAAATCCGTTTATTTTTGTGGTGTAGTCAGCACAAAGATTCACCAAGCTTACGAAGCCTCCCAGTGGAGTGCGAAAGCTTGGTGAATCTTTGTGCTGACTACACCACAAAAATAAACGGATATAATACTCAATATGCATTTCATTATTATGAATTTATTATTTTCCCCTACAGATGCTGCTACTTATATGAAAAATGCTAGTAAGGCTTTACAAGTTTTGTTTCCATATATGATCCATCTCACACATTTGGCTCATGAATTACACAAAGTTTCAGAAGAAGCAAGGATATTATTTTTTGGCACTCACAGACTGCTGCTGTCAAGAGTGAAGATAGTTTTCTCAGAAGCTTCCTCTTGAATTCAATCATTTAAGGAAATGGCTTCAGAACTAAATCTTCCACCACAGCCAGTTTTAACAAGGTGGGGTGCACAGATTTCTGCTGCAGTTTATTATTCTTCATGCATGGAATGTATTTCAGATATAGTGAACGCCCATGCCTTACAAATGAGGTTTCCTCTGATTGTTAGAGCCAAACAATTCTTAAGAAAATCAACTATAAATCAGTGAACTAGCATTTATTAATGCTTATTTTTACAAATGTCTGACAGCTATATTTATTCTGGGGGGGGGGAAGGGATGAAACTTCAGTAAACTCTCTCAAAGTGATAGAAGACATCAAGAAAGATATTGAAAATATACCTGGTTTAGAAGGACAAGCTATACAAAAAAAGTATCCACAGTGCTCTCTAGTAATGTTGGTATGGAAATTTTTTTTTTTTAATTTATGAAATTTTTCAAGGAGAAAATACTGATTGTGAAAGTATATCTCCCACTTACATTGCATGCTTTAAATACAAATTGATAACTTTTATGAATATGGAAAGGACATTTCCATATACAGAGTTCACACATATTTACAAAAAATAAATTCCAGGACTCTTCCAGGAGTTCACCAAAACATTCCAGGAGCATAAATATTTGCTAGAATCATAATGCTTTGTTTCATATTTTGCAAATTGGAATGAAACTTACTATGCATTAGAATTTTTATGAAGTCCAGTGGGATCTGCTGTTCTTGTAAGTGTGCGTCACATCTTCAATGAAGTGGCACAGTTTCCCCGTATAAAACTTACATGAAGCAATCTCGGACCTAGAACAATGATAGTAATACAAATCAATTTTATCATGCCACCGAAGATTTCTTATTCCAGAGTCATCTATTCCCATGCACACTGGTGGCACAGGGTGCCAGATATATCAATCTCCTTCAGTAAGAAAAGTGTGTGCTAGAAGGAATGGCCATTTTGGACTTGTGAGAAGGTTTCCACATGATGATGTGACTCCAACTGCACACAACTGCTATGCAACAAACCAAGGGGCTGAAAATATGGCACTCAAACATCTTGCACTGCAGCATGACATCATGCTTCCACACTCCATGGAAAGAAGTGATGTCATTGTGTGTAATACAAGTTTGACAGAACAAAGTGAACACAACCAGTCCAAACATTTCAAACAATTCTTTTTTTCCAATGCAAGAAAAAAATTCCATGACCTTTCACAAAAATATGAAAAATCAAGTACTTTCCAGGCCTGGAGGAAAAAGGGAAATCAAATTCCAGGACTGTTTCAGGATTCTAGGGGTTGTGCAAACTCTGGGTACATAATCAGCATTTTTTTCCCCCAATGACAGAATGCATGCTTTTCCTTTTGAAAATATAAAAAAAGTATTTACTTATAATATGAGATCGTAAAAATATTCAAGAGCAAAATGTACAAACATTTACATCATGTGAGTCCTACAGTAAAACTTTCAGGTATGTTGAATACATATTTCTTCTGTTTCAGTACATATTTCCTGATTTTTTAGTGCATAAATGCTTGCTTATTTTGGAGGTTTTACATTTTTTGTATAATTTATTACATGAACAACAAAATTTTCATTGTCAAGTTTAACAAGAGCTGAAAACATTGCGAGTGAATTCAACATCAACTTTTTAATTAATTACTGAATAAGATTCATGTCTATTTGCTGATAAGCTCTTAAATTATGCAGTAAAATTCTTGTGATAACACATGTCACAAAACACAAAGGACTTTAAAGAAATTATACATACTTTTCCTTTGGGTTGTAGGTAACTTTTAAGCCGTATTCTGAACTCATGTGCAGCATCCATAAGGTAATTTGATGCTTTCATCAGGGTTTCATCCACTTGACCAGCAGCAGGCCACCGTGCTCTCAAAATGCTCTCGTGCTGCACAAAACACATGAACAATACATAATTTATTCACTAGCACAACATAGAGAGAGAGGGAGAGAGATAAAGTAAAACACACACACAGACACACAAACGGAAATATAGTAAAAATTTATTAACAAGAAGCAACGAATGGCAAAGACATAGTAAGAAAAACAAAACAAATGTAGACATACTAAGATATGTATTTGGCTACATATTTTATGTTCCTTTTTTTAATTTCCAAAATTAAATTATATTGCAAAGTCACACAATCACCTATTCTTCATCAAGTGCAATGGTAATTTGTTTGTTCAACATATGACAGATTTTTAAAGAACACTTAGCTGTCTGTATTGGGATGGTTAACAATTTTTTCTCAGATGATGATAAAACTCAGTTTAAAGCAGTTTTACAACATGAAAAAGAAAACACTTATATCCTATCAGCCTCCTATCAGTGGTTTATAAAATCTTCACTAAAGTTCTTTCACACCGTTTGAAGGTAACACTGGACATGGCTCAACCGAGAGAACAAGCTGGATTCAGGAGTGGCTACAGCACAATAGATCATATCCACGCATTGAGAGAACTAATTGAAAGAGCAAGGGAATATTAACTTCCATTGCGCATGGCTTTTATCGATTATGAAAAAGCCTTTCATTCGGTGAAACCATCAGCAGTTGCAATGGCTCTGAAATCCTGAGGTATTGAAGATGCATACATTTATTTATATTATTAATAACATCTATGAAAATGCAAGTGCAAAGATTCGGCTGTTTGAAAGTACAACACACATAAAAATTGGAAAGGGAGTGAGACAAGGTGACACCATATCTCCGAAGCTCTTTAATGCCAATTGGAAAATGTCTTTCAATCACTGAACTGGGAAAACAAAGGGATAAAAATTAATGGAGATTATCTAACCCACCTTCGTTTTGCTGATGACGTAGTCATTTTTTCAACTACCCCATCAGAGCTGCAGAGTATGATCCAGGAACTTGCTGACAAGAGTAAAGAAGTGGGATTAAAAATGAACTTTCAGAAGACAAAAGTGATGTTCAATGCTTTTACAAGAAATGAAGATTTATTGATTGATGGAGAAAAGCTGGAGATAACAGACACCTACGTTTATCTTGGACAGCAGATATCAAGTGAGGGTTACATTGATGAAGAAATTAATCGGCATACAAAACTTGCCTGGAGAGCTTTTGGAAGAAACAGCATAATTTTCAAGAGCAATATGCCATTATGTCTTAAAAGAAAAGTGTTTGATCAATGCATCCTTCCAGTGCTTATGTATGGTGCAGACACGTGGACCTTAACTGAAAGAGACATACAAAGGCTGCAGACAACTCAAAAGTAGCATGGAGAGGTGAATGCTTGGTGTAACCAGGAGAGATAAGAAGAGGAACTCGTGGATCCGAAAAATGACAAGAGTGGAAGACATCATGATCAGAGTTAAATCCCTGAAATGGCAATGGGCTGGACATACTGCCAGAAGGACAGACCATCGATGGACACCCGAAATTTTAGATTGGATTCCAAGGGACAGGAAAAGACCCAGAAGAAGACCACATGGGAGATGGGTGGATGGAATTCGAAAGTATGCAGGAGTGACATGGAGGAGACTGGCGCAAGACAGACCATTGTGGAGGAAACTTGGGGAGACCTTCGTCCAGCAGTGGATTGATAATGGATGATGATGATGATATATATAACACGGTTGTTTAACCATTTCTTCTTTTAGATGTGCACCATCTTCAGAAGAATAGAAAGAATGTCATTCTGCATAGTCATGATTTGGTCTTACCATTAATGAAGTAAAATAGGAGGCACATGTGGATCTCCTGAATATGATCACACCTGGTTGGTTAACCATCAATTCATGACTATGTAGAATGACATTCTTTCTATTCTTCAAGATTTTCTCAATAATTATTTCTGAGTAAAGCCAAACAGTAGTTCTTTTGTTGACACACCTAAAACATAATATTGACACCTCCGTTTTTAAAGCTCTGAGGTGTTATTATAATATTGGGTGTAAACATAATATTGTGCCTCCCTTTTAAAACCTCTGAGGTGTTAAAACATGTGTTGAACAGTTTACATATACACTAAAGTACCAAATTATTAGGAACACCCAATAGTAATCACACATGTGTCCCCCTCACTTATGTACACAATTACAATGTCGAGATGGCTTTATAAACAGATCATTGCAAAGGATCCAGATGTGTAAGAAGTGTAAAATCGCGGCAATATGGGGGGAAGTCTTGTGATTTAAGTGGCTTTGAAAGAGGCATGATTGGGGATGCTAGCTGGGTAGCTGCAAGCATCTTAGAAAGGCCAAACCTTCTTGACAATGCAAGAACAATTTCATCAAGGGTGCACAAAGAGTGGTGCACAAACAACAAAGCAAGCAGTCAGCAATCTTCCTGTGGGCAAAAATCGACTGGTTGATGTTTGACATTAACGGTAGCTGGAAAGGATTGTACAAGGTAACAGATGAGCTCCACTGAGTCAAGTAACCATGCAGAAGAAAACATGGTATCAAGAGGCAAATTTCAGTATACACTAGAATAATTCTTGATGACGACATATCACGCTTCAGTTACGTAAAAACTACAAGTGTTGGGACAACATTTCGGTAGCGACTTCTACCTTCATCAGCCATGGAATGAAACACGTGGTATTAGCATCAGTTGTTGCCAGATTTCAAAATAGCTTTTCAAATGAAAGGTATATTAAAAGGTGAGTCTGTATTACAGTTGTTAGGAGTAAGGAAGATTTCAATGCTTTCGCGGTACCCCGAGGGCTTTCCGACTGCTGAACGGAGTGATGCCTTTAACATTTTGCCAATCGAGAATCGCGGATGTGTCGCTGATGGTTAAAACTGAAAGCAAGGTGGAAGGGTTTGCCTTTCTTAACATCAGCAATATGTTCCACCAATCGCCGGTTGATGCTTCGGTAAGTACTACCAATGTAGTGGGTAATGCATGTGAAAGTGGTGACAGGGATAGAGTAGACCCCTTGTAACTCTAGGGGTTTATTGGGATCTCTGTCTTTAAGGATAAGGTTAAGAAGATGTGGAAGTGGTTTAACAGCAATCCTGTAGCCAAGAGACTTGAAAATGGAGCAAACTTTGTGAGTAAAGGCCAGGCTGAAGGGCAAAGTGCCCACAAACTGATGAGTGGTGGAATGTTCAGGCAATAAACTGGTAGATCTATTCTGTGATTCAAATTTCTTAATTAGCTTATGTACTAAGAGGGGTGGATGGAAAGCCATGCAATTTGCCAATACTGATGATGTTCTGATATTTCGTTTTGAAGAGCAGTAGGGCTAACCTGCAAATAAGGTTAGCTCTGTGGATGTACACCTTTAAAACAGCCAATTTGTATTTACCAAAGGTGCAGGAATGGCAAGGGATGATGCTATGGGTGGCAGAAGGTTTCCTGTAAACAGAGAGACAAGTTAGAAGTCTGGGTTGTAATTTTTATGTAACTGAAGTGTGATATGTCATCATCAAGAATTATTCTAATGTTTCGTGTGTAACGTGTCTCACTGCCAATTATTCTCACTATGATCAGCATACACTGCTCACAAATGAGCAAAAACGGCAGACATCTCCTTTATGTGTCACACCTCTCTGCCAAAATCGAATAAATTTGTCTGCATTGAGCACAGAAATTGGACCCTGGAAAAAGATTATTTGGTTATATCAATAGCGTTTTCATTTAACACATGAATGGACAGTCCAGAGTATGGGGTAAACAGCACAAATCAATGTATTCTAGCTGCCTAACTAACTTTACAAGCTGGTGGAGGCAATGCAATAGTCTAGAGTTTGTCTTTATGGAAGGCATTTGGGTTTCTTAATACCACTGAAACAGCATTTGGATGACACAAGAAACCTTAACATCATTGCGGACCAGGCACACCCATACACGAACATGGTATTTTCTGATGGAGAGGGCTACTTCCATGTGACATGCCAGAAGGCTTGGATCGTCACACTGTAGTTCCAAGAGCACAGTGGTGACTTCAAAGTGCTTAAAAGGCTCTCACAGTTACCAGATCTTAACCCAGTTGAACACAACTGAGAGTGCCATTTGTAACAGAGATCCTCTTCTGGCAAACATTCAACAATTGACAAATGCCATCATGCCTGCTGCTTTACAGAACATACTTGTCTAATGATATCAGAACCTCACTGAATATATACCACGTCAAACTGAGGCTGTTTCGAAGGTCAAGGGCAGACCAATATGCCATTAGGTAGGTGTTTGTAATAATTTGTTGCTTTTGTGTATAGCAAATAGTGATGACTACCTGAAAATTCTGATGTAAATTTCTTCATATTTTCCAGTGAACACGGACTAAAGATTCAAGCAAAGCAAATTCAGTTTGCTTTGCTTGAATATTCTGTGAAATTTCCATGTACCATAATTTTCGGACTAAAAGCGACATTGGCGTAAGGGCCGCAGGTGCTAATGACATCATGCTAATGATGTTATTTGTTTGCCTTTATTACTGCTCAAAATCATTTATGTAATCAATATCATCATCATCATCATTGTCAACCATTATCAATCCACTGCTGGACGAAGGTCTCCCCAAGTTTCCTCCACAACAGTCTGTCTTGTGCCAGTCTCCTCCATGTCATCCCTGCATACTTTCGAATTTCATCCACCCATCTCCCATGTGGTCTCCTTCTGGGTCTTTTCCTGTTCCTTGGAATCCAATCTAAAATTTCGGCTGTCCATCGATGATCTGTCCTTCTGGCAGTATGTCCATCCCATTGCCATTTCAGGGATTTAACTCTGATCATGATGTCTTCCACTCTTGTCATTTTTCGGATCCACGAGTTCCTCTTCTTATCTCTCCTGGTTACACGAAGCATGCACCTCTCCATGCTTCTTTGAGTTGTCTGCAGTCTTTGTATATCTCTTTTAGTTAAGGTCCACGTCTCTGCACCATACGTAAGCACTGGAAGGATGCATTGATCAAACACTTTTCTTTTAAGACATAATGGCATATTGCTCTTGAAAATTATGCTGTTTCTTCCAAAAGCTCTCCAGGCAAGTTTTGTACGCCGATTAATTTCTTCATCAATGTGACCCTCACTTGATATCTGCTGTCCAAGATAAACGTACGTGTCTGTTATCTCCAGCTTTTCTCCATCAATCGATAAATCTTCATTTCTTGTAAAAGCATTGAACATCACTTTTGTCTTCTGAAAGTTCATTTTTAATCCCACTTCTTTACTCTTGTCAGCAAGTTCCTGGATCATACTCTGCAGCTCTGATGGGGTAGTTGCAAAAATGACTACGTCATCAGCAAAACGAAGGTGGGTTAGATAATCTCCATTAATCTTGATCCCTTTGTTTTCCCAGCTCAGCAACTGAAAAACACCCTCCAATGTGGCATTAAAGAGCTTCGGAGATATGGTGTCACCTTGTCTCACTCCCTTTCCCATTTTTATGTGTGTTGTATTTTCAAACAGCCGAATCTTTGCACTTGCATTTTCATAGATGTTATTAATAATATTAATGTATGCATCTTCAATACCGTATGTTTTCAGAGCCATTGTAACTGCTGATGGTTTCACCGAATCAAAGGCTTTTTCATAATCGATAAAAGCCATGCACAATGGAAGTTCATATTCCTCGCTCTTTCAATTAGTTCTCTCAGTACGTGGATATGATCTATTGTGCTGTAGCCACTCCTGAATCCAGCTTGTTCTCTCGGTTGAGCCATGTCCAGTGTTACCTTCAAGCGGTGTGAAAGAACTTTAGTGAAGATTTTATAAACTACTGATAGGAGGCTGATAGGTCTGTAGTTTCCGAGATCCTCAATGTCACCTTTCTTATGTAGCAGGATCATTGTAGCGGTGTTCCAATCCTCAGGAATCTTTCCTTCATTAAGGCATCGAGTGAAAATTTGGGCGAGTACTGTTTCGATTTCTCCACTTGCTTCTTGTATGATGTCTACAGTAATTCCATCTTCTCCTGGAGCTTTTCCCCGCTTCATGTTCTTGATTGCATGTGCAACTTCTGCTGGAAGGACTGGAGGAACTCTGGTATTGGTATCTTTCATGATGTCTGGAGTGCATGTATCATCCCTTTCATATAATTTGGAGTAGAAATCTTTCACTCTTGTCAAAATTTCGCCTCTATTTCTTGTTACAGAACCATCTTCTTTTCTCAGTGCCATAATCTGTTTTCTTCCCTTACTGAGATGTCCCTTTGCTATCTTTAGGCTTTGGTTGTTTTCAATTGCTTTCCTCACTAGTTCACAGTTGAATTTTCTTACGTCTTCAGTGATACTTTTTCTTACTGTCTTGCATAGCTCTATATATTCCACTTTGGAAGTCACATCTTCTTTAGTTGTCCTCATCTCTCTTCTTTTTTGCATCAACATTTTCGTTTTTCCTGATAATTTTGTTGCTGTGTCCATAAGAGCTTTGGTTACTTTTCTGTTAACTTCAGAGATGTCCACTTCTTCCGATGTTAGGCCTTCTAAAGCAGAGAACCTGTTCTTCAGTTCCAACTTGAAGGTATTATGGTGTTTTTTAAGGTTGGTTATGTCAATAGATTTTGTTTGTCTTATGAGCTTGCCACGTTCAAGTTTGGTGTTGAGGTGCATCTTACATCTCACCAATCTATGGTCACTACCTGTGTTGAACTTGTTTAGCACACTGCAGTCTTCTATGACGAATTTTTTGTTACACATAATAAAATCAATTTCACTTGTCGTCCCATTTGGATGTCTCCATGTCCATTTCCTGTGTGGCTTTTTCTTTGAAGGAGTTCAAGATGAAAAACCCTTCTGCCTCTGCAAACTCAACGAGAGTATTTCCACGCTGGTTTCTGTTGCCGTGACCGAATTTACCTACTGAAGTTTCATTCTGTTGCCGTTGCCCTATTTTTGCATTGAAATCATCCCATAATTATTTTCAAGTGCTGCTTACCTTTATTATTTAGATGAAAAATTTCCTCATAAAATTCTTCAATTTCTTCTTCAGGATGACTTGTGGTGGGTGCATAAGTTTGAATAATCTGAGCCTGGTATCTTTTCGAGAGTTGGATAACAAGTCGTGCAGCTCTGTCAGAGGAACTTTCAACTTCTACAACTTTATCCTTCAGTTTCTTGTTTATTATAAATCCAACACCACTAGTTCTGCCAGTATCTGTCCCACGATAGTAGAAGAGATGTCCACTTTTCAGTTCGATGAGATCTTCTCCTTTTCTCCTTACCTCACTTAGCCCCACGATGTCCCACTTGATCCTTTGTAGTTCCTCTTCCAATTCAAGAAGCCTTGAATCAGAAGATAGGGAGCGTCCATTGTACGTTGCCAAGGTCAGCATCAGATGGCAGCCTAGTCCGGTCCTCCGGGGATTCTTAGCACCCTCTGCCTTCATGTCGCACTGGCCAGGTACATTCCAGCTGCCGGAGACTGAGGGCCAAGATTTAAGTTGTGGAATCATTTTGGAGGGGTTTGGCCATAACTCACCACGCTGGCCAAGCGGGTTGGTGAGTGTGGGATAGAATTTCCTCTAATCCCGATGGTATAGTTATACCGCTATTGGCGGTCGCCAGAGCCCCTTTAGTGGGAACAGGATGTACCACGAGAAGGCGGGGTTGACATTTGTCAAGGAGAGGCTGTGATGTTACGCATCACCTGACATATAAATCACAGTTAATCTTCAGACTCCCGTTAGAATATTGCTTTGCTCGTAAAACCGCACAATTGTCTAAATTCCATTTAATGAGGATGTCTGCTACAGGATGATTCTTTGTTCACCGCAATAGAATCCGTCTTAGAAGTAATTGACTCATAAATTATCACTTGTAATGCTTTCGATTAATGTTTTCTTTAATAATATGTTCCTTCTATGTTTGTTATGCTTTTTTTTTTCTCATCTACAGATGTTTTTGTTAGAATGAAGTTGCTTTACGCTTTCTTTTACTAGATGTCTCACACGTGTATCTCCCTGCCAACACTTCCAAATAACGGTGTCTCCGCTTTCTCGCTTTTTATCTTTCAAGTGGTTTGACCTACTTTCATTTACTGCGCATTCTAAGCCTTGGCATTGAGCTCCGCTTTTGTATGAATGGAAAAGCTCTCCCTTCTTTTTAGCACGTCTTTTGTAAAAAAAAAGATCGTGCTTATGTTATCGGTTTGTCCGTCCGTCCATCTGTACCCACGGTATCTCTGCAACTATTAGTCCGATTTGAAAAATTCTTTTTGCATTTGGAAGCTTGAAATGTGCGAATGATGATCCTTCATTTTATTTTATTTTTACGATGTACAATTTCACCGCTAGAGGGCATAAATGCAGATGATGTCGAATTCAAAATTACGTTTTCTTCCACATATTTGCTTCTAAACATCCGATTGAAGAAAATATTTTATCTTTCGATTCCATTTATGTCGAAGAGTATTTTAGATACAGTTTCTTTTCCAAATTACGCATAGATTCCCTGCTAGGGGGCATAAAAGTAAATTACATTTTCCCCGATAACTCTTTTTCTAAAACTCCAACTTGAAATTTTTTTTCAGCGAATACATCTCCTGATGGAAAAATCTTTTGCATATAATTTCAAATTTTTGGTAAAGAATACTCTGGCCACCAGGGGGCGTAAGTGTTAATTTTTGCTTCTGATGTATCTGCCATAAAATCTGAGCTTCTAAAATATAGATTGAAAAACTCATTTTGTGGACTGATGCCATTCACATCGATAAACCTTTTCGGAATATTTTCCGAAAAGGTTTATCGATGTGAATGGCATCAGTCCACAAAATAAACCTTATCGGAATATTTTCTTCCTAAAATATTCCACAGTTTCTCCGTCAGGGCGTAGATGTACATCTTATTTTTGTCAATATCTCTACTTCTAGGAGTCTGATTTGAAAAATTCCTTCTTTGTTGGATAGTGTTTTCCGTGTGACATGTTTTTCATATAATTGCAAAATTTTCAAGTAATTCATAGACTTTCAGCTAGGGGGCGTAAAGGTAAATTGTGTTTCTCCCTATATCTCTGCTTCTAAATCTTCGATTTGAAGAAATTCTTTCTGCACCGGATACAGCTCCTGATGGGAAATCGTTTGCACACAATTTCTAATTTTTGTAAAAAAATGGTTTGGCCACCATGGGGCGTAAATTTTAATTTCCGCTTCTGACGGATTCACAGCAAAATATGAGCTTTTAAATTAAACCTTTTAGAAACATTTTTTCTTAAAATAGTACATGGTTTCTATGACAGGGGGCATAGATGCATACCTTATTTTCGTCAATATCTCGACTTCTAAGAGTCCGATTTAAAAATCCTTTCTTTGTTGGATAGTGTTTCCAGTGAGACATGTTTTTCCTATAAATTCAAAATTTTCAAGTAATTCATAGACTTTCCACTAGGGGGCGTAAAGATAAATTGCGTTTCCTTCTATATCTCTGCTTCTGAATCTCCGATTTGAAAAATTCTTTTGCACCGGATACAACTCCTGATGGGAAATCCTTTGCACATAATTTCTAATTTTTGTAAAAAATGGTTTGGCCACCAGGGGGAGTAAATTTTAATTTTCGCTTCTGATGTATTTGCAGCAAAATATGAGCTTCTAAATTCTCGATTGAAAATGACGTCATTTGTAGACCGATACTACTCATGTCGACAAACCTTTTAGAAACCATTTTCTTCTTAAAATAGCGCATGGTTTTTATGCCAGGAGGCGTAGATGTATATCTTATTTTTATCAATATCTCTACTTCTAGGAGTCCGATTTGAAAAATTCCTTCTTTGTTGGATAGTGTTTCTAGTGTGACATGTTTTTCCTATAAATTCAAAATTTTCAAGTAATTCATAGACTTTCCACTAGGGTGCACAAAGGTAAATTGCGTTTTCTGCTCCTAAAACTCCGATTTGAAAAATTCTTCCTGGATCACATACAAGATCTGATGGAAAATATTCTTCACATAATTTCTAGTGTTTGGTAAAGAATGGTTTGGCCACCAGGGTCATGTGTTAATTTCAGCTTCTGATGTATGTGCAGCAAAATATGGGCTTCTAAATTCTAGATTGAAAAAAACGTTGTTTGTAGACTGTACTACTCATGTCGACAAACTTTTTAGAAACATTTTCTTCTTAAAATAATGCAAGGTTTCTACGCCAGGGGGTGTAGATGTATATTTTACTTTTTGTCAATATCTCTACTTCTAGAAGTCAGGTTTGAAAAATTCCTTCTTTGTTGGATAGTGTTTCCAGTGTGACATGTTTTTCATATAATTTCAAAATTTTGAAGTAATTCATTGACTTTCCGCTAGGGAACATAAAGGTAAATTGCTTTCTCCCTATATCTCTGTTTCTAAATCTCCGATTTGAAAAATTCTTTCTGCACCGGATACAGCTCCTGATGGGAAATCCTTCGCACATAATTTCTAATTTTTGTAAAAAATGGTTTTGCCACCAGGTGGCACAAGTTTCAATTTCTGCTTCTGATGTATTTGGAGCAAAATATGAGCTTCTAAAATCTCGATTGAAAAAAAAGTAGTTTGTTGACCGATACTACTCATGTCGACAAACCTTTTAGGAACATTTTCGTCTTGAAATAATGCATGGTTTCTACGTCAGGGGGCGTAGATGTATATTTTATATTTGTCAATATCTCTACTTCTACGAGTCCGATTTGAAAAATTCCTTCTTTGTTGGATAGTGTTTCCGATGCGAAATGTTTTTCCTACAAATTCAAATTTTTCAAGTAAATCATAGACTTTTCGCTAGGGGGGGGCACAAAGGTAAATTTCATTTTCTGCATTAATTCTGCTCCTAAAACTCCCGATTTGAAATATTCTTTTTGTATTGCATACAAGACCTGATGGAAAATATTTTGCACATAATTTCTAATGTTTGGTAAAGAATGGTTTGGCCAGTAGCGGGCATAAGTGTTAATATCTGCTTCTGATGTATTTGTAGCAAAATCTGGGATCCTGAAAACTCGACAATTTTTTTCTTGGACCGATGTAGCTTATATGGATAAACCTTTTGAGAATACTTTGTTCCTAAAATAATGCATGGTTTTCCCACCAGGGGCGTAAAGTCACATCTTATTTTTGTCGATATCTCTATTTCTAAGAGTCCGATTTAAAAAAATTATTTCTATGTTGGAGAGCTTTTCTGGTGCGAAATGTTTCTCATATAAATTCATGTTATTTTTAACGCACAAGTCTGCAACCAAAGGGCGTAAGCTCACTATTCCATTTGCAGCAATATCCGAGGGAATAAAAACCCCGATTGAAAAACTTCTTTCTTCCGTCAGATACTATTGTTTTGCATACCGGTTCTATTGACTTTCAATAGCCTTGATAAATTTAATTTGCATCAGAATGGATTCAAAAGACGCGCTTATTACACCCGAAAATTCGGTGTCATCTTTCTTGTTTTCTTTTGCGTTTGTGAATCTTCAGCCAAGTATTAAATTAATTACCCATAGTTACCATCAGATGATAATGCTACAGCGCTTATTAGTGAGAAAGCATTTCCAGCCAAAGCCTTCAACTTCTACTATCGTCAGAAAATAATAATAAAAAAAAAAAAAAAAGAAAAAAAATTAAAATTGAAGCAAAACTCAGGAGCACAGAGCCAAGAAACGCCTGTATCGCATGCCAGATTAACCAAGAAGAGTGAAAAGAATTTGTCTTTCCATCCCGCCAGTATTGTTTGGAATACGTCACTGCTCATGGAATCATCCTGGGGCAGGCTTTTGCATTGTTCATGTTCTTAAGCTTTTGTTCAGGGAAGTACCTATAAAACCGGTCTCCCCACCCCAGAGAATTCAACGTTCCTTCCCTTGGTTGCATCGCACCTTCCTGCACGATGTATGCTGCAGCCAACGAAAGAGATATCCTCGGCACGCTCTCCACAGAAGCCTCGGACATCTGTGTGCTTATGTCCCCATTCCATCCCCCACGCAAAGGGCATTTGAGCCAGGCATTCCTTTCGCAAACAAACCTCCTAACCTTAAGACCTACGAGAGCCTTTCCCATTTCTCCCCCACTTTCCTTCCTAAACCAACATCAGGACAGCGGAGTTATCATTTAAATAGATGTGTCTAAAGTAGGAGTAGAAAGAAAGGTGTGTGTGTGTGTGTGTGTGTGTGTGTGTGTGTGTGTGATCACAGTCGAGTTAGTGAAAAAAAGAAGACGTTGTTTGAAAAAATTTACTAAGCATCTGCATGTAAAAAAAAAAGGGAGGGAAGAAACAGTCTTATCAAAAACAAATTCTGCATAAGAGCCGCACATCCGGAAGATTTCACTTTTAATAATGTAAAAGCAGCGGCTCTTAGCCCCAAAATTACGGTATTATGAAGAATATTTCTTCCTTCATTGAACATGGGCTTAAGGAGGAGGAGTGATGAGAGAGACACTCTTACAATTTTCCAAAGATGAATACATATACACGAGTTTGATCCTTTGTTGAAAGGAAAAGCATGAACTACTAACAATGTCTCACCTGGAATCTGAATCCACACCTTCAATTTCAGATGCTAGTGATTATAATTTTCAAATTAGCAAATATTAGTTTAGTTATTACACATCATAACTGCATATAAAAGCAGCTCTGGTATGAGTATTTGAGGATAATGAGATTTTTAAACAATGAGATGAAATCTTTGATGGAAGGTCATATTTGCAGTTTATTAGAGAAAGAATGAATAGATATCTCGTCTCAGCCTTGTTTACAACAAAATCAACAGGTAAAGAAATAGCTGGGTGTGATACAAGTTTGACAAATCCAATGAAAATGTTGTTGGCTAAACAATGCACTTAAAAAAAAACAGCAGTTGTAATACATACTTTTTCTCTAACTTTTGTTTGTCAATCAGTGATGGGAGGGGAAAAAAGCACTGGCAGGCAACCAAGATGAATCATAGTACTTCTTTCTCACTCACCACAGCAAGTTCATAAAAAAACAAAAAAAAAAAAAAAACACAGCAAGTTCATAAAAAAAAATAATTGTAGTTTATTTTAGTAATACCAATTATGAACTTTAGTTTTATTAACTTCCTCCAGTGTTCTGGTTATGGTGTTACTTTAAGACAAGAATACATATGCCAACATAGTATCCCATGATTCTTTCGTGGGAAATAGGGGAACTAAGTATGATTATTCATAAGGAATCAGAAAATTATCAGTCTAGTTACACATGTATTTTTTTAACTGACAGCTTATCATGGAAAAAAATTTCTGCTGACAAAGTGCTTCCTCCCAAACCCTTGCTTTAATGCCCTTCAGGCTAAGTTCAATGATCAAACACAATGGTGAAGGAACACTCGCAATTGCTGCAGCATTATTCTTATAAGGTAATCTGACACACTGTATTCCAACAACTGTAATTATAAAACACATTTTATTGCCTATAACAATGGAAAGATGTAGCATTGCATCAAGACATGAACAGGGCTGCCAGCCTATCACACCCAAGAAAATAGTTGCTTTAGTAGCCACTAATGGTAAAAATAGTAGCCTAAATAGCAGCCTTAACAAATTATGTTAATGACTAAAATAGTTTTCCAAGAAAGTGTACGAGTTTCAGAATGTAAGTGCTCTAAACTAAAAAATAAATAATAATAATGTTAATTTGTTTTATTTATTTCAAACCACAGTGACAAATTTAGCATATGTTCACATTTTGGTGAAAAAAAAATTATATATATATATATATATATATATATGACAGCTTATCATTACACCCAAAAAAATACTAATTTCAATTATATATCAGAAACTACTTATATAAACTAACCTGATACAAACCTTGGAATTAGAAAACCCTTCTTTGTCATTGTTCTGGAGGTCAGATGTTCTAATCTGTATCCACCCAGTACAGACAGCTTTCTTCTGCTTTTGTGGTTGGTGAAAAAATATAGGATTTCCCAAGTGGGCTTTACACTGTGTTCAAAAAAATGTGCATTTCTTCTTTCAAAGGTCATAGCTGTGTTCATTCAGTGTTATGATGATCACTTGTTTTGTTCTGTAGACATAATCATAGTTATTTAATATGAGGTATATCAAGAATCCCATTCAAATAGATAATCAATCTCTGCCGTATTCTAAACAGAGAAAGAGGACACTTTTTTCGGCAGAATATCTTGATTTGTGTAGGTCATTCCTTTAATCACACGTGGGTCTGGTCTATACTTGCCATTACTTTCCCCCATGATACTTGCAGTAGAGCAGAAAGCAATGAACTGAACAAGACATATCGATATCGATATGTACATATCAATATCAAAACTGATGTTATACAAGCACATCTATATGTGCAACACAAATTATGTTTTTTTAAAAATAGTAGCCTTACAATTAAAATAGTTCAGGGTTTTTCTGAAAATAGTTGCTTTTGGCTGTTTTTTGTAGGAAATAGTAGCCATAGTTGCCTGCCATCATAAATAGTAGCAATCGTCACCTATTAGTTGCAACTGGCAGCACTGCATGAAGTATTACCCTCTTCTTGCTGTTAATATCTCAGTGGGTAAAACTGTTTAGCTGTTAAATTAGGTTTAAATCAGTCAGACAGAATAGAACCAAGATTCAGCTTACTCAAAATTAAAAATATTAATAGATAAAAAGTAAATACAGGCTTTTCATTAACTTTAGATTCCCCCCCCTTTTTGTAGGACTTCAGCTATTATATAATTTTAAATTTCAAAATCACACTAATTACAGAATTTAAATGCAATTTCAGGTACCATCCATAGCCTAAAATAATCTGAATTTTTAAAAATGCTGAACAATGGAAAGATCCAAATTGTACAGGCAGTACAATTAGATTTTTTGCATTTTCAGTTTTTCACAATGAGTAAAGCATTCTGTTCTGTACTTTTTCAACATTTATAAACTCGTTGAAATCAATGAAGAAATTATTAGTCTTTACAAATACATAGAATACTAGGCATGCAATCAAAGTACGATTTCAGATGTGTTGGCACATTTACTTTGATTCCCAAATTTCAGCAGCAGCTTTGAACATACATTAATTATTTGAGCCTACTTTCATTGCTTGTGTATCATATATTCCACACCCACTAGCAATTTCACAGCCCATTTCACATCTAATTCTGTTTTATCCTGAGATGCTCTGCTGTTTCCTCTACTACTGCTTTTTTATGTCGCTCGTTTGAGATCGGTCATAACAGCAAAAAGTGGCTATACATATGACAAGGAAGTATTAAGTCTCAAAGTAAATCGACATTGAAGAAGATGAAAAATCAGAAGTGAAACAAGTGTTCATTTCACCTACTTGTGAACATCAACACCAGCAATGATGTATATAATCATGCACTGTAATCAATACAGAAATTGTTTAAATCTTAAGCAGATTGCTTCAGTTTTTTAATTTTTAAGCTTTCCATTCACCTCTTGTTCCATTATTACAATTCATTTCCTACCCCTGCCCCCTTCCCAGAAGTTTTCCTTAAATTTGGATATGATGCACCCAGATCAAAGTTTCAAATTTTAGCATGATTCTCAGGACTCTTGATATTCAAGTGCAATACTATTCCAGTTGTAGAATACTGTGCAAGAACTTATGTTTCTTTAAAAAATCTTCACAGAAGTTAAAGCTAAAGTAAAACTATAAGCTGCAATGAATGGCAAAAAAAAAAAAAAAAAAAAAAAAATTGATGCGCACTAAACAATGAGCACAATTAATTAGTAACTTTGAAATATGGATGCTTCTCTGATTCATCAAAGAAACCCATGGGTATAATCCTTTACAATAGAGTTATAAACTATTGCTGGGTCATGGAGAAGGAAATATGACACACATCACGAGACTCAAGCATCCAAATCTACACAAATGCATGCAAAAACCATAGCAACAAAATGTTCATTAAAGATTTCCATGGCAAACCCAATCTGCAAGCATGCTGCTGCTTCACCCTGTTGCCTTATAGATATCCAATTTGCTTCAATTTTAGGCTAAGCAAGGCTCAAAAATACATATGGTGTTCTTTCCTCTAGCCAGGGATTTTAAATCAGAGAAGGACTATACAACATTATACAGCCATTATGCTTCAAAGAAAGGAAAAGAAAAGAAAAACACATTTATCCCAGCTTAGACTTCCTTCAGGCATACTGCAGAGATATGATTGTGCCTTAAAGAACAAACAGTGGGACATCATCTCCAAGGTAGCAGAGCAATGGGTGTGGCAGACAACAGAGTGATAGTGGTCTACCCACATGGAAATTTCAAGAAGAAGAAGAAGAAAAAAAAAAAGACCTCTCAAATGCATTTTGTTACAATGGCTCTCACAGCACTTTACATAAATTTAAAAACTTGAAAAGATAGGCATTATTCTCTTGTGGCAAGGCAAATTTTCCATCAATGTGTCAAGGATTACCAAGACGGCAAAGTTCATACATGCAAATCGGTTAACATCAGTTTTTTTTCTTCATTTTGTTTCTTAATTTCACACAGCAGTACAGGTATTGGTGACTCTCTACCACAAATGTATATAATCTCCACCAATGACACAGGTGTATCTGGCCAGCTTCAACCATGAAGATAGCACAAACAAAATGAAATCAAGCCTGTGGTGCAGAGTATGTGGAAAACTGAACAACTATGGTGGTCTTTTGAGAAGGTTGACAAACATTGTTGTGGTTCTTGTTGCATATGGCAACTATTATTCAAGCAACACCGTGTTGGTTGAATGATAGCAGCAATATTATTATTAAGCCCTGCAAAGTACGATTTGCAATACCAGTATGTCAGAAATTGTATCTTCTAGGAATGAGCTTAACTATTATTGGGAATAAGCTGATTACATCATTATTCCTGTCTTAATAAACCAGAAAAGAAGTCTTAATGCATCTAAACTGAAAGATCAAAAATGTTTTTTTCTAGCTGTCTTGCAGAAAAAAAAAGCTAGGCAGCAAGAAAAAAACATTTTTTGGCCATGCTTAATGTAAGGTGACATGGATTTCTGAATGTTGAAAATGAATTCTATGAGCTATTTTTCAAACTGCAAATTTTGTTTTTTAATTGTTCTATTGCTTCTACTACAACATATATATTTTACCGTTTTCTTACTCTGAATTTGCTACCTTTATAGCAATTGCTGCAGAGAACTGCATCTATTCTGAAGCAATCTTTTGTGTCATCAGTAGAGACAATGGGTTTACCACCATAAAAACAGGCTGGTAATCTTGCTGTGAAATATTTAGTGTATATAATGTCCAAAAACTGGGCAAGTAATTAAAAGCATGTAGTCTTTACATACTGTCCAAGAATATATATTTCAAAACTGGAGAAGCATGTATTTATAAGTATCTAAATAAGTATGTGTAATGAAGAAAGAGCTGACCATCTAACACAGATTAAGAAAAACTGTTGCAGCAAAATTACAGGAACAGTATTAAGCAATATCAATCACAGAAATTCAACACTTTCCACATTAGAAGTCTAGAGTTAACCTTAAGTACTTAAACTTAATCACAACATTCAAGTGGTAATTACATCTCAAACTATTACAGTTGAACTTGGTTAAGACAAGCTCGGGTATAACAAGGTCACGGCTATAGCGAGTCAATGCCAGAAGAAGTTTGGTTTCGTATGCAATTAGTGTTAAATTATCCCGCTTGTTAGAATATCAACTCTGTTATAGTGAGCAAATTTGCAAGACTTTCAGCTTTTTTTTTTTTTTACATCCAGTAAAGATAGCGCAGCATTGAAAGGTGGCATCAATTAGCCACCTGCTACCCAAAAAGACCATCTGTGTATCACCTGCTCCGAGAGAAAAGCAGGGAGTGTTTTATGACGTTTTGCATTTCAGCCCAAGGGTAGGTAGGGGCAGCATTTGTGGGGGAAAGCTTCCCAGCCTTTCCCTTTGCTACTGTTTAAGAGAGGGTTCCTGGAATTCGCTTTCTCTTATTGGCTGCTATGGTCTAACCCCACACGTTTTCTTAGTGCATTCAGTATTTCAACTTCGCACGGGAGGACATATCGTACCCTTTTTTTAATCAGAAGTTGCACGCAGCCCTACTCTTGCAACATCACTTATGCTTTCCCTCCTCTTTTTTTATTAAGTGTGATATTGTGAGCAAAATGGTTGGTGTTAAAAGAAAGGTTCTCTCCATCAGGGAGAAAATGGATATTATTCAAGAACTGCAAGACGGCGAGAAAAATTCAGCTGTTTGCAAAAAGTATGGGCTTTCATCATCTACCGTATCTACATTGTGGAAGAACAAAGATGCAGTTTTGTCAGCATTTGAAAACAATCTTACTGATTGCAAAAAAAAAATGAAAAAGTGTGAAAAAAAAAATGATATTGATGAAGCTTTACTTTGTTGGTTTAAAGTTCAACGTGATGCTGGTTTTCCTATCAATGGACCGATTTTAAAAGTGCAAGCGGAAAAATTTGCAGTACATTTCGGTCATGAGAATTTTATATGCAGTAATGGGTGGCTTGATCGCTTCAAGAACAGACACAATATTGTTTCCGCAAAAATGTCAGGGAAATCAATGTCTGTGGATACGGAATCTGTAAAGTCAATGGCTAAAAAGCGTTTGGCCCAGCTTCATTTCTGAATTCAGTGAGCAGAACATATTCAATGCTGATGAAATGGGCATTTTTTACAAGGTAACCCCTGCCATGACTTTAACTTTTAAAGGCGAGAAATGCATTGGAGGTAAATTGGCAAAGGATCGGCTAACCGTTCTAATTTGTGCGAGCATGGCAGGAAATGAAAAAAAGAAAATTATTAGTGATTGGCAAATCGTTAAAGCCTTGATGTTTTAATAAGGTTCAGCATCTCCCAGTTGATTATAAAGCAAACAGAAAGGTGTGGATGACATCAGATATCTTTACGGGAGAACTCCATAAATGGGATCGTGAACTACGAAAGAAAAACAAACATTTTGCTGTTAATAGACAACTGCCCAGCACATCCCAAAGTAGAAAACTTGACAAATATCAAACTTGTGTTCCTACAACCAAACACAACATCAATTCTACAGCCTATGGACCAAAGGATTATTAGGAGCTTAAAGTGCCATTTTCGGCAATTTCTAATCGTACAATAATCCAGAAAATAGAGAAGCTAGAAATTAAGGTTTCCATATTGGATGCTGTTCGTCTTATGAGAGAAGCTTGGGATAGTGTCACTCCGACAACCATTAAAAATTGTTACAGGAAAGCTGGTCTTCTAAAGGAGACTTTAGTAGAAAGCACTGAAGTGATTGATGACGTTCTCCCCTTATCAGAATGGTTAAAAAGTAGAGATTTAAGCACCTTTAACAGTTGCAATTCTCTTGATGATGTTATCGACATTGACGCTGCGGTTCTAACAACTGGAATTTTAACGGAGAAACAAATTGGGCAAGAAGTCATTGCGGTGAATGAAGAAACTGAAACCGACAGTGAAGGTGAAAACATTACAGAAACAAAAGAAGTTGTGACTTACAATCAAGCACAAGATGCCTTGGATGTTTTGACAAGATTTTATGAAACTAATTCAGGCAAAGAGTGTGTGTTCAGTGCAATATCAGTTGTTAAGCGTAATCTGATGGATTTTCGGTTGAAGTCAAGGACAATGCAGCTAAAATTAACCAAATTTTTCCATATGAAATAAAAAGGATATGTGCTTTGGGCAGATAGTACTGTACATGTGCTTAATTTTATATAAGTACTGTATGGTACAAAAATTACAATACTGTATAGTACATATTGTTTTTCATACAGTACGTATGTAGTTTACATGTCCGTTATTCAAGAATTTCAACTTAATCTGCATCACATTGTACATACTTACATATGTATGTACTACAGTATGTATAATGGTACATATAGTTCTGTGTGTATGTAGTACTGTACGTACGCATTTTTCAAGAATTCCACAACTAACCGAAATATTGTACGGTAATTTCAACTAAATGTAAGTACTATGTATTTTGCAACATTAAACATTGTATGTACTATATTTGATAACAAAATTGATTTTTTGAATGATTTCCTTGATATTTTGGGTCTTCAGGGTTCCCACTCAAAAGTAATAAAAAAATTCCCTGACTTTTCCAGGTTCTCCAGGTGGTTTTTAAAGTTTTCCAGAGTGGCATGTTACAAAGATTTGTTACATTTTATTCCATTCATTTTTCTCACCAAAGCACACACTTGTAAATTCTTTACGTAATTTGTCTTTAAAAAATTACCTGCTTTTCATTAATAACAACTAACTGTGCTCATTATTTTCTGTACCAAAGTTCCATGAACTTTGGTGAATACTACCCACACGGAATTTGTAAATGCATTCCCATATAAACAGGTCATATGTAAGAAAAAATCTGTCAGTTTAATAGTTTCAGTTTTTCTGTAACACAATGCAGCTAAGTTTAATGATGGAATGGCTCTGTTCAAAGAAACATGCTTCAAGAGAACCAACAGAGAAAGGACTTTGATCCATCATTTGATTGGTTCTCTTGTGAAGTGTTTCTTCAAGCAGGAGCCATTATGCCTGATTGTTCCATGTTATAACAACTGCTTGCAGAAATTGAACAAAAGTTTAATAACTGGCAATTTTAAAAACTCAATTTTGCATCTTTTTTTAGAGAACAAAGGAAATATTTAATATAACTGAAAATAAGATCTATCTAATTCTAGGCAGGCAGTAATTGCAAGCAAAAGTTTGAAATCTTGAAAAAAATAAGTTTTTTTGGCAAAATAAAGTTTCCATTGATTTTTACAAAAAAAAAAAAAAAAAAAAAAAAAAAGGGTAATTCCCCTGAGTTTTCCCTGATTTTTTACAAAAAAGGGAAATTTCCTCTGAGTTTTCCCTGATTTCTACAAAAAAGGGTAATTTTCCCTGAGTTTTCCCTGATTTTTGGAACCATTTTCAAATTCCCTGAGAATTCCAGGTTTTCCCTGTTTTCCAGGTTGAGTGGGAACCCTGGTCTTTCCCAGATTATACGAGTAACGGCTAAAACAAGCAATTTGTTCGATCCCGAACAGCTCGTTTTAACAGAGTTCGACTGTAGTTTTAAAAACGAAACATAAATAAACTCACCTTGCCTATGAGGCTCCAAATGTAATCACAGATGTGTGGGCAGATGGGTGACAGTAACAACACTTGAACTTCAATGAATCTGAAAACTAAATCATGATGCATTCCTTCATTGATTGTAAGTTCTCTATATTTATCTCTTGCAGCTTGAAGCTCAAAAAATCCTGTACGCAGTGCTTCTTTGTACATCATACGCTCATAGTTTTCAGCTGTTTGCAGGATGTGATGATTTAGTTCACTGAAATATTTTTAGAAATGCTTACTTACATAAACACGGAGAGAAAATTATCTTTCATTTCATCAAAATGAAAAAAAATATATGAAAAAACAGACCAATATTTTAAAGATGGACAACTATTTAATGTTAAGCAGTAATTAATTACTACTTAACATTACATAGTTGTCCATTTAATTAACAATGAAGTAACAATTCATAAGTGTGATCCAAACTGTAAATTGTAAGTACATTCAAACTGAATTTTTCCAGTGTTGGATGTTTTTTTTCAATCCTCTCATAACTTATTTCATAAAAATTTAATATATGTCATTTTTTAGGAGTTTCGGAATATTAAAGCAAACACAATTTTTTTTTTTGTAACTTCATAGGTGTAAGATTAATTAACAATGAAGTAGCAATTCATAAGTGCGATCCAATATATCTATATCATCAGGAAATCCTGTTTCACATGTTATAACTGATTCTAAGACAGGGAAAAATGCTTTTTATGTTATTTATAGTTAAGCTTCAGCATAGAAACAGCACTGATAAAAGTTTTGACTCACCATATTAACTTGGATACAGTGAAGTCACTCATTTATCATGGTTGTCACTGTAATCCCAATAGATATATAAAAACGGAATGCAAAATGAAGAAAAAGCAGAATTTAAAACCATTTATGACAGAAACTGAAAGCTAAAACCATGAAAAAGCTTAAAGTGAAATTGCTAAAAAGTTGTATTAAAAATCCTAAAAAACCTTGATATTTGCCATTAAACCACAACTCATCATAAGCCATATCCCCACTGTTCCATCTTGACACATTTCAACCATATTATGATGGCCTTCCTCAGCAGTGGACGATGTTGTTGTCAGTACTGCTGATCTATGAAGTTACAATGAATAATTACATGTATTGCTGCACTAAGCTAATTTTTAGGTTAGATGCTTACAAGTAACCATTTTTTTTTCCATTGGTGAGGTAATAAGAATGAACTATTTGATGAAAACTTGAATAACCACAGTTCAGAAGGTAAAACTCTAAAAGATCAATTAAATGTGCTATGTTTTTGATACTAGAAAAATGTTAACAGTGTGAACCCTACCAATGAACAGTGTGTACTGCATTGCAAACTTTTCAAAACAGCTAGCCAGGAATTAATCTTATTCTGACATTTTTAATCATTTAAATTCTGTTTCAAACACAAATTAGCTTAGTGCAGCAGTTGTCTTTCCCTAATGCTCAGAAGATTAAAGAAAGGTTACAGAATATTAGTGGTTTGTTGTTTAAAAGTAACATTTGTTATCAGAGAATTAGCTTTCCCAATCATTTCTTTTTCAAGTCCTATTTTATGTAACTTAGCAAACAAGTATGAAATACCAGCAAAATTACAAAACCATGTGCAAAAGACACGAACAGAAAAGTAACCAGAGCCCTGTTTTAGCAGCAACAAGTGTAATCATGCGATCACGGTACCCCCATGGGCAGCTGGGGACTGCTAGTGTTTTGTTTTGTTAGCTAGTATCTGTCAGTGTGCTGAACAGAAGACATGAAGTATTCACTGACACAATACTCCTGAAAATGATTGTGGACCCATTTCTCTTCTTTTCAACCAATGAAGCCTGGTTTCATCTGTCAGGATATATCAATGTGCAGAACAAACAACACTGATCTTCAGGAAATCCATGTGTGTGTGTTCTGACAGAGACCACTTCATAATTTAAACACTGATATTTGGTGGACAAACCAGATTGTTGGACTCAATCTTCCTTTGAAGACACTATTAACGGATGTGTAGCTGCAGATTTTTGATGAATTTGCAGAACTGTTGACTCCAGATGAACTGAATTATACCTTCTTCCAACAAAATGGAGTGGCATGCCATATGTCTGCTGGGTCACTAATCCAAATACAAAGTGCATTCACTGAGGAAAAGACTATCAGTGCAGGTTTGTGGTCAGCCATTTCCCATATCTATCATCTTGTGATTTTTACCTCTGGGGATTGCTAAAAGGAAAAGTACACAGGGACAACCTACGTATGAACCTTAGAAAAACTGAGGGATGCTTTGCACCAGGAGCAAAACAGCATCTCAGCCATTGAAACTATGTCTGTTTTTATGAACAAGTTATGGTGTATGCAAAATTGCATCACTGCTTACAGATACCATTTCTAGCACAGCCTTTAAAATGGTAACATTATTTAATAATAATAAAATAACTCTTCAAGTGTATAAATATTTGTCATCCTTTTATTACTAACTAGCTCATAGCCCATGCTGTTCAAGGGTGAAAAAGTTGTGCCTGAAATGTTTATAACATGAATCATAAAATACAACATATACATAACTTTAATACACAGTTGAATTATTAATGAGCAGTCTATAAGATAGGTCACCAACAACAAATTTTTTGTAATATTTCCATGACAGAAGCCACTTACTTATACATGTATAGGATAATAGATTTTAACACGCCACATGATGGTCATAGTATGTTAAAAATCATATAATGTAAACATTTTACTTGTTCCTTTTTATGAAATAAAATAACACTGATTCCTTTTTATGAAATTACTCTGCAATTTTATTTCTTTTTATGAGATTACTCTGCAGTGCAAAGAAAATGAAATAAAACATGGCATAACACCTGCATAATAGAACAAACGTTGCAGACAGTTGTTCGAGCACATGCATGTTGCCACAGATGAAGTCATTTGCCTTACTAACTTTATTTTATTGTCTGGTATTTCTCCTTAATTTTACGTATCACACGATAGCAGTGAGCTTAGTTCCAATTTCAGCCACCAGATAAAAGCAGATGGCACACCAGATAAGCAGATGGCTTCATGGAAACACACCTCCATGAAGAATATACCTACTATTTCTTGGAGTGTTTAAACACAAGAACCGAATGAAAGAATATGCATCGACGACTAAGCCAACAACTGTTACAACCTAAAGGTACGTTACGAATTTTGTCTATCTAATTTCTTGCAGTTAATTATAGTATTTTCCAATCGAGAAATGCATTTGACGCAAAAGAAAAATAACATGTGAAAAGTTACAACAGTTAAACCATTAATTATCATTAAATTGATATTAACTAAAGACAAATACGTTTTTCAACATGTTTTTTCCATGTGGTTTGTGAGTCAAATATTCAATAAATGCTCTACATCAATACGTGGCTAATTCCATGGTATTATGCACATTGGTATACAATGTTACTTATTACTGTTTCACACGTATTGTTTCATTGACTAAACTAGTTTCAACTCTTCATTTCGCGAGTCATCCTCAGTAGCGTACGATGTTTGCGTTTCCAAAGAGGTCGTTGTATCTCTGGGTCACTGATCATTCTCATTATCTGCTGTGTCCTTGTGGCGCATGCGTATTATGGTCGTGGGTTGTCCAACAACGACCTCTTTGGAAACGCAAACATCGTACGCTACTGAGGATGACTCGCAAAATGAAGAGTTGAAACTAGTTTAGTTAATGAAACAATACAACGTGTGAAACAGTAATAAGTAACATTGTATACCAATGTGCATAATACCATGTTTTTTCCAATCTCGATATATCGAGAAATACTTACATTTCAACATCTTTGACTCACACAGCTACTAAAATGATAAACTTATATAAGCAAAACAGAAAGCATATTTTAAAATATTTTGTATTTAATTTTCTTCCCAAGCTGTTCCATATTTAAATGAAGGAAAACAAAATCACTTACGATTTATAGTGCAAAGCACTATAAGTTAGTTAGCTGGCTTCCATGATAAAATATAAAAAAATAAATAAATCTTGGGCTTCCAGGAATGGCATGTATGCACAAAATATGCAATCACGGTGGAACACATCACATATTTACCTTAGAAAAACTTTATCATTAAATCCATCACTTGGGCCCTTTCTTAACTGATCCTTGCTTGAGATAATTTCTTTAACCCAATCCAGAAATGAGTACAATCGCAGCACTCCAGCATCAGCCATGCTTTCAACAAAGTTTGCATCTTCAATCCCATCACCAGCATCAGCAAGCGATAATCTCATACCTGAAGAACAAGATTCCTTACGTACAGTATTTATAATAACATAAAACATATACAAAATGTAATAAACAATATGAATTTTTCACATTATACTAATGTAATCATTCTCAAACTTTGTGTCCAGCAAAGTTGTTCTAGTTTTCTTCAAAAACTACACATACAGTGCTTTTGACACCCAAAGTTCTTTCATTATACATACATACATATCACTAAGCTGTTCTCTGAGATTCAGAGGTTAGCTCCAAAAAGAAATACAAACTTCCAGATATTTTTACTTATTGTTGTCGTATCAAACTTCGCCATTTACAGCGATCTTGACACACAACTCGTGCTTCACTGATATCCATTAGACGCCGTACACAAGATCTTTTATACTTCATACTCATAATCTTTTTCTCATGCAGACACTCCTGAATCTGATCCACCCATGTCTTCCTTGGCCTTCCTCTGACTTTCCTTCCTGCCACTTGGGCTGAAAAGATTTTCTTAGTAAGCATTTTATCACTCATTCTTTCAACATGGCCAAACCACCGAAGCATATTGGTCTCCACCTTGCTAACAACATTTTGCTTTACATCACACAACTGCAATACATCTTCATTCCTCACACAATCAGATCGTGTCTTGCCACAAACCCCACGTAAGTAACGCATTTCTCCAGCACACAAACGACTCCTATGCTTCTTCTGCAGTACCCAGGTTTCACTGCCATACATCAGAGTAGGAACAATTACTGTTTCATACACAGCGATGCGGGACTCTCTAGAGAACCCATCATTCCTGTGAAAACCTCCCAGAGCAGCTATAACTTTCAAAGAAGAATTCACTCGCCAACTGATTTCACCATCCAACTTGTTCTCTCTGTCAAACATGCTTCCTAAATACACAAACTCACTCACCTGGTCAATCACAGTGCCATTTATACTTACATTACATTCAGTACTACCCATTCCTCTCTCAAACACCATAACTTTGGTTTTTCTCTTATTTATACTCAGTTTGAATTTCATGCAAACTTTGTGCATCTGAGTCAACATACTCTGCAACTCACTTTTGCTCTCTGCCAACAGGAAAGTGTCATCAGCATACAGCAATCTGCACACACGGATATCACCAAGACATAAACCACTATTATCTATTTTGGCCTCACGCATGCATGCGTCCATAAATATATTAAACAGCCATGGTGACATTACACAACCTTGTCTAACTCCTGCACCAATGGAAAACCATTTTGATAAAACACCATTCACTCGTACACAAGCTCTACTACCAGCATACATGGCTTTTACACTATTAAGTAGATTCCCAGTAACACCATATTCATTCAATACCTTCCACAAAAGTGTCCTATTTACTCGGTCGTAAGCTTTCTCTAAATCTATGAAGGCAATAAAAACAGCCAGATACTTTTCAATCATCAGGCGTAATGCAAAAATCTGGTTAGTGCAGCCTTTACCAGGCATAAAACCACTCTGAACATCCCATACTTTCAATGATGTAAGACCCCGTACTTTTTCAATAACAACCTTACCAAACACTTTCCCTGGCACACTCAGTAGGCTAATACCATGATAGTTCTTGCATTCAGTCTGATCACCTTTTCCCTTATACAAGGGAACAATAATAGCATCCTTCCAATCCTGAGGGACCATTCCTAACTCCCAGCACAACTGGCAAATTTCAGTTAACCAGTCAATTACAGAGTCACCACCATACTTCAACATCTCTGCAGTTATGCCATCAACTCCTGGAGCCTTACCATTCTGAAGAGATTTTAGAGCTTTACACACTTCTCTTGAGATCCCTCCTGTGCTTTCATCCCTCCTGTGCTTTCATCCCTCATTGTGACATCATCTGCATCTGTCTCAGAATCATTTTTTCTCTCCTGATCTAATAACTCACAGAAGTATTCACCACATCTCTCACTTAACTCATTGGGCTCCCATATCATTTCCCCAATCTCATTCTTCACACAACTAACAACTTTGTTTCCCCTATTTTTCCTGAGTCTCATGTACCTCCAGAAGGACTTTCTATCTTTCCAAAAAGCCAGTTCATGCCTTTCCACTTTCTCCTTCCTATCTTTTGCCTTACTCTGGCGAACCAGCTTAGCAGCTTCACGCTTCTTACAGCGATATTCATCCACAGAGACTCTACCTTGCAACATCCCCAAATAGGCTTCCTTCTTTTTCTTTACTGCCTCATCAATCTCACTATTCCACCAAGCATCACCTCTATTGTTACCCACTATTGTGGTGCCACAGACCTCTTTAGCAGCAGTGACAACACAGTTCTTAAAACATTCCCACTTCTTTTCTACATCCCTCTCACAAGATTTCAGATCCTTCAGTCCTTCTCTGAGTAAGTCAGAGTACCGCTGATGATCTTCAAGGAGCCTATCAACTTTTATTCGTTCTATCCTGGGTCTCTTCCTATTCCTTTTCCTCCAACCAATATTAAGTTTCACTCGTGACACTACCAAGTAATGATCAGAACCAACATCCGCACCTCTCATCACACGGGTGTCAACAACTAAGTGTTTCAAACGCTGATCGTAAACAACAAAATCTATCACACTCTTTTTACCAAGAGTACGATTTTCCCAAGTATATGTGTGTATATGCTTGTGGTTGAAAAATGTATTAGATACACACAAACCATTCTCAATGCAGAGTTCAATTAATCTTTCACCATTATCATTCACACAAGGATCATTAAACTTACCCAGAACACTGTCAGAAATTGCATTCTGCACACCTACTCTAGCATTGAAATCCCCTGCTATTATAACTTTTTCTTTAGCACCAAACTGGCTCAAAACAGCTTTTAGCTCATTCCAGAAATCTTCTTTCTTATCAGAAGGTTCTGAGTCACAAGGAGCATACACTACAACAATTACAATTCTCTGAAGTTTCACTTTCAAACGAATCCAGAGAATTATTTCACTTATGCAAATATAGTGAAACAAGTTGTTCTTCATCTTTTCACTTAAAATCACACCTACACCAGCCTGTTCTCTCATATTATCCAATACTCCAGACCACACACTCACTGTGCCATTCACTTCTTCTACCCAAATTTCCTTCTTTTGGTTTCACTTACACACAGCACACCCAGTCTATACTTATTCATCTCCTCAATCACCTCACTCATCTTGCCATTTATACCTCTAGTATTCCATACACCAATCTTATGTTCACTCAGCCGAGATCTCTTTCTCATATGCCGTTTAGAAAGTCCAGGCCGATTCCGTGGTGGATTGTCCTTCTCAAGTGTGGTAGGTCCACCATATCCGACACTTGAGTCATTCTTAATATTTTTTTTTTTTGTCTTTTTAATCAGGTAAGTACATCAGTGTGGGGGATTAGCCCACAGCTGAGGGTTCCAGTTGGTCATTCAACCTAAGGGTTCTGGAACAAAACCCAGTGAGTTGGGGTCTTTTCGCCAATGTCACACAGAACTAGCTCGCACCTCTCCAAGATTCACAGAGGCCTAGTTGCTGTTGTGTGTGCCATTGTTACCACGGAGCACCCCAGGAGGCAAACCCATCGCTCACTATGACCGCCCGTTCTTTCATAACAACAAAAGTTCTTTAATAACAACTACATTACAGTTACCAAATACTTTGTAATTTTTTAAAGAATTAAATAATTATTTAGTTATGAAAGACTGCCTCTTTACACAGTTCTCCTAGTCAATAAAGCATAAGCTAGTGCCAGTAATAGAGCTAGCAGATTGAAATCTACATATAAATGTTAAGAACAGCAAACATGATTCAATTAACATCCGCTGCCCCAGTGGCGCAGTGGTCTAAGCTATGGCTTCTGATCATTCGTCCGAGATGGGTCGGGTCAGAATCCCAGTGAAGCATGGATGTTGCGTTTGTTTTATGGCTCTGGCTCTCTCCCTTCCCTGGAGTCAGTGGCCCTAAATTAGGGACGGGCGGCTGCTTAGAGCCCATTGAGTTGCTCATGGTGGTCATTAAACCTCCAATAAAAAAAAATCAGCAGCAAAGAGCAATAATTAAAAATACCACTAGCACCATTGCAAATAATAAATTCTCCTTCACATTTTCACATTATTTATGAAAATGTAAAGGTGAAAACGACAGCACACACATTTATGACAATTTTATCCAGCTTACGCTATTCAGAGTGCATTTTTGCTTGTAAACTTTATTCACTCCTGTTTGGTATGACAGCTACACTCATTTAAATCTGCACTGATCTGAAATATCAAAGTCACTCCAAGGGGCGGATCCAGAGGAGGGGGGCATGAGGGGCACGAGCCCTTCCCCCAGGAACAAGGAAAAGCTTCGATTTGTTAGGTTTTAATAACAAATTGAACAATTTTTCATGAAAGAAGATATTAATTTATAGACATTCTAAGAACACTTTTCAATTTAGAGAAAAATAATCTGAAAGGTCCCCAGTTACACTTGCCGCCCCTCCCTCCCGCTCACAAAAATCCTGGATCCATCACTCCCAACCTCAAATGAAGGGAGAAACCTCATATAGTCTAAGTTCAGCTTACACATGTACACACAGAATGCAATCAGATATGAAGTATTGCAATAACGCTCCGTATGCTGCCGGGATCAATCTATCTATCTATCTATCTATGGGCATAAGAATGTAGCAATCATGGGCTTGCTTGTTCCTGTTTTCACTCATTTTTATCAGCTCAAATTCCACAGACACTCATAAACCTTAGTTTGGAAATCTACCATAATGAATTTACCATAAAATTTGCACAAGTTGAGAGTAGAAGAAACAGAAAACCAACACTGATCAGATTTTGCCATTCGGGATAAGTCACAACATACCTATGTCAGGAATTTTAGTAGAAAAATTAAAAGGATAAACATAGAAAATAACAATTCCTAACACTGAATGGAACATTTGGATTTTAGGCAAAAATTCAAACTCAAATATTAAATAGCAATACATGCCTTTAGTCAATGATGTATCTACAAAGGGCATCCTGAAAGTAATGCCTTGTTCCTCATAAGATTTTTATTTGTAGTAGCAAAAAATTGAAATTTGGTGGCAAAATATTTGGACATATTGTTAATAATGCTAGCCTAATCACAGTATTGCCCATCACTTTCTATACATTTTTGCCATCTTTGAACCCATTTTGGAATAATTCCTGAGGCTGTTGTTTCACCCATGAGTTCACAGCCAGTTTAACATCTGCCACACCGTCAAAACGTTCCCCACAAAGGGTGTTTTTCAAAGGGGCAAACCGGAAAAAGATTGAGGGAGCCAAATTCACCCCATTTTGGCAATAGCCTGTGAAGTCTCCATTGAAGTGTGGGGATGTGAGTTATGTTGGTGTAAAACAACCCTATTCTATTAAGTGGAATGTTGCATCTTTCCCTTCTGATAGCTTCCTTAAGTTTCTTCAATGTCTGGACATAGTAAGCATTGTTTATTGTAGCAACTCCTGGATGGTGACAACAATCAGCTGTGACGAGGTTTTTTACTAGTTGCCTATTGGCATCTCTCACTGCAGTAGCGGGTCTTCCACTCCATTGTTTGTCCGACACGGAACTTTCTCCCTGTCGAAACCTCTTCATCCCTCTTCGGACATTACTGATCGTGGCAGCTCCATACACCGCCAGGAGTCTTCTGTGGAGATGTGTGTTATGTTGGTGCAAAAACATAATGCATATCTCCTCACAACAGTCTTTTCTCAGGAATTCAATTACGGCTCACTGCTTTTCTCTTTCATTCATGATCTTTATTTCCAAATCTGAAAAAAAGAAAAGAAAAAAAAATTCCACATATACATAGTACACATGTCAGTGCAGTTTCATTAAAATCACTTCAAAATTTCAAAAGTTATTAAGGAAGAGGCATTACTTTCAGGATGTCCCTTATACTACTTCAATTTTTTTTAAAGCCATCTCTCATGCAGCTTCATTTTGTAATAAGGTTGAACTTGGTTGGTTTTCAATTGAAAAACTATCGAGGTGGTTTTAGATGGCCACCAAAGATTGGAAGTTTTTACTGTTTAAACTGCTTTACAGCAACTAGAATAAAATGGTAATCCAAGGGCACAGCAGATGACATAAAAAAATTCTAACCCAACTGCAACAATTTTTGCCAAGAGGGGTGATGTAAAAAACACATGTGGTCTTGTGTTGTCATGGCAAAACACAACTCCTTAGTGATTTGCCAATTCTGGACAGTTTCAATCAATGGCTGCCTTCAGCTGATACAACTGCATGCAACACTTATACGAATTAATCATTTAATTGCAAAGTGCACATTATCAAGGACTGCATTCCAATCCCACCACAAACCCAGCATGGCCTTCTTTGGATGCAGGCCAGCTTTGGGCTACACTAATGGAGGCTTACCTTGCTTACTTTATGATCGTTTTCTTTGAATGTTGTTGTAAAGAATCCATTTTTCATTACAAATTCCTAACCACTTCAAAATGGGCCATTTTCATTGCATCTCATACAGAGAAGCAGTCCATTTATTTATTTTTCCCTCAATCAATGTGGTACCTACACATTGTACCAAATCAAGTATCCAAGCTGCTCCAAATGTCTTACAACAGATATTTTTAGAGTCTTTGCAATCTCTCTTGTGGTGCTGCATTAGTTAATCTGAATTAATGTGGCAATTTGGTCGTTATCAACTGTGGAGGGCTTCCTGGATGTGAGGCACCCAGCAGGGAGAAATTTCTGGTTCAGAACTTTATGTCACTTCTGACATGTTTGGTCATTCACAACAGTCTTGCTGTGCACTGCACACATCTTTTCTTGAGTTTGTGTGCTGTACTTTTACCCTTCCAGTAAAAAAAATAATAAAATAAAATGACAAAAATGCACCTTCTTATCTCCCATTTTCAAACTGACCCTATGTGAATATAACACAATCTGTTCCATTTGTTTTACAGAATAAGCTAGCAGTGGCGTAGCGTAGGGGGAGGGCGGCCCATCCCGGGCGGCACATTGCTGGGGGCGGCAAATTTCGAATATTCATTATTATTCAAAGATAATAATCCAGACGTTTAAGGTGATATATCATTGAAGAATAATCAGTAATTCACTTGTAAATATGAGTCAAAAACGAACTGCGTAGTTACAGGTGCAACTTTTCTATTTACGTTTCGTTCCACTCTCACACTCGCTCCCACCATCACCGCCTCTTGCAGAAGAGAGACTCAAAGTGTTTTCATTGGTTAGTTAAGGAGTAGCTCCACTGACCTCATACAGTCATACTCTTGCGAGCAGCGTTTGAAGTAATCTGTGAGTTTATTCCAACAATAACTACCTGCGATTGTGAAAGTTGACACTCTTGTAGAGTGTTAAGAGAGTATAATAGAGTTGTGTGAGAATAAAGTGGAGTATTTTGTACTTCCATGTTTTTATCCGCACTCAGGAGGCTATAGTCATATTATATCCACGACGTTTGCTAGCTTCGGTGAACGTGAACCACTAGCATTTTGTTTTACGTACTTTTCAATTTTCATTAGTAAACATTAAAGTGTTTTGCTATAGCACCTAAACATGAAAAGAGTAAAAGAAAGTGGGGCAGTGAACCAAAAAAGAGGAGAGCCAAGGAAGAAAATATCAGAAAAAATGAAGGGGCTATACTAAAGTATGTGAAAGTTCCTGTTCCTGAGACGTCAGACTCCATGTCAGGTGTAAGTTCTTCAGAGACTGCTGCTCAAAACCAAAAAGAAGCTGAAGAAGTATGAGAACTTGACACTGATGACCTGGTACCTGTAATTAATACTTCAAGTTTGTCAGCTTCACATGCTCCTGCTGCAAATGCTGAAATTGCTACACAAGCTCAAATTCCAACAACGTCTACTGAGTTTGAGTCTGCATCATCTGCATGTACAGACATAGTTCTCGATAGCTCTGAGACTGGGACAGATGTGGCATCGGCTGCTGCACAGTACAGAGACTTAGATTATATTGGAAAATGGCCTGAACACATAAATGAAAGCATGTGATTGCTGCTGACAGAGTGAGGTCCGGAAGTTGTTCAGCATATCAATACTAACTTCGCTGAAGTGTCAACAGCGACATGCTCGGACACGGACTCTACCACACAGAAAGGAGGGACAAGGCAGCTAACGCGAGACTGGTTTTACTGCACAATAAGTAACGGCGAAAAAGTTTTACATACTTGAATGGCTTATTCTCCTTCTAATGCATCATTGTTTTGCTTCTGTTGTCATTTATTTGAGAACGTAAACACACCGAATGGATCGAAGTTTTGCTCATCCAATGGATTTAATACTTGGTGGAAACTGAATCCCAAAGCCGCCAGTCACAAATCAAGTGCTCTACACAGCCAAAATTTTTGCAAATGGAAGGAGTTAGAAGCAAGACTTCAAAAAGGACAGACTATTGACAGAAAAGAGCAAGAAGTCGTGACAAAAGAAACAAAAAAAAATGGCAAGAAATTCTTATCAGAATGTTTGATATCATAAGATTCCTGGCGAAACAAAATTTGGCCTTACGTGGCCACAGAGAAGACGATACCAGTGCAAATAGAGGCAACTTTTTAGAACTGGTGCATCTACTCAAAAAGTACGATCCTGTGCTCCGAGAACACCTAGTGAGAATAAAAATGGGTCAAAAAATTTCAATCACATATATGTCACCCGAAATTCAAAACACGAGTTCATTGCAATTTTAGGAGATAAAGTTCGTCAACAAATTATCCATCAAGTACAAAAGGCCAAGTATTATTCCATTATATTCTACAGCACCCCGGATATTTCTCACAAAGATCAAACAAGCCAAGTATTGCGATACGTGGTGATTGAAAATCAGGAAGTACAAGTGCTGGAATCTTTTATGGATTTCATTGAAACAAAAAAAAAAAAAAAAAAACTGCTGAAGGCATTTCTGACACGATCATTAGTAAGCTCAACGCTGATGGTCTTGATATAATGGACTGTAGAGGTCAAACACATGATAATGCTGCTGTCATGGCAGGAAGGCATACAGGAGTGCAGCAAAGAATCAAGGACATAAATCTCAATGCCGAGTTCGTACCTTGCTCAAACCATTTGTTAAGTCTGGTTTGTTTACATGCTGCCTCAGTTGAGACAAATTCAGTAACTTTCTTCAATACATTAGAACGTTGTTATGCATTCTTTTCCATGCCCACACACTGATGGGAAGTTCTGATTGCTGCTACAGGAAGAAAGTTTAAAAAGGGTTCAGGACACACGATGGAGTGCAAGAGGCTATGCAGTAAATATGACATGGAATCATTACAAAGACATTTTGACAACTCTAGAAAAACTGACAGAGACAGACGAAAGCTTAAACACACGAACAGACGCAGGAACTTTGCTAGTCACGACGCAATCATTTTTGTTTCTATGTTTCTTGGGCCTCTGGCAACCGGTGCTGCATGAAGTTAATGATGCCCAAAATTATTTGCAAACGGAGGGAACTTTGCTAGTCGCGATGCAATCATTTTCGTTTCTATGTTTCTGCATGAAGTTAATGATGCCCAAAATTATTTGCAAATGGAGGGAACTTTGCTAGTCGCAATGCAATAATTTTCGTTTCTATGTTTCTTGGGCCTCTGGCAACCGGTGCTGCATGAAGTTAATGATGCCCCAAATTATTTGCAAACGGAGGGAACTTTGCTAGTCGCGATGCAATCATTTTCGTTTCTATGTTTCTGCATGAAGTTAATGATGCCCAAAATTATTTGCAAATGGAGGGAACTTTGCTAGTCGCAATGCAATAATTTTCGTTTCTATGTTTCTTGGGCCTCTGGCAACCGGTGCTGCATGAAGTTAATGATGCCCAAAATTATTTGCAAATAGAGGGACTCAATGTACATCAGTGTGCTCAGAAAATAAGTGCCTTGCAGACGGTACCGATAGAGAAACGAGAAGAATTGGTAGACAGTGCTTTAAGTTATGCTAAAAGTTTGTGTGAAGACCTTGGCATTTCCATGGAACCTCGAAGACGAATAACGAGGAGGCAAATTTTTGACGACGGAAGTACAGATGCTGGCTTGTCCAACGAAAATGAGTTGAAAAGACAGATGTTTTCTTCATTAGATAAAGTGATTGCAGAAATTCGTGAGAGGTTCCGGCAGCTTCGGGATTTGGCGGAGAAATTTGCCCTTCTTACGCCAGCTAAACACTACTGGACGTTGACGACCACGCTTCTGATGACATTGACAAAGAGGAGTTCAAGCTGGAGCGCGTGCGACTACGGACTTTCGTAGCTGCCACAGACAATCAAAATAAATTAGTTAATTCAGGTCCACTTAGATTATTTAAGTTTATTCTGCAATCCAAGCTGGAAGTTACCCTACCCAACATAATAATAATGCTCTGAATATTCCTCACAGCTGCCATCAGCAATGCCAGCTGTGAGAGAGGCTTTTTCAAATTGAAGTTGATTAAAATTTATTTAAGGTCAACAATGAGTACATTGAGATTGACTAATCTGGCTATCTTGGCTATTGAGCACAAAGTAACTAATGCGATCGACATTGATAGTGCTATTAAAGACTTTGCTCTGAGGAAAAGTAGGAGAATAAAATTTTAGTTTAAGAATGACATTTTATTTTTAATCCTCCTAAAATGGTGACAGAGTTCTTCAGACTTTCTATCAATTTTTGAACCAAATTGCGAAAATAGGGGGCGGCAGAAACCCTCGCTACACCACTGTGTGCTGCTAGCAACTATCAGCTGTTAAAATTGCACACTATTTAGGGCTACTATATACTTGCTTGTGCAGCTCCCATACAGTAACATCTCTTGGGAAAAATCTGAATGAACTTTTGGTTCAACCCATTGCGAAATATAAATCAGTGGTACAAATGTAAATGAAATACTAATAACAAAACCATACTTTACAGTGTTATAAAAGTTTACCATTGTGTTACATATACTCTCCATTTTAAAATGAGTAGTTAATTAAATGTATACTCATTTACATTAGCATAGACAGACACATTTCAAAATTTTTAATAAAAATTAAACAATTTAAGAGGTACGCATTTCTGCTGGCTAGTTTCTACCAGACAGATAGATAGATAGATATAGATTTGTTCTCATCATTTCAATTTCAAAATTTTTTACATGTATTAAAGGGCTGAAGTTTTCTAATTTCAGCTGTAAGTCTTGGAATAACTAATGACGAAAAAATATTTTTAACTTCAGGTAACTATTCCTGTGAAGAATATGAGTAATTCATTTGCAAATTTGGATCACGTGAATGTGGCTGAAGAATGCTACAAGTCGCAACATAGCACTTGAAATGACAAACTTTATATTCACATTTTGCTGTTGAAAACTTAATATGATAGCAATGCTGTTGAACCTCTGAAATGTGCGGGAGTTCATTCTATGCTCCTTCCAACAGCTTCATGCAAACTCAGATTATATAACTCCACTCTGAGTGACACAAACCTAGTACCTAGCTGAAAATCATAAGGTTTATTTTATGGGGTTGTCGGAAAAGTCATGACATATTTTAGACATGTTTTGCAAAGGTCATTTATTGATAGAAAGAACAAAGATCAATCAATGATATAATGCCCGTTTTGTTCGATAACCTTTTGCCATCTTTCAGTGAGCTGCAGAATGCCTCGTTCACAAAAGGACCTGTCTTTCGTAGCGAAAAACTGTACAAGGTGCTGATTTACAGCCTCATCTGAATTGAATGTTATACCACGCAAAGACTGTTGAAGAGAGCGAAACAAGTGGAAGTCTGACAGCGCAAGGTCAGGCAAGTATGCTGGGTGTGGCAACACATCCCACCCAAGCTGCAATAATTTTTGGCAGGTGATCAAACTTGTGTGTGGTCTCGCGTTGTTGTGGTGGAACACAACACCTTTAACGATGAATGAGCTCTTGATGTTTCTGGATTCGTTCAAACTGTTCAATTAACAACAGTACACATTCAAATTGATTGTTTGGTTCCGTGGTAGAGCTCGAAAAACACGACACCTTTAAAATCCCACCAGACTGAGACCAGAACCTTCGGCTGACGAATGTCTGCTTTGGATGTCATTTGAGGCGAAGCAGCACGTTGGGACCAAGACCGTTTGCGCAGCACATTGTTGTACAAAATCCACTTTCTGTCACCAGTTATCAATCGCTTCAAAAAGGATAATTTTCCTCACGTTTAATGAGCATATCGTAGATGTTTATACGCGCCGTCAACTGAGTTTCTTTGAGTTTATGAGGAACCCACACATCAAGCTTGCTTACATATCCCAGCTTTTTCAGGTGGTCATGAATGCTTGAATGAAGGATGTGCAATGTGTCTGCAATCTCTCGTGTCGTGTAACATGCGTTTGACTCGATCAATGCCTTGATTTAGTCGTCGTTAACCTTGGTTGGCCTCCCGGATTGAGGAGCATTGTTGAGGTCAAAATCACCAGCACAGAATTTTGCGAACCACCGCTGGCACTGACGTTCTTGTAGAGCATTATCACTGTACACTTTACGCAACTTTTCACAAGCTTGACGCGCGTTCTTCCCTTTACGGAAGTAAAACAGTAAAATATGGCAAAAATGCACTGTTTGGTCTTCCATCTTCAACTTGATGTCAAATCTCCGCAAATCAACCAAATTGCTCACTATTCCTTTTAGACTGCAGCAAGAACTGGCTCCTGTCGAATGCCACAGCAATAACAGAGCTGTGCATGCCTCTAGTACTTCCAAAACCACCCAACCACGATCAGGTGCCAAAATACGTCATGACTTTTCCAACAACTCAATAGTACATAACAAAGATTTTAAAATGAACACGAACTTTGTGATTCCCATGGTTGAAAATTTAGCATATACTCTTTTCCAGAGTTTAAGCTGGCTCAAAAAATGCTGTAGTTAAAATGCTAAAATGGGGGTGGGGGGATTGCAGCAAAATGCTAAAGAAAAAGTTAGCTGCTTCTGTTGCTCGGTAAACCGTAACATCAATTTAATTGTTCACACCAACACTTTGGACATCAGTGGAAAACAAATTATTTTGGAAGATACCAACAAATTTAAAAAAACTCTATTGGACAGTATAAGTTGATATACATCTAACAGGTAAATAATGAATAAGGACTTATTTTTAAAATCATGATTAAATAAGCTTAAAATCCAAATCTTTATTACTTGCAAGGACATTGCTTTTTCTTGCTGCAACACACAATTCACAGTTCAAATATAGTGCTTCATCCATCCAGTTAACTTGCACCCATTTGTAAAGAGAGCATCATTTTCGCACAAGTTACTCAGAAGGTATACTGTAATCAGTAGCAATTTTACTTCTTTTTTTTTAACACACATTTTTTTTAGTTGATTTATCAGCACTGTGACTGGGGATGAGGGGAGGGGGATGAGATCTAATTCTTCTAGTCTGCATAATCTTACCCCGTGCCACCCGTTATAGAGTGCTCTAGAGTGTAATGGGTGGGTGAATGGATAGGGGTGGGGGGTTGGTTTGATTGAGCCAACAAGGTCCTGGAGGAACATACCTTAAGTAATAAGAAAATAACTGCAGAGTGCAAATCGCTGCCAGTATTTTGGAAACTAGTTTTCTCTGAAATAAAAAAGCTGGAGCAGAATCTGCAGATGGTTTCATATTTAAACAGCTGGCCCGATTTTGCTAAGCACACTAGTTTTTCTTTCACATTTTGGATTATCTTATTGCATTTCGTGAAAATAGCTACAGTAGCTTAACCTCTGCTCTTTTCCCAACAGAAAGCAGAAAATATCAACATCCCATAAAGTTCATTGTTCTTTACATACAGCTGTTTTCCTCTTTTTTTTTTTTTTATGGCAACTGATAAGAATTTCCTAGCAGTATTGTGTTTTCACTATAACAATAACGGGTTTCTTTAAATTTCAACAAATACATATAAATGAAAATGCAAATCTTTTAAATATATTTATCTTTTATCAACACGTTTTCCCATTTACATATTATTGGAAGCTGCCATACCTCCAAGAGTGAAAAACAGCACCTAAGTGGGACAACAGCAGATGATTTGTTATCATTTATGGTAGTCAAATAAATAAGCCTTATTTATGGTTTCAGTAATTATCTTCAGAAAATTACAGATTACTTTTTATTTTTTTAATATAATATGAAACCCTCAGAAGGCAAATCAGACATTTGAAGGCAACATTGCAATTTAATGCAATATAAACAAGTGAATCTTTCTCCAGTACAGTGTGATTAATTCTCAGGTAAGTTTAGTTCTGACATCCTTCACCTTGTGGAATTTTTGGTGTCATGGACAAGAAGAAGCATAGGATTGCTTCAACAAGTGAAACCTGAAGTTGTTCAGATTCCTAAGCTATAATTGTTTAGCTTCAGCTACTGGAGTTTCATTTTCCAGTAAAGTGAAAATGAAACTCCAGTAGCTGAAGCAGTTTTTTTCCAGTTCTCTAATACAGTGTGATTAATTCCCAGGTAAGTTTAGTTCTGACATCCTTCACCTTGTGGAAATTTTTGTATCGGGGACAAGAAGCAGCATAGGATTGCTTCAACTAGTGAAACCTGAAGTTGTTCAGATTCCTAAGCTATAATTGCTTAGCTTCAGCTATTGGAGTTTCATTTTGCCACGTGCTGTAGTGATAGCATACTGGAATGGAAATCGAGAGATGTGGGTTAGATTCCTACTCCAGAGTGATGTAATTTTCAAGTTTCCTGAGAAAATACACAACAAACTATAAGCAATTCAATCAATTTGGGACCCTGCAGAGGATTCTGTCTCAACTGAAAATACAATATATTTATGTTATTTTGATTAATATAATATTGTTGATGCTGTTATTTTTTTCTTTTTTTTTCTTTCTTTTTTTTTTTTTTTTTGCTGTTGTCTGACTATTTGATTCACCTGCTATCCAAGTTTGAATATAAAAGGCACGATTGGAAAGCAAGGGTTTGCAGACAAGAGCAGGTTTGCGCATGTGCAGTGACTTTAAGTAGTTCATAGAGGAGCTACTAGACACCACACTGTCAACAGCCAGCTGCTGCTTATCATTGTGCTGTATTGATTTAAAATGTGTGAGTAAGACAATAACTAATCCCACAAGTTGTGAAGTTCAGGCCACAATAAGATTTCTGCATGCAAAAACCTTAACATGGCCAAAATTTACTGTAAACTTTGTAAATTTACTGTAAACTTTGTAATGTTTATGGACTGAATGCGAGTGAAACAAAGGCAAGGAAATGGTGTAGGCAGTTCAGTGAAGAGCAAACAAACATTCGTGATGAAAAATGGAGTGGGAGGCTGTCAGTAGCGAGTGATGACATTGTTGAACAAGTGAACAACAAGTAAGAACTGTTCAATCGTTCACTGTACAGCCTGGATCTGGCACTGAAAAATGCCACTTGTTCCTCCACTTGAAGAAATTTTTAGTGTCAAAAGGTTTCTGTAATAATAATGAACTTAAAATGTAGGTGGAGAAGTGCCTGGGTAGACAGACCGACAGCAATATTCTTCGACAAGCGGATACAGAAGCAAGTGCCCTGATAAGACAAATGCCTGAATTGTGGAAGCAACAATGTGAAGAATTTTTCGAGCTGATTGGATCTTACTTTTCAAATGCCCTACATTTATATCATCATCATTGTCAACCATTATCAATCCACTGCTGGACGAAGGTCTCCCCGAGTTTCCTCCACAACCGTCTGTCTTGTGCCAGTCTCCTCCATGTCACTCCCGCATACTTTCGAATTTCATCCACCCATCTTCCATGTGGTCTTCTTCTGGGTCTTTTCCTGTCCCTTGGAATCCAATCTAAAATTTTGGCTGTCCATCGATGGTCTGTCCTTCTGGCAGTATGTCCAGCCCATTGCCATTTCAGGGATTTAACTCTGATCATGATGTCTTCCACTCTTGTCATTTTTCAGATCAACGAGTTCCTCTTCTTATCTCTCCTGGTTACACCAAGCATGCACCTCTCCATGCTACTTTCAGTTGTCTGCAGCCTTTGTATGTCTCTTTTAGTTAAGGTCCACGTCTCTGCACCATACGTAAGCACTGGAAGGATGCATTGATCAAACACTTTTCTTTTAAGACATAATGGCATATTGCTCTTGAAAATTATGCTGTTTCTTCCAAAAGCTCTCCAGGAAAGTTTTGTACGCAGATTAATTTCTTCACCAATGTGACTCTCACTTGATATCAGCTGTCCAAGATAAACGTACGTATCTGTTATCTCCAGCTTTTCTCCATCAATTGATAAATCTTCATTTCTTGTAAAAGCATTGAACATCATTTTTGTCTTCTGAAAGTTCATTTTTAATCCCACTTCTTTACTCTTGTCAGCAAGTTCCTGGATCATACTCTGCAGCTCTGATGGGGTAGTTGTAAAAATGACTATGTCATCAGCAAAACAAAGGTGGGTTAGTTAATCTCCATTAATCTTTATCCCTTTGTTTTCCCAGTTCAGTGATTGAAAGACATTTTCCAATGTAGCATTAAAGAGCTTCGGAGATATGGTGTCACCTTGTCTCACTTCTTTTCCAATTTTATGTGTGTTGTATTTTCAAACAGCCGAATCCTTGCACTTGCATTTTCATAGATGCTATTAATAATATTAATGTACGCATCTTCAATACCGCAGGATTTCAGAGCCATTGTAACTGCTGATGGTTTCACCGAATCAAAGGCTTTTTCATAATCGATAAAAGCCATGCACAATGGAAGTTTATATTCCCTCGCTCTTTCAATTACCATAATTTTCGGACTAAGAGCCGCAGGTTAAAAATTTTGCAATCTTGGAAGCAAAAGTTGCCGTAAGGGCCGCACCGGCATAAGGGCTGCACCTGTGAAGTCGTGGTGCTGCTCAGAAAACTAAATTATCTTCCTCATTTTCATGAATTAACTCACACCCAGCGTGATTATATGTATACTCAAAGGCTAATCTGCAATTCAGTTTCGATCTGCTTTATGCACTTATTTTTTCATACTGGCAAAATTTTTTATTTATACATTTTTTATTAATCATGTTAATGATGTTATTTGTTTGCCTTTATTAAATGCTCAAAACCATTTATGTAATCAATATAAATCACGGTTAATCTTAAGACTGCCGTTAGAATATCGCATTGCTCGTAAAACCGCACAATTGTCTAAATTCCATTCAATGTGGATGTCTGCTACAGGATGGTTCTCTGTTCACCGCAATAGAATCAGTCTTAGAAGTAATTAACTTATAAATTATCGCTTGTAATGCTTTCGATTTATGTTTTCTTTAATATGTTCCTTCTATGTTATGCTTTTTTTTTCTTTACCAGCAGCCTCGCATGTGTTCGCGGATCTGGCCGCCAACACTTCCATAACAGCGATGCCGCTCTCTTTCAAGTGCTTTGACCTACTTTCATTTACTGCGCACCGAGTCTTCACATTGAGCTCCGCTTATATATGAATCCATTCTTTTCTTCTTTTCCAGCCGAAGCCTTCAACTTCCACTATCGTCAGTCAATAAAAAAATAAAAATAAAATAAAAATCGAAGCAAAACTCAGGAGCACGAGCCAAGAAACACCTGTATCACATGTCAGATTAACCAAGAAGAGTGGACAGAATTTGTCTTTCCGTCCAGCCAGTATTGTTTGGAATAGGTCACTGCTAATGGAATCATCCTGGGGCAGGCTTTTGCATTGTTCATGTTTTTAAGCTTTTGTTCAGGAAAGTGCCCATCAAACCGGTCTCACCCACCCCACTGAAAATCATTGCACCTTCCTGCATGATGTATGCTGCAGCCAACGAAAGAGATATGCTAGTGCGCTATATCCACAGAAGCCTCGGATGTCACGCTACTTGTCTGTGTGCTTATGTCCCCTTATATCCCCCATTCCTCCATGCAAAGGGCATTTGAGTCAGGCATTCCTGTCCTCCCCCACTTTCCCTCCTAAACCAACATCAGGACAGCGGAGTTATCGTGTCTAACGTATGAATAGAAAGCGAGGGAAACTTGATCACAGTCGAGTTTGTGAAAAAAAAAGACGTGGTTTGAAAAAATTTACTAAGCATCAGCATGGAAAAAAAAAAAAAAAAAAAGGGAGGGAAGAAATAGTCTTATCGAAAACAAATTCAGCATAAGGGCCGCACACCCGAAAAATTTCACTTTTAGTAACGCAAGAGCCGCGGCTCTTAGCCCAAAAATTACGGTAGTTCTCTCAGTACGTGGATATGATCTATTGTGCTGTAGCCACTCCTGAATCCAGCTTGTTCTCTTGGTTGAGCCATGTCCAGTGTCACCTTCAAGTGGTGTGAAAGAACTTTAGTGAAGATTTTATAAATCACTGATAGGAGGCTGATAGGTCTGTAGTCCCTGAGATCCTCAATGTCACATACTATGATTAATGTTCTACTTCACAAACAAGCAGAATCTATCAATATTACTATAGTCTGGGATATCAGACATGCACACACACACACACACACACACACACACACACACACACACAAAAGCATGACTGTAAGTAAATCTTCAGCTTTTACTCATTAGCTTACCATCAGCAGAATATTTCTCTATAGCATCTGATAAGGTAAGAAAGTTGCCAGTGGACTTGGACATCTGGAAAAGTAAATAAAAACAATATTTATTGCCAGAAAGTGTTTTTTTAAGCTGATACACATTTTATGGCCATGTCCATACAGTACAGTACATATATTTATGGTTTTGCTCCAAAACGAACTTACAAATTTTGAGTTCATTCACCATGTGTTACAGCACATTACAACAACATGAATATTAAAATCAAAGCTCACCGCCATGAAAACTACTACTACAAAAAAAAAAAACCAACCTTCACTTAATTAATAAAGAATAAGACACAGCTAAAACACGTTAAAAAGAAATAATTTATTTTGAAAATTAAACTTCCCATAACCTTAAAAATTTCTCATTGAGGGCTGCCAAAGGTAAAAGCAAAGCATATTTTTGGAACCGATTTTGTGAAAAAACTGTTTGATTTAAACAAAAATAAATTTTGACTTGGGTGCCTCTTATTTTAGTCACTATCTAAAATAACCGCCATGCAGGTCACTTTTCATTCTTAAAATAAAGTTCTATAAACTAGAGTATGTTTAAAACATGAAATATTAATGAATTGCTTGCAAATCAAATACTATGCTATGTATTATTTCAATACATTTTCTTAAAACATGATTTAGAATATTTGATCTTTCATTAATTTTTGTATAAACATTAAATTTCATGACATTTCTCATCTGACTGAACTTGTGATGCCGAACATACATGAGGTCCGAACAAAAAGTTCTGAGACTAGGCCGATGTACAACAAAGTACTTACATTACTTCAGTCTGACTATGATCTCCCTCAAAGTAGTCTCCTTGGGCAGCGATACACAGCTGCCAGTGCTTTTGCCGCTGTTGGAATGCTCCCAGTCCTGTTCACGAATCACGTCAAGCACCAGCTGCGATTCGTGCTGGATCTCGTCCACGGTTTCAAAACAGCGACACTTGAGCTTCAGCTTCATCTTAGGGAACAGAAAGAAGTCGCAAGGGGTCAAATCCGGTGAGTAAGGTGGGTGAGGAAACAGGGTTTGAAAAAACCTAGCCCACTTGGTTTTTTTTTTTATTTTTTTTTTTTCGGGTTTTATTGGGCTTTTTCAGGTACTGTTGTAAAAACAACAACAAAGAAGCGACAATCAATGAGTAAATTCTGTCTTAAAAGGGCAAAAGGAATCTCTTGATAAAACAGTGGATAATTTTTTTTAAAGCTGCTAACATACCGTTCAATGCAGCAGAATTGAATCACTTTAAAACTAAGACTGAAACACTGAGACCTGGACATCAACCACCCTCAGCAAAAGCCATTGGTCGAAAACTGTTTGATACTGCAGCAGAAGAAACTAAATCTCAGCTTTCAGAAAAATAAAATTAGGCAGTTTAACTCTCATCATAGATGGTTGGTGCAATGTGAAGAATGAGTCAGTCCAAGCTATTAGAGTCCATACCAGAACAGAAAGTTTTTTGCTGTATGATGATGATACTGGATCAGAAAAGAAAACAGCAAAATATTGTGCTTCTAAATTAGAGGCGGCCATAAAGGAGTGCAAAGAAAAATTTGGCAAACCTGTTTTTGCTGTTGTAACTGAAAACAAAAACAAAATGATTAAAATGTGGAAAATTTTAAATGAAAGATATCAAACTCTCATAACATATGGATGCTCAGCACATCAGTTGAATTTGTTAAAAAAAGATGTTTCCCCAAAGACTGTTTTAAAGCAGATTGCGGCGGTGCAAAAATATTTTCGTAACGTAAGCCTACTTCAACCACATGGATGGTTCAAAGGAAAGCCTGGCTTAATACCTAATGAAACAAGGTGCCACAACTACCTAATGAAACAAGGTGCAACTTTCATCCCGATTGTGTTAAAACATTTGTGGCCAATTATCACAAATACAGAGAAATATCTTAAATTGCTATTGAGGAATTTGATCAATCTATTTAAAAAATCTTGGATAAAATGGGCATTTACCATGACGCTATGATTCTGGAAAAGCAGTTATCCATTGCTGCTAGCACACTGGACACACTTCAGAGAGACACAACGTCTGTTTCAGTTGCTATTGAAATATGGCTGGATTTACCACAACAAGAAATCCTGCAGCCCTACCATCTAGATTTTGAAAAAGGTTTGGACAAGCAATTCTTGCACCACATTTTCTAGCAAACCTCATGGATCTGAAATACAGAGGTAAGAAATGTAACCAAGAACAGGAGAGTATTGCAGAAGAGTGGATATCCACATTTCCCTCTGATTACACAGTCAAATAATATGACCATCCCCGGAATCACTGTGTACTTACCCAGGCATGTCACAGAGTGCATGAGACAAGGTCAACCACACGGAGATATAAGCAGCTGACCAGGACAGATGAGCCACAGTGTGTAACGTGAGCACAATGGGCTGATGTAATGATTTGATGAATGTTCAAAAAGAATTATCATTGTTTACGGTGCCAAGGGTGGAAGCATCTCAGAAACAGCAGACTTTGGGGGCTGTTTGCGAGGTGTACCAAGAATGGACCGCCAGCACAACGAGTACCTCCCGACATCACAACTGTGGAGCCCCGAAGGCCATCAACCCCAGGGGAGAACATCGCCTCTGTCAACTTGTAAAGGCCAATGTACATGCAACAGCTCAGCAATCGACCATGCAAGTGAATGCTGGGGAGCCCAGGTACATGTCCCCGATAACAGTGGAGCGAATCCTGTTACGCATGAATCTCCAGAGTCGATGCTGCGTCAAGGCACCCATGTTAACCCAGGGCCATTGGCAACGATGTCTGCAGTTCGCATGGGACTACCGTCATTGGACAGTAGAGAAAAGGTTGCCTTCACCGACAAATCAAGGTTTCTACTCCACAGAAGTGACTGGCTGTGGTGGACACGGCGTTAGACACACGAGAACCAACACCCGGACACGGTTGTAGGTCAAGTACAGGCCAGCGGTGGCAGTGTGCATGTCTGGGGGATGTTTACCTTGTATGCCCTGGGACTGCTAGTACCACCGGATGGGTCCCTGAACACCAATGTCTAACTGTCCGTTCTTGCAGACCACATGCATCCCCCTTCACATTGGATGTTTACCCTGGTGGTGATGGTATCAAAAGAAAAATGCACCCTGTAACATCACTAAGGCGGCACAAGACTGCTTCCAGGAACACGACAGCAATGCTTCCATTTTCCCTTGGTCGGCAAAATCGCCTGACCTCAATCCCTAAGTGCACTTGTGGGACTATTTGGATCGACCCACAACCATGTTATTTCCAGGACCTCTGTGCTCTGCTGCAGTCCGAATGGGCACACGTGCCTCAGGCAACCCTCCAAGGCCTCATTGAGTCCATACCGCGCCATTTCGTTGCTGTCATCACATTATTAGGTAGGTGGTCATATTATTCTGATACGACCATGTATTTGCCTGGTGTAATGGCTTTCAAAATTAATGAAAGCCTTTAACCCTAAATTCCTCAGTTTCTATTTCTAGCTCCACTCAGGCCTTAAACAGAATTAAAAACTTTGATTTACCCAGAACTGCTTTTATTATGGCTTCTTTGGACGTCGAGTCTCTCCTTCCGAATGTCCCTTTGGATGTAGTCCATTCAACCATTGTTAATAGACTGCAAGAGGACAACTCAGTTCCCCCCTTGAAATTGAAGCTACACTTTCAGCCCTTACAATTAGTTTCTAAACGCTCCTACTTTAAATTTGATGACAAGTTTTTTTCAACAGACAGAGGGTGCCACAATGGGGGCCCCCCTCTCTCCTGTTTTAGCCAAAATTTTATTACTGACCTTAGAGGATGATGTCTTACGGATATTTCCGCGTAAACCCTTACTTCTTTTAACATATGTTGACGATTTGTTAATATTCTGGCCACACTCTTTGGCCCTTTTGGATAAATTTACTGAATGTCTTTCTTCACAACTTCCTACCATCAGGTTTACCATGGAACTTGAGAGAGAAAGTAAATTGCCCTTCTTGGACTTTATGCTGATTCGAGATTTAAACTCTCACCAACTTCATTATTCTGTTTACCGCAAACCGACCTCTGTCCCCTGTATGATACCTTTCTCTTCGTTTCATCCCTCTGACCATAAAGCAGCCACACTCCGTTTTTTGATAAAACGGGCGTTCACACATTCCTCTACCCAAAAAGCAAGATCCGATGAACTGGATAGAGTGTTAACCTTGGCCCGCTCTTTTGGGTTCTCGGACCAATTTTTCCGGAGATTATTACACCAGAGATTAAACCTTACAACTTTGTCAATTACAACTACTCCAACCAAGTACATTGGCAAGATTGAATTTTACCCTCCTATTGTGTCTATCCTAAAGAAAGCATGCAATCGACACAATCTTTCATTCGGTGTAACCACTAGGAATATTTTTTCGTTAATTAGAAATGATAGAGATAAGGTATCACCACTGGTTAAACCTGGTGTTTATTGTATACCATTGATTCAACAGGTAAACAATGGTACCAACATGTTCTACATTGGATCAACACTTCGGACATTAAATATTCGTCTGGCTGAGCACAAATATGTACTCCGATCAAGATAATCTAACACGGCCCTAACAGCAGCTGCTAATAAAGAGGGTTACGCACCTGATTGGAATAACGTAAAAATCTTAAACTCAACTATTAACAAACGGACTGCCTTCTTCACTGAAAGCCTCTACGACTCCTGCTGTAACTCTGACCTCCCGGCCTATGTTTCGAGCCAGTGGAGACAGCTGGTTGCCCCCTCCGGACAACCAGATGTTGAAGACACTACGTAGTTCCTTTTTTGAACTGTAACTTTAACTTTTGTTATCTGGCATCTCCTTGAGACGAACTGGTGAAATGAATGATTGGTACTTGTACTTTATAATGATTGACTCTGCATTCCTACGACACTTAGCCTGATGATGGGGCCATGAGAGCCCGGAAACTTCTTGCTTTTAAATTATTTTAATTTGTAAATAAATTGGTTTTACTTTGCAAACTTTAAATGATTTCATTTATCGTACGCAGACAGCATTTGTGATACCTATTATGTTATATTCTGTTTCCCTATTTTTTTTGTTTCTGTAGTATGAATAGATAATGTTGGTCTATTCTATAGTTATTCTTTATAGGTGGCAAGCTATTTATATGCAACCATTTATTATTTTCAGGATTGTTTAATTTTCTTATTTCAGATCAGTTGCTTTGTCAGCTGATCTGAAAGGTTTGTTTTGTTTTCTAAATAATATAATCTGTCAACCATTGCCTTTGAGAAGGCAAGAAAGATAATCTAGTCATTATTCCTATTGTTATTAATTGTAAAAGAAAATATTTCATTGGGTGCTGATCTTCGACCATATATACTGATAGACTGCGCATGGCATCAAAATATTTGGCTCCAACATCGAAAACCCCGAAATCACGTGACATGTGTCAAAAAGATGGGTCACACACGCTGTGCTTATGTTTGCTCTGAGCGATTTAGTAAAGGAAGTTCTATAACTTTTCATGGGTAAGAAACGAATTAAATACCTAAATATATTCTTTGGATGCTTCATAATAATTTCACTATAGCACTTCAGTGTCGCCATCTTAAAATTTAAAGAAAAACGCCTTATTTTTATGGTGACAAACATGTGTAAGACATCGGATAGTTTTAGTTTTTGATGTATTTATAACATGAATTTTGTTTTTTACTTTATGATTTCTGCTTTAACAGTTTTCCGAAACACGAGGAAAATTGTAGAAATTTTAAATTTCAGCTAAATATATTGGGTATATAAATAAGTTTTGAGGGATTTCCGTTCGGTGTCGTACTTATTACTGCTCGCATGTATTTTAAGGTGGCAACACAGCGATATCGCAGTACGAGACACCAGCTGTCAGTCAGTATACGATGTTCAAATGAGGTGCGAAGACGTATGTGTTTTACTCGATGGAAAATGGCAACATTCGTCCCAACAAAACAGCATTTGCGGGAAGTGTTAGTGCATTACTTTATTGTCAAGAAAAGTGCTGCCGACAGCTATCGCTTAATGTCAGAAATCTATGGTGAACATTCCCCATCCATAAAAACATGTGAGTATTGGTTTAGACGATTCAAAAGGAACAATTTCGATGTCAGTGATAAAGAACGTTCTGGAACACCCAAAAAAATTGCTGATGCCGAATTGGAAGCTTTACTCGACGAGGATCCGTGCCAGGCCCAAAAAGAACTTGCAGTAGCATTAAATGTTAGTCAACCATGCATTTCACAACGTTTAGCTGCCATTGGAATGGTGCAAAAAGAAGGGAATTGGGTTCCACATGTTTTGTGGGAAAGAGACCTTGAACGTCGAAAAACCATTTGTGAATTGCTGCTTCAAAGGCAAAAAAGAAAGGGTTTTTTGCATCGTATTATTACTGCCAACGAGAAATGGATATGGTACAATAACCCTAAATGGCAGAAAGCATGGGTGAAGCCAGGTGAACTAGGTCCTTCAATGCCAAAACACAATATCCATGGTTCAAAGGTAGTGAATGCTGTGTATCTGGTGGAACCAGAAGGGTGTGATCCACTATGAAAACTGCTGAAACCGTCAGAAACTATTACTGGCGATCGGTATCGAACCCAATTAACGCATTTAAAATTAGCTCTCACGCAAAAACAGTCAAAATGGAAGAATAGACACAACAAAGTCATCTCACAGCATGACAACGCAAGACCACATGTTTCTCGGCTTGTGAAAAAGTACTTAGAAGGATCCGACTGGGAAGTTCTACCCCACCCGCCATATTCTCCAGATATTGCACCATCACATTGCTGGTCGATGCAGTCAGCACTTTCTGGAGAACGGTTTAGTTCTTATGAAGACATCAAAAATTGGCTGGACAACTGGATCTGTTCCAAGGAACCGGAATTCTTCCTTCGGGGTATATGTTCACTGCCCGAAAGATGGGGTAAAGTTGTAGCTTCAGAGGGAGCATACTTCGATTAATATTAAAATATTGTTTCTGTTCTCCAACAGCGTGTTTTGTTCCCCTCAAAACTTATTTATATACCCAATATTTTTTTCTTTTTGATTGGAGGTTTTACCATGAGCAACTCAGCAGTCGTCTGTCCCTAATTTAGGGCCACTGGTTATAGAAGAGGGTGACAGCCAGCGCTTTAAGACAAACACAATATCCATGCCTCACTGGGATTCGAACCCTGACCCATCTCGGACAAAGGCTAAATATTTAAACAGGAAGCTTGTCCATAAAATCATAATAGTACTTATGACATGGCATGCTAGTCCAAGCTCTTGTTGCCTTGCGGAACTTTACTTTTCTGCTAGGCATCATCTGCATTTGATTCGGAAATATGAAAATTATGGAATGGTGTTTACATAACAAGTATAGTATTTGGTACAACACAGTTTCAGTAAGTACACTGTTTTTAGTTCATCAGAAAACTTGTCGGTTTGGTATATAGCGATTCAAAGTTTGCATAAGTTTTCATTAGAGTAGCAAGTGCAATGATTCAACTTTTTGGGCCTGTTTTTTTTATATTTCCAATAATTATTACGGTGAGGCAGAAATAGTCAATAAGGTTCAATTGCTTAACCAGAAAACTTATGCCTACTGACATAAAAATATAGTAACGTAAGAAAGAAAACAAACCGGAATGCATGTTCCAAATTCTTCGCAAATGTTCATCACATTATAAATAATGAAATGCAAACAACCCGATCTAAGCATGTATATATCTCATAAGTAAACTTAAAGAGTTTTCCATATATATGAGGAGTTTTCACATAATGCACTGAAAATACTGAAGTTATGCAGCGTAAATTAGTAACATAACACCATTTTTACATGGAATTTCGAGTACAAACAAACTAATTCGCGTTAAAACACATGCAAAACTTACGACCACTTTTCGATCTAATTACTTCTAAACGATTGAAATAAAATTTTGACTGAGGTAGTTTTTTTTTCAACAAATATATCCTTATATACAATATTCCTAAAACCTACAGTTCAAATGTACACAATTTACTAATTCCTAATCCTTTAAAATGGCTTGTCAGCTCATAGGAAAATGTTGGAATTAAAAGGCATGCGACCATTTCTGACACGTCATGTGATCTGATGCCCTGACATGTTGGGACCACAACGGCTCTGATGTAGCTATTGCCAATGCGCAGTCCATTAGTATATATGGTCAAAGGTGCTGATTAAATTTGGAATATTGTAGAAGAAAAAAAAAATCTAATTTCGAAAAAACCCAGGTGTGTTTCAACTGGGCTCACGCTGGCGAACCCTGCGAAGAAGGGTAGTCATGCTGTTGTGGATGCAAAACTGGCATGTTGCTAATGCTCTGTGAGCTGCTGCATTGTCATGATGGAGCAGGAAATCGCCCCTGCGGTACGTTTCAGGCCATTTGCGGCGAATGTTCTCCCTAAGACGCCGAAGAACGTCACAGTAAAAAAGGGCGGCGATGGTCTGGCCCTGGAGGACAAATTCACGGTGCACAACCCCAGGAATGTTGAAGAACCCAATGAGCATGCTTTTGGTTGTGCTCCGGACCTGTCAGGCCTTCTTCAGTCATGGAGATGCCGGGCTCTTCCACTGCGACGACTGTTGTTTGGTCTCCATGTCGTAACCATAGACCCTAGCCTCATCCCCAGTGATGACCCGCGACAGGAATGTTGGTTCCCGTGGTCACCAAATATCGTGTAGCACAGCTCTCGATGTTCACCAAACAAAGCTACTCGGCACAATGACTCATGAAGATCACTGCCCTCGACTGTTGCTTGCGCATCCATTTAGTGCCATCTGTTGGCGCGCTAAGTACCAAATCTTGGAACTTTTTTTTATCGCACTACGTATATGAGAATGGTCATGGCTGCTAAGGAGCGACGAGTGCTTTCACCAGACTGGTATAATGATTGATTGATCATCTAGAAAAAACAAAAAGGCTTCATTTTATGCATGTGCAAAGTGCACTGGCTGACATACTTGGATGAAAAAAAAAGTAGTTTAAATTTTGGCATCACAACAGTAAAATCTTTAAAATGTCTTAGAATTTTAAGAAATGAGTGAGTGTACCATGATATTACTTATGATTAAAATAATAACAAATTCAAGAGTCAGCTATTACAATAAAATAATAATAATAATAATAGCATGTGTGAATGTGTTAGTTTGCTACCAAAATCAAACCTAACAAGAAATAAGAGAACAACTTTGATAGACCCTGTATGCTAAAAAAACAAAAGTCAGAATACGTTGAACTTTTATTTATACAACACTACATGCATCATAAATGAGGCAGATTTCACAAACAGAAATTTTTATGTGATGGAAGTGCTACTTACCTTTTCTGAGTTCAGAAGCAAGTGGCCATTAGCACGCACACCTTTAGGCCATTTGTTTGGCTCATTGGGCCAAATAGCACAGTGGCTATAAATGAAATATGTCAAATGATTTGGAACAAGATCTTTGCCGGAACATCGGATATCTAAAGGATACCAAAACTCAAATTCTCTTTTCATGCGATCTAATGTGCTCTTAGGAATCTTGGATTTGGGCAGAGGGACACCTTTGAAGAATATATAGTCCCAGACTTCAGGTGTCATATCCTCAGGTCTAAAATATAAATTAAATAGATGAATTACAGCACTTCCCACAAAAACAAGTACTGAAAACTTCCATATTACATATATGATGAAACCAACACAACAGTATAAAATGTAGCATTAAAATCACACAACATGGAACTAATCATAATTATAAGTGTTTCTCGATATAAAAAGATGAAAAACGTATTCGTTTTTAGTTTATATCCATTTAATGATAATGGTTTAACTTGTAACTTTTAACATGTTATTTTTCTTTTGTGTCAAATGCATTTCTCGATTGGAAAATACTAGGATTAGCTACAAGAAATTTGATAGACAAAGTTGTAACATACCTTTAGGTTGTAACAATTGTTGAGGCTAGTCGTTAGTGCATTGTTTTTCACTCAATTCTTGAGTTTAAACACTCCAAAAACAGCAGATATATTCTTCACACATGTGGACGCACTCATTGATTACAAAGTCCAAAAGAGGGGGCCTTCTTCAAGTGTACTTTGGACTGGAATACTATTAGGTCTAAAATTCTAAAGGCCAATGAGGTGGGGGAGTTTGGAAATCCATTAGATCAGTATAAAAAATGTCTCTTTTGAAAAATAATTGCTCCAAGAAGGGTAGTCATGACAAAAAACCAAGGACTAAAATTAACAGTAAAATGTTAAAATACCTTAGAATAAGAAGTACAAGTACGAGTCGTTTGAAATATTTCCGCACGAGAAAATGTAAGTCACCAAAAATATTATATTGTCCGATGCATTTCGGTAAACTTCAGGAACTTTGAGTTGTCCGTTCCTTTCGCAGTCCATACTGGCTGTGCCATGTACTCAGATCATGAATCTCTGCCTTCATGGGTTATGGCATGTCATCGATCTACAATGTTGCCAAATAATTTTTCAGTTTTATTTTATTTATAAATCTTATGGGATATAAAGGGATATAAATTAATTTGGTATTTTAGACTTGGTCCCTTCCTCAGGCTATCACATGTTATAGGTATGCTATGAGCAAATACTCCTAAACCCGAAAAACTCTTGAAATCTGAGACACTTCTGGCCTCAAGTATTTTGGATAAAAGATGCACAACCTGTATCATGCCATTCCTATATTTCCTCCTTACATCAGCAGCACTTACAAAAGTATTGACAAAATGACATCGGTACATACAGTTGATATACTGAAATCTGATTTTACTATAATTTTTAATTTGGAAAATATTTCCACTGTTCTAATTTAAAACACACACATGCACGAAATAAATATACCAGCTATTTTCAGAGGGGAAAATGCAGCCAAATATGAACTTTTACGGAAATACTTACAACTACAATATGTAAAATCTGCCATTATTGATCTAGGGTGAGCAGCATGTTGGAGACAGAATATTCCAGAATTGACAGAAAAATAGAGGAAGAAAATTTGTTGCAAACTCAAGTTTTTTTTAGTTGTCTGGGCAAAAACTATGGTGCCTGAACATCATATAATACACATGTGTGAGACTGATGGAATTGAAAGCACAAAAGCCTGCCCCAGATGGAACAATACAAATGTACAGAAGTTTCAACAAAAGAAAAAACAGTCTTATGTTCTTCAGTTATATCTGACACCAGTATATGGATTTTAGCTCAAGAAACATCAGCCTTAGATGTTCAATTGTTTCAAATGCCCAGCAATTACAAGAATTTTTTTTATCTCCAAGCTCTAAATTAGACATTCTTTTCAGAGTTCTATATCAATGATGATTCATTTAGAATAGGGCCACCCCTAGGATGTGAGGCACCCTGGGCCAAGATAATTTGCAGGGCACTTGCCTATATAAACAATTTGATTAAACAATGTATTACACAATTCATGGGTCCATGTGAGGTATACTGATCTATCAATAAAGATTTTGAATAATGGGTAGAGAACCATCATTTAATGGGAAGGCCAAGACTGCATTTGTTACTTCAGTGATGTGCATTTGATATGAATAATTTCCTTTCCCCTTCTCATCTGTAATTAAATCTTCATTTGCAAAAGAACATGAAGTTGCAGGAATTTCATCTGAGTTATTTGAATGCTGGATATGAGGAGCTTCATTTTCATCTTTGTGATGAGTAATTAAGTCTTCATTGACTACAGAATTTGGTTCATGCTCAACAGGAGTCAGTACATTTTCATAGTTTCCAGTTTTTAAGAATCAAAGATACCTCTTTAGAGATCTATTTCTCTTTACTTTTCAGCTTTCTTTCTTTTCTAAGCCACTCTCATATTTTATATATATATATTTTTTTGCTTTTGTCTAGAACTAGTCTCATACTTATTCTCAATTATTTAAAATATTAAAACATAAAATTTGAATGTATTTAAAGTACATTTTTTTATATTTATTTGTTATATATATATATATATATATAGAATGAAAATATTACAGAACAAAAATACAAAATTTCAAAACAAGTAAAAAACTGGAACAGGTTGCCGTCATCAGGAGAGCATCAACCTGTGGGAGTAGCCTTTCCAGTACCAACAAAACGACAAGGCAAGCCAAAATTGTCGGTTGGTCATGCTTCCTAGGCCACAAAACCAAATTCTAATAAGCACAAAAAAAAAAAAAAATTACAAAAATCAAATTTAAAAAAGAAGAATTAAAAGCTTACCGGCAGAACAAAAACCACGTCATGCCAAAGAGTCAAACAAGACTGAACAGAGCACCCACAAGAACCCAAATATATACACTGATAAGAAAGGTGGTCATGGTCAAACAACTAACTGGTAAGCCAAAAAATGTGTGAGTTGACAAGATGCAAAACTGTGTATGTAGATAAGATCTTCAGCTATTAGGAACCCACCAAATAGCACTTTATGTTACCTATATATTTAAAATTGTTAGGTCCTAGGTTAATAAAGCATGTCAATGTGTAATTTGAAACTTTTTGATACCGAATTAAAGTTCAAAATTAAATGGTTAAAATGATGCCTTAAGAATTTTTTAGGAAAATTGTTAGACTGCAATTTAAAAAGAAGAGCTTTGAGATTTTTTGCAAGTAAGAGCTGTGTACAGTGAATTTTAGCCATTCTATGAAACTGGGAGATGAGTAGATTACGATGTATAACTTTTGAAATATTGGATGACCAGTGAGTGTAGTGAATGATATCAAACTCAAAAGAGTTTCTTTTATCAAATAAATTCACATACCTCTTCCCTCCTCGTCCACCTGAACCTTGATACACCTGAACCTTGATAAAAAAACTCTTTTGAGTTTGATATCATTCACTACACTCACTGGTCATCCAATATTTCAAAAGTTATACATCGTAATCTACTCATCTCCCAGTTTCATAGAATGGCTAAAATTTGCTCTACACAGCTCTTACTTGCAAAAAATCTGAAAGCTCTTCTTTTTAAATTGCAGTCTAACAATTTTTCTAAAAATTTCTTAAGGCATCATTTTAACCATTTAATTTTGAACTTTAATTCGGTATCAAAAAGTTTCAAATTACACATTGATATGCTTTATTAACCTAGGACCTAACAATTTTAAATATATAGGTAACATAAAGTGCCCCTTCCTGTTGATCTAGCGGAGCTGAAACAGCATATCACAGCCACTGTCACTGCGCTTGATTCAGATATCTAACCTCGTGTTTGGGCGGAAATAGATTACCGGCTCGATGTGTGTCGTGTGACTAAGGGTGCACACATAGAACATCTGTGACTGTCTAAAAAAACTGGAAATATTCCCCTACAATTCTGTTACAGGTAACATAAAATATCTTACATTGTTCTTGTTTTATAGTGCATTGAAACTGTATACTTCTTTATGAATCACCCTGTATATGAATTACACACCCCTCACCTAACCCCTACCAGTTTCAAAATCAGTGCATATTTCAGTGGCACATGGCTGGAAAGAATAAAGCACTTCTTAAAAAATCACAGAGAGACAAAACATGGTCACACTTCCTTAATCAAATCATTCCATAATACATCAAACAAAGATCTTCGTTCTTTATCAGCAAGGAAAGTTAATAACATCATTTGGTGTGAGAACAGCTAGTGAGCAGACCATGCATTGTTGGTTCACAAAATTCCAGTCCAGAAATACGAGTCTACAAATTAATTAATACAGATGTTTGATATGGACTAGGAACATCAAACAGGTCATTGCTCTTTCCACGTTTATAAGTGAGTCACAGAAAAATTCTCATTGACCGCCACTGTGAAACGAACCCAGGTCTTCCAGTTACGTACCGGACATGCTTCCACTGCACCATAGTGGCCTCGAATTCCTCCAGACTCACATACACTAACTGCCAAGCCACTTGGCAGGTTGCTTTTTGGAGCCCTGCACAATGCTGGGGATTCACCAAAGATGGTAAAGCAGCAACTAAACAAATAATTAGAAGGAGAAATTAATAATTAATACAGACGTTTGACGTGGAGTAGGAACATCAAACAGAGGTCATTGGTCTTTCCACGTTTATAAGTGAGTCTCAGAAAAATTCTCATTGGCCACCACTGGGAATCGAACTCAGGTCTTCCAGTTACGTGCCGGAAGACTGGGTTCAATTTCGGTGGCGGCCAATGAGAATTTTTCTGTGACTTACTCCCGGTGGCTGCCAATGAGAATTTTTCTGTGACTCACTGATGACCTCTGTTTGATCTACAAATTAAACCTTGTGGACACAACCCTGCAACCATTAATCCTGTTGAATTTAAGGAAATTATTGAAACGGATCCATTACAAATAGTACGGGAGGTGGCAAAGAAGTTAAACATCCACTATTCAACAGTGTCCAGGTACCTGTTGGCCATACATATAGTGAAAAAACTTGATCAATGGGTGCTGCAAGTGCAAACCCGGGAACACAAGGCATGTGCCCACTTGATCAGTGGGTGCTGCGTGTGTAAACCCAGAAACACAAGGCACATTCCCTCAAAGTGTGCTCTCCTATGCTTGACTGTAACAAAAAGAGAAGGATTTCTGCAGTGCAATGTGACTATTGATGAGAAGTGGATCCTATACAATAATCATACATGTTCCACTCAATGGTTAAATGCCGATGAAACTCCCAAGAACATGCCAAAGCCAGCTCTGCACCCAAAGAAAGTGATGGTCACTGAATGGTGGTCATCTGCAGGTGTGATCCACCATTCATTCTTCAGACCCAGTTAGACCATCACTGTGGAATGCTACTGTGACAACCTGCAACATGTGCAAGAAAAATTGTGCAGAAAACAGCCAGCATTGGTCAATAGACAGGGTGTCTTGATGTTTCATGATAACGCTTGCCCCCACATCACATAAATAACTGTGCAAAAACTTCACCAGTTAGGATATGAGACTCTGTCACACTTCTTTTACTCTCAAGACCTTGCTACAACAGACTATTACATCCTTTGGCATCTGGACGGTTTTCCCTGTCTAAGAGGGCCTTCAACAATGATGCAACTGTTTTCCAGGCATTTAAAGTGTCCTCTTTTATGCTTGACTGTAATAAAAAGAGGATTTCTGCAGTGCAATGTGACTACTGATGAGAAGTGGATCCTATACAATAATCATAGATGTTCCACTCCATGGTTGGATGCCAATGAAGCTTATCATTGCTTTTAGCTTTATCACGGTTATTTTACTACTTCATCAAATGGCAAGTTTGATTGCAGTTTATTACATTTTTAACTTCGTCAGATTTTAACTATCTTCTTCATCCTACATCTTTTAGCTTCTTCAGGTTTCAACTGTAGTTAACTATGTTCTTTTACTCTCTTCATATTTTTTAATTTGTTCATGAATTTTTACTTGGTCATCTTCACCAGGATTCTACATGGAAGATTACTCCAACAAGGTACGTGACTCCTCCTACAGCATAAATTTAAAAATGTGTTGAACAGATTTTACTAAATAAGGTTATTTATTAGTGACCATTATTTAAACCTATTAATTTACAGACTTTATCACCTCCAGAGAACTGGAATTTGTCAAAGTTGGCACGAACACCTGAGACACATTTGAAGAAATTTTTTGATGCTGCTGGTAACTTTTATGATTGATCTGGTAGGCTGCTTCTGCTTTTATGCTTGCTTTCAGCTCCCCAATGAAATTGGCCATTTCAACTCTGACAACCCAATGTTTCATAAATCTTGCAGTTACTTCAACATTCAAGAGTGCAGTTTTTAGCTCACCATCTTTTATGATCACTCTCAAGGTTCTTTGTGGCTATTTTAAAATCTGTACAAATTATATGATAATACAAAATTAATCAATTCTAAAGTTTTTGTTCCACTTTCACCCAGCAAAAAATAAAAATAAAAATAAAATAAAATAAAACAAGAAACCTGCTTTGTGCCATGCTAAGAGTTTTGTATCAAGAGTACAAGATATCTTACTGAAGCTGAACCCTTGAGGATATACAATTGAACTTCCAACAGCAGCTGGCAGTTGCTCCAATCGACATTAGTTCACAAAAGTTCTCACTTCTGTATGCACAATTACCTACAATTTTTGTAATATGACAATGCATAAATGTTATTATATCTGTCTTAGAACCTTTGGTCATGGTACACATTTATGGTAATGAGATGACACCCAATGACAGAACTACGTAAGTAAAATACAATAAGAAAGAAAACCACTCACTTTATGTTAAAAGGAGAACCTTTCTGACCATTTAGACTGCCCTTGACTCCTCCTTGAAGAATGTGAGCTACTGTGTAGTAAGCCATATATATCGTGGAATCAGAGAGTGATTCAATTAACCAGTCTTCATCCCATGGAAGCCTGGTTCCTGTCATAAAAAGGAAAAAAAAAGTTTATCACCTCACATTCATCAAAAATTTTATGTACCAATAAACAAAAGACTCATATGCAAGAGTACAATATGTTCTCATTCCTCAAAGTCCTACAAGAGATATCATACTTGTTCACAAAGCACTGTTACAGTATAAATGCACAAATTCAGAGAAGTATGGCAGAGCTTGTGCTGAAAGACCAAAGAAAGAAGTGAAAGAGTAAACGACTGCTGCTCTTTATGAACTCAGTATGCAAATTCCACACATCACTGTTCAAGTAATAAGTTTAGATGTCAGTGTATCAACTGGCAGTGTGAAAACAATTATTCATCAACATTTAAAGTTTCTCAAGATCTGTGCCAAATAGGTACACCAGAAACTTCTAAAACAGCAAGAAAAAAAAAAAAAAAAAAAAAAGGCTAGATTTTACTTGTGCAAGGAGATGCATGCAATGTCTGAACATTCTGGCCCAAAAAGAAAACAGACATTGTCACAGATTACAAGATGAGGTTTTATTATCACACAGCTCCTAGAAAGTTTGATAGCTATGTTTTGGGGGGTTTAACAACCATGAGCAACTTGATGGACTGTAAGCAATAGTCCATCTCTAATTTAGGACCATTGATTCAAGAGAAGGGAGAGAACCAGTGCTAAAAGACAAATACAACATCCATGCCTCACCAGGATTTGAATCCAGACCCAACTCAGATGAATGGTTAGAAGCCAGCACTGGGGGCAGCTTACTATGTTTGGGTTCCAGAAAAGGAACCACATCCCCAAATTCTCTGACATGACTTTTGCTTGAAAAAAGGAAGAGGATGTTTTACCTGAAAAAATGGCTATAAACGGATAATACTACTACAACACTGATTTGCTCCAAATGGTTAAGGAGACGAAGGAGCAGCGTCCAACAACAGGTTTGTTAAAGGTTCTCTTTCTTTACGATGATATCCATGCTCACAAAACAGTGAAAGTTACAGCCTATCTGGGGCAGGAAAAATTCAAACAGCTACCTCATTGTGCATATACACATATATATTCACCCCTTCCTGCACCATACTCAGGGACAAAAGAGTATTTACTAGATTTTGTTGTTCATGAACAGTGTTCGAAACACCTAGTTGTTGACACTCATGTGATGAGAGGTGCAGATGTTGGCTTTGATCATTACTTGGTAGTGTCACGAGTGAAACTGAATATTGGTTGGAGGAAAATGAATAGGAGGAGGCTTAGGATGGTCATGGAAAGAGTAAAGGTTGAAAGGCTCCTTGAAGATCATGAATGTAACTCTAATTTACTCAGAGAATGACTGAAGGAGCTGAAGTCATGTGAGGGGGATGTAGAAAAGAAGTGGGGATGTTTTAAGAGCTGTGTTGTCACTGCAGCTGAAGAGGTCTGTGGCATCACAATAATAGGTAACATTAGAGGTAATGCTTGATGGAATAGTGAGATTGAAGAGGCAGTAAAGAGAAAGAAGGAAGCATAATTGGGAATGTTGCAAGGTAAAGTTTCTGAAGATGAATATTGCTGTAAGAAGTGTGAGGCTTAGCCAAGCTGGTTTGCCAGAGTAAGGCAAATGATAGGAAGGAAAAGGTGGAAAGGCATGAATTGGCTTTTTGGAAAGATAGACAATCTTTCTGGAAGTACATGAGACACATGAAAAATGGGTTGCAAGACCTTGCAGAGTGTATTCAATCAGAGTTGCAGAGTATTCCCCAACAATGAGTACCATCAAGCATTCCAGAATAGGCATAGACATCTGCAACTTTCCATAGATGCTGCATGAGAGAGTACTTCGAAGGACAGTAAAACTTTTGTTGGGGTAAGTGGAATGGTTTTGTTCTGTGAATGCATGTCAAAAACTTTTCAAATGACCCTTGTAGCCATTAAACTGGGCATTTCTAGCAAAGGTAGATCTACAAAAGAAGGAAACAAATGCTTTGGTGTCTTATATTAATTTATCAACATAACCTGCATTTTGAAATCGCTACAATGTTTAAGACAAATTTAGTCATATGTTCATATCAGCTTGATTGGTACAGGAATATTGTTTTCTTAAGACATACTTTCTTAAAAGTCACCCAAATGATACATTCAAGACAGTTTTGAAGAAATATCTTGAATGCATCATTTGAGTAAATAGACAATAAAATTTAAAATCTGGATTTGCTGATGTGTCATAACAAATGATTTGTAACTTCACATCTTCAAAAAATTTTGCTCTTGAGTGAAGCTAAATCTAGTACAGAAACAAGCAAAAACCTCAAAGTATTTATAAATATTTGTATAAATTTTCATGAACATTTACAAAAGCAACAGCAAATAATTTAATATTTCATCTTCCACAAGTAATACGTAAAAACAGAAAAAAAAGAGTGTTTTACCCAATCCATATGATCTTGAAAAGGCATGCTCATGCAACCAGTCAAGTGTAGCTACAAAATTTTTTCGTACTTCTTCAGAATGTGTTTCCATCTGGGCCAATGCCTTATCTGCTTGGGCTCTCCAAGATGGTTCACCATAATCAAGATACCTGTCAATATAGCATCACCACATCTTCATAAAGTACACTCACAGACTGCATGTAAACTAAATATCTAAAATAATGTCATGCAAATAAAAAAGCAAACGTTTCATACCTCTTTTTAGTGCCAATAACTATAAACACAAATCATACATAAGAGTGGAATTTAGAATCTCTATGCATTCATATAGTACCCAAATTCGCATATATCAACTTGCCATATACAGAGGGTTTTCCAAAATAATGGAAACGCCTCACTGAAAACAGTGACTTTGGTGTGTGCTGCTTTTTGAGTAAAACGAGCATGTAGCTACAATTTTTTTCTAAAAAAGTGCTGCTTATAGTCTCAAGCATCTGTGTGATTGCATTGTAAATTGGTGTTTGCATAATTTCGTTCCAGGGGAAGGCACAATGAGTGACCTGTCGGAGTTCCGAAAAGGGCAGATTGTAGGGGTCCGTCTGGTTGGTGTGTCGGTAACCACAGCGGCACAGGTATTGGGGGTATCAAGAGGTACCGTGTCAAAGGCCAAGACAGCATACAATGTTCATGGCACATCATCATCTGCGAGACACAACTGTGCAAGGAAAACCAAACTTACTGCGAGAGACAGGAGGACATTTAAAGAGGATTGTGATCGCGAGAAGGAAGACCATGGTGACGAAAGTGACTGCTGAGCTTAATGCACATCTCCAAAACACAGTGTCGACCCATACAGTGCGAAGGGAATTACATAAGCACAATATTTACAGCGGAGCTGCGATTGCAAAACCCCTAGTGTCACAGGTGAATATGAAACGGAGAACACAGTGGTGCCAGGAACATAAAACTTTGGACTGCAGATCAATGGAAACATGTCTTGTTTTCCGATGAATCAAGTTTCTGACTATTCCCCACCACAGGATCAGTTTACGTGTGGAGAACACCCGCAGAAGCCTACAACCCAGACTTCCTACAGCGAAGCATGGGGACGGTTCCATAATGGTTTGGGCCATGATCGCCTGGTTTACAGCAGGTCCCATTATCACCTTACATGGATGGATCATTAGCGGTGACTATGTCACCATTTTGGCCGACCGTGTGCGTTCAATGGCACAGACATTGTTTCCGTCAGGGGATTGCACCTTTCAAGAAGACAATGCCCCGATTCACAGAAGTTGAACGGTTTAATCATGGGTTGAGGAACACAAGGATGAAGTTGCACACCTTCCCTGGCCTGCACAATCGCCAGACTTAAACATCATTGAGCCCTGGTCTGTGTTGGAAAACAGATTGCGATCCCGTTATCCTCCTCCAGAGTCTCTTAAGAAATTGGAGCAGTTTCTGCAGGAAGAATGGTACAACATACCACTTAGCACCATCCAGAACTTCTATGCATCCATTCCAAGGAGGATTCAAGCAATTTTAAATGCCAAGGATGCTCTCACACCACATTAGGTGTGCAACACCTATTGTTTCAAGGTGTTTCCATTATTTTGGACAACCCCTGTAGTACCCCATCTTCAGATATATCAACTTGCCATATATATTTATATACAACTTGCTCACACTCAGCATTGAGGGGCAAGAAAAGTACCTCTGTTACTAAAGAAAGACAATAAAACATAACACAAAAAACAAGTCTTACATTTGGAAAGACTGCCAATTAGCCCACCCCAAATAGAATATTTTAAACACATGAAATCCATGAAACATAAGTTGTTGCAAAAGTCTGTTTATGCAAACATTTCTTGGGGGAAAAAAAAAAAAAAAAAGCCACGTGTTTTAGGCCCGAAATCTGTGTACAAAAGCATAGTTTGGAAATGAGTCTGGTGTTGTATGACATCAAAAGACCCATATTAATGTCAAAACTCCAGCAATTATCACATTTTACATGAAATCTTTATAGCAGTCAAGCTTGACCACTGCCATAATTCTAGGTATATGTGGGCATAACTGAGGTTTCTTTCCAAATATAAATTTCCAAAAAATCCCACAAAGTCACATACTGTGAAACTGTACGCAGGATAGTTACTCAAATCCTGACCACTGCAGTGATCACAACATGTTAACAGATATTAAAGCCGACAAAGTGAAAACTGACTTTGATTTCAACCTTTAACCCTTTGCACTCCAACAGTGAGTCTCACTCACCACCCTATTCGTTACATTAACTCCAACGGTGAGTTACACTCACCAGCCTAATCTGTACATTAGCTTCAATGGTGAGTCTCACTCACCACCCTATTCCTTATATTACCTCCAATGGTATGCTTTCACCGACTCATTAATGTCAATTGTTTTACTCTTCTACACGTTATTCTGCATTAGTGTAGAGATTCAAGACGTTACCAGAACCAATAACAATTCAATTATGATTTTTACAAAATAACATCCATTAACAGTATTATTACATATCAGTACTTACTCTGCCTATGGCTGCGCCCTTTCTTCTGGTATATGATTCATTGTTGAATTCTTCGGAATTGTATCTCATCCATGTACAACTCTGCTGGGCAGATTCTATTGGGCTGCATCTGAGCCAAAATGTGAACACAAAAAGGTGTTTATACAGGCTGTCCACAGAATTATCAAACCTGATTTCCCAGACCAAATATATAAGAAATTCGTGACCGTACACAAACAGGTTTATTTTGAGTTTTTCAATATATGTGCCATGATAACAAATAAAATTGAATTGGATAATTTAGAAACTTATATTATTTAAAAGTGTTTCTGTTTGACATATAAAGTTTCCCAAATAACTGATTCATTTAATTATTATTTTTTTTTTAGTTGGCCTCCACCTTCCCCATAGCCGTCCAACTCACACCTTTTTTAATTTTAAGTTTACTCTTTTTTTCATGGTTTTACATTTATTGAAGAAACATTCAAACAAACCCATACACAATATTCAGAACAGTTACTATAAAAATATTACAGTAGGAACACAGTCACAGTTTTTATATTACACACCACTTTTCTTCTTTTCCCAATCTGAAATCTTCGCCTGCAATGCTGCTGCTTCCAACTCTAGTTCCTTCCGTAATCTTTGTCTGTTTTCCTTCAATTCCTTTATTTCATGATCAATTTTTCTTTTTTCCTTCAGTTTTAGTTCTTCGTTTTGAAGAATTTTTTTCTGAAGATAATCCTGATATCTTCGTCTGGAGGCTCTTACAGAAAGAAGAAGCCTTCTATTGATGGCAATGTGTTCTACTCCTCCCACATTTTTAATGGCATCAAAAACTGTTCTCTGACAAATCAGGGATTCTTCCAGGAGATTTTCTACAAGAAGAGACTTATTGACAGAAAATCCACCTTCCACTGAAGCATTTCCTTGAGACATAATGAGACAAATTTTTATTACATCCCAAAGTTCACCGAATTGTTTTTGGTTGTCAAGTAGAGCACTGTAAAATTTGTCTAATCCAATGGAATCATCATGACTGTCTAAAAAGTCATCAGACTGAGACTTTACAGCAGATTGAGCTTCTACACACAACGAAGTGTACTGTTTATTGAATGAAGCGTACATCATCTTTCACTACATAAGCATTAAGGTCACTGGGCTTCACATCATCTTTCACATCATAAGTATTTGAGTCATTAGACTTAATATTTTTTAGAAGTACTGATTCCACATTTCCTGAGCTTGTTGATGGCAAGAGTTTGTTATTACAAAGAGAGTTCTTTTTCACAGAGGAAGTGAAAGAAACAAGACTGGGCTGAGACATTTTAGCACAGATGTTTTTGAATTGATTAGGGCCATTTCCGTGGCTGGAGACTGCCTGATGCTGATTCATTGTCACAGTTCACAGCAGCTATCCAACCGGAAAACTCAGGATTTAATTGTTCGTCCAACCATTGTTCATTAAACACACAACACTTTGACATTGCTGCAGTCTTAATTGCTTTTTAACAAGGTATAACTTATATCACAAATTTTCTTCTACTCCTTTGATCGAAAACAAAAAGAGAAATGTTAACAAGTAATGTAACACAACTTACAATAATAGGTAGGAAATACAAGGTTACATTAGTAGGAAGAGGAAGTTAGTGACTGTCTGCAACACCAAGCGCAAGTGTGTTGGGCGATGAGGGCGTCACTCCCCGACGCCGAGTTAAAACTAGTTGTAGTCTGTGATTGAAATTTCCCTGACTTTTTTTTAAATATCACTGATTTTTCCTGACCTTTACCAACGTTTCAGGCATTTCACTGGTTTTCCCTGATTTCCCCTGACTTTCCAGAATGTGGACACCCTGCTAGACTTCACGTCAGAACATGATATATGAAACGATGAAGGTTAAAATATCTGAAGTCCCTCGACACACATTGAAGCCTGAATATGAAATAGTACAAAGGTTAAAATATCCGAAGCATCAAGACTTCATGTCAGAACTTGATAGAGATAAAATTTAAGAATAAATAAATGAAATGAATAATAATGAAATGGTTCCAATGGTGCCTGAGAGGCACATAAAAGGTTTTGTGGTTCAAAGTGATGTAATTGGAATCTGTACAGAAGTGGTGGAAGTAAGCATCCAAAGTGTATTATATAATTATTGTAGTGCAGAATTTTTAGAAGTATCTTTGTATTATTGTTCCCATATTATTGCATTATACATTTCTTCAAAATTTTTCCTGTTTTGTAGGTCAGAAAAATGGATGTAAATGATGATATTCATAGCAGTGATGATGAATTTGATTTAACGTTATTGAGAGACAATATCGATAATGTCATGATAGACACAAATGAACATAGTGATCAAGATAACAGTAGTGACGATAGTGATGAAAGAATGGGTATAAGAGAACAAAAAATTAGAGTAATGGAAAGCAAAACTGATTCTGATCCCATAGAAGACGACAATCATTCTGAATGGGAAGATGTGACAGAAACTGAGAACTTACCAAGGATAACAACATTTAGAAGAGGCGAAAAAGCAACAGGGCCAAATGTACCAGAAAATGTGACGAACCCACTTCATTTCTTCAAATTATTTTTTACCAACATCCTGATTAATGGAATTATAACTGAAACAAATAATTATGCTCACAATAAACTGAATGGCAAGAAGTTAGTGGAACATTCAATTTGACGAACCTGGACAGAAGTAAATAGGGAAGAATTTCTGGCATTCACAGCTGTAATTCTGGATATGGGGACAATGCCACTGGCAAACATCCAAGAATATGGGTTAATGCAGGATAACAGTCGGATTCCTTTTTTTCCCCCAACACATTTACCAGAAAAGGGTTCAACCAAATCTTTTGGATGCTTTATTTGAAGACAATTACAGCCGGAAGTACAGACATAAGAAATTGTGTAGAATGAGTTAGTTCTTTCTTGGAAGACAAACTCTACTTTTTTGGAATATTTTGTCCCCGGAGAGAATATCTGTATAGATGAATCAGTTGTGAAATTCAAAGGGAAAATTTCCTTCATCACTTACAATCTTAACAAACTGACCAAATGGGGAATAAGGATTTATGTACTTTGTGATTCTGCAACTGGATATATTTGTGGTATTCTTCCATATTATGGAAGTATCACAACAGAGAAGTTGCCAAGGCCAGATCTTCCTGTGACAACCAGAATCCCTTTGCACTTATACAAAATGCACACATACATATCACTAAGCTGTTCTCTGAGATTCAGAGGTTAGCTCCACAAAGAAATACAAACTACCAGATAATTTCTACACTTATACAAAAATTAAATGCTGTTAGATAAAGTTCCTGGTTGCCCCTAGCTGAGGAATTATCAAAAATGCAATGCCATTTAACTGGAACTATCCAAACAAAACAAAAAGGATTGCCAATTGTCATAAGGAAACCAAAATTTGGAAAGGCAAAATCAATAGCATTTCGAAAAAGAAACAATCTGTTGTTAGCCTGGAAAGATAAGCAAGTTGTGACCATGCTGGCAAATTGGAACAATGCTGGAATGACTGCCATAAGGAGGTTTGAACGAGGTAGTGTTGAAATTCAAATTAAAAAACCATACCTTGTCCTAAATAATATCAATTTAATGGGAGGCATTGACCTAGCTACAGTGCCTAGAAGAATTAGTGTGACGTGCTCCATAAGATGTCCCTCACGGTTTTGTGACCAATCGTCATGAAATGACAGAGGGCGCTGGCATCGGAAGTTACGTTAGGATGCTTCATCGGCTTCATGCTATTCAATGGTGGGAAGTTTGTTTGCCAAGGATTTGCTACCTTACGAAACTTCAAATTTTCACAAAACAAAGGTTAGTGGAGGGAAATCTTTTTGGCAGTATCTTTGCTAATTCGTTGTAGCTCAATCATAACAGTAATACACTAGGTAATTCAACAGTTGATCACTAAAACGTAATAGGCTTATTCGGGTGTTAGTGTGCTAGTTTTATTCAACTGTGGATTGTTTATAACGAAATTTATTTCCGAAATTAGTAACTTTTTATTCGTGAAGATGTAGAAGTTGATCAAGTATTGGCTGTCACACGTTAAACCTACTGTGTGGTTAAACTTAAGTGCAGTACTGAAATCGACTGCAACAGTTATAAGATCATAGGGAAAATAATGTCAGCTATGAATGGACTGGGAAATTCTGCATTAGCAAATAATAAAAAACAGAAAACGGAAAAGGCAAAGCAGCTGTTTTGTGCCAGGATGTAATACTGGCTATAAATCCTGCAAAAATAAAATTGCTGTCCCCAAAATTCCTGATATGTTGAGCAAATGGGATAAGGCAATTCCCAGAGCTGATAAGAAACTTGATGAAAGTTGTGTTGTATGTGCCTTGCACTTTGAATCTAAATTCATTGAGATGCATTATCGTTCCGCTATTCAAGGTAAGGAAGTTCTAACATGCCGAGACAAACCATTACTCAAGCCTGACGCCATACCTACTATTTTCCCAAATGTAAAAGGCATTTAAAAGGCGAACGACTAATTAGTTTTTTCCAATTTTTTAAGAGGGGGGGGGGGGGGCACATGCCCTACTCTGCCTTCCCCACGTTACGCCTGTGTGTATGCTACATTAATAATTTCCTTATTTTTAAGGGTAAAAATAGTTTACAGGAACTGCATAGAATTATCCCATTTAGACAGACTCCATGAACACCCACTTCTTAATTTTTACCTTGTTAAACTTTTTACTTAAAGTGCAAAAGAATTTTCCTCTTTTCACTGCAAACCCATTTGAATAGCAAATTTAATCACATAATTATTATAAGGTGAAGAAAAGTAAAGAAAAATGTTATAATTATTTTTCTTTAAAAGAATGTCATCATATACATTCAGTTTTTGTATATTTACTTCTGTCCAGTATGATTCATTTTGTTTATCGTATCACAGGCAAAGTTTTTTTAGGAATGATTTTTATAAATGGATTACAGTTAGTATATTATTAGAAAATAGACCCATTTTAAAAATAGTAATCGCATTTTTTGTATTCTATTTTCAACTCATTAAAAGGCTTCTTTTCAAAGCCAACTAAATGGAAAGTTTTAATATTTATTTTGATCCCATGTTCTTACCAAGAAATTTAGTCACTCATTGCTGAAAAATGAAGTACATTATTAAATAATTTATAAAGTTTTTAGGTTACTGAATTTTAAGACATTATTGGAATGCAAATTATAAAGCCGATGTCTCATTGAGAAAATATTTCCCCCCTTTTTTTTCCGGTAAGGTTTTGAGGGGCAAAACATTTTTTTATTTTTTTTATTTTTACTTTATACTGTAAGTTGATGTTTCAGTGATTGTAAACTGCATATTGGTCTCCAGTGTTTTTGCATAATGTAACCCATGTATGACTCTAAAACTTCCGAAATTTCTAACATTAATGTTGACGTTAGCACAATGCAAAGCTTAACTTAAAAACTTAAACTACGATACCCTTATTAACGAATCTTGAGCACCCGGTTCGTTATTTATTTTTTGGGGGGGGGAGGTGAAAGAGGTGTGTTGATTATTTCGTATATACTTAAGTTATCTGCTTATAAAATATCGTTCAAGGAGTACACATAATACTGACGAGCTGGGTGTGTGTCATAGAAAGATGTGTGTTTTCGTCGTCCTTCCTCCCTGAAAAGTGACGTGACATTCGCTGGCAGCACCATCTACCGCTTTCATGATTGCGGGCAGCAAGTTTTTCTGCGAGCACGACACACTAATTCTTCTAGGCACTGTAACCTAGCCAACCAGTATGCATCAACATAAATGTTTTTTGAGGAAATCACTCAAATGGTGGCGCAAGTTATTTTTCTGGGGTTTAGAAATATGTGTAATTAATTCCTTTATACAGGGTGTCTACTGATTTTCAATGAACGAAATTCATGGCTTTTACATGACTTTTCATGACCTCTTCAGTTAAATTCATGACCTCGACAATGCGATACCAATGACAACCTTTTTCTTAGCACTTTGCTTAGCTGGAGGAGTTTTTAACTATTATTTTACACATTACTGTTTTCTGATTGTAGCTGTTTTAGCAGCAGATTTAGAAGAAATAAAGAAAAACACTATCATCATTGCATCAACATTACCAAACCAAAAGAAATTTCTGAGAATGGCTTTTACAAGTCTTTCAAGTAAGCAAGTGAAAAGGAATGTTTCACACTTTTACACACTTCTAATCAATGACTTTATTGAAATAATCAGTCTAAAGTAAAACCATCTTTGGAATTGTTTTTGTGGGCAGAGTATATGAAGAAGAGAGACAAAAAGATCCAGAATTAAAAATATGCACCCAATGAAACTCAATATAAAGAATAACTGTGTGCCAAAACAAAATACAGAATTCTATTTTATTAAAATAAAGAAATAAAATTTCAGTTAATCATGTAGATGATTTGCACCTGACAAACTAAAACCATTTTGTTAATGCAATGATTTACAGAAATACTAAAAAAGTTATGGTGTTAAGTGCAGCTTAATATTTCAGATCAGACAAGATAGTACTTATGAAAATACTAAAAGAATTCTTGAAATCGTCATCACACGCGCAAGTTACATTGAACAATTATGAGAGGGACATTTCGGTAGCGACTTCTACCTTCATCAGCCATGGAATGAAACACGTGGTAAAAGCGTCAGCTGTTGCCAGATTTCAAAATCGCTTTCCAAATAATAGGGATGTTAAAAGGTGTGTCAGTATTGCAGGTGTTAGGGGTAAGGTAGATTTAAATGCTTTCGCGATATCTGAGGGCATGCCCGATTGCTAAACTGGGCGATTCGCTTAACATTGTGCCAATCGGGAGCCGCGGACGTATCGCTGATGGTTAAAATTGAAAGGGAGGTGGAAGGGCTACTTTTCTTAACATCAGCGATATGCTCCATCAAACGCCGGTTTATGCTGCGGTAAGTACTAGCAATATAGTGGGTAATGCCTGTGGAAGTATTGATAGGGATAGAGTAGACACCTTGTAACTCTAGGGGTTTATTGAGATCTCTGTCATTAAGGATGAGGTTGAGAAGGCGTGGAGGTGGTTTGACTGCAATCCTGTAGACAAAAGACTTGAAAATAGAGCAAACTTTATGAGTGAAGGACAGGCTAAAGGGCAAAGTGCCAACAAACTGATGGGTGGTGGAAGGTTCAGGCAGTAAACTAGATCCATTCTGTGATTCAAACCCTCTTAATTAGTCTATGTAATAAGAGGGGTGGAAAGTCATGCAATTTGCCAATTTTGATGATGTTCTGATATTCTAGTTGAAAAGCAGAATGGCTGTTACAAATGAAGTTGGCCCGGTGAATGTATGACTTAAGAGCAGACAGTTTGTATTTTCCAAAAGTGCGAGAATGGTAAGGGGTGATATTATGGGTGGCAGAAGGTTTCCTGTAAACAGAGAGGCCAAGTGAGAAGTCTGGGTTGATGTTAACATCTAGAAAACTAATATTATTGTCGATCTGTTCTTGAGAGGAAAATTTTATATGCAGGAATTTCGAAGTTATGGAGGACATGAGTTCAAACAGAGAGTGTTTTTGGTGTGGCCAAATAATGAAGATGTCACCCACATACTTTAACCAAATGGTGGGTTTTAAGAGGGATGGAGCAAAAATTAATGTTTCAATATTCTGCAAATAAATTTCAGCAAGTAAGGGGAAAAGAGGAGAGCCCATAGGTACACCTTGTTTTTGTCGGTAATAGATACCATTGTATACAACAAAAACAAGGTGTACCTATGGGCTCTCCTCTTTCCCCCTTAATTGCTGAAATTTATTTGCAGAATATTGAAACATTAATTGCTGCCCCATCCCTCTTAAAAACCCACCATTTGGTTAAGGTAGGTGGACAACATCTTCATTATTTGGCCACACCAAAAACACTCTCTGTTTGAACTCATGTCCTCCATAACTTCAAAATTCCAGCATATAAAATTTTCCTCTCAAGAACAGATCGACAATAATATTAGTTTTCTGGATGTTAACATCAACCCAGACTTGTCACTTGGCCTCTTTGTTTACAGGAAACCTTCTGCCACCCATAATATCATCCCTTACCATTCTTGCACTTTTGGAAAATGCAAACTGTCTGCTCTTAAGTCATACATTCACCGGGCCAACCTTATTTGCAACAGCCATTCTGCTCTTCAACTAGAATATCAGAACATCATCAAAATTGGCAAATTGCATCAAAATTGGCAAATTGCATGGCTTTCCACCCCTCTTATTACATAGACTAATTAAGAGGTTTGAATCACAGAATAGATTTAGTTTACTGCCTGAACCTTCCGCCACCCATCAGTTTGTTGGCACTTGGCACTTTGCCCTTTAGCCTGTCCTTCACTCACAGTTTGCTCTGTTTTCAAGTCTTTTGGTTACAGGATTGCAGTCAAACCACATCCATGACCTCTCACACTCATCCTTAAGGACAAAGATCTCAAAAAACCCCTAGATTTACAAGGTGTCTACTCTATCCCTATCAACACTTCCACAGGCGGAGCATATCGCTGATGTTAAGAAAGGTCTTCCACCTCCCTTTCAATTTTAACCATCAGCGATACGTACGTGGCTCCCGATTGGCACAATGTTAAGCGAATCGCCCCGTTCAGCATTCAGCATGCCCTCAGATATCGCAAAAGCCTTGAAATCTACCTTACCCTTAACACCTGCAATACTGACGCACCTTTTAACATCCCTATTATTTGGAAAGCGATTTTGAAATCTGGCAACAACTGTCGCTTTTATCACGTGTCATTCCATGGCTGTGAAGGTAGAAGTCACTACCGAAATGTCCCGCTCATAATTTTTAAACGTAACTTACGCGTGTGATGACGATTTCAAGAATTCTTATATGTTTTATGTGTTACGTGTTTTCCTCCCAATTTTTCTCACTATGATGAAAATACTATTTTATGACAGCTTAATTATAAAAAAAAAAAATAAAAAAAAATCATAACCACCCTCTCAATTTCATTACTTTCATGACCACCTGCTCAATTTCATGACTTTTTCATGACTTTCATGACCAGTAGACATCCTGTTTATATTATATAAACTTGTGAAAAGTGGAGCAACGAGTGTCCACTCAGCCATTTAACCAGGCCCAGCCCACCGTTTTCTCGAAAATCAACCAAAAGGAGATTTTCGAGAAAACGGTGGGCTGGGCCTGGTTGGACATCCACTACTACCGATACAAGTGTTTGATTAAATGGAAAGCTCCATGTGATGCTGACAGGCAAGATCAGAGATTATAAAGTTTGCTCTGACACAATAAAAAAAGGAAAGAGGCACCAAACAGGATATTTTTGTGACACTTGTCAAGAGAAACCTGGAATGCACCTTGGAGAGTGCTTTTAAAATACCACACCAGACAGAATTGTAAAGCTTGTTATATTTCTGAAATGTGACAATGTATGAAACATTCAAATAAAAGAGTTATCTTCAATTTGAGTATATATGATCCGTTTTTATTTTTTATTTCAAAATATTACGGAGTTGCTGGTTTCCCATGGGAAAAAAGGCTTTGAGTGCATCTGTTGTTAGGCTGGAAAGATAAGCGGGTTTGTAACCAAGACAGCTAAGATGAGTGAGTTGTCACCGAGACACATTAGATAAGCATGTTGGAGTGCAAAGGGTTAGAGAAACAAATAGTCCCACTTCAGATGATCATGTTACAGCTCAGCTTGGTTTCAGCTGAAATTAACAAATGCATCTAGTGGCAGATGTACTTCCATGTCTTTTGTTTCACTCGGTGATCTTTGCCATCTGATTATTTAACAAGTCAGTCTTCGTTTTGTGAGTCAAAACGTTTTTCTTGAATTCAGGAGCAAACTGCTAAACCTTTCAGTTAAAACCTGACTGATATTTTTCACTTAACTGATGAATATCACTTAACTGATGAAAAAACAAAACAAAAAAAAACCGGGTTGGCCAGGCGCCCTTACAAGACCTCTACTTGTAGTATCAGTTTCATTCACAAATTTCCTTTACTTTCCGATTTACCCTCGTGCATTTGTATTTTGCACGATATTGCAGCTAGCACATGTAAGAATTGGGAACAAAGAAAGAAAAAGCAAAAACCACAAAGCAGGAATTTAACCAAGATTACCTATATATCTGCTTAGATTTTTCAAGCAAAATTTTTTTTGCCAAATGATACAAGTGTACACTTGTATTTAACCACAATTTTTCCACTTGTGGTAGCTGAATCAGGTAAAGTGCTTCTAATCAAATAGCTGGAACATTAAATATGAATATTGAACATTCACACGTATCTTTTTACTCTCCTTATGCACAACAGAACCACAAAGTGGTATTTTACAAAAAAAAAAAAACCCCTCCCTGCACCAGGGAATTTAGTGCGATTTTTTTTGTTTGAGAAAATCTTCGAAATTACTGTTATTTTTACAATGAACAAAAGAAAATTTGCACTTACCACTGATCGCAAAGAGCTACGACACATTCATCACCAGAACGGGAGATAACTTGCTTCTCTGGCTCCATATACACAACAGCTTCACTCTGGAACAAATACATAATTAGTAAATTATAAAATGTGCACAAAATTGAAGTTTAAGAGGTGTACTGCAAACCAGATAGAGGTCTGAAGCAGCTAATAGAAAATTTACCTTAGAGCAAGCACTAGTAGCATTTTCCTACTCAAAGGTTCTTTGAACACAACAGCTTTTTTATCAAGTGTAACTGTTTCTTTAGACATTTATGAGACTTAAATAGATTTGAGCATCATTTCCCCACTTTTAAATGTTTAGATGGCTTTATATTTATTGCATTTTATCCTATTTCACACATAGGCTGTGTATTTGAAGACATCTTGTTTCCAGACTCTTTTGGTCTGGAATATAGGTACGCTTTATGATATAACATCTATGAGTTGCACTGCTTTGCACTTGATTACATTCCCCAGGAACACAATCCTGTTTCAATCCAAAAGAAGGATTATCTCTGCAGAACATAGTTATAATGTAATAATTTTAAATGACATTTTTAATGTCAAAAAATCAGTACATATTTTATTTTTTTAAATGACAATCCATTTTTCGGTGTAAATATGACAAGGTTGGTAAGTCAGATAATATCCAAAAACTTGAAAATTCTGTCGTCCTGGACCGGCAATCGAACCCGCATCTCCCAGATAGCGCCCAGGTATGCTAACCACTACACCACCCAAAACGACCAAGTCTCAAGTTTCCAATTAATTAGAATATAACCATCACATATATATGATGACATATTTTAATTCCAAGAAACTGTTGTTATATATAATACTCAGCACCCTTTCTTGCAATATCACAGCTAACATCAGCCTTGGTTTTAATGTTGTCTATCACTTTCATTTCAATAACGATTAGCATGAATGTTGTTTAAATGTTGTCCATCACTTTTGTTTTTCAACAATTAATATGATGGTTGTATGACAGATATTATAAGGAGGGCAAGTGACCACAATTCGTGCTATACAATGAAATGCTGCAGGTTGAGGGATGAATTCTGACAATCCTATAGTGACATATTTAAATGTCCCTGCATTTTACTAATACATACCATTAAGTGGTCCTCTGAGATTTAAAAGTTAGCTCTTCAAAGAAAGACCAGCTGCCAAGTAAACGTTTAACAGACCGAACTAGAATTTACTTACTGTTGGTGTATCAAATTTTTCCATTTACAACACTCTCGGTGTACAGCTTGAGCTTCATCGACATCCATCACACACAAGACCTTTTGTACTTCATACTCGCAATTCTTTTCTCAAGCAGACATTACTGAATCTGGTCCTCCCATGATTTTCTTAGCCTTTCTCTACCTTTCTTTCTTGCCACTTCGGCTGAAAAAATTCTCTTAGTCAGCACCTCATCACTCATTCTTTCAACATGGCCAAAACACCTAAGAATATTAGCCTCCACCTTACTAACAACATTTTGCCTCACATTACACATCTGCAACACATCTTCATTCCTCACACAATCAGCGTGCCTTGCCACAACCTACCCGCCCCAATAAGTAATGCATCTCCCCAGCACACAAACAACTATGTCTCTTCTGCAGTACCCAGGTTTCACTGCCATACACCAGAGTAGAAACAACTACACTTTCATATACAGCTATTCAGGACTCTCTTGAAAACCCATCATTCCTGTGAAATCCTCTTAAGACAGCTATGACTTTCGACGAAGAATTCACTCGCCTACTAATTTCGCCATCTAATTTGTTCTCTCTATCAAACATACTTCCTAAACATACAAACTTATTCACCTGGTCAATCACTGTGCCATTAAGACTTATCTTGCCTTCAGTACTAACAGTTCCTCACTCAAAAACCTTAACTTTGGATTTTTCCTTATTTATACTCAACTTGAATTTTATACAACCTTTGTACATCTGGGACAACATACTCTGCAACTCCCTTTTGCTCTCTGCCAACAGGACTGTGTCATCAGCATAGAGCAATCTGTATACACACATACACTGACGGAAAAAAAAAATCCCAACACCAAGAAGGGGTTGTGTTAGATAAACAACAGTTGGTAGGCAGTGAGAGTACATCTGTAAGATGACGTCTATGCAAATTCCGCGCTCGGCGCATACGTGTGGCGCTAGTAACGCCCTAGGAACATGCAAAGCAGGTTTGCTGCAAATACGCGCTGTAACGTTCGTAAGCGTTAGTTATCGTTGAGATTCGACGTAGGGTGTTGATGTTAGTCAGCAATGCCTTTAAGAAGACGAAGAAGCCATTATCAACAGCTCATGGAGTTTGAACGAGGCCGTGTAATAGGGCTACGAGAAGGTGGATTTTCTTTCCGCAATATTGCAGAACAACTTGGCAGGAATGTAGCCACTGTGCATGATTGTTGGCAGCGGTGGTCAAGGGAAGGTACTGCCTCAAGAAGACCGGGTTCCGGCCGGCCACGTGACACTACTGAGAGGGAAGACCGCCGTGTACGGCGTATGGCCGTGGCGCGTCGTACCGCGTCTGCGGCAGCAATTCGAGCTGCAGTTGCCACCACAGTGACACAACGAACTGTTACAAATCGGTTACTTGAAGGAAAGCTCCGAGCCAGACACCCTGTAGCGTGCATTCCACTTACTTCAAACCACTGCCGTTTGCGACGTCAGTGGTGTCAAGCTAGAGCTCATTGGAGGACGGAGTGGAGATCTGTTGTGTTTTCTGATGAAAGCCGGTTCTGCCTGGGTGCCAGTGATGGCTGTGTGTTGGTTAGAAGGAGGCCAGGTGAGCGCATGCAACCAACCTGTCTGCGGCCGAGACACACTGGACCTACACCTGGAGTTATGGTCTGGGGAGCAATTTCCTATGACAGCAGGAGCACTCTCGTGGTTATCCCACGCACCCTGACGGCACAGTTGTACGTCGGTCTGGTGATTCAACTTGTTGTGCTGCCATTCATGAACAGCATTCCAGGGGGTGTTTCCAACAGGATAATGCTCGCCCGCATACCGCTGTTGTAACCCAACATGCTCTACAGAGTGTCGACATGTTGCCATGGCCTGCTAGATCACAAAGATCTTTCACCAATCGAGCACGCATGGGACATCATTGGACGACAACTCCAGCGTCACCACCAACCAGCATTAACCGTCCCTGTATTGACCGACCAAGTGCAACTGGCATGGAACTCCATCCCACAAACTGACATCCAGCACCTGTACGACACAATGCATGAACGTTTGCGTGCTTGCATTCAACATTCTGGCGGTTACACCGGTTATTAATGTACCAGCATTTCACATTTAAAATGGCTCTTCTCGCGCTTACATTAAGCTGTGATCTTGAAACTTTAATCGATTAAATATGTTACCTATACAAATGTATTGCCGCCATTTCATTCCTCTACAACTATTTTTTCGTGGTGTTGAGATTTTTTTCCCCGTCAGTGCATTACCAAGACATAAACCAGTATTATCCATTTTGGCATCACACATGCATGCCGCCATAAATACACTGCCGGACAATTGATAAGGATGGATGACATAGCAACCATAAAATGGAAGGCAGGAAAATGTGGAAATTAGCATAAGTGCGGGATACAGTAAGACGTGTTGTGCGTATGCAAATTTTGGATTGCCGAACTTGTTCGTGACGTCATAGCGCTGATAAGAGATATAAAGGATTTGACGCATATTGACCGTTGTTGTTCAAACGCAAAGTTGAAAGGGAAAGAATCAATTGACGAACTTGCAATTTTCAGTATGTCTTCCCGACATCACCTAGCTGATTTTATGCATGGCCGTATTATTGGCAAGATTGAAGAAGGGCGAAAAATAACAGATGTTGCCAGGGAGTTCGACGTCAACCACAGTGTTGTTTCAAGGCTTTGGAAATCATTGCAAACAAATGGAGAGTGTAGCAAACGTCACGGGGAGGTCGTGTTCGCAGTATGACACCTGCAGAAGATCGGTACATAGTGCTATCAACAAAAAGACACCGGCGCAGCACAGCTAGTGAGGTAGCAAATCAGTTTATGGCTGCTACTGGCAAGCGGATCTCCCAAAAACTGTCACCAGACGTTTGCATGAAGGAGGACTATACGCCCGCCATCCTGTTGTGTGCATCTCATTGTTCAGACGTCACCATACTGCCCGTTTGCAATGGTGCCATCAACATCGCAATTGGACTGATAACGACTGGTCTGCTGTCCTCTTCTCAGATGAGAGTAGATACAGTCTATCATCTGATTGTCGACGACAACTGATCTGGCGTGGTAGTGGTACTGCATATTGTCCAGCAAACATACAGGAAAAGGATCAATATCTGACATGTAGTGTCATGGTATGGGCTAGCATCATGATCAATGGCCGTATGTCCCTCTATGTGCTTCCAACTGGGACTATGACTGGCCAACGTTACATTAATGATGTTCTGCTACCTCATGTTCGCATGTTCCGTGGTGCTGTCAGTGATAGATTCATTTTCATGGACGACAACGCAACATGTCATCGAACAGTCGCTGTCCAGGAGTGTCTTGAGAGCAAGGATACTCAACGCCTCGTATGGCCAGCATGTTCTCCAGATCTGAATCCCATTGAAAATGTGTGGGATGCTTTGGGGAGGAGTCTTGCTGGTCGCCAATGCCCTCCAATAAACAAGGACACCCTCATCCGTGCACTGACAGAGGAATGGGATAAATTACACCAACAGCTGCTTGATAATGTTGTGCAAAGCATGACACGACATGTGGAATCTTGCATCCCCCTCCATGGTGGCCATATCCCGTATTGACATCTTACGCCAGAACGCCTGCGGACGGTAATTGCACTTTTTTCACGTTTACGTATTCTGCACAAAATGGCCTGTTTGTCCCTTGAACACGTTCCAAAGCCTTATGGATTTCAGAGCACAATAAATTGTCTTTCTTGTAATGTCCTGGCATTCTGACATTATTTTATTTCACTTGGCATCCAACCACACTTACTTTTTTTATGCGCTATATAGCAGTTTATGATCCGTCCTTAGCAATTGTCCAGCAGTGTATAATAAACAGCCAGGGTGACATTACAAACATTGTCTGAAGCCTGCACCAATAGAAAACCATTTCGATACACCACCATTCACTTGTACACAAGCTAACAACATACATGGCTTTCACACTATTAAAACCACTACCAACATACATGGCTTTCACACTATTAAGTAGATTCCCAGTAATACCAGATTTATTCAGTACCTTCCACATTTTACTAATGAAGGATACATAGTCAACTACTACTTGTCTTTGTGAATTAAAGAACAATACAAAAATGTAAGTGAATTTTTCTGTATAGCACAAACGAGTTTCAGGGTTATTCAGATAGCACTATTTAAAATGTGAGACTGCACAGTAAGATGCATCTAGGACTCAAGGCTTTTAATGCTAAAGAAATAAAGTCAGGTGTGTCTACATACTAGAGGGGTAAGGTGAAATAGTCTGGCGATTGTAAATTATACACTTTTATTGATGTCATAGGATGACTCCAGGACTTCTAACAAAGAAAAGAGGATTTATTTTAACAACAAATAAAATTGATTGTGATTTCATATCACTTCTTGCTAGTTTCTGGAAACCTGATACTAGATATAATATGTCAAATGGTGATGAAATATTTTGAAGTTTATGATGTTCAAAATGGTGCTATAATGGAACTTAGAAAGATCATTCTTTACCTTTTCATGCTAGCGTGGATGAAAAGTACGAGTACACACTGACAAACTGAAACAAATCACAATCTCCAATAAAGTTAAGTGAAGGACACAATTTTTTATGATTAAACAATTCTTGTAGCTTGTGATAATTTGATCAGATGTATTGGCTGAAGAATGCATATGCACACATTATCTCTAATGGTAACAATGAAATTCACACACACACACACACACACACACACACACACACACACACACACACACACACACACACACACACAAAGTACATGTATCGTACTTTGTGTATTTGCCCAATGCTAGAATGTCTTGGACAAATATATCAAGAACAATGTTAAGATGACATTAGAAAAACACTTTTTAGCTTTACTTAAAAATGGAAATTATATTCCACTGAAGTCCTTTAATTCCCCATTTTCACTGAGATTTTGCTATCAGTAGATATTTCTAGCATTTTGCTGACTGTCAAGTCCTGTTCTCAATGCTTTGAAATCAAACTAAAGAGAAGCTCAGTGAAAATGGAGAATTAAGAGACCAGCTGAATACAATTAAGATACTAATATTATGACATATCACACAGAGGAAAAACTTTGGCATGGAAGCAATACTTACCTTATTTATCATATCTTTCTGAATTTGTTTCTTTACATCCTGGACCTTTTTGCCTTTAAATTTCCCAACAAGTAATACCTGAGGAATCAAATATGTATTTTTATTTTATTAAATTTAAACAATTTATTTTCTACTTAACTGAAGAGCATCATTAAAATGACAAGACAACATGAGGGCAAAACAAAAATGCTATGCTAAAGGAATAAATGCTTTTAATGTATAACCATAGTACAAATATTTTGGGAATTTCTTAAGAGATCTACAATTACTTTCATTAGCATTTTGAAGCAAAATGAACACGCTTTCTTGGAGGGGTGATTTTGGTCAAGAACTGATACGGATCAGATAAAGTGCACACAGTATGCATGTCCATAAAATTAAAAATATAAATTCATACATCTTTATTATTTTTTAAAATACATCAGTAAATAAAGCAACACCACCATTTTCTGGTACTGCTAAAATGAAAAAAAAATGCACTGATTGCTGATCTTTGATCACTTATCAGAAGTTTCATGAAAGATTTCATTAGTGAAACTTGATATTATATAAAACCAGTACCTTAAAAAAAATAAAAATAAAAAGCTCAAAGAATGATTCAATCACCGAAAAACTAAGTGTTAAAATGCCAAATTATATTTCAAAATTGCACAAAAATTTCTTCAGCAGAATGCGAGAAAAAATCATTTGTTACAAGTTTGATGGACAACATACATGCAGCCAGATCTAAATTGGTTCTGAAATGTTCAGATGAAGGAATGTGTTCAGCACATGGTCAACTTTAATGACTTTCTTAAAAGAGGACTCATCATATCCATTTTATGAACCATACCAGGGATAGACAAATGTGTTCCAGATCTAGGAGTCAGATGAAACAAATTCAAATTTCAAAGAATAACGCATAAAAGTAGTAATGAGTATGGTGAGGATGCTGGAATGAAAACTAATATAGCTGCCATTTTTTCTTTTTCCTTTTTTTTTTTTAACATAAATTGCTATTGCTAAATAAAAATCCAGTTTGGTTTATAAATTTCTTTTCACATTCTTCCAGTCACTACTCACAAAAAATTAAAAGTTTAAACACTGATTTTATTAAAATTGAATTTGAAGTTAAATTTTGCATATCAAGAGTCAAAAATTATTTTTGTCCATTTTGTCCTGAATTAACTGGAATGAGGACTCACTAGTTCCAACTTACTTTTTGATCTAGTCACACACAAATTAGAATAAAATAAAGCTCAAATTTAGGAAATGTCCATTACACAAGCTATGACATGTGGACAAAAACACTATCTGGCCTCACGAAAGAGCCGATCCACATCTGACCTCAGGGGTTGTTGTTATTTTCATTCCCCCAATTCACCAACAGCAGAAAACAGGCAATCTTATCAATATTTCTTTTTAACCAGTCACCCCCCTTCCCCCACACACACACACACACACACACACACACACACACACACACACACACACACACACACAAACACTGGTATTTTACACTACAGCAAATGCAGTTCCTGAAATAGAAATATCAAACATCAAATGTGTAAGTTTCAACAGCTGTGTGTATACATTATATATAAAAAAAAAAGCATGTAAAATACTTGAGAAAAGTACATCAGCTTAAGTTTCACAGCTTTGAAAAAATGAACTTCTAAATGGTTGTCCAGGGCTAATAATAAATATTTTGCTCTGGTGTGAATATAAAAACTGATAGTTCTGGGCATCAAACTAGCCAGATTTTCAACCCCTGAAGCACATATAAACTGAACGTACTGCATTTTCTTTCATATAAATCTGCAGACAAATTCAGGAAAAAAATTCTCTTTGTATGATCCACAGGCTATGAAATTCAGAAAAAAAAAAAAACAACATTTCCTACATGTAATCCATAGACCATGAAATAAAAAATACACACTTTTCCCTTGCATAACTGGTAGTGGCACATCTGCAGGCTGTGAAATTTTGAATAAAAATAAATAAATAATATAATCCCCACACCTGTCTTGCTGATTCTGAATCATAATGTCTGGCAGAAAAGTCATGACTCACAGGATGATCTTAAAGTCCAAAGATGTGAGAAAAAGATTATCTTATTATAAGTCACCTACCTTTGTGTGGCCCTCTACCTTCACATTGCATTACTTTTTCTACTGTTAATTTTTTTTTTAGACATTTTCCCAATATCACCATATCTCTTGTCAATAACTATGCAAATTTAAAAAAAATTAAAGCTCTGCAAAAACTTGTTTTTTTTTTTTCAAGTAGTGTATTATCCCCAGAACCTAAATTTATAACTTTTACACAGATAATCCACAGATTATACAACAAAAATTACACTATTTACTGCAAATCACGAAATTTGAAGCAAAAAGGAAAAAAGTCATCAGGTTGCCTCAGGATTTAATGCAGTACCATAACAGCCAATTTCTTTCTTGTTGGGATCTATCTCTTCATTGAATTCAGCTGCACAATGACCATTTCCCCCATATTCATTCACTCTTCAACTGTTTCTGAGCTATCCAAAATGGCACAACTAAGAAAATTTGTGTGTTTCATCATTTGGTGGATTTAAGTACAATGTGCAGTGAGATGACCACTTCTTGATATAATATTGTACATGGTCTTTATCAGTTTGGCACCCATAAAAGACAAATACAAACTGTTGTTGTATGATCATATATTGTTTTTGAAATCATTGCAATGTAGCACTGCTGGAAAACTCAGATTATTCTGCAGAATACTAGTAAATTCTTTCCACCTCTCCACAAGCATACCAGCTTTGTGGCAACTGATGATGAATATTCCATCAGACGGCTCATCAGTAAACTTCACCAAGTAGCAGATGACAAATAGAAATCGTGGATACACAAGAATAGTTTGAATCTTCGCAGAGCTCTGTGACTTGGTCTCAAATTTCCTGCCATTCTTCTTCAACCCACGATGCTTTTTTTTATTTTTATTATTAAGAAGCTTTTATTTTTAATCAGGTTTTTTTTACTAGATTAATTAATTTTTGCTTTTCAACTTCAATTAACAACCAAGACAAGGATTGCTCACTGGATTTCATTTATCATTCTCTGTTCTTGACGAACTGCTGCACGTTTCTCTCTGGTATTACAATAATCTCTTCTTTTTTTACATATTTATGTTTATTCTTAATAAGTACTCTGTAATGCTTTCTGTTTCTCTGGCTAGCCAGTTTATTTTGTTCTTTTTACAATGTTTTCTTCCATTTTAAGGCAGTATTAAATTCATGAGAAAAAAAATTATCTGAAGATTTCCAAAAAGAACAGGAAAAGCATTTAGATTTAGAATAATGCATATCATATTACACGCATCATTTACTGCATCAGAGTCATATATGTGTTTTTTGTCAAACAAATAAATGTGAATGTTCTTGCACAAATAATGCTGAATTAGGGAGCTTCTTAAACAGATGTATTGACATGATGCCTGAAAAGTAATAAAATTACTGCATTTCAGATTTACAAACAGATCTGACTCATTGTCAATAAAATTCTAATCACAAGCATATTAATACAACACAAGTGAAATAAAGCAGGTCACAAATGTATATTTTTTTTCCCTGCAAGCACAAATTACTTATTTGCACACCTATTTGCTTATTCACGTTTTCTACTGTCCTTCATTTGTTTTTAAGATATCTAAGGATAACACAGAATACAAACATTGACTACTTCTCAAGTTTCTATTATGTTAGTGTTCAGTGGGAGAACTTTCTTGTAACCTTTCCCAGACAACTGAATATCCACCTAATTAACAATTTGTTGTAAGCCTTTCTATAATAAGCCTATGTTTCATACCTTCATTAATAGCTCACAAAAATATGTGTAACTACTATATTTGGCACATGAAGTAAGCAAAATTTGCTAGATCGCATCAATTTTGAATATGAACTGCACACCTTCACACTCTAAAAGTGTTATACAGAACAATTCCTATGAAGAAGATTGAAAAAATGTAGTTAATATAAAAGGATAGTCATAATGAACTCCATTAAATCTTTTCCTTTTGAAATTTATCAAATCTTCGTGTATTTGGAATAAAAAAAAGTACTCGCATTTTACAAAATCTCACTGTAAAACTTTAGTTGGAGAAATTCAGCTTGAAAAAGCATTAAATGGTGATAACAGGACAACATCAACAATAATATCAATTATTATTATTATTGTTATAAACATAAGCCAAGTCATAAAAAGACTTACTTACACCTTCATAAAAACCTTTGAGATAAACCCTTTCCTTTGCTTCAGCAAGTTTTTCTCTGTCATTTTGGCTCTGAATTTTTAGCTCATCACAGACAACCTGAGCACAAAGGTTCCCAAAACCTGGGACATCAATGATTGGTACCTAAAGAAATCATGTGGGAGTAATGTTATTTTTCATTAAATTATGAAAAAATTGCACAAAAGATCATGCAGATTGCCTGGCAAAAGAACATTAAATAATCGATTACCGTCAGTTAGTGATAGACATTCAATCAAAAACAGATGCCCTAAAGAACTTAACTTTAAAGAGGAAAAGAACAACTTCAATGAAGGCAGGAAGGATGGAAGTATTAGATAGATCATTCTGAAAATGGTTCACAGCACCTTTGATGTGGGATGTTTGAGCATAAGGCTACCAACACTGATAATAACGACAGGTACAGAAAATAAAAATAGCATTTCCCACTTGATACTTATATGCACCAAACATCTGTATTTTATTAAAAGGCAAATGAGTTTATTAATAATGTTTACACATATACTGTACAATGTACACAGCTTTTGCCTTTTGGTTTAACTTTATTATTACAGCAGAACACTGTTTATGCATTTCTCACTTACACGTTTTTCTCATTTATAAGCAAAATGTTGCTGGTTCAAAAATTCTGAATTGCCCTTAATAAATTTTATCAATTATATGTTAATCAAATTACCTTTCTTCTCATTTATGCATTAAAATGTAGTGTTGTAGTATCATAAATTCCATTTACCAGACTCTCTTCTCCCCCTCCCCCCACATTCACTGCAGATTTCCTTTTCCATTTTCTAATCACCCCACATCTTTTGAGCTCACCCTATTTCCTGTCATTCACCTGCTCTACGATTTACTCACAGTAATGCAAGTTCCTCCTAAGCTACTGTTGGCCAGCTCAGTTGGCACCTGCAGTAGAGCTCTGCTTCTGCTTGACATTGTTATAACAAAATCTTTCATTGAGACTTTTGTTTGCATTCACTTTCTTGTGTAGAGCAATGGCCTAACGATCTTGTAAAGCCTTGTCATTAAAGGACAAAATGGAAAATTTGGAGGAAGTTGATGAAAATTGCATGCTGATGAAAACAGCTTCAGCTGTAAAATTAAAAATTCCAGTTTTGAATCTTATGACCATAATTTAAAAACATACAGAGATTGAGGACAATGCATGTTTTCAGATTCAAAATTGTCTTATTCTTTAGATTCAACTGCATTGATAAAATTAAGCATTCAAATTGGAAAGTTTGCAGAAGTAGAGGACATTGTTCTTCAATTCTTCAAGCAGCGTTATGTCACTAGAAATTCCGATAAACGATCCAATGCTCACTGAAAAGGTCAAGGAAGTGCAAACAAAGCAAGCAAACAAACAAAAACAAATGTAAATGAAGATGCCCATTTTTCACCTAGATGGCTACATTAATTCAATTTTTAATTAATTTACCACATATTACAATAAAAAAAAAAAAAAAAAAAATACAATTGCCAGAATATTTTTAATGCTGATGACACAGGACTTTTCTTTAATTTTCTGCCATCAAAAACATTTACTTTCAAAATGGAATGCTGTCATGGTGGGGAAAAACACACAAATCAACTGACTGTCCTTTTGTGCTGCAACTCTGATGAAAGTGAAAACTTAACACAGATTGGATGAAAAAAAAAAAAGATAGATGTAAAAATGAAGAGGGTGAAATGAGAAATCCTTCTGTTAATCAATTGCTTTATTGACCACTCACAAGATCTAGAAAATCCTGTGAAAAATACTAAGGTTGTATTTTTGCCTTTAAATTGCATGAGTTGTCTTTAACCAAAGGACTTACAGATAGCCAAGTCAGGGTTCCCACTCAAAAGTAATAAAAAAATTCCCTGACTTTTCCAGGTTCTCCAGGTGGTTTTTAAAATTTTCCAGAGTGGCATGTTGCAAAGAATTGTTACATTTCATTCCATTCCATTCATTTTTTTCACCAAAGCACACACTTGTAAATTCTTTATGTAATTTGTCTTTATAAAATTACCTATTTTTCATTAATAACCACTAACTGTGCACATTATTTTCTGTACCAGAGTTCCGTGAACTTTTGTGAATACTACCCACACGGAATTTGTAAATACATTCCCATGAAGCAGGAGGTCATATGTAAGAAAAAATCTGTCAGTTGAATAGTTTCAGTTTTTCTATAACACAATGCAGCTAAGCTTAATGATGGAATGGCTCTGTTCAAAGAAACATGTTTCAAGAGAACCAACAGACAAAGGACTTTGATCCATCATTTGGTTGGTTCTCTTGTGAAGTGTTTCTTCAAGCAGGAGCCATTGTGCCTAATTGTTCCATGTTATAACAACTGCCTGCAGAAATTGAACAAAAGCTTAATAACTGGCAATTTTAAAAATTCAATTTTGCATCTTTTTTTAGAGAATAAAGGAAATACTTAATATAACTGAAAGTAAGATCTACCAAATTCTAGGCAAGCAGTACTTGCAAGCAAAAGTTTGAAATCTTGAAAAAATAAGTTTTTTGGCAAAATAAAGTATCTATTGATTTTTACAACAAAAAAAGGGGGATAATTTTCCCTGAGTTTTCCCTGATTTTTACAAAAAAGGGTAATTTTCCCTGAGTTTTTCCCTGATTTTTGGAACCATTTTCAAATTCCCTGAGAATTCCAGGTTTTCCCTGTTTTCCAGGTTGAGTGGGAACCCTGCAAGTGCCTTTAGCATTATTACTGACAATGACTGGCGCAGCTTGTGTTCGAAAATAAGGTGCGTCCCAAAATGATAGAATCACAGGAGAAAGTGGATAAATAACAAAATATAATTCAATCAAGTGATTGTACAGGAGTGCATATAAATATTCATGCAGTGAGACATGTGTGCACCAAAATAAAGGTGAAATAACAAAACATGAGGGTTCCAAACAAATATGTTGAACTGGGTACTGTCCCAAAAAGGCAGAACCACTGTCACAAATGTGTGTCAAACCTGATTTTTAAAGGCCAACAAAATTTCCATTTTGCTGGATGACATCAAACACACATTTTGGAATGGAGTTCACTAGTTTCTGACACTGCTGTAGGGAAATATTATCCCAAGCTTTCAAAATCGCTTGTTGAAGGTCCGTAACACTGACGGCCATGTGCATATACACCTTACGTGCGACAGCTGCCCATGTTTTCCATAGGATGCAGATCTGGAGAACATGCAGGTCAGTCCATGACAGGAATTTCATTGGCAAGAAACCACTCCCAGGTCGAGTTCGCAGTGTGAGGGCGTGCATTATCCTGTTGAAACTAAGCTTCAGAGTCATTTAATGATTCAAAATACGGCACGAGATGTTCATTCAACAGCTGCTGGTCGCTCTCAGCATTCAAGTGTCCAGTTGGAATGGCTAATATTGTTTTGCCACATCCACTGAATGCCCCCCAGACGGTTATACCTCCACCACCTTGTTGGCGCTTGGAGCAACTCAATTTTCCCTTTCGAAGGTCGCACTAATAATATTTCCACCCATTCGGACCATCCAAATTAAACTTCTTTTCAGCACTCCAAATAACTTTATGCCATTTTTGAGTCCATGACATATGGTATTCAGCCTAGTTACGTCTTTTCTGTTTATGTGTTTCAGTTAGCTTAAGATGGCACCACATTTTCCGATGGCGGATGAATGGACACTTCTTTAGAACACGATGTACTGTCGATTTCGATACTTTTATGTCCACAGCAGATGAGACTTGCCGGATACTGGATGTTGAGTTACTCATCTGGTGCATAATCAACCGTTTCTGACGTGAAGACAAAACTGAAGGATGGCCAGTCAATTTCTTGCTGCCGTACAATCCATTTGATGTCAAATAATGTCCAACCATATGATGGGAACGATTAATACAACTTGCAATAACTCGAATGGGCAGTTTATTCCAGTATAATGCATCAATTTTCCGTTGCTCGGGCATCGTCAATGACTTTCCACTGACCATGTCATATAAACTTTTGGTTGCAGATAACGAACTCCAACTACGCAGATCTAGCATACTGAAACAATTGGCATTTCTTGCGACTGCAGTCCCGCAGCAACAATCTGCTGCGCAGCTCCAGTAACATTTGCATTACACAACAGTATGCACGAGTGGTTCTATCATTTTGGGACACTTATCTCTAACATTAATATCTTTATAATTCTCATACTCATTTATTTGTATGGCATTTGCTACTATTTTTCATGTACAAAACCACAACACCTATTTGAAATGCCTGTCTCTGTAATATTGTCTGATTTCAACCATTTAATCCAAAACTTCACAGCCATTCTAGTGGCTCTATCATTTTGGGACACACCTTGTTTCTGATGTCAAAAATTTTGCACTGAACACGTTGGAAAAAATGGCCGTTTTCGTCAGTGGTGTGGAATCACGTTTTGTCAGAAACAATACTCCAGTGTCTTGGAAATATTCTAGTTGGATAATGCTAACCTAGGCATTCCGTTTCTAGTGATGATTCACTTTTCTCGCACGTTTCGGGTCTTTTTAGAAGCTATTGTCCTATCGTCCGTTGTATGTGCAGCTACCGTTCACATCCAACACACTGCTTACTTTGGGTAGATTCAGTAGATCTTCACTTTAGGATTAAACAACTTTAATTCTTTACTGTTATTAATGCTCTAAATGTTTTGCCCATCCTCAGGAGCGTGATGACTTTTCCGCAGATGTTCGTGGTTTATTTCTCGTCAATGGAGTCCGATACCCCACGTTGCCATTCATTGGATACGCTGTATTAGATACTTTTCTTAATTAAACCTAGCCAGCGCCATCTATGTTTCACTAATTCTACCTTTTTTTCTTCCCTCGTCAAATGGTCGTTGATGTCATCTTTCCGTATTCTTCTTTTCATTTCCTATTCCTGTTCCCTTGTCTTTTTTGTCGGTTTTTCTTTTGTTGTTCTTTTTCTTGTCTTATTAGCTCTTTCCAAAGGCTAGATAATGTATTAGGGTCATTCTGGTTGCACACCCTTGGTTTTATTTTTATAAATTAGGATCAATTCCTCCATTCTCATTTTTCTCTCCGATTTTTCATTCCGTTTTAGCATTTTAATTTCTTCGAATTTTGGGAATGCCTAGGTCAGCATTATCCAACTAGAATATTTCCAAGTTTTTGATATAATGCACGTAAAAATGAATAGTAGCCTTTTCTGATCGATTTCTAAGTCGGAATATGAACTGCTAATATGAATCAATACTCCAGTGTTTCGCAAAAGCTGGGTTTCTGTATTTGATATCCACATGTGGGCTTCCAAATCAATCTACACCACAAGAAGACATCCCTACATAATCTGACTGGAATGCTATAATGGAAGAGGAAGATCAGTTTAACTCTCAGGATTACATTAACTGCAACACAGATTTGAATTTTATTTATTTACTTATTTTGAATTGGGGTATTTAAAAACCATCATGAGCAACTCAATGGGCTGGAAGCAGTCACCCAACCCTAATTTAGAGCCACTGGTTGCAGGGAAGGGAGACAACCAGTGTTGTAAGACAAACATAACATCCATGCCTCACCTGGATTCGGGCTACAATGAGAACGTGTCCAGTAACAAGAGTAATGATGATTTTCAGGTAAGCACACCAGCACTAAATTGTTCAGCATCATTAGTGACTCCTTTTACAACCATAATACTGATGCAGATGCAGCAATGTTTCAACTTAGAAGTAAACAACTATAAAAAAAAACACACAGACACACCACCTCATGATAGCAATGATACAAAACAGTGAGTAACTGATGCCTGTAAGAGTATTTCTTCATGGTGTAGTAAGTTGCCCAAAAATGTACTTTGGAATTCACACATACACTGTTGCTGATGGGGGACATTTTAAATTTTGCAAATAATTTACATGTGGTTCTTTCACACTACAACTACTGTCACATTTAATAGAATGAGTTATTACATTTAAAACACAGATTTGTGTAGCAGTGCATCATTTTAGACTACAAACCATTATGACAAGAGAGAACAGAACAACTGCAATGATGAATAGAGCTACAAATTTAGAGGTAAATATTTTTTCCCCCTACTTTGTTGTTTCTTAATGTATTAATCACTGTATCCAGGGTTGCTCAATTTCGGCTCACACCCTTCCCCAAATATCTGTCAATTTTTGTATTTATTGAGCTGCAGAAGGGATAACTGTGGATAATAATTTATTTTCAGGAGAGCTTAGGATCATAATCTAACTCCTCATGGAATTCATCTAGATTTCATTTTTTGAAGCTCTAGGTATATAAACTGAAAACTTAAAATTTACTAAATGTCTTGGTGTCTGTTCAAAAATCCTTTTTTCAAACATACCCACTAGATGCTTTTGATCAACATGTCAACATTATTTTTAGTGCAACCTTCATAGCCCTGACTTTGTTGACATATATTCATTAACATCCAGACTGCTATGGCATTTCGGCATTAGCATTTACTAAAAGTACTGGAAATAGTATAAAATAATAACATACCATGTTATATTCAGGTCAACCTGTATAAAATCCAGTATTCCTCAACTCCTGTGTTGAAGGTTGTCATACACTAAAATTGGTCTTATGGGTTATCATATAAAATATTGAAATTGGTCGTGTGGGTTGTCATATAAAATATTGAAATTGGTCGTGTGGGTTGTCATATAAAATACTGGTCATGAAATGAAGTTGGCCTCATATTAAAAATGAGGGTAGTCAACAAGTATTAAAAGTGAGGGGATGAACCTAAATTTACTGTATAGCAAAATTTTATGTGAAGTTTTGGGTGTGTTTACACATTCTTGGTAAAACTGGAAAATTTGGGATTTTTATTTTGGTGAGGGGTGCACTTAGGACCCCAAACTTTTACCCTGAAAATTATCCCCCCCAATACCTGCAGAAAAGTTGTTTTCCTTGCAACTATGAACTGCTTCCAGTTCATAGTTGGAAAACAACTTTTTCTTGCAGGTGTAGAGCATGAGTGCATACATTGAACCTTGAAATTTGTTGCAAATTTTACTGCAGATTTACACAAAGGTGAATATACTGTATAACTTATATACGTATGTGGTAATTTGTTTTTTTCTTTTCTAACTCTTGCTTTGTTTGTGAGATAGCTCTACAGATTCTCCAATCAGGTAGGGGGAGGGTTCATTCATATATTCCTTAAATAGATCGCTTTGTCCCTTTCATCAATGCATCAATTCATTTTTGAGCTATCACAGTGAGCAGCAATTTTTGTAAATGCCCTGTATACATGAGATCATCAGATGTGTGTTTGTACATATATACACAATACAAAAAAATTCAAATCTGCACTTGATCTAGTATACCAAAGTCAAAATGTTGCACATCCTTTATGTATTGCATATCAAAGGTAGCAGCACTGTTTTAACGCACAAATTCGTAATGGCACAGATTGATTAATATATCACTAATTTAAAAGAAAGAAGAGAGAAAACAGAAGCTCACAATTGAGAGTAAGCTGTGAACATCCACTATGGTGAGTAAAACATAAGACACATAATGAAGTAACAGCATTTAATAGTGAGATGAATGAAGTAACAGCAAATCAATAGCGAGATGAATCCCATCCATTTCTTTATAAAAGGAAGGAAATAAATTTTAGCACAGACAAATCTACTCAAGTTTTACTGATGAATCTCATCAGATTACCAAACACATGAAAAAATGCAATGCTAATCAGAAAGATGTCAAGACATAAGGGTGAGACTTGGCCAAGTAATGACACACAAGGAAAACACTGTCATCTAGGAAATAAGTCAAACAGATGCTATTATTCTGAAACACTGCTGAATTAGCTCTTCTCATGCAAGAAAGACATTACAGTAAAAAAAGCAAAGAGCATTAAGTGTGAGGGTTAAATGAGGGAAGGAAAATATATGACACCTACCTGATTAAGAATTATTTGTTATTTTACACTAAAGGGAAAGCATTACTGGATGGTTATATCTGCATTTTATCACACATAAGACATATTTACCACCCTCCCACCCAGTTTTTGGGTGAAAACTAGATAATAAAAGCTCTAACCCACAATGCATAGCACCAAGATCCTATCTGGTTCTAAAGCTGATCTGTTTGATCTAGATTTATTTAAACAGCTGATGATGGTAATGTTGGGAGAAAATGTAACCAGGGGTGGAGATGTAAAGTTCTCTTGCTGTACGCAATGAATGAATAAGTTAGTAAAACAACTAGGAAGAATCACACTCAGATGGACAAAAAATGGGTATTGAGTAACTGTACTTCTGGTAGTTTAATGGTGAAGAGCAGGAGGTGAGAAAAGTGCTCACAGCTCTTGAGAGCAGTACCTGCGATAGTACTAATTAAGGATACACTACTGCATGGCTGGAGGAAACTAACTGATGAGAATTGGTGAGTATCTGACTGCTAAGCAGACAAACTAATCTTTTATATAAACAGCATCAAAAAGCTTTGGGATTAATTTGGGTGTACTGCCACAAATATAAAAGCAGTACTCCAGTCTGGCAAACTTATACTCTTTAAAATGTTATCAACTGTCCTTATTGGAAAAACATTATCTAGCTGGAAAGCAAAATCCTACTGTTACTTGTACAAATGGGGGGGGGTAACTTGACTCCAGCACCGCGACCTAAGGTCTATTGTGCATTAATCCTACTGTTTGGTGAAGCAGGTCTGCCAGCTGCAGAATAATTCTTTGTATGTGCAAGGTGTGTCTAAAAAGTTTTAGGACTGATTTTGTTTAAATTATATTACTTCTGCCATTCAGTGGCCACTGTTGGAACTATTCACTATCACTGCTTGAAAAATATCATGCACGAGATGCCTGGAGTATGTAAATTATTGGCTTGGCTTGAGCAGGTAAAAAAACAAATCTAGTTGCCCCCTAAATCAAAAAAAAAAAGTTTGGAGTGGAGAATTTCTTCCTATAGGAAAAAAGACAGTAATCACGTAAATTTTCATTTCACTGCAAATCACAGGAAGTTGTATTATTTTTATGGAGTGCCAAGGGCAGCAGAATATAACTTCTTTAAATATATTAGGGCGGGGGGTGCAACAACTATTGCACAGTGCCTGGTAAGGTTGGGTCTCTGGTATAACTTGAGCGAGTGAGGCAAAATGCATGCATTAGCGTATTGAACATTTGGAATACAGACCCTTAAAATGGCAATGCAGAAGACGAATAAAAAGTTTATCATAATTTTTAACTTAAAAGAAATGAGGCTTCTAATTTGTTAACTTTAGTTTTCCTGGGCATCCAGCTTTTACTACACATAAATAAATTTTCCTGGGCATCCAACTTTTACTACCTAGGCAGGTAAATACACCCAATGTCAAAAAAATAGTTGCACCTAGAAGGACGTGTCGAATTGCAATGCTATTTGGGAGGAAGGTAAAGGTTACTAGGAACAATAAATGATTAAACATTGCTCACACAGCATGCCAGACATGTTTTTGCTCACACAGCATACCAGACGTCTCGGCATGTAGTTGTACAGGTTTCTAATGGTGTCCTGCGATAAGCCATCCCATGCAGCTTGAATCTTCTCACGCAGTTACTGCAGATTATGCAGTAGGGGTGGAGTGTGGATAGCGCGTCCGATAACATCCCACACATTTTCAATTGCTGATAGGTCTGGCGATGCGGCTGGCCATGGCACAGTGTCAGTGCCTCAAAAGCAAGCTCTCGAAACTGCTGCAGTATGTGGACGAGCGTTGTCCTGTTGGAAAATCGCACCGGAGTGAGCGTTCAGAAAAAGAAGGGCCACTGGTTGCAGGACCTCATTAACGCAACATTGGGTTGTCAAAGTGCCTGTAATGAGCACCAAAGGTGATCTGGCATCGTAGGCAATTGTACCCCACACCATGACACCAGGCTTTCTGGACATGTGATGCTCAACAACAAACCCATTCATCTTGGCACTGACCACAGTGCCTTCACACACGGATTCGGTGGTCGTCTCCTCTAAGACAAAAGCGGAACTCGTCACTGAAGATTACCCACTGCCATTCTGCATGGCTCCGTGACAGTCTGGCACAACACCATTTCAGTCTTTGGTGATGATGCACTGGTGTTAAGGGCAGTTGTCGTAACAGTCTGCGTGCATGTAGTCCTACGTCGTGCAGCAATCTGCCAATGATGCTGGCACTAATTGGATGATGCATGGAGGGCACCACTGCTCACTGAATATCCGCAATTGCGGCTGTTGGGTCACTCCGCGCATGTTGAACAACCTGTCAGTCCTCTCTCTCCGTGGTTTGTCTAAGTCTCCCAGACCCTTCCTGTTGCTGCTGCAAGCCTTGTTCTATCCACTGCCGCCAACAGCGTGCTATGGTGATATCCGCATGACTGCCGCCAACAGCGTACTATGGTGATATCCGCATGAATGATGAACTCAATATGGCGTTAAGATCATCCCGCTTCATGAAGCCTGACGATGTGGCCCCTCTCAAGCTCCTCCAACTGCTCGAATTGGTTCCAAATTTTTCTCTGAGGCATACTTCACTTGCAAAGGATGCAACCAACACAACAGCATGAGTCAGAATGGCAAGCACGCGCAAAAGGATGACCTTATATAGCCGGTCATGCACAGCACTACAACCCCTCCTTGCTTGCGTCACAAGAGCGGCCGAGTGCGATACTTGAATCATCTGCATGTCTCATGATGTCAAACCAACCCCCTAAAGTTTCATTCCTGTCAATTGCTTCCTTCTAGGTGCAACCATTTTCTTGACGATGAGTGTAATTTCTGTACAAGCCCAGTCATGCATGTAACTTCTCAGATATTTTTCAAGCCCTGACTATCAAATTTGAATCAGCTTGATGCTAAGTTTCAGCAGTACACACAAAGCCGTTCCACTGAAAAGTTGTGTCTAAATTGGTGCAGTAAAATTACCTCTGGTCATGAATTCAAGTACTGTGAAAAGAGTGGCAATAAACTGTTGTTGTAAAGCTAGAAAAAGTACAACTGAAACAGCTGCAATGATGTGTACAGCTTAGACAGATGAGCACCATTGCTGTCCAACATTTTTCACTGGTAAAGTCAATTTCTATTAGGGGTTTGGCAGCTTTTTTCTGGGGGAGGGGTGAGGGTAACATCTCAAGGAAAAATCTATCCTATACATGCAATGTTAATTTATTTGATACACATTTTCCTAAGATTAGTGTGTTCCAATCTTCAGAATTTTTAGTGCAAATAAATGAAGTCCTTATCTAACATATACCATAGCTGCATTTTCTAAAAGATTGTCAGAATTTTTTTTTTTTAATTAAATTTATCTCAATTTGGAAGTATTCTGACTTGGCTATGATTGGGATAAATTCAATTTAAAAAAAATTGTCAGTTTTCTTTTAAATCACTGCTAGGGACTTTATTTGTGCTCAAAGTTTTTAAGACAAAATTGCAATAGTCTTTGAGAAAACATAGCACATATGAGATAGATTTTCCCTTGAGGTCACCCTTAATGGAAAATCATTGCCTGGCACCCTAACATAGAAAACAAGCTTCATATCAGCAAGGATACCTTGTGTTTGACTGTTATTAAAGATTTAAAAAAAAAAAAAAAAAAGTGTACTCGTGCTTAACAAATTTGTTGTGGAATATCTTATGATATACCACTATGACTCGTGCTCATACCAGTATGCACTAATGGCACAACAGGAAGAGGAGCAAGTTGCTGCATGTCAGAATTTGATTCAGATGGCAGATGGGGATCCTGACATTTTAAAAGAATCATAATTGGTGATCGATCCTGGTGCTTTGTGTATAACCCTAAAAAGAAAAAGGCAATCAGCTGCATGCATGGGTTGGAGAAAATTTGCCAAAGAAACTCCAGTTCTAAAAGTCTTGAACTGAAATGATGTTGGTAACTGTTTTTTTGTTCTTGATTTTTGATTGACAAGTAGTTGCGTGCAAAAAATTTCTACCAAGAGGATATACAGTTAACTCAGATTTTCACAGGAGTGATGGACACTGTTGAAAAGAATTTGGCTTATTTATGCCACACACAGCAGTCAGGTGGCTGGTTCTTGCTTCGTGACAATGCACCATCACACAATGTGACCGCCACCACCATGCAGTTTCTTGCTCAGAAGAGCATTACAGTATCTCATTACTACCCCCCATATTCACAGAATTTGGAACTTGCTGATTATACTGTTTCCCAAAGTGAATCCCTACTCATAGGGGCACCATTTTGACGGCATTTTAGAGATCCAAACAAGCATGACAAGGGAGTTAAACAGCATTTCCACAATGGCATGCAGAAGCTCTAAGACTGTGCAAAGAGTTGTATGGAGTTAGGAGGGATCACTTTGAAAATTAAATGGAAATAAATTTTTCCCTTGAAATTTTGGTTTTTTATTAAATTAGTCCAAAAACGCCTTTTGCAGACATACCTTGTATTTTTCTATGCTTTGCAAAACACACCACAAATGACAGTATCAATGTCATCTCAAATCTGTACAGCAACACGGTGTTCAAGAATGCTGCTGCCACAACCACCAGAAGAAAGCAAAAGAAAAATCAGCATAAGAACAAGAATGAATTAAAATAAGTTAAAACAATTTGAGTTATATGCTCATTTAGAGTAAAGAAACAGCATGCTTAGTAGATACATATAGCCAGACATGGGCATAGCATAATCAAAGTTTTTTTGGGAGGAGGGAGGCACAAATAAGTGTAAATTGATGGGGACTTTTTTAGGGGGGATGCCATGCTTGGGAAACTTTCTCTGTAAATGTAATAAATTTTGGATCTTTTACATGCATAATATAATGTAAATGAAAATATAAGGTGCAGACTAGTTTGATTCACCCAAAAGAGGATTAAAAAAATTAGTGCTTTTCAATGCGCCTCATTCATTCATTTGATGATGAATAATATAATTGGAATCAAATTACTGAAGATTTGTTCAAATGTGAACAGTCGCCTGTCCTTAATTTATGGCTACTGGTTTCAGGAAAGACAGAGCCAGAGCTAACAAAAAAAAAAAAAAAAAAAAAAAAAACAATAAAAAAACGCACCACCCATACCTTATCCAGGACTCGAACCTTGGCTACTGTGGCAGTACACACAGTAGCCAAGGTCCGAGTCCTGGATAAGGTATGGTTTTGGCCATTCTTGGACGAATGGTCAAAAGCCAGAAACTCAGATCACTTGGCTACTGTGGCAGTACACACTGCTTACTGCTGCTATGTTATGGACTAGATAAACTTTTTGCAGTGTAGCATTGCAACAGTAAAACAGTTAATGGTCACACATGGTTCTAATTTCTATAGGCTTCTTATTTAAAGTAAGCTAGAGCAGAAACAAAATACGGTCATAGATCAAACAAATATTTACAAAGAAATGCAACAGATTTCATGAGTTTGTAATTTGCTATGCAAAAAAAAAAAAAAAAAAAAAAAAAATTAAAAGCCATTTACATTTCTTGTCTCCAGAAACGTCTAAGGCACAAGCACCTCAGGACAGCTCCATTTATTTAAATATTACACCTCAGTTTTTCTAAGAGTATAAAATGAATGCACATTAAAGATAAAATATATCTGTGTTGCTGGTTTACTGCACAGCAGTACTCGATTTTTCTTAGGTTTTAAACACATTATGTATTTCATTTTTATTGATAGTTAATTAAAAAATATTTAAATGTTAACATCACCCTCTTAAAAAATATAAAAGAAAATTTTCTGGTAATGTTGCTGGAATAATTAAAATTCATAGGGCACAAAATAAAAAAAAATTAAAAGAAAAGCTGTTCATACACTTATAAGATAGTCTAGTTTCTATTATGATCCCCACTTGGTATAACTTTTTTTTAAAGATGGATAGGCTCAGGCATGGTGCTATCTCGATGGTTGAGGCATGACACTGTGTGCGTAATAAAGCTCTTGGCTCTTCCTCTTTGAACTTCGGAACAACTCCATTAAATTTCTTGCTCATTAGCTGGCCTATCATTTTAATTGATCTAGCATTGCAATTTTTCAAGGCTGGAGGGCATGTGCTCTTCCACACCCCTGACACTACCTCTAAGCAGTCAGATGCTGCAACTAACTGTTACTCCATCATATATACAAAGGACATCCTGAAAGTAATACCTCCTCCTAAATAACTTTTGAAATTCTGAAGTGATTTTAATGAAACTGCACTGACATGTACTACGATGTTACCAATGTGGGAACAATTTTTTTTCAGAATCGGAAATACAGATAATGAATGACAAAGAAAAGCAGCGAGCCATAATTGAATTCCTGGAAAAAGAGGGATGTGAGGCTCCGGAAATCCACAGAAGATTTCTGGCGGTGTATGGAGCTGCCACGATCGATATCAGTAATGTTCGAAGATGGATGAAGAGGTTTTGACAGAGAGAAAGTTCAGTGTCGGACAAACAACGGAGTGGAAGACCCACAACTGCAGTGGCAGATACCAACAGGCAACGAGTGAAAGACCTCGTCACAGCTGATTGTTATGTCACCATCCAGGAGTTGCAACAATAAACAGTGCTCACTATGTGTAGACATTGAAGAAGCTAATGGAAGCTATGAGAAGGAGTAGACGTGACATTCCACTTCATAGTGTTTTACATCATGATAACGCACATCCCCACATTTCAATGGAGACTTCACAGGCTATTGCCAAAATGGGGTGGACGAAGATGCCCCATCCCCTCTACAGTCCTGATTTGGCTCCCTCAGACTTTTTTCCTGTTTGCCCCTCTAAAAAACACCTTTCGTGGGAAACATTTTGACAATGTGATAGACATTAAACTGGCTGTGAACTCATGGGTGAAACAACAGCCTCAGGAATTTTTCCAAAATGGATTTTACCAATGGGTTCAAAGATCGTGGAAATGTATAGAAAGTGATGGACAATACTTTGAATAGGCTAGCATTATTAACAATAAGTCCAAGTATTTTATCACCAAGTTTCACATTTTTGCTGCTACAAATAAAAATGTTATGAGGGACGAGGCATTATTTTCAGGATGCCCTTTGTATAAACAGCTACATTACTCAAAAATGGAGCAATTAAAAAGTTTAAGAAACAACAACTTACTGGATCATAAGGCAAAACCATTTCATCACCAATGTTAAATTTCTTTCTTAAATCCGGCTTCTTTTTCAAATCTCTTAAGGCAGCGTAATCATCAGGGGAATCTGAAGGAACACTGGTTACCACACCAGTACCTAACAAACATACAGATAATTTTATTAACATTTAACTTCATTTTAAATGAAATTTCCTACAGTTTTCATATGATATTTGTATAATACACAGGTTGATCAAAAAGTAATAAGACTCACTTTAGTCTTCATGGCAAACATTTAGCCAATGATGTTTGTGTGCTCTATCTCATTGCACCAAATAAGCTTGTTCCAGTGCCTAACCTAGCTCCTGAAAATATGCAGCAGACAATGCATGGACAGGGAAATGAAAACTGGCTGCACAGCTTTTCTGCATTATCATACCTGCTAACATTAGCCACACTTCTACCCATAGTAACTAGTACTATTATGTGGCATACCGGCATACATAGCTGCTGCTTCCAACAGCAATAAAATACTTTCTTACGTGCTTTTGAATGGTTTAGTCACCTCACCTCGCTCGCACGCATGCAATTTTATAGCTATAATTTCATTTGCTGCTGCCTTTTCATCATTTTACACTGCTTAAATAGTTCAGTGAAACTTTCTTTCTTTGCTTAGTGGTAATAGGTACATTAGATAAAATTTGATGTTGCAGTAATAAAGCAAATCCCCCTTTCCTTGATGCAATAACACAGGGCCATTGTTTAGAATATTCCTCCTTAAATTTCTGGCAATTCTTCGTTTTTTTTTTTTTTTTTTTTTTTGGTGGCATTGAAGCTTCTTTCTTATTCTTTTGCATTTTTAGAAAATGATCCATTTCTTTGGGAAAAAGAAATGCACACTACACAACAAAAGAATACAACAAAAAATTACTCCAATGAAACAAACTTAACATGAGCAAAATACAAAGTGGCGAGGGTGCGATACGGAAACATTGCTGGATTTAAGTTCCAAAGTTCCACCAAAAATCTGTCGGATGAGTTCAGAACACCCCAATGCTTGACAGAAGGGAACTCCAAGCATGTGAACGCACATTACACCAACCTCCACTTGTCACATGATCATGCATTCAGGGGCTGCCTCCAGAATTGAGGTTTATGACAATAAAAAGCACTTATATATCATGAAATAATAGCAAAAAAAACACTAATTTTGAAAAACAAAAAAATCAAAATTCATAGAATCCGTAGTTTCAACAATGGGCTCCATAGTTCCGTAATCAGACAACTGAATCTGTAGGAACTACGGACATTTTGTAGTAGTTAGCAGGTATGCATTCCCAATTGGTCTTAAAACAGTGATTCCGCAATGGTTTCTTTAATTGTGGAAATATCACAAGTCAAATAACGAGTTTCAGAAAACTGTTCTTGTTTTGGTAACATTCAACTCCATGAATATCCGCTCTTAATATGTTTTGCTCTACTGTGAACACACATCTAGCAATAAAATATAAAAGAACTGGCAGTACACTGATAACCTGGTAACTGGTAATTCCCAATAATATGTGCAAAGTGAAGTCTCAATTCATGTAACAAGCAACAATCAACATGCTCAAACAAAATTTTTCACCAATATGGAAATCAACCAACACGATTCATAAAATGATTAGATATGTAACATCCACGGAAATGACTTTTTCTTTCTGGCCTGAGAGACATCCTGTAAAAAGAAATGTCAAAAGGCAGGGGCCTTGTTACCCCATGACATTGCCCAGGAGTTTGATCAATTCTATCACCACAAAGCCCAGCTTGATCCCTTCATTACAGAAAAGAAGTAAAAAGTGTGAGAAAGTAAAAAATATTCTTTATAGTTCAGCTATTGCCACTACCAATACACACAATGTAAAATATTTACACTTTCTGCAGGGTTTGTACATATTTATAGAAAATAAATTCCAGGAGTTCATCGAAAAATTCCAGGAGCTTAACTTTTTGCTAGAACCACAGTGCTTTGCTTTATATTTTGCAAATCAGGGTGAATTTTGCTATGCATTTAGAATTCTTACAAATTCCTATGGGTTCCACTGTTACAGAGTGTTCTTCAGTGTGTGTTACATCTTCAATGAAATGGCAAACTTTTCCCGTATAAAAATTGCTCTGTGTAAAACTTGCATGAACCAATCTGGAACTTATCATAAATCAAAACAATTTTACCAGGCACTGAATACTGTATTTCCTGTTTCAAGACATCTATTCCCACACACATCAGAGATAGAGAGGCCAGATATCAATCTCCTTCAGTGTTGAAAGCATGTGCTAGAAGGAACAGACATCTTTAATGCAGGGGAGGTTTTCACACACTATCGTTACTCCAACTGCTATGCCACAAAACACAGTGGCTGGAAATATGGCACTCAAACATCTTGCACACCAGCATCACATGAGATGAAAGAGATGACATCATGTGGCCACACTCCATGGAAGGAAGTGATGTCATTTCAAAAATATACACTATCTACCAACAAGTAATTGGACACCTGTGATAGCAAAGGAAAACGAAGTTTATTTACCTTCAATAGTTGGTGGAGCCTCCACGAGCGGCGGTTACAGCTGCAACCCTCCGGGGCATACACTCAACCAGGCATTGTACGACGGCTAGCAGTATTTTTTTCCACTCGGCTCGGAGAAGACAGGTCAGTTTCTTTACCGATTTCGGACGGTGGGGGCACCCCTTAAGTCGACGCTCCAACTTGTTCCAGAGGTGCTCGATAGGGTTAAGGTCCGGGCTCTGCGCAGGCCAGTCCATTCGATTAACCCCATTGTCACCATACCAAGCCATGGTGGACCTCGCAACATGACAGGTGGCATTGTCATCCTGAAAGTAACATGGGTCCACCCCGTAAAACTGCCACAATGTAGGAAGCACATGGTCATCCAAAATGGTGCAGTAGGTCTTGGCGTTGAGTCTACCAGGAAATGCGACCAAGGGTCCCGTGCCATACCAGGAGAAACACCCCCATAGCATAATTCCACCGCCGCCAAACTTCACAGTTGGCACAATACATTCCGGCAGGATGTATTCTCCAGGCAGACGCCAAACCCAGACCCTGCCATCCGAACGGTAGAGGGTGAACCTTGATTCGTCGCTCCAGAGAACCTGTTTCCACTGTCGACGTTCTTTGTACCACGTTAGCCGAGCAGCGCTATTGGACTTGGTGATGAAAGGCTTGTGGGCAGCAGCACGTCCATGATAACCGAGCAGATGGGCTTCCTTGCCGATGGTATTCATCAAAAGAACACTCCCGGATGCCTTTTGAAACTCCTCGCGGATGTGGCCCATCGATTTGGTGCGGTTCTTCTGAATTTCTCTGGCCAGCACCCGTCGGTCTCTAACTCCCAGTTTTGTGCGTCTGCCGGGTTGGGGCACATTCCAACAGTCACCTCTTATCTTCCACTTGCCAATCACGTAGGCCACTGTCGATTTTGGGTACTTCAACTCGCTGGATATGTCATGTATGGATCGGCCATTTCTGTGATACCCGACGATTACACCTTTCTCGAAATCAGAGAGCTCCGAACTGCGTGGCATCTTGCATGCGACTGGTTACATTGTTGTTTCCCACACGATATTTAATGGCGGCAGCCGTGAGGTGTATCAAGACCGCAGATATCGTCGATTGCAGGGGTGTCCAATTACTTGTTGGCAGATAGTGTATCATAGGTAGCTAGAACAAAGTGATGCAATCAATCCAAATATTTTGACCAATTGTTTTTTTCACTGCAAGGAAAAGTTCCAGGACCTTTCACAAAAATATTAAAAATCAAGGACTTTATAAGCCTTGGGGGGGATTCCAGGGACTGTGTTATTAGATCTGTTCTTATTTTTAACAGAATAGTGTTACCTTACATCATTAAAGTTTATGAATTTTTAATATCAATGGCTGTATATCATCAGTAGCAAGACAGATCTTTCAAATTTGATTAATTGATCAGGTTTTATGGCTGTAGTGCAGACGCAACCAAAGTGCTTCTAATTCACACTTTTTAAAGACTCGGGAACCTGAGAAATTCTTTCAGCAACAGGCTTTTATTTAAATTCTGGTGAGAATCCATACCATTCCACTGAAATCCTAAGTTGAATATTATGTACTAACCTTTTCTTCTCAACCATTTTTGTAGTTCATGCAAAGAACAATGCTCTTAATAGAAATACTCTAGCAATACAAATCTAATCAATTCATTTGACCATCACACATGATTTTCAGCTTCTTTCTGACCTGAGAGACACCCTGTAAAAAGAAATGTCAAAAGGCAGGGACCTTGTTAACTGGAGTGCGAATGGTCATGCATGACCGATACAATGGCAGACCTGCCAACTTTCAGAAACAGAAATCCTTAAAAAAATTTTATCGATATATTCGATTAAATTACTTGTCGCGCATATTGATTAAATGTACCGAACATATCGATTTAAAAACGATGTTACCCAAATGAACTATCAACTTTTAATTGAAGTGACTACAGATGTTTAAATTTATCGGCACATTTATATCGATTAAAATAAATTCTATACATAATTTCTCATTACTATGCTATCATTATGATCTATAAAGTGATAAAAATTTACTTTTACAGAAGTTAGCATCTAAAGGGAAGGATGTTCTACCCTTTCAATGGGATCGTGTCCCACGCCATCATGAAACATACTAAAATATTTTCAAAAACGAACCATTTTCATGTTAGGTTTTTATCTTACGGAGACACGGACGATGAGACAGTCAAATAAAAAAAATTAAATAAGTAAGAGTGACTGATAAACACTAACTGGTAAATTATGTTCAACTAAAAATGAAGTGAACAAACATTTTGTACGAATCGCATCCAGTTCATTATAACTTTTAAAAAAGGAAGTTAATTTCGTTATTTTTTTTTTCCCACGCAGTCAACGTTATATTTATGCTTGTCACTAGAAACATGATTTGTAATATCATTCCTTCCACCGTGCGAAATGTTGAAATTACATCGGCACATAGCGCGAAACACATATTTTCCTTTTTTGAAGATTTCGCAATACACGGGAATTCCGCAGAATACGAATCACGGAATATTTGATAGTACTTTTTTTTTCCCCTTTTATATTGCTGCTCATAGCGAATCACTAATACTAAATTTATTACCACTCGGAAAAAAAAAATGAAAGTAAAAACTGCTATAGTAGAGGGAAAAATACCGATTACAGAGTTATCCGATTCGAGCTGGTCAGCTAGGAAAGCAGAGAGCAACTGAAAGGTTCTTTCATCTAGAAACAAAGGTTTAGGTTTTAGTTACGAATGTCATCCTCTGGGGTCGTCCCCTCCCTCCCCATCATTCTTCACAGGCGGATCAATGCCTTGTCTTTTACTAAATCCGGTCCCTTTAGTGGCATCCGTTATACTTCCAAATGGCACTGATTTTATAGTTCTGTCTTCTCTTCCTGTCCTCCCCCTCCCTTCATCTTACCGAATAGAGCTTCTCTAGTCATTTCTTTTAAAAACAACCTGGGCCCATCAACGTCTGAACCAACCCCTCTCCTGCAGTAAACTAACACAATGTGTTTTGACAGAACAAAACCAACTGTCTTTTAGATCAGGCGTCACGGGAACGATACAGCCACATCGTCGGTGACATCCTCCCCAACTCGTCCCCGTTCCCTTTGTGGCGTAACCACGACATAAAACGTTTGAACCGGGATTTTAACTCCGATTTTATGTCTCTGCAAAAAAAAAAAAAAAAAAAAAAAGGCCTAACATGACAAAATGTAGAATACACATATTCTGTTCTAGAAAATAAAAATCTCTAAATATCACACAATTCGGTTTGATAGAAGTTACAAAGCCAATGGCACTTTTTTTTCAAACAGATAAAAAAAAAAAAAAGTCTACTTCCTCCCTAGATTACACTCGTGCTGTCAAAATCCGGATATTTTAAAATTCAGAGTTTTTTACTAAAAGCCCAAAATTTCATACCTACAAAAAAGTGTGGGTTTGCAAAAGCAACAGTGTTCTCCAAGACACTTTACTGTTTTCTTTACAAATCCCTTAGTATGAATTCATTTATATTTTGCATGTTTTTGCTTTATTATAGAACATTTTTTGTGCCTGTTAATTTCTAAATTAAAAAGCTGCCACACACACGTCATTTTATAATGAAAAATTCTATCCAAATCGGTCAATTTCCACGGAAGATATTGTGCTAAAATTCTGAAACGCGAGCGAACAAATCTCGCGCATGTACTACTGCACTGTCCCCGTGAATGCTGATAGCAAACATTTTCAATAGGATAGGTCCACTATGGGTGCTGAACAAGCATACCCAAACTTCATCACAATCATGCTTTGATTTTATGCAAGTCATCACGCAAAAGGGCGGAAGAATGAATCCCGCTCCTATGTCTTGACCTTACCTTTGACCATTTTCAATAGGGATTAGATGAATTAGTATGTACCCCAACATATTAATTTCATTGAATCAAGCCAAGACATTTTTATGAATGTTACCGAGCGATGAACAAAGCACAGTTGGAAAGCGAAAGCATAGAAAACTTACTGACTAACGGACCAGCAAAATAAATCGTTGCTGGAGCAGCACTGGCTCAAATGAGCATTGGACTTACATTAGTAGCATTTTTTTGTTAGGTCAAATTTATTGCCAGAGAAGAAGTTACGAAACCATGCATGCCCCAATGCATTTTTAATTTCATAAAACTGGCAGTTTTTGCTTAATTTCGTCATGCTGGGTGTCGATCTGGGCTTAAAAATTCCACAGATTTAAAATCTGTTTGAATTTTTTTTTCTATGATAACTACGTTCTGAGATAGCATTTCGAACTGGGAGGAATAAAGATAAAAGAAACCTGTTCCAGCGCAGACACACCCCACGCTGGATTTCTGAGAAGTTGCGACTCGGGAGATGAACAATGCATTATCTGAAAATCTGAAAAGAAAGGTGGAGGGGGAGGGGGGTTACAGCATGCACAAGAAAGGGAGAGAACCAAACCGAAGGTTAAATAAGCCCAGCTGGTTGGTGTTCCAGTGCTTAAAAAAAGGCAAAACAGTAACCTAAAACGTGGGAAAACTGCAGCAAAATGTTCCCAAATAAACACATGTAACTAAAAACTTATTCGTAACTTACATCGGCACTTTACTTTGAATGGATTAAGTTTAAAAAAAAAAAAAGTTTTAATAGTGGGTGCAAAATCATTAGAAAAAGAAACAAAAATCTCGGAGAATCGCCAAATCCGTAAAATTAACATTTTGCCTGTAAAACAAGTCACATTTCCGTAAATTTTAAGGGTAAACCGTAAAACCTGGCAGGTCTGCAATGGTATATTTAAACTCAGAAAACAAAAACTGGATTCTCCATGTGGGTGACACTTCATGAGAACACTTATATAATTCTGGATTATCATGTGCTAAGAAAATGTGAATTAATTTCCATGATACTTCACATTTACACACATTACAAGTTAGGAAAAGACATAAGAAACATGAACAAATAAAAGAAGAAGAAAAAGAATGGTAGAGGTTCAGATATGGCTTAAATGAAACCTGCAAGACTCACAGAGAGAGATGCATAGTTGCACCACTTAATGAATTAGAAAGAACCCACTTGATTTACTCAGAATATAAACAATAGAAAATACAACCAACTGTGAGATAAAACAAATTCTTATCTGACAAGAACATCAGGGCTGTTGACAAAAATGTACTCTGCTTTCCTGTCAGATAAAATTAGTGAACTAGTTCTACTTTAGCAACCTAAAAATTCCAAACATTGGATAATATTGTACAAGACAGAATAAGCTGTTCATCAACCAAAATGTGTATCAGATATAGCCAGAAACATTACATTACATGTTTTAGATCATGTGAATAGTCTGATGGGACACTACACATCTCAAGCATATAACCAAAAAAAAAAAAAACAAAAAAAAAAACATCAACAACAACAACAACAAAAAACATGGGATACAGAACATATGATCAATTGTTAAACATAGTTATAAGTTATATAGTTTTCAAGTATGACTGGCCAAAGCAGCCACAAGGGAAAACATTTATTGACAAATGCAAAACAGAAAAAATCCAATATTTACCTTTTTTTTTTTTTTTAAATATGACAGGAAGGGGAGAATGGATAAAGATAAGACAAAGGAACAAGTTACAGAAGACTGTTGATATAAGCAGAAGCAAAAGCATTTGGATTCTTCTATATCTTATAGTAGTAACAATAAATTTACCAAACAAAAAATAGGTATTGCATTGTATGCTCAATTTTTGACAAATCATAACTCCAAGTCTTCAGATTTCAAGTTATTAAATCTGTCTGGTCATAACAAAAGATTAAAAAACTAGAATTCATAAAACTTATTTCTTAGGAAGATCAATTGGTTATCACAGTTTGCTGATGAAAGGAACAGAAAAAAGAAATATCCAAAGTACCCACACATGCAATGAATGTGTAAGCTAAAACCGGGTACCTACAGACTGTTAGAAATTAAGCAACAGCCCACAACTAGTACAACTGAGTTCAATAGCAATGGTTTTGCTATTTAAATAATACAAAAGTGAATCTGCTGCTTTACATGTGGTAGCTTGCTTCAAGCAGAATGAAGTAAGGGTACAATAACAGCTGCAGAAAATTTTAATTTAAGAATGTTAGAAAGGAAATACCATCAAACAAACAAACAAACAAACAAAAATGCACAAAATGTAAGTGAAATTTTCAGATTGCTGCTAGTAAAAATGTCCAACATATGTACTAACATCAAGGGTAATTTTAATACACTAGCTAAAATTTCACATGATATGTATGCATAATTTTTTTAAACTTGTATTTCTTTTTTTGTGTCATTCAAAACTTTGGTTTCTTTATGTTTGAAAACTTTATATATGACAAAGTTATGCATAAAATATTGTATTCTGGAAACTACACCTTTGTAAAATAAAATTTTAAGCACAGGTAAAAAACAACTATCATAAAATGGGACAAGTATTTTAAAAATGTCATAAAATACTGGTAAAGATTGCAGACACAATTAACACATACATAATACGATCAAAAGCATCTGGACAACCCTCTGGATTTTGAGTAGTGGATTGGTCCATATATGTTGTAGCCATGGCTCACACAAGTACACTGCTGGACAATTGCTAAGGACGGATCATAAACGGCTATATAGCGCATAAAAAAGTAAGTGTGGTTGGATGCCAAGTGAAATAAAATAATGTCAGAATGCCAGGACATTAGAAGAAAGACAATTCATTGTGCTCTGAAATCCAGAAGGCTTTGGAACGTGTTCAAGGGACAAACAGGCCATTTTATGCAGAATACGTAAACGTGAAAAAATGCAATTACCGTCCGCAGGCGTTCCGGCGTAAGATGTCAATACGGGATATGGCCACCATGGAGGGCGATGCAAGATTCCACACGTCGTGTCATGCTTTGCACAACATTATCAAGCAGCTGTTGGGGTAATTTATCCCATTCCTCTGTCAGTGCACGGATGAGGGTGTCCTTGTTTATCGGATTGCATTGGCGACCAGCAAGACTCCTCCCCAAAGCATCCCACACATTTTCAATGGGATTCAGATCTGGAGAACGTGCTGGCCATACGAGGCGTTGAATATTCTCGCTCTCAAAACACTCCTGGACAGCGACTGTTCGATGACATGTTGCGTTGTCGTCCATGAAAATGAATCTATCACCGACAGCACCTCGGAACATGCGAACATGAGGTAGCAGAACATCATTAATGTATCGTTGGCCAGTCATGGTCCCAGTTGGAAGCACATAGAGGGAGGTACGGCCCTTCATCATGATGCCAGCTTATACCATGACACTACATGTCGGATATCGGTCCTTTTCCTGTATGTTTGCTGGACAATATGCCGTACCACTATTACGCCAGATCAGTTGTCGTCGACAATCAGACGATAGACTGTATCTACTCTCATCTGAGAAGAGGACAGCAGACCAGTCGTTATCAGTCCAATTGCAATGTTGATGGCACCATTGCAAACGGGCGGTACGGTGACGTCTGGACAATGGGATGCACACAACAGGACGGCGGGCCTATAGTCCTCCTTCATGCAAACATCTGGCGACAGTTTTTCGGGAGATCCGCTTTCCAGTAGCAGCCATAAGCTGATTTGCTACGTTACTAACTGTGCTGTGCCGGTGTCTTCTTGTTGATAGAGCTATGTACCGATCTTCTGCAGGTGTCGTACTGCGAACACGACCTCCCCCGTGACGTTTGCTACACTCTCCATTTGTTTGAAATGATTTCCAAAGCCTTGAAACAACACTGTGGCTGACGTCGAACTCCTGGCAACAACTGTTATTTTTCGCCCTTCTTCAATCTTGCCAATAATACGGCCACGCGTAAAATCATCTAGGTGATGTCGGGAAGACATACTGAAACTTGCAAGTTCTTTAATTGATTCTTTCCCTTTCAACTTTGCGTTTGAACAACAACGGTCAATACGCGTCAAATTCTTTATATCTCTTATCAGCGCTATGGCGTCACGAAAAAGTTCGGCAATCCAAAATTTGCATACGCACAACACGTCTTACTGTATCCCGCACTTATGCTAATTTCCACATTTTCCTGCCTTCCATTTTATGGTTGCTATCATTGCTATTGTCATCCGTCCTTAGCAATTGTCCGGCAGTGTATAAAGAGACACAAATGGCCTGGAAAACATCATAGACAAGCATGAACAGCAGAATGAGCAGTACAGCAGAGCTCAGTGAATTTCAATTGTGGCATGATCATAGGATACATAAACATCAAGCCAGTTTGAGAAATTTCTGCCCTGCTGCAGATGCCCCAATCAAGTGTAAGTGATCTTACTCTGAAGTGGAAACACTGAGTAACAACAGCACACCTGCGTTATGGCAAGTCACGTAAAATAAAAGAGCAGAGTTGTCTGTCCTCAGTTGTAACACTCACTACTGAGTTTCCAAATGCTTCTGGAAGAACTTATACCATAACAGTTTGTTGAGAGCTGAAGGGAATAGGTTTCCATGGCCAAGCAGCCACATACAAGCCTAACATCAGCAAGATCAACGCCAAGCATTGATTGGAATGGTGTAAAGCTCGGCGTCAGTAGATTCTGAAGCAATGGAAACGCATTCTCTAGAGTGATGAATCACACTTCACCATCTGGCAGTCCGACGGAAGAATCTGTGTACAGAGGATGCCAGGTGAACGTTGCCTGCCTGAATGTGTCATGCCAACTGTGAGAAGGCATCATGCTCTGGAGCTGTTTTTCATGGTTTGGATTGAGCTCCCTAGTTCCAAGTGCTGGAGAATTTTAATGCTGCTGCCCATAATAACATTCTTGAACAATTCTGTGTTTCCAACATTATGGTAACATTTTGTTGAAGACCCTTTTCTTCAACATGAGACAATGGCACCATGCACAAAGCAAGGTTCATGAAGGAATGGTTTGATAAGATTGGTGTGGAAGAACTTGACTAGCCTGCACAGCACTCTGATCTCAATCCTATGAAGCACATATGTGATGAATTAGAATGCTAAATGTGAGCCAGGCTGAACCATCTATCAATGATTGACCTGACTAATGCTCTTGTGCTAGAATGGAAAGCAATTTCTGCAGCAATGTACCCAAAATCTAGTAAAAATCCTTTACAGCAGAGTGGAGGCTGTGATAGCAGCAAAGGAATAAATGATAGCAACTTAATATTAATTCCTTGAGATATACAGGGAGTTTGTGGAAAGGAAAGTGTCCAGATAATTTTTATCAGTAAGTGAAAATATCTTGCTCTTGCAAAAGAAAAATAAGATCATGCACATTATATTGAATATCTGTTATAACCACAAACCTTTATCATTTTTAATTGTCAGCATAGGAAGAGTGTAAATAATGTTATATGATGTCATTGGTGCTTTCAAAGGAAGGCCTAATATGTCCTACAGAGAAGAAAAATCAAAAATCATTATTTGGCTTACAATATGAAGTGCACATAAAAAAGAAATCCTACATACAATACATACCATACAAATCACTAAGCTGTTCTCTGAGATTCGGAGGTTAGCTCCACAAAAAAATACAAAGTATCAGATAAATTTTTAACTGATTATTTACATACTGTTGCAGTATCAAACTTCTCCATTTACAGCGATCTTGACACACAACTCAGGCTTCACTGACATTTATCACATGACGTACACAAGACCTTCTATACTTCATACTTAATCTTTTTCTTATGCAGACACTCCTGAATCTGATCATCCCATGATTTCCTTGGCTTTCCTCTGCCTTTTCTTCCTGCTACTAGGGCTAAAAATAATTTCTTAGCAATCATCTCATCACTCATTCTTTCAACATGGCCAAACCACCAAAGCATATTAGTCTCCACCTTGCAAATAACATTTTGCTTCACATTATACAACTGCATAACTGCATCACATCTTCATTCACACCTCACACGATCAGAACATGTCTTGCCACATTTCTCCAGCACACAAGACTTCTATGTTTCTTCTGCAGTAGCCAAGTTTCACTGCTATATGTCAGAGTAGGAACAATTACACTTTCATACACAGCCATGTGGGACTCTCTTGAGAACCCATCATTCCTCTGAAAACCTCCCAAAGCAGCTATGACTTTCAATGAAGAATTCACTCACCTACTAATTTCATCATCCAAGTTGTGCTCTCTGTCAAACATGCTTCCTAAATATACAAACATTCACGTGGTCAACCACTGTGCCATTTAGACTTATATTACATTCAGTGCTAACAGTTCCTCGTTCAAAAAAGCACAACTTTATTTTTTTCCCTTATTTATACTCAGTTTGAATTTCACGTGAACTTTGTACATCTGGAACAACATACTCTGCAACTCACTTTTGCTCTCTGCCAACAGAACTGTATTATCAGCATACAACAATCTGAACACATGGATATTACCAAGACATAAACCAGTATTGTCCATCTTGGCATGGACAATAAACAGCCATGGTGACATTACACAAAATTGTCTGACTCCTGCACCAATAGAAAACCATTTTGATAACACACCATTCACTCTTACAGAAGCTCTACTGTCAGCTGTGGCTTTTACACTATTAAGTACATTTTCAGTAACACCATATTCATTCATACCTTTCACAAAAGTGTCCTTACTCGGTTGAAAGCTTTCTCTAAATCCATGAAGGCAGCAAAAACTTTCTTACCAACTGCCAGATACTTTTCAATCATCACGCGTAATGCAAAAATTTGGTTAGTGCAGCCCTTACCAGGCATAAAACCACTCTGAACATCCGACACTTTCTCCGATGTAAGACCTCGTACTTTTTCAATAATGACCTTACCAAACACTTTCCCTGGCACACTCAGTAGGCTAATAGCACGATAGTGAGTTAAAAATCATGCTATATCAAATTATTTGTGGGGAGATTGGTGGAAAGAAAGAAAGAAAAAGGCAGGCTGAAAAATTATTGGCTTATTTTACACAAATCATGTATTAAGATCTGGCTTATGTGTATATGTGTACTGAAGATTTTTTTTTTATTTAATTATTTTTCAGAAGGTTTTTTTTTTTTTTTTATGCATCACAGCTCATCTATGTACATACAGAATTATGAAATTAAAAACATATCAAGTGCCATACTGTTTATGAATGGAACTGAGAGTAGGTTTTGTGTTTGAATTTCTCATGTTCTACTTTTTAGTGGTTATTAGTTATATAGGCAAGCCTATACATAACAAAGTTGAAGGGAGTGTTAAAAACATTCAATTACATATGAACTTTGTTGTAAACAAACAGACACAGAAAAAATGGGCTATTTTTGGCATATTACATTACATGTCATGTAAAAACTTGTCAATTATAAACTGTTTATCAATTAATAAAAAGCAGATAATACTTGTTAATTAAAACCTAGTTAACAAAGAAAATTTGAATGATATATGCAACTAGCAAAACTTTTTAATTAATGTAAAACTTAAACTGCAAAAAAATTTAAACTTCACTTGTTACATTTGATTGCACACTACATCAAAAATATGAGTCAATTGTTGTTTGCTTTGTATGCTTGTTATGACAGCAGCAGTTAATTTTTTCAACTTCCCCTAACACAGGGGTTGGAATATCTCTGGATGCAAAATACACACTAAGATTTTCTAAATTTTTTAAACTTTCAATAACAAGTCTGTTTGAAACTCTCTTTTCTGCAGTTATTTCTTCTTCATCACTTGACTTATCATATCTGCCCTGAATCTTCTCCACTATATTCACATCTGTGTTTAGAGATTCTATTGAGAGCTCCTCGTTAATATTCACATAATCTTAAAAAGAAACAGAAGCGAGGACTCCTTTTTCACTCAGAGGACTCCAAGTTTTATAATCTTTATCACTTTCATTTCCTCCACCTATGATCTCATTTGCAAGTACATCTTCATTGTTCAATTGAAGGACTTTTTCAAAACTGGCATGTTTCCAGAAGTTTTGAACTGTTGCTTTTTGCAGCAGTTTTCCAAGCACAGTTTAGCATATCACATGACATTCTAATGTCAAAAACTATTGCTTCATCTTTTTCTAAATTAATTAGAACTTTCAAAAGTACACTTTTTCTATAAAGAACTTTCATATTTCCCATTATTCTCTGGTCCACTGGCTGCAGCTTTTTTGTAGTGTTCGGGAGAAAACTGAGCAGTTGTCTTTTTTAAAACCACGTCAGTTGTGTGGGCCATACAACTGCCTACGATAAGAAAAAATCTTCCACATTTTTCTGCTCATTTCATTATCATCTGCCTTTATCCAGGAAATGTGTGCGTGTGGGAATAGTGAAAGAATGAGAAAGTAAAACAAGTACTTATACTTTTTTTGTCTACAAAGGGCATCCTGAAAGTAATGCCTTGTCCCTCATAAGATTTTTATTTGTAGCAGAAAAAATGTGAAACTTGATGTCAAAATACTTGGACATATTGTTAATAATGCTAGCCTAGTCAAAGTATTGTTCATCACTTTCTATACATTTCTGCCATCTTTGAACCCATTGGTAAAATCCATTTTGGAAAAATTCCTGAGGCTGTTGTTTCACCCATGAGTTCACAGCCAGTTTAATGTCTGTCACATCATCAAAATGTTCCCCACGAAGGGTGTGATTTATAGGAGCAAACAGAAAAAAGTCTGAGGGAGCCAAATCAGGACTGTAGGGGGTGGGGGCATCACCGTCCACCCCATCTTGGCAATAGCCTGTAAAGTCTCCATTGGGGTGTAGGTATGTGTGTTATCATGGTGTAAAACAACACTATGAAGTGGAATGCCACATCTTTTCCTTCTGATAGCTTTCTTTAGCTTCTTCAATGTCTTCACATAGTGAGCACTGTTTATTGTTGCACCCCATTCAAGGAAATCAGTCAAAATGACACCATGTGTACCAGAAAATCGTCCCCATCACTTTCCCTGTGGAAGGAGTTGTTTACACCTTTTTCTGTCGAGGTGAAGATGTACGGTGTTATTCCATTGACGCACGTTTCGTTTCTGGGTCATGAAAGAACACCCAGGTTTCATCTCCCATCACAACATTAGAGAAAAATACCCCACCTTCCCTCTCATAACAGTCCAAGAGGTTCCGGCACATGTCCACCCTTTGCTCATGCATTGTTCATGGGTTAGGTTGCTTGGGACCCATTCTGAATTTTTTTTTTTTCTGTAGCCAGATCCTTAATTAATGTTTCCATAGCACTATGACCACAATGAATTGCATCACACAACTCCTGGATGGTAATGCGACAATCAGTTGTGATGAGGTCTTACACTCATTGCCTGTTGTCATGTCACTGCAGTTGTGGGTCTTCTACTATGTTGTTTGTCCGACACTGAACTCTCTCCCTCTCAAAACCTCTTCATCCATCTTTGAACATTACTGATATCGATTGTGGCAGCTCCATACACTGCCAGCAGGAGTCTTGTGTGGATTTCCGGAGCCTCACATCCCTCTTTTTCCAGGAATTCAATTACGGCTTGCTGCTTTTCTCTGTCATTCATGATCTTTATTTCCGATTCTGGAAAAAAATTTGTTCCCACATTGGTAACATGTCATAGTACATGTCAGTGCAGTTTCATTAAAATCACTTCAAAATTTCAAGTTATTAATGAGGAGGCATTATTTTCAGGATGCTCTTAGTCCATGTACACTGATCTGTCTGCAAGGAAAACAACAGAATGTTGTCATATATTTATGTGGTTTTTCTAAAAAAAAAAAGAAAATGTAATATGTGGTTTGAATAACAAGGAAGATTATTGTGAAGTTCAGGGAATCTATAAAAACATTGGTTTATGTGGAACTTTGTATTATGCATGCTCATTATATCTGGATTATTCAACCTTTGTGTGTGTGTGTGTGTGTGTGTGTGTGTGTGTGTGTGAGAGAGAGAGAGAGAGAGAGAGAGAGAGAGAGAGAGAGAGAGAGAGAGAGAGAGAGAGAGAGAGAGAGAGAGAGAGAGAGAGAGAGAGAGAGAGAGAGAGAGAGAGAGAGAGAGAGAGAGAGAGAGAGAGAGAGAGAGAGACTGTTCCTTAATATTACTGAATGAATTGTTTTTATGGTGTCTACGATTTACTGATGATGAACACAATGGGGTAGGTAACAAAGGAACTTGTGTCTTAAGGCCAAGCACATGAGACACACGTAATTTAAAACATCACAAGGGTATTCAGAGGATGGCTTAGGTGAACATGCTTGCTATTTCTTCTCAAATTAAGAACATTATTATGCATGTGTGATCCCCTACAAAGCTGATAATCTCTTAGTGTCATGAATATCTTCACTACAAGTGAATGAAGGCTAGAATGATATTCAGGAGCATTTAGTGTTTCACCTCTTTTTCACTCAAATCAAAATAAACACTAAGGTCAAAATAGGTTAAGCACAGGAACAGACCTCAAAACCAAAGAAGGGGAGTTAAAAACACCCACTAGGGACTAATGGAGAAACAAGTCAGACAGGGCAGATTAGGTGTAAGGTGGGAACACACATAGCAAGACCTAGAATAATGTTTTGAAGATGATTGTGGAGAGCAGTTTGACAGCCCATTATTACAATGAAAATATAAACCTGGCTGTCATCCCTTTTTCAATGGATACGGATGATGCTATGCTCTCACAAGATAATGCTTATCAACATACCACTACCATTTGGCCCCTCAAATAATGAATGTTCTCCTATTGTCTGGAAATAATACCAAATCTCCCACCAATCAAACTTGCCTTGGACATGTCTGGAAGACACAAGACTTATTCTCAACACTGTTTCCTTCAATCCATCAAAATGAGTACTCCAGTGGAATACACTTTAGGATGGGAGCAGAGATGTTACATTTTATAATGCACAACAAAATCCAACATCTCTCACCAGTCAGTATTTGCATACCCAGATTGTGCACTGCCAGAAATACAGCAATGAAAATGAAATTGATGATTATGTTACATAACATGAATAATGCAATATGGGAGCTTTGAAATTATATCTCTAGCCTATTTCAACCAAAGTTTTGGAAGGAAATGTTTAGTTCATTGCAAGACCACTATCCTTGTGCTCCAGTAAATAGTTATCAGAATCATTATATTTTTTCAGACTCAACATATTTCCAGATTATGGGGATGATTTGTGAGGTAATTTGAATTGTAGTTATTAGGGGAAAGATACATTTCTAGGCTTTCATAGTAACAAAGTGGATATTAATTTGAGAATGGAGCAATTCATTTAGTATTTCTCACTCCAAAAGGTTCTGTTGAGGTATTTTCCATAGTGAGGGAAGCTGAGGTAGTGTTAGAGTTTCCAATTTTTATATCCTTTTGGTATGTAGTCAATTTATTTTTGATGCTTCGTTAAGTGCTTCTGATGTAACAAGTTGGTCTAGAAGTTTTTATTGGAATAAAAGCAGGACTCCTGGGAGATTAAGGAGGCCCACTTTATCTCTGTCAACTTTAGATGAAACAGACTAGAGATATAGTTCAATAGCTTGTATTGCATTTTTTTTTTTTTTTACGTAACTTAACATAACATCTTAATGTCCTATTTTGTTTGGAGTTTTAATGGCCACCATATGCAACTCAATGGGCTCTAAGCAGCTACCCATCCCTAAATAGGGGTCACTGTTTCCAGCAAAGGAAGAGAGCCAGTGCATGGTGAACAGCAGTACCCTTTTCCCTTGCTGCCCAGATTGTAGTTTTTCAAGGGTACAAGCAGAGAAAGGCTTAGCAAACCAGTTACATATAACCTAACAAAGCCTATTTAATAAAATGTATCAGAGTATTCTATGCTGAAAACTCAGCCATGTTCGTCAGGGTATTTTTAAAATAATCTTGCAAAAGAGAATGCAAAGTGCCAGTTTTTAATAAGCTAAATCTTAAGGGAAGATTATGTCATAAATAAAAAAAGGTTTTACCTGTCCTTCGAGTTCTAATAATGGGACAACTTTTCCATTCTCACTAGTGAATCCTTGGTAGCTCATGTTCTTTGCAGCTCGTTGAGTACAGATGTATACATCACCATTGCTAATTTGAAAAGCAATATACTTCATGTCAGGCCTCACCCAACAATTGGTTTGTCCATACATGGTCTCTGGTCGTAGAGTGGCAGCAACAAGGTACACAGAAAACCCAGTAAATGTGCTAAAAAAAAGCCACCAACCAAAACTTATTTTTGATTGCAATGCAATTAATCATGCAAACAAATAGATATTGTTTATCTGTAGCTTTAAAAGTCAGGCAATTATGACTTGAGCAAGCCCTATTTTCACTTTTTTTTTTTTTATGCAGAAGACAAAAACGAACCTTACATTTCAAAATTTACTACATTCAAAGAATCGCAAATCAACACTTAAAAAAATTTGTATAAAAAGTTAGCAGCTGAAAATTAATAAATTACATGATTACAAAAAAATTGGTTCGAGTTCACTCATTCACAATATCATGCTGAGCATACTAAATTACGTGTTTTATTGTATCTTATTCAATAGCAAAACCATCTTACTATCATATCTTCTGTTACAGACGTTTTTTATGCCATTCAAAGGCAAGCAACCCTGAAAGAAAGAACTGTTTAATATCCAATGTGCCCTCATTGGGTCTTTTAACATGATATCTTAAAAGGAGCAATTGGTAATGCACAGTTTAATCTATTATATAAGTACTTACTATTGTTATAGCTGGTCATTTACATCCTCTGTTCTTCATGGCCACCTCCTATTCATCCCTGCCTGCAGATTTTGCTATTTCATGCTTTTGAATATAAATTTTCTTTCTGTGGATTATGCATTGTCCATTATATTGTATTATCAGGTCATTGAAATTGATGTGTTCAATATATGACCACCGTATTGGGACCTTCCATTTCCGCCGTATTTTCTCAAAATTTCGTCCTTGGTCCAATTATTCTGTTATTATTATCTGTACATTTTAATATTGATGAGATTAAACAATTCTACATAAACTATATATTGCTTGTCCACCATGCAAATCAATGCTCCAGAGTCTTTCATATCGATGTTGTGATGTCGCAGATAGTTGTTCCTTGTTGGTTAAAATTCATCTCTTTATACATAAAAGAAAGGTCAGGTGATGCGTAACATCACAGCCTCTCCTTGACAAATGTCAACCCCGCCTTCTTGTGGTGCATCCTGTTCCCACTAAAGGGGCTCTGACGACCGCCAATAGCGGTATAACTATACCATCAGGATCGGAGGAAATGCTATCCCACACTCACCAACCCGCTTGGCCAGCGTGGTGAGTTATGGCCAAACACCTCCAAAATGACTCTACAACTTAAATCTTGGCCCTCAGTCTCCAGCAGCTGGAATGTACCTGGCCAAGGCAGCGGCTAGTGCGACATGAAGGCAGAGGGTGCTAAGAATCCCCGGAGGACCGGACTAGGCTGTCATCTGATGCTGACTTTGGCTACGTATAATGGACGCTCCCTATCTTCTGATTCAAGGCTTCTTGAATTGGAAGAGGAACTACAAAGAATCAAGTGGGACATCGTTGGGCTAAGTGAGGTAAGGAGAAAAGGAGAAGATCTGATTGAACTGAAAAGTGGACACCTCTTCTACTATCGTGGGACAGATACTGGCAGAACTAGTGGTGTTGGATTTATAATAAACAAGAAACTGAAGGATAAAGTGGTAGAAGTTGAAAGTTCCTCTGACAGAGCTGCAAGACTCGTTATCCAACTCTCGAGAAGATACCAGGCTCAGATTATTCAAACTTATGCACCCACCACAAGTCATCCTGAAGAAGAAATTGAAGAATTTTATGAGGAAATTAGTCATCTAAATAATAAAGGTAAGCAGCACTTGAAGATAATTATGGGAGATTTCAATGCGAAAATAGGGCAACGGCAACAGAATGAAACTTCAGTAGGTAAATTCGGTCACGGCAACAGAAACCAGCGTGGAAATACTCTCGTTGAGTTTGCAGAGGCAGAAGGATTTTTCATCTTGAACTCCTTTTTCCAGAAAAAGCCACACAGGAAATGGATATGGAGACATCCAATTGGGATGACAAGTGAAATTGATTTTGTTATGTGTAACAAAAAATTCGTCATAGAAGACTGCAGTGTGCTGAACAAGTTCGACACAGGTAGTGACCATAGATTGGTGAGATGTAAGATGCACCTCAACACTAAACTCGAACGTAGCAAGCTCATAAGTCAAACAAAATGTATTGACATAACCAACCTTAAAAAACACCATAATACCTTCAAGTTGGAACTGAAGAACAGATTCTCTGCTTTAGAAAGCCTAACATCGGAAGAAGTGGATATTTCGGAAGTTAACAGAAAAGTAACCAAAGCTCTTATGGAAACAGCAACAAAATTAGCTGGGTCTAAAAACAAGTTACATGTGAACAAATTATCAGGAAAAACCAAAATGTTGATGCAAAAAAGAAGAGAGATGAGGACAACTAAAGAAGATGTGACTTCCAAAGTGGAATATATAGAGCTATGCAAGACAGTACGAAAAAGTATCACTGAAGACGTAAGGAAATTCAACTGTGAGCTAGTGAGGAAAGCAATTGAAAACAACCAAAGCCTAAAGATAGCAAAGGGACATCTCAGTAAGGGAAGAAAACAGATTATGGCACTGAGCAAAGAAGATGGTTCTGTAACAAGAAATAGAGGCGAAATTTTGACAAGAGTGAAAGATTTCTACTCCAAATTATATGAAAGGGATGATACATGTACTCCAGACATCATGAAAGGTACCGGTACCAGAGTTCTTCCAGTCCTCCCAGCAGAAGTTGCACATGCAATCAAGAACATGAAGCGGGGGAAAGCTCCAGGAGAAGATGGAATTACTGTAGACATCATACAAGAAGCAAGTGGAGAAATCGAAACAGTACTCGCCCAAATTTTCACTCGATGCCTTAATGAAGGGAAGATTCCTGAGGATTGGAACAATGCTACAATGATCCTGCTACATAAAAAAGGTGACATTGAGGATCTCAGGAACTACAGACCTATCAGCCTCCTCTCAGTGGTTTATAAAATCTTCACTAAAGTTCTTTGACACCGTTTGAAGGTAACACTGGACATGGCTCAACCGAGAGAACAAGCTGGATTCAGGAGTGGCTACAGCACAATAGATCATATCCACGTACTGAGAGAACTAATTGAAAGAGCGAGGGAATATGAACTTCCATTGTGCATGGCTTTTATCGATTATGAAAAAGCCTTTGATTCGGTGAAACCATCAGCAGTTACAATGGCTCTGAAATCCTGCGGTATTGAAGATGCATACATTATTATTAATAACATCTATGAAAATGCAAGTGCAAAGATTCGGCTGTTTGAAAGTACAACACACACAAAAATTGGAAAGGGAGTGAGACAAGGTGACACCATATCTCCGAAGCTCTTTAATGCCACATTGGAAAATGTCTTTCAATCACTGAACTGGGAAAACAAAGGGATAAAGATTAATGGAGATTATCTAACCCACCTATGTTTTGCTGATGACATAGTCATTTTTGCAACTACTCCATCAGAGCTGCAGAGTATGATCCAGGAACTTGCGGACATGAGTAAAGAAGTTGGATTAAAAATGAACTTTCAGAAGACAAAAGTGATGTTCAATGTTTTTACAAGAAATGAAGATTTATCGATTGATGGAGAAAAACTGGAGATAACAGACACGTATGTCTATATTGGACAGCAGATATCAAGTGAGGGTCACATTGATGAAGAAATTAATCGGCGTACAAAACTTGCCTGAAGAGCTTTTGGAAGAAACAGCATAATTTTCAAGAGCAATATGCCATTATGTCTTAAAAGAAAAGTGTTTGATCAATGCATCCTTCCAGTGCTTACGTAATGTGCAGAGATGTGGACCTTAACTAAAAGAGACATACAAAGGCTGCAGACAACTCAAAGAAGCATGCAGAGGTACATGCTTGGTATAACCAGGAGAGATAAGAAGAGGAACTCGTGGGTCAAAAAAATGACAAGAGTGGAAGGCATCATGATCAGATTAAAATCCCTGAAATGGCAATGGGCTGGACATACTGCCAGAAGGACAGACCATCGATGAACAGCCGGAATTTTAGATTGGATTCCAAGGGACAGGAAAAGACCCAGAAGAAGACCACATGGGAGATGGGTAGATGAAATTCGAAAATATGCGGGAGTGACATGGAGGAGACTGGCACAAGACAGACCGTTGTGGAGGAAACTTGGGGAGACCTTCGTCCAGCAGTGGATTGATAATGGTTGACAATGATGATGATGATGATGACATAAAAGAATATAAAATGAACTACTTACATTCAAGAAATATCTATTTACATCTTTTAATCAGTTCATGAATTGCATTCTCTCAAGGATCACAAAGTATTAGGCTGTATTTGACGTTGTGGCCACGCCCTTTCTTTTTTTACTGTTGCCGATATTGTTGCAAGTATGTTCCTGAGAGTCTGTCACTATCAGCGTATACTTAAAATATCAAAATATTTAAAACACTTCTAAATGAAGAATGTCTAAACAACAATGGATGTCTTCCAATGAAAACCTCTCAGTTGAATTTGTATAATCTTGAAGTGTACCCTTCGTAATCCAAAGTATCACACAGGACGTGTTTCGTACAGCCTATCTTGCTGGCATCTTCAACGGTCACTAACAAAACATCGTGGTTGTGCTGAACTTCCAAAAATCATGCCTCTACCAATGGTCGCTGACGTCATGACTTAATTGGCCACATCTATTGGTGATTTCGTTCATAAACTTAAGATTCAAGAATTTTACAGCTCATAAAAATCACACGAGTGCTATTTTTTAACGACATTTTCCAGAAACAGTATTATAGGTCCACTAAAAGTCCTGGATAAAAAAAAAAAACAGCGCAAAAATCAACACCCCCCTTCCCCTACTGAAATTCGTTTTCAGGTACATCGGTTCCACAAGATAATGAAAACATAATATGGCACGCATGTTGTTTTTGACAAATAAGATAGCAGCCAACTGTTTTTCATTTCTTCTTCAGGTTGTGAGGGAATGTGACAAAACGCATAGTACTAACATTGCCTTTCGTTACAAGGCGAGGCCAAATATAACTACTCCCTTTGGTAGTTAAGTGAATTTGCCACAACTCAACTATTTATCATCACTTAGCAGCATTTGAATTACCCAGTGGTCCACTGGCCATTGGCCAGTAAAATTTCTGTCAGACCACTGAATTATTGATTTTACTGGCACAGATGGCCAGTAAGTTTTTTTTTTTCGAAGTTGTCACAAGTAAAAAATAAATTTATTTCTTTTACCTCGCTGTATGGTTTTCTTTTCAGGTTGCAAACTAGCGATAGTTTCATGAAATGCTGTTATACAACAGCTATTCTTTTTTTATCCCTCATGATTTGTAAAGAGTGGAAAAAAACAGCTAAATAAGAAAGGCAGTTTCCCAGTCTTTGTCTTGTAATGGCTACAGCCGTTTTTTATTACCTTAACACCCCTACCCTAGTGAATGTAGCAGATACTGACACAAGACAGATTTTGTTACTGGCCCAAGAAAACACATTAGCACAGAAGGTCAATTGGATGTGTGAAGGTAATTTTTGTAAAAGAGCTATTCACACGAAACAGTTTTAAATGGGGAATCCTAAACAATAAAACATATAAAAAAGGATACTAACACATAAGAATTTTTTGTACCATTGGAGTCTCCTTGTTCCTTCTTACTTAAAAACAGATCAGGAATGCAGTCTTACTCTGTTATATCACCAATCGATTGGGATCTTATTCTGGAAAATTCTTTGTCCTGTCAGTTGCACTTTCAAATTAGATGTATTAAAAACAAATATTGGAGATAATTCATTAAAATGACACATTATTTTCTACATACATATCATAAATGCCTTAATATTTTTTCTATTTTTTTTTTTTTTTTTTTTTTACAGGACAGTGGGCAGTTTGGTGGACCAGTGGTTTGCAAATTCTAGTGGTCCATTGGGCCAGTAGAACATTTCTTTTGAATTCTAACACTGCTTAGAATGTGCGCAGCTCTGTTGAGGTGAAGGGCTGAAAGACTGAACTGCAAGGAGAAGGCAGGGCAGCTCCCATCTGTCAATCAATTACTGACCCTCCATGACATTTTTGTGACAGAGTGAGTGAGCTCTTTTCTGAAAGTGTTGTGTGACAGTAGAACTGAGAGCAATTTTTCTAAAGCAAATCTTTTCTGACCCATCTCAGATGATTGGTTAGAAGCCAAAGCTTAGACCACTGTGCTACTAGGGTGGCTCTCTTTTTTGCAGATAAGAGAGGAAAAGTACAAAACTGATGACTGTAATGCCGCCTTGCATCGACGCAGAAAGATAAAGATTTCACAGGCGGTTCGAAATCATGGTGGTCGAGGGATTTTTTGACCATCCTAAGGCTAATTCTCAGTGAAAATCGGGAGAATTTGATATTAATCTGGAGGGCAGGAGGAATGGTTGAAAATCCAGAGTCTCCCACCTAAATCTGGAAAGTTGGCACATCTGAGAGTTATTCTACTCCACAAAAACTAGTGAATAGAAGAAAAGGCATAAAAACATCAAAGGATTTGGTTTCAAAGATTGTGACACAAGTTTTAATAACATGTTTCTATGGGAGTGGTTAATAAACATAATGAAGCTAGCCACTACAACCATGAAATGAAAATATTTTACAAAATAAAAGGTGAAAGAAACAAACCAAAGTGCTGCCAGTAGGTATAAAAAAATTTCAACTTCCACAACAATAATATCAGAATGCTTTCACAGCATGAAAGTTACAAGAAACAAACCAAAACACTGCAAGCATGTATGTAAATTTCCCCACTTTTTAGTGCATAATGAATATTTGTATATTACAGCCGTAGGCAACCTGCAATACAGGACATTCCATATCCCAAAATGTGTCACACTACAAAAGATTTAGACATTGTTTTCTATAAAGATCTACACCTTTGCTTTTGTTAAAACTCCTGCATTTAAAATGTGTCTACTAATAAAATTTACCAGTACTAGAGTAATATCAAACCACTGTTTTAAAAAAATTCTCTCTCTCTCTATATATATATACTAAGAAATTAAAAGATAGAAAATTATTCAGAGCTGGCCACATATCACTGGGTATAGTGCTTAGATGATATAATTATGTTAAGAATCATCATGTATTTTTTATTTCTCACGTCATACTTAATTAACGATGGAGGCATGTATCTGCTTATTATGTATTATGGTAATATCGGCATCCTTAAGTTAGAATATTAAGAAAGTGAAACCCTTACCTTGTTATTTGCTTTTTTATTATTCTAACTTACTTAAGGATGTACATATTACCATTGTACATGATAAGAACACATGTGGGATGCTCTGGGGATATATATATATATATATATATAAATAAATAAACCACGTAATACAGTCATGCTTAAAAAGTAACAATTAGCTAGAACTACAGTATTATAGAACTGGGTGCCATAATACAGATGCATCACTGCCAAAGACAGTACAAAAGGAAGAGGAGGTCCTCAGTGGGGGATATGATCACCACTAACATCAATGCATGATTTGCACTATCTATCCATACTTCGCACTAGGTTGATGACTTTTTGAGGTAACAATGCCATTTTTCCATCAGTGCCACCTTCAGCTGTTGGACAGTTTCCAGTGTGTGTTGACGTGTCAAAATGCATCTCACCAGAGTGTCCCGCATGTGTTCTGCGGAATTTCGGTCAGGGGAACATGATGGCTAATCCATTCACTGACATCCCAACAGCTCATCAACAGCCACCATTACAATGGTTGAGGCGTTATCGTCCATTAACATCAACTGTGGGCCAATGGCACCTCGAAACAGGCTAATGTGGGAAAAGATTACCTCATTACAGTAGTGTGCACTGGTTAGAGTACCACCTTCGATCAGAATGTTTCTCCACACAAGAACACTGTACCCACCATATCTATCCCTTTCATTGCTGTTTTTGGGTGATACTGGGTGCCTACCTCATGCCAGATTAGCTGACATCCAGAATTGCTAGAGAGAGATTAAATCTACTCTAATCAGTAAAGAGCACCATACTCCACTGTTCTGCTAACAAGTCCTTATGTTCTCTGGACCACTGCAAACAATGTCTCTGGTGAGCAGTTGTGAATGGAACACAGTGTACTGGTCATCAGGCAAACAAACCACCATTTTATAGTCCCCTGGCCACTGTAAATCCCAATATTGTGCATCCTGTGTTCATATTCAATTGTTTCACAAGGTTACTTACTGTTTGGTGTTGATCCCTCTTGGCCCATAGGAGCAGATAAAGGTCCTCACTGGGGGTGCTTTTTGATGGGCAACCACCAGTCTTTTGCACAGCTGTACCTGTAACCCGAAGGCCGACTGTACATGCAAAATGATGCTATGGTATCAGACGATACCACTTTTGGGCCACGGTCACCACAGTTCACTCCTCTCAGTTATTTGACCATGAGTAAAATCATTAAGATGTTCTCGACAGATCATTTCGTCATATCTAGCACACAACAAACACAATCGAACATTTGTAACTTACTGTATGCACATCGTCTGGTGACTTCTGTTCAACTGAAGTTACTGGACTGCGTGAGCGCATTTTGTTCTCACATCACACAAACCACACATCATGCTCTATTATTATTATTATGCATGAGCTATTGCTCCTGTTCCCAGACACGGTACTGAGTTAATTTGTGTTTGGGTGATGCCGCTATTTAAAGCGTTATTTTACTTTTTCTATTTTATTCTTAAGGTTTGCACACTCGTGTAATTTCAGCATGTTGTTTTTACAAAACTGAGGTTGGGAACAGTGTCAGACTATGTATTTATATTCTAGAAAGTCAGTAGTTCAGAAAATTAAAATTGACAAAATAAAATACACAATGGTACCCTACAAATTTTCTCCATTTTTATCTGTCCACCATAAGATTTCCTATTATTGACACATTACTATCTCTATCACTAATGCCAAATTTCACATCATCAGACCATCTTGTTCTAGGTCTTCCTTTGGAATGCACCCAGCAAATTTAGGATGTAACACCTATCATGGCAATATTTTCCCATCCTATGACATAAACATCCCAAACATCCAAGAACATTTTCATTAGTTCTGTCTTCGACGAAAGAATAATCTTATCCAGATATACCTGAACTATTAAATGTCAGTGAACCCATCTATTTCTTAACTAATACAATCAAACCTCAATTTGAAAAACTTCAAGGGACCAACAGTCTTGTACGTAAAATCGCAGAATTCTCTAAATCGAGGAAGCCTTACGAATGAAACACTCAAATTAAGCTAGTGTTCGAAAGCAGAATACATAAGCAGCTAAGTTCTCTTTGTTTCAGAGAAATTTAAATTATGTATAATACTTTTAATTAAACAATTTAAATTTCATAAATTATGTATAGTACTTTTAAATCTACTCTCGTAGAATTTGCAGAAGCAGAAAGGTTTTTCATCATGAACTCCTTTTTCAAGAAAAAGCCACACAGGAAATGGACATGGAGACATTCGAATGGGACGACAAGTGAAATTGATTTTATTATGTGTAACAAAAAATTCATCATCGAAAACTGCAGTGTGCTAAACAAGTTCAACACAGGTAGTGACCATAGATTGGTGAGATGTAAGATGCACTTCAACACTAAACTCGAACGTGGCAAGCTCATAAGACAAACAAAGTGTATTGACATAAGCAACCTTAAAAAAAAATCATAATACCTTCAAGTTGGAACTGAGGAATAGATTATCTGCTTTAGAAGGCCTAACATCGGAAGAAGTGGATATTTCTGAAGTTAACAGAGAACTCACCAAGGTTCATATGGAAACAGCAACAATGATAGCTGGTATTAAGAACAAGTTACATATGAAGAAAATTTCAGTGAAGAAAAACAAAAATGTTGATGCAAAAATGAAGGGAGATCAGGACAAATAAAGACGTAACTTCCAACCTGGAATATATAGAGCTAAGCAAGACAGTGCGAAAAAGTATCACTGAAGACATAAGGCAATCCAATTGTGAGCTAGTGAGGAAAGCAATTGAAAACAACCAGAGCCTAAAGAGAGCAAAATGACAACTCAGTAAGGGAAGAAAACAGATTATGGCTCTGAGAAAAGAAGATAGTACTGTAAAAAGAAATAGAAGCAAACTTTTGACAAGGGTGAAAGATTTCTATTCAAAACTATATGAAAGGGATGATACATCTATTCCAGACATTACAACATATCATCATCATCATTGTCAACCATTATCAATCCACTGCTGGACGAAGGTCACCCCAAGTTTCTTCCACAACGGTCTGTCTTGTGCCAGTCTCCTCCATGTTACTCCCACAGACTTTCGAATTTCATCTACCCATCTCACATGTGGTCGTCTTGTGGGTCTTTTCCTGTCCCTTGGAATCCAGTCTAAAATTTCAGCTGTCCATCGATGGTCTGTCCTTCGGGCAATATGTCCAGCCCATTGCCATTTCAGGGATTTTAATCTGATCATGATGTCTTCCACTCTTGTCATTTTTCTGATCCACGAGTTCCTCTTCTTATCTCTCCTGGTTACACCAAGCATGCACCTCTCCATGCTTCTTTGAGTTGTCTGCAGTCTTTGTATGTCTCTTTTAGTTAAGGTTCACGTCTCTGCACCATACGTAAGCACTGAAAGGATGCATTGATCAAACACTTTTCTTTTAAGACATAATGGCATATTGCTCTTGAAAATTATACTGTTTCTTCCAAAAGCTCTCCAGGCAAGTTTTATACGCCAATTAATTTCTTCATCAATGTGACCTTCAGTTGATATCTGTTGTCCAAGATAAATGTAAGTATTGGTTGTCTCCAGCTTTTCCCCAACAATCGATAAATCTTCATTTCTTGTAAAAGCATTGTACATCACTTTTGTCTTTTGAAAGTTCCTGGACCATACTCTGCAGCTCTGATGGGATAGTTGCAAAAATGACTACATCATCAGCAAAACAAAGGTGAGTTAGATAATCTCCATTAATCTTTATCCCTTTGTTTTCCCAGTTCAGTGATTGAAAGACATTTTCCAATGTGGCATTAAAGAGTTTGAGAGATATAGTGTCACCTTGTTTCACTCCCTTTCCGATTTTTATGGGTGCTGTAATCTCAAATAGCCGAATCTTTGCACTTGCATTTTCATAGATGTTATTAATAATATTAATGTATGCATCTTCAATACCGCGGGATTTCAAAGTCATTGTAACTGCTGATGGTTTCACTGAATCAAAGGCCTTTTCATAATCGATAAGAGCTCCTGAATCCAGCTTGTTCTCTTGGTTGAGCCATGTCCAGTGTCAACTTCAAACGGTGTGAAAGAAAATTACTGAAGATTTTATAAACCACTAATAGGAGGCTGATAGGTCTGTAGTTCCTGAGATCCTCAATGCCACCTTTTTTATATAGCAGGATCATTGTAGCATTGTTCCAATCCTCAGGAATCTTCCTTTCATTAAGGCATCGAGTGAAAACTTGGGTGAGTACTGTTTCAATTTCTTCACTTGCTTCTTATGTGATGTCTACATAATTCCATTTTCTGGAGCTTTCCCCTGTTTGATGTTCTTGATTGCATGTGTAACTTCTGCTGGAAGGACTGGAAGAACTCTGGTACCTTTCATAATGTCTGGAGTACATGTATCATCCCTTTTATATAGTTTTGAGTAGAAATCTTTCATTCTTGTCAAAATTTCACCTCTATTTCTTGTTACAGAACCATCTTCTTTTCTCAGAACCATAATCTGTTTTCTTCCCTTACTCAGATGTCCCTTTGCTCTCTTCAGGCTTTGGTTGTTTTCAATTTCTTTCTTCACTAGTTCACAGTTAAATTTCCTTACATCTTCAGCCATACTTTTTTGTACCATCTTGCATAGCTCTATGTATTCCATTTTGGAAGTCACATCTCCTTTAGTTGTCCTCATCTCTTCTTTTTTGCATCAGAATTTTGTTTTTTTTTTCTGATAATTTGTTCATATGCAACTTGTTCTTAGTACCAGCTATTTTTGTTGCTGTTTCCATAAGAGCCTTGGTCAGTTTTCTGTTAACTTCAGAGATGTCCACTTCTTCCGACGTTAGATCTTCTAGAGAAGAGAATCTGTTCCTCAGTTCCAATTTGAAAGTATTATGATGTTTTTTAAGGTTTGAAATGTCAATACATTTTGTTTGTTTTATGAGCTTGCCATGCAAGTTTAGCGTTGAGGTGCATCTTACATCCTACCATCCTATGGTCACTACCTGTGTTGAACTTGTTCAGCATACTGCAGTCTTTCATGACAAATTTCTTGTTACACATAATAAAATCAATTTCACTTGTCAATCCATTGGGATGCCTCCATGTCCATTTCCTTTCGGGCTTTTTCTTAAAAAAGGAGTTCATTATGAAAAACCCTTCTGCTAACTCTACGAGAGTATTTCCCCTCTGGTTTCTGTTGCCGTGACCGAATTTACTACTGAAGTTTCGTTCTGTTGCTGTTGCCCTATTTTTGCATTGAAATCTCCCATAATGATCTTCAAGTGCTACTTGCCTTTATTATTTAGATGGCGAAAATCCTCATAAAATTCATCAATCTCTTCTTCAGGATGACTTGTGGTGGGTGCACAAGCTTGAATAATCTGAGCCTGGTATCTTCTCGACAGTTGGATAACAAGTCGTGCAGCTCTGTCAGTGGAACTTTCAACTTCTACAACTTTATCCTTCAGTTTCTTGTTTATTATAAATCCAACCCCACTAGTTCTGCCAGTATCTGTCCAACGGTAATAGAAGATATGTCCACTTTTCAGTTCAATAAGATCTTCTCCTTTTCTCCCTACCTCACTTAGCGCGACGATTTCCCACTTGATCCTTTGTAGTTCTTCCAATTCAAGGAGCCTTGAATCAGAAGATAGGGAGCGTCCATTATACATAGCCAAGGTCAGCATCAGATGGCGACATATACCAGTGCCAAAGTCCCTCCAATCCTTCCTGCAAAAGTTACATATGCAATTAAGAACATGAAACGAGGAAGAGCTCCAGGAGAAGATGGAATTACCATGGACATTATACAAGAAGCAAGTGGAAGTTTTCACTTGTCCAAGTTTTCACCAGGTGTCTTAATGAAGGGAAGATTCCTGAGGATTGGAACAATGCCAGAATGATTTTGCTCCATAAAAAAGGTGATGTTGAGGATCTCAGGAACTACAGGCCCATCAGCTTCCTATCAGTGGTTTATAAAATCTTCACTAAGGTTCTTTCATATTGCTTGAAGGTAACACTAGACATGACCCAACCAAGAGAACAAGCTGCATTCAGGAGTGGCTACAGCACTATAAATCATATCTATGTACTGAGACAACTGATTGAAAGAGCAAGAGAATATGAACTCCCATTATGCATGGCTTTTATTGACTATGAAAAGAACTTCGATTCCATGAAACCATCAGCAGTAACAATGGCTTTGAAATCCTGCAGTACTGAAGATGCATACATTATCATTATAATAACATCTATGAAAATGCAAGTGCAAAGGTTTAGATATTTGAGGATACAGCACAAATAAGAATTGGAAAGGGAGTGAGACAAGGTGACACCATATTTCCCAAGCTCTTTAATGCCACATTGCAAAATGTCTTTCAATCATTGAACTCGGAAAACAAAGGGATAAAGATTAATGGAGATTACTTAACTCACCTGCGTTTTGCTGATGATGTAATCATCTTTGCAACTACCCCTTCAGAGCTGCAGAGTATGAACCAAGAACTTGCTGACAAGAGTAAAGAAGTGGGATTAAAAATGAACTTTCAGAAGACAAAAGTGATGTGCAATGCTTTTACAAGAAACGAAGATTTATCGATTGATGGAGAAAAGCTTGAGACAACCGATTCCTACATTTATCTTGGGCAGCAGGTATCGAGTGAGGGTCACATTGATGAAGAAATTAATGGGCATATAAAACTTGGATGGAGAGCTTTTGGAAGAAACAGTACAATTTTTAAGAGCAGTATGCCATTATGTCTCAAAAGAAAATTGTTTAATCAATGCATCCTACCAGTGTTTATGTATGGAGCAGAGGCATGGACCTTAACTAAAAATGACATACAAAGACTGCAGACAACTCAAAAAACATGGAGAGATGCATGCTTGTTGTAACCAGGAAAGATAAGAAGAGGAACTTGTGGATAAGTAAAATGACAGGAGTGGATGACATCATGACCAGAGTGAAATTACTGAAATGGCAATGGGCTGGACATGTTGCCAGAAGAAGACCCCATGGGAGATGGAAGGATGAAATTCGAAAGTATGCTGCAGTGACATGGAGGAGACAGGCCCAAGACAGACAATTGTGGAAGAAATTTGGGGAGACCATCCAGCAGTGGATTGATAATGGTTGATGATGATGACTTTTAATTATGAATTTACTATCAAAAATGTTATAATGCGTACACATTTACTTTGCATATTAAATACATAATTCGTAGATATTAGATTTCAATATGTAGCATCAAAATTTAAGCGTACTTTAAAATTGTGAGAAAAATAGGATACTTGATTTTTTTCCGAGCATTTAGCTTCTTAAATAATAATTTCAGTATCCTAAACTGCATGAAACAGAACATCAATTAGTACTAATTAACTTGTAAGAGCTAATTACCTTTTTACACTGTTGAAAAGAAATGCTTTAGAGAAGATTGTTATGTTTTTTATGAACATTTAGCTTTATAAATTGCAGCTTCAATTTTATTAAGTGCATGAAAAATATCAATATTAATATCAAAGGACATCAAGTACCTTTTAGCACATTCTTTACCATTAGCAGCGTCACTAAAGCAGCTAACTTTCAGTTCTGCTTCATCTTCTTCATCAGAATCTGATGCATTTAGTCTGATCTGTTCGTCGAAAACATCATCAAGGGATTGCATTTGGGCTAACTTTTAACGTGAAAATGCTGGCTGACATAGTTTTGTAGTTTAAAAAATAAAAAAAAATGTTCGCTAAATTGAGGAAATGTGTTTGTTAAATTGAGAAACACCAAGCATTAATTTCAATGTGGTTCCGTCGGGACCATAAAAAATGTACATAACATCGTGGAATTCGTTAAATTGCAGTTAGTTAAATAGGAATTTGACTGTACCTACTTTTATTGCTCACATATCAGCCACACTAACTGCCTAATCAGACCCATGCTTCACACCTAATTCTCACTGCTGTACAAGAGGGTAGGTCTGAACACTGCACAATACACAGCCAGCTTCATTCTTTACACAACCTCCTTCCAATGAAAATAGTCATACCACTGCTAATTCAGTTGTCTAATTTATTATCAAGCTCACCTGCATCATCAAATATTAAATCCAAATAGCTAAAACCTTTTCCACCACCTTCTTCTGAACTACACATTTAGTATCTTCAGCAGTTCAACTTAAAACTACACATTAAGATTTTGTAAAACTTATCCTCATTCCAAACTCATCACAAATCCTCTTGACTGCTAAAGATTTTGCTCAGTATTAACATCAGCATATAATAAACTTCTGCTACTAAAGCTTCCCATTTCAACATGTCAAGTTACTTTCTTCACCAAGCTAAATAGCAGTGGTGTTAATACAGTTGCAACTTATGTCCCCGTTGAACCCCACAATTAATCTCAAACCACTAGCCACATACTTCCCTTGTAAGACACCTTTTTAATCATTTTAAGACTTAATTGTAAGGCTTTTGGCTGATTTCAGCAACCTACCTTTTACAGAACCCCAAGAATTATTGTTAATTGTGTATGCAGTATAAGACAAGAAAGTAGCACTGGTAACACATTCAGTAATTACTGATTAAATAGGAAAGTCTAGTACTGAACTGGACAACAACCAAAGCAGCTAAAACATGGAAAGTCTTATTGGCTGTACAAAACTGTTTTCAGCAGAAAAAGAGCTTAGCCAGAGAATAAAACAAGTTACAGCCTAATCAGACCCATAGTTTAGGTTTTGCAATTCATCATATATCTAGTGTTCTTCCTAGAGCCTTTTCACAGGGTGGCCTGCCCAGCTAATTTTCTCTGCCACCCAGCTGAATTTCCTTTGTGGAAAACTTACATAAATATTGATAAAAACTGGCGGAAATCTGTTGAATATGATTTATAAGTAAGTACTCATTATCATTTATGTACAATTTTCTAATGTCACTTATGTTGTTACTTTAATGCCTACCACACCGCTAAAGATGTTTAATAAGTATAATAATAAGCAAAACAACATCTTTTTGCTTTCTCGAGTGGGGAAGGGGTCGTTAATACCATCCAGCTGTAAAAAATCTAGGGAGAACACTATGTATCAATTCCGTATTTCGACCTTTTTTTTTTTCTTTTTTTTTTTCACAGCATTGAAAATCAGGGTGAACTCTTTAAAAGGCATTTGACATGAAGGTGGTACGAGAAATATCAGTAGATTGGTGGTTTCAGAAACGGCATAATTAGTACTACAAACACCAAAACTAGCACATAGGCCTGATGATGGGGACATGAGATCCCTGAAAGTACTTGCCTTTTATTGTAAATAGTGTTTTTAATTGTAAATAAATGTATTTTAATTTGCAGTTGGAGGCACAGTTTGAATTTAATCGCACATTTTGACAGCGTGTGTATATAGTAATTCATATGCATGCTATTTAATTAGATGAAAAAAATGATGACGATATATCAGTTTGGGAATGTGTCATGTGGGAGATGAAAAATTACTTGGACAGACATTTTACATCTTTGAATACCAAGTTGTACACCAGTGGGAAGACCTGGAACATAGCAAACTGAAAGCCTGCCATATTAGTTGATGAGGAAGCAACAGATTAGAATTAAATGAAGAAAATCTTGCAATGAACAAGATGATGATAAAGCAAATTTCATTTGTTGTGGCAAATAATAACTTTTTTTTTCACTTCTCTCTCTGCATGTGTGTGTGTGTGTGATCAGTACCATTAACATGTGTGAACGCTATTTTAGTACACAAGTGTGAGATGATGAATTAGTTGGGATGCTATTAAGGATCTTCCATTTTCCCCTTCTTAGTTCTGCCTTTTGTCCCTTTGCCATAAATTCTTCATGACACAATTTATAGTTTCTTCATTACATGTTAGGCGGGGCTTGAAAAACACCATGCCCGAGATGCCTGGGGCATGTAAATTATGGCCAGGGCAGGTAACTAAAAAATATGGTTTGCCTGGTCCGGGCAAATATATTTAAAAATATAAAAGTTTGGAATAGAATTTCTTATTACAAGAAAAAAGACAGTTGTCACATATCGTGTTTCATTTCACTGCTAATCACCGGAAGCTGCATTTGTTACAAAGTGCCAAGGACCGAAGGATATTACTTCTTTTATTATGTTATGCTCTAGGTCCAAAAATTGGGACTATATGCAGTTTTGCTCAAACTGTTGTTTATATTCAGCAACAGGATGCATGACTTGTAGGAATTAACCTCCGGCGTTTAGTAACAAAAGGAAAAAACTTTAACGAAAGGAACATGGCAGAATCAGTAAATTTCTGAAATACCAATTTTACCATGAGTTACCATGAATTTGGAACCAATTCTTCATATAGTGAATGCCTTTTTGTTTTCTCCCAAGGATACTGTGTGCAGAACGAACATGATACCTCGTGTCTTTAATTGAATAATTACATTTGTATCTCTTCGTTTATTGTCAAGTCAAATCACCACAGTCAAATTGTTGAAGCCTTCTATTATCCAGTTTGCTGTCTACCTTTCTTGAAAAAGCCATCTTTGATGTGTGAAAGCTTGGAAACTTTGATTTTTATCAATGCCAATAAATTTGGATCACTAGTATAATTATACTATCTTATGATACACTGTCATACCAATTTCAGCATAGTCATTTTAAAACTTGAGATACATGCTTTTATGCATTGAACATTTTAAATACAGACCCTTAAAAATGGAAATGCAAAACATGCAAAAAGAGTATTCATTTTTAACTTTAAAAAAAAATGAAGGTTCTGATTTGTTATTGTAAAAGACAAATTTTCCTGGGCATCCAGCTTTTACTGCCTGGGCAGGTAAATAATTTCTGCAAATGCCCAGCCAGGCATGCAACTTTTCAGATATTTTTCAAGCCCTGTTACGTATTCCTGTAAGTTTCTTTCATTGTAGTTTCAAGTCCATAATTCCAAGAATATGTCCCATGCACCCTTCATCCTTTCTCAACGAATATCAATAGAACCTTGCTTCTGGGGCTTTCTTTGAAATCTCAATCACTCCCAGCTATTGTTCTAATCCATTTTTCCCAAATTTCACTTTTCGTGATGATACAGCATTCAACCTCAGCATCTACAGTTTTCAAATGTAGAAGCCTACTCATATTACATTTTGCTATTTATCAGCACTATACAGCAGTAATAGTATTACTACAACCATAAATACTTTATGAATGTAACTTTTCAGCACAGAAGCACCATATTTTTCATTGACTCCCAAGCAGTTATCTCTTCAGAAAACTTGAACCACCCTAGAGAGGGAATCGAACCAGCATATCCCAATTTCCACTACAGGTAACACTGTCACACCATCCAGGACAACAACACACTTCCATTGCAGCTGAAGCTAAGTAAATTCAGCTTAGGGATCTGAACAGCCTTCAGATTTGTGCTAGTTTAAACAATTCAGTGCCTTCCTTGCACCTTTTCTCATCCAAGAAAGGATATAGGTCATAAAACCTTAGTGCTTCAGATATCATCTTAGGAATTTTTCCATAAAGATTTTTTAAGTATTTTCTATGATGATATCACGATACTTCAGTTTAGCTCCATATGGTAAACTGAAGTATATTCCTCCAATCAAGGAGGAAAATACTTCAGTTTACCATGTTTTCCTTCAATCAATCATGCACAATGCAGCTGGCTTCCCACTGCAAATGGCTTCCCCACCACAATGATCCAATATTTAAATCTTCTTACCCAATATATATTTACATGGAATTGCACAACATCTGCACATATTTCAAAGAATCCTTGCATATCATACAGCAATACACATGCCATACACTTACTTTCTTTGGCAAGAACTCATCATCTACAGTATTCTTTCTGAAGCACTAATTTGATGCCATGCTGAAGATAGAAACTTAACTTTGTAATTTATTTTTACAGGTACACCCAAGTAATCATTTTAGTAAGTAAATAACTGATTTGCTTCTACTAAGTATGGGTACAAATATTACACTAGCTTTAGCACATGCGAAAAAATTATCTAATCTGATTTTACCAAGAATATTCCAAAAGAGTATGGCTGTGATTTAACTTACACACTACATGGCAAAATCTATGAAAATCTCAAAGAAAATGTTAATTATAAGAAACAGCTACAAAGTTCTGGCATATATACTTTGTTATTAAAAAGTAAAATCATAATAGAAACTTAACTTTCCAAGAGACTTTAAATGTGAACAGTCATATTACAGATCATCAAGGATACTGATTCACATGAAGTATTAAGAATTACCTAAGTTTCTGTGGAAGTGGTTCCTGTATCTTCATTTTGATCAATGTATACTCTTGAGGACCAACACCCTAAATTATATTTGAAAAAGAAACACAGATTAACATGATGCTAGCATCATTACAGTAAAATGCACAAAATAAGAAATTCAAAAGGTTCAGTTAAAAATATGAAATCATAAACATTACACATTATGGTTTGTTTATACTTATACAGGGGTCACGCTGCCAATTGCATTCTTTGCAATTTGTGAAAAAAAAAATCGTTTTGGCAATGGAAAAAACGTTTTAGCGAAAATATTGATGATTATCATTCTGTGCTGTTATAAGACTTTGGCTAAAAAAATTGAATTTGGCGAAGGGTTGGCAAAAAAAAAAAAACAAAAAAACAGAGCAACCGCTGCATATACACTGGTGTGCAAAAATTAAGGACGAAGAGGAGAAATTACCATAACAGCGGAACGAGCAGGCAGAACGAACAGAAAGACCTCTCAGGAGATAGACTAGGGTCCGGTAGTACGGTAGGGCATGCACATATTTGCAGCATGACGTACGGAGGGGGGGGGTCGGAAGAGTATAAAGCACATGGGCGTCCGGTAGGGCATGCACATATTTGCAGCATGACGCAGGGGGAGGGGGGTCGGAAGAGTATAAAGCACACGGGCGGTGTACGCTAAGCAATTCAGTGAAAGCTATTGCACGGTGTACATCGGCTTTAACTATGTCGAGTTGCTGCCACCGTGTGATATGGCCAACAGGTAATCCAGTAGACGACATCTGGATGACTTTACCCAAGGTCGCATCATTGGGAAGTTGGAAGAAGGTCGAAGTGTGACTAGTGTGGCCGAGGAGTTCGGGATCGCTCACAGCATCGTTTCACGAGCTTGGAGAGCATTTCAAACAACAGGAACAGCTGTCCGAGAGTTTAGCAGTGGTCGTCCATGAGCAACCACGGCGGCGGATGACCGATATATTGTCCTACAGGTGAGAAGAGACAGACGGCAGACAGCGGGAGGCACATGCAACAGACAACTGGACGTCCGTTATCGCGTTTTACCGTGGCCAGGAGGCTGCACAAAGGTGGTCTATTTGCACGACGACCAGTACTGGTGTGTGCCATTAACACCTTCTCATCGGAGACGGCGGTTTCTGTGGTGCCAGGAACACAAGAACTGGACACATCAGCAATGGGGCCGAGTTCTCTTTACGGATGAGAGCCGATTTAGTCTGACAAGCGATTCTGGACGTATACACATCTGGAGAGATCAGGGAACATGCAATCACACCTCCAACATCATTGAAAGGGACCGGTTTGGAGGTGGCAGAGTTCTTGTTTGGGGCGGTATCATGCTTGGTAGCCGTACTGACCTTCACATCTTCCAAGGAGATTCAGTCACTGGTGTCCGCTATTGTACCAAGGTTCTCCTGCTTCACATGCGTCTGTTTAGAGGTGCTGTGGGTCCTGAATTCCTCTTCATGGACGACAGACGACAACGCTACACCTCATCGTACAGTGGCTGTCACAGAGCTGTTGGAGAGTGAAGATATTCAACGCATGGATTGACCCGCAAGGTCCCCGGACCTAAATCCAATCGAACACGTGTGGGACCTTCTCGGGAGACGCTTGGCAGCACGTCACCAGCCGCCAGCAACGATTCCGCAGCTGTGATTGGCGCTACAACAGGAATGGGCCACGATGCCTCAACAGCTACTTGACAACCTCGTCCTTAACATGGACAGACTTTGTAAATCCTGCAACGCAGTCAGGGGTGATCATATCCTTTACTGAAGACTGGATTTTTCTTGGCAGCGGCCTGTCACATGGACGTTTCTGTCTTCTGTCCAGTTGTGCTCAAAGCTACCTTTTCAATAAAGTGCCTTTGTATCCTTTGGATTCCTTGTTTGGACGGTTTTGCTCACTTGTCCCATATTCTTACATCTTGGGGATCTTATGGTATGATTTGAGTCCATGTGGAGCACTTCTGCACGACGTTACATTCGAAAAACCGTCTCGTCCTTAATTTTTGCACGCTACTGTATATACAGGGATCATAGCATACTTCTGGAAAATTTTAGGTAGGAATTTTAGGACTCTTTAGAAAAATTTTAGGAAAATTTTAGGAGTGTATTTCAATAAAAACTAGATGTATATTTGTATACATCTAGTAAAAAACAACTTTGTATACATTGTAAAGAGTTTGCTTCACACCCTTCAACCATATATACTGATAGACTGCACATGACATCAAAATTTCTGGCTCCAACATAAAATCACATGACAACAGTCAAAAAGATGGGTTACACCTGCTGTGCTTATGGTTGCTCTGAGCGATATAGTAAAGAAAGTTCTATGATTTTTCATGGGTAAGAAACGAATTAAATACCTAAGTCAATAAAGTTCAATTACTTAACCAGAAACTTGCAGCTATTGATATAAAAATATAGTAACTTAAGAAAAAAAAAATGGAATGCATGTTCCAAATTCTTCGCAAATGTTCATCACATTATAAATCACAAAATGTAAACAACCCGATCATGCATGTATATAGCTCATAAGTAAACTTACCTGAAGAGTTTTCATTATATATGAGGCGCATTCACATAATACACCGAAAACACTGAAGTTTTGCAGCGTAAATTAGTAATCATAACAGCATTTTTAAACGAAATTTGGAGTCTGATGATGACGTGCCCAATGTTTGAGCCATGGCGGCTTTGATGCAGCTATTGCCAATGCGCAGTCCATTAGTATATATGGTCGAAGTTCACACCCAAATTTTTTGCATAACGTCTAATGTTTAAGTATGATTTACTTCTAATGTTCAGTTATCTTTTCACGTGTTATTATCATATTCAAGTATATTTACCACATTCAAGTTTCACTTTGAACATTAATATGCTGTTGAACCAGAAGCAATTCACAATTTTCACAGTAAAGTTTTCAGGTTTCACATTAAATTATAATATCCTAAAAGGTAATTGAAAACCAAGAACTATGTACAATTGTTCACTGAATTACTTTTTTCATATTATTGTTTTAACCTTTTTTCCTGATTAGCCTATCTTTTTCTGCTTCCACCACAACTAATTTACTTTCAGTTTTCTTTATTTCAGCTGAACCTTGTATGATCAAGTTAAAGGGAACTGCTATTTCAACAGTATTTTGTTTTTCTACAGCTTTTCTCATTCTTTCTGTTCCCTCTTGAATTACCGCTAGAGGCTTCTTTATCTTTTTTAAGCCTATTTATTTCTGCATCATTTTCTTTTATTTTGTCATCAAACTCAGCTTTTCTTTTTTCTCTAGCTGCTTTTCCTTATTTTCCCCTCTCTTTCTGCTTCCTTTCTTTTACCTTTTTTTATTCTTCTTCCTTCAGCTTATCAACATACTCTTTATAAAATTTATGTGAATCACGAACACTATTTAACAAATTTCTTGTTATGGGAACTTTACTTACACATCCATAGTGTTTAATGGCCCCTTTAACTATTCTTAATGATGTTATAGTTGAGTCTTTTAAGTTAGCCTTGTCCTTCCTTAACAGAGCAGTGTTAACCGAAAATCCCCTTTCTGCATCAGCATTACCATGAGGTAAAACTAAAATTGACTTGATGAGTTCAGCAAGATTTGAGTATTTTTCTTTTCCGCTAGAGTCTTTAATACTAAATATATTACGCCAGTAATGATCAAACCGCACTGGAATATGCCCTTCCTCTGAAAATTTCACTAGTTCATCTAGAGTTGGCTTATTGCAATTTATAGAGTTGGCTTATTGCAATTTAAAAGTTTCCACTCTTCTCTTACTCTATCAATTTGTTCCTCAGAAAGATGCAAAACACTTGAAATTCTGGTTATTTCCGAAAGTCCTTCAGTGACTGAAAGTTGAGTTGACTCTTTCTTTGGTTCTTTTACCTTTAAAACTTCTATGTCTCTTAGCTTTTGATTGCAGAATGGCAAATTTGACTTTAAATATTTTGTGGTTGCAATTAGTGATGATCTTACATCTAAGAGAAATAATTTCTGCCTGGTCTCCTGAACATTCCTGAGGAGATTTTTTGTCTTCATACCAACTTCTAACTCCCCTAGTTTTTTCCATGAATTTTTGTTTTCAAAATCTACATTCTTTAGGTCTTCTCCAAATTTCCCTGCAATAACATCATCTTGGATCAACTGAGCCATAACATTCCTCATTAAAGTATTTAAATCAGAATATAACTGGTGTATTTTTGGTTCTTCACTCTGATAACATAATAAAAACTTTTCAAAATTTTGGTGTGAAAATGAAATTAATGCTAAATAGCAAGGAGTTAGCTCATTTTTCAGGAAACAGTGAATTTTTTTTTATACCTTGCCGAATTGCGTAGTTGTTTTTCAAATATTTTTTGAGATGGCAAGAAGTTTAAAAAATATTCTGTAATATTTAGCCATTGATCCAAGAGCCTCTGGGCTACAGAACCAACGGTTAACCATCTGTTGTTGACATGACGCAAAAGAAATTTGGCTGTGACCAATGTTATATCCTCGACAGATTTATAATCCTCTCGTCTTGCAGCACTACTCTTTAAAAAATAATGCATATCAGTAGCAAATTCGTCAAAATCTATATTTAAGCTTGTCAAAAAAATTTTAAATGCATTACTAACAACATGCAGGTTGCAAAAACCTAGTTCCAAAGATTTCTGGCCTGTTTCTTGTTTTACAACTTCATTGAATTTGCGTAAAAAGCACTTATTTACATTTGGGCTGTCCATGGATACACAAATAATTCTGTTCAACGAAATATTGAAGGATGATAACACATCAAGAATTTCTTTTAGCAAAATATCTGCTGTTGCATGACCCAGAAACACGCTTGTTAGGTATCGGCAAGAAACTGAATTTATTTCTGAAGACCAGTACCTGAGTACACATCCAACTGCCGTTTCATTTGTGTATTTGTAGTTTCATCAAATGCTATAGTAACCTTTCCTGGGCTACTAGATGCAATGTCTTTTTTCAAATCCTCTTCAAAATATTTTGACAATCCATGTGATATCACATAAGCAACTTTTTTTTCTTTAAGTTGCATTTTGGCTGCAATAGCAGAATCAGGAAACATTTCTTTGAAAAGTTCAACTGTTTCAGTGCATGAAACAAAAAACATATTGTCCTTAGCAACTTTCATGGCTCATAATGCTTTGGCTTTAGATAACTGTAAATCATGACTCAGTACTTCACTAATATTTGTTTTGGGCTGAAGATCCCGTCCTCCAAAGGCTTTCAGGATGGACTTATTTTGAAATTTACTTTGAAATTTCTGCAAATGTTTTTTTCCTTTATGATGCACTTTTACTTGTGAAAAGCCACTATTAGAAATATTGAAAATTTCTGAACACAATATACACTTAGCAGAAAATATTGTTTCAGTTGCAGAACACCATTCTTTCAACTTCACTCCGTCCAATTCTTTGGCGAGCCACGCATCTTGAAATTTCGTTTTGGATTTAGGCATCTTAAACACTTGTATTACTAACCAGAAAATGAAAGGGAAGTACAAAAACACGTTCCAATATTGCAAAACCAGACAACTTCCCGAAATTTGGCTGCGAGGATGTCAGAAGATAGAAAAAAAAAAAAAAAAAAAAAAAAAAAAAGCAGGTCACCACTAGAGAACTGAACCTGCACACAGCACAGAGAACACCATAAAAGATGCAAAACCAGAAACTATCATACGCATCTCACGCAAGTTCAGTCAAAGCGAATCGGAGTCGAGATATATTGCGCATCGAAGGTCGCTGTCGCCGGCCTTACGATCGAAGGTCAATTATCACGTGCTCTACTGCCTGCCACGATAACACTCAGCTACCATCCCATCGTCATTACCGGAGGTTACGGAAGGAGACCACATGTTTCCTCTTTGCTTCCACCCACCTGCGGTTTACAATAACAAAACATCAGCAGAAGAGGAGGTTCCACAAGGCATGTACAAAAATAAAGTACGATCTTCTGCGTGCCACAGAGTTCGTCTGCAAAGCGCAAACCAGGGGTGAAAATGACCCCCTTCCCTTAGATCTCTTGTTACTCTCAAAAACTGTCCGAAGGCAAAAAAGTGGAGCGCCCGCCCCGAAGCAAGTGCATCTCGATGGCGTCATTTCCCCTCCCTTCAGCAGCACAGCATATAGGCTGTGTTTCTACAATAACAGGTCTTTTTACCTTACCGTAATGGTAAATTTATTGGCGTTAATAACGGTTGTATTTTTAATAAATAAGCTTACGAAAATTTTAGGAAGAATAGCAAATTTTAGGTATAATTTTAGGAATTTAAGGAGGGTCACAAAATATTAGGAATTTTAGGAATTTTAGGAGGGATGCGATCCCTGTATATATAAGGAAGGCATAACAGAGGTTACACGCAAATTTCCAAAACAGCTTCTGAAATTTTAAAGTGCCAGAGGCTGCATAAAAGAAAAAACAAAAAACCAATACAGAAATCACCTTAAAACTGAAAGCTGGAGAAACTGATTTGGAGAAATCAAAAGAAAAGATCTAACAACCACAGGTAGAAAAGAAAGAGGAATATAAAACTATGGCATGCTGTTATCTATGGCTCCATCAAGGGCTAGGCACAGATGACACCTTTCATACCTCTATAAAGACCAAAAAAGTGTGGGTTTCTGTGCCATCCAGTCTGCTACAGAACAGCAAAAAGCTAACTGGAAAAATACGCAAATAAAATACAAAAAAAAAAAAAAGCATACCCAAAACAACCAACACCTCTCGAGCCCCCAAAACACCCCAAACTCCCCAAGAAAAAAAATATAATAATAAAAAAGGAAAAAAAAAAAATTGGGGGAGAAAAATAAAGCACCCCCCCCAAAATGAAAACACCTTCCCCTAAGCAGACTGAAATGATCGAAGCCCGACCTCACTCAAAAAGAATCCAACAGACAAAGTCCAAGAAGTATAAAATGCTGAGTACCTAGGAAAGACACTGTTACAACCATACACTAAATAAACAACTATTTACAAGCATATTCATTAAATATCTAAAGGTGGTGGAAAGCTTGAGATTAGTTGACCTATTTGCAATAAACTGCCAAAGGAGAGTTCTAAAATGGAAAAGAAAAAAAGAGCTAGCCAAAGCTGCACTCGCCTAATTTCAAACTAAAACGAGGCCTGAACAAAGGGGCATGCTCGATGACTCCCCACTAACCTTTAATCAGAGGAAAACCTGCAGACAAAATCCTAATAACTTTAGGAGAAAAAGATAAATTTCAAACCTGAAAAATATTTTAAAGAAATATCAAATAATAAGCAAAAATAATCAACTTGCCAAAAGGAGAAAATCCACACGTCCTTCCTCGACGATTTTCAAACACGGTGCTGCCGAAGCAGTAACGCCAACAGCGCCACCTGGTGTTGTAAAGAAGATAACCAATTTTCCAGAACCATCTGTGGTTATGGTTAAAGATAGGAAAAATCCCAAAAAAGTTTTAAAGCTGTTATAAACTAATCGGAATACTATAAAATACTCATTGGGAACAGTTTAAACTGTTCCCAACTGGCTTTAAAAGTATTAAAATACCCAAAAAAACTAAAACAGTCCCTGCCTTTTAATTATTTAAATTATACTATTTTTTTCTTCTTAGTTTTTGATATATACTTTTTTTGCATAATTTTTTGTTTTTAACTTTTTTATTGTAATATTTTTGATTAGGTTAGTTTTAAACATTTTTTGAATTAAAAGGAAAGGGAGTAGAGAGAGCTTTTTGGGTTCCTAATTAAGTAAAAGTAACCACATCATCATCTAAACTTCTATGTTATATGACGATTATGGGCAAAACACGTAACAATATTAACAAATAAAGGTAACTTGATCACGCTAGCCTGATAAAGTTACCTTTATTTGTTCTATGTTATAGCTTTAATTTTAATGATTCATTCATTCACTAAGTTATTAAATTAGAGTAGGTCTGCAATCCTAACACTGTACTTGAGTGTGGCTTTTAGGAAAGCCCTTAGAACCTGGTTATCAATAAACTGACTGATTAGAAATTGAACATGGTGTTTAAAATCTACCTCCAAGCTGCAAATCCTGGAAACCTTAAAACCTGTAAGATAAAGACATTCTCGATAACCTTGTAGGAGATGCTGCTCAACTACTTTATGAATTTTAGAATTGTAAAATTAAAGTTATTTCTCTTACCATACAAACTAATAACTGGGTTACCTTCATTAAGATTAATAGACAAATCTAGAAAATCAAGTTCCTGGTTATTAGTGTTAGTTTTATTTAACTTAAGGCAGCTTGGATATATAGCAGAAAAATCATATTCAAGAACTTCAGAATTATTTAAGCAAAGAAGATCATCGATAAATCTGTAAGTATATAAATAGCTGTCTCTTTTGAAAAAGTTGTTCTTAATAAACCGATATTCTTTGAAAACAAGAACAGATTACAAACACTTATGTAATGTGAGCAACCCATTGGGATTCTGTTAACTTGCTTGTAGAACTTATTGCAGAAAAGGATAAAATTATTTTTAATGCAGTAATTTAACAAAATTTTCCAGGAATTTTCTGAAACTATGTCAGAGACCTTAAATTCTACAAAAAAAGTAATTTAAGGGTGTAAATAATATCAATAAGGAGGTTGGTGTACAAAAATTTCCAAAGTCATAGCTATTAATATTTACAGGCTTAATATCTAGGATGTCAGAAGCAAAGCATTGCTGTTATTAATCCAAAAATCCTTACTGTTTAAATTAGTACAATTAGTACAAGATTTAACTCGACTTAAAACCTGCTTCAAAACACTAATCTATTGCTTTCTTGTGAATTTTAGTCCCACTAGCTATCTATCTATCTATCTATCTATCTATATATATATATATCCCTCTGGCGCTTTGGAATTTCTAATTTGTTCTTGGTTTTTGCTTATTTTCCTTTGTATGATTTTGCTATATATACACATCAGGCTCGTAACCAGAGGGAGGGGAGGGGGCAAGAGGGGCTGGGCCCCCTCTAGCGGTTCTCAGAGCCCCTCCCCCTAGCGATTCCCAGACTTTTATAAATTTTAAAATTAAACTATCTCTCACACGACCAGTGTTTCTGCATAGCTAAAATGGCAGAGAATCCGACTTCGCCCTATTAGACGAGTCCTCCACCTCTTAACGACCATCTTTGCTTAAGGACCACTGCAGAAAATATACTTTGTCCAAATTACCATTCCCACTGAAAATGTTCTCACTACACTGGACCCATGAAACAATACAAATGTGCAGAAGTATGTAGAGGTCACTTTAAATGACTACAAAGCTTCATCCTTCCTGGAAGTGCGTGGGGGTGCAGGAGTTCTTGGGGATTGCAGGCAATTGTAGTGGCATTACAATTGCCTGTAGTGGCAGTGTACTGTTTGAAAAAATCTTGTAGGTGTTTACTGTTTAAAAACAATAATATTGTTTTAAACAGTGCAGTGCCACTACCCCCCTCAATACAGCTATTATCAAATAAATATTTCTTATTAATTAAAAATCGATCGCACCACATATTGCTCTTTTACACCCCTCACCAATAAACTACTGAATATAAAAATAGCCAAGTCACATCTACAAAATGTCAGATAAGGATGAGATACAACTATCAATTTAATAACTTTCTAAAGAATACAGTATCACCAATACTCTAAAAACGAACGCTTGAATAAACGCCACTGCCCACTCAAGCACCAATATTAAACTTTGCAAAACCACTGACACTGTGAACCCCCCGAAAGAAGCTCAATGATGTAAAACTTTATAGTTCATGAATTCATAAATGAGCCTTCAGGAGTCTGTCAAGGTAATAAACTGCAGTGCATGTACAATGAGACTATTGATTCTGTTCTACAAGAACTTGATAAGAGATTTTGCATCAACCAAGATTTGATTGATGCAATAACTGCTATTGAGGAACTGAATGAGGATTTAGAAAAGTATGATGCCCTGAAAGAACTTGGAATTAATATTCCCCAAAGAGAAGAAATAGTAGTTGCAAAGAATTATATTAAATCTGAAACAAGAACGGAGGACTTGATAGAAAAACTCTATGAAATGCGAAAAGTTTTTCCAAACGTGTATGACTAATTTCACTGCGTCTGGACTGCAAGCTAGAAGAGTGTGATGTCGCTCGTCTCACAAGGTAGCGGAGGGAAGACAACTATATGATGCTTCTTCCCTCCACTACCTTGTGAGACGAGCGATATCACACTCTTCTAGCTTGCAGTCCAGACGCAGTAAAATTAATTATATACACCGAATTGCTGAAATAAATGGATATTCAGGGATGGTGGTAAATAAGATACTCGACAGGGTATTGCAAGCTGATTTCTCTACTCTCGAAAGAGACACGGTCACAACAAAATACGTTGGATCAATGCAGTACCTACAAGATGTCATATCTATTTTAAAAAAACGTATGCAAGAAACATATAGACTTCGGAGTCAGTACACGAAATATTTTGTCTATCATCAAGGACCGTGAGCCCCTCCTAAAAATGAATAATAGAAAAAATTCAAAAACTTTAGATTTTGCTTTATCAAAAAAATATCTTTTTAGTTTTAGCTTTTCTTGATCAAGAAGCATTTGTTACACTTTTTATTTAACGGATAACATAAAACTAAGACATCTGGGATTATAAACAGAGTTGTTATTTGGTGCCACAGTAAGATTTTATAAACTTCCATTCATTTTTTTTTTCCCAAACTGACAATGTATGATTCTGTTAGGCAACTCCAGTTTCATAACTGAACAAATAACCAAGTTATCCACTACCCTCTTCAACAATGTATTGAACAAAATTAATGTCAATGCAGCTAATATGTTGAAACAGAATACATACCTCACCAGTGCTTCTGTCATGATCCATACAAGGTTGATTATCTTTTGGAGAAAATATTGTATATCTATGAAAGAAAGAAAAATTATCCTAAAAGATGTGCATTTACCACAGAAAATAAATTTTTTCAGCTTGAAAAGGATGATCACACATCACCAATAGTTGGTAACAGAATACACACATTTTTTTCCAGAAGAAAGTTAAAAAAAATTCATAGCTTTTTCTTCATTAGTCAACAAAATAACACAAAAAAAAAAAAAAACTGACAAAACACAATACGAAAATCATTAAAATCAAGTGAAAAACTATTGCAGAATGTCAATACTTTATGATGCCTTCTTGGCCATAATATCAAATAAGTGAGACAAACTATTTATGCTATTTTATTATTTCATATCACTTCATTTTTAAAGATGGTGAGACACAATATTAACAATTTAGCCTGAATAAAGTTCCACAGGACAGGAAAAGACCCAGAAGACCACATGGAAGATGGAGGGATGAAATTCAAAAGCATGCAGGAGTAGCATGGATGAGACTGGCTCAAGACAGACCGTTGTGGAAGAAACTTGGGGAGACCTTCATCCAGCAATGGACAATGGTTGATGAAGATGATATTAATTTACTTGCGGCATGTCTTTTTTTATCCATGTATATATTTTTTAAAAATGCTGTTCTGTCTTTCCTTTCACCTGCTCACCTATCTGTTTACCTGTAGGCACAATAACTTTGCTTCAAAACTTGTACAAAAAATATAACATGATGGAAGTAGAAGAAATAATAATTCAGCATTTCTATGCCATCAAGTAACAAGTCCTATTTATTTATTTGGGGCAGACTGAACAGGTGTAGCAATGACTCAAATTTCTCATATTCTTGTATTTCCTGTTTTTCTTGAAGCACAGTCTCTTTATTAGTTGGAGTAAGTACATGGGTTGCACAGAAAACTATGACCATTTGCTAATGTCTTGATTACTGTGAATAAAATGTTTCAGTTGCATGCACCTGTATATTCATAGCTATTCTAAATTAAGCTACATTTTAAAATAATCTCTTACATGTGCAGCCATTTCATGTGTTGTACTCAAGAACTTTATGAAATGCTCTCAGGAGAAATTGTAGGGAAGATTGTCTGATCATGTCTTCGACTTTGATGGCCTCTATGTCACATAACCTTAATTCCTGAACCCTGTTTTCTTTTTGTGTGTGTGTGTGTGTGTGTGTGTGTGTGTGTGTGTGTGTGTGTGATAGAATAGGTGAAAGTCTGACAGAGCCAAATCCAAGCTTGTGAGGGAGTTGTGCAAGCACAGACCTCTGCACTTGCTTGATTGCTGTCATGCTATGCTGAGAGGATTCAGTATCTTTTTTGCTGTCTCCCCTTTCCGGTGGCTTTTCAATACTTCTGGAATGTGAGAGATTATTTTATATCACAATATATCACTGTTGCATTATATTCCAAGAAATCCAAGGGGATGACATCCTTGTCATTCCAGAAGACTATGACCATAAACCCTAATGCTGCAGATTTTTAAAATTCTTAGGCCTGTGTGAGATACTGTGTTCAGGGTTTATACACATTTACAGAAAATAAATTCCATGACTTTTCCAGGAGTTTCATCAAAAATTTCCAGGAGCTTAAATTTTTGCTAGAATCATAGTGATTTGCTTTGTATTTTGCAAATTGGGGTGAAATTTACTATGCATATGAAATTCTTATGAAGTACTATGGGATTTGTGTGTCACATTTTCAATGAAGTGGCAAAATTTTCCTATATAAAAAAAATTCTGTGTATAAAACTTATGTGAAGCAACCTGGAACTTAGCACAGATGGCTGGAAATATGACACTCAAACATCTTGCACTCTAGGTTCACACGAAATGACATGTTTCTACACCCTATGGAAGGAAGTTCTGTCATCACAAGCAAATGCCACGGGGAGCTACAACAAAGTAACGCAATCAATCTGAACATTTTGCTATAGTATATTTTTTCATTGGAGAAAATATTTCAAGACTATTCCAGGACTTTTCACAAAAATATGAAAAATCAAAGTTTTTCCAAACCTGGAAAAAAGGGAAATCAAATTCCAGGAGTTTTCGACAATGCTGGGAGTTGGACAAACCCTGTGTGCTGCCACTTCACCAACTGAATCTTATTCCTTGGCTCCCATGTCTCATCTGACCCATAGAAAAGGGTGAGGGTGGCAGACATTTTGGTACTCAAAACACTCTCAAGGCTTTATGAAGTTTTTATGAAATTCAAATTGAGTACAAATAAGGGAGAAACCGAAGTTATGGTTTTTAAGCGAGGAACTGTTAGTACTGAATGCAAGATAAGTCTAAATGGCACAGAGATTAAACAGGTGAATGAGTTTTGTATATTTAGGAAGCATGTTTTACAGAGAGAACAAATTAGATGGCAAAATTATTAGGTGAGTGAATTCCTCTTTAATAGTCATAGCTGCTTCTAGAGGATTTTACAAGACAGGAATGATGGGTCCTCAAGAAAGTCCCAAATGGCTGTATATCAAAGTGTAAATTTTCCTACTTTGATGTATCGCAGCAAAACCTGCATACTGTAGAAAAGACATAGGAGTCACGTGCCTGCTGGGGAGATGCATTACCTACAGGAGATTTGTGGCAACACATGCTCTGATCATGTAAGGAATGAAAATGTGTTGAAGTTGTGTAATGTGAAGTAAATTATTGTCAATAAGGTGGAGACTAATATTGTTAGGTGGTTTGGCCATGTTGAAAGAATGAGTGATCAGGTTCTCTAGCTAAGAGAATTTTTTAGCCCAAGTGGCTGGAAAAAAGGTAGAGGAAAGCCAAGGAAATCATGGGATGACCACATTCAGGAATGACTGCTTGAGGAAAAGGTTATGAGTATGAGGTACAAAATGTCTTGTGTGTGGCATGTGATGTATGTCAGTAAAGCTCGATTTGTGTGCCAAGACCACTGTAAATGAAGACATTTGATACACATACAGTAAGTAAAATCTAGTTCCATCAGTTAAATGTTTACTTGGCAGACAGTCTTTCTTTGAGGAACTAACCTCTGAATCTCAGAGAACAGCTTAATGATATATATGTATGTATGTACAAAGCTCCAGACATGGTATAAATGCACTGAATGATCCACAGGGAAGCATTAGCATCCTAGCATTTCAGTCTATGCTTGAAATCCTAAAAACTGCATTCAAAGAGCTGAACTTCATTAAAACTTCTCCATGAAAGGCCAGTTTTTTATAGTATCTGAAACAATCATTTGATGTTTCTGAATATTTCTGTTTCACACGTTATGTTCTGTGAAAGTTCAACCGGCTGATATGTAACGTCCGACGGTGAAAATTATTCATGTGTCAATTGACCATTATAATTAAAAAATACATATTAAGCATATTAATGCTTACCATTTGAGAACTGCCTCCCTTTCCTTTGTTGTCAGCTTATCAAAACAAGGTTAGGCTTATCGTGGCTAGGTCTGTTGCACAAGAATACCGGTACATGCTTAGTTCCATCGTCTTTTGTAAAAATGTTGAGATGAACATTAGGGTGATAGATATTTGAAGGTGGTGAAAGATATATGGAATTTGTACACTGTTGAATGGGTGCAAACAAAATGGAATGACTTGAACACAAAGTATAGCAAACGGGCTTCGAATTTAACATTAAAAGAACACTTACAGAAGTTAAAAACCTGTATTAAAAGATGATGAAATAAAATAGAATGCAGTCGTCACAATAAAATCCATGCGAAAGAATAAAAGATTGGTACCACACCGTCGTCATCCTATCACACCGTCGACATTCCCGACGCATTTTGGCACACATACACACAGTATATCGTGGCCATTATCAAGGTTCTTGACTCTGCAATGAACTCCAAGGTCTGTGTACCAATCTTTTATTCTTTTGCATGAATTTTATTGTGATGACTTCATTCTATTTTATTTCATCATCTTTCAATACAGGTTTTTAACTTCTATAAGTGTTTTTTAACTTCTGTAAGTGTTTTTTAACTTCTGTAAGCGTTCTTTTAATGTTAAATTCGAAGCCCGTTTGCTATCCTTTGTGTTGAAGTCATTCTATTTCGTTTGCGCCCATTCAACAGTGTACAAATTTCATATATCTTTAACAACCTTCAAATATCTATCACCCTAATGTTCATCTCAATGTTTTTACGAAAGACGATGGAACTAAGCATGTACCGGTATTCTTGTGCAACAGACCAAGCCACGATAAGCCTAACCTTGTTTTGATAAGGACGATGAACCGGAAGAGCCGTGGCTATTACTGAAAACGAAGGAAAGCGAGTCAGTTCTCAAGTGGTAAGCATTAATATGCTTAATATGTATTTTTTAATTATAATGGTCAATTGACACACAAATAATTTTCACCGTTGGATGTTACGTATCAGCCAGTCAAACTTTCACAGAACATAACGTGTGAAACAGAAATATTCAGAAACATCAAATGATTGTTTCAGATACTACGTATATATGTTCCACGTACAATGGCACGATTCGATTAATACCATAATGTGCAACTAGAACAGTTTTTTTAAGTTTTTTTTACAAAACTATGTATTGATATGAGGGCTGAGCAGAAGAGTCTGCTGTACTACTGCACCTTTTGCTGACTTTCCTGTGACAACATCTGTTGTGAATATATGAACTAAAGAAAGAACTTTATTTACATCTTTACAGGAAAATCATGCCGCTGCTGAATACTTCCTTAATAGTTGTTTTCTTTTTTCTCTTTTAAACTTTGACATTACTTTTGTGGCATCTTTGAAAAACTAAACTCACTGAACATGTAGCTGCATGGCAGTGACATGCACATCCTACAACTGTGAGACAGAGTTTTGGCATTCAAAAGGAAAATACTCCTCTGGAAAAAAAGATACGCGTGGAAGGTAAAAGTGACTGCAACCCTGATGCAGCAGCTGTTGGAAAAAATAATGTTCCCTTGAATGAGGAATTAAAGTCTGTGTTTAGTGAAGCATTGATCACACAAATCCAGATTAACTAGCAAGGAGTATTTTTCATAGAATATCAAATGATACAATGGGTCAGAGATCCCTTTAATACAGCGTCCCTATCAAATTTCGCCTCTACAAGTGAGGAGCAATTCATTGTTCTTTCATCAGGCTCCATATTGAGGACCAATTATCTTTCAGAATGAGTCTGAATTTTGAAGCCTAGTGAAGCAAGAGCACACAGAAATAAATAGATCTCTGCAAGTTCTGGTTCCCTTTGTAACTTCCTACACATCTTAGAAGCTGGGCCTTCAGCACTCATAGTCATCAAATTCGAGAACAGATCAAGAATCAATGTTGAAAAGGAAATACACATTGACATTTTAAAAATGTTAGAATAAATTATCAACGTTTTTTCACAATTAAATGTTTTATTAATATCGACTATAGTTTTGCAGAGCATTTGGCTCGGCATCATCAGGACGGATAGAGTGTAAACATTAAAATCAATGTGACATCATCAGAGTTCTGAAGGTCACGGATTTTGACGAGTTGTTTCCACACGCTTGAAAGAAATGGAGTTGACATCATGTCATTGACAAGCTGTGAAGAGTTCTGGTATATGAGGAAAGCTTCTAATATATTAAGCTTGATAGTTGAATCAGGTTTATCACTAAGTGTAGCCTTTCCAAATAAAAAATTATGTTCTTTTCGTGACAATGTTGGGCTATTGATGACTTCGTCAGTTCATAGTTCTGTACGCAAGTCTTGTGTTCCTTCACATGGAAACTTAAGGCCTTGTGGGTATGTCCTATATATGAAAGTCCAAATTCACAAAGTATCTGATAAATTTGCCAGGAATTTATGTCTTCGACATAATCTTTTGATCCGTAAAAATTCACCTTGCTTACGGGTTTGAAAATAACTTTGAAATTAAAACTTTTGAGAATTTTTGAAATTCCGAAGCAAATCTGAGGAGCAAATGGGATAACCGCCCAATTTGTTCGTACTGGGAGGTCAAATTGGAGTGAGCGAGCAGACAGGCTTCAGTTTCCTAAATTTTTAGACAGCTTTGTCTGTAACGGAAGGGCTATATCCCCTGTGCACTGCAATTTGTTTAAGAAAATCTAGCTCTTTCTAAAGTAAGGAATCCTCAGTTAAGCATATATGAATTGCATGGTAACGTACGTGTAGAAAGCAAAAATCTTTTGATTCCATGGGTGATTTGATTTTACATGTGTGTGTGTGTGGGGGGGGAAGGAAACAGCAAATGGTTTTTGATAAACTGTTGTACTTTTAAAGGATCCTTCAGAGCCTGACACAAGGGCATCCAGGAATGGTATACTGTCCAGCTTAATATATTAGAAGCTTTCCACATGTACCGGAACTCTTCAGGGCTTGTCAATGACATGAAGTTGACTATTTCTTTCAAGCGCGTGGAAACAACTCGTCAAAATTTGTGACCGTCAAAACTCTGATGATGTCACAATGATTTGAATGTTTACGCTCCATTCGTCCTGATGATGCCGAGCCAAATGCTCTGAGAAACTATAGTCGATGTTAGTAAAACATTTAACTGTGAAAAAACGTTGATAATTTATTCTATCTGAACATCACAAGAGTGTAGTCTTAAATTACATATAATTTCAAAATTGCTAAGTTTAATGAATTATGCAAGCAAAAATAAGCCCGCTTATCCCTTTAAGAGGCACAAAAATTACAAAAGAAAGAAAGCAAAAAAAAAAAAAAAAAATCATGTTACATTTTTACTTTTCCTAAAAGTCAATGTATTTGCATTTCATGAAAATGTGACACGATTCTTTGAAAATTGAAAACAAAAATAATCTACCACTTTGTTTTACTTCACCTATCAAATTTATATTTCTCCCTGAAGTCTAAATTATTGCAACACCACAAAACTTATTTTTGGAAAAGAGGAGGCATGTGAAAATTTTGGCAAGCTAAGGGAGGCACAGACCTAAAAAGTTTGGGAAATTTTGTCTTATAGAATAAAACATTCCTGAAGGAATGGGGAAAGGAACAGTAACTGATGAATACTTTTTGTGTTTCTCATATGTTTAAATTTAATCAATTTACACCTTTGAAAATTTGTGCGAGAGAGAGAGAGAGAGAGAGGAAGGGGGGGGACTGAAAAGTAGAATAAACATACAAAAACAAAACTTTACATGACTCTTTACCTTTTACCAAACTGTACTTTGTTTCTTTCTTTAAGGCGTATGTACTGCCATCGCACAAATGAGTCATAGTATGGATTGACATCCGTGGTAATAAATGTGCGCCTCCAATCCACCTGTCCATATAGTTTAAAAATATAACATACAATCATACTACACAGCAAGAAAAAAAAAAAAAAAAAAAAAAAAACAACATTTCCACTTACAGCATATGAAAGGCAAAAAACTGAAAATCTGAAAACATGATTCGAAAACTGAACCTTACAAACACTTTTTCTCTTTTGATCAACTATCCTAAATTAGAGATGAGGGATTTCTCTTGGATGTATACCATTTTCTGTTACTAATTTTAAACAATGAAAAAAAAAAGTAAATATGGAATTTAACAAAACAAAATAAATGAGTAGTGCAATATAGTAACAGAAAATGGTATACATCCAAGAGAAATCCCTCAACTCTAATTTAGGATAGTTGATCAAAAGAGAAAAAGTGTTTGTAAGGTTCTTCAAATTTGGCCTTAGGTGAAACAAATGATTTTCAACTTTTGTGTAAACCAACATGTAAAACTTGGAAAATCTTTTATCAATAGTTCATGAAACTAAAAACAATTTTTAACACTCATGTATTCATGCATACATCTGAAATTAACTTACACATGCTGAGCTTTGAATATTAACCCTTTCAGCAGCAAGTTTTTTGAATGATGTTTGCCATCTGTTTTTTAGAATGATATTATTTGCATCTTTAAAGGCAATAAGTACCAACAAAGTGCACATATTTATGTGCAAGTCATAAATGACTCATCGATCAGAAAAGCCAAACACTTGCCTAAAAAGCTCTTGGCTTCATTCCTGCAATACACTTCATGCATGTTAATTAGAACATCCTGTTATGTAGCTGGCCTTCAAAGGCTGAAGCTTTCATCTTATCCGCTTATAGGGTGTTGTTTTATAAACATTCTTCAGGTCATGAAACATCGTATTTTATTCACAGGACAAAAAACGCTGACTTCCGACTGCCGTCTGACATGCAACACAGCTCATCAACACAGGTGTTCACTCACTATTACGTGAGTGTTGTCAACTTTCATTACGCCTGTTTTTTTTTTTTTTTATTCCTCTTTCACTCCTCAATATGCAACTTGCCTTTAACATTCAAAATTCCAAAAAATGGTACTCAATTCGAAAACACATATCCACATACCCAATAAATACTCACATACATCACACCCTACAATTTACATACCCCATACTACCATATTAACGTACAATATATACAACACATTCATACACTCAATTAAAACCACTATCTACATAAATACACTATTTACATTCCACGGCAGTCAAGCCACTGTCAACTGTGATTTATGTAGTGCTCCATTTGCCTCATATATTGTAAAAACCCTACAGAAAACGCTAACCTCATTCAGCCAGTCCCACACAATCCCCAAGCGCTTTCAACAGATAATCTGTCATCCCAAGAGGTCGGTGTGTCCTTCTGCTCTGCTAACCACAGTTCAAGTGAGCAACCTCATCGAAGTTCCGGCTTCAGTCGCAAACTCTGCATCATTGTATCTCTGGTGCCATCTATTGTAAGTGCTGTTCTCTTTTCTTTTTTTTCTCTCTTAATTGTTGTTCAACCTTAATTAAGGCTTTCCAATGGTCATTTAAGTAGTTTGGATCGTTAATGTTACTCACTCTTGATCTGTTTTTTTTTTTTTCGATTAACACCTGATTCAGCAACTCTCAGCTGCCTTTTGTTTTTACAGCCCTTAATAATTTTAATATCTTCGAATTTCGGACATTGGTGATTTTCTAGACAATATTGGGTTAATGCTGTTTTAGCTTCTTTTTTATTCCAATTACTCATATGTTGGTGTAATTTATAGTTTGACTTGTTCTTATTGCTACCTATATATGACAAAGGTGGTTTCTGATTTATAGGAATATCATACACACCCGCTCTCTAGTTGGCCGATTTTTTCGTTTTTTATTACTACATTTTTTATAGTATGTACTTGATTTCCTACTTGCCACAAACCTTATAAATTTCAGCAGACATACCATCAACATATGGAATCACTCCTACATATTTTACTAGTTTTTTACTATTTGTGCCCTTATTATTTGCTTGAGTTACTTCATAAATCCATTTCTTTAATACCTGTTTAGGGTAACCAAAATCATGTGCATTTTTTTCAATATATTCTATTTCTTCTTTTTGATATTGTTCTTTTGATGAGTGTGTTAAACTTCTTTTAATTAGTGTTTTAACACTATTTCTTTTATGCGTTAATGGGTGCGATGACTGAAAAGGTATTAACACAGAAATATATGATGATTTTCTATGCACTCTGTATTGTATATTGTCATTTGTTTTGATTACCATAATATCCAAAAATGCCAATGAGTAATTTTGTTCCTGTTCCACTGTCAATTCAATAGATGGATAGATATATCTATACTTTTTTGTCAAGTCTTCTAGTTCTTCATTTTTTAGCCTGGACAACAGAAAAATGTCATCTACATACCTGCAGTATATCAGTGGTGGATCTTCTAGTTTACTAATTATTTTTGTTTCTATGTCACTCATTATTATTTCAGCAAACAAGGTTGACAATGGTGGCCCCATAGGTCCACCATAATTTTGCTTGTAAATCTTGTCATTGAACATAAAATTTTTATTTTCATATATGTAAAGTAAAATTTCTTTTAATTCTTCAATTTGTACTTCATTCATTGTATCTAACTGATACAATTTTTCAACAATTATGTCACTTGCCTGAGGTACTGGTGTGCTAGGAAACAGCACGAACATCCATACTAGCTATATGATATTCACTTAAATCTTGTTTAACCTCTTTAAATGTTTTTATGAATTCGTAAGTATTCTTCACAGTGAACTTGGTCTTCATAAAAAATGAACTTGGTCTTCATAAAAAATCAGAAACCACCTTTGTCATATATAGGTAGCACTAAGAACAAGTTAAAGTATAGATTACACCAACATATAAGTAATTGGAATAAAAAGAAGCTAAAACAGCATTAACCCAGTATGGTCTAGAAAATCACCAATGTCCGAAATTCGAAGATATTAAAATTATTAAGGGCTGTAAAAACTAAAGGTAGCTGAGAGTTGCTGAATCGGTGTTAATCGAAAAAAAAAAACCAGATCAAGAGTGAGTAACATTAACGATCCAAAGAACTTAAATGATCATTGGAAAGCCTTAATTAAGGTTGAACAACAATTAAGAGAGAAAAAAAGAAAAGAGAACAGCACTTACAATAGATGGCACCAGAGATACAATGATGCAGAGTTTGCGACTGAAGCCGGAACTTCGATGAGGTTGCTCACTTGAACTGTGGTTAGCAGAGCAGAAGGACACACCGACCTCTTGGGATGACAGATTATCTGTTGAAAGCGCTTGGGGATTGTGTGGGACTGGCTGAATGAGGTTAGCGTTTTCTGTAGGGTTTTTACAATATATGAGGCAAATGGAGCACTACATAAATCACAGTTGACAGTGGCTTGACTGCCGTGGAATGTAAATAGTGTATTTATGTAGATAGTGGTTTTAATTGAGTGTATGAATGTGTTGTATATATTGTACGTTAATATGGTAGTATGGGGTATGTAAATTGTAGGGTGTGATGTATGTGAGTATTTATTGGGTATGTGGATATGTGTTTTCGAATTGAGTACCATTTTTTGGAATTTTGAATGTTAAAGGCAAGTTGCATATTGAGGAGTGAAAGAGGAATAAAAAAAAAAAAACAGGCGTAATGAAAGTTGACAACACTCACGTAATAGTGAACACCTGTGTTGATGAGCTGTGTTGCATGTCAGACGGCAGTCGGAAGTCAGCGTTTTTTGTCCTGTGAATAAAATACGATGTTTCATGACCTGAAGAATGTTTATAAAACAACACCCTATAAGCGGATAAGATGAAAGCTTTCAGCCTTTGAAGGCCAGCTACATAACAGGATGTTCTAATTAATGTGCATGAAGTGTATAGCAGGAATGAAACCAAGAGCTTTTTGGTAGGTGTTTGGCTTTCCTGATTGAAGAGTCTTTTAGATTGATGTTTGAATTTTAAGGCTTTACAGTTAAACAGAAAAATTCCGGGTGATGTTCATTTGACAATTTTCATCATATGGAACGTTTCTGGGTGATCATGTTTTGGAATAGATCATACAGCATGGAAATTTTCTAAGAGTGTCACTGAAAGGGTTAACTAGTTTTGCCCCTGCCCCCACCCACACACACTGTGTAAAATAAATTTATAAGTATCAAATGTTTGGGTGAAGTCTACAAAATGTACATCAAATATTGTTAACAGCAGCTACAAATTGCGTACTTTTATTCAAATGGGTTATACAGAAAAAGCAATAAAATGCAGTTTACTGCTGTTAATTATGTAATGCTTAAATATTATAGCACACAGCTTGCAAAGAATGTGATAGAGAACTGCAAAAAAAATTGTTAAAGTGGCATAAAAAAGTTTTGAAATGTGCCCATTTGGATTTGAATCATGAAGTGTTCTGCTTTTCTTGCTATTGTACAAGGTACCTACATGTACAACAGTACAAAATAAATTATGTAAATGGCTTCAGCAGAGAGCTGGGTGAAAAGAATTTATGAAAATGAGTCAAATGGATTAGAAATATGTCTTGCAAATATGAAAATCAGAACTGATTATTTACATCTGTTATTCCCATGTCTACTTCATGCGATACATGACATGAAAAGTACTGATACGTATGAAATTAATAGTATGGGATGGAAATCCAATAGTGCATGTGCACAGCCTTCTGCTTCTAGATGGACTTCTTGAAGTTTTAACAAAAAGTACTGAACCATTGAGTGGGATAATCACCTGGCAAAGGATATGACCATGGATAGCTTTTCGAAGGGACATCACCATTGGTCTTTTCATGTAATGAAGCTTATCCAAAGCATGTGTGCTCTTGACATTGAGAATGTATTTGCATAATGGCTTTTAGAACCAGACGAAGGTATGAACGGAAACACAAGTGTATTACCTCACAGATGCTCTCTGTAAGCACAAGATTCAATTGAACAACTCTATGGTGATGTAGACTTCACCCTTCAGCAGGTTAAAGGGACAGCAATTCTCAGGGTAATGAATGAAATATCACTAGAACTAAACAATCACATACCAGAGAGCATACCAGGAGATGAGGTGGTTTACAAAAATATACAGCGTCATTGGTGAGTAAACTGAAAATCACCTTGCATGCCCCATGGAATTTTTGGACATTCCAACATCAACTGGAATGCCAGCTCATAATCCAATATTAAAACCAGGAGCTGTGATCATGATACTTAGAAATTTATTTCCCTTAAAAAATATGAATGAGATACAACTCAGTTACACAACTGCAACAATGTAACATAATCACAACAAGAGTTATTGATTCAGTTAATACAGGAACTGTCCTCAAAATTTGGATACCACTTATCCCATTAAATACTAACATGCCTTTTAAATTCTTTACATAAGTGTTTCCTTATATGATTAGCTTTCCCAATGATTATCTACCAGTTGCAGGATCAGACTTTTGATAAAATCTGCATTTGCTTGTCAAAACCAGATGTTAGTCATGGCTCATGATTGAGTTGAAAGTGGGTTCTTTGAGCAAATGGGGAAAACAAAAATTGTGTGTATAAAGAAAATTTTGATAGTGAGCAATACATATGTTTGTTGACGACTGTTCAGGATTATCTCCTGCACCAGTGGTTAGTAAATGAACGTGCTGCAATAAACAAATATATCACAATTACATACAAACTTAGTAAGTAAAATACCCACCTTTTTGCACCACAATATCTGCAAACATTTCTAGCACATGCTATGTTGGCTTTTCAAGAGAGGTGCTCACGTTGGCCCACGAACAAAAAACAAACCGAACCTGTATAACCAGATAATTCAACACTTAATCCAAAACTTATGCAACATTGATACCGAACAAAAAGGGCTATTTACACTTCATTAAAAACGGACTGGTAAGACTGCCTGTGTTCCCAAACATTCACAGAAATTGCTTACCACTAAAAGAACAATAGAAATGCTAAAACAAATTTTTCACCAATAAGGCCAGAAAACCATACTACAAGACAATTTATTGCAATTCCCCATCAGAAGACACTACGGAATTCTTGTAATAGAAGTTCAAACTGAATACGAATAAATTTCATAGTCAACACATATAAATATAAATATGTGTGTGCTAGAAATGTTTGCAGATATTGTGGTGCAAAAGGTGGGTATTTTACTTACTAAGTTTGTATGCAATTATGATATGATATTTGTGAGCAATACAGTTAAAACTGGAGCACAAATACTGTGCACAAGCAACATTAATACATAAATAATATAAAAATAAGTGACGCAAGTGCTACTACATATTTGACTTAATATTTAATTAATGGATTGAAATATTATAGCAGCTTTCATGAAAAAATGCCTGCACACTTCATATTCAAACTTCTTCACCAGCACATTGTGGAAGAACAAATTATTTGCTCCAGAATTTTGTACTCTGAATCTGACTATTCACACACTGAAATAAGTGATATGTGGCTCATCACACCACATTGTCTATTTGCAATGTTCCCAGGGTCTAAGATCTACATACAGTTGAACCTTGTTAACACGAAACCGTAGGAACCAAGGCAATTATTTTGTGTTAACCAATAAATTTAAAAATCGCATTTTTTCCCTTAAGGAAAAATTGAATCATTGAATATGGCACATAACAAATAGAATGTGATAAGTACTATGTAATATGTATCAATAAATTTTATAGTTTTAAAAGGGAAAATACAAATTAATGCAATTTACATATGTACCAATTATGTACACGTACATATCTATGCATGTCTTAAAAGAAAAGTGTTTGATCAATGCATCCTTCCAGTGCTTACGAATGGTGCAGAGACGTGGACCTTAACTAAAAGAGACATACAAAGGCTGCAGACAACTCAAAGCAGCATGGAGAGGTGCATGCTTGGTGTAACCAGGAGAGATAAGAAGAGGAACTCGTGGATCAGAAAAATGACAAGAGTGGAAGACATCATGATCAGAGTTAAATCCCTGAAATGGCAATGGGCTGGACATACTGCCAGAAGGACAGACCATCGATGGACAGCCGAAATTTTAGATTGGATTCCAAGGGACGGAAAAAGACCCAGAAGAAGACCACATGGAAGATGGGTGGATGAAATTCGAAAGTATGCGGGAGTGACATGGAGGAGACTGGCACAAGACAGACCGTTGTGGAGGAAACTTGGGGAGACCTTCGTCCAGCAGTGGATTGATAATGGTTGACAATGATGATGATGATGACATATCTATGCACATTGTTGGGTAAAATAATCCTTAATAGACTATTGTTTCATTTTCTGGATGTAGCAGTTATTCCAGAAATTCTGGACCTCTTCCAAGCTGTTCATTACAGATGAGGCATTTTCCTGTTCCCGAAGAAAATTCTGATTTTCAACACTTCTGCACAGCTTGAGTCAGTGAAACACTTGGTCGAAAATGGTCAATTTCGGCCTGTTCTTCATCATCTGATGCACTGTCTTCATTATTTTTGGCTAAAGCTGCAGCAATTATGTCACCTCTGTCATAACATCCGATGTGAGAACATTTTCATCCACACCAATGTATTCCTCGAAATTATCAGCATTAAGAATTCTTTTTTGTTTAGCTTCTTCAATCAAATTCAATGGCACAGGTTCATCTGCTCCATTCACATTTTTATTATTAGTAATAGTAAATCCGCCATGATGAAAACAGTTGTTAATTGTTTTAGTAGAGTTATTATTCTATAAACTTCTAAGGAATGCCGGCGCTTCTGGGAGATCTACACAAAACGAAGTTTTGTTATCATAACACTGAATCATTTTTCGAACAATTTCTTGTCTGTAATACGCTTTCGTGCATTGGATTATTCCCTGGTCACAAGGTTGTAACATTGCAGTACAATTGGGGGGCAAAAAGATGCACTTTACTGCTTCTTCTAACCCAGCAACTTAGTGTGTGCTGCGATTGTCCAGCATCAAGCAGTTTCCTCTTTTCCTGCCGAAAATTTTTAACAAAGTTTTTTATCCACTTTGTGAAAATTTCCGTATTAATACAAGCTTTTTTACTCGATGTATAATTTAATGGCAAAGTTATGACACGCTTAAAACAGCATGGCTTGGCAGATTTTCCAATGACTAACAGAGGAAGTTTTTCAGACCTATCCGTATTGCAGCAGACCAAAACTGTTACTCTTTCCTTACTGAACTTACCTCCAGAGTATTTTTCATTTTTTAAAGCCTAAGTTCGATCTGGGAGGGCTTTAAAGAAAACACCCATCTCATCGGCATTAAAAATGTCCTGAGGTGCATACTCTTTTACAACAGCTGGCCATTTTTCGGCAAAAAACGATGCAACGGTTTCAGGGTTCACGGACGATTCCTCTCCACACACTTTCTTACAGATGATCCTGTATCTCTCTTTAAACCTCTGTAGCAAACCATTGGAGCATAAAAAAGTCGGTGACACTCAGAGCATCAGCAGAAAACTTTGCATTTTCTTGAAGTATCACTCCAGAAAAGGTTCGGTTTTGATTTCATGCTTCACGAATGCATCACAGAAAAGCCACTTCGACATCTTCATTTTTTTCCTGTTTTCAGTCACCTTCTGGTGTGCTCAAATCTGCTAAAAGCACAGGCCACTTCAATTTTTTCATGATGTTTCAAAATTGTAGAAATGGTGCTGTTATCAACTCTGTACTTTGCTGTGATTTCCGTCTTTTTTAAAATACCGTCGCTTATTTCATTCAAAATTTTCGGTTTCACTTTGAGAAATGTACTGCTGTTTGTGACTCATGGTGATCTCCTTAGCAACTACGTTACTCAATTCCGCCTTCAACCCTGCCATGTGTTCCAGGAAAACTCCAACCCCTCGCACAAAACCAGTTCTGTTCCTGGCTGCTGTCACGCCACATGTTGTCCTTCTTTACTCCCTAACCCTTTTCAGAAGGAAGAACAAAATAAACATTCGGTTCCATTCAGAAAGGTGGACACTCCCAAACGCGTCACTTTTCTGCTACAGAAAGTCTATGAAAAAGAAAACTTTCATGTAAAGCAAGTCTAATATGTTACAGTACTATCTTTTGCAGGTCTAAAAATCATTTTGTGTTAAGCAATTTTTAGCGTAAAAGAATTTGTGTTAAACGTTTACTGCTCCATGTTCTTTGACGGGACCAAATGCATATTTCGTGTTATGCGGTTTCGCGCTAATGAGGTTCGACTGTATTTTGTACTCAAATGATGTGAATTGAATAATGACTGACATTATATAGAGTAATGGGTGGTTTGTGTATAGATGCTCAGTCACAAAAATTAAGCATGTACTGTTCTTAGGGTCAGTGAAAGCATTTACCATGTGCCCACTTGCACATCCAATTCCTGTTTCTATGCAAGGCAGGATCCTCTCAACAACTGACTGTTCATTTTTAATGACTTACTATAACAGGCAGCTGAACTATCAAGGCCTCTTTATTGGTTCACTAACTTTGGAGCATTCAAACAAATAAATATACAATCCCATACAGATAAGTTAATGTAGTTATGGCATGTGTAACTATACTGACTTATTGTAGTGATGCGCTGACAAACAGTATAAGACTGTGTCACGATATTTTACGATGTTTAAACATAATCTAATAATCTCATCTCATTTAAAACATTATAAAACATCATGACAATATTTCATATTGCTTGTCAGTGCATCTGGTGATCACATGCACATACAACACATAGCACACATCCTACAAATGCACAATCAGTCAATTAGAAAATTTCATGGGCGCATCTTATACTGCTTGACAATGCATATACCAATCTCATGATACATACAAATAAAACACTTTCACCCTAACTATGTTGCAAAACTCATTTTGATGTTTAACTATTGCTGATTATAGAAACATCACAACAAATATTTAGTTCAAAAAGTTCAAAAGTAAATATTTAGTTTTAACAAGTTAGTAAAATCAATCATGCAATGCCTTGATTCAGGCATGAAAGTGAGCAGTGATAGAAAAAGCTGAACCTCCACGGGGGGGGGGGTTAAGTGTTGAATCTTGCATTTTACTCTCTATTGTATACAACCATGACATTTATAAGATAACAATGTTGTATGGAAACGAAATCTTGAAGGTTTGAAAAACTTCAGACATGTTTGTTGACAAGTTTGATCAAGTTTGATGAAGAATAAATGTTTATTCTTGATTTGACACAAAATTATTAATGAAAAAATATGAGTGGTAGGCAATGCATGCAACTAACAAACTAATTAAGAAGAAGGTAGTGTAGAACAACTTTTATATGTAACTTAGCATGTTCTACACCACCTTCTTCTCAATGAAGAAATATGATAAATGCTTGCAAAAACGTTAAACATTTTGTAGATAAATAATAAAAGTCATTCACAACTAAAGGCATGAACTGGCTTTTTAAGATAGGAAGGAGAAAATGGAAAGGCATGAACTGGCTTCGGATGCACGAAGTTTGCATGAAATTCAAACTGAGTATAAAAAAGGGAAAAACCAAAGTTATGGTGTTTGAGAGAGGAACAGGTGCCACTGAATGTAATGTAAGTATAAATGGCACTGTGATTGACCAGGTGAGTGAGTTTTATGTATTTAGGAAGTATGTTTGACAGAGAGAACAAGTTGGATGGTGAAATCAGTAGGCGAGTGAATTCTTCTTTGAAAGTCATAGCTGCTCTGGGAGGTTTTCACAGGAATGATGGGTTCTCTAGAGAGTCCCGCATGGCTGTGTTTGAAAGTGTAATTGTTCCTACTCTGATGTATGGTAGTGAAACCTGGGTACTGCAAAAGAAACATAGGAGTCGTTTGTGTGCTGGAGAAATGCGTTACTTACGTGGGGTTTGTGGCAAGACACAATATGATTGTGTGAGAAATGAAGATGTATTGCAGTTGTGTGATGTGAAGCAAAATGTTGTTAGCAAAATGGAGACCAATATGCTTCGGTGGTTTGGCCATGTTGAAAGAATGAGTGATGAAATGCTTACTAAGAAAATCTTTTCAGCCCAAGTGGCAGGAAGGAAAGGCAGAGGAAGGCCAAGGAAGACATGGGTGGATCAGATTCAGGAGTGTCTGCATGAGAAAAAGATTATGAGTATGAAGTATAAAAGATCTTGTGTATGGCATGTAATGGATATTAGTGAAGCACGAGTTGTATGTCAAAATCGCTGTAAATGGAGAAGTCTGATACGACAGCAATAAGTAAAAATATCTGGTAGTTTGTATTTCTTTTTGGAGCTAACCTCTGAATCTCAGAGAACAGCTCAGTGATATGTATGTATGTATGTATTCACAACTAATGAAATTTTATTTTCTTAAGTTGTTTCTGTCTAACAATTTGTTCTAACCTTTTATGAATTAGCCGGCTAGAGTTTTCTTTCTCTTGAGCCAATTCATTTGATTTTAATTTGGTGCATAAGTTATTAGAGATATTTAGCTCTTTTCATCTTCTTTTCATTTCTTCTTCTTTATCTTGTCTTTCTTTCTTGTATTCTGAATATGATGATTTCATATTTTGGCATAAATCTCTATTTACAGGGTCATGAAAATAATAATTTATCTTAAAAAAAATTCAAGGCTGACTTATCCTGATTCAGTAGCTTACATTTCATGGTTTGAACATGTGAAAATGTTTCAATTTTCATGCTGCTGGATTCTTTATCAAGTACATCCCCCATCATATTAAAGGAATTTTCCACTTTAGAGCCAGGAAAACAACTCAATAATGCCTTCATTATTTTTGAGAGGGCACTGAATTTGTTTAACTTCAAAAGTGCCTGTTTTGGGATTCACTGAAATTTATTTATGTAAATATTAAACTGGAGCACATCACTGCATCCAAAGTTACTGACTTTGGATGCAGTGATGAAAATTACTGACATTTAACAACAACACAGGGTAGATGGAACGTCGCGCGGGCGGGGAATTACGATTACCAGCGAAATCTTCACTCCGTCCGACTTCCGTTTTCGGACGTTTCCTCTCCGTTTTTCAAGCTAAAATACAAATATTTATGCATTAAAATGAAACTTAATAACAATACTGGACAGAAGAAACATCGCGAAAAAATAAATTTGGACTATGGGAAAAAATCTTCACTCCGTTTAACTTCTGTTTTCAAAAGTTGTGAAAGATGAAATACCGTCCCCAGACGGAAAAGAACCCCTTCCCCAACAGCTTCTTTTCAATTTTACATTGATCTCGAGAATGACCCAAATGACGGCAGAAAAAGGGGAATTCCGCGAATCCACGAAATAATATCATGTATGAGTAAGAAGTAATTAAGAAATGGAAAAACACGAATTTTATGGAAAATGAAAGTGAAAAATTAATACTGCGTTGCTCACTCTGCCGTGAAACAATTTTACAGGACACGGAAACGGCGCGGATTAGATACCGATCCAGAAATTTAATTTCATTTAATAAAAGGGAGAAAACGATTGCTTTCTATTGATTAGTTTTGAAGAAGTATGTATTAGAAATAGGGTAACATGCATTTCATTAGAAAAAAATTCTTAAAAAAAAAACAAAAAAACGAAGTCGATCCTTTTCACTATTACAGACCTCAGCACAGACTTCATTGTAAAAAGAAGTGAGAAAAGTGAATTTTTCGGAGAAAAAGGTGAGAAAGGTGACAATTTTTTTTTTTTGTAGTGATTAAATAGTGACTGCTCAAATAATTGAAAACCAAACTAAACCGTTTAAAATGATAGAGCACACACACACACACACACACACAGTATATGGATAGAACATATAATTTGCACTTTGAACAGATTTACTTTATTCTTTGCTCAACAGTGAACAATTCACACTTTATATTTTGTGATAGAATATATATGTTATTCAATGTGATTATCTGTTGTAAAAAACAACAACAATATATTGGATGGGCAGGTGATTCCTTTCAATATTTTTTTATACACTACTGTTTGTTAAAATTGCAACACCAAGAAGGAGGAACCATGCGATTCGAATGAAATTTATACCAAACATTACTGATATGACTGTGCATAAGTGATTTAATTTTTGGAACAATACAATTTTTACATGCAAAAATCAGTATCTTGTGAAGCCTCTGTGAGCTGCAATAAGAGCTTCGAGACGAGTTGGCATTGAGTCGAAAAGGCGTTGGATGGTGTCTTGGGTAATGGCTTGCCAGGCAGCGTGTATATGCGGCCACAGATAACTGGTACTGACCGCTGGAGGACTTTGATGGGCCAGTTGCCAAGTGACCATATCCCAGACATGTTCAATAGGCGACATGTCTGGTGAACGTGCAGGCCAGGGAAGAAGTGGTATCTGCTGTGCTGCGAAGAGGGCTTGAACATTCCTGGCAACATGAGGTCAGGCATTGTCCTGCTGGAATATAGCGCTTGGAGTGCTACGAAGGAAGGGCATGACTTCTGCCTGTACAACTTCAATGATGTAGTGGTCACTGGTGATATTGCCCTTAAGTCATAGCAGCCGAGACCGCGAATGTTACCCAATGGCACCCTACACCATCA